>JAWNLU010000330.1:0-1272038 GCA_035042165.1 Drosophila kuntzei | reverse complement strand
GGACAATCGCTCATTATACCCGTTACTTAAAAATTAAGTAAAAGGGTATATTGTATTCGTGCAAATGTGCGTAACAGGCAGAAGGAAGCGTGGCAGACCCTATAAAGTATATATATTCTTGATCAGCATCAACAGCCGAGTCGATATAGCCATGTCCGTCTGTCCGTCTGTGTGAGCGCCTAGATCTCAGAGACTATAAGGGATAGAGCAACCAAATTTGGTACACAGACTTCTATAAACCCCACGCAGATCAAGTTTGTTTTAAATTTTCGATCGGACCACTATATCATATAGCTGCCATACGAACGATCCGTCGATAATCAAGTTTTAGCATGAAAAACTTTTTTGTTTTCCGACATATCTCAACCAATTTGACAGGATATGTATTTAAGTTGGTTTTATACATCCTGACCAAAATTGATTCAAATCGGTCCACTACATCATATAGCTGCCATAGAACCGATTTGTCGAATTTCAAGTTTTAGTATGAAAAACTTTTTTGTTTTCCGAAATATCGCGACCAAACTGACAGAATATGCATTATAGTTCGTCCTTTACACCCTAACCAAAATTGGTTAAGATCGGTCATCTATATCATATAGCTGCAATAGAACCGATTTGTCGAATATCAAGTTTTAGTATGAACAACTTTTTTGTTTATTACGATATCTTAACCGATTTTACAGAATATGCATATAAGTTGGTTTTATACATCCTGACCAAAATTGGTTAAGATCGGTTTACTATATCATATATCTGCCATAGAAAGAATTGGTCGATAATTAAGGATTAGGGTGAAAATTATTGTTGTTTCTGGAGATTTGTCAATCTGGAGAGTTTCTGGAGTTTCTGTCAATCACTCGCTGATTATGAATTTTATTTTGTCTTATACGTCCTGAATGAATTTGGTCTTAATAGGTTCACTATATCATATAGTGGTCATTGTAACAATCAGGGCGGATGCCCTTTTCTATATTTTAGGAATATTCAATATAAAATAAATGTTTTGTCGAATATTTTTTCGGGTAGTTATTACATTAAAGTACTTTTAAGGGGTTAACTTTGTTTTCAGTTATCATTATAAACTTAGAGTTTTTATATCTTTAGAATCTAAAATTCGAAAAATACTTTATATATATTCAAAGAAGTAACGGGTATCCTACAGTCGGGAGCTCGACTGTAGCCTTTCCGACTAGTTTTTTTTTTCAAAATGCATATCTTTTGAACCAATATAGATACTGAAAAAATTTAATAAGCATTTGATAGAAAACGGCTGATTACAAAAAGATAAAGATCGGTCGCATAACTTGTCTATAATTCAGTTGTAAAGTTTATATTTTTGGTAAAATTTGCGCATTTGTGCGCGAACTGAAAAATGGGTCGACTGTCACGCCCACAATTTTACCTGATTAAAAAAATCTTTTTGGATTCGTAATCTTTAAAGATTTCTCTATTGAACGCATATATATTTTTTTAAATCGCTTCCATCAAAAAAGTGGGTTTTGCTAATTTGTACGATCTAATTGTCCCACTGTGCGACGCGGCAAAAGGAATATTGAAAACAATTACATGAATACCCTGTGCCCAGATCTATTAAACACGGACTTCTCTGTCCTATTTTTCCAAGTATTATAATATGTATATAATTTATTAAATAATTATTGAACATTTCTATGTATTTGATACAAAATGTCATCATCAGCAGAGACATGTAGTTGAGATATACAGATGGTTATACAGAGTGCAAAATGCATAGATACAAAAACTTATCTATAGATAATCGTACATAAAAGACATTGTACTTTAATATATAATCAATAATTTAAGTAAATGGAATGTGCCATAAAATACTACAAAAAAAAAGTTTGCGAATTTATACAAAACAATTGATTATATAAGTATGAAACAAAGGAAAGGGTTTGGTATAATTTATAGCTAAGTTGGAGATGTGTAATAGGATTGTTGAGGGTGGGTGCATTATAGCTTATGTCCTACAAGTTCTACTCATGTAATTTATTGCATTTATAATTTATAATTATTATAAATATCTGTATTGTTATGTATATATGTATATATTAAGTAATCAGTTTCCTAATTGGCTCGTATTGTTCGGTTCTTGTTCATATTGGTCAGCATCAAAGATATGTATGAAGTCAGCAGATCGTCCATCTTATAGCCCAACGATGTCTCGCACAGCAACTTTGAGCCACGTACCAAATTGCCAATGGTCATGTGGAAATATGTATTGCCCGATGACCAGTTCGAGATGCGCGTAAACGGATGCGTTACCAGGATATCCTGCATGAAACAGATACATACAATTATAAGTATTAGTTATAGTATAGACAAGAAAAAAAAAATAGCAGTTCAATTTTTTAAGCAATAAAATACGAGTAAAAAAAAATTGTATTTTCAATTAGAACAAGTTTGTAAAAATTGTTTGCATTTTTATACATTAATTTCCATTATTAAATGTGTATATTTGTTTCCTGTATAATTCCGAAAAAAAAGTATTCCAACTTAGTATTGGAATGAGGATATTAGAGAAGATTCAAGTCTACCAGCATTAAAAATTAAATTTAATAATATAACTTATTGATATTCATACGTAAATGGCCGGGAATATTAAAATTTGTAAATTCTTCAAGCATTTGTTGCAAAAATGGAAAAAAGCTAGACTAGAAGAGTGTTGGTATTTTAATAATTAGTTTAAATTAATATTCTTAATATTTGGAACAAAGAACACTAAGTTTAATACTCGACAAAGCACAAAGAACGTGAAAATATTTATCCGACTACTTTAAAGAAACTTAATTTTTAATAAAAGAAATCAAAAAATATATATATTCTAAATTAAAATAGTTATAGCTTTACCTAGCTTACAACTTTTTTATTTAATCAAGCATATTAGCATTTAAGTAATAAATAAGAATATTGACTAATTATGCTCGGTTGTTTCATAATTCAGATAAATTGTATCTGACCGATAACTTTAAATTTGATTAATTACTATATTTCCTACACTTTTTGCGTCAAAATATCGTTGAGCTTGTTATCAAAGGACTCAACTAGATATAGGCAGGGATTAAAACCTTAACCGAAACCGTAACCTTTAACCGATGAAAACCGATTGAAAATTGTAACCATAACTGAAACCGTAACCGAAAATAACTTTTTCCGCTGTACCGAAACCCATAAACCGAAATAACAGTTTAGAAACCGATTCATTATACCCGTTATTTAAAAATTAAATAAAAGGGTATATTGTATTCGTGCAAATGTGCGTAACAGGCAGAAGGAGGCGTGGCAGACCCTATAAAGTATATATATTCTTGATCAGCATCAACAGCCGAGTCGATATTGCCATGTCCGTCTGTCCGTCCGTCTGTCCGTCTGTGTGACCGCCTAGATCTCAGAGACTATAAAGGATAGAGCAACCAAATTTGGTACACAGACTTCTATAAACCCCACGCAGATCAAGTTTGTTTTAAATTTTCGATCGGACCACTATATCATATAGCTGCCATATGAACGATCGGTCGAAAATCAAGTTGTAGTATGAAAAACTTTTTTGTTTTCCGAGATATCTCAACCAAACTATCAGAATATGCATTATAGTTAATTTTATATATCCCGACCGAAATTGGGTCAAATCGGTCCACTTTATCATATAGCTGCCATAGAACCGATTTGTCGAATTTCAAGTTTTAGTATGAAAAACTTTTTTGTTTTCCGAAATATCGCGACCAAACTGACAGAATATGCACTATAGTTCGTCCTTTACACCCTAACCAAAATTGGTTGAGATCGGTCCTCTATATCATATAGCTGCAATAGAACCGATTTGTCGAATATCAAGTTTTAGTATGAACAACTTTTTTGTTTATTACGATATCTTAACCGATTTTACAGAATATGCATATAAGTTGGTTTTATACATCCTGACCAAAATTGGTTAAGATCGGTTTACTATATCACATATCTGCCATAGAAAGAATTGGTCGATAATTAAGGATTAGGGTGAAAATTATTGTTGTTTCTGGAGATTTGTCAATCTGGAGAGTTTAGTATATCATATAGTGGTCATTGTAACAATCAGGGCGGATGCCCTTTTCTATATTTTAGGAATATTCAATATAAAATAAATGTTTTGTCGAATATTTTTTCGGGTAGTTATTACATTAAAGTACTTTTATGGGGTTAACTTTGTTTTCAGTTAGAGTTTGTTAAACTTAGAGTTTATATATTATATCTTTAGAATCTAAAATTCGGAAAATACTTTATATATATTTAAAGAAGTAACGGGTATCCTACAGTCGGGAGCTCGACTGTAGCCTTTCCGACTAGTTTATAATTAATTTCGGTTCTGGCCGTCGCAGTTACTGAACAACTTTGATAACTTCGAACTGCCATAACTTTGTCAAAAGTCAATCAATTTCCATGCGCAATGTAAATTTGAGCACAATTTTACCTCTAAATTGGTTCTGCCAATAAATTTTGTTCATTTTGAAAATTCGAAATTTTCAAAATTTTTCGAAAAATGATAAGTGGTAAAATTTCTAAAAAATTCTAAATTTTCGAATTTTGAAAATGAGAAAAAATTTAAATGCTGAACGAATTTAGAGGTAAAATAATGCATAAATTTACATTCCGCATGAAAATTAATTGACTTTTGACAAAGTTATGGCAGTTCGAAGTTATTAAAAATCAATAAAATCAAAATAATCGAAATGTTCAAACTAAATTAACCAAATTTATATGAGGTCAAATTATAATAAAATCGGCATTACGCTGCACTATTTTAATAACCAGATAACATTGTTTTCCAGGCTTATACGAGCATTTAGACTTTTTTTATGTAAAACAATGAATAACGTTTCTTATTTTGGTCAACCGAAAACCTTAATTTTTATTTTTATTCTAAACCGAAACCATACCGGTATTTTTAAACCGAAACTTACAAAATACCGATAACCTTAATTCGAGCATTACCGAAACCGTAACTGAAACCGATATTCGTTTCGGTTTTAATCCCTGATTATAACTAAAAATAGTTTCAGCTTTACCTAGCTTACAACTTTTTTATTTAATCAAGCATATTAATATTTAAGTAATAAATAAGAATATTGATCAATTATGCTCGGTTGTTTCATAATTCAGAAAAATTTTATCTGAGAGATAACTTTAAATTTGATTAATTACTATATTTCCTAGACTTTTTACGACAAAATATCGTTAAGCTAGTTATTAAAGGTCCAACTAGTTATTAAAATATAGGTTTTAGTAAATTAACTATAAAGTTAACAACTAGCATGATAATAAATATATTCATAAGTTGATCTTACCTTGGTTACTGGATGTATCAGACTCACGCCGTGCTTGTTGATGGCAATGAGCAGCATTTCGGGATAATTTGGCTCCGTGGTTTGCTTCACCTCAAAGAAAGCAGAGCCAAAGGTGGGCCATCTATGAATGAATAGGAAATGAATATGTTAAATTTGCATTTGAAAACCTTTCTTAGATTTCATCAAACCAACCTGTAGACGATCTTTAAGAATGCCACCTTAGCATCTTCGGAGCTCATGCCGCCATCCTGATTATATGACGCCACAATTAAGCGCTTCCATTCGCTGGTGCTCTGCATCTTCATAATATCAGACGGTATCAGTTCCCTCAGCATTTGTCTGTAAGTAAATCTAGGATTAGAGACTGAGGCATATGTATTACAGGTGGAATCACTTACGGTATGGCCTGCAGCTCTTGTTTGTTCTCGCCGAAGCGCACACGGAAGACAAGGGCAGCCAATTTGGAGGCCTCCTCGCGTGAGCATTTGTGATAGCCGCGCAAGAGTTTCGGCAGCTCCTGGTGATAGTGGAAGATGAGATCGGCATTGCGATCCTTGCCTGGCACAGTGTTCGTCCACAGTTTCTTCATAAAGAAGACCTGGTATGTGAACTGCGGATTGGCTCCGTCGCGTATCGGTCGCGCCTTCTTAATCCAATCGGTCAGATGACGCACAAAGTCAAAGAAGAAATCGCCCTCCGGCACTGAGATGACCTTGTCGGCGATCTTGACAAACAGCGAGAATCCTTCGCTGGTGCGCAGCGATAGACGCTGTGAGATGTTGTTGCAAAAGTCCTTGGCGCGCGTCGAGGAATCAACTTCGAAGGCCTCGTCCGTGTCATCCGGGAAGTAGACCTTGTGAAAGATTTGCGTTGTCTTGTGCTGTATGGCCTCGACCTCCACCTGATGCGGCGGATACTTGCGCTGTCCATGGCGTATGGTCTTCTGCAGGCGATGCATCGAATCCTGCGAGATGGGATGACGACGTGTGCGTAGAAAGAGCAACAGCTCCTTGAGCAGACCCTGCGAGCAGGCAAACAAACCCGTTGCCAGCCACATCAATTCCCATCCTCGCTCCTCCGACATGCGATTCCGATTATCCGTCAGCTGCTTCATCAACTGACAATAGATCTCGTCCCGCAATATCTCATGCTTCAGCGGACCATCGAAGATGTGATCGGTTATCTCGTTGCCCATGCGCGGCCGCTTCGAGGGCAGATCGCCCATGTACTTGAGTATGGCGGCAAAGGCGAAACACGCCTCCTCAACCAGCTCCTCCTTCGTCTGCAGCTTGCGCAGCAGCGGCATCTTAATGGGATCCCTGGCATAACGCCACAGCTCCTCACTCCGCTTCGAGCCCAACGTTAGCGTCTTGGACATGGTGCGCTTTGGCGGCAATCGGAAGTGATCCAGCGCATACTCCATCAGCGTGTGCGGACGATCACGCGGCTCTACGACACCTCCATTGGAGGCCATGCTCAGACGCCTTCCATGATGGGCCTCCTCAATGTTGAAGAGTGCGAGAATATCCTGGGGTGGCTTACTCAACGTGGGCAGCACATAGACCGTCTCAGCGGGGAAATCTCCACGCTCCTGCGAACGATCACAGCGTCCTATGCACCAGCCATTGTTCAGCACGGATTCGCCGCATGATTCATCCTCCAGGATGATCAGATCGCCCTTGAAGAACGACAGAAAACTGGTGCCATCCGAGGGAGCGCGATAATCCTGCAGTGCAATCACATACTTGGAGCTGCAAAGAAAGGATCAAGTTAGACAAGTGCAATTTCTATATTTATCAATCAATTCAGCAATCAATAATTGTGCAACTAATTTAATTGCAATCACAATTGATTTAAGATTAAATTTAAGATGAAATCACATTTTGATTTCCGTCATTAAGTGAATAAAAATTCGAAATTACAATCATCATATGTACAAGATTTGCAATTAATTTTCTGATTTCAGTTATTATTTTAATCGTAATTTTTAATCGCAATTTAAAAAAGGTTAAAAATGATTAACAAAACTTCATCATTTTATTGATGCCGAAATTTAAACATGTAAAATTAGCAAATAAAAAAAAATTATAAAGAAAATAAAACAAGGTCTAAGCGAGAGTACTCGACTACGAGATACCCTGGTTCAGGGCTGTAAAGGATTGCAATCACATAACTTCTATAAAGATTTTAAAATTCATTCGAATAATTTTTCAGTCGGCAATCAATTTAAAAGAATTTTGATTGATTTGATTTCAAATCGTTAATTGAATAAAAAATTGTATATGCAATTTCAAAAAAATACAATCATTAACATACTGAAAATATCAGATATTAAATGGTTTGGTGGTTATTCTTTTATTTTATTATTATTAATTTTCTATGGTAAAACTTTTTTTCTTAAAAACTTTTTTAAATTTGGTATATTTTCTAACCTGTTTTTCAGAGATGAGCACGAAATTTTAATCATTACTCGAGAATGCAACAACCGATTTAAAAAATCAGTATATTTTTTCAAAGCTAACGAATGTATCTATTGACCATTAATAGTTTTATTTTCAAGTTAATAGTTAAATATTATATTTTTTTTTATTTTTTTTTGCAATTTTAAATTAATTGTGATTTCCATTGGAAATGCTCCAAATCATCCAATATATTTTGCGATTGCAATCGATGGATGGCTATTTTGTATAGTTTTAAAATTCAGACTGATCCGTGGACTTACCGCTTCTTTAGGCCATCCAGAAAGTAGACAACCAGGTCACGTATATCCTCCGCATTGGGACTTTGGAATGTGAATTCCTCGCCGCGCACAGTGGACAAACTGAAGGTTTGTGTGAACACCTTGTTCGTCTTCTGACTGGAGACGGCTGTGATTTCGGGAAAGCTGAGCTCTAGCAGCACCTGCTCCTGATCATCCACAACATAGACGCCCGTCCAATTGACCGCTATGATGACATCGTTCTTGGGCAAATTGGGACCCGAATTGCGATATGCTTCGTAGAAGCGTGAGAAGAGCAGCGGCCACTTGTACTTGGCATAGCTAACGATGTCCTCCTTGATCTTTAGTGGTGCTATCTTATCCTTGACATAGTAGGACTTCTTGTAGGCCTGCAGCACAAGAGCTGCCCAACGTTCGATGGCCTTGTCGACGCCGCTGAGACAAAAGTCGGGTATAAAGTTGGGCAAGAGCGTGAACAGACGCTCCATGGACATGTCCGTGCTGTATTCAATGAAATATTGCTGGGCCGCAATCATGGCCAGATCCTCCTCCTTGTCGCAACGATATTCGCCAAATTTAACGCCTCTGACAACCTGCTGATAGATCAGATTCGTGGCCACCTGATCGTGTGTGGGCTCGTGCCAAGGAGCAAAGATCTCCTTGCGAAAGAAGAGACGCCAGGGGGCATTACGCTCCTGGGCGCCTTGTTCCTTGGCATACTGCTCGCACTGTGAGATGGCGTCCATCACATGATCTCCACCGCTGCCCAGCGAACTGACCTTGTCGAACAGCGCAATGTACAATGAGAATCCAAACTGATCCTTGAGCGTAATCTTGTCCGACAACTGATTGCACAATTCCCTGGCCGTTGTCGCCGAATCCGCCAGCAGTGTCTTTGTATTTCCATCCATAAATGTAATGGGCAACATGATGGGCTTCTTCGATTTGGTGGCCTGCAGTTCCAGCCACGACGGCGGCTGATTTCGAGTGCCATTGTTGAAGGTGCGTTTCAGACGCTCCTCACAGTACGGCGCATAGCCAGGTGGCCCCTCCCTGATGAATGCCCTCAGATAGTTGACAAACTTCTCGGATGGCGCAAAGCAACCGACGCACAACGACAACAATATCCAGCCACGTGCATGAGAGGATTTCAACGGATTGTTGGTCAATTGCTTGCAAATCTGACAATAGATTTCATCGCGCAACTCGGCACGCAATATGCCATGGCCAATGATGAAGTGCAGCTTCTCCAGATTCGATGTCGGACGCGATTGCAGCCAGGACTGATAGCTATCCGCCGTATACTCATCATCCTGCAGTCGCCGACGCACATCCTCGCCCAGTTTGTTCTTGCGCTTCAACGTCAGCGACACGAGCTTGTGGCGTATGGAGCGTGGCTTCTGTTTCAGGAATGCCTCCGGATCGAGGCCCATCAATTGAGCCTCTTGGAATTCCTGCAATTATAATGATAAGATATTAATTGAGTTATATTTTCCATTATTAAGGTACACTTAAAAAATTTAATGATTGTGCCACAAGCACAGATATAAAATATATACATATGAAAACAAGAAATAAAGATAATTTTTCCGCACATTGAAGACTTGATACTCTTACAAAATCCCGTATTCAATTTTTGACTGATCGTTCTTTTGAAAACTGGTCGACATAGTAAACAGATTTTATCGAATTTTATTTAGATACATAAAACACAGTACGAAATACATAACTTAATACATAACATAATACAAAAAGTATTTCCATACTAGAAGTTAATTTAAAACCTATTGGTTTATCTCCAAATACACAATCTGTGCGTTTGGTCAAGATGTCTTAAGAACAAGAAAGTTTTTTAAAAAAATACTAAAGGTTTTTTTATAGATCGTTTCAATTACGGCTATATAATAAATTAGTCCGATTATAGCCAAAGTATTTGAGGATGCACAATACAATACCAATTGCGTAATCTGTGAGAATGCACTCACTTTTTCAATGCTATATCCAAAAATTTCTCCAACTCAAACGGTCTCAACCTGCTTTTCAACCTTACAAAATCAAATATGACACTGACTAAACAATTTTTAAAAGACACAAGTTTATACCAATTTATCTAAGATAATAAATAAACATATTCATAATCATTACAGTAACCATTTTAGCCCCGAAAAACAATCAACTAGATGTAAGCTAATGTTTATAAAGGCACATAAAAATTTATATTTCTAAAAAAAATGTTTAAATAGGTTTATATAGCTTGAGGCCACAACTCATCGATAGTTCGTATGTAATTTTTATATAAGATTGGTCTAGATATACAAAAAAAACAACAACATTTTTCATACTTCAGACTTGATATTCGGCCGATCGGTTCCTATGGCAGCTATTACTAAATATAAGATCTTCGAAATTGGTTGAGATATCACTGTGAACGCAGTCCGCGCTAGTGATGGATGCAGCACGTAGTGTGGAAAAGGCGACTAGAACTATATATACGATGAATGGAAAAGAATAGAATTTGATATATGAATTTTTCGTAAAACTTAAATAAAAGTTGTTTGGCATTCTAACACATTGCGCAGAAAAGTTCACGATTCTTTATACCTAACAATAACTTTAATGCGCAGTGCCGAATGCCAAACAATGTATTTTTTCTTTTAGAATAATTCATATATTAATTGTAATGAATTCCGTCACAAACACTGGATACCAGAAATCTTGGAGCTAGAATACACTTTCGTCACTAGACTTTGACCTCGTGTAGAGGTTATTTTATGTGATACCAAGGGACTACAAAGATTTCCATACTAAAGTTTGATTGAGATATATCCAGATACCCATACTAAAAGTTGACTTCCAACCGATCGTTCCTATGGCAGCTACATAGTAGTGAAAGATAATACCAAAGACACAATCTGTGAGTTTGGTCAAGATATGTTAATAAACAAGAAAGTTTTTCATACTAAAGGCTTTTTTTGATAGCTCGTTCCTATGACAGCTACATGAGCTTGTCCATACATAGTTGTCCGATTTTGGAAAAATTTGTTAAGTATGTATAGGACAATACCAAATGCATATCCTGTGAGATTGGTTGAGATAGATCAAGAAACAAGAAAGTTTTGTTTTGCTAAAAACTTGACTTTTGACCGATCGTTTCTGTGACAGCTATAAGATATAGTAGAAGGATATTGATTTTGTGAGGATGTATAAAATCAACTTAAATGGATATTCTGTTAGATTGGTTGAGATATCAAATAAAACAAAAAAAAGTCTTTTGTACTAAAACTTGACTTTCGACCGATCGTTCCTTTGGCAGCTATATAATACAGTTGTCCGATTTCAATAAAATTTGTCAGGAATGAATAAAACAATTCTAAATAAAAGATCTTCGAAATTGTTTGATATATACCAAGAAACAACAAAGTTTTCCATACTAAAACCGATCGTTCCTATGTCTGCTATATTATATAGTGATCCGATCTGCATTTCTCTTCTCCTATTTCTATTTCTATTTCTATTTCTTCTATTTCTCCTTCTTCTCTACTCACCTTGCTTCTGATGAAATTGCGTCCTAGAGTCGCCGTCACCTTGGACATCACCGAAGTGGTATCCATGCGATCCATGGTGTGATACTTGGGCTCCTGCATGTCTCCAGTGAATCGGAGTATGGTAATCCACAGTGCCTGGGCAGCAAGCTGATCTCCTTGAGTGTGCAGTGGAAGCAGTGGATGCTTCAGTGCCTTCTTGGCATACTGATGATTCACATTGCCCTGGAAATAGGTGGCTGCAAATTTCTGAAACTTGTACTCCGACAAATCCTCCTCATCCTCCGAGATATGCATGGGTGCAATGATGTCCTCCTGGTTGACCGTCTGTGCATGCGGCAAATCATTGAAAACTGACGTCTCGCGTCCGCCATGTGGTGTTGGGGCATCGCTACTCGAGTCGGGCAGGAAATCGAACATGGCTTCAACCAGTTTGCCATCATCGACGGGTTCCTCCTGCTTGCGGGCCGCATCATTGATAATGTTCATTTTGACCTCGACACGACGACGATCCTCCAACTGTTCCTGCAGCTCACGTCGCTCCAGTTCGTGCAAACGATCCCGGTAATGCTGCTCGGCAATTTCCCGAGCATGCTTATTGCCACGATGCAGTAGCTCCTGCTCCTCGAGCTTACGCAGCTGCAGAACTTCTGCGAACTGTTTATGCTCCAGACGCATCTTTCGATATCTCCGCACGGCAATCATGCGTCGCACATGCGATTGAATCTTGATGACCGCCCACATCTTGTGGCCGTACTCCCGCCGCACCAGATAGCCCCTGGCATGTGCCTGGAGACCCACAATGTGACCACGCAGATGCCTAAAGCGATGGGAGAGCACACGAGACCGGATCAATGCCTGGAGACGCATGTAACCCACTCGCATGTTCCTGTAGCGCTTGCGTTGAGCATATCCCTTCCAGACCCGTTGCACGCTGATCGCGGCAGCCCGTAATCTCAGATAGCGCCGCCTGTAGACCCAGCCACGTATGCTGCGTTGGAGTATGAGGATTTTACGTGTGAGCACGCGATCTCGCTCCTGCTCCAGGAACAGATCATGGGCATCCTTCAGAAAGACCTTGGTGTGACCCAACTGATAGTCGGATTTGCCTAGAACCATGCCACAAATACGTGACGTGGCCACCTGACAATCCGTGCGATGCGCTGGCGGCACACCAGGTATGAGGAAACGATAGCGTTCCACAAACTCCCGGAAGCCATGTCGAATGGGGTAGCCGGCACGACGGATGCGTATTGTCTCCATCATGCCAGAGTAGCGCAGTTGACGACAACAGAGACCACGATCGAACATCATGGGCTTCTTCAGCTCGTTGGGCTTGATGCAGCGTATGAAGAAGGGTTGGCAGCTGCTCAGCGTCTTCATCAGCGCATCCAGACTCTTGCGGAACTGCGTGGACAATGTCGGTGTGCGCTTACGTGTCTCGGCGCCCATTTCAATGTCCTGGGCAAAGATTTGACGCAAGAACTTGTTGCCACTTTGACTAACTAAATGCAATAGATCCGGACTGAAGGTGTCACGATTCTTGTCCAGAAATCCACGCGTATCATAGAACACAACGCCGGCAAAGTGATTGAGGCCAAAGCTTGTATTGATATCCGACTTTGGTTTCAAATAATTTTTGTGCGCTCCATGCGTCTTGTGAAGCTTGGCGAGCATCGTTTGATCCGTGCCCTTTGGAAATCGTGCCTCCTCATCAATCAATGCCATAATATTCAACTGTTTGATGGCAATTAGATCGAGTGCATCCTGATTGTCCACAAACTCAATGTGCTGCCAATTGATGGCCTCATGATTGTACTCCTCCTGCTCCAGCTTGAAGATGTGCTGCACAAAGAACTGCTGCAGATTCTCATTGGCATAATTAATGCAAAACTGCTCGAAACTATTCTGATCAAAGTTCTCGAAACCAAAAATGTCCAGGACACCGATGGCATTGCGAGAGGTGGCTCTTGGCTTGAATATGGCCGTGTTTATCTTGCGCACAATGTGCACAAAGAGACGTCCATAGATGCCCTTAACGAACGCATCTCGCACATCCACCGACTGTTCCCGGGATAACGTCGAGACAACCGTCTCGCCATGTGCAAACAACGTGCGACGCGTCAATGCATCGATCAGTGGTTGGATGGGCAATCCAAGTAATCCGGCAACACGCTCCACATTGATATGCTCGGGTATTTCCGTTGCATCCAGATTGTCCACCACGGTGGCCTTGTACTTAATGTTGCCGCAGTGCAGCAACGCTGCCAGCAGCTTGATTATCTCCCAGATCTCCTGATCCGAGAAGAGCAGCACCTTCATGGCGGATCGTATGTCCGAGAATTCAGCGGCATCATCGCGTCCCTCGCATGTGATGCTATTCCCACCAGTCAAATATCTGCAAAAGGAAACGTATTAAACAACAATTAAGAGAGCATGAATTAAGAAAGTGTTCGACTACGAGATACCCTGTATTTAGGTAGCCTGACACCTAATTGTATAATGTTTTTTTTTAATATTTAAAATTTACTGTCAGATCTTAATGAAATTTTCAGAATGGTTTTGGACTTCTTTATATTAATATCAAATGTGACAAAATCAGAAATTGCAAATATTTATATATACCATTTTTGATGAAGACAACCAGAAATTTTAATTTTCAATATTTTATTATAAAAATTAATTTAAGCTGAATTGAAAAAAAGTTAAATTTTTATTAAAATTTTATAAACATTTTTATAAAATAATTATTTAAAAATCATAAAATAACTCCTTTCACTGTGGACGGCAGTCCGCGCTAGTGACGAAAGCAACACAAAGGGTGCGAAAGGCGACTAGCAATATATACACGAAGAATGGAAAATAATGGAATTTAATATATGAATTATTATAAAATAAAAAAAAGTTTGGCATTCGGCACTGCGCATTAAAATTATTTTTAGGTATACAGAATCGAGATCCCTTTGCGCAAGGTGCCGAATGCCAAACTTTTTTTTTAATAATTTATAATTTTTGTAATATTTAATATCGTTCGTCACAAAATGGGATATCAGAAATTTTGGGGCAGAAAAAACCTTTCGTCACTAGACTTTTACTTTGTAAAGAAGTTATAAATTTAAAGGTATTTTATAATTTTTTAATAAAAATTTATGTTCAATTATTTATGTTAAATAGATCCAATAATAAACCTTTTTATACCCGTTACTTAAAAATTAGGTAAAAGGGTATATTGTTTTTTATTTTATTGGTACAAATCAATAAAAAAATTTGTTTTAAAAATAATAATTGCTATAAAATTTTTTAAATTCTAATAATAATTCGCTTCGATTTAAGAGGGAGATATGGAAGCTTGTAAATAAACTTTATATGCCTGCACTTGTAAAGAGCCTACTTACAATCTCTGAGATATTTTTGATCATACAGACAGACAGACATGGCTTTGGCGACTTGTTGATGCTGATCAAGAATTTGTATATAGTACTTTATGGGGTCAGAGATGTAATCTTCTATCTATTTTGCACATTTGCCTTCGATTATAAAACACTTTAAACTCACTTATAGTCTGCGGCCGCGCCCAGATCGAGACGACTCTTCTCATCGTTGGACAGACCCGCCAATATACAATAGAAGACATGATAATTGCGTTCACTGTGATTCTGGGAGACAATGCGGGATTTCTCCAACAAATATTGCTCGATCTTGGCACCCTCGATGACTCCATTGGCGCTAAAATGTATGTCAATGTATTTGCCAAACCTAAAAAGATTATAAACAAGAGAAAATAAATCAGATAAAGGCATATTTCAATGAGATTCACAAGTCGTTTACCGTGAGGAGTTATCATTGCGTATTGTTTTGGCATTGCCAAAGGCCTCGAGAATGGGATTTGCCTCCAGTATCTGCTGCTCGATCCACGAGTGTTTGCCACTTATCGCAGCCAGATATTGTAGTATCAGTTTTGTGCTCTCCGTTTTGCCAGCTCCAGATTCGCCAGAGATCACAATACATTGATCCTGGCGATAGCGTTTCATATGCGCATAAGCATTGTCTCCAATTGCAAATATGTGCGGTGGAAGCTCTCCAATTTTGCGCTCCTTGTACAGCTTGATCTGATCCCCCGTATAGATGGGCAATATCTGATACGGATTGACGGCAACCAATATGGAACCAGTATAGGTCTAAGAAAGTAGAAAAAAAAACAAGTTAATAAAGATATCGGAGTACATTTATCAGGGAACGGATTCTAATTTTTGTAATAAAAATTATCATATTATAAATTGAAATTTAACTTGTATAATAAAAAAATAAGTGGTTAATAAAAATTAAAAATAAATCTACTAAATAAAATTACAACAACTACAACTTTCAAAATAAATATTTTGAATAAAATGCAATATAATAAAATACACTTCAAAAATATTGTATGGATATATATCTTGGATATATATGGAATATGTAAAAAAATATCTTGGATGTTCTCAGTCATCTTCTCATATATCTTTTTAAATTAGTCAGAGACCGTAGGAACTCTAATTATATTAAAAGTAAAAAAATATAATGCAAATTTAAATTAAATTATTATTGTTATTTCTAATTTTAATAATAAAAATCAAAACTAAGAGATAAAATAAATTTTTAAATTAAAAATGTATATATTTTTAGGATAAAGCATATAATAATTCTTAACCTGGGATTTTCTCAATCATCCAATATTGTAACATCTTAAACTTATTTACACTTACATATATCAGATTCTCTTTGTAGCGTATGAGCAGATTACGTAATATTCCCGCCTCGTGCAGATCCCCAAGTGATATCATGTCCTCCACTCCTTGGACGGATGATGCATGCATCGCTTTGATGCGACGCTCGGGCGCAAGCCAAACCTCATCGCCATCATCGTCTCGCACCTGGATGCGACGACCCTCCGCGGAGATGACACGTGCTCCAATGGCCACATCGAATTCCCGCCCCGATGCGGGTTCTATCCAGATGTAGTCACCCTGTATGTTTGTGCAAAGTGATTGCAAGTGATTACAATTTGACATTCCACTTTATGAGCCATGGGGTTGCCATGGACGTTTCACGACGCCCCATAAAACTTTGTTTTCTTTTTCAATTTTTTTTTTTTTTTTTTTTTTGTAAGAATCACTTGAGCGTAACACAAAATGCCAACCAGGGCCAGGCATGGGAGCTCTAGCTTAACACACATACATACAGACGTTCACATACATACGCTTATGCATGCATGTGTATGTGTGTACTTCCGTTTGGCATTTTGTGCACATCAAAAGTTTCCAGCTCTCTCTCGCTCTCCCTCTCTCGCAAAGAGATCACATTTGTAAACATGTGACTCTCTTTAGTTGTGTGAGTATAACTCGCTCTCTTAACTTACACGTGTTACAATCACCATATTCGTCGTCCTTCATTTACTGTTCCTGGCTCTCTGGCATCCAATACAAAAGCCCGTTTGCTGCTCTGTATGTGTGAAAAGAAAAAGAGAAAAAGAACAAGTTGCTCTTTGTAACTGACAATGTCGTACAACAATCACAATCAAAAACAAAAACAACAACAAAGAGCTGTTGTTGCTGCTGCTTCTTCTGCTGCTGCAGGCGCTAAAAACCGGCTATAGAAAACTACAGAAAAAAAATATATAAAATTAAGGTGAAGTTTACGGTAAATTGAAAGAATTTACAAGTTGTCGCTGCCTTGGTTTGTTTGTCTGCTTCTTCTTCTTTTCTACTTCATCATCATCATCATCAAGCAAGCAAGTCGAAATGAACGTCTTTTCCACATTTCTACATTTCTTTTTGGCAACCATTTAACACTCGTCGCGTTTTCGATACCCAAAACAACGACAAATTCGTCATTGTCATTTTTGACTTTGGTGCTTTCAACGGGGAAACCGAAACCAAAACCAAAACGATCATCAATGACAACGACGACAATCCAAATACAAATCCATAATCGAATAACCACATAAAACATATCTTTAGACATGCAAAAAAGGCTATCGCACATTTTCACTTTTAATAAAAACCAATGTCAATATAATAAAAAAAAACAAATTTACGTATTGTGTCTTTCCGTTCCGTTTGTTGATTTCAGAACCAGCCAATCAATGATCAATGACAATCATATTGTCTTTGTTATGCAAATTGTTTCTTTTCCTGAGTTTCGATTTGTTTTCATTTCAAAAATTTACTTTCATTACATTTACGGCGAATTGAACGCTTCGTTTAGGCAATAGAAACTTTTGCCCAAAAGAGTTTTGAGTTGTACATTTTAACGGTGAGATTATGACAGGTGTTGGGAGTTATCAGATTATTATGACAGTTTTCTAAGAGTGAGTTCAGGAAGAGATTTATTACTGATAGATTACAATATCTTTTTTCAGTAAGCGAATCTCATGAAATATTTGAAATACATGAATTCATGAAATATTTGAATTTTCTTTATTCGAACTGATATTATTCGAATCTTTTATAATTTTGAGTTGTACATTTTAACGGTGAGATTATGACAGGTGTTGAGAGTTATCAGATTATTATGATGGTTTTATTTAAGATTGAGTTAAAAAGTATATTTATTACTGATAGATTAAAATATCTTTTTTCAGTAACCAGAATCTTTTCGTACAGATCATTAAAGATTTGAATACGAGTTGCTATTATTCAAATCTATTATAATTTCTAAAATACCTTTAACTGTTTCTCTAGAAAATTATATTCGAAATATTAGAATTATAAATAAAATAATTATTGATCTCTTTTTGATTTAATTTTTAAAATTCTATATTTATTCCAAAATTATAAAAGTTCCTAGTAATAACATTGTTGATAAGGTTATAACAAATTTGTGTCATTAGCTTAAGATAGAGTGATATTGATATGGAGTTATAAAGATTAATAAATTTGCAAATTATACACATTTCAATTGCTTGAATTTTGTGCAACTTCTTCAATAACTTTTAATTCTTATCCGGACGATTAATTTAGACACATTTATAAGTTTTACCTTCCAATACTTTATTAGAGTATTACATGGTATACCTCCATGATATGATTTTAATTCTGACTAGATATTATTCTGATATGATATTATTCAAAAAATATGTAGAAACAGATGTGTCATTTAATTATAGTACTGTGCTTAGCAAATGTAGTTCTATTTTTATTGACTATCTTTATAACCATATGTTTTTACAAGCGAAAACTTTTTGTGTACATGATGATAATTTAAGTAAAGTAAGTACGACTGTAAATCAATTCCATTGCACTTCTACTGACACCTGATGCCAAGCTTTTAGTTATCTATACCAATACATACGTCATTAGATCATCTCACAGTTGGTTACTCATTTAGAGGCGTCTCAGGCAACAGGTAAATATATCTTTATGTATGTACATATTTACGTACAAATGTATGTATGTATGTACATATGTGTATAGGCATGTTAGGTATGTAATTGCAGACAGACAAAAAATTAAAGTAGCATTTTTGTGGCACACAAAACTCGGGCGGCATGTACATACATACATACATTCATATGTACATATATATATATATATACCTGGTCTGGTTACGCTCTGACGATCAAAATACATACAATGCACCATACTAAAATAACTCTAATCAAGAGAAAGAGTGAGAGAGGCAGAGAGAGAGAAAGAGGGAGTGATACACACACACACACACACACACAAGCAGAATGTCCGAATTGCTTCTTGCGCTTCATTCAAAATATGTGTTGCCTAATAATATAATGTTATCACTTGGCGTCGCTGATAACACAATGTCGCCCGTACACCTTGTAATTATAGCTAGTCAAAGCTAAGCATGACCAAAAATAAACAAACTATAAATTATAATTATCATTAAGCAACATTTTTCATTTTTGGGCACGTCCCATTTGCAGATTTGCATGAGAGCAGAAAGTACAATAATAAAAACAAGAAAGATTACAAGAGTTCTTGTCAAGTATAAGATTCTGATTAGAGTGAGGTGAGAGCTTACTGATGTGGGAGAGCAGACACAATATGAAATACAACAACAACAACAACCAAAGCTTAAGCTTCACATCAATGATAATTCTCTGATTGGAATTGAGCAACGCATTTTAGCACGTATGGGAAACGCACGTGCAGTGGTATGTGTATTGCGTGTGTGTGTGTGCGAGCATGCATATGTATGTGAGAGTTCACAACAGTCATTAGTGAAAGTTCGTGCGAGGCTGCCACGTACATTACGCTTTAAATATACAACATAATATCTATCTGCATGTTAACATAAGCACATATTTATATTATGGTTTTTCCTTTTCACTATGACATTTTTGCGTACTTACATACAGTTAGCCAAGAAAGTGTTTTGACAAAATAAAAAATCACATTTTATTTTTTTTTATTTTTTTAAATTATTGATCTTTTTTTTAACTTATTCTAAACAAGAATAATAAAATAAGCAACAAAATAAAAGTTCATGTAAAAAAATATATTTTTTGCTAGAGAAATTGTGTAAATTATTTATTTTGTCAAAACACTTTCTTGACCAAGTGTACATACATCTGTGCTTATACACCACAGTGTAATTAAAACTATGAAACTGCACTGCACAGAGAGGTAGAAAGAGAGAGAGGGAGAGTGCGAGAGTAAATTGCTCATCTAAAATCTTCTAAACGTACGCGCATTATGTTAGATTTCAGTATTGTTTTTCTTTTTTATTATTATGCGGATGCCGACCTTAAAAAAAGTTTCACCAAACAAACAGAAAGTCGTAGTGCAAAGTCGCGAAAGCTGCACAACAACAACAACAACAACTGTAACAACGCTTGTGGAGACGTTCCAAAGGTAAGCACAAAACAAACAACAAATTAGCAACACGAAAAACAACAACAAATTACACACACTCGAGCTTTTAAGCGTTTTATTCAAAAGGGTTCTTCAATTCCAAACAACGCTGCAAGCTACAAAATATCCCGTTGTGCAACAAACCGGCTAAACAAGTGTTATTATTGTTGTTATTGTGTCTCCATGCTAAGAATTCTAACCCCGGCTCAAGCGCAAGCTCAAGGCTCAAGAGCGAGATGTCTGCTTTTCTATGAATTGAGTGCGTGCGAAGAGCGAGAAAAAGCAATGGAGAGAGGGGGCACCCATGGGATGTGAATGTATGGCTGCTGCAATGTGAGCCACTCTTTATAAGCGGCTCTCTCTTTTAGGGGCTCTTTGACAGGTGCGCAAGTATGTGTGTGTGTGTTTTGTATTTGTGTTTGTTTGCTGTACTCTTCCTCTCACTGTCTATATATGCATATGCGTATGTATGTATGTGCAAGTTAGTACCGTTCTAGACAACGAAACCTGAAGCGTAGCTAACCATAATTTGGTCAGAGGCTTAGCCATGATGCAGCCACGTCTCAGCTAGTCATACACTCACACACACACACACACATGCACAACAATCAGACAAATACATGTACATATTGCTGCAGCTTCAAGCTTGGGTGTCAGTTTCACTTCTGACCCTTAATAAACAATCATAACTACGCCCTTGGCTAACTATTATTTCTCTTTTTAGATTTTCAGCGCACTTTTCTAGTTTTATTCGCAAACACACACACACATGCAGAGATACATGGCTTGCAGGGTGAATGCACTCATTTTTTCTTTGCCGTGTAATCACTGTAGGGGGAGGGAGAAGTCGAGCTTTTGACTTTTAAACATCGCTCGATAATAAATAATTTGTAGAATGCTCAGCTGAGCTCAGCTCAAAGAGCAAGCAGGTAGCGACAATAAACTAGTAGTATAATTAACACTTTGGTCATTTGTAGCCATTACCAGTCCCAGTTCCAGTCCCAGGGAAAACTTGTAGTTTGGGAGCTTAGTTAAAGCGGTATATTCTTTAAAACAGGTTACATAAATAGGTCACGCACCATCGAGTGCAGCGCGCAACAGGTTAATAAGGGGAGTTTGGACTTTAACTTATAACTCCACTTCCGACACATACAACTTGTTAAGTACACAGAATTTCACATTTGTTTAGCTGATTTGTTAATAGCTTGGGTATTTTTTTCTCTTTCTTTTTTTTTAAACGGTATTTACCTCAACAATCAAAATAACCGAACGCAAAACCGGACACAACCGATCGTCGCAAGCGAAAACTGTGGACTACGGGCAGTGTGACCGAGCCTGGCTAACGCGAATAAGCTAAACAAAATAGTTTCAATGTGACCGAAATGCACAAAAGTGTAACGTTTCTCATTGGAGAACACACTGCACTCATCAGTGTTGCCAGAATTTCAAGAGCTATAATAGCTAATTTGATCAGAAGCTAGCTTAAAAGCTTTGTATTTTTGTGCATTTAGCGTATAATACGAAAATGGAGATAATAGGTTATTAAATAATATACAAGTTCTTCTATTATCTTTGGAGAGAATACACTGCTATTCTTAAAGTTATCTGACAAACGGAAAGATGTTAATTAACTTTTTTAAATATACTGATTTTAGCTTACATTTTAAAATTTTGTAGCTTTTGCAATAACAAAATAGACAAATCTAGCAACTTAATAGCTAAAATGGATACACTGCTTCGCATTTCTGACGTCATTCGCATATGTTTTACAATACTAGTGTTGTCAACGCTTGAAACCAAGTGCTCGGTTCTACCATTTTAGTTTGCAGATCAAACGCCGATTAAAATCCAGTTGGCAACACTGCTGTTTCTGCATACTGTACTAACATAAACGTTATCAGTGAATTCAGCGACCGGAACCGATGGATATTAAAAATAATTATTTCTTATAAATTATCTCAATAGTAATATTTTATTGAAATAGTATTTTTGTAATTTAGGTGGTCAGTGAATGCGCTGCAATACAAAATGTATTAGTTGTGTGTTGTGTACATGCAATAGTTTTTTTTGAATTAATTTTAAGGGGGGGGATTTGATTTTGGTGTAAGTGGATTGAAGGACGCTTAGCAAAACTTCCATCGATTGCCGCACTCGTTGCACATGACGAACGTGGTCATAGGTTCATCAGCAGATCGTGTCTGCAATTGATTGTAGGTGCAGTTGCGCTTTTTGCATTTGCCGCACTTAAGCAAATCCGTCTTGGTTCCTTGAACGGTGGCCAATTGGGCATCGTTAATTGCCTCCTTGACGAACTTTTCGCGCAGCTTCTTCATTTCATCGCTGGCCATCTCCTCGGGTGTCATTTTGGCCAATTGTTTGGCAGAGACGGCGCCGCACATGAAATTGCCCCGCAGTCCGGGGTTCTTCAGATCTTTTAAATTGGCAACGCGAGATCGGATGCGATTCTTGTACTTCATATCAGTGTTCTTAAACTCCATATAAATGGCATCCTCAAGCTCAGCGGCCATCTCCTCGGGCTCGGCACAACCTTCCGGCACTTCGCCTATTTTTAATGCATTGGTCAACATCTCCCGGCATTTGAGACGAACGGCATCTGTCATGCCGCCACTCGATGGAAAGGATGTTTGTGATGAGGGTTTCTTTTCCTTCGTTGAGCTGCTGCCACTGCCACTGCTCGATTTCTCCTTGCTGGATGATGAATTTGACTTGGACGCACTCGAAGATTTCGATGCACTGCCACTGTTATTGGAGCTATCCTTGCTAGCGGGCGTCTCCTTGGGCGTGCCCGGCGCCGGGCTGGCCAGGAAACGTTTCCAGTTCTTGATAAGAGTCTTGGCCAGAGCAATCACCTCGTCATCCTTGCTACTTTTACGCAGCTCGTTCACCGTCATCCCAATGCGAGTCTTTGTTAATATTTCCAGATTAATATTCAACGTTTGCAGCGCCTTGAGCAAATCTAGCGCTTGCTCCTGTCCCTGCAAAAGCACGTTTGACAACCGCTATTCGATAATAAATTGCATTTGTACTCACCGCGCCATCGCTAGACGTCGATATCTTGCCAATTTTCTTTTGGATTCGGAACACTTCATCCTCAACGCTCATTTTGCGGGTAGAATCTGTATTGAAATGACAGAACAGAGGTTATGTTAGCTGCTGGCAAAAAGTTTACTAATATTTCAAATGTTTGGGACAGAAAACAGTCATAATTGGTCGATTACATTATTTTCCCTCCAATAAATGTTGTTTACTAATTTTTCTTTTATGTATTCTCAAGTAGGGTTGCTCTCTAGTAGAGTTGTATCCGAATCGTTCGGATTAAGTCCAAGACGTTGCCACCTGCGAAACGAAAGTAGCCATTTATTTCAACGTTGCCAGACATTAGAATACTTAATGGATTCTCGAAAATGTTGGAAAAAAGGATCTTTGGAAGTTAGAATTTTGACAATTTAAAATTAAATTATACAACTTCATCCCAAGCCTTTATAAAAATTATCGTCCTTATTTTATAGAATTTCGAATGTAAAATTTTCATCAAATTATTAATTAAGCAACAAGTTTTGTAGTCAACTAAAAAAGTAATGGGAAAATTCGACGCGGCGTCTTTTTTAACCCAGCAAAAAAAGTACAAATTATTTAGTAATTTTTCCGAAATCGTTGGAATTTTTGTTGGAATTTCTTGAACCGAGATGTGACGAGATTGAAATCTTTATAAAAAAGATCCCCTTATTTTAATTTAAAATTACAAATTTTGATCAAAAATCAATTTTATTTCAAAATTAGTTGTAAATTTAGCTCAAAAATTTCAATCGCGCACTTTTGACAAAAGAACAAGTGCTAACAGAAGACTAACAGACTGTAAGTCAACAGTGCGCTAGAACATTTTGCGTTTACATTGTACACTTTGCGCTTACGTTTCGCCGTTTGCGTTATTTAACGTTATGTTAACACAATGTTGTGTTTGCACACTTTCAGTTTTCTTAGCTTCCTTCAACATAATTCAAAGAATTTAAACGTGAACTTTTTGAGCGAAGAGTGAGTAAATTAAATTTATTGTGCATTTCGCCTGGTTCATAAGAAATAAAAAAGCCAAACAATAAAAGTGATTTATTGGTAAGTACCAGTGTATTAAAATCGTATGCAATAGTATTTGACAATCCATTAATAGAAACATTGCCAAATTTTATTCGATCTTCGAAAAATTATCGCATGTGGCATTTTAACCGAAATTAACTTATGAATGCAAAAATTTATTAAAGCCCATGGTATACACATGGAGTTGCAAAGATGATGCCGTAGCAATTTTGCCAGCGAAGCTCCTTATTAAAACTAAGTTAATAATGGGAAGTGAATAGAAACCTTCAATTAAATTTGGTTTTGTAAATAAATAAAACACATATTGCAGATTTCTATTCATTATTAATGTCATTCTAACAAATATATTGTATTGTGCCTTTCGTAAATTACATTTATGCATATTTGTATGTAAGCGACGCACATTCATGCACATGCTTGTATAAAAATTAATTTCACAACTGCTTTTCGAAGAACTTATTCGTCTCCTTTTTGTCCTAATCGTCTATTCCCTTATGTCGCTTGTCTTTCACCGTTACGCTTCAGGGTTGCCAACGGATGGCAATAATCATAGGGCTCCTTGTCGTGTACAATTTTTTTGAGGTTTATCTTGTGTTGACAACTCTAAAATTGAAGACACTGCATTACAACGGTAAATGTTAGTTTCTGATCTTTGCTTTTGCTAGAATTTTCTGACATCTTCAGCGAAAATATTCTTTTCTGGTGTAAAAGTGAAAAATCTAAAAGTTTTAACTTTAATTCTGAATAAATATTCAAAGGTGAGCGCTAATTATATGAAAGTGCAATTAAAAGGATTATTTAAAAAAGTTGTAAGTGCATATTTATATTCGTACAGCAAATTTCTAGTATTGTTTGTAACCTCATAACGAAATGTTAGTACTTCATTGACTGGAACAACTTGTGCGTTTTGCTTTTGTTGTTTGTCTTGTCCTTGTTTTCTGTATTTTCTCAGAACGGCTGAAACGTTTAGTTTAAAAGTTCATGTGTTAGTTTTTGCAGTTTTGTACATACAGTTAGCATGAGTTTACTAATTGAATAAAATGTCACACACTTTTAATTTTTTATACATTTAGATCTACTCATCCATTTTAATATAAACGCTAACATTATGTAAAAGTGTATTTATATATTTTTAATTGATTGAAAAAGACTCCATGCAAATTTATGTACACTTTTCAATTTACTTGTCATATTACTTCTCCTCATGTTTTGTGACGCTTAACCGCTATTGACAACTCTGAAATTTACAACGGTTTATGTCAGTTTTTGATCTTTGTTTTTGCCATAATATTCTTACACTATTTTTTTTTTCAATTATTTTCAGGTGTTTAGTTCGGACGTTGTCTACAGTGTGAAAAAGTCTAAAATCTAAGTTTAAACTGTAATTCTGAATAAATATTTAGAGGTGAGTGCTAATTATATAAATATTGTATGAAGGGGAATTAAGATTTTTGTAAATTAGTAACCTCATGTATTCGTACATTCGTACAGCACATTTCTAATATTGTTAGTAACCACATAGCGAAATGTTATAACTCTATTGATTGAAACTTGAAACGGGAAACTTGGTTATGCCTATTTTTAGAGATGCGTACTTTGAGTCTTTTTTTCACTCATCCTTGTTTTCTGTATTTTTCCGGAGCAGCAAAATCGTTTTTAAATAGTTCATGTTTTAGGTGTTGTAAGATACGGTGTGTCAGGCATGAATTTACATATTGAATAAAAGGTAACACTTTAAAATACGAAACAAAAAATATTAACACACTTTTAATTTTAAATATTTTTGCGAAGATGCATTTTTTATATATTTTACTTGTAGTTTGTAATTGTAGTTTTTATTCTTGGTAGTCTGAACACATTACGTTCATACAACATACAATTTATTTATCTACGTACAATTCAATTTTCTTCACTTTGGTATGTAACATCATCCTGCATAAAATATTTCGTGAGCCACTGTATGTCACTTTTGCCAACATAAAGTGACGTACGCCGCATTTTCTGGAATTTTACAGCAACATCACATAGGATCAGGGATTAAAATCGAAATGAATATGGGTTTCAGTTACGGTTTCGGTTATGCTCGAATTAAGGTTTTTGCTTATCGGTTATGCAAATTCTTGGAGTATCGGTTTCGTAACGGTTATCGGTTTTTTATAAGTTTCGGTTGAAAATACCGGTATGGTTTCCGTTCACAAAAAAATAAAAATTAATGAGATTTACATAAAAATAGACTTAATGCTCTTTTTAGCCTGGAAAATAATGTTATCTGGTTACTGAAATGATCCAGTGTAATGTCAATTTTATTATAATTTGATCTCATATAAATTTGTTTAATTTGTTTTTGAAAATTTCCATTATTTTGATTTTACTGACTTTTAATAACTTTGGACTGCCATAACTTTGTTAATCAATTTTCATGAACAATGTAAATTTTGATCATAATTTTACCTTGAAATTCGTTCTGTATTTAAATTTTGTTCGTTTAAAATTTCGAATATTTTCAAAATTAACAAAATTTAAATGCAGAACGAATTTAGAGGTAAAATCATGCTCAAATGGAAATTGATTAACTTTTGACAAAGTTATGGCAGTTCAAAGTTATTAAAGTTGCTCAGTATCTGCGACGGTCTGAACAGAAATTAACCCTTATAAATGAATCGGTTTCTAAACGGTTATTTCGGTTTAAAGAGTTTCTGTTTATGGGTTTCGGTACAGTGGAAAAACATTTTTTCGGTTACGGTTTCAGTTACGGTTACGAATATCAATCGGTTTTCATCGGTTGAAGGTTACGGTTTTGGTTAAGGTTTTAATCCCTGCATAGGATTGTTCAGTAAAAAAAAAATCAGAAAAGTTTTTCTTTTTCAAAAGAAAGTATGCTATATAGGAACATTCTTACCAAATTTGGGAATACAAAGCTGGCTCTGAGATTAATATGATCCTTCAGCGAACTAATTCCATTCGAAGGTTCTACAAACTGTCAGCATTATCATGTGGTTCTAAAGCTCGTTATCAAAAATATAAACTGGAGATAACTTGGGACACCTTCTATGATAGATAAAACTTCAATTGAAAACTGTTGTGTGTTTTTCTTTATTTTTATCAAATAGTTTTTATATTTTTTTTGTTGTTATTTTTAAACGAGTTTCTCTCAACATTTTGGTTGAAATGGGTTTTGTTTTATTCTTTGGGGTCAAAATACAATACAATATTAGTCAAAAAATGTATTTTGTATTTATATTGGATTTGTTTTTCATCTCTACGTGGTTTAGTCATAAAATTTTGTTGCCATTTCATTATACTTTTGTTCATTACCAACTTGTTACTATTAATATACATGTATGTATGCAAATACACATATTCATAGAATTTATATAATTTATACAATTTCTAATTGTTAAAAGCACAAAATTTTACAGGGTTTTTGCGTTAAGTTTTCTGTTTTGGGGATTCTATATTTTTTTTTTAATCTGTTGAATTTTCTGTGCTTTTTGTATTTTATTCTTTTTGTTGTTTTTAAGCGATTTTCCAAACTGATTTGATCGTTAATCGCGCGCGCGTTTTAAGGTGTAAATCTACTTATTAAGGTTTTTTTTTCTTTCTAAATTTGCTCCAATAGTTAATTTGTTTTTATTTATTAATTATGCTTAAATTTATGCTCTCTTTCAGTGTGTGTGTGTGTTGTGTTTACCTTCATTAAATGTAGTATAGTATATGATGCACATAATTTGCTTTATAATTAATATAATAGAGTGTGTACATATATATTGTTTATATATATATATATATATAGTATTTTTTAAGAAACACAATTATAAGATTTCAACACTTAATATTCTTTTTTTTGCTTTTAATTTTTTTTTTTGTCCGACTACTGAGTTTTTTGCTTTTGGGTATAATTTTTTTTTGGGAGTTTTGTTTTTCATTTATTAATTTTTAAAATACAATTGTAACACAGTAAAAATTAAAAAAAAATGCATTTTTATATGAGGGCATGCATATAAAAATGTTTAACAAAATATATGTATGTACGTATGCGTGTGTGTGTGTGTATGCATGTGTGATTAATGAAAATGCGCTTTTCTTTTAAAACTGCATCCCCATGAAGAAGAAGAAACTTTTGCCACATTTCGTGATGTTCTGTTTATTATGGTTTCTGTTGCTTCTCGTCTCTAGTTTTGTCACTGGATAGCAGACTGTACTTTTATATATGTATAAAACGTATGTGTTGTGGACTTGTGTAGTTAAATGATGACTTTTGATGAATTGATAAAATAGTAAAAGAAAAAAACAACAAATTTACAATGTGTAATTAGAAATAGAAACTTTTTGCTCTTCAGTTTTCTCTAAATTGCTTTTGCTTAAGATTTACAGTTTGGTTTTTGTTTTGTTTTCTTTCTTTTTTTTTTTGTTTTGTTTTAATTATTTATTATAAGTATAGTTTTAATTTATTTCTCATATTATTTTCCATCTCTGTGTGTGTTTTTTTTTTGTTATTGTTTTCAAATATTGTATGTTTTTGTTGCTTTTGGCTTTGGCTGCGCTGCGGCCGCCTTATATTGAAAATGTATCTCTCTCTCTTACAATTCGTGTGTGTGTGTGAGTGTGTGTTTTGTATGTATGTGTGTTTAATTTGTTTGTATTTTGTGTGATTTATTGGTAACCTGTTCCTCCTCCTCCGCCTCTTAATACAGACACCAATTTTAAAATTGAATGCACGCCCAGCGCCTGCGACAGCAACAACAGCAGCAGCAGCAGCGAGCGCCTCCTTCTAATCTCCAAACTTCTTCCAATTCCAAATCGCAGTTATCCCTTTTTAGGCCAATGTGGGGAACTGACGTTCATCGTTGACCTTGGGTGCGGCATTCTGTTGTCGCTCGTTGCCAAAGCGTTTGCCAGCATGACCACCTCCAATGCCGCCGCCAAGACCACGACGCTCAATTGGCGGCCGATTGCCACCCTCTGGGCGAGAAGAAGTTGGTGCACCGCCACCGGCAGCGGCGCCAGTGTTGCCGCCCTCAGTGTTGGCATGGGCACCGCCTGGACCGCCGCTTCCACCTTGGGGACCGCGATTGCCCTCGTTACGTGGTCCGCCTGGACGTGGTCCACCACGGCCGCGTCCACCGAAGCCGCCACCACCGCCGCGACGACCGTCATTGAAATTGAATTGAATGTCAAGGACGCGCTGTTGGCGACCGACGCGTTGCGGATACATGGCGGGATCGTATTCAAGTTCCTCTTCGCTTTCGTTCTCCTTCTTTTTGTTGTTGGTCAGCACAATCATTTTCTTCCATTGTGAGGTGTCCTCACCTGCAAAGAAATGGAATCAGTTTAGTTATCGTCGATTCTTAATAATAACCATGTGTGTCTTTCAATATTAATTAATTATTATTGAACTAATCAATTGTATTGTACTAGTATCAAAATTAACCCACCTTCGCCTGCCTTGCGTATGTTAAACTTGGGCTTAATGCGCTGTTGCTGCTGTGCCTTCCATTCATCCAGGGTCAGCTCTTTGGTCTCCTCCTCGGCTGGTGGCTGCTGCTCGCTCTGCTGTTCATTGCCAGATTCATCGGCCTTGCCCTCTGCATTGTTGGTCGCACTCGTTTCACCGCCCTCATTGTTCTTGTTCACATCATCGATTGCTTCCTTGACTGATCCCCAGTTGTGTGCACCAGCTCCATCGCGTTTGTCAATTGACTTAACACCTGATAATATAATTGGAATTTATAATTCAAATATTAATACAATTGATTAAAATATTTTTGTATTTTTCTTTTAATTGCAGAAACAGGAAGAGAACGATATTTTTAGAACTTGACTCTTTTTTTGACCTACTGGTAAGTGAAGAATTGAACGAATCTGTATTTTATAAAATGAAAGAAAGTTACCATAACATGTTCAGTTAAGTTTCTTTCAACGGAAATTTCCGCATTTTGTTTATTTATCAAAGCCGAGGTTAAGCAGTGAAAAAGTTCAGAAAATTGTATTTTCAATAATTATAAATTCATAAAATTAGTAACTTGATTGCTCATTGCTGCAACTTTGTGGCTAGTAGCCACATAACTGTGTTATAGATAAGCCGATAAGTCGTAATCAGCACTCATACAAACACTCCACTCACTCTCCTCTCCAACCCCCTCTATACATTTATAGTAGATTCAATTCTATAAAGTAAAACTCATGTGGCGCTGCCGCCCGTCATCATCATGATGTTCCATGGCGTGGAAAACTGTGTGGGCCTCCTACACACACACACACGCTCACACTGATATAAATGTGATGGAGGAGAGAAGAACTGAACTATTTTTAAACATATTTCATATATACAACAAATTGAAAACGAGAAATGTGCGTCGACTTTTCTTCTAAGCATTCATTTGGTTACTTGCCTCGATTTTCACATTTGATATTAATTTTTCAACATAATGTGGGCAATTGAAATGATTTACAAGAGATCTTTAAGAACCTGTTAATGGGTGTTATATTTGGGGGGCGTCTTTCTTCTTTACTCACCAGTTTTGTCTGAGCCAGATTGACGATCAAATTCACGTTTACGATTGCCGCCCTCAAAGTTACGATTCTGGCGAGGGGGACGATCACCGCCATTGCCAAAGCCGCCACCGGTGTTGCGATAAGGTCGAGGATTGCCATCAGCATTATTACCACCAGAGTTGCCACCTGGAGCGCCATTTTCGCGCACGTTGCGACGATTGTTGCGCTGCTCGCGCGTCATCTCACCGCCGTTCTGTTGACGAAAATTGACATTGCGCTGTTGTTGTTGTTGTTGCCCTTGACCAGTTTCACGTGTTTTGCCCGCAGCAGCGCCGCCAGCATTATTACGAGCAGCGACAGCCCCACCTTGCTTATTATTGTTGTTGTTGTTCGTGTTGTTGTTGCTGCTGTTGTTGTTGCTGCTGCTGCTGTTCAATTTGTCATTGTTGTTGCCAGTTGCAGTTTTCTTGCCATCATTCTTGTTAAGCGCACCTGGTTTGTTTTCCTTTTCGGCTTGATTTGGCTTCTTGGGTGCTGCTGCTGCTTTTGGTGCCTTTGCAGTTGGCGCCGTTTTTGTGGTCGCTGCGGCTGCCACCGTCGCTGGCTGCTGCTTCTTCTTGGCCGCGACAAGATTATCTAATGGATCGCTAACATCGTCGTCCATGAACAAAAGTTCATAACGATTTTTACCGGTGCTATCCATGTTTGTTGTTTGGGGCTAACTGCTGCTGCTGCTGCTGTACGATGATTTTATTATCCCAATTGATTTTTCCACTCACGACAGATTTTTTATGCAAAAATCACACACAGTATTTCAGAGTTTCTGTCAGAAAAAAACTCGTGTGTGTTTGGTCGTTGCTGCTGCGCCTATATGTGTGTGTGTGTGTAGGTGTGTGGAAATAGAAGAAATTCGTTTTTTGTAGTCTTGCTTTTTGCTATTTTTTCTTTTCGTCGTCGTCGTGTGGTTGCCTGGCTGCGCTCTAACCTTAATTTTCTGCGTTTCTGCTTTGGCTGCTCTACACACAAACGTGCACACATATACACATACACTACTCAAGCGCACATGTGTTCTACGACAGAAGGCAAGGCGAAAAAAAGCATGCTGTGTATACATACACAGAACAGAGCAACTCACGTTTTTCGCTTTAACAGAGTTGCTCCTCAGATTAACATGCGCTCACATGTCTACGGCCGGCAGTGAATGGCAAAATGTGCCCTGTGTTTAATTTATACTAGTTGTATGTCTTTTTAATACGTTGAGTTTAAAATTAATAAATATTTTCTTTTTCCCTTTTAGATTTTAAATACAAGAAAACATGTCGGACTGGGAAGAAGAGGTAATTTAAATAAAAATTAATAAAGGCTGAAATATTTATGCATATCCATTCATTATTATTTAGCCTGTTTGCGCTGTATCCTCTGGATTAGCGGAGAATTTCGAAAAATCAGTAACGACCAAGACAAACGAAGCGTCCGCGTGGAGTGATGAAGAGAAGAAACCAGAGAGCGGCGGCGGCGGTGGCGGTGGCTACAACGGGCAACGCGATGGAGGAAACGGTTTCCGTGGTCGCCGTGACGGTGAAGGGGGAGGAGGTGGCTATCGTGGACGTCGTGATGATGGAGGAGAAGGCGGCGGCTATCGTGGACGTCGTGATGATGGAGGAGAAGGCGGCGGCTATCGTGGACGTCGTGATGATGGAGGAGAAGGCGGCGGCTATCGTGGACGTCGTGAAGGTGGTGAGGAAGGGGGCTTCCGTGGTCGTCGGGATAATGGAGAAGGCGGTGGTTACCGTGGTCGTCGTGACGATGGAGGAGATGGTGGTGACAACAATGATGGTAAGTAACATTTGATTGTTATACTTTGTTCGTCTCTGTCCGATGTTTTAAATGTACCACATGGTGATTTGGTCATGTACGTGTGTCTGTCTGTCTGTAGTTTCCATATTTGTTTCGAAAACAGTGTCGCAACTGCTCTGCGGATCCAGCATTGGTTTGCGAGTACCTTCTAGCTACGATAAGGAGTCCGTAGAGGCATTTATCAAAGATCTCGATCTAAACTCGTCCAACCAGTCATTGGCCAAGCTACGAGCGCAGCGCGATTATTTGCTAACTGCCTTCGAGCAGCTGGTCAAAAGTGAGTGGACATTTCTTGAGGAGAAGATGAGTGCGGAACGCAAACAAACGGCACGACAATTGCGCGATGCAATTGTGAATTCCGATCGCATTATTCTCGAAATAAATCGTTTAATTTCTAATGGGAAAGACGAGCAGCAAGTGCCGCATAGAAATTGGTTCATGGACCATATGGCATCTGAGATGCAAACATCCAGAGACACATTTGTGGTGCCAGGAACGCCCACAAGACAACAACGTAGCCGAGAAATGACAACGACAACGCCGACACCAACAACATCAACCACAGCACAACAAGCAAGAATGTCATTGAGATCAAGACGAAGAACTCCAACACGATCATCACAAACGGCAGCACCAATTGATACTTTTCCTGACCAAGCTGTTCATCCCAATGAATTGAAAATGCATAGAATAAGGAATCTTCTTGGGACAGTCAATAAAAACTACAAAATAACGGATGGAAACATTGAAATCCCTGGAAAAACATCAACTAAACGGTATGCAATGAACTCGTCACAAGTCTCAATAAGTCAGCCACAAGTGCCGTTCGTGTTTCATCGCTGGATGAACGAAGATGTTGTTGGTCTGCACATGTTACGCAAGTTGCGCTTTTGTATGCCTCGCGAAGTGCTCCAGAGTATAAGCTGGCCAACATTGAGATCCCATTCAGTCTGGTTGACTAACAAGGTGACAAGGAAACACGACGACGACAATAGTGCGTCTGCAATTGTGACACAACGACAGCAGCAACAGGTTGATGATCAGGATCAGACCAGCAGTCTGTTCCATGTGCCACGTCAGCAGCAGCAACAGTCTGGCAATCTGGATACGCCGGATTATGCCAGATTGATGTTGAGCTCGCAGTCGACAGTGCAGGACACCGAAGCATCTGCAGGAATTGCTGCAACTACAACTTCTAATGTGGGCCTCTCCAATGACTGGTATACACGATCAACGTTTAACATTCCCTTTATCTCTATATGCTGCTACTGTCTTTCTTTTCTGTACGTTCTTCCGTCTATATTCCTTATTTTTTTTTTCTCGCTTACCTTATCTATGCCGCAATTCAGCCAATGCGCTTTTAATGCAAGATTTTCCACATAAATATAAATTTTGCCTACAAACAAATTTTGACAATCACTCAAACAACTGACGAACTTGAAAATGGCTTAAAAAAACTGTCGGCAGCTAAAGCTACTATGTGTTTTAAATGATTCAGATCAACTGCTAGTTTGATTCCCTATTATAATTTTGAAAGAGTAATACTAAAAATACCGTAATTGTAGAAAATTTATTTAGCAAAAATTAGGAAACCAAAATTAGTATGGAAAAAATTACGAAAATCCACAATCAAACATATTATTTAAAAAATATTTTAATACTGGAAAGTAACATTAATTTTGGTTTTTTAAAATAAATATATATTTATTTAGGTGTATTTTTTATATTTAATAAAAAAATAATTAATAAGAGCTTTATTTAATTTTAAGAATACAATTTTATCCTTTTCCACGATTTTTTTATACATCCAAATTATATTTTTCGACTTTAATTTTTCAATTTCCATAGCTCTTGTGATTACTGATTAACAATTGTAAATCTAGATTTATCATGTATTTTTTTGTACTTTGTTTCGTTATCCTTTTTTTTATTTTATTCTAGCTTTTTTTCTGTTTCATACAAATTAATTATTTTTTTTTAAATTTTTTAATATTTGCTTTGTACTTTTCTGTACATTATTCAATATATTGGTTTAGTTTTTATTTAGAATGGTTACAAATAGAGATGGGAACGGACCTCCTTTTTTTTTTTTTAATGATTTTTACTTTTTACTTTATTTTTTTAAATTAATCATTCTAAATTTTAATTAAACAAATCAATACGTATCGCTTAAAGATACGCATTAATTAATATTAATTGTGCATCAGACAGAAAAATGTTGGCAGTTTTCGGTCCGGAACGAATAAAAGCCCGTTTGCGAATTTCAGGCACGAAGCCCGTGGATTTTTTGAAGAGGCCCGCAGGACACGAAGTCCGAAAAGGCCCATGCCCATCTCTAGTTACAAATAAAGGCAAATTACGACTTCTATTAGTCCTACGACTAGATTCTAAAATATGTACGAACATTCGCTGATTGTTAAAAATAAACACAAAGGGTAGAAGTTGAATTTTTCTTCATTCAAATCATAATTCAATATGATTCTTTCTGTCTGCATTCTTTCTTCTTCACTTTATTGAATATAATCATTTGAATATTATATGATTTGAATATGATTTTCAACTGAAATTTTTTGTGTTTCCCCTTACCACCCACATTCCACTTGGTACTCGCAGCCCACCTCCAATGCAATTAGCAAATTCGGGTAGTCTGCCCAATTTAATAGAGGAGGATGTTCTTTTAATGCCGCCGCCGCCACTGCCACAGGATCCGGCGATGGATACAGACATCATGACCACACTGCCCGCCCAAGTGGATGAAATAAGTTTGGAAGATGTTGGATCGACACCGTTGTTATTTCGGTCACGGCATCCACATGCCTCGACGCCGCTGGAATCATATCATCCCCAGTTGCCGGCCATCAATGAGGAACCTCAGCGTCCCCCCACCATAGGCCGTTTACTTGAAATGAGCGAACATTCTCCGCCACCATCACCGAATGTGGCTGCTGCAACTCCTGCTGTCATTCCAGCAGCTACAATATCTCCAATACCTCCAATACCTCCAAATTCTCCGATCTCACGTGATTGGCTTTCGATTTTTCGGCCACGCGAATTTGTGATAAATTATGAGGGACTCGATGTGGCACAGCCAAGACTGAAACGCCGTCGTATAGTTCGCCGCAATTCTCCCCAACGCAATGAGATTGATCAGAGAAGCAACCAAGAGATTACAACTGAATTTATGGCTGAACTTTTGCGGACTGCAGCTCAAGAGGCGGAGCCGCCGATGGATCCAATTGTTGTTCAGCAACAAATTGAAGAGACATCAGGAAATCAATACACAAATGATACACCAGTTGCACCACCAAGGCAAATACCTGAATCTAATGAAGCTGTAATACCACAAGAGGTCTTGGAAATGGAATTTCCAATGCCAGCTGGAGTCTCCACTGATGAATTGCCCGAGAGGCCCATTGTGACATCCATTCAGATTATTTGCCAACCAAGCAGCTTCAGTCTCAATGATGGACAGCCAGTAAATCAGACGGAAATTGGCAGCACTTGTGGTCCAAAAACCATGTTAACGCCATCGACATGTCTCGTTGAAGACTCCGTGGCGTATGTAGATGATCCTCCGCCAAGGCAGCAGTCTGTCCAAGAACGTCTCAATGATGGACAGCCAGTAAATCAGACGGAAATTGGCAGCACTTACGGTCCAAAAACAATGTTAACGCCATCGACATGTCTCGTTGAAGACTCCGTGGCGTATGAAGATAATCCTCCGCCAAAGCAGCAGTCTGTCCAAGAACGTATATATGGAGAACATCTCGATGATTTGGCGTTCATTATGGATCACACGGAGATGCTACGACTAATGGTGGATCATCAAAAGGAATTGAGTGACGAGCAAGAGCAGACAAATCCAATTATAGTTGATAGCTCGTCTATTGACATTGATTCTGAGTTTACGAATGATGAAGACAGTCAGGCACACTATATCTCAATGCCCGCTATATACACATATGATCCCAAGATCTATACGGATATGTCCGAATTGAAGAGGCGTGTGGTGCACAGTTTAATGGGAGCCCTGATCATGTCCCCAAGAGTGAACATGCGCACGGCTCCGTTTATTAAAACCCGTATGGAGGCGGCTATTGCTTTTCGTGCCCTGTTGGAGCTCAAGGCGGCCAATATTATTAATCTCAGCCAGGATGCGCAATTTGCATCGTTGTGTTAAAATATGGGATTGCCACTTTGTTTAGAAGATCAATTATTATTGAATTATTTTTATAATTTTTCTACTTTTAAATTCATTTCGAGTATTTAAAGAATTCAATTTTAATAGTCAATGATTTGAAAATGCTTATTTGTTTATTTAAGATTAAGTGTTCGATCGGAAATTTCTAAAATATTTAATTCATTTAATTTTATGTCGAAAAAGTAATTTTAATAATTGAATTTAAATTAATTTAAAATTTTGGATTGTCACTTCATCCAAAGATTGAATCATTTTATTTTTTCATTTTTATATTAATGTTAAGTATTTAAGGAATTCCATTTTAATACTCAACCAATCTTTTTTGATTTTAAAAGGATTTTTTGCTTATATAAGATTAAGTATTATAACGGAAATTTCTAAATATTTTTAATTCATTTAATTTTATGTCAAAGTAATTTTAATAACTAAACTTTGAATTTATTGATAATTTATTTTAAATGGAGTTTCCTTTTTTATTACTTTTTATTTTATGGTTAATAATCATATTTTTTAAACATTTCAGTGAATTTTTCAACTTGTTACTTGAATTTGAATTTTGATTTTATTTAAAATTATGTTGACGGGAATTTTGATTTAATTCTTCGGTTAAAAAGTAATTTTAATAATATGAGATTAAACATTTCAGTTAATTTTTAAAGTTATATCTTCTATTTAAATAAAATAAATATTGTTTTTCTTTTCGTTCAAAATAGTATTTGTAATTTTCTTTGCATGTAATATGCTTAATTATTATTAATTGTTAATTATTTGCATGTTTCTAGAGTCTCGTCTTTGTGTGTTATTATAGGACTTGAAAATATTGTTCTTTCTAATTTAAATTTAAAATCAACAGGCGAAGAGCGTAAGGGATTTCGTGGTGGCTTTAATCGTCGACGCGATGGCGATGGCGACATGAATAACAATCAGGATGAGAATGGCGAGGAGGGCGAGAAGAAGGCAAGGGAGTTTTATATACCTCCTGAGCCGACTAACGACGAAACTGAGATGTTCAGCAGCGGCATCTCGTCGGGCATTAACTTTTCGAAATACGACAACATCCCGGTCAAGGTGAGCAACTGTTTTGAAGATCGACCTAAATAATAAACTAATCGTCGATCTGTTTTAGGTGACTGGCGAGAATGTGCCGCCGGCCATTAAGAGCTTTGATAATGCTGGACTACGTCAAATTGTGCTGGATAATGTGAAGAAGTCTGGTTACACTGTTCCCACACCTATTCAGAAGGTGTCGATTCCGGTCATTGCCGGCAAACGCGATCTGATGGCCTGCGCCCAGACTGGCTCTGGCAAGACGGCTGCATTCCTGCTGCCGATACTAACAAGCATTCTCGATGATCCCAGCGAGAATGTTGAGATTGGCAAACCGCTGGCGGTGATTGTGACGCCAACTCGTGAGCTGGCTATTCAAATATTCAATGAGGCTAGAAAGTTTGCGCATTCCACGTATCTCAAGATAGCTAGGGTCTATGGCGGAACATCGGTGAAGCATCAGAACGAGTCTGTTGCCAAAGGCTGCCATGTATTGATTGCCACCCCTGGTCGCTTGCTCGATTTTGTGGAGCGCACCTTCATCATGTTCGATGATACACGTTTCGTTGTCCTCGACGAGGCTGATCGCATGCTTGACATGGGATTTCAAGAGAGCATGCGCAAGATCATGCAGCATCCGACAATGCGTCGCCAGCATCAAACTTTGATGTTCTCGGCCACATTTCCCGAGGAGATTCAGCGTCTAGCCGGTGAATTCCTAAAGGAATATGTTTTTGTCACCATCGGCGTTGTGGGAGGCGCTTGCGCCGACATCAAGCAGGATATTTTTGAAGTCGGCAAGTTTAACAAGCGCTCCAAGCTAATGGTCAGTCAAATAATGATTATTTCTATTTATTTCGAACATCTAATCGCTTAACTTACCTTGTTTACAGGAAATTTTGCGTGAGGGCGCTGAGGGTACCATTGTTTTCGTTGAGACGAAGCGAGGCGCAGATTTCCTGGCTTCCTTCTTTTCAGAGACTGAATTCCCGACCACCTCCATTCACGGTGATCGCCTGCAGAGTCAACGCGAGCAGGCCTTGCGCGACTTTAAGAATGGCACCATGAAAGTTCTCATTGCCACCTCGGTGGCCGCACGTGGCCTTGGTAAGTATAATCGTAGTATAATTGATCCCAATATTATTCTTCTGCTTTTACACCACAGATATTAAGAATATCAAGCATGTAATCAACTATGACATGCCAACCAGCATTGATGATTATGTGCATCGCATTGGACGCACTGGTCGTGTGGGCAACAGTGGACGTGCCACTTCATTCTTTGATCCAGAGCACGATCGTCAACTTGCCGGAGATTTGATCAAGATATTGAAGGGTTCTGGACAAGTAGTACCCGATTTTCTTGATGAAATGGGCGGTGGTAGTAGTTATTCCAACTCCAAGTTTGGCGCTGTTGATGTTCGTGGCGGGGTAAGTTTTCTGATGAAATATTAATTATCAATTTTTTAATTTTATTATTATTATTATAGGCTGGCAATGCACCTGCTGCCAACTTGGAGGAAGAACAGGATTGGGATTAATATAGTATTTTACAAATATTATTATTAAAAATATTCCAGCTATATAGAGACAACATTACTATATTGTGCTCAAAACAATATGAAAATATATATAAATAAATATATATAGATACATATATATACTTATAATATAAATCTGTTTAATTTGGCAAGCCTTAGTTGTATTTTCATATATCATACGAATTCAAAAAATATTAGTTTAACTTAAAACGATTATACGAATTTCAATTTATAATTTGATAAGTAAATATTACATTATTATTTTATTATAATTTTTTTGTAAAACATCCGACTTGTCCCTTGCATTGTAATCGAAATGAGAAATGTTAAAGAAACATGAATATGTATAATATGAATTTAGAATTTGGTTACTAAGTATATGTGTATATTTGATACTTTTACTAGATATACCAAGTTTGACTGAAATATAAATCAATAAATCTTTTTCGTTTGTTTAAATAAATTCTATTGAAATTATTGATTGAAATACATATTAAAAAAATATATTTATTTTTTAAATTAGATATTATTTTAAGATTATTGCTGACGGTTAAGTATAATAAATTAACACATCGCTTATCGAGAAAATCGCATTTAAAGTATTCAATCTTGCAGTAAAAACTAAGTATAATTCTTTATCACAATCTAGAGTATTTCTACATCCGTATAATAAAAATTAAAGATAATATTTTTAATATTGGAAATCTAGATGCGTTTGGTACTTTACATTTGCATCTACAAAATATTTTTTTTTTGAAAAAATGTCTGTTACGATATTTGTGCGATTAGTGCTCGATTTGTTGTTTGTTGTGTATCGCTCTTCTCTTTTGTACTGCTCTTTGTCTCGTTTTTTGCCGGCTTTTTGCATGCGTTTGCTGCAGCATTCCCTTATCGAACCGCGACCCGCGAACATCATCTTCAACAGTATACGAAAGACGCGTATGAAAACAAAAAGGGCAATACGAACTTTGCGTTTCTGTGTTTTTGTCTTTCCACGCACACACACACACACAGCCGTGAGCGCACGCACGCACACAACAAAATCGATAAATGAGAAACTCACCACGCGCGCGATGCGCTCTCTTCTTCAGTGTTGAGCTTGGGCGCAGTTGACCAACTGCGAGACATTTTAGTCTTTGACGGCATTTTCCAGCGTGTGAACGCGTTTTGTAATTCGCGTGTGCATCAGATAATTGTTACAAAATTGTTGGTAATTTAATAATTAAATTCAACTGCAATTTGGACAAAGTAGCGCAGACAGCGGCGCTTAAACTGAATTTTTAATGACGCCCTGAAAAGTATGCAATACGTTTGATAAATTGTTAAACAAATTGTAGACCAAAGTGGCTCCTGTGTTGTTGTTTTTGTCCATGTGAAATGATTTAACCTAAATCGCAGCTTAGCGATTATGAAATAAGCAGACAATTTCGAGTGCCTTCCGTGCGGTTTTTGTTGTTCTTATCCGGCAGACGAATGACAACAACCAACTGAGAAACTACATAGAGAAAAACCCAGTTAGTTATGCGACGCCCACGCACATTGAACTCTTTAGGGGCGCTGGACTTTGTGAGGTCCAATAGTTGGGAACACTCCCCTTACCGAAACCAACCCCCACTGTTCTAGCCGGCAACAAAAAATAACTAATAGGAACGGCTACAGTCGAACGAACTAGACTGTGTGAGACCCTGTACTTAATCTGTAGAAAAAGCAATTACAAAAAAAATCTTAAATAATTAAGAAAATAAGTTACAAACACGAAATTTGTGGAAGGAGTCGATTATGCTATCCATTAAGCCAATAATTGATGACTGTCAGACATCAGTCAAATTTCAATTTTGTTTACAGAACTTTAATTCATTTTTTCAATATTTAAATTACATTTTATTCATTATTGTGCTTGTTACGGTTACAATTTAAAATTTTTAAACATAATTTCAAATTGACTAAATATATTAGAGAATCATTTGATTGCTAAAAGCTAATATTTTTAAATAACTTCTTTTAAAAAAGTTAGTTAATTGTAGAGATTGTAGATATAAGTTTTATGTACATCTTCTAAAATAATTGAATACAATAATGTCATCTACTTATAATAGTTAAAATGTAAGTTTATTACCCACTCCTAATGCAATATTTTTTTAAAATTGTGTCTTAGTTCTAAAATTCTATATCGACTCGAATGCTGATCAAGAATGTACATACATACTTAATGGGGTCGAAGATGCATCTTTTTGCCTTTTGACAAACTTAATAGACCCTTTTAACTATTTTAATACTAGGGCCTAAAAAACCTTTACACTTGCAGTTTTCTTTTCAGCTTTCTTATGCGTTGCGTGTTTTTCATTCTTTTTTATTATTTCTTATGTTTCAAAACACGCATAGCATACTTACATATATTTGAATTTTCTTGTGTTTATTAATGATATCAGCAAATCAGCGAATTTTATTTCTCTTCCTGCCCTACTGTAAAAATGATTAATGAATGAAGGCATTTCGCAGGATTCAATGTGTTTGATAAGCACGCGACAAATTCGGACACAATAAGAGTAAAAATTTGAAATCCAATAAATTTTAAAATTTTAAAAAGCAATTTATCAACCAAAAAACTAATAACAAAAGTGAACCCCAGACAGAAACAGAAAACAAAGGAATAAACATAATAACAGAGAAGAAAGTGATTTGTTTTTTGGCACACAATGAGCCAAAGTTTTGATAGTTTAATGCACGGCAGAGGCGGAGGAGGGAGAGATAGTGTCTTTGATGGTTATTCGAACTATCCGGACCGTCAGTCCTCCGAGGATGTGCCGGAGTCTACAACAACAACAACGAATACAACAACAACAACAGCCGGCGAAGATGGCAACACTGGAGCAGATGGTGTTGCGGCGCGGGACGATGATTTCATCGAGGACAACAATTTTGAATCGAATTTGCGACGTCGCAAAGGCAAAATAATATCCTGTGCCAAGGAGACAATTGAGAACGGTAAGAATCACCAAAATTACTCTACATACATACATATGTACATGCATATACATACATAGTTTAGATATGTATTTGATGACGCGTTTTGCCTGTAAGTGTACATATATAGTATATGTGGATGTTCTACATTGTTGACAATAGTTTTTAGGCACGTACATAGTAAACAAAGAGACATTTGGCATATCGAATTCCAGCCATCGAAAGACAGTAACAGAATGTGAAGATTTTCTAGGTAATCAAAAACTTTTCACGTCCTTCAGCAATCGCAGTTACAGTTTAAAATTTTTAAAGAAAAATACTTTCTAATATTGTAGTAAGATTTCAGATTTTTATTGATAGTTACCTATTTGGGTTGGCAAAAAAATGTTTAACGATTTTTAAAAATAGTTCAAAACTTTTATATTTTATGCTGCTGCAAAGCACTTTTTAAATTGATAATCTCACCACGGCAGTTACATTTCCGGAGGTGCTTAACGTATGCATATACATATTTATGCTTGTGTGTGTAAGTGGCTACTCTGCAAACTGATCGCTCGCCACTTCTATGTTATGTTATTTAACAGTGCTAGAATATGCAGTTTACATATCGCGCAGCAGTTGTATGCTATTTATGTTTAATAACAGCGCTAGGACGCATTGTGTAGAAAAAGCCTTTTATTGCAGAGCTGTGTTAGAAACATCCAAATGTATTTACGTACAATATGTATAGTATCTGCTATTAACATACATTCCAACATAGCTCACAGATAGCACCCCACTTCTAGATTATGTTATGTTAATAAACAGTGGTGAAAAATTTATAGGGGACAATTTTTGAAAAAAAAATATTAGTAGTAATTTCTCATTTTTATCTTTATTTAAAAATGGTACTGATTTTTTAATTTAATTTTCAAAAAGAAAAGTACTCAGGTTTTGCTTTAAAACTAATCCATCAAAATTCAAGAAAAAGTACAAACCTCATATTTTAAAACCGTATTTAAAAACGTACTCCTTTATTTAGCTTTCCATTACATAAATATACTTAAAGCTTCTTTAGTGTATTGCTATAATACTTTATTCAATACTCTGATTTCGATTGTAATATTGTGGAGCGCATTAAACAATATGTGAAGTTCAATTACGAAAGCCCTGAACAAAATAAAAATTCGAAAAGCGTACTAATGTACCAACGAATAAAAAATGTACCAGTTTCGGTAAAGATCTACCAAATATGGCGCTGGCGCCATGGATTACAGAGCTCTGTTACTAACATAGGTATTGTCACACGGATTGCGAGTTAGTTTAATGCTATGTTAGTTAACAGTGCCAGATATCCATAAAGATTACACTCTTATATAATAGATCTATTATATTAAAATAGTTTTAAGAGCTACCATAGGAATTACTATTTACTAAATAATGGCTAGGACTACAACCAATGCTATGGATAATTTATTCACAAGCTAACACATATTGTTAGCAGATTGAAGCTTCCTTTGGGTTCTGTTTACGCACGAAGCCACTATCAAATTATCCTAAAATGACTTTCAGATTGATGTACTTCCTGTAGCCAGATCCTCTGCATCTAACAGATTCAACGTGTTGTTATTGTTCTTGTTGCTGGCGCTGTCAACGTTAGACAAATAAAACAAACTTTCTACCCTTTTAATGTTGAGCCAGGAGCTTTTGTGTCCGCTGCCATTGTTGTCGCAAGTTGCAGCGGACGCTCTGAATGGCAACTGAGAAAGTTGTTACTGCAAATGCATTTGACATCCTTTGAATTATTTATGTGCGTCTTCGCTCCTTGAGGCATTTAATGTGAGCATGGAAAATGGGAAATGGCAAATGCATTTTTTATTTTTAATTGATTGCAGCTGCAACTTGAACTTTAGCTGTGACAGCCATAAAAGTATTTGAGCCAGTTAATGACAGTCTTATCGATTGCCACCAGCGTGTTGGCCTAATCAAGGGTTGGAACTTACAAATGGGCTTTAATCAAGTGCCACTTAAATGTTTCAACGTCGTTTTCTTATTGCTTACTTTAGGCAGTTACTTAATTAATTTTATCAGCTTTTCTGGGTCAAGGTTGTCTAGCATGTGCGTGTCTCACAAAAAAAGCCTCGATATGGATGTTCCGCATATGAAATATATGTATGTACATATGTATGTCTTTGAGTACCTGCATAAGGGTTGGCCATTAACTTATTGGTAACAAACTTACAATCGAGTGTTTTTTATTAGAAGTCAAGTACTATGCTTAGCTGATGAGGGTTGTTTTTTATGGTAAATTGCGTGCTAGAAATACATACATAAGTCATTACATGCAATTTACACAGTCACCTACAGAAAATGTCAGCTAAGAACTATCTGAGCTATAGTTAATACCAATTTTAATATTAAATTTTCATTCTTTTCACTACAAAGTTTCTGAACTTATATATAGTTTCTGATTTATACATATGATAATAATCTTATTTTTATTAATGTATGCTTTACGAACACTATTTTATTATTATATTACTTATACTTTTATTTCACTCATTTAATTTATTATAATTATTAGTACTATAGGGTAACAAAAGCATTTTAGTTGGGAACAAGTTATTTCTATTATTTTTTTTATTAATATTAAAATCCTACAATTTTAAAAATTTTACTTCTCTTATAAAATTGCATTCTTACCTATTTTTACCTATCGATTATCTGAAAATGAGTTTGTTTTAGTATTATCCCTATACTTAACCAACTTAAATTCACAGTCTGCTCAATTTTGGGATTATAACATCAGTATTCAAATTCTCAATTTTAAGTCCATTCTGTTATATTACTATCTCACGGTATACATCATTATCATACCAAGTACAGTGAAAAAAAAGACCAACTTCTAAAATCAAGAACACTCATCTTAAATATTTTGTTCTTAAAATAAGACCATTTTAAGACCAAATTAATAAAACTAAGAATATTAATATAACAATTCGCAGTTCTTAATATAAGAATTAAAAATCTTAAATTGATTATAAAATATGAATGTGTCATATTTAATATGAGGACAATATTGGCACCGTGGTGCTCTGGTTAGAGTCGCCGCTTCAGATTTTTAACAAGTCGAGGTATCGAAACCCGCTCTAGCCAAGGAACAAACATATAATCGGAATATTTATAAAAAAAAAAATCCAAAAAAAAGTAAAAATATCAAAAAAAAAAAAGTTTAAACCACCTTCCCTTTTTTTTATTTTTGGTTTGAGAATTTTAGATTGTTTGGTCTTAAATTAAAAACTTATTCTTATTTGAAGTGTTCTTAAAATCAAGATGTGTTTTCTAAATTTAAGAATTTTATGTTCTCGACGCATGTTTTAGACCAAAATTCTTAGTTCTGAGACCAAAATCTTGATTTTAGAAAATTTTTTTATCGGTGTAGTTTTAAAAAAAGTTAGCTCTATTAGTATTCCACTCTACCAAATTGCATTCTCTGTCTTCTTCGGTCTAGAATTATATCATTACTTACAATCTTTGCTTTAGCTTGAACCGGCTTAGCACCTCTGAGCTCGTGTGTATTTCAATGAAATGTCAAGGATTTTGATAAAACGTTAACTCTTACGACGATTGCACTGAGAATTTAGAGCGCGTTCCGACACACATACATATTTATATATACTTTCAAATTCGCATAGCGTTTGTTTAGACTATGAATGGCTTTATGTATCCCGAAAATGACAGACCAGACTTTGAAACTTTACCCGTCAAGTTGACGTGGATATCAAGGGATGGGAGTTGAGGATGGGAAATTGATGTGGCAACTGCATCGCGTGCGTTAGCATGGCGTGAAATATCACAAGTTTTGGCTGGAAATTGGGTAAACGTTGGCTTCCCATCGATTTTCTGGGCTGTGGCCGGAGCTGCCATGATGTCTGAACCATTAAGGAAATCGTACTCCTCCCCATCTTGCACTTCATTTACCATCACAGTCATATGCCCGTTGATTGTCTGGTTCCATTGTCCAACCCATTGTTTGTCTTTTTGGATGATTGTTTTGTTGTCAGCAATATAAGCGAGCTCTGCTGCCGTCTGTCTATCAGTCGAATCGAGTCGTCATCAACAATAACGTTCATGCCTCTGACTCTGGTCTGAACATGACACTGGCTGCTAGATAGCTATGATAGCTATAGATTGGCTATGGCTTGAATGTTGTTAACCCCTTGGCCTTATTGGTATCGCTCTTTTCTTCCAACTTCACAAAACAAAACAATTTGTTGTGCATTTTTCTCTTTATTTTTTGTGTATTTATCACAAAGTCGAAGGAGTTCGAAATTTCTTCTTTCTCCTCTCTACTCCCTAACTTTTTACTGTACTCGCTACCTTTTACTGTACACTACTCTCTGTTCCTTACTTTCTCGTTAATTGTTAGAATACCACAACCTATTTAAAATAGCTTTTCATTATCTGAAAGAAAATTTATATATCTGTTTTTCATTCATAAACGGTTTTAAATTATGATTTTTGTTTGGCGGCATTTACTTTTTTTTTGAAGAGTTTTTGACATTGAAATTCTTGTTTTTCCTGTATTTACATTTATTAACAGAGCTTGCAAATAACAGTCGACCGTTTTTCCCCTTGCGGTTGGGTTGCGATTATAACCGAAAAAAACGTGCACGGTCGCTCTCTCTCTGAGCAGAACATTTCGTGACTCTTCGTTTTTGTTTTCGGTTGAGTGTTATCAGCTGAGTTATTCTGGTTACGCTCTTTCAACAACCAGTTTTAGCAACCGATTCCCCCAAACGGTCGCACTTTGTGACTCAGTAGATGAGAAAAAACATGAAATGCTCAGCGCAAACGGTCTTTACTTCCTTCGTATGCGGTGCCTGAAGTGTACATCAAATACCGAGTGGATATATTTTCGACATACAAACAGGCACCGTACGAAAAGTGTGTGAAGAAAATCAAACCTCTTAAATAATGCTTAAATATGGTTTTGGTACTTGGTAATCAACAACGCAAGCAAATTTGAGCGAAAATGAGTACTACCCGTGTCGAAATAACCACCGGTGCAGATCTCTGATACACGCATACAAACGCAAAAGAATTTTATTTTCTTCTGGTGTTGTATTATACATCCTTACTAAATTCAATTGGTTCAAATTGGTTCCCTATTTTAAATAGCTGCCATAAAATCGATCGTTTTCAGTATGAAAATGTTTAGTGTTTTTAAGATATCTCAACCAAACTCACAATCCTGGTTTAAATCTGGTTATGAAGCTCTCATAGAACCGATCGGTTGAAAACTAACCTTTAGCAAGATTGAAATTTGTATTTCTAACAATATCTCAAGCAAGCTCACAAATTGTGTATCTTATAATTATCCTTACGCTATACTTGCTATTCACTACTCTTCTGTTTTGCTGATTACTCTTTACTCGCTCATGTCTACTCGGTATTTTCCTATATTCTAATCTACACACATTACTCTTTACTCGCTCCTCTCCTTTCTTTCTTCTTTCTTTTCGCTACTCGCTATTTTACTCTACTTAACTTTTTACTCTAATAACTACATATTCGTTCTTCTCGCTTTTATTTTTATTTTTATTTTGTATCAATATCCTCTATCTTTTCGTTACTTGCATGTTTTTCTGAACTGGTCAATTGCATGTTGTTTACACTTTACTTTCAACTGTTTTCTATTTCAAGCATTTTGAGGTTGAGTTTGGGCCACTTTCACTTCGATAGCTGCAAGATTTTGTGGTCTTAACTTGATTCAGGCAAAAACCAGCATGCAATGTTTATACAGTTGCCTTACTCTCATATTAATGGCTTTGTCTAAGGCGCTTTTGGCTCAATGGCAAACACAGAACACATAAAAAGCGTTTTATGTGTACCACTTTTTGTTTCTAAAGAACCTCATAATTGTTTTTGGCTTTTCTATGACACACAAACAAAATGCTTGCCACTTGTCTGAAGACCAAAACAAACTCAGTCTAAAACATTTATAAAACCTTTTCTATATGCGACCACTCATATTATATATCCATTAGTCACAGTTGCAATTTGTTTTTCATGAAAATATTCTGATAACTGCTAAAAAATATTGCCCTTAATGACTTTTGCATTAATTTAGGCTTGTTTTCTGTTTATTTTAAAACTTTGTAAATATTGGGTTTGGGTTGCATATTTATTATTTTCAATTTATTTTTCATGTTTTAGCTGCAAACAATGTTTATATACATAATGACTCTAAATCGAAAACTGTTAGGCTTTTAAATTTAATAATTTATTTTGTTAGGTACGATGACCTAGAAACAGAGCTTGCAAACCGACCGTTTTTCGTTGTCCGAAAATAATTCTTGTTTACCAACACTTTGAGCAAAGCATACGAGATAAACCGTTTTCATCATTTCTTAAGTAAATCGGTCTTCTCACAACAAGCAACCGTTTTTTTTTTTGTTCCGGTTATTCCCCGATTTTTTGGTCTGTATGCGTGTATCAGAGATCTGAACCGGTGGTTGTTTCGACACGAGTAGTGTTACGTTATTATGTTCCGTTATTATGTTTTGCTTAATTTTTTCACTGCGATGTTGTTCATTACCAATTACCAAAAACACTACAAATTTTAGAGGTAAGGACCGTTTGCGCTGAGCATTTCATACATTTCTCAACTACGAAAACACAAAACGCAACCGATTGACACGAAGTCGTTCTGCTCAGAGTAGTTATTGAAGCAGACCGTGCACGTTTTTTTCGGTTGATAATCGCAACTCAACCGCAAAAGGAAAACGAAGTCGACATGTTAGTGTTGCAAGCTCTGCCTAGAAACAAAAAGGAATATATATGTATTTGTTGCCAAACTCATGTCAGATAGAAAATTATATGAATTTAAATTCTACTGCCCATATTTTCAATTCATAATCAATAATAAAAGATTTATATAAAAGGTATAGTAACAAAAAGTTTATATATAATATATTATATTTTATATAGAAAAAAATGAATTTTTCATAATACAAAATTCAAAATATTTTATTTGTTCAACACAATAGCTGCTTTATTCTGTAAAGCCAATATGTGTAAGTTAAGATCTTTTATATTCGGAGACTAACCTTCTGTGCGTACTCTACAAACATGACATCCCCTACCCCCTCTCTGCCTGTGTATTTACTTATTTATCATGTTGTATGCATATTTGAGTATGTATATAAATTTAATCAAATTATGCAAAGCTCTCAGTTTATTTGATAAATGTTTGCGGTCGTGAGGTCACTGAAATCGTGAGCTTTAACAATACGAGTACCAGAGAATATGGTTGTGTTGTGTAGGGGCAAAAACCTCGAGCTTTTTATAAAGCCATCCGGCGAATCATTGGCTTTTATTTTGTTGTTGGATCTTCTTTGGATTTTCACAATTTTTTTTTTCTCAGTTTATCAGAGTTTGCTTTTTATACTTATTGTGCATTTGAATTTACACATTGCACATTGACACGCTGCTGAGCTCAACGTACACATTTTTCACTTCCTCTGCGTCCTTCGTTATTCACTGAGGAGTCCAAAAGCCGATTACATTGGCCCCGATAATGACGAAATGCCTGCAAGTTATGTATTTATGTGCTCTGAACCCGAATCTCAACGCGAATAACATTTGCATACAAATTTCGTCTGCCATCTTCTTGATGAGTGAAAAACGTTTTATAAGCCGACAGTTGCTATGCCAATTTTGTAACTTAAATGGAATGGGCTATAGGTTTGACAGAATTATCAGTTCAAGGATACTTATTTGCCTTCTCCAACGAAATAACGAGATAGTCATTTAATCGGCCTTTGTATAAAATTAATGGGATTTATGCAGACACAGAAATACGTATATAAATATTTCATATAATTTCATATTTCATGTAATTCAAGATAGATTACGGAACATGGTTTCGATTTTATAAACAAATACTCATTTCTAGAAAACAGATTTAATAAAATATACAAAGACTGTTTAAGATAGTTATAATAATAGCTTTAGTACAAATTCGAAACAATAGTTTTCTTTAATAGGTTTTCTATTTAAACATTTGATAATAATAAATTTATTTACATATAGCGAAACATAGCAAATATTGGATAGCATTAATATGTATCTGCTAAAGGTTCAGGGCATTTGATCTTATGCAGGTCTTCTCTTCTACTGTTTTCTTTATATTCTTGTGAAATTGAAAAATTTTATTTCATTATATAGTAATTATCCGATGTCTTAATTTCAACAGAAACAATTAATTTTTTGCCTTAATTTGGGCATAAATATTTCCCATAAATTTCTTGACAAATATTACATTGAATTTGACAAACAGCTTAATTATAAAGATGAGGAAAATGTAATTTAAACTATTTTGAGCATAAGTTGCTGAAAAGTTGCGTGTGAGTATTGCTTATAATTTAGTACTGACAATCTGTACAGTCCATAAAAAGTTTACTCACATGTCAGAAGCAAGCAATGTCGTGGGCCACAAACCACGAAACTCACGAAATCTAGATATGCAAATGCGTTACAAAATTGAACATGCTGTGCACTGTGCTGGATTCCCTCCCCATCCTCGTCATGCTCAACTATGTATGTATTTTCCTTGGTCTGTCAGGCGTTCAACCTGCTTGTCCTGCGGCTGCATATATTCTTATATATCTACATACATATGTGCAATTTGAAGCACACCAAACTTTTATCTCAGGGCGCTGTCGTGTGTACATGTGTACATAGCCAACTTTCCTGGCTGTTTTGGCCCTGTTCGGATGCTGTTACCAATCAGTTCAGTCAGGTGCTCCCTAAGGTAGGTACTCATAGCTGCAATATTGTTTCATCCTGCGTTTGCCTCTAACATTGTTTGACTGATGCCAATGCTCACTCTGGCAATCGGTTCAATTCCAAATATCTTTCAATTTTAATGTTTCAATTGCAGGCAGTATGCACATTATGACCATCCACATCATCATCATCACGAACTCGTGACATTGAGAGCAGCTTAATTTCCGTTAAGCGTGTGATCAACCATATGCTACGTGTGTGTAATACACGGAAATACTCACTGCGTATGTGGATTTTACCTTTTATTCGCTGCTAATGAGATTAGCTTCTGTCAACGCTCTGTGTCTTGTTTTAATTTCTTCTTGATTAGCATCTTAAATGCAACTGTCAGAGAATTTGCTCTGTTGCATTTGCAATCCGTGCGTGTAATTCAATTTAATTTGAAATAAATGTCAAGGAAACTTCAGCAAAAAAACGACCAATTTGTATGTATTTTTTATGAAGTTGTAAATGTTGGATTGGGAATTAAACAAACGTTGCTATGTAAATTTTATGCAGCTGTAAATGTTATTCTGGGAATTTAATAAACGTTCTTAAAATTATTCAAGCATAAAACTCTGCTAAATCTAAAGTAATAAGTATGTTAGCTGGAATGGTACTTAGTTCAATTATAATTCAGATTTGAGCAAACAATCACTGCGGACGGCAGTCCGCGTTAGTGACGAAAGCAACAAGAGTGACTAAGAATATTATACAGGAAGAATGGAAAATTTGCTACGACTGTCCGAGCAGATCGAGTCATATACCGATCGAAAGGTATAGTCTTAACTTACAAAATTTCTCACTAAGACTTTTGGTATCTCACCTGGTTCATGAGATATGGGGGTGTAAGTGGGTGGTGCAGGACTTTAAATGATTGCAGCGGATGGAGCCGTTGAAGCCTTTCGGTAAAATTTAATTTGATTTTGTTATTCTTATCAAAAATACAGAAAGTCACTTATGTTGTCTTACATTTTTTGATGAGGAATTATTCCTTATCGGAAACTAGAAATGATTGTTCAACGACTTTTTGAAAAAAACGCTGGGTTAGCGGGAAAACGGAAAAACCCGCCAAAAATTGAATCCATCATAGCTTCCAAAATACTTTTTTTTTTAAATACTTTGTAAAAAGTTTTTTTTGTAAGATTTAAAATACCATCAAAGCTTTAATCTTAATAATCTTTTTAATAGACTTAAATATCTTTAATGAAATTGTAAGTTTGAAATCCTTCATGAGGTATACATATCACATAAGTCACGTAAGTACTTAAATTTAATTAAGAAAAACTACTTTACCACTTTTCACTGTATCTTGAACCAATACTAAGTGATTTTTAATAATCAAAGATTTCTGTGTGAAATTAGTTTAACAAAAGCTTAAAAGTTTGATAAGCTTTACCGTGAAGAAAGTGAATACTTTTTTAAGATTAAAGATTATAATTAATCTGAGCTTTAATTTGATTCACAACTTTTTCCGTAATTTCTCTATTACGTTCACGTGATAGTTGTGTTTTCAAAGGACCTTTAAAAATGTCCTCAAAATATAAACAATAACAGTGAATTTTTTACTTTCTCTGTCACATGAGATTGTTTAGGGAGCACAAACTTGAAACACTTCATTTCTTGTAACCCTATTTTCATGCAATATACAGCTATCTATTCATCTATTCAACTGTTAACTATGTGCAACAATTTCCTGCATTGAGCCCAACCCAAGTATACTTGACATGTGGCACACGTAATCCAATTGGGTGAAGTAATCCACTCCTCTTGCCACTCCAGTGCAGCACATACTGGGGCGAAAGTCGAAACTTCTTTCAGTTGTTTGGTAAGCCAATCTAGGCGATCTATCTGCATTTTCCATGCGCATATTCACATTGTTGTACTTTTATGCCCATGTCCGGCGGACAACCGCATGATGGAAACAAAAGAAAGTGCCAAAGGAAGTTGCTGCTGCCATTCTCATTCCATACTTGACTATCTTACCAACGATACTGCAGTTGGTTCACTGTTCGGCCAAGAAATTGCCCAAATGTGCGCCTAAAAGCCCTTGGTTGTCTGTATTTATAAATGAATACTAGGCATGTGCCTCGTTTTGGTCTTGGAAGTCAGCCAAAAGTCCTTTTCCCATCTCATCCCGCCCAAATAATGCTTGAACGTACCTTAAGTGCTCTTGGAGGTGGTCTCCAAAAAATGGGAAAATGGAAAAATCAATGCGACCGAGAGAAAGGTTAAAAATTTGCAACATTTTAAGTTACATTTTTTCTGAGTTGTTAATGCAATTTATGCGCTTTAATGGACTTTAAAAATCTCATAAAGTTGCTGGAGTCTAAATGTAGGCAATCTTTCTTTTTACTCGAGGTTAGCTCTTATTTATGATGATTTTACCACACCTCAAAGTAGCGACGTAAAGAAACTGGCAAATGGTAAATGTTTTGAAATTCATCATACGCCCCGTGTCACAACCTCGTTGTCCTTGTGCCATTAACTCAATTGAATTTTCGCTCTTACTTTGATAAATTTCATGTCATACGTATAGTTTCGCATGTATTTTGTCATTTCTTCTGCACCTGGTTTTAGTTTATGATACTTATTTATTTATTTATATTGATTGGCCAACGTACGAAATATTCTTACCGACGTGCGAGTAATTTAATTTACATTTGCTGAAATCAATTTTCACTTAACGGGCGGAAGAGCGCAAGACGCAAGTCATAATTTAAACATGTCATAATGTTTATTCAATCTGTCGTCTGATATGTACAAGTAGCTTAACAGATACGCGCTGTACGATGGAATAACAATATGATATCTAGGATAAGTATTCTTTATTATGGAGTTGGATATAATTTGTATACCCTTTATTTAAATTTAAATTAAGTAAAAGGGTATATTGTATTCTTTGGAATGTGCGTAACAGGCAGACCCTATAAAGTATATATATTCTTGATCAGCATCAACAGCCGAGTCAATATAGCCATGTCCGTCTGTCCGTCTGTCCGTCTGTCCGTTTGAGCGCCTAGATCTCCGAGACTATAAGATATAGAGTAACAAAATTTGGTGCACAGACTTCTATAAACCCCTCGCAGATCGAGTTTGTTTTAAATTTTAGATTGGACCACTATATCATATAGCTGCCATAGGAACGATCTTTTCTTAAGATATTTCATTCAATCTGATATAATATGCATATGGGTTGATCCTATATATCATGACCAAATTTGGTTCCATTTCGTCAACTATATCATATAGCTGTCATAGAAACGATTTGTCGAAAATTATGTTTTAGTACGAAAAACTTTTTTGTTTCTTGAGATATCTCAAGCAATCTGATGTAATATGCATCTGGGTTGGTCCTACATACATATATATCCTGACCAAGTTTGGTTCAAATCCGTCAACTATATCATATAGCTGCCTTAGGAATGATTTGCAGTAATCAATATAACTTTATAGGTTTTATATCTTTAGAGATTAAAATTCGCAAAATACTTTATAAACAAGTAACGGGCATACTACGGTCGAATGCGCGCGACTGTAGCCGCACCTCACCACGAGCAAAGCGAGCCGGGGGTAGGCGGAGCCCCCTCGTTTTTAACGTATATTCCTTTATATAAACTTTCTTGTAATTATCTTATTTATTGCTTGCACTGCTAAGAATCTCTCTGATCCACCTTCTCAAGATCAGAGATATTTACTATTACTTATATAATATTTTCAGTTTTTCGAATTTTACATATCTTTTGGCACTTGTTACATATGTTTAGCAGTTTCTATATGTCTCAATTCGGAATTTCAATTATCTTTGAGTAGATTTTTCATTGTAATCTATACTAAGTGTAGTAGTAATAAATTTATATTTTCTATCTGCTTTTATCCATATTTCTTCATTCTATATTCTTTTATATCAGCATTTTTTTGTAACCTTCTAATAGTTGTTTATTGGAACTTTAATATGATTTTTTGTGCAGAATCACCTAAATGTATTCCACTGTCATTTTCCCATGTGTACACAAATGTGCATACTGACTGGTATGTACCTAATACCAGTCGAGAGCCTGCTGCTTTACTAAGTGCTGTTTGCTGTTGCGTGTTCTCTACGAGTTGTTTTTCCAATCTCCCCTTTTGTAGGGATGTTTCCCAACAACTTAACACATGTCCTAGTGTCAGCAAATCAATTGGACGGGAATATATCCTACTTTATCCACATGTTGGCTATCCTCTGGTCACCTTAAATGTCGGTGCGTGTCTAAATGATGCTCCGTATGCTCTTCAGCACTTCATCAACATTGTTGTTTCCCTAGCGTCCACAAATTATGATAAATTCAAAGACCTGCACAGATTTAACTGCTTCCAAAGTATATTAGCCTGACTGGGGTTAAATATTCTGGCAAAATGTTTTCAATGGGCGTGTCCCTCGCGTTAGTTAGGACGTGCCCCCGTCTAATGAGACCAAATGTGATTTGCCTGCCCCGTTGTGTTGCCACAAATTTTTCGTATGGCCGGAACTTGCTTTCGTGGTCAGCTGTCCCCTTGATGGCTGATGTGGGTTGTTCCATCTATTGCTGTTGTTATTGCGGTTGTTGTTTTGTGTTGCCATTAAAAGTGGCAATCAATCATGGCTTTTTTCGGTGGGCGAAGCCTACAAGCTCATAAACTGAAAGCGAAACAACTTTGTCGATTTATGGAAGCTGTGCTCAACGTGCCGTAAAAGCAATTAATCAGGCATTGGGTATGCAGTAATTGAGTTGGCCAACACGAGTAGATATTTAAATACTTAAGTGGTATAAAGTTGGCCAGTTGCAGGAGCGAAAGGTGTCGAATTGGACATGGAGGATGTGCTGATAAATGAGAAAGATATTAAGAGATTATTGAATAATGCGATTAGTTTCTAGAACTGTTGACTGTCTGCTTGTAAAGATAAATTATCCGACATATCCCTAGCTAAGTTATCTGCTAATCTCCTAAGCTGTTGAGAATTTATATGTCTCATCTTTCTGGGTATCAAACAGATTGTTCAAACATTGATACCTCATCTTGTTGTGACGCAAGTTGGCTTCTGGTTGAAATGTTTACATTATTGGCTTTGTGATTACATCGCACATAAGGCTGTCAACCTACAGTTGGCTGTCAAATGATTGTCGCATTTACCTATAAAACATGATTCGATATAAGAGTACGTTAAGCAAAGCTCTTGAGTGACATCTTGCTGTCATATTAAGTATACGCACATTACGCATTCACCGCGGGCCATTTGCATGCGTGACAGTGTGATAAAACCACAATGTTTGTGGGCAAAGCTGACAAAGTGTTTTGTTTTTCACACACTTTAAATCATAATTGCATAATATCATTTATTTAAAGCAATTAAATTATGATTTGCGTTTTCAAATCCATTAAAGTCGCTTCATTTTGTGTTGTGTTAGATTAAAATGCCAACGTTAGCTTAATAATGTTCGACATACACACACATACATATATACACTCTCACACACATAGATATACGCTCTCAAATTTCTCTCAACTTGTCCTTGAGCCGGCGTGTATTTTGTGTTTTGGTTCTGTCTTTTTGTTGTGCTCGGTGCTTCTTCGTCCTTGCACTAAGTGGATTTTCATTATACATAGATAGAGGGGCAAAGATTTATTATTTAATTTGCGCGTGTAATTTGTAATTATGTCTCAACATTTACTTAACCTGACAACTGTTTGGGGGCCATCAACGTTCGTGCCAACACAGGCATTAAGGGTCATTAAGCCATCAGCATTTTCTCTTTGCATTTCTTATCGGATAAAGTTGATTTAAACGAAAATGTGTTTAAACAATATCTATATATTATATATATTTTAAATGTTCTCACGAGACCTAAAAGAAACTTTACTGATTCAAAATTAATTGAGGTTATTTTTAAAATTAATTATTGAAATCTAGACAGTTTGTTCAAGGTCACCTTCACTTAGCTTTGCCCTTTCTCTTTTGAATTGCATTTTTCACAAGTCATAAAAGCTTATGGCAACAGCTTGAAAATCCCCCTTATGGCTATCACGGAGTAGGAGAACTAAGAAGCGACTTATGTATCTATCCTTTGTCTTTGTTTCTTACAGTTGCCCTGGGCTTTGCTTCTTGGTCTATTAGCTCTTTGCTTATTGTGAAAACTGTGCAAGGCTCATTAAGCTTTTCCTAGAGGTCGAGGGAGGTTGAAAAATGTGTAGTTAGACTTTGGTTCCCCTTAGACGGAGTAACTAAAGCGTTGGCAAATCTTATTTTATTTTAATGATTAGTATTTATTTATACATAAAACATTTTTCTATCAGATATTAATATTTGATATCCTGATATAATATGACTGCTTCATTTTCGAAAGTAGCTCAAAAACGTTTTCTCTTATAGTTCCATTGAGATGAAAAAATGCAAAAGGATTTTATATTCTTTTTAAAAGAGGTTTTAGGTATTGTGTCTTCTTATTCTCATAATATAAAAATCAATAGAGCTCGAGAACGTCATCGAAATTTTGTTTACCTTTTTTTTACCTTTTAGAATCGGTAGAAATACGATTTGAATAAGTCTTAGTTGCTAATATTTTTCTTAGCATTATAATATTTTCTACAAGCTATTTGAATAGTTGATTTACTGATTTGGCTTTCAACCCATGTTTCAGTCCAATTTTTGTTAACGTCAGTTAAGTTTGTACTTCTAATCTAAGTGTGGTCAAAATACATCATCTACTTCATCAGTCCTTTCATTTTGAATGTCAATTGTGCGTCCCAATCATATATGTGGATCCAACCAATATATAGACATTCCTCGCCATCGACATGTCCATCAACGTTATCTTTTCATATAATACTCGAAGCTCTGCCCTTCAGTTCCCTAGAGTTTCTCTCTGTCTCTCAGCTGTCTGCTGGCCGTTTTGACACTCTGAGTGGTTTAAGTTGTCAGACTGGGAAAATGTTTGATAAAGCGTGGCTATGAAAATTCTTTGCATAAAATATGAGCAGAAGTTGAGATAGGAAAGGAGTCTAGTATGGAAGGGACAATTTCGTTCCTGGGAATTTTAAGCCAACAAATATTATTGCCATCTGGTTGTGGAAAAGTATGCAAAGAGTGTGAAAGATTGAAAAGATTCTGTTGAAAATGAACTGATACGCATTAATGTCAGAAAAGTGAAAGGTTAAACGGCAAGAAAATAAAGAAAAGAATTGAAGCAAACTGAAGATGGTGCAACCTTGAGCTTATTAAAATTCCTCATAGTTGAGTTCTTTAAACATTGATTTTAGTTTGATTTCCTTCCGGTTTGAAAATAAAAACTATTCATTTTCAAAAATTACTGATTTTGTACACTCGACTAATTTTTATAATTAAAATTCGCTTATTAAAATTCCTCACAGTTCAGTTCTTTAAACATTTATTTTAGTTTGATTCCCTTCCGGTTTGAAAATATAAACTATTCATTTTCAAAAATTACTGATTTTGTACACTCGACTAATTTTTATAATTATTATATTATAAAATATAGGGGCTCCGCCCCTGCTCGCTTCGCTCACCAACCACCGGCTCGCTTCGCTCGCGGAAATGAAATTTAATTAATAATGTTAATATAGTTCAGTCAAAGTAACCTTTAGTATGAGTTTGGTCAATTTGCATCCAATTGTTCATATGGCAGCTTTATGATATAGGTATCCGACTTTGACTAAATTTGTTCAGAATGCTACAGACAGTCCAAAACAAATAATCTGTAAGTTTGGTTTGGATATCTTAAGAAACAAAAACGTTTTTCATACTAAAGGTCAATTTGCATCCGATTTTCCAAATGGCAGCTATATGATATAGTTATCCGACCTTGACTAAATTTGTTCAGAATGTAACAGACAGTCCCAAACATCTAATCTGTAAGTTTGGTTAAGATATCTTAAGAAACATAAAAGTTTTTCATACAAAGCAATTCCATGACCTCTGACCTCAGGTAAACATACTTGCAGGTGGAATTTTACAAAACGCCTTAGCTATGTTGTGTGAAAATTTCTGGTTTTTACCTTTAGCCGTTTGGCCTACACGTTGATGTGTCAGTCAGTCAGTATTTCAGTCAGGACAAAGAATTTTATATATATAGATATGTATTAGTAATACAAACAATTACTGCTTGTGCACTCTCTGTCTACCTCCTATGAAAATAAATGATTTTTCCATAATAAACATATATCTTAGATAAAAGGAAGCTCCTTCGCTGCAGGTTTTAGAAACAAAGCAACTAAAATTTTGAATAAATTTCTAACGAATCTATAATTATAATTAAAAGTATATACATATATTCAATATCTTATGATAAACACAGAAAATACGAAATAGTTTGCATATTTGATTAGTATATATAAAAGACTTGGAAATAATTTTGAACAGAAAAAAAAGAATTGTAAATTTACTTTCTTTCTATTGTAAAAAATACAGAAATTATAAAAGTCTTTATTTTGTATCCTTAGTATTTATTTTGCTAAATTATTTATTATTTTTATTATTTGCTTATTTATTTTACAACTAGTAACAGGGCCTTAAGTCGTCCAGCATTTTACCAAAAACTGAATACAATCCCATAATTTGAATTGAAACCTTTACTTACAGAGTCCAGTACTAAATAGTTAAGGCTTTAAAGGCGTTTAAAGTGCACTTTATCACAAAATATGAGTATAATAAAATATTGAGTAAACGGCGCGTCAATCTTTTATCTTTTATCATGTGTTTTTTCTTTCAATATTCCACTGAATTTTTCAAAAGGGCGCCATACAGTCGCTTGGCAAATTGATGTCTGTTGTCCAGTCAAGGGGAGTACTTCGGGTCCAGGGACCTGGTACTTCAGCAAAATTGTCCTTTAATGGCATTTGTGGCACATTTTTATTGATGCACTGAACTTTTTGCAGTGATTAATGTAGAAATCCTCTATGTATATATGTGTGCTGGTTGTTGTCATTGTCAGCACTTCACGACTTTTAACAATGGGAGTAGGGTAAAGAAGGCGGACACAGTTCAGTGGGAGTAGCAAAAACGACATTAGTTTGGTCAGCATAAATTAATTACATTTGTGTATGGGACAGCATAGAACGACAGTTCAGGCGGACAATGTGTTGAGTTGACCAGGTTATTAGTGTGTGTTGGGTGTTCTTATATCTTTGGGATGTAAAAGCTGCCTCAAGTATCTTATGAATGTCTATTATGCTATTATGCTGGCAGTTACATCTTTATAGAACTTAATGCCACTTAATACCGCTGTTAAGTTTTAATTAGTTAACGCAAATGCTGCTGAATATTATCTGTACTTAATTAGAATATCAGATTACTATATTGTAATAAGAAGGGCAACAAGGGCTGCAAACCACCAATATTTTGGTAGAGGTTCAGTTCGATGTTTCGAGCCATAGGCCAAGACTTAGGTTCGATATACTCCCAGAATCCAAAGATTGGTTAATACACAAATATATATTTATTGTTTTAATTTTTCCTTAAATTTTCAAAGCAATTAAACTTTTAGATAACAAATATTATAATTTTCTAAATAAACTAAGTTAATTTGAATATATAGATATTATTTATTATTTTAAGATTGTTATTCAGCTCTAATGGTCGGACAGCCTTTTAAGGCATGACTTGGCCAGCAGTTTTGGCTTATTGAAAGTGACAGTTTCAAGAGCAGACTCCTCTTGTCACTGTCAAGCTTGTTTTAGGGACGTGTGTCTACCCTATTTTTCTGGCTGGACAGTGTCAAATTTGATATTAGACTACCTGGCTACCTGACCTGACTAACTGATTAGTTCAGCTGCTGTCCAGGTTTGGTGTAAGTCATCATCACCATTAACAATATCATCATTAAAATTACATCATTTGATTTCAATTAGAGGTATTTAGTTGAACTCAATTAGGCCACGTTACGTTGCGAACACGAGAGCTAATGATCCGATTCTGTTCGTCGTTGCTTCCTTTCGCCAATGTCATCAGAGAGGTCTAATTAAAACATAAACTGTTCCTAACATGTTTCAAGAGTGTTGGAAATGGTATCGTCTCACGAACTTACGCAATTACACGGGCTTAAGCTAGTTGTTGCCAGCAACTGATTAAATTGAAGTTACTTTGTTGGATAGTTGGGTGGTTGGGTGTTTGAGTCGATGGGTTGCTAGGTTCCCGGCGGCTTTCGGGGTTATGCAACGCTTACAAATTACTCTTCTCGGTTCCCCTCGAGGTCTTACTCTGGTTCAGTGCGCTTTCAACGCCCGCGTTTAAGCCGATTTCATTAATTATTCAGGACAACGTCTCACAGCTCACAGCTGCTTCTCCATTCCAATTTCCTGCCAGCTTTTGCCAATCCAAATGCTTCTACTGTCGACTGTTCCAGCTGCTGATGATTTAACAGACGAATGAATTAGCTGACACATTTTGGAGATGACAACAAGCAGTTCAACTGTAGCTGTTGCCAATTGTATAAGATCAGTTTTAATATTGATTTTTCAAAAATTGTGGTGTAATTTTTTTTATTGATTTATTGACCACTGCATGGGTGAACTATGGCAAAATTTAGCAGGATAAAAATAGTGATGTAGACCCATCTAATTTTCTACACATTTCTTTGTATCTGTATCGGTATGTAGGGGAATTCTTTTAAGGACATTTGAGTTACTTTTTTTCTTTCATACTATAATAATTTTGAATTGTTCAACGTTTACAAGTTCTTGAAACATGTTTCTTGTCCTTGTTTATTATTATTATTTATTTGTTTCTACAAGAATTGAGGTTACTTTAGTTACTCCGTTGAATTACAGGATTTTAAAGTAGTTTTTAGAAAATAAAGGCTATTCGCATACTTGCTTAATTATAGTTACAAAATTTATAGTTACAATATCTATTTATTTTTAAATTCTTTGAAAATGTTTTATTTTGTTAAATTTGAAAGTTGAATATCTTATAAGGAAAACTAATAAATAAAAAATATGTATGTCTTCTACGAATACTATTAAATCTACATAGTTAATTATTTTTTAGGTTATTATTGCTATTATTGCTATGCTTATATCTTCCTCTCTCTTTCTTTCTATGTAGAGCCTTAATATGTATTTATTTATCATAAATCTCAAGTAAATTTCTGTACCTAAGATAAACATGAAACTAATTGAACCCAATTTATTTTAGGACTATATTCAGTAGCCACCATCTCACAATGTGTTAGTTAGTTACCACATTTTTATTATCCCAAAACTGATTACCATATGCATTAGCAGCTTAAAGCAGCTTGCTCCTGAATTCCTATTTTAATCTCCCAAACAACATACATCTCGTATATATTATATATGTAATAAAAGTTGCTGCCTAAACTATTCACAATGCGTGCTCTATGGAAAAGAGGAGGTTGAGGGTGATCCCTTCTTTGGCTGAATTTTATGAGCAAAGCGTGTGGTTCATGTCGCCAATGAAATCCCTATGCTCCCAATGGGATACGACAATATGTGAGAAGGATATTAAAATAGCAATCACACGTTTCACATACTGCTTCAGGAGAATGTTTATTGACTAGAATTTGCATTAACAATTTGCTCAGCGGTTGCAAACACAAATTTACAACTCATTTGCTATGCGATTTTGTCTCTGTGGAATGCTTTGTAGCTGCAACAACAAATTGAAACAAGTTTATACAATTCCGGAATTACACATTTAATACACAAACAAACATTTATTTTCTATCAATCAGTGCGCAGTCCGTACTACGGACCGGGATTCTCTCGGCTTTGGTTTTGGTTTTATTTATGGAATTAATTACAGAGCTTCTCATTTTGTGATTTATTCGCTGAAAATAGCTTCATGAAAGCATGGCAACTGGGTGCAGTCTCGTAGGAGCGTACTAATGAGTTTTATAAATATAAATATTATGGGTTGCCTCAATAAGCTTCATGGAATCCTTTCTAATCTATCAAATTTGGTTTCTATTTTAAAAATATCTACACCAAATACAGTCGGAGTTAAAGGATTTAGAAGAGAAGAACAGAGGCTTTTGCCCTTTTGAGGCCTTTTATGACTAAATCTTTTAATGAATTTATGACTAAATCTTAATGTTAAGATTCTTTGTTCAGAAACTTTATCATTTTGTGTTTAATTATTGCAACGTCCTCTTTGTCGGGTTTTTATGTATCATTTGGTAACCACTGATATAAGCCACCACCATCAAATTAATCAATTTAGAATATTTGTTGCGTGTACTTTATATGAAAGGGTCAACAAGAATACTTTACAAATCATTACTGGTACATAATCAGCGTTCCTCCAGACTCTAGAAATTTGGATCACCATTAACCAAACAACCGAACGAAATGTCGGTGTTCCTAAAATGTCAGAGATTTCGTTTTTCGAAAATATATTGCGAGTCAAAAAAATGGGCCAACATTATTTTATTTAAATCTCAGAAGAATTATTAATTTTTGCTTTATTGTATATGTACACTAAAAAAAAGACCAACTTCTAAAATCAAGAACATTCATCTTAAATATTTTGTTCTTAAAATAAGACCATTTTAAGACCAAATTAATAAAACTAAGAATATTAATCTAAAAATTCGCAGTTCTTAATATAAGAATTAAAAATCTTAAATTGATAATAAAATATAAATATGTCATATTTAATACGAAGACAATAATGGCTCCGTGGCGCTCTGATTAGAGTCGCCGCTTCAGTTTGGTAACAAATCGAGGTATCGAAACCCCCGTTCTAGCCAAGGAAAAACATTGAATCGGAATATTTATGAAAAAGAATCAAATCCAAAAAAAGGATAAATATCACAAAAAAAAAATAAGTTTAAAGTTTAAAACACCTGCCTTATTTTTTTATTTTTGGTCTGAGAATTTAAGACTTTTGGTCTTAAGTTACGAACTTATTCTTATTTGAAATGTTCTTAAAATCAAGATGTGCTTTCTAAATTTAAGAATTTTATGTTCTCGACGCATTTTTTAGACCAAAATACTTAGTTCTGATCTTGATATTAGAACATTTTTTTTATAGCAAATATAACAAGTATAACAAATAAATTCTTTTCAGATTTTTCAGTTTAAAAATAAATTTCATTTAATTAAAATTTAATTCAAATTGTATGAAATCTGTCAAATATTGATGGATTGTTTTCAGAAACACTGATAACAGTGTTGATATTGGGTTATAAATTTCGGTATCATATGCCTGATAATGAATGTATATATATTAAGCTTTTCCCTTTTGAAATTTGGAATTAAAGGACTAAGGCCCACTCAAAAATTCAAGTATTCAAGCACCTTTTCCATATAAAAGACAACAATCTTGATAATGACATACTTATCTTACAATTTGTTATATAAACAAATCATTAAATTCCTTGAAGGTCTTAATGGCCCAAATGAGACAACTAACCAACCAACCATTAATGCTTGCCTCTTGCATCTGTCATTAGCGAAATGAAGACTGAAAAGCTGTTGATAAGAAGAATGCAACAAAGGTCGACTTTGGCACAAGTTGCCTGTCGTTATCAGTCCGGAAACACGCCTTGACTTCCTCCAAGTGGTTGTCCATTGTTGTTGTTGGTTCATAATTAATTACGACCTTGCGTAACTGAAACACTTCTAAAATGGGTGGTGCTTGCTTCGATGGTGTAAATACATAACAGAAATCCATGGAGGTTCTACCTTTTTTGGGCTATCGCGTGTCGTGACTTTTCGGTGCTGTCATTAGTCAATTTTAGTGATTTTTCCTGTGTTTTTATCACTGTTTTCCACATTTTCACATTTACACATTCAGTGGGCCCTGAGTGCGAGTCATGTCTCAAATGTCTTGCCTGGTTTTATACTGTTCCTGATCATTGTTGTTTTAGCGTTGTACTATTTGCACTGGTTTCCACATCTTCTAATTAAAAGTTGTGGCAAATTTTTGCGGTTGGTTATTTACCATTTTGTTTGTTTGCTCTTCCCCTGTTTTTCATCCCTGTATATCACTACCTTCTCCAAACATTTGCTTTGTTATGCAACACACAATTTGGCGACACAAAAGTGCAGGTTGAGCGTTATTTTATGCTTTTGGCTATATGCATTTGAACTTTGCCATTATGCTTCTACCTGACACTTGACACAATGCCCAGAGTGCTCTCATACAAAATATATTAAAACAGGAAGTTCATAATTTAAAACTATGATAGAGTGCACTAACAAAAAATACCAACTATTAAAATCATCTTATATATTTTGTTCTCGAAATAAGACCATTTCAAGATCAAATTACTAATATTAAGAATATTAATCTAAAAAATCGCAGTTAATATAAGAATAATTAATCTTAAATTGTTAGGAAAATATAAATAAGTCATATTTTATCACAAGACAATAGTGTAATAATAGTGTAGTATTTAAAACTTTTTGGTCTATAAAAAAGAATTTTTTATTATTTGAATTGAAAGAATCAAGATGTGATTTATGAATTTTATGTTTTCAACGCATTTTTTATACCAAAATTCTTAGTTCTTTTTTAACAGTGTATACGGGCGTGTTCCACAAATCTCTAGCAACCCAAAAGCAATTATTTTTGTCCCTGAAACTAAGCATCCAATGCTTTTAAAGATTAAAAATTATTGAAATTTTTGATAAAATAAATAAATTATTAAATTGAATAAATAGATCAAAAATAAATTTTAAATAAATTGATTTATTGCATAAAATGTAAAATTTATTTAGGGCAGCTGGTATTGTGTGGCTCCGAGAACATGATCAAAATCTTTTATGAAATATACCTGATTATTATATTCCTCCTTAGCATAGAGATAGATTAACTATCTTTTGATTGCATTTATATAATGTCAGTATTTCATTGAGTAAGCTTGTGACGTTTATGAATAGTATATGTAACTGCGCTGTGCAGCGTATTTGTATTTGATGCTCTTAGAAAAGTTTTCTATACTCTGTGCTTAGTAAAAATAAGAAAAAGGATATGCTGGGTTTGTGTAAATGTAGGTAACAAATTCGCTTTCTCAATCCTTTAAGGTAATTATATTTTAAATTAGTTCTGTCTTTTTACATCGATCTCGGCGATTATAAAAGCCAGTTTGTTATGCAAGTTTCTATATTTTATACACCGAATGTTTTTAATTTATTCTATTTATTATTTATTTATTCCAGTCGATTAGACTCTACACTTTGATTTTTTTTTTTTGCAGTTGCATTAAATGCAGTTTCTATTGGCACCAATTTTCCATTTTTCCTTCCTAAATACTTCTCTTTTTTATGCTCTGTTGGCTGCAAACTAAAAACGTATCTGAAAAGGAGGAAAGCGCTTTTAGGAAAAATATGAGAAAAATATTTTTTACTTTGGGATTTGCTGCTAAAAATATACTAGTCTTAGCTGGGGTTTATTTTTATGCCGACCTGCTTTTTCCCGGATTTTGTAGTTTCCAATTAATCTTCATATTCCCTTCCGCTTGGTTGCAGCTTCCCGCCAACTACGCCGCAAAGTACCCTACGCTGGACATTTGATGACGCCGCGTCGTCTTTGGCTCAACAAAATACCCACACAATGCGACGTGGTCATCGAATTTCCCGAGGATGCACCGGATGAAGCTCTGCGCTGGCTACTCGCCCGCATACGCTCCCAGCCGCCAGCTGGACTGGGTCTCCTAGTCCAGGTAAAGGCACACGAGAGCTCCAGACGAAATGCATTCTATGTGAGCGCACCAGTTAATATGTAAGTATATTTGCAAATCTTCAAATTAATCTTGACTTCAACACTCAACAGTTCACATAAGACGATTTATTTGAGAACAATTTATTGCTTTCACTCTTTGGGTTGAGAAATTTATCTTAAAGTTTGTAGCGCATTGAATGATTAAGGTGATTTATTAAGTTGAAATAGTCGGGCTCTTATGGACTCTTTATATGAAATCTTTTCTTATTGCTTTAAAGCAGTATCGACGAAACTTTGTAAAGACTCTTTTTCTGATCCAATTAGTTCGTAATTCGGAACGACTCGAATCTGAACATTGTAATATAGAAATGGCATAGGACCGATCTGTTCGACACGCGTGGCATAAAAGCCTTTTTGTTTATTGTAGATAATCGAAACTTAAATCGAATACCTATGATAGGTATTTATGTGTATATTTTGACTAAGGTTAATTATAATCAAAGAACTTAAGCAATTAGCTGCTATACAAATTATATTTCCGGTTATAATCGGTTAATAATTGAGTTGTTGAATTTATAGTAAAACTTTCCAATTAAGTGTTACCTAAGTCGGGCTGCTATAATATTGCTTACAAAGGAATTTTCAGAAGAAATTTAACATTTACTTTAGAAAACACTAAATTTGCAACAAAGTCCAGCTTAAATTATTCAAAATAAAGCGAAGAGAACTCTTTTAGAGTTTCAAATGATCTTTATAAATTATAATTTTACTCTTAGATGGATTTTTAAAGATCATGTATCTATAATATAACATGTTGTGAATATTTTTAATTAGTACATAGATGGCACCGAATAACTTTATCATTACATTTCTTAGGGAGTTTTAATTGATTTAGAATAAACATTTGTTACACAAATCTAAATTTTATTATTATAAAGTTAATTTTATTGGAAGATCACATTCAAAACCAAAAAATGTCGTATCTATATTGAATAACAATTTTCATCATAAGTATTATAATTGGATGATTCTATATATTTCTATTCAATATCTATTTGTTGCAGCCTCTTCAAAGCGGCGGAGGAGGCACGTCTGCCGAAACGATTACGTCCGGATTTGGGCGGCGCATTGCGTGAATTCACCACCCGCGAGAGTCACTGCTTCCAACAGCTGAGGGGAGATGTGGGCAGCACGGCATTATTCACATCGCAGGAGCGTCAGTGGCTTGTGTTGCAAGTGCTGCAAGGATTGCGCGCCGGTTGCAGTGATATTGATGCGTTGCAAGGTCGCGCTTCTGTGGCCGAAGGTCAGAGCATTGTTGCCGCTTGGCAGGAATCGGGACTGATCACACAGGTCTTTCCACTGCACGAGTCCTGCTCCCTGACGCAACTCCAGACGCATTGGGTTAAGCAGATCTTTGCCCCGCAACCCTTGGATGATATTGCCGCCTATTTTGGTGTGAAGGTTGCACTATACTTCGCCTGGTTGGGACACTACACCTGTGCTTTGGGTGTGCCCGCCGTCTTTGGCACTATACTTTACTGCATACTGTGGGGCAAAGGACAAACTGCTCAGGATATGGGCCATGTGCTATTCTCGCTCTTCAATGTCGCCTGGGCATCTTTGTATCTGGAAGCCTGGAAACGATACTCCGTGGAGTTGGCCTTTCGATGGGGCACGTTGTCAACGCCCCCAGAGCTGCTCGAACCGCCCAGGCCGCTCTACAAGGTGAATGCAATATTTGAATATAATTTGTGTTGCTTTGCCTAAGTCTTCTATAATATTTAATAGGGTCCCTTGGAGGAGAACAATGTGACGGGTCGACTGGAGCCGAAAGAGGCGCCTGCCTGGCAACGTCGCGCCTTTCGCTATTTGGTCAGCTTTCCTGTGATTGGACTCTGTCTTTGCGTGGTCTTTGCCGTGATGTTTCTCATGTTGCGCTTCCAGGTGAGTGCGTTTATAAATTAGTGTAAATATTTGGACAGCCGAATTAAAAATACTCTTGCAAAAAGTTAAAAGAAAACTGATGATTGCTATAAATTGCCATTTTTTTAACAGCATCAACAAAAAATCTTTCTCTCGATGGTTTTTAAATGAAGCTTCAGCATTGAAAATCCTTTCCAATGGATCAAAGATTTATCAAGTTATTTTTTTTTAAATAAATGTTTACTTTTAATTTTTGCTTTTATAAATACTTTTAAATATTGAAAATAAATTTACTTAGTGGAGACAGTTCTTTTTAAAACCATAAAAAAAGATAATCTTACAAATAAATATTATTTGGAAAATTTGTTTATTAATTTATTGATTCTAATATAAAAGTCGTTAAACGTTAAGCTTAATGTAAGATAGGATTCTAAATTAAAGCTTCAAATAAACAATAAACGATTCAAAACGATGTATTACGTTTAAAATTTATAACTGAAAGGTAAATAAGATATTCGTAATACTGATTTTTTTGCAAGGGTATTTCCAATGCGTCATTTCTTTCAGGTAATTTGCACGGTTGCCACACAGTGCGTATAATTAATATTGTTTTTCCATATTATGGCACCCCTGTTCCCTTGCCGTGTTTATTATAATTGTGTGTTTATAAGGTCGCGTTTGTTAGCGTGTGTATCTTTAATGCCTCTATGTGTGTGTGATTGTGTGTGTGTGTGTGTATATGTGTGTGTGTGAGGCGTGTTTATCAGTTTGTTTAACGGAATCCTTTTGCATTTTATGAGCGCGCTTATTGATGTTGTCATTGTTGTTGCTCTTCACGCCTTTACGAGCACTCGCAGAGGCACACACACAAACTTGCACACTCACATGTACACACATTAACAGGCACACACTCTCACACCTACCAATCACACTCGTTCACACTCATTTTCCCGCTTCCTGCTGCATTGATGTTTTTTGCCCACATTTTTTGTCGCTTCTGTTTTTTTCTCAGTGTTTTATTTTCATTATCCGTAAGCAAATAAAACTCAAATAAAATAGAAAAACGTTATTTATCATTCATCACGCCTCATTGAATTATTCGATTCTTTTTTCGTTTTGTTTTTTTGTTCTTTTCCACAGGATTGGCTGGATCACCATAACATACCCGATAAAGGAATTGCTCAATGCATGTATAATTTGCACAAGGTTTTTATATTTATTTACCTTTATTATTATTCCTTATTATTATTATGTAGAATTCTCGTCGTACACTCAATTTGCTCTTAACACTTATGACTTGATATCATGTCACCTAACACTCACATGACGTAGTCATAAAATAACCATTAGGGGTATGCTAACGGCTCGTAAATTTAAATATTTGGTATCGAAATTCGTGTAATTACATCTTGAAATTATTGCAAAAATGCGGATAATAAATGCGGAATCAAAATTCAAACTCATTACAATCTACTTACGCATCACATCGGTGGAATGAAAACAAGGGAAGTTGAAGGAATATTCAGATTCTGTTTATATAATATTTAGAATTGAAGCTGCTTCTTTCTGTCCTTAACATATATTTTCGTAAAGCTTTATAACTCTTCAGGAGACATTTTTAGTGAGTTCGAAGTTTAACAAGCTAAATTTTTAAAGATAACTTGATAAAATAGATTTTAAATATGCTTTCAAGGACTTTACATATTTTAAAGTATTTCTATAAATATTATTCGACTCTAAAGATTTATTTAAATACAATTTTTAAACAGTTTCTACAGTTATTTACATTTGGCAACGGCTCGCTAGGCGAGTTTTAATTAAAACTTCACCCAGAGGAGTCGTGCGAAATTTTTGCAATGCCTTTTGGCCATCAATTTGCATACGCATTTTTTAAGGATACACACACACACACCCATATACACCCCCACACACTCACAGACTTGTCAGTCGGTATTAATTAAAATGCTCCATTGGCGAAAAAGAAAATCGCCTGATGGGGCCATGATGAAATGTGCAGATAGGGGGTAAAAGTAAAAGAGAGATAGAGATAGAGATAGAGATAGAGAAATAGAGAGAAAGGGAAAAAAGAGCGAAATAGAAACCAAAACGGACATTGACAAACTGGTAAAGCGCGTTGCTTGACGTTGCCAAATTTTACGCATAATTGAACAAAAGTGAAAGCAACAACAAAAGCAGCAGCTATAACAAAAGATAATGTCAACAAAGTGGCATAGCAATCATTTAGGCGTCCCTTTTTTCTTAGGGTTTGCTTTAGGGGCTGCTTCTGACAATGAAGCAATTATGGTTTGCTCTCAAGACACCATGTCCTATTTGTTAAGTTGAACAAACTACTCGTGTTATTCTATTAATATTATAAGTATAAATTATAGTTTCAGTACCACAATTTGGATTTTAGATAAGATATTTTAATCGGTATTCAGATGATATAATAAATATAAATAAATATATATATATAAAATTAATAATGCATATTTTTAAATTAATTAATAGCAATTATGGATTAATATACATAAATATTTATTTAGCTAAGCTTTTATAATTATAATAATAATTGATAAAATTTTAGTTTGAGTGTGTCTAAATACGATTTTGTAATAAAATTGTATTTTAGTTCATACTGATACTAGTTCACTGATAAAAAAATGATTTAAGATCAAGATTTTAGTCTCAGAACTAAGAATTTTGGTCTAAAAAATGCGTCGAGAACATAAAATTCTTAAATTTAGAAAACACATCTTGATTTTTAGAACACTTCAAATAAGAATAAGATCTTAATTTAAGACCAAACAGTCTTAAGTTATGAAACCAAAAATAAAAAAAACTTTAAACTCTTTTTTTTTTTTTTTTTTTATATTTATACTTTTTTTGGATTTATTTTTTTTTATAAATATTCCGACTATATGTTTTTTCCTTGGCTAGATCGGGTTTTGACTCCTCGACTTGTTACTAAACTGAAGCGGAGACTCTAACCAGAGCACCACGGTGCCATTATTGTCTTCATATTAAATATGACATATTTATATTTTATTATCAATTTAAGATTTTTAATTCTTATATTAAGAACTGTGAAATTTTAGATTAATATTCTTATTTTTTATCAATTTGGTCTTAAAATTGTCTTATTTTAAGAACAAAATATTTGAGATGAATGTTCTTGATTTTAGAAGTTGATCTTTTTTTTCAGTGTAATATATTAAGTAAGACACCATAAGAATATAAGTAAGAACCATTAAGAATATCTAAAATTATTGCAACTGAGGTGGAGTGGCTTATTCACATGATTCAAAACATCTATAGTTTCTATTTCTAACTTGAGTTTAACGAATAAAATTAATACAAACTACCATTTGAAGATTTAAAATTGAAGCGTATTTCGACTGGCAGATAAAGTCTTGTTCCCAAGACGCAAGGCGCAAAAATGCTAGTTTGTTACAACGGGAATATAAAATTATTTTAAGAATTAGGAAAAAAAAGATTCCTTAATGCTCAAACATAACATTATTAATAAACTGATTTGTAGAAGTACTTAAAGCTCATACCATATTTGTAATTGGATTTTATTAGGGACTTATAAAATTTGTAAACCGAATACCATTAATAAAAACTAGAAATCAAAATACGATTGTTGAATTAAAGAGCTCCCACCTTGTGGAAATTTGCTAGTCTGGTTTAACCATAACAGACTGCAACTGAAAGTGACTCACCCAACTTGGAACAACCACAAGCTGACCTGACAATTGACATGTTGTTGCTGTTGTTGTAGTTGTAGCTGTTGCTGCCATGTTAGTTTGACGTACTTTGTTGCTGCACTTTTATGCATGGTCGTTGGCTTAAACTGAAATCTGTACAGTGGCATTTTCGGTTTTCATTGCAGCTGCGAAAGCGTTTAAATGCAGCTGTAATGATGCATGACAGGAGCAGGAGTAGGGATATAGAGTCCTTGACAAGCTTAAGTTGTATGCTGGTCAGTGTTGTAAAAGAGCTAAATACCTGTAGGTGTGTGGTCAAGTGGCAGCTAACAGAATAATGGGGTTTCACTTTAAGCACATCGCTGGTTGAGTTTGATGGACCGTTAGAAAGAGGACGAGGGCTTAAAAGGTCAACTTTTACAATTAGCTTAAATGCTAAAAGATACAGGGTGTAGTCAGTTAGTAAAGTAAAGCTTATTCACATTATCTAATGTTAACTTTTCGCATAATTCCCATGATTAAAATGCACTGCGCATATTGCAGCTGTAAACATTCATTATGTGCCTGTCCTTTGTGCTGTCCTGTTCTGTGTAAATTATGGCCAACTACTCGTACCTTGGCCCAACCAGCTGCTAATTAAGTTGAAAATTATGCAATAAAACAAAAGAGGCGCCCAAACACACATACTCTCACTCACACACAAGCACATATAGTTTAAAAGCGCAAATCGCCATTGTTCTTGTGTATCACAATGGGCGCCTGTTGGTATGCAACACTTTTTTTTAATGAATACTCAGCAATATGTGAATCAAAGCGTCTTTTTGTTTGGAGAGAAATGGTGTAATGATACTGCATTTGCACCAACAAAAAGGGTATCTCTTAGGCTTATATTGATGTTGATTTCCCTAGTGACAGCACTCAAAGTGCCACTTAATTGTCCTGAATTTACCCTGGGGCAATCTCTCCTGGAACCACAGTCGTTGCTCAATTGTACACAAAACTTCATTCAATGTGAGTTTCCTTCCACAACAACGGAAATATCTTAATACGACCGAATTAAGCGCGTAAACACAGCCAATAAGCCAAATTAAGTGCGTGAACAGCAAAATGAGTAATAATTAACTTACTGAGGGGTGAAAATTAATTCCAAGTCAAAAAAATAAGAGTTGGACAACCTATAAAACTGTTGATTGATGTTGAAAAATGTCGAACTAATGCTAGCTAATTCGATTCAAATCTCCATTCATTATGTTTACTTGTTTATCACTTAGGATTGGTGGGATTCCAAACTGCCGGAGGAGAGTGTTCTGTGCTGTTTTAGTGTGATACCAAAGGTCTTGCTGGCAGGTGCCATTACCCTGATGGATGAGGCCTACTTTAAGCTGGCCGTGTGGCTCAACGATCGCGGTAAGTATCGCATTGAATACAGACGCATTTATTATATTACCATATCTTTTATAGAGAATTATCGCCTACAATCAAAGTATGAGAATCATTTGATAGCCAAAGTTGCGCTCTTTCAATTCGTCAACTCGTTTTTGTCCCTTTTCTACATCGCATTTTATCTTCGTGATGAAGACAAGCTCAAGGAGGTATTTGGAACTTATACTTATACTTATACTTATACTTATACTTATACTTATACTTATACTTATACTTATACTTATACTTATACTTATACTTATACTTATACTTATACATACTTATACTTATACTTATACTTATACTTATACTTATACTTATACTTATACTTATACTTATACTTATACTTATACTTATACTTATACTTATACTTATACTTATACTTATACTTATACTTATACTTATACTTATACTTATACTTATACTTATACTTATACTTATACTTATACTTATACTTATACTTATACTTATACTTATACTTATACTTATACTTATACTTATACTTATACTTATACTTATACTTATACTTATACTTATACTTATACTTATACTTATACTTATACTTATACTTATACTTATACTTATACTTATACTTATACTTATACTTATACTTATACTTATACTTATACTTATACTTATACTTATACTTATACTTATACTTATACTTATACTTATACTTATACTTATACTTATACTTATACTTATACTTATACTTATACTTATACTTATACTTATACTTATACTTATACTTATACTTATACTTATACTTATACTTATACTTATACTTATACTTATACTTATACTTATACTTATACTTATACTTATACTTATACTTATACTTATACTTATACTTATACTTATACTTATACTTATACTTATACTTATACTTATACTTATACTTATACTTATACTTATACTTATACTTATACTTATACTTATACTTATACTTATACTTATACTTATACTTATACTTATACTTATACTTATACTTATACTTATACTTATACTTATACTTATACTTATACTTATACTTATACTTATACTTATACTTATACTTATACTTATACTTATACTTATACTTATACTTATACTTATACTTATACTTATACTTATACTTATACTTATACTTATACTTATACTTATACTTATACTTATACTTATACTTATACTTATACTTATACTTATACTTATACTTATACTTATACTTATACTTATACTTATACTTATACTTATACTTATACTTATACTTATACTTATACTTATACTTATACTTATACTTATATATACTTATACTTATTTATACTTATACTTATACTTATACTTATATATACTTATACTTATACTTATACTTATACTTATACTTATACTTATACTTATACTTATACTTATACTTATACTTATACTTATACTATACTTATACTATACTTATACTTATACTTATACTTATACTTATACTTATACTTATACTTATACTTATACTTATACTTATACTTATACTTATACTTATACTTATACTTATACTTATACTTATACTTATACTTATACTTATACTTATACTTATACTTATACTTATACTTATACTTATACTTATACTTATACTTATACTTATACTTATACTTATACTTATACTTATACTTATACTTATACTTATACTTATACTATACTTATACTTATACTTATACTTATACTTATACTTATACTTATACTTATACTTATACTTATACTTATACTTATACTTATACTTATACTTATACTTATACTTATACTTATACTTATACTTATACTTATACTTATACTTATACTTATACTTATACTTATACTTATACTTATACTTATACTTATACTTATACTTATACTTATACTTATACTTATACTTATACTTATACTTATACTTATACTTATACTTATACTTATACTTATACTTATACTTATACTTATACTTATACTTATACTTATACTTATACTTATACCTTATACTTATACTTATACTTATACTATACTTATACTTTACTTCTTCGTTTTTAGCAACTCGCTGGTCTGCTCATTTCTCGCCAAATTATTGGCAATCTACGTGAATCGGCCATTCCTTATTTCCTGGAGCAATGGAAGTTGGCAAAGCTGAGCTTCAATATGTGGGGCGCTTTGAGTCCCACGCAGCATGTTAATCGCAGTCTTGCCGACGAACTAGCTACCGCCGAAGAGAAGCTGAAGGCTGAGGCAGCTGCCAAGCCAGTAAAACCGGAGCCACAACACCAGGCAGCAAGTAAACGCAACATTGGACAGGCAGAGATTGAGAGCTCATTATACAAAGTAAGAGATTCTTGGGTACATTTCATCGAATTGTTAATATTCGAGATCCTTTTCTAGTACGACGGCACTTTCTCGGATCACTTGGAGATGCTCGTTCAGATGGGATATGTGGTGCTCTTTTCAGCTGCCTTTCCCTTGGCTGGCATCTGTGCTTTGATTAACAACCTTATGGAGATACGCTCGGATGCCTTTAAGTTGGCTCATGTGCATCAGCGTCCGTTCGGACAGCGTGTGGCCAACATTGGAACATGGCAGAATGCACTCAGCATCTTGTCCCTAGCCGCGGTTATTGTTAACTGTGCACTGATTGGTTTGTCCGGTCAGGTGTCCCGGCTGTGGCCTGGCCTGACCACCGTACAGACCATAATATTGATTGTCACACTGGAGGTAAGTTGACGCGAATGTACAGCATGCAACATTAATTTTAAACTGAGTCCATTAAAAATGAATGGGAAAGGGTTTAATAGTTTCGTCCAATGTGCGTTACGGACAAATAGGGTATCTTCTACTCTATAAATTATGTTATCTACAGGGTGCGCCATCTTTTATGTCGGCATGTAAACATTGAATATCTTTGAAAATAAACAACCGATTTTCAAGTATGAGATATTTTAATTTAATTTGGTTCTGTACAATTTCTTCAGACTAATTTTTGAAAACAACATCAATCAAGTGGCCGCCTTTATTGGACACAGCAAAATGTGCCCTTTTTGGAGAAAAATGGCCCAATGATGGTTTTGGCGCAGACACCGGCCCCATGATCATGCAATGGTGTTTCATGAATCTCGTGTGGATTTTCCGTATCCCAAATGCGGCAATTTTGCTTGTTAACGCCGCCAGAGAGTGTGAAATGGGCCTCGTCAGTCATCAAAATTTGCTTAACACAACTGAACGACTATTTTCAATGTAAAGCGTCACTATTTCAGCGCGCTCTTTCGGAGTGAAGCGATTCATGATTAAAATTGTGCTGAACTGAGGTTTTCAACACGGGTCTACTCAAGTCAATTGGTTCACTAATGACAAAGTTATTCAATATTTACATACCGACTTAAAAGATGGCGCACCCTGTATATGTATACAAATCTTTGTTCTGACTGCTGACGGCAATAGATGTACAGACAAAATTGTGAAAGCTAGAGGGTCAAAATTTTTAGAGTTACTTCGTTAAATTGCTGAAAGATTTGCAAAGGGATCAAAGTCGGGATATTTAAAATCTCAGTCAATGCGTTTCTATCAAGCGGTTGTTCTTTCGCACGCATTTCTCTTCAGCTCAAGTAATGGTTTTAACCATGCAAATTTACATAGCAAGGTCAACACTCTTATACACTTATTTTTTCAACAATGCCGTTTTCAAATTTAATTTGCAATTTTGAAATTTCATTTTACAATTAAGATATAAACTTGAGTACCGATCTGATATAAAAGTTGTAATATGACCGGCAAATAAACACAGAGGTTGTACATAATATGTAATCTGGGCAGAGGGTATCTCGTAGTTATGTACTCTCGACTGGAGCGATCTCACTTGCTTTGACTTTGATTACTTGCAGCACATCATGCTGGGATTGCGTCAGGCTCTTACCTGGCTGTTGCCGGAGTTGCCCTCCTGGTTGGCAGCGGAGATTGCACGTGCCGAGCATTGTCGCCGTGAGATGCAGTGCAAGGGCACCTCACCACGTCCCACACCACCGACGCCGCCCTCAACCACATCCACACAACCGGAGCAGGAGTGCACGGGCGGCAATACGACGCACGATCAATCCATGGAGAGTCAACTGGCAGAGGATTTGCTGCTCTATGGACATGAGATGGCCGCTGCACGCTTCGGGCGCAGCATTGAAGCGGACGTCAACATTTACGAGAATCGCGACTCCTCGCCGGATTCCCCGCCATCGCAGGTGAGTGCAATTGACTGTATGTAAACCAGCGCATAGTTTAAACCCAAACTTAATTGCAGACTAGCACAATACTCATACGACCCTTGCACGAATCGACGCCACCGCACGGAGGCGCCTCACTCAGCAGTTTGCATCAGGATGGAAATGGCGGGTAAGCGACTGATGAGAGTGACCTTCCCTTTTGGGGTTACCTTAAAATGATTTTGCACACGCCAATTCAATTATGTTCATTCGATGGATGACAAATGAAGCTTAAACATGCCACAAAAACATACATACATACCCAACACTTTTTAAAGTCTTCAATATTTTTCTAATTTTTCTTATAAACAAATACAGTAGAGGGTCTCAAATTGAAATAGCTCTAATTTTAAAATCCCAAAAATTTGCATGCAATACTGAATGCGCAAAAATTAGAGCTATCGATTCTAAATGGCGATAAATTTCAACAAATTTTATAATTATGTTTGAAAAAATAGATATTTCTATATAAAGTGTGTTGAAATGCATATAAACGTGATATGCCAAATTTTATTATCATTGCAAATGAAAAACATTTTTTTTTTAAATATTTTTTTAATTTGTTTTTTATTATTATTATTTTATTTAATCATTAATTCGTTTTCTTCAATTAACGAATTTCCTTTGCAATGATTTTAGATATACAAAGATTGAACACAGAGAAAGGAATTCTCGGTTTTACATTTTTGGATTGGTTTTCATGAATTAGAACATTTTTTGTAAATGCAAACTACTCGAAATCAAAGTAGTTTTTATTTATAAATATCTACTGAGTTTTCTGTTTTTTTTTTATAAGCGACACAATTTTGTTACTTCTCAATTCACAATAATTCTTTTATAGCGCTTGTAAAAGTTGTAGAACAAAATCGCAAGTCTTCATACCGGAAATACCGCCATTTCTTGGATATTCGGTGCGCAATTTGAGCGCTCTGCCGATACAGAGTCAAAGAGTAAAACAACAACAACAGCTGCTCAGCGGGTAAATCGATAAATTTTTTAATAAATTCGAACTTGATGTAATCTACTATCTACCACACGATATGTACTTATGTGCTGTGTTCTCAAAACCGCTGTGTGTTGTTTTCGCTTTCCAATAACTCCAAAATTTGTTATGCGAAACTATCTCAATTGGCCGAGCCTTCCACTTTACAAGTCGCTTTTACTTGTTCTAAAATCACTTTCTGTAAATATTTTCTCTAAAATAGCTGTTCTCTTTTAAATTAAATTAGGGGTATTTCAGCCAGGAATACCTCTAGTTGCTGTGCTTACACTTTTTCTCAACTTCTTTACAATTTTCATTCTATTTTTGCTCTCTTTTACTCTTTCTTAACTCGCTTGTCAATCGGCACAGCTCTTCAGCCAGCACGCTAGCCCTGAACTCTGCCGCTGCCAGCTTCGCTCAACGCCTGCAATCGATGCAGATCCAAGAAATTCCACCATTCCGTAAGAAATCTAGCGATTCGGCTGATCACACTGGCAGCAGCACCGGCAGCAGCCCACATCGTGCCTCGATGCGGCAGCTGCAACTTCAACAACTTCAGCACCCACAACAACTACAACAACAGACGACGAAGATATCTGAGATTCCGCCGTACAGCAAGACGCGTAAAATCTCCGCCGAGAGCGCATCTCATTTACCGATGAGCGTAAGCCAAAGAGGATTATAAAAAAAATATACTTACCTTTCCTAGACCTAGACACATAATCTTTCTAATCGGTTCTCACATTCCCATTGTGCGTAGAATGAAAACCAGCAAACCTCTCGATACGTGCCCCTTAACCATTAGTGCTAATTTACAGACTCCACAAATACTTATACTAAATTTGGGATTTGTTGTATGTAGTAGTTGGTAAAGGCTTCATTTTCCTTTAAGCGATACACCTAGAATAGTATTATCAGTGATACTCTTATACCTCAAAGAAAATGAGTATATGTAACCCATTAAAAATAAATATATTTATTTTATTTTTATTTTATAGTATTATGCACAATATGAAACTTTTTATGGAGAGTACTAATTACGAAATATAAATATATTTATTTTATTTTCCAATTTCATTAGTTTAGCTACAGAAATATTTCTTTTATTTTAGCAGGTTTCTTTGAAGATTAAATCTACATGCAGAGATAATTAAATATAGCTTTATTAATTAATATTTAAAAAACTCGATAATGTCTTTTTATTTATTTTGTTTTGTATTCGAAGTTTTTATAACTTTTTCTACTATTTATTGGTTCATTCAAAAACAAAAACAAATTTTCAAAAATTGTTTTAGTTTAAATAAATTGAATATGCACATAAGTATAGGTATTAATTTTGGTGAGACATTTATATTAGATAGTATCTAGATGAGCGTGCTAGACTAATAAATTCAAGTCTTTTCACATATTTACTTAAATATATTTATATTCAAAAATTAATTGAGGCTTTTTATTATTATATATTAATATGAAATAGGATGTTTTTAAAAAAGAGTTAATTTCACTAGATTTGAATAGGTTTTATAATTTATAAGAAATCGGGTAGTCCCTGTTGCCACACATCGCACAATTATTACAATATCTTATCGCGACTCTAACTACATTCTCATGCTTAAAGGATAAACTACACATAAAACTTCACGCACCTGAATGGATGTCCCGTTTAAAAGTCAACGACAATCCGAACCTGCATAGAAGCATAGATTGCATTGCCAAGGTAGTGAGAGATGTACATACATGTATCACCAATAGCATTATCCATTGTATACCGTTGTTCAATGTGTGTGTTCGATGTTTGCTGTTGACAGACCCCCCAAAAGGTCTTAATTTTAATGATGTTATAGAGCTTGAAACAACCCCAATATATTTAAGCATATTATGTAATCAAAGTATCAAATAAATATTAACTATTTAATTTGCTGCTGGAACCTAATATTGTTTAGAGTTCAGATTTGATTGGCAATGAGGGAACAGTTAAAATAAAAATTGTCAAAATTAATATATGGCAACTGCTTTAACATCACAATTATAACCCTTTCATGCTGGCTTAACACTCACAAAACCATGTCTCTTGCATGAATATTATGAATTTAGCCCAAAAGCTTTCGATGTGTGTAGTTAGTTGCATGGTATCATTTAGTCGATCATCTGCTGATGAAATACTCTATATTTTCATGTCAAGGAACTCTCAAGCAATGTCGACAACGCGGATATCCTAAGGCCCGCGCCATCCTGGAGCAATGTGGCATTGAAGACCGGCGCATCTGGCAGCATACTGGCCACGCCTCCCGCCTCCCAGCAGCAGCAGCAAATTGTGGCATCATCATCTTCATCTTCGGGTGGCGGCGGCAGCGTTTTTAGTCCCAGTGGCGTTGGTCCTGGCGCCTCCATCAGCATCAGCAATTCCCAGTCACGACCCAGTGTGGGCGCTCTATCAAATTCCTCATCGAGTTCATCACAGAAACAGCAGCAAAAGCAGGCGAAAGAGGAGCGAGAGAAGGAAAAGGAGAGGGAAAAAGAGAAGGAAAAGGAAAAAGAGAAGGAAAAGGAGAAGGAAAAGGAAAAAGAGAAGGAAAAGGAACAGGTAGCTGCATCCACATCCGCGGGCAATACGGATGATGAGGCTAAAGGTAAATTATAAACTACATTGTAAATAAATGCGAACCTCTCAAATTTAATCACTTTTCAACAGCAGCTGAATTGGCCGCCAAGAAATCGCGACTAAAGCAAAAACTGGTCAAGAGTGCGCGCTCTGTGGCGATTTTCTCCCTCAAGCTGAAGGAGCGTCGACAGCGTGAGGCGGAAAAGGCAGCAGCGATTGCGGTGGAGCATGCCAAGGTTGGACTATTGACTATTTTTTATCAAGAAAGCAAGTTTGACTTCGGCACGCCGCAGATTTGATACCCCTGCAAGAAATAAGAAAGTTATTATTTCTTCTAGATGTATAAATAAAAAATATCAAATAAACCAACTGAGAGATTAGTTGAGATATCTAAAAAAAACTATCAGGTCTGTTCCGGTTTTCACTTATGCCAAGATTTTTCGGAAGTGAATATCCTTAACCTGTTCTAATTTAATTTTGACAACATTTGACGTATACAATTTAATTTGAGTTGATGATATTAACTCCGATGAAATGAAAACGATCAATTTACATATTTGGCCTAAATTAAAATTTACATTTTTTCAATGCTATAAAATAAAGAGTGAAAGTCGGAACAGGAATGTATATAGTTATTTATACTAAAGGTTGATTCTTGTCCGATATAATGATTCGATTCGGCTGATAATTACAGGTGTACTGCCTGCAGACTAGATGGTGACAAAATTAGAATACCATATGCGAGGGTATATTATAAATAAATTGGAAGTGCATTATATCGTATTCTATCTATCATTTTCTAGGCTCTAGCCAAGTTGCCAATGCCTCAGCCTGTGGGCGGCGAACTGTCATTGATTCCCATCGAACAACTAATACAAATTGATGATATCAAACCTGCGATCAAACCCTCAACCACAACAACGAGTTCATCTTCCACACAAGCAGGTTCTTCTATGCATTATCATCATCAACAGCAGCAGCAACAGCAGCAGCAACAACAGCAGCAGCTGCAGCATCAGCATCATCCTTATCCGCATACGGATAACTAAGCTTAACTTTAACTAAACTAAGCCCAAACTAACACACCTTTAACCCGCCCTGCGCACATTGTAAATAGTTTTCTAAGCACAAATCATCCAGCCCAGTTTTACCCGATATTTCAGAAAACATATTGATGATATGAGCAATTTGCTGAATGTGTGTCTTGTCCAGAGTTGGAAGCAACAAAATAACTTATACATACTTAGTAGTTAATACCAATAACAGATAAGGAATGAAATTAAATAACAAATCAAAACTATTTCACTTACTTCACAATTTTGTCAAGGCAGTTGGCAAAATTGTGGTGCTTGTGATTTGGATCGAATAAAATGTTTTTCCACGCTCACAAATCGCATAAATGTTAATCGAATGAAACGAATTTTGTTTAGAGTTTAGCAGTTAATGGTTTTTTGTAGTTAATGTTGTTAGCATAAAGCTGAAAGGCTAAAAAAAAATATTGAAACAAAAAATTTGTTGAAAGTTGATGTTACGTTTTGCATTTATGTTGCCAATAAGAGATATTACTAACACTTATGTAAACAGTCACATACACACACATCGACACTACTGTGATTGAAGCTGCATTGCATCAGATGTCAGAGGTCAGAGGTCACATGTCGTCCATTGTTCCTTCCATACTAAATATTTAGAAAAAGTTGGAAATAATACAAGGATTAACCGCCGCACTCGCTTGATAAAATTCAACAAAAATCTATTTACAAGAACTCAAACTATTTTTCTTTATTTATTGCTTGAGCAAATCACGAATACTTACTTCTATATGTATATGAATGTACTTGTACTTACAATTTAGGCCGTACACAGAAAGACACAAAACAACTCTAACGATGGATATATTTGTACATAATGTTTAGCATTTAAGTGTCAACGACAACATTTACACTAAAAATACAAAAAAATAATATATGTGCTCTTGTGTTAAAAACAAAACGATATGAAAACGAATTATAAGTAAAGAAATTCATTAAATAAATAAATAAATTGTTTTTCTGACTGGTTATTTGTGTTGCCCAATATTAGGCTGATTTTGGAAACCGACTTAATTGACGATAAAATAATGTTGCATATTCTTAGGATCCACTAATAATTTAATTGTTCTCGTTGTTAATGAACATTAGATGGAGGATTGATAAAAAAAAGACAAGATTACATGAACTTTAAAACGCTAAGTTTTTTGATTCACAAGAAATTTATTTTTAAATTCCAGGTTTAATAATTGACAGCAAATATGGCATGACTTGTATCTATCAGATCTTTGTACATAATTGCTCTGTGGTTGCCAAAAAAATGTAAGGCTACATATTTAAACTTTTACTAGTCGGTATCTATAGTTGGATGCAATTGAAAGTCAAAATATGAATTTGTAAATATTGTAAGTGACTCTCAAAAAAGTTGGAAAAGTGTGACTACAGTAAAGTTATAATTAGCGTACAAAATCGTCTGTCAAAAACTTTGTTGACCAGTGTAGTTCAGTCTGATTTGTGCCTTGCAAATATGTACAGCAGATAGTAGTAAGTAAATATAATTTTTTATTGCAAATTTATTAATTTCATAGCTAAAAATACTACAGACTGAATAAGATTCGTTACTGGAGTCTCAATTCAGATATAATTGAAAATTTTGACAAACCTTTTTAGTTAATAGTACAGTGGGCATTTTATTTATAAGAAATAACAAAAGGAATTAAATTGGTTGGAAAGGAACTTGATGACTGTACATTATTTTGAAAACAGTTAAAAAATTAATTAGCCAACTCATATCGTAAGTATTTGCCATATAACACATATGTCATTCAGTCATCCACTCAACTGCTTCACTAACTCATCCCATAATGAGCATTATAAGTATGAATATATATGTATATAAACGTGAATGCGTATGTATATAAATGAATTCTCGTATATGCATATTCGTAATGGCCGTCGACTCGTGCGCTGGAGCTGCAGCCTGGTGCCTTGAGGGGGCCTTAAAACACCAGCTAATTAGCGGTACGTGCGGAGTGCGTTTGTCAGGCGTCGAAATGGAATGGGCCACGAACTGGGAAGTGGGGAAAAGGGAGGAGGAAGGAGGGAATTCTCTCGAGCACTCAACTGCATCAGAGATCGCGCTGTGTTATCAACGAATTCAAATCAACAGACAGACAAGCTCACCTGTAGCAATGACATGTGTTGCTGCTGTTGTTGTATGTATGTATAGGGTTGACCCCAGTCCGTGTTCATTCCCCCATTATTCCTTCCCTGTGTCCCGATCCGCTTGCTCATTGTTCATCGTTCATCGTGCTGGACTATAAAACAAAATGAGAAATGTTGTCGCAAAAAAAAAGTAAGCAATTGTCCGAGTATGTATACTGTATGCTCTATTAGATTTAAACGTAATGATTAAACCACAGTCCGGTGCGTGTGCAATCAATTTATTTTTTGCTGGCTGGAAAATTTTAATTTTTAACTGCTGCAATCATTGTCCTTGACCTACGGGTGCTGCGACATTAAATGTGTCACTTTAATAGGCTGGCATTATTCACAGTTCTCTAGAGTTGGTAATTAACAACTCCTGTTCACTTCAACTTCGGAATTTCACACCAGCTTTAATTAGCAACGAAGTGAAGGGAAAAACTTTGAAATATGGGAATTTACCCGATAAATATATATTTATTATACATATATTTGTCTTAAATTGCACAGGAACCTAATGTACTCAAATTTTTCAAATTTATTAATTTCTTTATTTTTTTAATTATATTTAAATTTGTAATTAAATTAAATTACTCGTAGTATATATTATTTATTGTGATTTAACTAGCTTATGTAATTGAATTAATCATAAGTAATTACTTTAATCTTAATGGAAGTTTATAGATCTTTAATATTTTTATGGCTTTATTTTATGTTATTTGATGCAATATTTATTCTAATTCTTATTTTCAGTCTCATATCAGAATATGACAGATTTTTGTGTGACAGTGTGAAAATTGCACCCTGTTATTTTTCCAACTGAAATTCTAATTATGCGACCGGTCAGCGATTTATAAATAGATTTACTTTAAAATTTTGACCATTACTTAATTAGACCGATAGAACAGAGGCTTTTCTTAATTATGGCTTACGGTAGTAAGAAGATATAGTGCATTAAGAATAATAAATTGATTTATCAACATGTCTATTAAGTTCTATCATTTCTTAATTTAAAAAAAAATTCCAAATAATCATTGAATGCGTATCTGAAACGCTGTTCAATAAGCCTAATAATTAATGCATTTTTAAATTGAATTAGTGATGAATTAGTTTAGTGAAAACGTTCAGAGTTCTACTTTATTTGTAATGAATGGACTTTTCGAAATTTTCGGATGCTTGACCCAAAATGCAATCGCTTCACATCGCTCCTCTCGGCCCTGTTTTCTCTCATTTGATTTTAGCCGACACAAAATGGCAATTTCAGTTATCTTCTTTCTTTCGGGCGCCCTTTCGACCGGAAATTGCAGCTAAGCGTTGACCGAACAAACAAACGACTGGCAATAAAAAGTAAAAAAGTAACAATGTGAGTAAAAACAATGGAGGAAGAAGAAGAAGAAGAAAAAAAAGCTGTATACAGTGTACCAATCAAAAGAGCAAACTTTAAAGATAAATCTGCACAATAACCAAACGAGAAATAACACCAAAAAAGCAAAAGGCGACCGTGTAGACATTACCAGCTGGAGGAGACAAGAGAGAAGACAATTCATGTAGGAAACCATAACGAGCTGACGTTGCTATATGTGTCTAGAGATCATCTCATCATGACCGAAGGCTGACCACATGATGATCATGATCATGATGATGACGACGATGATGATGATGATGATGAAAGAGCAACACAGTCGCTTTATGAGCGATATTACCGTAAGATAATGAAAACTGTGGGGCGTTGGCTGTGTCTCTACAGACTGAAACTGACTTGCAGGTTGGTGAAATCTCGTTGAAGCACCTGACCCGAAAATGTTTCACATTGCCAGTTACAGTTAAACGCCATTTTTCCGTTGAATTTGTGGTCGTTAAGCGTGCGAGCGAGATAGCAAGCGATCGAGGCACAGCATCAGCAACAGAAATTCAGAGATTCAGAGTCAGAGTCGGAGTCCGACTTGGCTTGGAGCAATAGCTTCCCATCCAGTAGCAGCAGCAGCAAATATGTTGTCCAAAATGTTGCCCTCAAAAATGAAACAAGCAATGTTTTTTTATTTTTGATGGCCACGCCTCGAGGGCGCAACGGTAAATGGCCCAAATGTTGGCTTTTAAATTAGTTAGTCGCTTGAATTTAGTATTGTAGATGCCGCTCGGTTGTGTTTTGGCTGCTTTGACCCATGGTTTATTCACCTGTCGTCATAGTCGAGCTTAAATTAAAATTAAAATTAAAATTGCAATAACTTTTGTTGCCGCCGTTATTGTTGTTGTTGTTGTTGCTGTTGTTATTGCTCATACATCAATTGTTGTTGTTGTGTTGTTTATCTTAATGAAACTTTTTAAATCGCTTTTAACAAACGGCGAGCTATTAAACCATACGCTATTTATAAAGCTCACACTCTCCGCATTTGTCTCCGATTTAAATGCATTTAATTTTGAGGCATGTGAAAATTAATTACATTTAATTAACTGTTCCCCCCGTCTCCTTCTCGGCCCGATTCAAACATATAAGTTGCCGTTTCGACTGCTATTGTTGACTTTTTATTTGGTTTGCTTTGAATTTTGTATTCGATGTGCTCTTTAATTGCTTTATAATTTAAATTTTCGGATCATAAAACTGACGACTGTCCATGCAGTAGTCAAAAGTAGCCAAGAGAGAGAGAGAGAGAGAGAGAGAGAGAGAGAGAGAGAGAGAGAGAGAGATCGCTTTATGTGCCACCTGTTTGATTGTCTGCCGTTCGAGAATGGAACGTTTAAAGGTCAAATGATACTTTTATTTAATTGAATTTCAAACGAAATGTACTTAGGGCAGCAGTCGTTTATTCTCAAGGTACTCAACATACATAGATCTATGCATGTTCCAATTAAACGGAAGCTGTGCCTTCAGAAGATCAAATAAATTGGTCTCTTGGGTGTGCTCCATTTAGACTGCAATTAGCAAATGAAACCAACAGCTTATCTGACCCCCACATGTATATAATTAAGGTCTACTTCATTAACTAAATCAACTAATCAGCCACAAGGAAATCAACTTTCAAAAGAAACCAAACTTGCATCTGAAATCATTTCCAAACCATCGAAGAAACTTCTTTTTCTATGAGTTTTCGTCTGTGTTTGCTACTTTCAAGTTTATGCACTTATCTCAGACATAATTCACACACTCTGGAACATAATTCAAATCCCCGAAGCGCCAATTCGCCCATTTAATTAATTTAATTAACTAAAGGATTACAAAACGACACCCAATGGACGCGGAATGTGAGGCCTGTAAATTAAGGAGACCATCAAAGTTGCAACAGTAGCCACAGAGCCACTGAGCCACAAAGGCAACAAGCCAGAAAGACACCATGAGAGAGAGAGAGAGAGAGAAGAAGAGAGAGAGAAGGAGAGAGAAGGACAGAGAGAGAGAGAGGAGGAGGAGGGCTAATAAAGCGGCATGCAGCAATGGCAACGCTTTGCTATGCAGTCCGCACGCTTTATAAAATAATGAGAGATCGCTTGAAGCAAATGAGGGAGTCAGAGAGAGGGAGTAGAAAAGAGAGGGAGAATCTGGTAGCTTGATTGCACCCGTAAGTGCCATATTGTCACCGTTTGATCAATCAGACTGCCGCCAACTTGCAACTGTCCCTCGAGTTTGAGCTCGTAAATGTAACTCAATCCCCCATTGATGAGTCGCTGTCTACCAGAGTTGGGATATTTAGTTCAATTTGCTGATTTAGTTCAATTGCTACATTTTATTAAGCTATGCAGTTGTTACATTTTTCATATGCATAGGTTATTCTATTCAGATATACATTTTATCATTGATGTTTTTAAAACAGTCAGAATACAATAGATTTATTTTTACTTGTTATTTGAAATAACTAGCAATTGTCATTTGTTTTATTTTTATTTATTTTTTATTTTAGTTTTATAAAACATAAAATTTTATTATAATATTTAAAATCATTTAAAATGTATATTTTATTGTAATTGCATTATAAATGAAGAGTTTCAATTTTATTACATAAAGTTTATGTACTAATAAGAATTGTGTGATTAAGTTAAAAGCATATTAATGAAAATACCATTTTAACTTACAAACAGATCAAAGTAACCAATGTAGTTTATAAATGATTTAATAGGTTCATTCATTCTTCTTTAATGACCCGTTCATTTGAACCTATCCTGAACAAAACGACACAACTCTAATGTCTACACTTCGATCAGCGATCTGTGATCCGCGATCGCCTCCGATTGCCTTCGATTGTTGCGTAACTTGTTCCTGAGGACTCAACCGTGGTTCGCAATTAGCCCTGGTTGGCAAGACGTTGGGTGAACCCGCCGCTAATTGACAATATTTATGAACACGTACGCATTTTGTCGCGGCTTTAATTGGATCGTTGTCGCCCGTTGTTGTCCAACCATCGAGCATCGAGCATCGCCCACAGTTGGCCAATTATTTTCATCAAAATTGCTGACAATTTTCAGCGTACGCCTTTCAAATGAAGATCTTAGCCAGGTTTCAGCTGACGTTTTGGTTATACGAATGCCACACAAAATTTTTAAAATAAAACGTAAAACAACAAACAAAAGTAAAAAAGTGTGTCATAAATTGTCGCTAGATGTTATATACTATTTATAACTAGGACCGGGTCTTGACATGCACTTACGACTTAACGTATTTCGTTTGTGTTGTGGCTATTTAATTAAATTAACTTTAATTACACTTTAAAGCATTCTTAAAGCTTTTGCTACGCGACTTTAAGCCAAACAAGTTCCATTTTACACTCAGCCTTTTTAAATTGTAGTATTCAATTATATTTTTATAAATAGTACACACATATCTATTTATATTTATCCTATTTATGTAACATACAATTGTCTGTTATTCGTCAATGGCATTTACATTTAACATGTAAATAATTTGCATAATTTGTGAAACCGTTCCGTGAAGTTAAGACTGGGTTACAAGTTATTATGTACTAAGATTAAAAACATTTTAATATATTATTCGACTTTCATAAATGTATACAACACATATGGTCAAGAGCCTAGACTCATAGATAATAAATTTTTAGCTTCCAAAATCCAGAGTTACATCACATCAAATATCAAAAAAATTGCAAACACTAGATCTTTCATTGTTTGATTGGTGTTGAGTATAAATTCCAACTGACTGTGGTACTATTCATGGAAGTCAAAGCTTTAATTTTTCAGAAATATTTGCGGGTACACAAAAATCAGTTGCCAAAAATTCATTTCAAATATTAAATTTTTTTAAAATATTGATATATTTGAAAAAAAAAATTTAAATGAATCTTATGCCATTTTATTACTTTTAAAAGTTTATAATCAATAGTTTTGACATTTGAAATCAAACCTTTTTGGTTTCTGGTGCATAGACAACTGATTTTTTGTACTTTTGGATTGTAAAAAATTTATAGAACATGCCTGTATAATGATTTTATTTCTGTCTTTGATAAAAGAATAGTAACTTATCTAAGTTTGCGAAAAATTCACGAAGGCTAATATGACTTCGAGGATGTATTGGTAAACAAATCTTTAAAAGCAACCAATGCTATCAAATGTCAAAAAAAATTGGGGAGAATTTTGTTAGAATTAAAAATTTCTGGAATTAAATTAAATTATTTTAAAAATGTTAAAAAAACAGCATAAAATAAATGTTTAACGAATTTATCTATTATCAGGGGTGCCACAGAAACAGAAAATCTCCCAAAATTCCATAAATTTTTAGGAGATTTTCGGTTGCTATCGATTTATGTGGCAGTTTTGTTAAAACTGAAAATTAATTTATAGCAGTCGAAAATCTGCTCGGAAAAATTATGTCAATGACATTTAAAGAATTCCGAAATTTCTTGAACGATTTCTTTCAAAAGTAATTCCTTTTAAAATCTCTTGAGATTTGAGGTGTGTGATAGTTTTGTAATTAGTTTTTCAAAACTAATTATACATAGATAACCTTTGAGTATTAAAAAATTTGAAAATGAGTTAATTGTCAGACATATATTAAGTGTTTAATTTTACTTGCTTCTACCATCCTATTATTTTATAAATAGTTCTTTATCAATTTTCCAAACGAAGAAGAATTTTTATATATAATTATCAAAATGAGTTTGACGTCGATTGGAGTTAAATAAAACTTTCATCTATTTTCCACACAAGAGGTGGGATATTTCCATAAAATCATGTGTCTATTAATTATCAGCATCGATTCTAATGTGCTCGGAACAGAGTAAGTAAAAATAAATAAGATTTTGTAATGAAAAGATTTTATACAACAGTACATGAGTAGAAATACACATTTAGACTGTAATTTTTAAATGATAATTTGTATTAACTCTGCAATTTGGCCTACATTCATTAGGTTAAACTCTTAGTACATACTATCATCTGAGGAGTTTATGGCATTTTTGAAATGTTGTTTAGCCTCTTTTACCGTTGTGCGTTATAGGAAGTGCAAACTAGATAATGCGAGTAGTTAGCCCCACCGCAGTGCAGTGATGTGAGCCTTGTGGTTGGTTGCAGTCTTACCACAAACGGATAAATGCCAGTTAAATGTACGACAATCCGACTAAAGTCGTATCTCATTGTGGTCTGTTGTCATTTGTCAAAAGGCGGCTTAAAGCAAAAATCGCCCAATTAGCGACACAGTTAAACGTCAACATCCTCACGGCTTCACATCCGGAATGGACCACCGTCTCGCTGTACAGATCTGGGCCCAGTTGTGAGATCTCGACTTGGCCACATGTAACCAGTGACGGTTACATTTTCGCCATCAATCATCAACCTCAACTTCAACTTCAACTTCAACCGGCTGCAACTGGGGAGAACCCAATCGAACCGCGGGCGCCTGCGCAAATATGCGGAACGGACAAAAACAACAACGACAATGCTGATGATGGACAATTGGATATTTTCTGCTGTCCTGGGGATGTCACGAGACCTGCTTTCGCAATTAGCTGTCAATTATCACATAATTCGAGGTGGCAGCTAGTCGATGGTAGCCGTGAAATTGGGTTTATTGATTTGCTAAAACAATTTACAAATGTCACGAGTCTCGAATTTATTTATTTATGTTTTACAGCCACTCGAAGTGCCGCCGTTGTCGCCAACAATGCGAACAATTCCCTATTGCCCAGCCATTTTCATTAACGTGGCCATAAAACACACAATACGAAAAACGAATATTGTGTAGCAATATTTCATTTGATCGGAGAGGCTACCGTTTATTGTGGGTGCTCCGACTATCGGAGAAACATAGCCCATGGTCTGTTTGCACACAAAGCTGGGGTATTGTTCCTCCTCTTTGGTTTTTGAGACGCCCGTTTTTCGGTTTCGAGTGACATATAATTAGCACAATTTTCGAGTGCTGGTTTTTACAATTTAATTTATTTGACTTAGTTATTTAATATGACCAGCATGAGTAGCCGGAACTAAAGCTACCAACTTACTGCAAAGACTTTACTAATTTATCCCAAAATTCCATAGACTTTACGCTTTCAATTATGAAAAGCGAGTGTGTTGTAAATGCGGTGGAATTGTGGTAATTTTCAGAAAGAAATCAACATGACTATGAAGATGTCAAGATGATAACAATGTTGTGACTGCCATTCACTCGTATTGTCCAAATAGTTTTCCAAAATTTTTAAGAAAAAATTTGTTATTTAGAGTAGCTTCAATCTCGTGAATAAAGAAAACTTTTCCAATAAGAAAGTTGAATACAATTATTTTCAAAACTACTTTATAGAATTTTTGATACTCTATAGAGAAAGTAAAATGGTATTACAGTTGTGATCGAACTGGTTTCTTATATTTGAATGACCATTTGTTTATTTATGAGAAGCAGTCGGCAAAAACATTATTAAGAGTATGTATAGAATTTAAATATTCAGGTGTAAATTAACAACTAAATTAAATTATAGGTATAAAATTAAAATTGAAGAAATTAAAATTTTTTAAGTGATATAGACAAAAGTCTTTAAAAAAAAAACAAGAGGGCTCCGCCCCTGCTCGCTTCGCTCGCGGTGAGGTGTGGATATAGTCGGGTGTACTCGACTGTCTGATACCCTGAGCTCAGGCACTTAAATGCTGTTAGTTAAGCCGAAGACTTGTTGCCCTGGAAGAGCGCTGTATTCTATTTTGGTTAACATATCTTCAAAAAAAAAAAAGTTTTTCATACTAAAACTTGATTCTCGACCGATCATTCCCATGGCAGCTATATGATATAGTTGACCGATTTGAATCAAATTTGGTCAGTCTGTAGATGACCAATTTAGATTTATATTCTGTAAGATTGGTTAAGATATCTCAAAAGACAAAAAAGTTTTTCATACTAAACTTGATTTTCGACCGATCATTCCTATGGCAGCTATATGATATAGTGGACCGATCCAAAAATAGAAACAAACTTGATCTGCACCCGGTATTCAAGTCTCTAACTCTTATAGTATCTAATTCTAATTAATGAAGGAGAGGAACTGGAGCCTGAGGTATAAATTCTTTGCTTTTCTCAGCTACTTCAAAGATCGAATTATAGGAATTATAGAATGCATATACATTTAAAAACATTACCCAACTCGATGTTAGTGTTAAGAACCTTGGAGTTTTGAAATTTTAAACGATGTGATATGTGCACCAGGGAATGCTAAGCAGATTTAAGAAAATATAGTCGCAAAGGAGTCTCGAATCTGATTTTATTATATAAAGTAGAATTGTAGTGACTTAAAAATATGTATTAAATAAGTGTGATACGTGTAAATAATGTTTAAATGAATTCGGCTTAATAAAATCCATTTCGTCAGCCCATTAACTGATTTGGTAAGCAACTGTTGCACCAACATGCTGACACTCAGCATCCCTGGTATGCAATTTGTTGACAATGTTGCCGTGCTGCAATGGACACAAAAGGCGGCAACAGGTGCACAATTACCAAACAACAACAACTACAAAGCATGCGTTAATTGCGCCTCAGCCTGGGGCCTGCATCTGGCTCGAGTTTGAGTTTGGGCCATCACACTAGCTGGGGGCCTGGGCACGGTGACAAAATTAAACTTAATTGTTTTATGACAGTCCGACAACTGTCTGGACCGCCGGGCGGGAGTTGGCTGAGACAGAGCGGCAAAATGTGTACCCCGGAGTCTTTCTAGGCTCGAGATTTGTAGGTCTGTGTAGCCTATGAGGCACCCAGACGACAGGCCTGAAATCACAGCTTCCAACAGTTTGCAGTTGACATTTTTTAGGGTCTTTAACTGCGTAGCTTTGTTTGTCTTTTTCTGTCGTTTGCTTAGTTTAATTGTATTTCTTGTAAACAATTTTGTTTTTTTCTGCAGCTCCCATTTTATAATATTTATTAAAAAATGTTTTACACAGAATCCGAGTTTTTAATGAACAAGCAAAACACAACAAAAGGCCGACACAATGGACGACAGGTGTTGCTCAGCCTTAGCCTGGGCTATGGTCCAACTTTAAACTGTTGGCCAAGTTATCTGACCAACATTTCTATCATTGTTTTAAGGTAAACTTTCAGCATTTTCATGTCAATCATCCCGTCAGTGTCCCCGTGTTGCGGCTCCCTGGAACTCATAAGACAACAGACTTCGCGTATTTAGCTTTTAATAGTTTTTCTAAGATACTCGTATAAAAATATTTAGTAGGGCTTACTTAGTGTAAGTTGTAAGTATTGTTGAATACATAATATAAATATATAATTATTGGAAATATATAAAAACAACTCAAAGTAAAATACTGGGTATAATTAAGAAAATAATATTATTAATCTATATTAATATAATTGTTAATATATTAATATATCATTTAAGTTTTGTTCCAATTATTTTTAAATTTGTAACGTTATATGAATTACTTAAATTAAATTTTAATTTGCAGGTAAAATACGGGTAAAATGTATAATAATTTAATTCAGGGATGAGCAACCGAATTCTGCAAAGGAGCTCTACAACAAAATCTACAATAAACAAAGCTTCTGCAATCATCACTTATAGCAAAATGAACACATGAAAAGTTTAACACTGAACGAAATAAATAATTAAAAAACGAAAGACACTTGAATTAATCTTAATAAATAACGTTATTTACTCTTTAAGTTAAATAAAATGAATCAATTTTATCTTAAACAATGGAAATAATTATTACATACAAGTATTGAAAGCTATTTTTAAAACCAACTATTAAATATCATATAAAATATATTTGTAATTTATATACTAATCTATAACACTAAATCATATTTTTTCTTTAAGTGGATATAGTAAAAGTGATCACTTACTTTAGTCTGTGCTAAACCATAAACTACAATACTTATTAAAGGCAATCCTACCTAATATTTTCCCCAGTTTCTAAGTTTCCCATTTCCTCAGTATTGTGTGGGGTTCAGCTCATTAAATACAGATCCGTAAATGTGTCATTCTACTCGGAAGACTCGGTCTTTATGATCCTGTTACTGCCACTTTTTTAACGAGTATTTTTTTGCTTCATTTGTTGATAATAATTATGGTCATTTGTGATAATTGTGGGCCATTGTGTCGAGTCTGAGGGTATGGTTTTTATGCTCGCACTTTAATAATAATTGTCATTTAGATAATTAGTTAACTGGCCGCTTGGGCTGCCTGGTATGCTGTTTGGCCGACGGTCGCTGGAGTTTATTAAATGAAAAGTTATGAAAAAGGAAATTTTCCACTGGTGCGCTCTAAAGATTTATGACTCTGATTAACAGGCGTTTAGTTGAGAAAAGTGAAAATGAGTTAGAGAAAAATGAATGAAGATCAGGGAAAATCCTTTAGAGACATGCTCGTTAACTGATCGTAAAAGATGATGTTTGTGAATGAAAAATGCAATTTGGTTTTAATCGTGTGAAAATTGTCTGCATGGGATCATTTTTCGTATAGGCGCGACTGTCGCATTACTCAGAAATGCCAACAACGGAGCAGCGGCAACGACTTCCTGATCTATGGCAAGAAGAAATCCATAAATCGCTAAGAAATGGCCGTCCATCTTATCGTGATTGAGCCACCCAAATAGTTTCCACACACACTGACAACGAACAACAACGAACCGCACACAAAGAACTCATAATTAAATTATGCAAATTTCGCGCTCTCCGGCGGCAGCTTCAAAACGACACGTAAGACAATAAAACAACACCAGGCGAATCAACACCACTTCCAACACCAACATCACATGTGTAGCCTCTTGAAGGCGAATATTCGGTATCTCCCGCCTAACGCCCCATCGAATCATTAAATTTGATTGATTTGCTCAGCAGCCAGGAAGCCATACAAACATATAACAAACTCCAGTTGACCACTCACTACTCACACCAGATCTTAATGAGAATGTAGCGCATTTAAATGTGGGGACCATTAAAACCGTTTCGAGTGTCGCAAGCGAAAATCTTTTGGGTAGCGTTTTACTCTGTTTTTGTGTTTAATTATATTCAAGAGGTGGTACACAAACTTATTGCTCACTGCTCACCAGGTGGCTTACACTGATAGAAATTTTACTTCCATTAACATTGAAAACTATAAGTGAAGGCTACAGGCCTCTAAAATTTTGATGCCTCAAACCATAGACCAATATTTCCGTTCGGTTCGCGGACCGATTTCAATTACCCCTGAACCTAAGTTACGGATACGAGCTTTAATTCAATTTAATTTAAAAACAAATGGTATTATTTATGCTTAAAAAATTCTTAATATACAAATTGTAAAGTTTTTCAAGACTTTAGCTTTAGATTATGATTTTATTACTATTTTTCTACAATCAATTGGAAACTATAACATGGACATAAATATGATGGTGAACTTGGTAAACGAAACTTTTTGGAATTTAAAGTAATTTAATTTTGATCATAATCCTGTTTAGATTAGAATAAATATTTAACTGACCTCTTTATTTAAGTGAAATCTCTTTTAGCTTAAAAAGTGAGACCGTAATTCATGAAACTTAAGCAGTCTGAATTTCATTATCCCAAAAAATTACAATACGATTGTTTACATATTATATTTTAAAATTAAGAATTAGAAAGTATTGAATAATTTTTATAACTTTATAATTTTGCATTTAAAAAATTGAAATTTATGTGTAATGATATTATTTAAAAAGGTTTTCGATTTAAAATGATCAAACAATTTTTAATCATTGCATTTAAACGTTCTCTATTTTAGTTTTACTTAAGTTTTTAACAGGCAATAATTAATACCGTCCTACCAGGAATATTCATTCATTGTGGCGCTAGGTTTTTATCAGTATGTCTTTATCAATTTTAGTGAAAAATACTTTCCATGTTTCTAATCAGGAGCATAGAAAGTTATGACACATTTTGCCACTTTTAAAACCATAATTATATCATATATTTATTTAACTTACCTACATAGAGATTACATAGCTATTTAAACCACATAAATTCAGAACATAGCTCTTACCTTGATTAAACATAGATATCATGGTATTTTCTTTCAGTGTTGCATAAGGTTTTTAACTGTGTACAAATTTGTAGTTAATCGCTCATTTTCTGGGACACACGCAACAAAAAGCACAAATACTGAAACTGAAACAGAAACACGAACACTAAAACCTTGCCTACGTTGGCGACAACAACCATAATAAACGTGGAGTTGTTTTGTGGGGGATTAATGGGGCGCTCCACAAAATTTCTCAATAAGCAAACAAGATCCTAACGTCGCATGCTATCTCTGTTGCACACATTACTGATTGTCAGTGTTGCCATCTCATTCGTCGTTGATTCCAATGAAATGTGTTTTTCGATAAAAATGGTCCATGCGATGCGATCGAATTTAAATTGAAAAATTTGATTTTAATTCTTGCATTCTAAATGTGTTTTCATTAGCATAATTAACGTCGAATTAAAGTTAGTATTATTTTTATTCGAATTGTAAAAATAAAATAAATTACATTTTACAGTGTGGAGGGGACAGCGAGGGGCACACCATGACTTTGGCTTTGACAGCTATTCGTCAGATCGTTAAATTCGGTTTTTTTTTTAGGATGCATTAAAAGTCGGTTTGGTGTTTTGGCGTTTGTCAGATTGAGTGCGTGTGTTTTTCTACACTTTCGTTGGATTCGTTTCGATGTTCGGGGTCTGTCTGGGGGGTTCTCTTGATTTATGCTTGTGGCTCATTTATATTGAAATTTGATATATTTGAGCACGCGGTTTATTTTGCGAAGCCGCCCGTCTGCCTCATTTCGAGCGTATTTTCGTATTTTATATTCGAATTAATTGAAATGATTGTGATCTACAACACAGTTCGGCGAGCATACTATATACAGATACATGCATACAGTCTTTCATATAAAGGTAGAGCTATGTTTGTATAGGCGTATATATATAATTTATGAATATCGCTTTGTTGGACGGTATGTTAATGTTAACGTGTCTTTGTCTTTTGTGGCCAACTTATTTCAGATACGTATAAATTATACGGCACACACAATAGTATAACACCTCCTAAATGGTTCCGTAAGCGTTGCCAGATACTTTTGTTCGCTACACGTTGAACTTTAAGCGATTTCAAAGTGCCTTTTTTTATGGAAGTGTTGACAAATACAAACATAAACCTTGTGCTCGTGCTCGATGTGGGCGTATTGGGTGGGATTTTGGAATTTGCATGGGTTTTAAGGAATTCCACTTTACAGTTTTGGGAAAGTGACGGAAGTTTTTTGAAGTCTTCCGCTAGAATGTTTAACTGTCAACTAAGCAGAAATCTTTATTTTCTATTGAATCAAGATCGTTGATCACTACATATTTCATATCTAGGCAAACTAGATAGTGATATTAATATAGAAGATATATTTAATTTTATTTTGATAGAATTGTGGTTAAAACTTATGGAAAGGTTGTATTCGGCAAGCCCAATATTTTGCGCAGCCCTGCGATCTTAAAATTTCTTTGAGCTATTTTTAAGTTTCTACATATTTTCTACATTTTACAAATATGTTCGTTTGTTTTTGTATAACATACTTTTAGAACACATATAAAAAATAATATTTTTAGCAGTATAATTCAAAGCAAATTTACATTTTTTGTAATAAAACAAATTGTGTAGAAACGCAGAAAAATACATAAATAATGAAAAGAGGGTATTACAAATTCCAAATAAATGTAGATTTTTAATACCATAAGAAAATGTTTTGAAACTGAAAAAGTGTATATTAAGCATATTATTTTTAAGATAATCCTTAATTTGCTTTATTTTCTGGCAAAAGTAATGAACATTGAAATCGCATTCTTACATATGTCTGTAAATATTAAAGAGATAATTAAAAAAGAGAAAACAGAATTACATAGAGGAAAAAATAAAGATAGATACTTATGTATATGTAAGTGCGAAATCCTTAAACTCATATTGAGATATTCTTCAACCAAAAGGAAGTAAGAAGGAAAGTATTTTATGGTCTTCAGAGAAAAGGAAAAAAGTCCGAAAACCCTTTTGCAAATCAACACATTTGTCAAGCTACACATAAGAAAAGTGACTAAAAGAGACACACAAGGAAGATACCGCTAACGGTCCAAAAAACACAATAAACCAACTGAGAGAAGACGCAAAGATGCGACGATGGGATGATGGGGATCACCCGCTGACAGAAAATCACTTGGCAACGGCTGATCATTAACCGATAACACATGACATTAAAGGTTCAACAAAGTAAAAGAGTTTAAACGCACACAAAATGTGATAAATGCCGACCACCCCATGGAACTACAACAACAATAACAACAAAAAGAACGAAAACAACCACAGACCGAACAGGTGAGGCGAAAAACGAGCGGAAAATTAATAGTGTGAACGACGATCGGCAAGAGAATCAGAATGAGAGCGAGAGAGAGATAGAGTTGGAGAGCGAGAGAATGACAGTAAGGCACACACACACACATAGACATACTCAAAAGAAAACTTATCAACATCTCAGATAGGTATCAGCTTACATTGGAGCCCGTTGGAGCCCCACACACATGACGGTAGTGAGCATCTGAGAATTTGTCAAAATGTCAACGGGTGAAACAGTTTGTTTTCGGTCTGGAGTTTGGGAGTCCAGTCTACAGTCTACAGACTCCAGGCCAGGTCCAGATCCAGGCACACAAGTCGTCGTCGTCGTTGTCGTCGTCGAGCCACGTAGCTTTTGTAAAACAAACCATTAGCAGCTAATAAACATTAGTCATGCGACCAAATGTCGAGGCTGGAGAACTCTGGTTCGGGTCGATGATTTAGTGAGTGTAATTAAAATTTAAAGTTTCTTTCGCTCACATATGTAAATGATCGTGCGGAATTCCACGAATAAATGAACAAGTTTCAGTCTCTCTCACTCTCTTTGTTTGTTTGTTTGTTTGTGTGTTTGTCTTTTTGTCTCCTCTCTGGAAGTTTTCGTTTATAATTATAATTTATACAGATCTTGAAACTCTGGTCAACCGTGCGCTTGTTGACAGCAGCGTCATCAATCAGGCTAGGATCCCAAGATCCAAGATCGGTCTATTGGCGGCACGGGTAACTGCTGGATCTGCCACCGTTGGTCAGTTTCCCAGATACGGATCGCTTTGTAAGTGATCGCAGACAAATCGTGTACAAGATGTGTGCAGCTTAGATCGTCTGGAAGCTGTCCCCTAATTGGCTCTGCAATTAGATAACTACAGTCCACCCTGATCCTCGACTGATCGCTTTGTTCCTGTAAATGTATACCACTTCATTTACATATGTATGTACATACATATATCGAGCGCTTTCTCAACTTACCTTCTTTCTGCGAATGCCTCTCCGTGTATGTGAGTGTCATCATTTTGCCACTTCTCTGCAGCTCCATTCAATTTATGTCCCTTCCATCCAATACAAATCAAAAGGGGTATTTTGTTGTGCACATTTTTATGGGCGCTACTGATGCTATGCAGACAGTTGCCCCTGTAAATGGATGCAGCCTGTAAAGTTGACAGATTCTGTCCGGGGAACAAGAAATGCTGACCTTAAAATAAAACTTGGAGGTGGGATTTACAAATATATAACAGTGCAAAAGTAATGCTTTCAAATGTAAAAAAAAAAATATTGAGAGATTTGACAGAATGTTACATTTATCGAAATAGATTAAATTATTTTAAATTGAAAAAAAAATTACAAATGAAATTTTTTTCAAATCATTTTATTTATTAAATAAAGTAGACCAAATATAAATATATTTTGTTGAAAAATAAAATATTTAACATTACACCGACATTTCTTTGTTAGAAACAGATAGAAGCTTTGTTAAATATTTAAAGCCAATTAATAATAAGGAGAGGTTTATTGATTGCCTATACAGAAGTTCGACGATAATGTCGAATGATCTAAGCATGTTTAAATACTGCAAAATATTCAACTCTAACTTGTATCGAAAAAAATTATTAATATTGGCAATTATAATAGGGTAAATAATTAAAAAAATATATAATTAGGCAGTCAGACATCGATGGATCGGTGCTGATTAAATAGTTTTTCAAATATCAGTTCTATCGATACAGGGATATCAACAAATTCAAAATATCTGTATGCATGCATAGAAATTTCAATTTTTTTAATAATAGTAATACATTTAATAATATAAATGATTGTAAGCAGTTGCTATTTAACACAGCTCCGTCTTACAGCTTAAGCTTAACTTATTACCTGGCTTGTTCTATAAATTCCAGTTCCCATGTAAACTCCTTCCGTGTCCAGTAGCTCCTTAGGGTTATTATCTCATCCCTGGATACAAGATTATGTCATAGCTCCTAGTTCCTTTTTTATGTAAGCCGTTACTCTCTTCACTAAACACACACATACACATACACATGCAAACATAATGATCTCAGCTACAGGCAATCCCCAAAAGGGGCTTTGGTGTATGCTCATAACCGTAAGATTCACACATGCTCACAACAACAACGACAACGTCGACAATGCTGCAGGACAGACAACCAACAACAGCAACAACAACAATAACAAGAGAAACACATTTTGAAAATTTAACGATGCGCACATTTTATTACCGCAATTAATTACAAAAACAACGCAGAGAAAGAAGAAATCTTAGTCAGGCAATCAGAGATCAACGCAGCCACACGAGCGTCAGATAGAGAAAGAGATTCCCAGAGAGTCAGAGAGTGAGAGCGAGAGAGAGAGAGAGAGACTTGGAGAGCTTGAGCCAGTCGAGGAGAGACCCAAAGACCGAAAGATCTGTTCGTGATAAACGTTATGATAGATGTGACTAGTAAAATGCTACTACCAAAATAGTTCTCGGCCACTTCTTGGGCAGCTCTCGTAATTGGAGGCGCGACTTTTAGTCTCAGCGGTGGCAGCCAGGGCTGCTTAATTGGCTTCGGATCTCTGAGAGATCGAAAAGCTGTTCTCTCTCTCTCTCTCTGTGTAAACTTGTTTTTTGACCAATTAAATGCCAGAGAGCCAGCAGCCGTAATACAATATCAAGCTGGCCAAGACGTTGTGGGCTGTTGGCAGCACTTTAGGCCGCACATTTCAAGTTTCGACGCGTAGCGCGACAGTTCCCAAGTCCCCGACACGGTACAGGTCTATGAACGCACCCAATATTTCCACTTCGAACGCAAAGTCACCGAAAAGTATGGGCTTTAAACACGCCATGCTGCAACGCAGCTACGAATTGGCGGCGTCTCCTGGTCCCCAGTTGGCGCCAGGGCCGGCAGCGATGCCTCCACAAGTCACGGACTTTAGCATCAGTCGCATTTTGGGTGGCACATCCAAGGATAATAATGTTAAGAAGTCATTGCAGCCGAGTACTGGCAACATTTTGGATCTATCCAAGAACAGCCAAGAGATTGCAGCTCCCGTCGCAGTTGCAGTTCCATCATCAGCTCCAGCTCCAGTTGCTGCCAGCAATCTGCCACCCGTTTCAGTGAATCCATCATCAGCCTATGCCGGCGGCAGTTACTCCATGTTACCACCAGACTTTCTGGCCATGGCCAATGCCACCAAATTCTATGCCCAGTTCTTTCCACACCTGTTGCCCGCCTACGCGGCGGCCGCAGCTGCCGCCGGCCTGACCACTCCGCCCACTTCGCCCTACCAGCAACCACAGCAATTACAGCAACAGAAGCGCTACTTTGCACCCTACATAATCAATGGACAGAGTCCCTCGCGTCCCAAATCAAGTGCTCCTCCTGCCGCATGCACCCGTGCCGATTGTCTCGAGTGTCTTGACTATTACAAGCAATTCGGAGCAGGCTACAAACCAACGCCTCTGATCTCGCCGGCGGCCTCTTCGGTGAGCAGCTCGAGCAGCTCAAGACCTGCCCGGGATCTGCTCTTAAGTGCTACCAATAACACCACCAACATATCTCTCACCACGGTCACCAATCTGAGCCTGAGCACGGCAACTACAACAACATCTGTAGCGTCTTCGGTTGGAATGTTTCCAAAACTGGGATCAAGCATCACCAACTCAAACATCGCCGAGGAGATCAGCTACAAGTGTCGGATATGCGACAAGGTCTTCGGATGCTCCGAAACATTGCAGGTGAGTTTGCTTAAAGCACAACAGAAATGTAGAGGACTTTAAAAAATAGAAAAATGAGATTCTTAAGAAGTAAATTGTACAAAATATACGTTCTTAATATTGATATAATATTGCTGTCAAGTTTTAGAAAGTATATAGTAAAAGTATATAGTAAAGTATAGAAAAATTAATATTTCACATATAATTTTTAGTTAAACAAACTTTTTATCCCAAAAGTTATTTAGTTGGTACAAATTTGTTTATATTTCACATTCATGGGATTTTATAATATTCTAATTGTTTTCACTTATCGATTGTTGAAATATTTAAAAACAGAAAATCTTTTTGAACCAAAATTGAACTCAAATAATATTTAAAAAAATAATTTTAATTTATATTGCATTCAGCTTTTTAATTGTCTAGAATGATAATGTTTCTAGAACCAAAACCAAAACTTATATTTAAAGCTTTAGTATCTGCTCTTTCAACGACCCTAAACAGTATTAATTTTTTAATTGAACTTTGGGATGAATATGCTGATTTTATTACATTTTACTAGTCGTAATATGTATTAATATAGGTTCTTATAGAAAAATTAAAACTTGTACAAGACACTACATCGATCTAATATCTATTTAATAGAAAATCAAATAAGTGTTTAATACATAAATCAAAACTTAATAAATTGAGATTTCAAATTAGTTCACATAAGAAGCTTTCCTCAGTCCAAAAATAACATAGATATGTATATATTTCTTGAGTGCATCATATGCAAGTACTATATTTCAATCTGGATTTTAAATTAGTTGAAAGTCGATACTATAAAACCAGTGGTGTCCAAACTCACACAATCAAGCTTTGCGCTTGTGTGCGTAGCAGAGAAACACGAAGCAAACGTAACGAAGGCAGACGTTTTACTGCTTTACACTGACAAAAAGAACTGTGTGCGTGAACACAAAACCATGCAAATAGGGCGCTGCATCTTTGTATCGCATTGTGCATATTGGTATGTTAAAAGACACGTGGCAAGATGCATAATGTCTTTCAACGTAATAGCAGAATAACATTGAGCATTATCATCCTTATCTTTAATAAAATAGAAATTATTTTCCAAATCGAACGAAAACATTTTCAGTGTATTATAAAAATCATGCGCTGTATAGTCTTTCTGCTTTGAACGCAATACTACGACTGACCACGCGCTTGGCATTTCAGCATGAACAACAAGCAAACGAACAAATGCCGCGTGAGAGAACAAAAAGGCGAAAGCACGCGTCGTGAGAGAGCAAGCTGCCGAGCGTGCTATTTATAGAACACACGTATTCTCTCTCTCTATGCGTGTGTCGGCAGCGACGCCGGCAGAATTATGACTTCCTATCCCCGGGGATACGATTTTGGCATTTTGGACACCACTGCTATAAACTAAAAGGCAACTTTTCTTACAAATAATAACTGAGTAGTATTTTAATTGATGCTGATAGACAAATGTTGCTTAATAAATGTAATTATAAGATCAAGTTCCAAAGCAAACTTTTATTACATTTACTATATATTTTACTAAATAAATTTAAAGATGTTTCTTGACGATTTGGAAACCTTTATAATATTTGAATAGTCACAGGCTTATAATGATGCTTCAAGAAAGTTGTATGGCATATTACTTATTTTACTAAACGGCTGCTAAGAAGGGTTTTAAAGTAATTGAATTTAATTTGCTTAGTGTATTAATATATAGATACGTTCCTCAAATATTCATAAGTATATTCACAATTCACACTCACTTGTACATTGAGTTACTTTAGTGTTGCAAAAGTTCAGTTGGGCGTATTGTTTTTTTTTCAAATGTATTCAACAAGTTTCCATCTAAACACGTTTTTAATGATGCGATACGAACGACCAGTAAATGGGCGGGTCTGAAGCGAAGGCGGAGCGACAATTGAGAGGCGAGCAGGAGAGCCTATGCAAATCTTGATAAGGTACGAGTAGACACAGAAGATCGTAAAAATGGTGGCGCCCAAAAAACAGAAGCGAAGCAAAGCAAAGCAGATGAGAGAACTGGTTTTACGCATGGGTGCAGCTGTCACACACACACACACATACATACATACACATTAGAAAGAGAGCGCAAATGAGCGTTGTTTAACAAAATGGCCACCGACCAATGAGCAACAATTCGCCTAACTCTCTCTCTCTCTCTCTCTTCCTCTCTTTCTTTCTCCTTGTAGGCACATGAGAAGACACACAAATCGCCGCGTTACGAGTGCTCCGACTGTGGCAAGGGATTCTCTCAGCTGCGCAACTATAAATATCATTTGTCCGTGCATCGCGGCACGAAGGAGTTTGCCGCCGAGTGTCCGGAATGTGGCAAGACCTTCAACGATAAAGGCTATCTCAGCAGCCACATGAAGATTCATCGAAATCGCAAGGAATACGAATGCCCCTACTGTCCCAAGTCCTTCAATCAGCGTGTCGCCTTCAACATGCACGTTCGCATCCACACGGGCGTCAAGCCGCACAAATGCGTCGAGTGCGGCAAGAGATTCTCCCGGAAGATGCTGCTCAAGCAGCACATGCGCACACACAGCGGCGAGAAGCCGTATCAATGTTCGGTTTGTGGCAAATCATTTGCTGATCGCAGCAACATGACGCTCCATCATCGCCTGCATTCGGGTATCAAGCCGTTCAGCTGCCCCCTGTGCCCCAAGGCCTTCACAAAGAAGCATCACCTGAAGACCCATCTCAATTATCACACCGGCTGCAAGCCATATGTCTGTCCACATCCCAATTGCAATCAGGCCTTCACACAGTCCAGCAACATGCGCACGCATGCGAAGAAATGCCAGTACCGACCGATAGATGGCGCTCAGGCATTTCCTGTGCCCACCAAGCAACAACAACAACAACATCACCAGCAGCAACAACAGCAACATCACCTGCAGCAACAGTTGCAACCAGCACCGCAGACAACACTCTCTTTGGCCATGGCAGCAACTCCAAGTTTCACCCTGCCCCCGCCTTCGTTTGCCGCACAAGCTGCCTCTGCAACTTCCGCATTTCCGCCGGCACAGCAATCGCTGTTAAGCAACCTAAGAACATTTTAAGCTGCTATGAAGCAGCAACATGAGCTTTACAGCAATTACAGTGACTGAAGATTGCACTAAATCACTGATATTTGACGAGTCACAGTCACAGTCACAACTGACCCCGCTTGACAGTTGTATTGTACATAATCTTAGACTTTAGTATTTTATTAAATTATATATCTTCGTAATTTTTGTCAAGTAAGTCGTGACTAGTTAGTTTTGCATTTTCATGTGATTTATTTGTTAAAGAAAATATAATTAAAATACAATAAAGAAAATGAATTCACAAGACTTTTGGAAAGTAACGCCTTTCGACAGCGTGGACAATACTGCTGCGATTAAGCAACTTGTGCGATATCCGCCGTATGGACCATTTTATGGAATTATGGGCGTGGCTGCTGCCATGGTATTATCCTCGTTTGGCGCTGCCTACGGAACCGCTATTTCCGGAACTGGAATTGCGGCCACGGCAGTTATGCGGCCGGAGCTGATCATGAAGTCAATCATACCTATTGTGATGGCGGGAATTATCGCAATCTATGGTCTGGTCGTATCTGTGCTAATTGCCGGACAATTGGATTCTGCGGAAACGTATTCCATAGCCAAGGGATATGTTCATCTGGCGGCAGGATTATCAGTGGGCATGTGCGGACTGGCTTCAGGTTATGCCATTGGCGTTGTGGGCGACGTGGGCGTTCGTAATACGGCTCTGCAGCCTCGACTGTTTATCGGAATGATTCTCATTCTAATATTCGCAGAAGTTCTGGGTCTATATGGCATGATTGTGGCCATTTACTTATATACCAAGGATATTAGTTAAAAAAAGCGTATCTTCAATGTGGGACATCTTTACTTCATTTATTTCAAATATGTATATACCCACCACACGCAGGGCTACACAACTGATGAATAAAATAATATCGACAGCATTAAAATCTATCGATTAATATTCAATGTTATTGCTAGCGCTGCCACCTGTCATGCAGTACTCAACATGTGTTTAACAGCTGAAACCATTGTGAAATTAGGTGGCAGCCTGAATTTTACAAAAATTAAATTTAAAATTAAAATATTGATTTTATGTCAGGGCTAAAAAAGTAACGGGAAAATCCGAAGCGGCGTCTTTTTATAAAAATGATCTCCCTCATTTTAGCTAATTTCGAATTAAAAATGTTCATCAAAAATTAATTTTATTTCAAAATTATAGATAAAATTAGCTAAAATTTGAATAACGCGCCCATTTCGATAAGAATGAGTGCTAACAGAAGACTAACAGACTGTTAGTCAACAGTGCACGTCAGCAACACTGACACGCAGTATAGCTGTCCCACTTGCACACGCGCATGCAGTGTGTCTTTAGTTATTTTTTATTCGAACGGAGACAATTAACAAAATTCGTGTAAATGTTACAATTTGTTGCGAAATCAAATGCTTTAAGTTGCCCTAGGCTTACGCACAACGTTGCTAAACATTCCATTTGTGTTTGCTTGCAGGCGCGGGAACAAGAAACACACACAACTAACACGATAATTCGGATCAACTTTTCGCCAGCGTGGGCAGCAGCGGCGTAGAGTGCAGAGAGAAAAAAGAAACACGCTGATTTTAGCTAATCAGAAAGAAAAGCATCCACGAGTCATGGCCGAGTATTGGCAACAGCAGCAGATGAACGGATCTGGAGGCGCTTCAGCAGCTCGGGATGAGTCAGCTTCTGCCTGTAATGGCGGCAGCGCTGCTTCTGCTTCAGTCGCTGCCAATGCCGCAGCTACTGCAGCCGCAGGCAGCGGCAACAACAATAACAACTATGTGAATTTTAATCAGTTTATCACGCAACATAATTTGGCCAGCTCCAATGTGGCCTACAACATTGGAGGTGGCGGCGGTGCCTTTGGATTGTTGCCCAACAGCAACAACTCCACCTCCTCCTCCGGCAGCAACAGCAACAGTTTTGGTGGAGTAAGTGCATCCAGTAGTTAACAGACTTCACATTTGTAATTTCCAACGGTTTCCAGGTGCAAGCACAACCTGTGCTCGGTTACCTAAATGGCGATGGAGGAGCGAGCGGAGGCGTCGCTGGCAATAATTACGCAGCTTCAAGTGCTTATCCCAATCTGTACTCGCCTTTTGGCAATAATCCATTTGCCTCTGCCAGTGGCTTTGATTTCAGCACCTCCAAGCTGCAGGCGTCGGCACCTGAATTTGTACCCAACTTTGCCAAGCTTAGTTTGAGTGCAGCTGCAATTCAGGAGTCGACTGCAACCTCGTCCACGTCCAGCAACAGTAGAAACAACAACAACCATAGCACTGCCAGTCAGTCGAACAGTGAAACAGTCAACGAGTCGTCAACTAACAATCATCATCATCAACATCAGCAACAGCAACAACAACAGCAGAATCAAAGGCTGCCAAAACCTCACGGGACAAACAGTCGTCAGCAGCGACGTAATGATTATCGAGAGGATCGAATCGAACGCAACGAGGATCGTTATGATCGCAAGAAGCCACAGAAGCAACAGCGCTACGATAATCATCGCAGCAATAAGCGACGCGATGATTGGAATCGCAATAGGGATCGCATTAATGGTTATCCACGTGCCACCGAGGAACTGGACACCAGCAATAGCAACGATAGCGCACATCCCTCGCCGGAGAAGCAACAACAATATCAACAGCAACAAATCTCGCCGAGACGAGCTCCAGATAATGAGAAGCTATCGCAGCGTGAGAAACTGATGCGAGACATTGAGCAGCGTCGTCTAGAGTGTCTGGTGTGTGTGGAACAGATCAAGGCACATCATGGCACATGGTCGTGCCAGAACTGTTACCATGTGCTGCATCTCAAGTGCACCATCACCTGGGCAAGCAGCTCAAAGTCGGCCGAGGGCTGGAGATGTCCAGCCTGCCAGAATGTGCTGGAAGAGCTGCCACGCGAGTATCTCTGCTTCTGTGGCAAGCTGAAGAATCCCCCATTGACACGCACCGAATTGGCGCACAGTTGTGGCGAACTCTGTTGCCGTGTCGAGGGTTGCAGTCATGCTTGCACCTTGCTATGCCATCCGGGGCCATGTCCGCCCTGTCAGGCGAATGTGAGTCGCAGCTGCGGCTGTGGACGCACCAACAAGCTGATGCAGTGCGCCATGAAGCAGCCACTGCAGTGTGAGGCCATTTGTGACAAGCTGCTCAACTGCAGCGAGCATCGTTGCCAGCAGATTTGTCATGCCGGCAAGTGTGAACCGTGCGCGGAGCAAGTGCAGCAGAACTGCCACTGTGGCAAGCAACAGCGGGAGGTACAGTGTACCCGGGAGAGTCAGGACAAGCGCAACTATTCGTGCAAGGAATGCTGTATGAAACCGTTGCCCTGTGGCAATCACAAGTGCAAGGACTCATGCCACGCCGGCGCCTGTCGTCCCTGCAAGTTGAGTCCATCGCAAATCACCAGCTGTCCGTGTGGTAAGCTGCCCGTGGCGTCGGAGCAGCGCAGCAGTTGCCTTGATCCTGTGCCCACGTGTGAGGGTGTCTGTGGAAAGACACTACGCTGTGGCAAGCCAGCGCATCCGCATCAGTGCACCAGCAAGTGCCACTTGGGACAATGTCCGCCCTGCACGAAGCAAACGGCCGTCAAGTGCCGTTGTGGACACATGGACCAGATGATCAAGTGTCGGCAGCTGTCAACGCGAGCGGACGACGCTCGCTGCAAGCGACGTTGCACCAAAAAGCGCAGCTGTGGCAAGCACAAGTGCAACGCCGAGTGTTGCATCGACATCGATCACGCCTGCCCGTTGCCCTGCAACCGCACTTTGAGCTGCGGACGCCACAAATGCGATCAGCCGTGTCATCGTGGCAACTGCCCGCCCTGCTATCGCAGCAGCTTCGAGGAGCTCTACTGCGAGTGCGGTGCGGAGGTCATCTATCCACCTGTGCCCTGTGGCACCAAGAAGCCCATCTGCAAGCGTCCCTGCTCCCGCACACACGGCTGCGAACATCCTACGCAGCACAACTGCCATGCGGCGGCCACCTGCCCGCCCTGCATGATGTTCACCACGAAATGGTGTCACGGCAACCACGAGCAGCGCAAGACCATTCCCTGCTCCCAGGCCAGCTTCAGCTGTGGCCTCGCCTGCGGCAAGCCGCTCGCCTGTGGACGCCACAAGTGCATCCGACCCTGTCACGAGGGAGACTGCCAGCAGGCGGGCGAACTGTGCCGCCAGAGCTGCACCAAGCCTCGCCTGCTCTGTGGACACAAGTGTGCTGCCCCTTGCCACGACAGTGATTGCCCAGAGACGCCGTGCAAGGAGCTCGTCGAGGTGCAGTGCGAGTGCGGCAATCGCAAGCAGAATCGCAGCTGCCAGGAGCTTGCCAGGGAGCACAGTCGCATTGCCACTGCCCAGCTGGCTTCCTCCATGGCCGAGATGTCGCGGGGCAACTACATGGAACTCAGCGAGATTCTGGCGCCCACCAAAACCATCAAATCAAACAAAACGTGAGTATGACAGATAACTTATTATCTCAATTTGATACTTCTATAATTCTATTATCTATAATTTATGCAAGCCTGATTTTGTTAGTTTGTTAGGTAGAAGGAGGCGTGACAGATTCCATAAAGTATATATATTAGTAAGCATCAACAAAGGAGTCGATATAGTCATGTCTGTCAGTCCGTCTGTATGAACACTAGATCTAAAAGTCTTAAAAAAGCTAAAGTCACCATACTTAATATGTAGTTTCCCAAATCAAGTTTGTTTAAGAATTTCGACGTATCCTACAGACTTGGCAATTTAAAGTAAATCAAAATGTATGAGCAATTATTAAGCTGGAGACTTTGTACCATTACCGAACAATAAATTCGGATGTGGGCAATTGGTTGCTCTATTTTACCAACCACTGATGTAAAAATACACCGAAACATCGATGAATCTATTTTAGCGGATGAGATATTTCACTACTTAAATTCGATTCTCATTTTGAAAATGAATCGTATTAAGTGGGTAATTTTTCATGAAAAATCCGCCGGCTTGCAATTCACTAGAGCAGTTGATTTGCTTTCTATATTGGTCTGTTGTATAAATTATTTCAAACAATCGACAAAAAATATGCAAAGATTTTAATGAATTCTGAAAATATCATATAAATCATATCCTTAAAGAAGTCCAAGAATTAAGAACTACACTCTCAATTTTCCAAGTATTAAAATTTGTTTGGGATAGTAAATGAATTCGATTGGACCATTGGAGTTTTATATAATTGGATTTTAACCTTAATGCCGTTTAGACTTACATAACTATTACAAGTTTTCTTATAATTAATATGTACAAAATTCTCTCTGCAGACTGGATTGCAATGAGGAGTGTCGTCTGCTGGAACGCAATCGTCGTTTGGCCATCGGCTTGCAGTCGCGTAATCCGGACACGCAGTTGAAGTCCCTCACCAAGTATTCGGAATTCACACGCGGATTTGCCAAGCGTAATCCGGCTTTAACCAAGAGTGTCTATGAAACGTTAAGCGATTTGGTGAAGCTGGCCAAGGAGAGCAAGCAAAAGTCAAGAAGTCACTCGTTTCCCACCATGAATCGTGAGAAGCGTCAATTGGTGCACGAGCTGTGCGAAGTGTTTGGCGTGGAGTCCGTCTCCTACGACAAGGAGCCCAATCGCAATGTGGTTGCTACGGCTCACAAGGAGCGCGTGAGTAAAATTATATATTTATATTTAAATTTAAACTAATCTCATGTCTAATCCAGTGTTGGTTGCCCGCCACAAGCATCATGGAGGTTTTGGCACGCGAATCCGGACAACGTCGCGTTCCAGTTCCCAATAATAATGCCTGGAGTCTCAAGAAGTAGCAGACTCTAAACTGTTCATATATGTTTATCATTGACGTCGCGAAGACAATACACAATACCATTTTCAAGGGTTTAGGTTTTCTTTTCATTGTAACATTGTAGGAAGAGCCTGAACAATACTAAAACTTTTAAACATTTGTTGGATGGACATAGTTGAAATTATAATAAAGGATATACCAAAAGGATGTAGAGTAAACAAAGTAATTTAGCGATTGAAGAACTAAACAAACACGAAAACAAGAAAGCAAACTGTTAATCAACTGTTGTACGATGAATTTATGTAAAACTGAATCCTTTGGCTACGTTGCGTATACAGAATAAAATCAAATGAAAGCTATGAAACAGAAAAGAAAACGTGTGAAGATTTTTTTAACAAACGTAAGTATACCATGTTTTATCATCTATTAATACATATTATTAAACATAAATGAATTATAAACATTAGATAAATCCGACTGGAGACAATGAAAATTTAATATCCTCCAATTTATAGACAATACTAGCTTATCTGCAGTGTTGCCAAGTCAGCTTTTTTCCCGTCAGATCTGGCGTTTATCGAATAGCAAGTGCGGGAAAAATTGTGATCTAGCGGGTGAGGGGATCTCTAGCTTTATTGAGAGTTACAACTGTGTAACATTCAAAGATACATTTTTTAGCGGTGACAAACACCATTCGTCGCCAGCACAAAGTTTCGTTAAGTTTGTGTCTGGTGGGTTTTAGTCTAGGCTGAACGAATTCTATGAGCTCTTTTTGTCCATTTGTATGAACTTCAAAAATCACATGGAATTCTGTCAAGTATACAAGTGTTCGACCTGTAGACACCTTTTATCTTGCGATTTTTATTATGCACCATATATAACTAGACAAACTAGTATTAAACATGAACAAATGAACTGGCACGGAATTTCGCATATCTTCATAAGAACTACATTAGGAAGTTCCAATTCAATGTTAATTAAAACTGATAACAAAACAATTAAAGGTCAATATTTATGATTTTCCTTATTTCAAAAGACTTCTGAGATAGATATCAACACAAAGGAGATAAGTTCAAATTTGGGCAGTTTTTCTGGAAAATTGCAGACATTCTTATCTTAATAGTACTGTTGAAATCAGGGAGCTAAACCGTTTTTTGCGTTTATTTGAAAATGATCAAATATGTACGATATAATTGATCTGTCAACATTCGGAATGTAGATGAAAAGTTTTTCAAGCTCTGTGGGAATAAGATTTCATATAACTCACAAAAATATGTTAGTAATAATCGTAAGTTTGAAGTCCATTTATTAAAATGGAATAATAAACTTAACGAACATTTCTAACTTTATTATATCCTACACCTAAAAAGTACAAGGGTATATTGCATTCTTTGAAATGTATGTAAGAAGAAGAAGGAAGCATATTCGATCCTGCAAAGTAAATATATATATTCTTGATCAGCCCCTAGATCCCAGCAACTAGGTATGAGACCTAGAACAACAACATTTTAGCTTTTACTATCAATAGTAATTTGTGTATTAAGGCTAATAAAATTCAACAGATAAATATATTTTTAAAAACCATCGTTTTTTTTTTTATTAGTCATCCTGAGGAAAATAAGAGTAAAGGCCTAGTTTCTAAATATTGCTTAATTGAATAAAGCAGATTATTTCTATCGATATTCATATAAAGTTAATTGGAATGATTTGATTGATTAGAATCTGTTAGGTATGGGTTTAGTTTCAGTTATAATTTACCTATGTAAAACATTTATTAGAAGATGAGTTGATCTACTTTGCAAGACAAGTCAATTTAGTAATTGGAGTTGCTTCCAGAGAAAAAGTGCAAGTTAGTCAAGGCATCCCTAAGAAGTTCGTGTCCTCAATTAGAGACTGAGGCAGCCCAACTGGTTCGCTCTGTTGTTAGCTTGCGTTTGCGTTCGTTTCGGGCGTTGGGCACGCTTCTAATTTGTTGCCATTGCCGTTGCCATTTTCACGGAAAACAATAAGCGGCGCCATGGGAATAATGGCAAATAAAGATGAAATGTTACGACAAGCAAAGTCAAAAGGAGGAGTCATCCTCTGCAGCTGGCGGAGCAGCTAGGCGAGCATCTCGAACGCACTCACGCATACGGATATACGGTAAGGATGGGGAACGGGAGTAACGGGAGGAACGGGCGGACGGGAGTACGTATATGAATATAGACCTGACATAATGAGCCGCCTATAAGCGAAATGGCTGGCAACATCCCTGTATTCGTCTATGTCTCAGTTGCCTGCTCTTAAGATGTGTGCGTAATTTGAATTTAGTCTGCCAGGGAGTTTATTAACAAATACAAAGAAGAAAAAACAACTTCGGAGCGGGGAAACGTAAGAAGGTGAAGCGGGTAAGGAGGGGGGATGAGAATGGTGATGAGGGCAACTGCTCTGAGTATGCTCTAAGACATACAGGGCAATGTGGATTGAGGATTGGGGCACATAATGCCACAGAGATTAAATTGTGGTTGGCAGTTCTCTGGAAGGAGACTCATATGATACCGGCTAATGGGTGGGCCACGTTTCTCATGTAGGGAGTTCGCTTGGTGTCGAAAGAGTTCAGATTGGGTCAGTTGTGAGAAGAGACTATGATAATCTGGTTGGTATGAGGTGCACTTTTAATTATAGGATGCCGCAAAGGAAATTAAATAGAAACCAAGAGAATATAAGTATTTAATACATATGCACTTGACGGCAAACTATTTAAAGCGTTAAAAGAAAGGAAAAAGTATTGCAATAAGTTTTCCTGTCAACAGGGAAAGTTGATGTATTCGGAGTAAACTCAGATGTTCAATCAATTTATCACAGCTTTAGCAATGTGAATTCTGTTTTTTTAATTTCATTTTAAAATCGACTTCGCGTTTAATGCTGTTTTTACACAGCCGCAACATTAAATCGAAACACACTTTTATATTGATGCGGCGAGAGCAAAGTTTGCTACAGTAATATCCTATTAAAAATATACAGTAAATAGGGTATATCGTTTGACACTAACTTCAACTTCAATTACATTTTAATTATAAACAATTTTGACATAGAGTTAGCTTTTACTCCAGGTTCAGTTCATCATGACCATGAAATACCATAAGTACGGCCTTTTTTTATCAGAAAAGGTCACGCAGCTTTCATATGATATGATACACAACGTTTGTTCTGTCAAAGAGTAATCTACTGGAAGATACCCTGTATGAGTATTTATTCCAAATTCGATTAATTTTTACTTATGTAATTCAGGGATATCTCTATGTCTGTAAGTAACAATCGTATATTTCTGTAGAGTCGGGAAAACCCTACAGCAAATACCTTAACATCCTTTGGGACTTCAAATTATTTACATTTAGTTTCTGTTGATTAAAAATCTTGAATAATAATGTTAAAATTGTAGGTTTTATTTGATAAAACATTGTTATTATGGTATTTCATTGTTTAATTTGTTGTTTTGTATAATTTGAAGTGAGTACACATTTTCATCATTTAATTTTGAATTCAAAAACTATACTAAATAGTGACCAGATATGAAACCTGTTATCTTTGGAGTCACTTTTAAATGCAATTGATATCGCTTATTCATGGAATTCTTGAAATTCATATAACATATTGCATATTCGTAAACCAATTTGAACACTTTGATGCACACACAAAGTACAAGTAAATCCAAGTTAGACCGGCGACATTTGGATGCTCATTTAGCATGACATTTAACTGATGCTACAGTATACATAAATATGTATGTACATATGCACCTACCTACATATGGTACGTAGTCGTAGCGTATGACATGTGTATTATGTATTTATGTATGGACGAGAGTATGACTGTTGAAATATTCATTAAGCCTGAGTGCAGCAACAGAAATTATGCCTGCGTGTCGTTCTGCGGCCTGTGTTTCTCAGTCTTCTCCCCGGTCTTCTTCCTTGTCTTCTCTCTATGGCTTCTGTCCATGTCTTCTATCCTACGTTGGGGAGTTTGGGAGCGCACGTGCCCCATCTGCCAGGACACCGCAGAAATGTCGAGCGAGGCGCATTCAATTTGCGCATTTGGCTTTTTAAAAAATGCATTAAAGGCGCTTGTCGAGCAGCGTTTGAGCTGGAAGCTCGGGAAGAGGCAGCTCAAATAACGGCTAACGTGAATAACGTGCCCAAAAGCAACCACAGACAGACAGACAGACAGACAGACAGACAGACGGACAGAAACACACAAAAGTTGAAAAAAGAAGTTGCGATGAAAGCGCGAAAATTACTTCCTAAATAGCCGCCTGACTGGCTGTCAAGACGCTCGAGAAACGGGAATACGAAGACCATAGACCATAGACCAGAGACCAGACAAGACCAGACCCGTGCCCAATTCATGTTCTGAGCTCAATAAACGCGACAGCGACACAAGCACATATAGAGACAGGACGGGTGACTGGAGACAGGAGGCGGGAGACAGGAGACAGGCGAGCAAAAGGAAGGGAACTGCGACTGGGAACTGTCTCACAGTCGAATTCAAATTGCAAATTCGCCGCAGATTTTTTATGCACTTTTCCCTAGCCAAAATTAAGCCAAGCGAACGCTGCGCCGGAACGAACTCCAGACGAGGACAACCAGGACGACGACGACGACGACGCCGCTGACGTTTTGACGACAAAATAAAAAAGCTACTGCAACAAGGATAAAGGCACAACTGTATGCAAATATTATCGTATCTGTATGCGATGGAGGTGATGACGCACAGTGGTCTAATCGCCGGAGCTAGCATGAAATCATATCTCAATAAAATAATACATTTTCTTCAAGTTAATAATTCTATTGGAATAACAACCTTTAAGAAACTTATTCAAGAACATTTCTGGTTTGACAAAATTTTGTATTATATTCTATTTTTATTTTTGTGACAAGCATATTTAAGGACAAAAAAATATTCAAGTCTAATTTTGACTTATCTAATTCTTTAAAACCATTTTTTAATGTGCTGTACCAACAATAGGACGCGTTTTCATATATAGCACACATTCAGGCGCCATTAAAAAGATCCGCAGATTAAAAATTCGCAGAAACTCGCAAATTACTTATTTTTAAACATCATTGATTTGCACTTACAAAATAAAACAAAATTAACTTCTTACTTTGTGTTTTATTTTTTGAATGGGCTAATTATAATTAATTTTCGAAATATATACAAGATTTAAAATATAATGATAAAAGATGGAAGAAAGGTGGGAAATTATTGCAAAACAGCTGCTAAAATATATATTATATTTAAAAACTCACAACTACTCAGAAACTTTAAAAACACTTTAATTAAGGTATGAGAGTATTGGTAAGAGATTGAAATGTTTTGTTATTGAATTTTTAAGAATTTTACATTTCAGTTAAATGCAGTTAGCACAGTTGTTTCGACCACTGTACGTCATTGGGAAGGGAAGAATGGGATGAGCACACGACGACGACGACGACGACGACGATGACGGGCACGGCCTTACAGTTAGACCTTTTCAAAAACGAAAAGGTGACAAACTGGCCGCAGTGGGAGGGGCTAGAGGAGAATCAACCGACTGATGGCCTGCCTCCTCAACGACGCTGTCTATACCCACCTTCCTCCCCGGTTCCAACTAAATGCATTTCGGTTTTTATTCATATTTTATTCAAATGTGGCAACCAAAATGGCACAAACACTGCGCAGTTATTTATGTTTCTTTTTTTCTCTCCCACCTTTCCCTTTGCCCATTTAACCAGGGCTGCAAAATTGGGTCTAGAAACCGAACTAAAATAGTACAAAAATATATAATGTGTTGCGGAATTTAAATAAAAGTAATACAATTTGCAGGAATGAACGATTTTTGACACATTTATTTTGTCTGGTACGAAAATATAGTTGAAGCATTGAAAATTTATAAAGCTCACATAATGAAATTGTAATATATATAGTTTTAAAATTATTCACAGTGTTAAAAACACTTAAATTATTATTATTATGTCATCAAATATTAAATGCAATAAAATATCCAATTAGAAACACTTCCAATAAAGAGAGAATCGCAAATGAAAAGCAACGAAAAAGCTGGTTATTAAATAATACTGAAATACTTTACTTTGTATCTATGTACATATATTTTATTTTGCACTAAATATAATGTAGCACTTTCTACAAATGAAAAGTTCTTATTAAAAATTAAACACTTTACTAAATAATATTAAAATACAAACTTTTAACATAATATATTTATTTGTATATTTTATGTCAACTAACAGCAGTTGACCAAAGATAAGTTTAAACATAGCTAGGAAGTATGATTTACAAAAAAATTTCAAAAATTATATAAGTTAAAATATCAAACTAAACTGACATACAAAAAATGTGGAAAAATGGATTTCCTCAATATTATTGGATTAGTTAAATCCATAAAATCTATATTATTTCAGTTGAAAAGGTAAATATAAGGTACCACTTTCAATCAGAGATAGTTTTGATACTCGTTTATTAAAGTAATAATAAAGTGAAATACAAGAAGATATTAGAAATCTACATATTAGAAAGCTTCAATAATAATACTAGTAATAATAAATAATTAACCACACAAGCAAATAATTCAGAAATATATTGTTTTTTACAATCTGTAATAGTTTATAGATAGTTTAACATGTTGGTTTCATTGTAAATAGTGCTTTTAATTAATAGTCAGTGAAATTAAAGTGCACATACAATTGTTGTATACAGTCTGTTTGGATACACTTTTATATGGAGAGAGTATCACAAATCGGAGCACGATTAAAGATTGTATACTGTTTCGATATAGAGGAGCACAAAAACAAATTTCTGAGTGCCTGACCATTTCTCATTTTTATCATTTGGGGCAGGGCAACAGAGGCAACTACTTTATAATTCTCATTGCTTAAATTTTTTGTATTCTGTTTTGGGGTTGAGGGTGGAAAGAGAAATAAAGCCACGAGACATCAGCTTGCCATGAATTGCATTTTTGTTGCTGCCTTTTTCGTTGCCTTTTTGCCATAAACTTGTCATCATTTTAATATTGGCAGCTTATAAGCCACGTTAGACGCATCCGAGACTAAAGCAAGGGAGCGCACGGATAAATACCATACCATACTGAAGCATGGAACAGAGCGTCGACCCAAAGCCAATGTCAAGCCAAGTCAAGACAAGCCAACTCAGCAACGGATTATCTGCGACAGCCCCATGAAAGGCGTTGACGTGCAAGTGGAGGAGCAGGTCATGAAGTGGGATGTGGTGTGTAGTGGGAAGTGAAAAGTGGAAGGGGAAGGTGAAGGGGAAGGTGAATCGAGGACTTAAGCTAGTTTGTGTGTAGCAAAAATTTACTGTAAAATACAATTTCCCGTTTTTATAGCTCATTTCCAACAACATTTGCTTAGCCTGCTCGTCGCCGTCGTCGTCTATGGGAAAACAATTTTTATTGCATTTCGCTGGCAATGAGCAAAATGAGTGGTGAGTGAGCGGTGAGGTGAAGGGGTGAGGTGAGAACTGCGAGGTGAATGGTGAATGGTGAACACTGAACACTGAACGGTCGGCAAAGCAGTGGGGGAGGTGAGATGGATGGATGCTTGGTTGGCAGGCGGGAAGAGTGAGGACTGGGATGTAAGTAAATATTACTTCGCTTCTTTTTTTTTTAAACACTTGGCATTAAGTGCAGCAGCTGTGGGCAGACAATGCGCGGGAAGGGAAGCAGCTGCCACAAGGCATCGACGACGAAGCTGAAAGGGAAATGAGGAACGGGAAAGGCAACCAGTCAGCCAACGTTTCCTGCGTTAGTTGTGCGCTTCAAGATTCAATTATAATGCAATAAAGCGCGAATCAGAGCTACAATAAAAAAAAAAATAACAAGAGCTGGTACAGCAACACACACTTTCACACACACACAAAGACAGCAGACATGCTGAGTATACAAGAAATCTGCAATACACATACACACACCCTTTCACAGCTGCAACTCTCTATTTAATATACATGTTGCTTTTGGACTGTTCCAGAAAATGTTAAACTAATTGATGTTTTTGAAATATTTGTAGAACTGCCCATAAGGTTATGATTTAATGAAAATCAATTAAAGTTTTCTTTCAGACTTTCCAGAAATTGGTTAAATAATTTTTAATTTTAAAATATATTTTTCCTATTTTAAAAGTATTAATATTGACAGATTTTAATGAAAATTGCTTTCGAATCTTTCGGTTTTATCTAAATATCAAAAAAATTATTAGTTCTTTTTCAATATATATATTAATTATAGATGTATCTTTTATTTTTTTTTATCAATTTATCAATTCAAAAATGTAATGTATTTTAAATTTCTCATAAAATGTACTGACATTTGAATAACATATCAAAGGTTATTTCAAAAACACCAAAAATGACTTTTAATATTTGTGTATTTCTGGATTTCTAACTCTATGAATACTATAAATTTTTATTTATTTTGATTTTCTTATCTTAATAGATTTGGTTTTATGTCAAAAATCAATGCAATTTCTATTTAATAGCGTGTATTAGTAAGATTCATTAGTTCGTCGAAATCTCAACTTGGCGAAATTAATTTTTGGAACGCCCATGCCAGAGAGTGAGAGAGGAAGAGTGATTATTGCTCTGAGATTAGTGGCTCGAGCTTCGGAATAACTTTCCGAGCTGCTGCTGCTAAAATGCATTGGGCGCAGCTAAGTGTTTAAGTGTTCTAATGTTACTTTGTCTCTTTTGCTGTGAATTCTATTTACATCTCCTTTCGCAGTGAGTCATGGAATGGTTTAGAGGCTCCTTATAATATGATTATTAATGTTGCTCTGCTTGTGCTTATTATGGAAATTATTGAGTGTAAACAGTCCGTTCGTTCCGCTCAAAATAATCACCTAACAATCAAAACACTCGACAAAATTCGACGGCCCTAAAATGTATGCCATGAAAATTGGTTTGCCCTACGGTCATTTTAATTATCTGACGTGGGTGCCGTGGAATGCGGTTCGGTATAAATAAGAAAGCGAAAAATGCAAAGCAGCTACGACAACAATAACAATAGCAACAACAACAATAACAACAACAACAACAATGACAACAAACAGCCGAAAGAAATTCAATTAAAAAGGAATCCCCGGAAATTCCTTGTAATCCCAAACTCAGAAAGTATAATGCGTATACATATTGTCAAAAGGCAAATTGTACAACTCACGAAGGTAGCACAAAACATGTGGCCAATAAATTCGAGCGCCAACCCCTGGGAGTTTAGTTAAGCGAGGATTGGCAAGGAGGAGGGGGTAAAGCAAAACTTAAGTATGTAAATTGCCGCACGTTCATTTTTTGATTTTCCCAGCATGAAATCAGTATAATCTGTTTTGTCAGAATCCTGACCAACAGCAGCGCCAGCAGCAGAGAAAAAGTCAACGTAAAGTTCCCAGCTGAAGTTGATTTAAAACGCGCCCTGCCCCTCTTCCGTGTCCGTGCCCCTTCGTCGTGGCCCTGGTCCTAGTTCTTTTTCTGGTCCTGGTGCTGGTCCGTGTCCCTGCCCAGAAGCGCTGATTAACGCACTCGAGCGCAATCTGCCTCACTTCACTTTTATGTAAACACAAAACAGAATATAAAGGCATAAAGCAAAATAAAATAGAACGCCTGTCTGTCGTTCACTCTGTTCGTCCGTCCGTCTGTCCGTCTACTTGGCTGTCTGCTCTTTACGGCCTATCTAGATGGCAGCGTGGAAATGTGAAAAAATGTTTGACTCTGTCTGCCATTTCATATTAAAGGTAATTTTCATATTTTTGCAAATGGCTGCCTGTCAGTTGTATTCCTCTTTCACTCTTTTCCTTCCCTGAACTGGAGGGAAAACATTCGCCGATTCAATCATTTAAATTCAAAAATACACATAAATGTACTTATATGAAAAAAAAAAAAAACAAAAAATATATAAATATAATGTAAGGTAAAGTCAACGACCGATTATTTTGAAAAGAAAATGTAATCTAGAGTCTAATGCAAAAAGAAGAATTGAATACTCTTAGTTAGAGTGCTTTGACGAAGTGTCTAATTTAAATGGGATTTATAAAAAAAATATCTTTAGGAAATTGTGCAGCAAAATATTGATATAAATTCGATTTAAAATTTGGAGGGTGTTTATCTTGAAATCATAATTACATATATAATATAATACATATATTTACGTATAATATTATTCTCGTTTGACATAATATAATTTGTCTTTCTCTTTCTAAACTTCTTGAAAACTTCGGGAAGATAACCATATAAGTACCATCGACATTAAAAGAACTTTCTTCAAATGGAATTCAATTAGTAAAATATCACTTATCACGTTATTTCCCACTCTCTCTCTCTATATATCTCTCTGTTACCAATCGCTTGCCAAATTCGTGGTAAACTTGCTCGATACGAATGCATCAAAAGTGCAAAATCTGAGCTACGTCGCTGCGGGTTGCAAAAAAAATTTTTTAAGCTGAGGCGCCCAAGCAGCGCGCTGCAAAAAATATTTATTACTCTGCCAGGCGCTAGATGGTTGTATATGTAGATTTAGGTGTAGGTGTAGGTGTAGGTGTTTTTGTGTGTGTGTGTGGATGTGGGTGTGTCTAGTGGGAGATTGTTTGCCCTCAAGGTGAAAATATGCTAAGTAACAAATAAAAGCAAGATCTCTATCAGAGACAGAGGCAGAGGCGGAGGCAGAGGCAGAGGCTGCTTGCCTCGACGCTGGCTGCAAATGTTGCAAACGAGTCGACGTCGAGTCTTTGGCTTTTTACATATTTTTGAGGTTTTCAGAAGTGCGGCAAAACTAGCACACAGCTGGTTGCAGGGACGCATGAAAGTAACGAACGAGAATTGGCAAAGAAATCCAAAAGCAAAGCTTGTAAACAAATTAAGAGATTGCTTTTGGGCAGGCGGCCCTCAAATGCGTTCAACTGACGGCTAAGCCAATGGGCGGTGTATATCAAGAATTGCGTTGGATTGAGGGGGTGGGCAGTATCGGCCATGAACCAGCAATGGGCGTTTCTAATCAAATCAGTTGCTGCATGCAATAAATTCCAACTGGAAAAAAAAAGAAAACACTTTGCGGTTACTGCTTCAAATTGTAGCGACAAACAACAAAATTGATAGGGCGACTTTCTGTGTAGTGCGTGTAAAATTTCTTTACAAATTGTTCCACTTTCATACAACGATAAGAAACCAGAGAAGGTGAAATGACGTGACTACAGATTCAGTGTACATAATTTTTAGCCTATCATGCAAATATTATTATTTTAAATCAGAAAATAGTAAAACATTTTGTAAACAAGTCAAATGCTCGCAGGTAAGTTTAAAATCTAAAAGTTTCTTGCCTTACATCGATATGGAAAATGTGTTTATGACCTACTATTTCACGAGCTTAAAGAAGTAAGTAACTTACGAAGAATTAATTCTTTTCTTTAATTAACATTTGATCTTACTTTTTTAGACCCCGTACTTAAAAAAAAGTACTGGTTATACCCGTTACTTAAAAATTAAGTAAAAGGGTATCAAATAAAAATCCTCTACGAGGTAAAAGTCTAGTGACGAAAGCGTATTCTAGCCCCAAAATTTCTGATATCCAATTTTGTGACGAAATTTATTACATTTAATATATGAATTATTTCAAAATAAAATAAAAAATTGTTTGGCATTCGGCACTGCGCGTTAAAGTTATTTTTAGATATAAAGAATCATGAACTTTTTTGTGCAATGTGCCGAATGCCAAACCATTTTTTTTTGTTTTAGAATAATTCAAGCGAGCCGGGGTACACTGATAAATAAAATGTTCTAAAATCAAGATTTTGGTCTCAGAACTAAGAATTATGGTGTAAAAAATGCGTCGAGAACATAAAATTCTTAAATTTTGAAATAGGAATAAGTTCTTAATTTAAGACCAAGACTTTAAACATATTTTTTTTATATATTATATATGCTTTTTTTGCATTTATCTTTTTTTTTATAAATATTCCGATTATATGTTTTTTCCTTGGCTAGAGCGGGTGTTTCGATCCCTCGAATTGTTAACCAAACTGAAGCCGCAACTCTAACCAGAGCGCCACAGTGTCATTATTGTCTTCCTCTTAAATATGACATATTTATATTTTCTTATCAATTTCAGATTTTTAATTCTTACTGCGAATTTTTAGAATAATATTGTAAGTTTTATTAATTTGGTCTTAAAATGGTCTTATTTTAATGTTCTTGAGTTTAGAAGTTGTTTTTTTTTTATCTCAACCAATCTCACAGAATATGCATTCAAGTTCGTCTTATACATCCTGACCAAAATTGGTTCAAATCAGTCCACTATATCATATAGCTGCCATAAAACCATCGGTCGAAAATCAAGTTTTAGTTCTTAAAAACTTTTATTTTTGTTAAGGTATCTCAACCAATTTCACAAAATATGCATTATAGTTGGTTTCATACATCCTGGCCAAATTTGGTTAAGATCAGTCTACTATATCATATCTCTGCAATAGATAATTTAGGATTAGTGTGAAAATTGTGGTTATTTCTGGAGATATCCTAAACACTCGCTGATTATGAATATTATTTCGTCTTGTGAGAGAATTTTGCTTTAACCGGTTCACTATATCGAATAGTTGTCATTTAAACAATCAGTCGAAATTTAATACAAGGCTTTGCAAGGTCATAACATCTTCGGCGTGCTGAAGAGCATCCAAGTGTCTGGGCAAAGGGCGAAGCCCCCTTGTTATATTTTAGGAATTCCCAATATAAAATAAATGTTTTGTCGATTATTTTTTTTTATAGTTATTTGTTTAAAGTACTTTTATGGTTTTTTTTTAATGACTTAACAGATAACTTTAATTGTTTGCCATAATCATTATAACCTTTCAGATTTTATGTCTTTAGAGATTAAAATTAGCAAAAACTTTAAAATTGCCCGACAACCGATTAGATAGTGTTTTTTTTTCCAGATATATATGAATATATACTTTTCTCACCTGTTTTTATATCCGCAACAATAATATGAATTTACTTTATGTAGATGCGAATAAACAGAGAAGTGCAGTCATAATATTAGAAACTTTAATATAGAAACAAGTTCAAGCCGCAGGCTAAACAAAGTGACCAAGATTAAACATATATTAAGGATAAACATAACTTTTCCGGAAATTATAATTAAACAGCGCTCCTGAATCGAGTTGAGTCGAGTCGAGTGGAGAGTTCAAAAGTTAGCAAAGCGCCGCACGCGGAATAGTTTTCTAATTAACTGCAAAGCATGCGAAGCTAGGAGAAAACGCACAGGAAAATGGCTAAGCAGAGACGGAGAGAGAGGGAGCTAGAGAAAGAGAAAGAGAGAGAGAGATAGAGAAACAAAGAGTCAGGGGTGTCAGTGGACAGTTGGGGTACGGAGATGGGAGCTCGATGAGATAAACCGTGAAATCTCATGAATTAACTGTGCCAACTTTTGGCTCTTTGCTGGCACACGAAACTATTTGAAAGGAAAGACAATTGCAACAGTCTGGATGCAATGCTCACGGGTACGGAGAAGGTGGCAGAGACGGAGATGGAGTTGGAGATGTAGATAGAGGAAGAGGAATAGAAGGTAAGTGTGACGGCAACAGTCTACTCACAAATGATTTAGTTGCGGCGGAAAGCGAAACGTCGCCAACAAACAAGTCGAGTGCGGGCTTCCCGCCATTGTGCTCGCCATTGTACCGGAAATGCCGCACAAATGAGAGCTGGAAGTGGAAGGAAGTTGACAGGCATCGCGTGAAGTAGGGTCAGGCAGTCAGTCAACAACAGCAACAGCAACAGCAACGTGCGAGGCGTCAACAATGTCACATGACAGGTCGAGGCAACACAGATAGTCAGTGGAATCCTTCGGCACCCAACTGCACTGCCAACTTCTCCAACTCTAGCTCTTGCTCTTGCTCAGACTCTGGCTCGGGTTCTCCCGTCGGGTCGCTCCTCTAATTAGCTGCAGTAATGGCGTGTCAACAGGGCCAGCGAGGCATCAACTTGCAAGTTGTCTGGTCCCCAAGACAGCGAAGTCTCCCCAGCTGACGTGTAACTGGAGACAGCGCACTTTCCATCTCCACACTCTGATATGCAACTCTTAACCCATTTTGCCCCGTCAAAATGCTTCAGGAAATTAAACAGAAACTAAATATAAACAGCGAGAAACATTTGAGTAATGTCCACCCAGAGAAGCCCTTTCCCACTTTTGATGTAAAAAATGGAAACACTACAAAATGTTGCAGGCAAGACAATTCTCAATTTAGATAGGAATATTCTTGAATGGTTGCATCTTCCCTCTTTTGGCAATATTTGAAGGAATACCTCTTGGCCAAATTGTCAAGTGATCTTGACATTCTCTACCTTCGATTTCTCCGCATTCTGTGGTTTACCTTGCACAATCGACCTACTAAATTGAATCCCCTATTCCCGCTACGAATTCGAATTGGGCTGCGTTTTTTCTCATTTGACATAAATAATTGGCGCATAATGAGCATAACTTGATGCAAATTACAGCGCGTGTGCTTCGAACGCTAAGCAGATGGGCGGTGGGTGGAGGGTGGTGACCGGTGGGTGGTGGTTGGTGGGTAGTGTGTGGACCACGCCCTTGGGCGCCTAAAGGCAGCAAAGGCAAAGACGGCGAACTGAAGAAACTTAAAAATATGTTGAGGCTGCGGGGGCGGGTGTGGGCGGTGTTGCTTAGGGCCAAGGCAAAAGCAGCTCCAGCTTTTAGTTATCAGCTCCCTCTTGCAGCTCTGTGTGTGTGTTGGTTTTATTTTTTGTTCGGTCGTCCTGGTGTTAGTCCTGTTGCTGGCACAATTTTTGTGCTATTTTCTTCTCTTCTTCATCTTCTTGTTAAGCTTTGCCAACGTTTTTCTTTAATTATTCAAAAGATAATTACACTAAAAATTTTTTGTCATTTGCAAAACGGCGCCGCCGTCCCCAAGTAAACCAACTTACAGCATAAAATCTATAGACACTCTTTGCTGCTTTCATTTTATTTTCATTTACATACCGTGCAATTATTAAACACATAAAATGGGGTATGATATAATTGAAAAAGTATATCGACTTTAATTCAACTCAGCGCTGCATTCCAAAATTCCTTAACAATCAACTTATCAACAAAAATCATAATCAATAAATTATACTTTAGACAAAATGTTTTTTTTAGATGAATGCTAGAGAGTATCTTTTAGTGGAAAGATTTCCTCAAAGACTGTTCTCACATTTTTTGCTCACTTTTTTGGCCAAAGTTTGCTGTGAGAAACTTGCAGCAGAGCGCTAAAAATGCTATTTTTATTTTGCCTCTCATAATTGCCAGCCAAGCAAACTGAGAAACGCTGAACCGCCGGATGTTGGCGGAAAGTTTAAGGAAACGCAGCCCAGATACGTATACAAGCGGTTTGGCACATAAGATACAGATACCGAGCGAGACAACGCCACATATGCCTCGGTAAAGAGAAGGAGGAGCGAGAGGAAGACTGAGGATGGACAAAAGTGGGAAAGACATGCAAATCGGTTTGAAAGCAGCCAGTTCACGTCTGCTGCACATTGCTTTAAACTCTCTTTGGGTTGTGTTTGTATTTTATATAATTAATTAAAATAATATTACGTATATGCGACAGCCAAGAGATGTTCCAGACAGCTAAGATAAACTGAACCTACGTAGAATTATTGGACAAGTTTCAATAGTCTTTAAGACAATGTAATTTGATATTCCTCGAGCAATATTGCGTCTCCCATAAATTTAACTTTTTTCATTCTATTTCAATAAATGGCGCATTTTGTAATAATATATATATCCATTTTCGAGGTAAAATTTTAAAATTTGAGTAAAATAATTCAAAATTGGTTTCTATAAAATAAAGGTACGTGAAATTTATTCCTGTAAAAATTGTTACTTGAATATCTGTAAATATATGAATATTTAAAATTGCATTCGAAATAGTAAACGTTAAAATGTATGATATATGTAGATGATATAGTTGAATTCATTATAAAGTGACGTGTTCAAGAAAACTGTTTATATTCTATTTGTACAAGTTTAGTCTACTAATTTAAAGTTTGCTGTCAGAACAATAAATACAATTATTAATTTATTTATAGAATAAAAAGTTTAATAAAAAGTAGAGTTCCAATGACATATAAAGTCTATAAGTTTGTTATTCTTGCGATATGCTTTAGACAAAATAAAATAAAAACCATGTACACCTTTTTCTTAAAAGGTAACCTGTTTTTGTACTTTTGTGAAATTTCTTATTGTCCTGCGCAAAGTTTCACTAACAGTTATTAAATTTCATTGACAGCTTTTAATATATATATGTACAATCATTTATTTATTTAAAATAATTTAATTGATTGCTTTATTGGCAGACCGATTAACTTACTTGTAGCTTACAAGACGTAAGTATATTGAAATATGGTACTCTGTGGCCTATTTTAACATCTGGCCGAGCAGATGCCATTGCAAAGTGTGCAATAATTATTGAGACTTATTTAATAATACGAATCAAGAGTATGTACATATGTATGTATGTAGAACAATAAGAGGCCCGCAGACAGTTGGCCACTTGTGCTTTTTACATATTACATATGTACATATGTGAATATGTATCACATACTTATTTTTACATAATTGTTAGTGTATGTGTGTGTGTAATGCGGCCATAATTGGCAGAAATTAACGTGACCGTACAATCAATATTTATCGTCTATATAAAGTGCATGCACACTTTAATTTATATGTATATTCATATATTCCTACTTTATATATTTATGCGCTCATACATTTGTGTAAGTTTGTACACATTCATATTTATTTATAGTTGGTTGGCTGTAATTTGCTTTTGCAGGGCTTGCATTTTAATTTAAATTCAAGTTGAAAGCTGAGTTTTTTCTTTGCTGTTGTTCTTGTTGCTGTTGTTGCTGCTGCTGCTGCATGTGTTGATTTTGTCCATCAACAAACAAAAATGGCACGCAAATTATGAACCGCAAATGTGCGTGCAAGCCGGGCCAACATGGGCGACGGATGTTTTGCTCGTGTGGGCGTGGCATTCTGTATGGCATCGAAAATATTTTTACATCTGCGCATCGTTGAAATCCGAATCGCGATTCAATTCGCTTTTTAATCGACACGCGAGTATTTTGGAATGCAATCGCATTTTACAGATATTAAGTTTTAATATAAATCTTGCAAATATTTAATAATCATCTATGGAAAAATGAGATCGACAGAGAAAGAGAGAGAAAAAGTTAAGGGTCGAAACGTGTTTGTTTTAATTTGGTAATTAATACCCACACATTTTCTAGCAGTTTCGAACCACCGTAAAGTAACACAGAAGCAATTGACGGTGTTTCTCACTCAATAGTTTGCTGAGAGATATGATAACTTATCAAATTTATTGAATTTATATAAATTCATTTCTGAAATATTTACAAATAGTTTTGTAATAAACTGAAATCTATTAAATATTCGAAAAATAAAACAAACAAGTTAGAAACTAAGTCATTTCGTTTATTTAAATCTGTAGAGATTTTTGAAACACAAATCGACTTTACATTTTACTTCCTTTAAGGTATGCGTTTACTTATTTATTAAATATGGAATTGGCAATTTCTGGTCTTTTTATATTATTTATAAATATTTCATTGATTATACAATATTGTTGAAAGTTCTTTCAATTAGAATTGACAAAGTCACTCTCTCATTTATGAATTTTTTGTTTTATTTATGCAAAACTGCAATCATATCTAAATACTGCATCAACTTTTTGACCACAAAGTTTCGTCAACTCATCAAAAGCAAATGCATAGCAGGGTGGCATGCCACACACATGTCAGACTCGGAGATGCAACACGTGGCCCTTGCGTGCCTATTTGCACTTGTAAAGTGCCAAGTGGTATAAGTGGTAACTGGTAAGTTTACATTAAATACAATAAATACTCGCCACAATTTATACAACATCAACATCAGAATGGGTTCTCCAAGCACACTACAGGCCATAATGCGGGCTCCTCAAGCAAACGTTACAGTTCATTCATGCCAGACTAAAAGCATATTCAGCAATTTTTTCAAAACAGGTTGTAGAATCACATAGAACACTTGAAGTCGTGCTTGGCAGCAGAAACTTTTCAGTACCATAGAATACTTGAATTATCTATTTATTAACGTACTCAATAGGTTAAAGGATAAGAGGTTATTGGAAACCAGTTGAATATAATGGTAAGCATTACCCTAAACTTAAATTGAATGGTGGCTGTTTTTACAAAATCCAGTTGCATTTTATCAGAGATATTTTCAAATTTATCATTAATTTTTATGCATTTCACGTCAAAATATATTTTATTTAGTTATCATCAGGGATTAAAACCTTAACCGAAACCGTAACCTTTAACCGGTAAAAACCAATTGAAATTTGTAACCGTAACTGAAACCGTAACCAAAAAAATTGTTTTCCGCTGTACCGAAACCCATAAACCGAAACTCTTTAAACCTAAATAACCGATTCATTTATAAGGGTTAATTTCGGAACTGGCCGTCGCAGCTACTAAGCAACTTTGATAACTTTGAGCTGCCATAACTTTATCAAACGTCAATCAATTTCCATGCGCAATGTAAATTTGACCATGATTTTGCCTTTAAATTCGATCTGCATTTAAATTGTGTTCATTTTAAAAAATTTTTGAAAATCGAATTTTTTTGAAAATTTACAGTGTTACCCCTTTCTCTTTTTTAATTTTTTCGAAAAAATTCGAATTTATAAAATCAACATAATTTAAATGCAGAACGAATTTCGAGGTAAAATTATGCTCAAATTTACATGGCGCTTGATAATTGATTGAGTATTGACAAAGTTATGGCAGTTCGAAGTTATTAAAAATCTGTAAAATCAAAATAATCGAAATTTTCATTCCATTCCAGTAACTAGATAACATTATTTTCCAGGCTAGTAAGCATTAAGCATTTTTTCATGTAAAACAATGAATAACGCTTCTTCTTCTTCTTGGTCAACCGAAAAACTAAATATCTTGTTTTTCTTGTGACCCGAAACCATACCGGTATTTTTAAACCGAAACTTACAAAAAACCGATATCCGCTCCGAAACTGATACTCCAAGATTTTGCATAACCGATAACCGAAAACATTAATTCGAGCATAACCGAAACCGTAACTGAAACCGATATTCGTTTCGGTTTTAATCCCTGGTTATCATACCGCTTAACTAGACATTGAAATAGACATTGAAATATATTTTGAAATTAGTTTTCTAAAAAATACGTCAAAAGAAACACTTCCAAATTCGTAAAATCAATATGAAATTAGGACAGATAATAGACCAATAACTCCCAAAAGCGTTGCCAAACTTGTTTTCTATCAGCTGCCACATCGGGAACAAAATGGACTGAACTAACTGACAAGTTCGCTGAAGCGCATTCAATATTCATATTCAGTGCTTACCAACTTTAGTTAGCAGTTGGCAAACAGTTGGCCGCACTCACACACACATACCCACACACACATATACATATACATATACACACACACATTATAAACATGTTTTGTAGGTTGGCAGACCGAGGGCCACTCCCTCCATCAATGTCGACTGTTTATCGATGATGTGCAAATTAAATTTCGAGTGTGTTAACGGTAGTACATAGTGGTAGACAATGCAAGCATTGATGGATGCGTTGTGCACGTGTCGCAGACCGCAATGAAAAATATTTTTACACTTCAAAATTATGGGTCAGGCAACAGTGCAAACAAATAAACAAAAAGGACCTAACGGAACATTGCGGCTGACACACAAATGCGAATTTTATAAACAATGGTAAAATCGTTGCACAGTGCACTGCAGTGTCGCCACACACAACAATCAGAGTGGGTGGTGTTCAGGTTGTGGTGTTGTGTTGTGTGGTGTGGTGTTGTGTGGTGCTGTGTGGTGCTGTGTGGTGCTTTTTATAAAATGAATACAGCGTGCAACTTAAACCAGAAATAAAACTCGAATGCAACTAATTTGCAAGGACAAAAGTGGGCGGTAATACCTGTGGCTGGGTGTGGCAAACAACAACTACTACAACAATAACAACTGAAGCTATAGTTTCAGCTGGTTGTGGCTTTTGTTGTTAACTTAACTGCTTGATATGCTTCTTTCTCCACCTTCATATCCTTGAAACAGGAGACTAAAGAGTGCTAAGAATAGTTCATAATGCTGAGGATGAAAGCAAAAGGTGCATGAGAAAAATGGATTATAACTTAAGCATCCTTCGCATTACGTATTAAATTAATTTATTTAATACTTTCAGATGACTTATATATATTTTACATTAAATCACATTTGAATATTTAAGCATTTCAAAACACATCTAAACGAAACATCACATTTTTTGAGTAAATTTATTTAAATATATATATTTTAAATTTAGATATATTTCCTTTACACTGATAAAAAAATATTTAAAATCAAGATTTTAATTAATTCATTTTTACAAGGATCGATTGAAAGACTTCATTTTGATCTTAAGGAAACTTTGTTTTTCTACACTAATTTCGCATTTCATTTTTCGCTATATACATAGAGATATACATACATAGAACATTTGATATGGTTATAACTACACTGATAAAAAAATGCTCTAAAATCAAGATTTTGGTCTCAGAACTAAGAATTTTGGTCTATAAAATGCGTCGAGAACATAAAATTCTTAAATTTAGAAAACACATCTTGATTTTAAGAACAAATTCAAATAAGAATATAAATATAAATATTATGTTTATTATATGTTTTTTCCTTGGCTTGAAGCGGGTTTCGATCCCTCGACTTGTTAAAAAACTGAAGCGGCGACTCTAACCAGAGCACCACGGTGGCATTTCTGTCTTCAAATTAAATATGACATAATTATATTTTCTTATCTTTATTCTTATATTAAGAACTGTGAATTTTTAGATTGATATTCTTAGTTTTATTAATTTTAAAATTAATCTTAAAATGGTCTCATTTTAAGAAAAAAATATTTAAGATGAATGTTCTTGATTTTAGAAGTTGGTCTTTTTTTCTGTGTACGAGCTTAAATTCCTTATCAGATTATGGTAAGTGCGTTGTTTTATTCTATCATATTTATATTTATTAAATTTGTAAAATTTACATTTTAAGCTTTTAATATTTGTATTTTTAAGACAATTGCATGGTATAAATAGAACCTCGGTTCACTGAATGCTGTGAGTCACTGTGTAAATTTTATCTTTGTGTGCATGATACTGTAGTTAATTCTTGAATTTGATTTCAATTTGTCAGAGGAGAGATTGATGAAAGCCTTTCCCAGGGCATTATTAGCTTCGACACTAGCTAAATTACACTATTGCCTCTCTTTGGGTTTTCCATGCGTAAGTTTTGTTTGTATAAGCCACGCTTAAGCATGTGTGTGGCAGACCAGAGTTTTCATCTGTGTGTGTATGGTGTGCGTGTGTGTGAGTGTGTGTGTGTGTGTGCGTGTGTGCGTGCTGGTTTGTTGGTCGGTTTGTTGGTGCGTTTGTTTGTGGCTCGCTTAATCCTTTCATTTTCATAACTCGTCATAGAATGTAAACAAGATTAAGTTAGTTTTCTGTGCTGCTCAAGTGGCTTTGGTCGCCCGGAGTTAGCAACTGAAGCTGGAGTCAGTGCCACATCTACATCTACATTCACATCCACATCCAGAGCTTGAGCCAGAGCCGATGCTATAGCTGTAGATGAAGCTGATGTTCCGCCCAGGACATAAGGACATGCAATATGCTGGGCCTGGGCCTGGGCTCTTGCTGTGGTTGTCGTCTGCCCACAACAAGTCCACCAAGTGACTGTTGCAATTGCTTTTGTTGTTGTCCTTGTTGGTGCTGCTGTTTCTGTTGCTTTTATACTAAACTCAGCAAAAGTTTTCGTATTAAAAAGTTGGACGTAAGGATTTCACAAAAGCTTCCGCCGCATTATATTGAGAGCTGATTTTGAGGGTGCCACACACACACACAACCCCTCTCCGCCTCCCACCCTCAATCCGGTTTCAAAACTCGCCTTCGCTTATTTTCATTTGATTGCCAAGTGACATTGCAGTTGTTGTTCCTGTTGTTGTAGTTGTTGTTATTGTTTGTGTGTGTAGCTGACAGCACTAATAGTAATTAAAGTTATCACGAATAAAGTTTATATGCAGATTGTTGACCAAAGCGCGCAATCAATTAACCAAGTACTTTCGCAAAATAATCGCAATTAATTAACTTATTCTTGAAAGGAGCTTAGTTTCACTTGCGAATAAACTGTATGTTTAATTGGCAAATGAGTATATTTAGTCTTAAAATAATTGAATACAAAAACGTATACAATATTTTCTTAAGATTATTTACGATATGATTTTGGATCCTGAGCCCCCAGCAATTAATTTTTTTTTTTCATAAAATATTTAAAGCATTTCTTAACTAGAGTACAAATATGAATAATGACAAAGTATCCATTGATAATGACGGGGAACTTCCATATTTTGGATAAAGAAACGAATTACAACAGCATTTGGAAATAAAATGCATGAAATCTTCGTATATGTATTAATATTATAGATAATTCATTATATTAAGGCGGTTTTTTTAGATTTTAGATTTAGATTTTATTAAAGATATATTTTAAAATATTTCATTAATATCGACGCATTTTTAAAATGCTGTCACAAAAATGCTATCTCTCAAATAGTTATTAATACCTTTAAAATACATTGAAAAAAATGGGAGAATTCAGCAGGTAATTTTGATCAGTAATATGGAAACCTGATTACTACATTTTGTATTTAGCAGGAAACTTCCAACGATAAAAAATGTCAAATGTGATATCTGAACTTATTTATTTTTTTTTATGACAAATATAGAATTTAATGCTCTTTTAAACGGCTGATTTTCATTAAAAGGTATCATGCCATCCAGCTGGTACTGATCACTGATCCATCACTCGAATAGGAGAGATAATTCATACAGGACATTTTTTACATATCTCTAATAAACCAAAAGCAATTTTCAATTTTCCTGAAATCCTAAAGCTTTCCTATGCCAAAGTTATTGTCGAGATATTTGTTAAAATTTAATGTTTTTTTGTTAAATAAAATTATAAATTATATTTGTACACAACTTGTCAGTTTGTAAGCTCATTTACGAACGCTTGGCGAGACTTGTCCACTGGATAGGCAAAGCAGGGAGTTTTCAGTCCAACTGTTTGGTTTTCGGGAGAGATTAATCAAATTCAACTCAAATTCAATCTTAATCATCACTCAAATATTAGAGCCCAAGGGAATTAAACTATATCTCATTATAGACACAGCCTATTTTCTTGACAACTCTAAATTACTACATATAAATGGACATTAATGGTACTTTTGTGAGGATTTATGAATAAGTAATTAAAGTTATTGCAAATGAGTTTTACATGATTGGATTTCTGGTCGAAACTGTCAAGCTAAGCTCTTTATCAATAAACTAAGCTTGTTGCAAGGCCGGCAGCCCAGGTTGCAGTGTATAATTGGGAGGCGTCATATTTGTTAAGTGTGCGGCTTTCAGTTTGCAATATTTAATGCAAATCCTTCACCTTGGGGGCAGAAAACCTCAGACCGCACAAAATAATCAAGTTTTGTTTTGCTGCTCGATTTGGAATTGCCGCATGGCCATGCCCACTTACAGCAATTTGTGCGCCTAGTCGCATGCTTGCTCCCTTGATTGCGGTGGGCGTGGTCGGCTTGCGCCTCAACATTCCATTGCGTACTCGGCATATGTGAATTTCCTGTAATAGATCTTGTGGCAAGCATAAACTGCATGTTAAATGCCTTTGCCTGCGGCACACACACACACACACACACTCACACACACACACACACACACTGATGAGCTCAATGGTGAAATACGCATTGGTGTGCGTAGTGCGTTTGTAAATGTGTGAATTTGTGTGCGATATGCGTGCGTCATGCTCAAATGATAAATTGTTACAGGCACGACCTGGCGACCAGGCAACATTGTTGAAGGAATAGTAGGAAGGAATAGTAGGGAGTAGGGAAGAGAGGTAACATAGGAGGCATTAGCATGTTGCAAGCTCAAGATGGAGCAGCAGTTCTGATAGTCAGAGATAACATACAATGCATAATAGTTGATGCCACACAATTTACACATATTAAGTAATGCTACCGGTAACTGCCATATCACTGCGTGTATCTGATGACTCTCTGTGCGAGTGTGTGTGTGTGTGTGAATGATAAGTGTGCATCGGTCACTTTGCACTAACTAGACAAATTGCAACAAGATGGTAAGCAAATGCTTTGGTTAACTGAGGATTCAATGCCCTGGTTTGCATAAGCGATTATTCCTTTCATACAGCCAAGTGAATGAAGTCATCTGTATTATACGAATATTCGAGTACTCATATTTGTGTATTTTCCCAATTATATCTTAAGATATTCAAGCATTCATACAAGCCAAAACATCTGTATTATATTCATTTGCCCTGATTATAAACATGATTAACAAAAGGTTGTGCATTAATTTCGGATACGTTAGCAGATACGGATACGTTCAGGACAATCAATTGTCTTTATGATTCTCCCCTATAGATTTATTCTGAAATTTCACATGCAAATTAAAGAATTGCTCAATATTTCATTCAGATTTCTTATTAGCTGTGGGAAGTGCTATTTCCAGTTTGATTCTTCGAAAACGAACCTAATACTCAGAATTTAATAGAAGAGAAAAAGATTAATTTTAATATTTATTTAACCGAAAACGATTGTGTCAAGCGTTTAACATCCAGAAAAGAAACAAACAATAGAAATATAATTAAGCAAATATGTTTTTATATCAGAAATTAAGATGGATTATTTATTTCTTAAAACTGTTTGTTCTTGACGAGAAAACATTTTTTTTGACGAAAGTTTTTAGTTTTAAGACATGAATCTTAATTTTTGTCAATTTCATTTATAAGTGTAGACTATGCACCCTCTTCAAAGTTTATTTTTACTTGCTTTTTTAATTTATTTAATTTTATTTGTAGGCATAAAAGTGGATTAGTAATATAACTACATAGTAGTTAGATTTATATCTTGCGATTAAATAATAAAAGTTCAAATTGTTGTTTGTTTGGCCTAAGGCCAGTTGAGGTCAGAATGACTTATTCTCTGGCTGACAGGTTGTGTAACACATTTTGCCTACCCTTTCCGACTCCAATTATGTGCTCATGTCCTGTGTCCTGTGTCCTGTGTCCTGTGTCCTGTGTCCTGTGTACATATTTTGTGTGATCTGCTCTAGCAGTGAATAGTCGGCTTTAAGTGCTTTGGCGTTTATATTTTGCAAATAAATTGTATTTTGCCTACTTTGTGGGACAGCCGGAAATGTATTTTGATTTAAAATGCGTAAAGTGTTCGCATTGCGTATACGTAGTGTGAGCCCAGTTACATAAGAGAGTAGAAGAAGAGAGATTGAACGTCTTTGCGGAGTGTTGGTGAGGGGCGGCCTATGTAGACTTGGGTAGTTCCTTTTCTGCAGCCTTTGCTTCGCGCTGCATGTCAAGTGGAAAATTAAGATTGATTACGGCAGATAAGCCGTTGAATTTACAACGAATTTAATTGATTGCATGTGCACTCGACTGTGTGTACATGTGTGTGCATGCAAGTGTATGTAAGTAAGTGTGTCACTCTGTGTGTGTGTGTGAGTGTGTGAATATATATGAGTGCATATGCATTTGTGTTACATGTCAGCCTTCAAGTAACAGCCTGTCAATTGCTTAGAGGCGACATCGAAATGCACAACTTGCAATTTAATTGCATGGCCAGCCAAAAGGTTTTATTCGAGCTCTATTCCAGTTGTTGAGCTCTTGCCGAGCTGCTCCCTCCCTTTCCCTCACTTTCTTTTTCACCTGGCTACAGCTCGTTAAGGTGCCAACAGCAGTTCACAAAAGAAAAGCTGCGATAATAAGGCAAAGATGATGGCAGCCACAGCCGCAGCAGCAGCAGCAGCAGCAAGAAACGCGCAGCACCAGCAGCGACAACAGCAGCAAAGCGCAATAACAAAATTTGTGGCACTTGATGCGGTTTTAATACCCTACAAAATACGAGATTGAGTATCTAGCATATGCTTTAAATAAATTCTATGCTTACATAGAATACAATATCAATGGAAAACAATAATTATAAACGGTTTTTAAAAACAATTCAAGCTGAACATAAAAATTAAGGCGGCTAAGAAAACAATTTACATTTCATTATTTAGTTTCAGTTTATAAAATATTAAAATATGGGCTGGACTGTACTTTTTTATTCTTATGTAAGTAAATAGTTTTTGAGCATCTAACATTAATCGAATGTTTTTATCAATGCTATCCAATTCAGAAATAGTTCCAATTATAATTTAAAATATTACGATTTGACAAAGCAATTCTAAATTATTTTGTTAATTTTTGCATTAACTAAATATTTAAAACGTTGTAAGCTAATTTATGTTAAAGCTAAACTTTGTTTTAATTATATTGTTATAATCCCAAAAGAATAAAATACTGTTAGTTTTTCAAAATAATTAAAGATATAGCTTAAGAGATTGGACTTGATAAATTGTATTATCAATTTGTGAGATAGTCTGCAAACTAAAAACATAGTTATTTATATTTTATAATTGTGACTCAATCTATAAAGTCCATGCTATTTTATAGTAGGAAAATAGAAAATTAAATTAAATAAATAATAAACATTTCTTGAAAATAATGCAAAATAAAGTTACAAAAAGACGACTAGACCGTTTTCAGTATATAATTTATGTAAACTCATATTTTAATAATTTTTGATTGAAATATATATTTATAATAAACTCAGCTCTTCTACTAATTTTTGTGGCCAATTTGTAAGTCGTTGTAGGGTATCTGCAGGTCATGGTTATCATTATTAGTTGTTGGATTCTTGTGATCCTTGTTGTTGCTTTTGTGGTGGCTGCTTGTTATGCCATTTTATACCCGGCGTGTTGGAGCAAATGTTTATGTTTGTTTACTTATGCATGCGTGCGAATGTTGGTTGCGCGTGTGAATGTGAATCGGAATGTGAATGTGAATGTGTGTATCTGCACTTGTATCTACGGGTGTAAGTCTGTCTCTTTGTGTGTGTGTGACACTCATTTCAATAACAAAACTAGCTCGAGTCACTTGTTACCACAACTGACGCACTTAACTAAAAATATTATGCAGGGACAAACAAGGCAGAAACTGAGCAAATGACATACCCTATCCAATCAAAGTCAATTTCTCCCCTCGCTCCTTCTGCTAACCACTTGCATTTAAGTCAGACAATAAGGGCTAATCAGTTTGCCTGTAAATCTGACAACTTAATGCAAATGGTTTCGTAACGAATCAATTGGAATTAAATCGCGACCAACTCGACACATGCGCTCTGGCTTAAAGTTTGCAATTAGCTAACTGGGATTTTCGGCCCTCTCGCACTTAACCATGGCTAACAAAACTTTGTACCTGCATTTGTCACCGAATTTATGATATACGAGAGACAGAGAGACAGAGAGAGAGAGGCAGTGAGGGAGACAACAAGAAAGTCATTTCGTTAGCTGTTCACTGAGTTTTATCTAATAAAATCTAGAGTGTTTAATCCCTTGCACTCGACTGCCGTTGTTCCTTATCCATAGCTCCTGCCCCTTTGGCTACTGAACCAGTTGTAATCGCAGTCGCAGTTGCTGTCGCAGTCGCAGTTGCTGTTGGCGTCGCAGTCGCCGTCGCCGTCGCAGTTGGAGTCGTTGTTGCAGTCACAGTTACCAGCTGGGGCTTAGAATCCATTGCAATGTTCGTGCACCGTTTGCCTTTTCAGTGCTCGATGCTAAAGGTATGTTACACCGCAGGAGTATAATCACTTTAGAATACGTTTTGCATGCCACAGAAATGTAATCAATACTGCAAGAATTTTTAATTAACTTGTCCAAAGCTATTTCATTTTATATTTTTGCATTTTCTAGATTACTTGTTTTATTCCTGGCGAATATATTTTCGTTGCATTTTATTTGATTTTTCTGAGAAATATTTTTATTGATTTTCGGAGAGCATTTGGTGTTCTGTTTGTCTCTGCTTTGATTTTCAATTTCTAAAAATTCATTTCGTTGTCTGGTCCAGCTCGTTGCACAATGCAAAGGCGATGCCATCGTCGAGTGATAAGAGAGGGGAGCAGAAATGGGATGGGATGAAGGGTGGAGGGTGGAGGGTGGAGGGTACGGCGCATTGCGTTGTGTTCCATTTGGTACTCGATCAAATTACTTATTGTAGCCGCGCCGCAGGATGCGCAAGTGTCATTAATACAAATAAAGTGACACAAATACAGGCATGCCCCAAGGCACAGCAAGGGACTTGCAACTGGCAACCGACAACCGGCAACTAGCAACCGACTACCGGGAACTGCCATGGCCTGGGAAAGTAAAGTAAGGGCATCCCATGGTTCTGGCCAGGTATCGCATTGGATCGGGCCTGGTCGCTTGCTTTATGCCATAACTGGCCATGGCTTTGCTATTGCCATAACTTTTGCCCACTGCTGCAGATTTAGCCAAGTGGAAGACTAATCTCTGAATTTGCCAGCAACATCGCAACGGCACAGGCAGCACCAAAACTTTGAACAATGGGCAAGAAAAGTTTAGAAACTAGTCGTCGGTGAGCATGTCAACTGGGCGCAAGAACAACGAACGGCATTTTGTCTGCCGGCGGGTGGTTCAGCTCCTCCAGCTCCTCCAGCAATCCTTCTCCGGGGCGTCGCTATGCAACGAGGCGTTAAAACAGTCGACGCGACGGGGCAGGTGTGTGGCAAGAGGAAATGAAAGAACAGCAGCAGCTTTGCCAGTAGATATTGAAGTAGGTGTGGAATTGGTAGCCAGTCGATTAAGCCACTCGCCACTCACCAGTTGCCAGTTGCCATGATGCAAACGCTATTTGATAGATTTTTGCAATTTGCATCCTAGCTAGGTAAACAGTTAAAACGACTGATTTGTTGACCGAGCAATGGCAATGGCAACGTCATCAAAACAGCCTTCAATTTTCTGTTGCCTGTCTGGCAGATAAATAGTTAAAGCGCCAATCCTAAAGAAGGTCACAGAGTGCTGACCGGGCATGTGAACTCTCACCTCCCTCTCTGTCTCTCCCTCTGTTTCAAAGACGACAACAAGAAAATGAGCAAAAAACGTAAAGCTGCCCTTGAGTTGCTGTCAGTTCACTTTTTATACACTGAGCTCACATAAAATGCTTAAAGTGGGTAGATTAGCTGCGTATTAGACCTACACTTGGCACTTGCGAAGGGCAAATCCGTTGGCTATAAAATAAAGAGGCTAGCTGATGACTCGCAAGGGTTAAGAACACCAGCCCAAGTTCATTTCTTGTTAGTTTCTCTAAAAAGGTAAATTAGAAACCTTATTTTTTAAACCTCACAAATATTTAGTAGTCATATAAATTTTATTTTTTCCACCAAAATTAAAATATATCTAACTGGGCATATGCGTAATATTTGATACGCAAGTTTGGGAAATTAAGTAACTTAACATTTCTATAAATTAATCATTAATATTATTTGTGCTTTTTATTCTAAGCAAAATCAATAATACCAGGGATTAAAACCGAAACGAATATCGGTTTCAGTTACGGTTTCGGTTATGCTCGAATTAAGGTTTTCGGTTATCGGTTATGCAAAATCTTGGAGTATCGGTTTCGTAACGGTTATCGGTAATAACCAGCACCTGTTCAGAAGACTGGTAAAGACAGTTAGGTTTCCTCAGTACCTGCGAAGTGTCGCGACGGCCAGAACCGAAATTAACCTTTATAAATGAAACTGTTACTAAACGGTTATTTCGGTCTAAAGAGTTTCGGTTTGTGGGTTTCGGTACAGCGGAAAATTCTTTTTTTCGGTTACGGTTTCAGTTACGGTTACAAATATCAATCGGTTTTCGCCGGCTAAAGGTTACGGTTTCAATCCCTGAATAATACACATTATTGTCTCTGTTTCACTTTAATTAGTTGACAATGAATTTACGTATACGTAATATTCAAAGGGCGTTGAAAATAAATCAAATATTTTTGGTGACATTTTTAAAACATTGCAGTTGTTGTTAATTCTTTGTAACAAAGCCTGTAACACAATGAAAGCATTTGTAATCCTGTAAAGAATATTTGGTCTGTCGGACTGTTTCCGTTTTAAATCCGGGGAACACCAAGAGCCCGAAACAAACCGGTTCAGTTCAAAACCGATTTGTAGTCTTGATCTTCACTTTGTAATATTTCCTTACTCTGTTTTTATTGGCAGAGTATTTTATTGTCGAAAAAAGTTAATCCAAGTATGTACAATTGTTTAGATATTTTTGATTGTTTTTGGTTTTTTGGTTTTCTTATTACAATGCCAAATGTTGAGCCCATATGTACGCAATGGTTTTTTGCTTCAGCCATTTCGCTAAGCTCATTGCCAACGCTGGTTGCCTTATTGCCATGAACAGTCCCTGCTCCCCCCCTTGGCGTCAAATGATGCTCGCAATACGTTCACAAATTGTTGTTGGGAGCTGCTGCTGCTGCTGCTGCTGTCGATATATTACAGGCTGTGTGAGGCCTTTGGAATTTATGTTAGCGTCTGTTCGCCAAGTCAATGAATTGCAACAAATTTCGGCTGCTTGCGGCTTGTTAGGCGGCATTTATTTATTTATTTATCGCGCGCTGCCTTTGCCAGTGTAATAAAGACACGATGTGAAGGGGGAGACTGGTAAGAAGAAAGAGAGATGGGGGAAGGAAAGGAGGTTTGTCGGCTGTCAGGTGTCGCTTGCTCTGTGACTTTTGTGTATGTGGTTAAAATTTTTAACTCCATGCGGCCAAGAAGCGGAACAGAAGCAGATGGATGAGCGAGAGAGAGAGAGAGGAGGGAGGAGCGCGTTCATTTGGATTTATGTTGTGTTACGGATTTTTGTGGCCTATAAATTGTAATTACTTTAACGCGGCTAAATGAGTTTTCGTCCTGGCATTAGCCGACATTTTCTCCATTAATGTTGTAGTTGTTGTTGCGGTTTTTTCGAGCGTTTTGTTGTAATGGTCGTAATTAAAATTGGTTGCTTTCATAATGTGATTGGCCTGACTGAGCAGCGCTCGATACGGCTTCGTTTCGCTACGAGCACAAGAATAATAAAAAGCCATATATCAAGTTAACATGGCCCACAAATCGTCGCTCAGGTCGACCAACAATTTATAGACTGAACAGGTGAACTGCCAGCTGGAGCAATTCGAGAGCAAGAAGTACAAAACTTTGACCTCTGCTCTTTGGCCACCACTTCAAACTAAACAAATTCACACGACACGAGACGTTGCACATTGGCACCGGTCTCAGTCTCTCTCATTCTCTCTCTCTCTGTCTATGTCTCTATCTCTGTGGCTAGGGAACACTTCAAACCACTCAACTCGTCATAGACTAAATACTTGTGAGGCCATTTCGAGTGGATGGCAAGGGGGGGGGCGGAGGGCTGACAGTTGGTAACCATGCCCAGACGCCCTTGGCAAATAACGTTTTGCAAAATCGGCCGCAATTGCCAAACTAGCCAAATTAGAGAATATGCAAATGCAAGCAACATGCACACAGAGTGAGAGAAGTAGAGATGGAGAGAGAGAGAGAGAGAGAGAGGACGAATGGAAAGTTGTGATGAGGCTGCAGTGTGGAAATAGTGGAAACTCGAACATTTTAGAGATGTGCGCGGACAGTGAGTGACTGTGATTTCATGACACTGTGAAAGAATATCCTATATGTGATAATATCAAGACAGAGTACAAAAACAACTCTTAAAATTTAGAATTGTCCAGAAATTAGCACCCAATACTTCAATGAAGGTATTCCTTATCTCGAAAAGTATCATAAAATTATATAAAAGAGAAGATAAATTCTCGAAATCATTTGATTTTATTATTTGATTTATTTATTCACGATTAAAAGCTATCGGCAAAAGGAAAGTTAAGTGTAAAAAAATTAAAATACAAATTAAATAAAAATTATATTAAAAATTAACAACTAAACTAACAATACATTTAAATTAGAAACTGAAGCGAAACATAATTGTTTATGTTCATAATTGCATCATGTTTTAACAAGTAAAAATTAAAACAAAATAATGTTAAATAAACTGTGGATATTTAAAATATAACAATTGAGGAATATTTATATTTTAGTCAGTGATTATCTAGAATTCACAAATGCTGTCCATCTCCAGCCTTAAGTTTCATATGTTACTCGCATTGTCATCACCATAATCATTATCATTATCATTATCAACATCATTTTGATGATGAGCATCGTTGTCACCAACAGAAAACTCAACAAACTAAAGAGACAGCATCATCATGAGAGAGTATCAGAGCATTGTGATTGTCAGTGGCAAAAGGTTTATAACTGCCTGATGTGGTTCGTCTGTTTGTTGTCTTAATCGAGGCTGAGAACTTTTGGCCAGTCAGCCAACCAGCCATTTTGGTGTTGATGTGTGTTGGACAAAACCAAAAACTAACACTAACTGAAACACAGTTAACACAAACACAAACACACATACAAACACACACACACACACACACATATTTTGACATTCAAAATTCGTGCAAATTGTGCAATTAAAAGTCAATTGAAGGCCGCAAATTTCAGCAATTTGAAATGCACTTAACTAAAGCAATCAAGATAGACGGATTATTTGTTTTTTTTTTGTAACCTTTTCTAAACTAACTGAAGACTCTGCAAATGTAGGAGATTGAGAATAATACTTGGAAACTTAGTTCAGGATCAATATCAGACTCAGATTCAAATTCAAATTCAGGCTCAGGTTCAGTTATATGGCTGCATATGTTTCAAGTAATGCTTAACCATAAATCCCAGCCCATAGTTCTGGCCTTTGGGGTTGGCTCACACACACACACACACACACACACACACACACACACACACACACATACAAAGAGACACACAGAGAGACAGTGACAACCGATTGCATTTGGGTATTGGGGATTAACGTTGCCTGAAACTGTTAAAATGAAATCCGTTCGTATGTCGCCAACGTCGTTGAGACCCTTGTACAAACTGTCGCTGGTTACAACAACAACAACAACAGATAGTCAGACAGAGAGAGAGCGAGAGAGCGAGAGAGAGAGAGAGAAAGATGGAGAGGTTAAAAAATGACAAAAAGGCATTTGTAGCCATAAAAACAGTGCAATTTGTATTTGAAATTGCCGCAAAATCCCAGCAGCAGTCAACGGGCGAACGCAGTCGACACACCAACTGAATATGTATGAAATTGACGTTGCTTCTCCAAAACATAAGCCTGCCAGCTACTGCGACAGCAACACTAACAACACTAACAACACCAACAACAACAGCAACAACAGGAGTGACAACAGTGGCTGACAGAAGCAACAGAATCCTTCGTATCCTCGCTCGCAGTCAAATCCACCCGGACGCTGTTTTTGCACTTTGAAACGCGCGCGCGCTTCACGCGTTTTACGCTGCGCTGCGTTGCGCGTTCCGTGCGTTTGTGCGTGCGTTGTTTTTGTGGTGTGCGAGTGTGCGTGTTGAGTGTGGTGTGTGGTGTGCTTGTGGTATACGCTTAAAGGTAAGCAATTTGCCTCTCTCATCACTCAATGTGTATGTGTGTGTGTGTGTGTGTGTGTCTGTGTGTGTGTGAGCTTTAACCCAATCGAATTTTCCGTTTTTTTCGACCCACGAATGATATTTAAATATTTTATTAACTTCTTTCTGGTGTCAACTTTTAAGTCTTTATAAAAAGTGAGGGATATCCACAGTTAAAAATAACAGTATTATTGTCTTATATTTTTTACAGATAGGTCACTCTCCGATATACATACATATATCTGAGTAATATGTACGGTTCATTTTAGTGGCGGATCAACTGACAATAATTACACGGTGTACTTAAAAGAATATTCGAGCGCAGGAAAACCATATAGACTTTCTGTAATTGCCTTCTGTACAAGTAGAGCTTTCAGAATCAGTTTAATATTTACATATCGGCTCTTCATATAAAATCGTTAAAGTTAAGTTAAATGCCGCGTGTATAAAATTTCCGGAAAATCGGCTATTTGTTTTCCCCGCTAGATTTTACCTAATCATTTGAAGTGTCATATCAGGATTTTTACAAGCCAGTTATCTTACAGATTTTAAAGAGGAATCGAACCCAGTTATTTTTCAAACTGAAATTCTAATGACATTCGCAAGCAAATCGCCAGTTACAGCGGCAAGCTGCAAAATCTGCTTTTGCTTCTATAATATTTATCTAAGTGCCGGCTTGACCGATGTTCAACCATCCTGACCGAGATTATGTATCAAGTCTGTGTACTTGACAAGCGCCCGCCTCGAATTGTGGCCGATATTTTCACTGCTAATAACCCTCGCAGTATTCACATTCCTCTGTAGCAATGCCAAGAATGCAACCCACCCAATGGCTTTATGGCTGTGCTCCGTACAGCACTCGATTCAACGATCAATTATCCGATTTATGGTGCTATAAATGCACGAGTTGCAATTACTCTCTATCTAAAAAGTTAAATTAAAAACCATACCAACCAAAAAAAAGACGAATGATAACCTTGATATTGTCATCAAATTGATTGATTTTCCTTAAATTATATTTTGTATCTAAAACATGAGTTTCATGTGATACTCGCGTCCTTTAATTCTGTTCAAGAATATTAAAAAATTAATCAAAAGAAAAAGATGGTTTAAATAATATTTAGACTGATTTCAGCAATATTTTTCCACTGCTGTTTTATATGTGAGGTCCGTGGCTCTCTAGTCATAGTCGCCAAACTGCCAGTTTAAAATGTAACTGGGTTCGATTCCCCGTTATGTAATTCTAAAATGTGTTTTATAAGCTTAAAAAAAATGAATATGTTTTTTATAGAATTTCAGTTATTGCCTATTTTAAAATTTTTGGAATAACTGATTCAGGTAAGCCGCAAATTCTTTCAAGTATTGTAAACCTTAAAGTCTTTTTAGACAACTTGGCTATCTAAGGGTTAACTAGACGAATTTTGATAGTTGCCATCGAAAGTAGTAATATTTGATGTAGAAGTTGAAGTTGCAACTGATGTTGCAGTTCAAGTTGCCGTTGTTCCTGATGATATTGATGTAAGAACCCACAAACAATAAAGCGATTGCGGCAACTGACGGGCGAGAACAGACAGGCAAAGAAAACGAGTGACGCAAAGGAGAAGGCGAAGGAAAAAGATGAGGTAGAGAAAGCCGAGTTAAGGCGAGGTTGAGACTGACACGCATGTTGAGCATTAGATAGAAGAGAAGCGCAGTGAGACCGCAATCAATATTTTATCAAAGCAAATGCGCTGCCAAGTCGAATAAATAAGAAGAAGACAAAGACAGAGATAGAAGAAGACGAAGAAGGTGAAGAAGATGGAGAGTTAGATGACTCACAAGAAGAATAGGAAAATAGGAAGCTGAAACTGAATTTGCTTTTGAGTTGTTTTTTTTTTTTTTGTGGACAGTTGTCTAAGCCGTTGAAACACCGCCATAGATTGACCAAATAGCGTAAGGGTTTTGGATAGGGGAGTACTATTTACTATTCATGCTAAGCCACACTCTGTGCCAAAAGAAAACTGCAAACAATGAAAAGCAAAGCACATGAAAAGCCAGTTCTTACTCTGGCACGGGCATGAATAATAAAGGAATCAGCGCCCCTGAAAAAGCGAGCTCAAGGCACAAAATACACATCGAAGTAGAGACAACAGCGCTGAGATTCAATGTGAACACAGAAAGAGAGAGAGAGAGAGCGAGAGAGAGAGAGAGAGGTAGCTGACATAAGCTTTGAGCAAACTTTCATTAAGCTGCTTCAACATATACTCGTTAATAAATGATTGAAAACGCAGTCGGACAATGTCATCAATCATAAGTATTGCAATCAATTAATTTGGCCTTGGCTTATTGCTAGGTAACTCTGGCCTAAATGGTCCAATTCGCTCCAAGGACTCGTGCATTTCAATTGTAAATGCATTTCAAGTCAATTGCAACTCGGACTGCTCTCCACACTCCAGGTAAGTAAGTATAAGAGAGAACTCTGTACGAAGTCAGTAATTTGGCAAAAGGCTGCAAACTGGAAATTGCCAACCAATTGCTTGCCAGTTGGCCATGTTCACGAGTGTCTTGGCTGTCATGTGCAGCACATAACAGAGTGTCAATAAACAAATTTCCACAAAAAAAAAAGAAACACAAAAAAAAAGAGAAGAGAAAGAACAGGCAAAAGAAGTTCTCAAAATATGCCCAGAACACAGGACGTTCTTTTGGCCCAGGTTTGTTGGCCCGGATACGTTTATGGCCAAGTTGATTAAGTCGTTGGCAAAAGGTGTGAGCAGCATTTAATGCCGAGACACAGTTACATGACTAAAATCACTGCAAAAAGTTGTGAATGAGAGGTAACAATTAGGGAATTTCTTTCCTACTTTAAAGTGCTCATGTATAGAAAATGGAGTAAAAACACTCTCTCAAGTGTGCTTGACTGTGAGATTCCCTGTCTACAGCACTGTCATTATTTTATTTTGACAACTTTGAACAGACATTTAATGTACTGACATATTAAATTACAAAATTGGATTTAAGCACAAATGAAATTAATTCACAAAAAATAAATATTTTGAAAGTATTTAAAATGTAAATAAATTGGTTCAACAGTCATTGCCAGAAGAAATCCAATAACTTCAGTACTTATTATGCAATCGTTACGGAATTTCCTGGTAGATTGAGAGCATTATAGAGAATATTTATTTGAAAGCTTTGGGCTACATCTGAAAAAATATCCTTGAAATTAAATTATTGTTGATTTTCAGACACAGGGGGCGTTGCATGAACTAATTAAATAAGCTTTATAATTTTTCTGTCCGTTACATACACTTAGTTAAGTAAATGTTTTGACAACAAAAAAATTCATATTTATTAATTATTTAAAAAAAAATAGTTAAGTTATTTAATAATTTATTTTTATTATTTATATTTAATATCTAATTGTATCAAATTATTTAATAAACGATAAATAAATATTATAAGAAAGAATTTTGTATTTTGTCAAAATAACTTCTTGACTAACTAAGGCTATTATACCATTTTCTACCCCTTTTTTTAAGGTATAATAAGTGATAACTCTGTTTAAATTAAATTGTTCTTTGTTATTATTTAACTTTTTAAACATTCTCTGATTGTGGTTACTGTTACAGTCGGTCAGCTGCGTTAACCAATTCCGATTTGTTAACCTGACCGCAAAAGTTTTTAAGCGCATTTCACTTGAAAATTATAACTAGTAGTCGGGTAGCTGCTGCAGTTGCAACTGAAGCAGAAGTTGAAGTTGCAATGCCAACTAACCACATACTGTGTGGGCCATCCATGCATACTCATCTACTCATCTACTCAGTCACTCACACTTACCCTTGCACTCATATACACTCACAGAAACTAAGAGGGTATCCGAAAATTTGTACCGAGCAGCCCAAAAAAGTAGGCTAATGCCACTTTCGAGTAGTTGGCCGCAGAGTCGCAGTGAAGTGTGGCTGCAAGTGCACTTGTTACCAATTAAGCTAATCCGTCAGATAATTAGTAACATAACACACTCACACAGACACACACACAGACACACACACACACACACACACACACACACACAGACACACACTAATACACACATGCAGTAGGTTCTTCTGGCAGCTCTTGTTGCTGCCTCGGCACATGCAATTTATTGCTGCACGTGGTTGTTGCATTGCATGTATCACGTGACACTTGATTTCCGGCGCAGTTCCCAGTTCCCATTGCTACTCTCTCCCTCTCCCCTTTCAGCTCCTGCTGTGGCATTTCTCTGGCTGGCAGTAGTGTTTGCTTTGCTTTTCTTTGCGACTTTTCTAATTTGGACTGTCGCACAACATGCAACGAAGTCGTCTCTTTCGTCTCCGTCTCCGTTATCCTTGTCGTCCTCGCGAAAATTTGTGGCTGGCACCTTATTAAAAGCGCCCAGCAGCTGAGCCTGAGTATGAGCCTGAGTTTGGGCCGTTGACTGAACCTCAGCCTGAGTCTGTGCCCTGTAGCGTTGACAACGTCACCACATCCTCTAAACCTCATTCTCATCCTTTGGCACTCTTCGTCTTCGTCAACTGCACTTGCAAATTGGCTGGCAAATGCCGTTGCCTGCTTTTAGGCTGGCTTATTAAAATTTCAGCGTGTTCATTTGCCTGTAAGTCAAGGGATAGGGATAAAAAGAGGGGAAGGGAAAGACGGCGGGGATTTAAGGCGGAAGGGCGTAGTAAACTAGGCGACTTTCAGGATTACCCAACAACTAGTTAATGTTTGATTTGCCTGCCTGCCTGCCTGCCTAACACACATGGTTGCATTTTGTTGGCAAACCTTTAACCACCCAACCACCAATCCACTTGCCCCTCCCATCGTCCTTTTGCCACCTTTAAACTGTGTTGTCAACCCAAAAGCTGTCAAATTTGTTAGCGAACTTTCACAGGCTGATGACGAGAAAATGTGCGGTCATATTTATACGAAGTATATATTACTTTCGAGATTGGAATTTATTTTATAATTACTTAAAATTACGTTAGCAACTGCTAGCAGGAAAAATATTCAGTTATTTTATTATTAAGATTTACCATAAACTTGTAATGTACAAGAAAAATTGAGATACTAGAATGATTTATTTAGAGCTCGGTGATATATAGTTTGATTTCAATTATAATAGAGTTGTAGAAGAATATAGGGAAAAATCAAAATTGAATCAACTTAAGTAAATTATGTGAAAAAAAAGAAATTAGTTTTTTCTTAAACTGAATAGAATTTTTTTCTATTCTAACCAGGGATTAAAACCTTAACCGAAACCGTAACCTTTAACCGGTGAAAACCGATTGAAATTTGTAACTGTATCTGAAACCGTAACCGAAAAAAATCGTTTCCGCTTTACCTACAGTTCAAAGTTATTAAATAACATTACAGTACACTGGATCATTCCAGTAACCAGATAACATTACTTTCCAGGCTAACTGGAACTAAAAACCTTATTTTTTATTTTTTTTGTGAACCGAAGCCATACCGGTATTTAAAACTTATAAAAAACCGATAACCATTACGAAACCGATACTCCAAGAATTTGCATAACCGATAACCGAAAACTTTAATTCGAGCATAACCGAAACCGTAACTGAAACCGATATTCCTTTCGGTTTTAATCCCTGATTCTAACTATGATACAATTTTGCATAATTGGAAATAATAATGCAGTAGTATAGGGGAAAAATAGGAAGACCGATTGAAGTAATAAAATGAAAAGAGTTTTTATCTTAAGCAAATAAAGCAAACTAATTTAACAAAGAGTTCAAATTGTTAGTTCTTAAATGCGATCAGCAGCAGCATCGATATCATTCAGCTAGCACAGTCCAAGACCGTGAGAACTATCACTGGGGCAGCACGGTATGTTCAGAAGGAGAACATCCATAGAGATCTTAACATTATATTCTTAAAAGATGAAATAGCACAACAAAGGCGAACTACAACATCAAGCTATCATTGCAGTCAAAGATTATAAGATTAGATTAGCTTATTATAAGTCTCCATCTGGAGAAGATTCCATAAATAAAGCAAAGTAATCTAGAAAAAAATTAATCGAATGCGAATGAATCTGAGTCCAACTAAAAAACGAACTTAGAACTGTAAAATAGAATTCTAATTATTATAATATCATATGACAAGTTGCGTTATTAAGCTTGGAATTATGTTGTAGTAAACAGGCGACATTCAAGTATAAACGATCTTAAAAGCTGTCTAAGTTCGAAGTTTCCAAAGCTGAGAACAAAAATCTTATTTCAAGTTCGGTTTTCAGAAGAACGAAAATCTTAAAATGAGATTTTTCTAGGATACTTTAAGTACGTTTTGGGATTAATTCAAGATCGAAACATACTAGTTTAAGTACACAAAAACCTTGATCTAATCCCAAAATGTAATTGTTTCTAGTACAAAACATTTTCATATTTAATTTCATTTAATGTTCAAACATACACTAGTATGTATACTAATTTAACAAACTTAAAAACAAGTTGAGAATTCTAAGACGCGACAATGAAAGAAAGAATTTGCGCAAATCCCAAAATTGACTTGATTCTAGTACAAAGCGATCTCATTTTCAATTTCATTTCAATCTTGAAAAACCGAATTTTAAGTACAAAAAAATCGTAAACCAATTTATTATAAAAAACTCTATTGTTTCTAGAAGTATCTTAACCATACTCACAGATTTTATATTTGACTTGGTCTTATGCACTCTGACTAAGTTTGGTTGAATTTAGACTACTTTTTCGAATAGCTGTCATTCGAAAATTTAAATTTAGGATCGATTCATACTTAATTTAAGATCTTAGAATTTTAAGAACAAAACGGTATAAATTCAAGTTCGGTTGTACCTAATTTTAGGATGGCATATTTTTCTGAGTGTACTTCGATTAATCCCCTCTCTTTTCAGTTAATTATCGTCCAATAGCTTCTTCAATATTCAGCGTTAACATTAGCGTATTTAAATAACATCTGCTACTCTCCCCAATTATTCTCGATTACCCCCACAAAATGGGCTACAATCTTCGTGTCTATCTCCCCCTTCCCGCCAATCGATTTAAGCAAAAAAAAATAGAAACATTGCTCTAATTTGTTTCTAAGTGCAGCAATCTTCAGCTATTTCAGCAGCAGCAACAACAACAACAAGAATACGTACTCTAATGGCTAATTAAATCGCTTGAATTACAAGCCAACAATATTAAAATATTACAATATAAACTTTTTCTCTTTGGGCCTCTGAGATTTAGCAGCAACAACGATTGCGATAGCCTCGAATGCTAAATGCGAGAAGCGCACAATGAGGCCGGGGCCAAAAATATTCAACAAAAACTTTTCACATTAAATAAAATACAAAATGCCCATTAACAGTTCGAGTGGATAAACTCGGTTTGCATTTCCACACACACACACACACACACACACACATATATATACATACATACACAGAGGACAACACCCACACACAGAAGGCGCTTACAAAACAAAAATTGAATTTTCGGTTCGAGGCTCAAACTCAAAATCGCGCTTGTTGTTTGGGTAGGAATTTGTGAGAGAAGTGTGGGAGGTGGAGAGGAAGAGGGCGAGGGAGAGGGAGGGACGACGACGATAGGGACCAAAAATGATGGCAAGCGTCGAAGTCGCATTGTTGTTGTCATGTATTGTTGTTATAGTTGTTGTTGTTGCTGGTTGTTGTTGTTATTGTTACTGGTATGGCCTGGCATACAATAAAATACGAACGAACGACAACAAAGAAGTACAAATTAAATCCCAATTGGAGTTGACCGCAAAATGGAAAAGACCACAAAATTATAACCACAACGATGTGGGGGAATGGGAATGGGAATGAGGATGGGGATGGGGATGCAACAACTTGGGAGCTCTGCCAAAGGGGATGCTGCTGGTGGTGCGGATTCGAGGCTGCAGATAAGCAGCGCCAACTTGTTTTGTTTGAGGGCGTTGTGGCGCGCTTGGGGCACAATTATGGTGGCAAGGCAGGACAATCTTTGCCCCACTTCCAATTGCCTCGTCTCTTGCTCTCCTCCCCATTTATAAACATAGTTGCTAACGTGGTTTTACTTTGGCAATTGATCTGGCAATCGAACCAAAGCACAAGGCTCACATTTAGTTTTGATAGTCCAATCCAAGTGGAATTGATATTTATATTTAACGTAAGCTAACAATAAGCCAGGCCAAAGGACACCCACACACACACACACACACACACACACACATCGAAAAACAGGGCGTATGCTTAATGTAGCCAAGTGATTGGCGGATTTCCTTTTGTGCAACATTGCGAATCGATTGTGATGAGCTATCTATTTATTGAATTTATAGGGTAGCATAAGGTAGATACATTGATAAGCCAAAATGATGGACATTTTTAATGTAATGAGCAAATATTTATATATTTATCTTATATTATGGGCTATGAGAATTTATCTACGACATTTTTGAAGTAGTTATTGTTAAGCCTTATACAATTTATTGTAATAATTTAAATAAAGGAATCAAAAAAAATAAGTGGAATTCTTGGGGATAAATAGGAGAACATTTATACAATAATCTGCTTATAAAAGATGAAAACAAAAAAACGTTTTTATTTATATAGTAAAAACAATATACCCTTTTTAAATCTCTTGATATCGAAAAATAGTTCTAAAATAAATTTGTTATATACAATGAAATTTAATACTTGTATCTATTTATTGAACTGTCTTTAGGTATTCCTTAATATTTATTGTAATGACATAATATTATTTTGTAATAAGGATGTCATCTGCTTGAAGATACAAGTGAACTGTGGAAATTTTCAACAATTTACATAGGGTACAACATAACCGACCCTTCTTCATTTGAGATTAATAGGTTATTTACAGTCAGTGTGTATCTTCAACTGTCCGTTGCGTGTTCCACATTATAATTAGCCAACAACAAGAATTACAACAGCAATAACAATTGCATTGGGCCGACTCGTATGGCAACGTCAAAGTTTGGCCTATAAATCGTAGCGCCAAAATTTAAATTAAAACCAAATAAATTAAACGCCTTTCATTGAAGATTAATGGCCTTAAAGCAGCACCGCACCACATCGTACCACACTTCTGGAGGCTGCACACAGCTGTGGGCGACGGGTGGCGCCTCCAAGTCGTGCTCTCTCTCCTTGCAACGTCTCTCGCTTTGTACGCTTGACTGCGAATTTTATGGTTGATGGATTTTCAGTTCAGTTTTTGGCGTTAAGGCTCAGCTCGACTTGGGCATAGTGCACAGTTGCCTGGGACTCTACAAAGGGCATAAGGCACTGAGAGTTGTAATTTGAGTCTGCTTTAATGCCAACTATTTGCATTGGTTGGAACTTAAAGGCTGCCATTACAACACGTACTCAATTCAATTTATTTCGCATTTGTGATTTACAAAAATGTATATTTATAGCACGCGTCATTAAAGGTTTTCATGGGTTCCCAATAAGCCTCAAAGAGAATAGTTTAATTAGATTTCCGAACTAAGTAAACTCTTCGATTTCCCAGAACTAGTTCAAATACAATGTAAGAGTCTGTTCCGAGAACTTGCTATTGATTTATACGAAAAATGAGTTGAAATAGTTTTTATTATCTAAAAGAGTATTATAGTTTTGGTTAAGTCTAATTAGGTGAGACATTTACTATCACAGAAAGTACATTTCTTAGCAATCGAAATGAAATTAATGAATATGTGAAATACACTAATTTTCGAGGGGAACCCGAATTTCCAGCCTTACAAATGTCTTTTTGCTACGAGTATATTGAATGTATCCTCTAAATAAATATAATATTTTATGCTCGAATTAAGGTTTTCGGTTATGCAAAATCTTGGAGTATCGGTTTCGTAACGGTTATCGGTTTTTTATAAGTTTCGGCTTATAAAATACCGGTATGGTTTCGGTTCACAAAAAAATTAAAGTTCTCGGTTGACCAAAATAAGAAGCTTTATTTATTGTTTTACATAAAAAAAGAATTAATGCTCTAATTAGCCTGGAAAATATTGTTATCTGGTTACTGGAATTGTTCAGTGTAATGTCGATTTTAATTTGAACTCATATAAATTTGGTTTATTTGGTTTGATAATTTCGAATATTTTAATATTACTGATTTTTAATAACTTTGAACAGCCATACAGTGTTACCCTTTATTATTTTTTGAAAAGTTTCGAAAATTTCGAATCTTTAAAATGAACAAAATTTAAGTGCAGAACAAATTTAGAGGTAAAATCATGCTCAAATTTAAATTGCGCATGGAAATTGATCGAGTTTTGCCAAAGTTATGGCAGATCAAAGTTGTTCGGTACCTGCGACGGTCAGAACTGAAATTAACCCTTATAAATGAATCGGTTACTAAACGGTTATTTCGGTTTAACGAGATTCGCTTAATGGGTTTCGGTACAGCGAACAAAATATTTTCTGTTACGGTTATAAATTTCAATCGGTTTTTATCGGTTAAAGGTTACGGTTTCGGTTAAGGTTTTATTCCCTGTTTTATAGTGATTCAATTTTTATTTAAAATGTTGTACATTAAATGGAGGGAAAATTTCGTACATTTTGGTTCGTTAAAATAAATGAATGCGTTAGATTTATATTAAAATTAGATTAGCTTTTTCATAATTTTCATACAAACTTGTTTTAAGCTACAGGCAATATATTTTTCGTTACACAATTATTCTTGATTTACAGTTAACGTTCCCTGGGCAATTTTGATTATACTGAAAATTTGAAATAACTGAATAAAGAAATGCAAACTGAAAATTGCAATCGAATTGTTTAGCGCAATAAAAATAATATTTTTTTTTATAAATTTTTACAGAATATTTTCGCGATGTGGCAGTTGTTGCACAGTATATATAAAATATTATTATCATCATAGTTTATCAAGCGCGTGGAAGACAAAGTTCTTAAAATATATGAGTGGGAGGTGGCCAAGATGGCAGCTATAATCTCTGCAAATCGCTTGAGTTTTAGCCAGAGTTATTTATATAGACGAAAAGTGGGTAAAATTGTAGTCTTTGCCATTGTTTACTGTTCTCCTCAGCAGGAGGAGCAGCTGCTTCCACTCGCTAGCAAATTGTCAAGTTGCGGTTGCGCTTTGAATTATGCAGCTTGCAACAAACTCGTTGCAAGTGTGGAGACTGAGAGAGAGAATGAGAAACAGAAAGAGACAGAGACAGAGAGTTGCCTGGGTGGCATACGTTTAAGTGAGGAGTATCCTGTGGGTTGGGAAGGATGCGGCAGCAGGCTGGCATCCTTTAACATAACAGCAGCAAAATTTTGAAAGCTGCAAGCAGCTGAATTTATATGCAGCTTAGTTGCAACCCAAAAATTCAACAAATTTTAATAATAATGAGCAGCACACTAACAACACCACACACACACACACACACACACACACACACACACACACACACACACACACATACACAGACTTGTATGTGTTGCTTTATTATTTTAGCAGCATATGTCTACACACACTCACACACACATTGTTCTGCTCGAAATTGGATTGCAGCTGACGCTTAGCAAAGGAAAGGCGAAAAAAAAACAGAACTTTCCCCTTTTGCCACCCCCATGCCGACATAATAATATTATGTTGCAGCTGCCAAGGCGCAGAGATCGTTGCAGCAATTGTTTGCTTAGCAGAAGGAGGAGAAGTAGAAGGAAGGGTTGGTAGAGGGGGTGGTAGGGGAGGGGCAGGTAGACTGCGACAACATTGGAGCTGGGTAAGGACAACATGATGTGGAATGTGGCGACGTGTGGTCGCAAATGATATTAACAATTCATTAATTAACCTCGTTTCGTTTTGGGTTATGATGCCAACGGAATGAAGAAGAAGAACGACGACTGCACCTGAGCTGAGCCATCGTCCAAGAGCCAAAATTTCTCTCGTCATTGTTCCGGCAAACGAGAGCAGCAACAGAAGCAACAGCAGCAACAGCAGCTGGCCAAAGCTTAGTCGTATGTGCATATTTATACAGTTAGCAGAACTGATGCTTTCCGCCCACATCTCAATCCCTAGTTGCTTTACGCTAAGTTAACTTTGAGCTACTCATAAAACTCATATGCGGTCACGCTGCAAGAGTGTTCCCAAAAGCAGAAAAGTTAAAGTTGCGATAAAGCGAAGCATTTAATGTTCCGAAATTGAAGATGTGTTTATTTCAGGAATCGACAAAATACTGTGAAACTTCATTAGAAATTTTTATCTATAATATGTCATCATCAGATTTATCAGAAATTAGTATACAAATAAAATGTCATTAGTCTATAAATTGTCGAGTCGAGAAATTCACAAAAACCTTTAATAAAACAATATTCAACTGGTGACTGAAGAACGTAGTATCTTAAATGTCAAGTAAGCCAAAAATTCAAATATTTTTCTTGATTTCAACAGTTTACATCATATAGTTTAAATAAATCACTTTAATTGGCGAATTTGAGGTGTTCTTAATATGAGGAACCACATATTAACTGCCAAGTAAGCCAAGCCACAAACGTTGATACTCGTTTTCATTCGCAACCAGCTTCTAGCCTAGTTGCTCTGACATTTTAAATAATTAATGTATAATGCATAAAGAGTGTTCGTTGGCAGCAGCGAATGAAGGGAGCAGGAGTAACAGGAGCTGCCAGGAGTTGGGACACAGTTTTCCCTGGTATGCCCAAACTCTGGTGATGTTTAACAAAAATAAGTGGAAACTCAACTCGACAAAACTGAAACTGAACTGAACTGAAACTAAGCTGAACTCAACTCTCAGTTGTAAACTGGATGGGCCCACGACTCGGTCGCTCGGTCATAAATAAAAGATATTTTAATGTTTTTACCTAATTATGGCAAACCAATTAAATATTAAATAACATTGCGTTAACTATGTTTGCGGTTGTCTAAGGGCCCCTCAATAGTTTTGAGGAATGAGAACCGAAATGGGTTTAGAAATGCCAAATCCAGTTTCAGTTCAAGAGGTGACAAATCAATCAGAAGACCATTTGACAACTTAATAAACTTCGGGCGGGTTACAAAATCACAGCCAGACAGACGACAATTTCCGCTTTTCAATTGACGCATGATTCAACATGGACCAAGAGGCCCAACGAGCTGTGAGCTGTGAGCTGGGAGCTTGGAGAACTGAGCTCCTGTCGTCTGGGTGTGGCATAATAAAATGTCTGATGCCCGATAAAGCGACAACAACGACAAGCACTTGAATGTGCTCCACAGAAAGTGGGAGAGAAAGTGAGAGAGAGAGAGAGAGATTCTGAGAGATTCGCAGAGCCTGAATGCTCTTCCAATTGAATGCACGGCGGGTGGTGGCCTCTGTTCGAGGACTCTTGAGCGTCTGATATTATCACTTCCTGGACATTATTTGGTGCCATAGGCCAAAAGGCTTAACACTGCCAGCATCTCAAAGATGCGCTGCGTGTAGCTGCCCGAGGTGAGCTTCTAGAATGCCATTGAATGAGCTCAGTTTTTAAAGACTGTCGTGACAGTAATCACAGTCAGAAGACTTACCACTTGGGTAAATTCTGCTACTTTTGTAGCCGCCCTCGCAACTTTGTGGTCTGACACAAATCTCTAAAGAAATTGCACTTTGACTCATGCTTATTACAATAAGCGAGCTTCTCATCTTGCCACCTGCAAGTCAACCTGCAAGTAGCATTGAAGTTCGTCAGTCTCAATCTCCCCTCGTTCCCCCTCCCTCCAGCTTCACCATCACCTTCACCACAGTCGGCGTCAAGTCAAGTTTGAGCCTGTGTAACAAACGTAACGAACGGAAACGGATATTGCATACTTATGCCGAGTGCAAAATGGCAACGAGCTCCGCCAGACACTCAGGCAACCCTGCAGCCCTGCAACCCTACCGGCAGTACCGTCAACTTCCCACTCTTGGCCATATGTATATAGTAATACACACATCGAGTAAAGCGGCAGCCACCGGTAAACTTTGTGAAAAGGACTTGTAAAATCAAAAGCCGATTAGATTCCATTTCAATGAGCAGCAAGCTGGTTGGTCATTTGGTGGGCGTGTCCAAGTACCACACCCGTTCCTAGTTGTATCCTCGTATCCTGCCAAACTGCCACACTGATATCGGCATACGGACAAAGCAAGGACTTGCATTCGAGTTCCGATTATTGCTGTTTGCTGCTGTCAATACACGTACTTCCAAATCTATTCCTGGCAAGCGTTCCAAATTGAAACAGCCACAGTGTGTGGAATATGTGGATGGTCTACCAGATATTAAGCACAGAGGATGCTTGTTCCCCATTCACAGAGAGAGGGAGAGGTAGACGGAGAGAGAGAGAGTGATTAGACGGGGTTGCATATCTGAGCACTGCACTTGATTAGTTCACAAATTAAACCAAACAATGTCGAAGATGTATTCGTCTATTATATGTCTCTATTAATGACAAAAGTAGACTTATGACTTCTCAAATACACGACTACCATTACAAAATATATAAGTTCATTATCTGTTGTACTTTGCTAAAAAAAAAGCTTTTCTGCGTACTTTGTCGTTGATATTGTCAGATTTTTAGTTGTAATTGGTAGAAACTTAAGATATAAGTACAATTAAATTAGAGAATTTGGCTATTTTTTTAGATATTTTTATTCAGTTATTCATTATATAAATATCAGGGATTAAAACCGAAACGAATATCGGTTTCAGTTACGGTTTCGGTTGAGCTCGAATTAAGGTTTTCGGTTATGCAAAATCCATCGTAGCGGTTATCGGTTTTTTGTAAGTTTCGGTTTAAAAATACCGGTATGGTTTCGGTTCACAAAAAATATAAAAATTAAGGTTCTCGATTGACCAAAGTAAGAAAAAAGACTTATTAGCCCGGAAAATAATGTTGTCTGGTTACTGGCATGGTCCAGCATAATGTCGATTTTATTATAATTTTATCTCATATAAATTTGGTTTGAACATTTCGATTATTTTGATTTTACTTATTTTTAATAACTTCGATCTGCGATAACTTTGTCAAAACTCAATCAATTTCCATGCGCAATGTAAATTTGAACATGATTTCGCCTCTAAATTCGTTCTGTATTTAAATTTTGTTCGATTTGAAAGTTTTGAAAATTTCTAATTTTTTAGAAATTTTACAGTGTTACCCCTTATCATTTTTGGAAAAATTTCAAAGGTATCAAAGTTGGTCAGTAGCTGCGACGGCCAGAACCGAAATTAACCCTTATAAAATAATCGGTTACTAAACGGTTATTTCGGCTTAAAGAGTTTCGGAAAATATTTTCAGTTACGGTTTCAGTTACGGTTGCAAATTTCAATCGGTTTTTACCGGTTAAAGGTTACGGTTCCGGTTAAGGTTTTAATCCCTGATCAATATGCATAAAATAATATTATTTATAATGTAATAGTAAACATACAAATTTTAAAAAGTTTTTAATTTTCAAAAATATGTAAAAGATTTCAGCAATACTTGAGTACACACTCTTTGTTTTTACCAATAGCTGAAATTGAAAACTTAAAGTCAAATTACAATAAATGTCTAGAAACAAATCTAAAAGGTTTCTCCATATGTTTTGTGCTCAGCATATTATGTATTTCATAAATTTACTGAGTGTTCAGTAATCGGTTTCGGGATATGATGTAGATTGTAGTGGTTCAAGGGTATTTTATTAAAGTAAATTCAATCGGAAACTCGATAGATTAGTTACAAGTTACACTTTGAAAGATTTCTTTACATTTGTTTTTAAACTTATTCAATGTTAAACATCACTTTCATCACTAATTAAACTTGAATTGAGAGCTAATTTCAATGTATCGTTTATTTTATTTCTATTTGAAGTATTTAATAAAACTATCCTTTTGTAAAAGTTTAGTTTTGAAAGTTTAGCTATCATTTAGATGGAATGCACTCAAATAGATTAACGAATTTCCAATTGACTTTACATCATGTTGTGACTTTTCATGATCTAATCATTTAATAGTATGCGAGCTGTGCAACCTGTTAAATTCATTGGCACAGTCCACAGTCCCAGTTCAAAATCGAAAAATCGAATTACAGACTGAAGAAGCACCACAGTCCACCCACTGAATCACTTGGTCACTCGGCCACTCGTCCGCACATTACCTGGGCATCGAGCTCTTCAACTCTGTTCAACTCTGTTCAGCTCTTCATCTGCATTGCTCAGTCATGTATGCGCTTACCAACTGATTTGAGCTGGGCCCTCGGGTTAGGGACTGGCCAACGCAGTAACAGTAGGGGAAGGAAGGGACAGAGAAGGGGACTCGAAGCACTTGTAGTACGAATGGTTTGTCTATTTGTTTTAATCAGTGTAGTCGACCAGTGAACTAATCGTTTATGATTTAGTTTTGATTTGCTCAGCCCCAGAATTGTCCATAAATCAGGGGGGGATGAGGGGTGTGGTGAGGTGAGGTGAGGTAGCTCTGTGGGTGGGGTGAGCTTGGCAAACGGTCAACTTTTTTATGGACTGGGCCACAAACTCTGAAGCAGAGCAACGGCAACCGCTGAGCCACAGAGACGGCCGCTGTGTGTTTTCGACTATAAAATTAAATTGCGATGTGGTAGAAAGTTAGCAATGCCCAGTACAGCAGCAACAACAAAAACAAACTATTGCTTACTGCCCCACATTACACATTTGGCCACACACACACACAAACACACTCACACTTACTTATACAAACTGCAGCAGCGAACAATTGTTCAGTGCATATCATTTGGTTAAAAGGATTCGTTTTACTCGACGCCGACAACGAAAACCATTCGACGACTATGTACGACTTTCTGCACCACTGTCTGTCCGTATGTGTGTGTGTGTGTGTGTGTGTGTGTGTGTGTGTGTGTGTGTGTGTGTGTGTGTGTGTGTTTGTGTGTGTACGGGGATCTCCACATGTGTATGTGTATGTATATATATAGTATCTGTGTGTGTGTGTACAAATCAACTAATCTACTCCCCACGGCAAAGTTACGAGAAGACCGACAATTATATCCGCTCTCTGCTCACAATTTTTGCATGTCGTAAAGTTTCTAGTGGTGCACAGACCCCAAGCTTTTACACAGCAACTAGCTCGCACCACCCAACACCCGACTGTACCTCTACCCTGTACTTTGCACAGACGGTCCGCCAACAGAGCAACATCAGCTTCATACACTCTATGTTCTTTGGTCATGCATGACTTTAAGTCAGGTTCGAACATCATTGAAAGATACAAAGTCATATATTAGAAATATAAGAGCAGTTTCAGTTTTAAATTTAAAATTATTCAAAATTAATGTTTATTAATAATTTAAAATGTATGATATAGATTAAATCTATTAGCTTGCTTAAAAACTATATCTGTAAAGATTTGATAAGATAAGTAAAATTAACTGGTTCTATATGATATTCATTTAAATGAGCTTAAAGATTTGGCAATTTATAAATACACTCATAATATAGTAAATAATAAATTATTAGTAAATTACATAATTAATTTCAGCTTTTTCCAGCAGACTTTAGAGTAATTAAAAATGTTCTGATTGTCAAATCCTATTTTATTTTAATTTTAATAATTGTATTGATTAAAAGGGAGTTTTATAAAATTAAATAAGTTCTGCCTTTTATGAAAGTTGTGTCTATGATTAATACCGGGGAACTTTAGAAATAATGTAATCAGTTTAGAGTATCTAAAGATAGTTGTTACCTCTTGACTTTCGCTGGCTGTTGCTTACTTTCAGGAGCATTGCGATTTTACAATTTGTATATCCCATATTGGCGTGAGTGTGTGTGTGTGTGTCTGTGTGTGTGTTGTGTCGAGTGTGAATCTGCCTGGCATTACTGTTTGTATTGCAAAAGTTGTTGTAACTTCGTTAAAATAAGCACTCTGTTAGTTTGCCCGCCGGCTCGATGGTCTCTCGTCCGTTCAACAGTGCCACATTTGAACGCTGCCTTCCCTGCTCCCCGCTCAGCTTTCCCTGCTCCTGGACAGTGGCAATGCAGCAGATTTGTCGGCGGTTTTTGCCATTACTGCCACATACCTATCTTCTATTTTTTGGCGTTGTTGTTGCTGTTGTTGCTGTTGTTGCTGTTGTTGCCACTGCTGATAGTTGGCATCTGCATTAGTAATGGTGAGTGGCGGTGAATGGTGGCGAGTGCTGCGCAAATTGGGAGGATTTGGATTTGGACTTAAACATAGCAGAAGCTTTGACAGCCCTGGAACAACTCCGCATCCCTAATCACCCGCTGGGCACTATCGTGTGTACACTGAAAAAAAGACCAACTTCTAAAATCAAGAACATGCATCTTAAATATTTTGTTCTTCAAATAAGACCATTTTAAGACCAAATTAATAAATCTAAGAATAATAATCTCAAAATTTGCAGTTCATAATATAAGAATTAAAAATCTTAAATTGATAAGAAAATATCAATATGTCATATTGAATATGAAGACAATAATGGCACCATGGCGCTCTGGTTAGAGTCGCCGCTTCAGTTTGGTAAACATGTCGAGGGATCGAAACCCGATCTAGCCAAGAAAAAAACATATTATCGGAATATTTATAAAAAAAAAATATATACAAAAAGAAAAATAAATCCAAAAAAATGTATAAATATCAAAAAAAAAAGTTTAAGGTTTAAAACAACACCTGCCTTATTTTTTTATTTTTGTTTGAGAATTTAAGACTGTTTGGTCTTAAATTAAGAACTTATTCTTATTTGAAATGTTCTTAAAATCAAGAGGTGTTTTCTCAAGTTAAGAATTTTATGATCTCGACGCATTTTTCAGACCAAAATTCTTAGTTCTGAGACCAAAATCTTGATTTTAGAACATTTTTTTTATCAGTGTACATGTATGTGTCTGCTTAGATCTGAGTGTGGAGGTAAATGGTAAACTTACCGTTTAGTTTTCGGTTAGAACTCTTCCATTTCGAGTGCAACGATGTCGTGATGCAGCTCCAGCTGCAGTTCCTTGGTGGCTATTAAACTGCACCACTTTACACCACAGTCGGGAGCCATCGTCGATGCCTTTTGTTTTTTGTTTTTCGCTTTAGCTTTCACTTTTCCTTGAGACCCATGGCTAAAACAATGCCGATACACGACCACGAGCACGACTGCAGCTCAGGCCTTACTCTGCAAACTCCCCATACACCCCATGCACCCCATACTCCCCATGCACCCCGACAACTTGTACTTAGCGTTGTTTCCTTCCGTTCAACACGGCGTATGGCGTTTGGCAAACGGCTCGTTTCGTTGGCAGCGCTGTCTGAAATGCAATTAAATCGCATCGACATGCAATCTCCGGCACGGCGGAGCACATGAGAGTGAGTACACAACATGCATCACTCCACCAACAACAGCAGCAGCTCTAACAGCTAACAGCAAACAGCTAACAGCTCCAAGTGCCATTTTCACTGTTGTAGGCGCTGAGAATGCCTTAAAAGCTCTGAAAGGTTTTAGTTATCCTACAGAGAAAAACACGAGTAAGCAGCAAGAAATCAAAACAAATACAAAGCATAATATTCATCTGGCTAAAGTATCGGCACAAATATCCTCAAAAAATCGAAATAGTTAAAGTAGTTTCTAAGCGAAATCGAATTTGGGAGCATTTGTCAGAAAAGAATACAAATCTTATTAAAAGTTAGTTTTACATTCATAAAACTAATGATTCACTTTTGTATATTAAAACAAACCGAAAATTCCCCAAAAATGTATGAACTTTTGTGATATTTTCAGTTGATAATTGGTTCACTTGGATTATAAAGAAAATGCTTTCTGATGCGTGAAAAGAATTTAGTTCGATAAGGAATTTCGGATGTATAATTGACTCATGGAATAACTAAGATGTTTTACACTTTTGAGCCACATATTTTTCTTAGTGTACAAATGATTATTTTGCTATCATTTATAACTTAAAAAGTTGTGTTTGTTGAAGAATTTGTTTTAGAGCTTACTTGCTAAATTCCGCTGCTTAACTAATGGATCCGATAACTGAACGTCTTCAGAGCCCTTAAGCAGGGGGATTTTTATTTAAAATGTAAAAAAATACTAAGAGCACAATTTAAAAATTTAAATGACGAAAAAAAATAAAATATTATGCATTTTAATTGTGGTAATATAACCAACTAAAAATAATAATATAAAATATTCTTTAAAAGCAATGAAATTAAAAAAAAGATTCTGAAATGAGATACAATAAATACATAAAAGCTTTCCAAGTTGAGAATATTTTCTTAAGAAAACGAAATAAATTGATAGAGTAAAGAAAAATCTAAAACCAAAAGAATTTCAAGTGAGAACGTACTTGTAAGTCGAGAACATAAATTATGACTATAAGAATAGCAATAGCAAGAATCTGTTTTTCCAAAGGAAATCCACATTTTGCAGTAAAACTTGAAGGATACACAAGCATGAATACCGCCGTAGAGTATTTGAATATTCAGCTGACTCCCCATTTCAACTTCCCCTCAACTGAGGGAAGCACTTAGCTATCCTCGCACTCTTACTTTTCGTTTTTTAGCCAGAGTATCAAAACAAGGAGCGAAGTGCAGCTAGTGCACAAGTGGAGCACTCGTCAGAGCTCTTCAGAGCTGCCGATAATCCAATTATGGGTATGGCGTGGTATGGGCATGGGCATGGCCAAGGGTCGGATCTGACCGGCGTCAGTTAGTTTTGGCCAGGCTAAGAGCGCCTTTTGCTGCTATGTACCTGGAACTAGGTGGCGTGCGTCGCGTCTCTCACATAATTTGTGCCAGTTTATTTGCCTGTTCCTGGCTTTGCGGGCTTCTCGCGTTATTATCAGGTTTCATTGGCCAAAACAGAGGTAAATGTGTGTGCATAAAAGGGTCACAACCTGAACCCAAGCCAAGCCAGCTGCCAAGGAGCTGAGGCTAATGTCTGAGGTCTACCGCACTCGCAATCCCAACGAGGGTGTGTATACGTATGCGGGATTTCCATTTGCTCCGTTTAGCGATTTGGGTTTGTTATTTAAAACACGTAAACGCTCAACTAAACGACAGTGGTTGGGATTGGGAATTTTTGGGGCAAGGCGTTAAAGTAACTCAAGCGTAGGAATGGGCAACTATTCTAAATCCATTTTAATTAAAAAGCCTCTGTTGCACTTTCCATTAGGCAAAACACAGTGTTAATATTTCTAGCATTTTTATTTATTTTTTATTCAATTTCATTTGTATTGATATGGTTTCCATTTTTTTTTTGTTTCGTTTTCCAGTTTTATTCGGTTGTTTTTTTTTTTGCTTCATTCAACTACTTTAATTTCGCTTTTGCTGTCGGGCATAGTAGGAATAAAAAACATAATGCAATGCCATACTATGTTCAATATACGCTATATATATATGTATATATATTTGTATTAATATATATACAATATTATATTTAATAATAAAAATGCATTGGGCTCTTTTTTCACAACGTTTCCGCAATAAAAAAAACACAAATTGAATAGTAAAATGGCTACGTTTCATGTCCAGCGGCTTTAATATATATGTATGTATATGTATATCCATATACATATGCATATATTTTGAGGTTCTGGTATTATAATTGATTTATTCATTTGCCCCATTGAATAGAGTTATTTATTTAATATTATTATTATACTTGTGCATTTTGCATCATCGTCGTGTAAACAACTACAATTAGTATCACGATTGTCATTGTTGTAATAAAAAATACAATAACCAAAAAAATTAAAAAAATAACAGAAGAAAATAAAAAAGGTATTTCATAATTTATTCCATTTAATTGATATTCATTGTGTTTTCTTGCTGTTTTCAGTGTGTGCACTCTGTAAATGTTTACGCTTTTCATTATGACCTTTTATTACATTTTCGCCAAAAACTGATATGTACTTATATATGTGTTAAAAATTGACTGCCGCATTTGTTGGGAAAAACATCGATTTAGTTTTACATTTTCTCATTTTCCTTGTCATTTATGTTATCATTTACCATTTTCGATTTTAGTTGTACAAGTAATTGTGCAATGTGGCATTTTCTACGTTCATTAAAAAACCATTATAATTGCTAACCAATTGATCATTTATGTCATATGAATATCTTTATATAATATTATTTTATTTTTATATTTATATATACTTATTGGCCTTCTGCTATATTATTTATATATATTTCATATTTGTATCTAGAATCGTTTTCAGCTTTTAAAAATAAACTATTATTAACAACTTATCCGTCTAATAAATCTATAGATGCAAAAGTGTTCATTAACTACTCTCTAAATGTGTGTGTGTGGGTGTGTGTGAGTGTGTTTTGTCAGTTATTAGGAATCATCATATGTCCGCTGATGTGTATGTGTTGTTGTGTCTGTGTGTAATCAATTGCATTAATTACCCTTAAGTTGGCCAAGACACAGCGCCATGCGGAGGGAGCTGAACTAAAATTACCTAATGGTCATTTGATAATGTGACGGAGAAACGATTATATAATAACGGGTAATTGGGCAATGTCAGATAGATCGAGGGATGTAGTAAGGGAAGGAGAATAAAATTGAAGCAGGGTGAGAATGTTGTAACAATACAAAAAAAGGACGAAGAAAACAAAATACATATATTTATATTCGACTCGACGTTAAAGGAAATTCTCAATAAAATTATGGAACATGTCGAAAGACAATACAATTCTTATATTATAGACACTTTTATGTGATTCACCTCAATTACTGTGGCTGACTACATTTCTTTATTTATTCTTACTCGTCATTTCGGGTCGACTAATAGGAGATATTCGGTTTTTGGAAGTTCGAGTATTGGAAGAAAAAGTTGATGGAATAATTACTCTGTTGTAAGTCGATATGTTTTAAGTTATGGAATAAATATAAAAGTGTCACTATAAATAATAACAAGTTAAGAATAAAGACAAAATATTTGTAGTAATGAGTCTAGTAGGAACTGTTCTGGAGAGATATTCATGTAACTTTACGACAATCACTTAAGATTCTGTTCAATAAACTGAAAATATTCTGACCCTGCTGGCAACCAGTGCTTTATAATAAGTAATATCTATATAGTTATATAGTTATTTTGGTTATCGAAACTCCGCAACGCAAGACGCTTGGCAACTGCGACAACGTGCCGCAGTTTTTGGAGTCCTAATTCCTATGTCTATGTATTATATGTATATGTATGTATGTATATGTCTATATATAAAACTTATAATTACGAGTGGACATAAACCGATTTGCTGTTCGTTATTGTTAGGGTTCATTAGCTAATTCCAAGTGCGATTAGTTATTATGTTCAACTTTATATACAATATCATACATATGTGTATTTGCATTCGTCATTATCCTCATTGGATATTTCATTGGTCACAAGCCAATGGAACTTACTTGGCCAAGTCCAGCAACTAGAGCCAACATCAAAGGGATATGGTGAATAGTGGCAGCGTTAACGCCGCCGCAAAGGATAACAGAAAGATTCGCTGTCCGGAGCTGCTCAATGCACTGGCCTGACACAACAGATCCTCGGGAAAGATCTCCAGAATGGGCAGATGTCGACCCGATGTGGGATCATGGCATGTATTGGACCGGGCACGCTATAGAGATTTAAGAAAAGTCACATTAAATTAGATTAAAGATTTCAATTGAGATCTTTCTTCGGTCTACCGAATTCTTAAGAGTCCTGCAGAGCAAGTTTTTCATTAAATTTCATAAAGATTTCTCTGCGGGACTTTAAAAATATACTTATATACAATCACCGCGGACGGCAGTCCGCGCTAGTGACGAAAGCAACACGTAGTGTGCAAAAGGCGACTAGCAATATATACACGCAGAATGGAAAATTTGCTATGACTGTCCGATCGGATTGAGTTATATACCGATCGAAAGGTATGACTTTACCTAACAAAAGTGCATACTAAGACTTTTGGTAACTCACCTGGTTCGTAAGATATGGGGGTGTAAGTGGGAGGGGCCAAATTTTAATGATTGCAGCTAGTGGGGCCGTTGGAGCCTTTTGGTAAAATTTTATAATTTTTAAAAATTCTTATTAAAAATACGCGTCGAATGATACCTTGATCATTTCAATCCGACATTTGGTTCAAAAGATATATTAATTTGAAGTTTTTAAGGGCCTTCTCAAAATGAGATGAAAAGTTTGTTTGTCCATTTGTTTGTTTGTACGAAGGCGCTGAAAAAGCTAAATTTTTCTGATGAGGAATTGTTTCTTATGATTATCAGAAATCTAGAAATGTTTGTTCTACGACTTTAGCGGGAAATAGCTAGTTTAGCGGGAAAAAGCTAAAACGTGATAAATTTGAAACACCCATTGCTTCCAATCCAAGAAAGCTAGAGATGTGTTCTATATGTCGTTAGAAAGGTATATTAGAGGGCTTTCAGACGTGCCTTGAATATTTTTTTGCAAAGTGCTCAGGTAAAACGCTACAGGTGAAAAAAGGATTTTTAGCTTAAACTTTGGCGATTTATTAGAAAACGGTTCCGACGATTTTTATTAAATTTCAATATGTTGTAACACGTAAAATTTCGCGTCTTTTGATATATGACACATGTCTCTCAGCCGCAAGGTGTGGAAGATATGACCGGTTAACTGAATATATACATTTTACTATTTACTATATGGTACTAATTAGAAAATCAAGCTTTGGTACAAAAAACTTTTTTGTTTTTCAAGGTTTCTCAACCAATTTGACAAAGTATGCATTTAAGTAAGTCTTACACATTATATCCAAATTTAGTTGAAATCGGTCCACTATATCATATAGCTGTCATAGGAACGATTCGGTTAAAATCAAGTTTTAGTATGAACAACTTTTTTGTTTTTTAAGGTTTCTCAACCAATTTGACAAAGTATGCATTTAAGTTAGTCTTACACATTATGTCCAAATTTAGTTCAAATCGGTCCACTATATCATATAGCTGCCATATGAACGATCGGTCCAAAATAAGATTTCAGTACGAAAATCTTTTATATTTCGCAAGATATCTGAACCAATTTGACACAGTATGCATTTAAGTTGGTCTTATACATTATGTCCAAATTTAGTTCAAATCGGTATACTATATCATATAGCTGCCATATGAACAATCGGTATAAAATCAAGTTTTAGTATGAAAAACTTTGTTGTTTTTTAGATATCTTGATCACACTGTCAACATACGCATCTGGGTTGGTTTTATACATCCTAAACAAAATTGGTTAAAATCGGTTTACTATATTATATAGCTGCCCTATTTATTTTTTATTTGAAGTAAGCATTTTGATAATTTTATAGCAAAATTACACTGTCAGAATCATATAAAATTCCAAAAATTTCTGATATCTTCCAAAAAACTTTTTAACAAAGTAAAGTCTAGTGACGAAAGTCTTTCCCTGCCCCAAAATTTCTGATATCCCATTTTGTGACGAACGATATTAAACTTAATATATAAATAATTATAAAATAAAAAGTTTGGCATTCGGCACTGCGCATTAAAATTATTTTTAGGTATAAAGAATCAAGATCTTTATGCGCAATGTTCCGAATGCCAAACTTTTTATTTTATAATTATTTATATATTAAGTTTAATATCGTTCGTCACAAAATGCGATATCAGAAATTTTGGGGCAGGGAAAGACTTTCGTCACTAGACTTTTACTTTGTTAAAAAGTTTTTTTGGAAGATAGAAAAGCTTACGCGCATATCGGCAGTCGATAGGGGTAACTTTTGCCACACAAAAAATAAAAAATAAAATATTGTAAAGTAAATAATGAGGTGTATTATAGAGATTGTAGAGATATTGTTTTCGGAACCCACCTGAACCATGCGCTTGAGATCATCTTTCTGTATGACTTTGATCTGTGCCGATTCTCGTAGCCAACGCCTCAGCCAATGTCCAAACCAGACCAATCCACACCCCTCGAGGGGACACTCGAGGGGATTGTGGGCCGTGATGAGACCTCCCATAATGCTCCGTGTTCCCACCGTATCCCAGTAGCTCTTGTTCGGATAGAAGCTGTCGGCAGCGAGGGCATTGATGCGATTATGCGATATATCAATGGATAGATGAGGCACCTCGCGGAGTGTATAAAAAATTCCCGGGGGCAAATCGGAAATGCGCGTGTGGGAAATCTTCACTTGAAGCCGCTGGTTACGTGAAAGTCCAGCGAAGACATCGGGTGAAATGGTCTGCACATTGCTGCCATACAATTCCACCAGTTGTAGCTTTGTGTTGTTGGCCAATTTGGTCAGGAGTTGGCCTCCAATGTTGGGCTCCAGACAGTGAACCCTTAACTCCTGTAGGCCCGGCAGCCTGGCGACAATTTCTCCGAGATTCGCATGCGAGCTGGCATGAAGTTTGCGAAGGGAACGCAGCTTGGAGAAAGCCTGAGGATTGGCCACCTTAATGTCGAGAAGATTGAGTTCCGAGAGATGGCGCAGACTCAAAAGATCGTGTAGAGTAATCCGACGCAAGGGATTGTGGGCGAGGTCCAGGATCCAGGACCCTTACGGAGGGTGGCAAATGATCCACGGCACAACTCGCATTGATTAACTTGTTATGGGAGATATTCACGTGTCGCAGATGACGTAGAACCCCAAGAGGAGACAGTTCCTGCAAGTAGTTGCCACTGACGTCCAGATAGGAGAGCAGCGGCAACTTTAACGGCGGCAACACGTAGAGTCCCATGTGATGAAGGCTTAGCTACGAACCCTTGGGGTATGCACAAAGACCTCGCGAAGATTGGTGGTAACGAGGGGATTCTCGGAGAGATCCAGATTGGTCAGATTGTTGAGAAAACTAAAGGTGTTATCTGGCAGAATGGTGATGCGATTGCGAGCCAGACTAATGTCATACAGGAACTGTGAGTTGACAAACATCGAGGCATCCAAATATTCAAGATTGTTGCGCGACATCTGAATCGATCTCAGAGTAAATCCGATATCCGTAAAAGCTGGAACGGGCCAAACACTCAGCTGATTGTCGGAAATGTCCAGAAATTCCAGACGAGTATTCATAAAGACTTCACGAGGCAAAGCTCGTAATCGATTCGAGCAAAAAATCCTCAGAATCCTCAATTTCCGGAGATTGGAGAACTGTTCCACCTGCAGTTGATCCAATTGATTGTGACTCAAATCGAGCTCCTGCAAACTGTTTAAGCCCTGAAAGCTGCGACGTCGCAGCGAGCTTAGATTGTTGTGAGATAGATTCAAGATCTCAAGGAATTCCAAGTCTCCAAATGCATGACTCTGCAGAGATCCCAACGCATTGTGGGCCATATTGAGAAAGCGCAGAGTATTTGCCAGATTCGTAAAACTATCCGACTTGGCCACATGATTGTGACTAATGTCCAGCTGATATATGTACATATAGCTGCTCAGTTCATCATCAAAATACGAGATGTGATTGTGACTCAGGTTGAGTCTCAGTGGAGTCGTTGCATTGGAGACATAATGGAAGGACTTTAGGGAAATTGAACAGAGTTGATTGTGCATGAGATCCAGAGCTGCCAGATTTGGGAGGATTGTGAAGGCGGCATGGGAAATGTTGCTCAGACGATTGTGGGAGAGATCTATGTAGCGTAGGAACTCCATATTGTGAAAGGCATGACGAGCGATGCTGCGAAGACGATTCGATTGCAGGTTGAGAGTCTGTAGATCTCCCAAGTTGTGAAAAGTCTGTGGCTCCAAACGTTCCAGGGCATTGTAGGATAGTTCAATCTCCACCAGATGACTGTGGGCATCGGGCAGAAAGAGTCCACGTGGCAGTGACTTGAGCTGATTGAAGCTTAAATTGATGTAGCTCAGTTCTCGCATCTGGGCAAAGGACTCATTCGAGATGCTCTTCAGATTGTTATTGTCGAGGCCCAGCCAGATGAGTTGAGAAAGCGGAAGTAGGGCATCCAAAGGATCCAACGATTCAACGCTTCTAGCGGGAAATACAGCAAAGGAGAGCTCCAGGATTTTTAGCGTATGCGAAACATTCTCAAAGACCAGAGGATGATGTATGGTGATATCATTAAAACTCAGACTGATCTCCTGTATTTGATCCAAGCCCGCAAAGGAACCCAGATGAAGATGGGTTATTTTGTTGTTTCTCAGGAGAATTGTCTGTAGATTTGCGCCCCATCCGTCGACAGCGAAGATGCCTTCGGGAATATCTGCTATGGAGTTATATCCCATGTTCAGATATGATAATTGTGTATAGTTCTTTAACCCTAATACCGGTATCATTGTAAAGTTATTGCCACTCAGGCTCAGTACTTTCAGATTCTCTGTGAATGATGGCAAATTGGTCAACTGATTGATTTGATTGGAGGTCAGATACAAGTATCTGAGACGGTGCAATGAGGAGATGGCAATTGGCACAGTGGTCAATCGATTCCTTTCTAAATCCAAGTACTCCAAGGTATCAGTTAGACCCTCAAATGCAGCGGGATGAACACGACCGATGACATTGAAAGCCAGCACGAGATGCACAATCCCTGTGGCCTTAAACACCTCCGCCGGCAACTGTGTGACATAGTTCTGTTCCATGTTGAGGGCACGTATGTGAACATCCGTGTAGTTTTGCTGAAAGTAATCCGATTCCAAGTTCTCAATGCAATTCTGACCAAGATCCAGCTTCTCCAGATGCATTCGCAGTGGACGACCTGGCACCTCCTTCCACTGCACACTTCTCAGCAGATTATCCCGCAGACTGACGATCCGCAGTTCCGGCAACTGCTCGAACAATTGTTGAGGAAAGACACTCAGCAGATTACTGGACAGATCCATGGTGACCAGCGATCGTGGCAAATAGTTGGCTGCCACATGAGTTATCCGATTGTTGGACAAATCCAGCCAAAGCAGCTTCTGCAACTGATCAAATGGACGCATCCCCGATCGATCGCCACTTCCAGGAGCTGCAACATGCAACACATTGTTGGCTTCCATCCTGGTTTGCACCGCTGCCAAACTGGAAGGCTGTGAGCTGTTATCACCTCCACTTGACAGCGATTCCAGGCTGCCGCCTGGTGTCACTTCGGTGATGTCGTTGCCGGCAAGATGCAGAGATCGCAACGTATCATACTGCGCCTCCCAGTTGCCATCCAACGTTGTAATGTGATTGCTGCAAATAAAGATAGTACATTGAAGGTAAAAGCAATATTATTCAAGGGTAAGAAACCTTGAATTCCACATTAAATGAAAATAATCTTGGAAGCTATATACATTTATCAGCTCCTATTAAGGGAAACTATCCCTTTTTACAAATAATACATAAAGTTACATAAAGACAAATAAATCGTTTGTGGCTTTTGAAAAATGTATAGATGAAAATCAATCTCAATATGTAATATACGGTAGGTACAAAATCCTTGCAGCGTACGCAGACCAAGATTATTTTTAGTGGCTGACATCTCGTCTTCATCTCATTTTCTAAGTTTAATTAAAAGCACCATTTCTAAGAAAAAATCGATTAGATTTTATATGCATATACATAGGTATTTATCTTATAAATATAATCTGATAATTGGATTACGATCGGATAAATTATTTAGTACATTTCGAGGTAGAAAGGACCATGCTGGCGCCATCTAGTGGCACGTAGCATGTGTCGTGCGGTTTAAGATACTCGCTAGGAAATCTCAGAATTGGAAACTGAATACCTTGTAGTCGAGACTCGTAGACTCCGATATATGTATATTTCCCTGATGCATATTATCTTTAGATTCTACAGATTAATAACTTACCGTTGTGCTACTAGTCGCGTGAGGGAATGCAATCTTTGCAGCGCCTCCAGTGGCAGCTGTTGCATCTTGTTGCCGGAAATGTCCAGCGTCATTAGCGAATATGTCATGGTGCTGCAGAGGGGGAATGTTTAACAAAAAATTATGTATACATTTTAATATACAATAAAAATATTTATGTGTACAGTTATAAAGGTAAAAGTTTCGCTAAACTTCTATAAGTGAGCTTTGGGCGTCCCGGCAACAGCCACGCCCCTTGGTTATTGAGGTGGCCTGGCGTCCTTTTGACATATCCTACACACAAGTCAGAAAACAAATATTTAAACTTAATTAACGCACCGCAGACCCAACGACGAGCCATGTGACCTGTCCCCCTGCCTCCCCTGCCACCCCCTGCTGCACTCCATTAATACGTAGTTACACAAATACACGCACTACTAAACACACACACACAAACATATGATGGAGAAAGAGAGAAGAAGAGCGACCTCAATTATGAAAACCACGAGGTTTTACAAACAAGCATCAGAGGCCTCTGCTCAAAGCGACGCTGCGTCGCTGATTTTGCTGCGCTTTGTTGTTGTTAGACCCTGTACTTGAAAAGTACAAAGGGACGGTTAAGTTTGTTAAGTTAAGCGCATAACTTGTATATATTCTCAATCAGCATCAAATCGATATTGAAATCGTAGACTTGTAAGAGCTAGAGACACCAAACTTGGTATGCAGGGTCCTGTGTAACCAAAGTATATAAAATTTGTTTTTGAATTTTGACGTCTTAACAGCCTTCGCAAATTTAAAAAAAATTACAAGGGTAATTTTTAAGCAACACTATCAAGTTTCGGCACAAATGTATGATATATGTACATACACTCAGAGAACAAAACGCATTGTAAAATTAATACAACTGTAATTGATTTTTCAAGTTACATTTAAATAGAAAACATAAATTAATTGAATATAACACTTTTATTTATCTAAAAGCATACTTAAATGTCTAAGTTAATATGAATATAGTAAAACCAAAGTGAAAACACTTCGAATGAAATCATTTTTATTTTAAAAATTCAATGAAGTTAATGAAATTGTCATGATTATTATGAAATAAAATATACACCCCTCATTAATATATCATTACATATGGTATCAAATTCATAAGAATTAAACGAAAATTGAAATTGCTCGTCAAATCAAAAAAAAAAAAATTACATATATATTTGAGTTAAATATTTTTGCAGTTTAATGCAAACACAAAATTTTTTTTTATAAATGTCATACAAATTTTATTTAAATTAAGTTGTTAAATAATTTAAATATATTAAGAAATATATTCATATAGAGTGCAAACAATTTAAATATACTAAATTCATGTTTAAAGCTGAATCATAGAGCAAAATAGTTAAATCAAAGTGTAAATATTTAATTTTTAGAAAATTTTTACTCGGTGTATTGCTCATTTCCTTCATGACTGTCATAACTTGATAAAAACGATTTTTGAGTTATTGATACAAAAATATTATTTATATCCTGTTCTATATTTCAAGTTGACATCTTGTATTCAATTTCTGAGAGAGTCACATAATTCTGGTTTTTACGGCCAGGTGGTACAGAATTGAATATCTTAAATGCGGTGTTCTGGAAATGCCGTTCTTTGAGTTATTTGTCAATCTTGAAGTAAATGTGCGATATATTGCAGCTCGGAACTGTCCGGGAAATATCATCGGACAATGGTTGTTTGTTCCTAATACGTAATATATTTCAAATTACAGGGTCTCTCACAGTCGAACTCGCTCGACTCCAGTTTTCCCAATAGTTGTTGGTTTTGTTTCCACTGCTCATGCGACAAAGAATCAAACGCAAACCGAATTTTTGTGGCTCCTTTAGCGCTCTCTGGCTGACTCCTCCCGTGCCCCTCGTCACCGTCCCTCTCTCCTCTCTCCGCTTTCCACTTCTACTCTACCACACGGCACAGTTGTTGGCGGCTGTTTTCGGTTTGCGTTTTGGTTGCCATTTGCCGTTTGTTGTTATTTTCTTGTGGCTGCCCGTTTAATGTACATGTGTGTGTGTGTGTGTGTGTGTGTGTGTGTGTGTGGTGTATGTGTGAGTTAGTGCGTTTGTCATCAAAAGGCTCCATGTAAATAAGGCAACTTTGTTGTGTACTCAAGAATTACATACATATGTATGTATGTACATGCATATCTGTGTATACATAAATTAAGGGAAGTTTAAAAAGTAGAATAATAAGAAATTATGAATAATTGGTAATAATTGGTCAAGAAAATAAGTTATTTCTCTTCATATTGAAGCAATTGTAAATTTCAATGCTGTAAATTTCAAAAATTTCGTAACATTTTCGGATCGATGAACATTTAAAAAAAAATCGCAAATAAACTTGTTATATTAAAATAAGTTATATTCTTGTTTCCTTATTTTGAGTTAACACACTTGGATACAAGTTTACTATTATTAATTTTTTCAGTATGCCAGAAACAAAATACATAAAAGACGTAATCAAAGGTCAAGTTATTGAAGCTAAGACTAATCAAGAAATCACAGCGATTTCGTTCTTTATTTTTAAACGACAAGAATGAGTCAAGCAACCTTTGTATATAGCTTTATATTATATATGGAATGCTGATTCTACATATGTATTTATTTTTATGCATACGAATATATAAAACATAGTAATGTACACATTTAACGGCATTTACAACTGAGCCTCAACACGCAACATAACGAGCAACGAAATAAATTCGCATACTAATTTATACATGTGTGTCTCTGGGTGTGTGTGTGTGCGTGTGTGTGTGTGTGAGTTTGTGTAATTTACAAACATTGCATTGTAAATTATTAATTAAACATTTTTGAAATACATATGTGCAAGAACTTAAATATTTATGGAATTTTTATATAAAGCTCGTAAAACTTGAAACCACTGTGCACAAAATTCAAATAAATCTCTTCAGGTTACTTTAAATTAGTTTGTAACAGTCTGGAACCCTATATATATACTCATGATTAATATGTGTTATCTTCATTTATCGGTTAGACCACTTTGCCGAGGAGAATAAGTCACAATTTTCTAATTTCTGAAAAGACACACAATCCCAATAGTTCAAGTTTTGAGTTTTTTCGATCAATATGGTACATTTGCCTACCATGTTTTCAGCTTATCATTACAATTAACATCTGATGTGAACAAAAAAAGTGAGAGCGAAATTTAAATTTGATAATGCATCTAAGTTTTTGGGAAACACAAATTCATTTTATTATTATAGAGCTTTAAATAATCATAGCATGACTATATCAAAGCTTTTTTGCAGGCCGGAAAAAAAGAATTGGTCTATTAGAGACTCCATTAGATCACAAAGAATAGTTCGAAATTAAATAAAAAATAAGAAATAAGAACATCTTGCAGTTAAAAATCGAATTAAAGTTTATTTAGAGATGATTGGGAAGAAAGACCGACTAGGATCCCTTCAAACCTAATACTTATAATATTGAAGTTACGTTTGATTCAATGATTTATCGAAACTTTGACTTTTTAACCGTAAAAATAATTATAACAGCAACACACACGACAGCAACAATAGCAAATAGCACATATGATAGCCAATCCAAGAACGTTGTTCCTTGGGATGCATCCAAGAGATAATCCAAGGGTATACAGTTGAACGATGAGGAGCCACAGTGTAGCTGGCAACTGTCTTTAACGCGACACTTGGTCCAATCAAAACATGGCTTTGTGTGATCATCCGCACAGAAATTTTGGCAATTGGACGAACTGAGCAGATCCATTGAAGTACCATTCCGAAACCAACATTGGCACTTACGATTGCAATTTGTCATGTCCAACGGAAAGGGCTTATCATTCACTTGGGCAGCGCTACTCAGAGCAGTACCCAATATCAGTGGTAAAAAAACCCAGAGCCCATTGCATTCAGTCATGTTGAGAAATCTTTATTTTATAATGTTCTTTTACTGCTCCCAAATGTCGTTCAGCACGATTCGAACTCAACTGAACGCAAAACATTTAACTCCACTTGAGAATAAGTGATTAAAAGCGAGAGTGATTAATGCATAGTTAGTATGTAATAAGCATATGGGTCAACGTCATATATAATACTCATATTCCTGATATCAAAACTTATCTGAATACGCATATAAAACTCATTCATGCTGACAAACAAAATACATCACTTATCGTTAGAGCAACAAGGAAATTATATTTCTTACAATAAGTAATATCTATTTATGACGTATTTATGTATTTTGTGTGAAACTTTTTTTTCTTTTACATTAATAAATATTAATCTCTTAAAATTTGTGCCTAAATATAAATAGAATAATATGATATTGTAATATAATATTTTGTAATTAACTTTATTCTTATAATAAGCATACATTATGTTTATAAATTGCTCAGTTTCATGCTATTATTATCATATTATTTTTCAGTATGGGGTTGAGTTTTGCAACTGTTGAACAAACTTTTCGATTAGCATACGAAAGGGAGAACTGAGTTAAAGAGAGAGAGAAAATAGAAAGATAGAGAGAGGGAAGGTTTTTGGTTTGTTTTTAGCCACATTTGCCAGGTTTGTGCACATTAATTAGTTTGATTTAAGTTGAGATGCGACCTGTTAATGACGAGCAAGTTTCTGTCTATTTGCCGCACACACCTCTCTTCCCCCTCAACACTACATATATTCCCTCTTCACTTTCCCCTGCCGGGCTATCTGTTTACTTTTGTGTGGGGGGTCTTAAAAACTGTGCAAACTGTTAACGTGCGTCCATTTAACTTTGCAAATGTAAGGCAGAGGATGAGAGGGGATTCGGTTTCTGGTTTGCGGTGGGCGGCGGTAGACAAAGGGAGGCGTGGTCGCTGGTTCTTTGTGCTCGTTAAAAAATTTTCGCGTTTCATTTCATGCCGCCAAAAAAAAAAATATATAAAAATCAACAACTGCCAAATGCGGTCGAGAGCAAAAGAAAGAGAGAGCAAAAGAACTGAGCGAGAGGGGGAGAGAGAGAGAGTCGCAGTTCACACACAGTCACATGTTTTATGTGATGTGATGTGTTGTGTGGAACCATAAAAAGCTGACGAAATATGTGCTTGTATTTGCCGTACTACACTACATGCATATTTCGAGTCCGTTTTTCTCTCGCTTTTGGTTTATAACCCTTTAAAGGGTATTATGACTAGCAACATATGCAAATAAGGCATAACCGAATAACAAAAGTTCTTGGTTAGATAAAACATTCAACAATAATTTAAAATAATCTATGTAGGCACTTGTTTAAAGAAATAAAATCGCTGTTTAACTTTCGGAAATTTTTACAATATTAGACATATTTAAATTTTAGAGTCAATCATATAATTAGGCATTTAATTTTATCGAATCCTTCCAACTTTAACAGCTCATAAAAATTAAGTAAACTAAACTCAACTTGGGATTCGTTTGATTTTATTATTAACATCCAAACTTATTAGTTTCATTATTCCAATGTTTTTAACGGTGTCGTACGACCTAAAAGGCTAAAACGAGTATTTGACGATACTCTCAGAAAACTTTTTCTTTTTTACCAATTTTTACTATTTTTTTTAAATGTTATAAAATAAAATGTAATAGGCTTTTAAATTATTAACCTATTTAAGTTAATTTTAAAGTTTGTGCATTAAATGTGTTAGTTAATCAAGAGCATCTAGTTTTCGTATTGTGTATTTATTTTACTTAACATCTGCTTCATTCTTTTTTGTGATTATTTACACTCAAACAAATAGCGCTTGAAAGTTTTTCTTTTACCCCGATGTACATACATATGTACATATGTGAGTTTGTACTGTGCTGTGTTCGTCATGTGAGTTTGCATTTCCTGCCTGCATTTTCAGCCTGAGTGCCCCATGAAACACTCCCAACAGTACAACAGCCCGCACTCCCCGTAAGCGTGCTCCCTTTTCGTGCCAGCCGTTTGTTAAACTTAATTTTACGCCTTTTTTACAACTTGCAGTTTTATGTTGTAAAATATACATACATATGTACGTACATACATATGTATGTACATGTGTGTAAGAGAACATGTATGAAGCACTTGCACTACAAACTCATAAACACACACCGGTAAAAATGAAAGAGTTAAAAAGTCGGTCCCATATAAATAGGCCTGCAAAACTGTCGCATCATCAGAAATTTTATATATTTTTATGTACACAACATATGCCATCATGTGGGTAGGGAAACTGCATCATCATGGCCCAGCACTTATGTGATAACCCTAATCGCAAATGACACTATAGTGTCCCCCCAACTGATGACCTACACTCACCTGAAACTGCGTTCGGAAATGTCCTGCAGTTCATTGTCGATTAGCTTCAGTGTCTTCAGACGCAATCCCTGGAATGTTTCATCATCGACGCTCTGCAGATGCGTATTCGACATTTCGATATAACGCACGCTGCTATGGATGAACTCTGTAAACGATAAAGAAAGAGCGAGAAATGAGGCGAGTGAATGATGGAAAGAGACAATGAGAGTTGGATATATTGATGTACATCGACGTAGGAGTCAAAGTGACGCCGCGTTTGCCCATCCAGTTCATCATTCAAATTGATTTTAAACGGCATTTGAAGCGTTTCCCATAACCGGGAGGAGAGGCGATCTGCTGCTGCCACAGCCCGGGGACGTGGCTAACGATGATGGCTTTTGTTTTGGCAGTTTGATAGCAGGCGCGTTAAAGCAAATGGGTCATCAGCGAACCATTGCTCCACACAATGCACACACACACACACACACACACACACACACACACATACAAGGAATGAGAATAAAGGAGAGTTTGCCAAGCCATGCCACTGGACAGAACCCAGCGGCCAGGACTTTGATTTTTATGCGCTTTTTCCGTTTTCCGCATTCCCAAGCTATCCTCCCAATCTTCCACCCCTCCATAATAGGACAACGACCAAAGCAATTTAAAAAGGCACTTTATATATATTGGAAGAGTGACATCCCTGAGAGAGACAACAGAGATTCGCCAGGCTGGCTTGATTGGCATGCGAGAAGACTGTATAAAAAGTATAAAGCAATAAGCAGAAAATAGACAAAATAAAATATGTATATTTAAATAAAGCTTGTAGCTAAGACAAGTGGGTCTGCTTGTAGAATGAATAAATAAACAAATTAAATAAAGGAAATTAAGGAAACTCTGTGACCCGACAAACTTTTGAGACTATGCAGATAGAATAAGTCTTCATAAGCCTTAATTAAATGTAACGATGTTCCTAAACAATAATGTATGCCATATTTTGGTCTTTAAAAATATACAAAGAAATGCAAAATAAATTTATAATCCAAATAAATTCATTAAATAAATAAGGTAAATAAAGGAGTCACACAATTAAATCAAAGGAATCCTGATCTAAAATAAATAGAAAATAATGTCAATATTCCTCAGTCAAAATTTAACAAGACTATGAAATGATACGCCCAAGTCAAGAATATTGAAATATTGCTCATAAATTGTGTTTCTTTTAAAATAAATTCATTTGGTAAAAGAATAAATCCATGTACATGTTAAATCACACTCCTAAGAGTATGCAATGTGATTTAACAAATATCTCAGCTTGAAAGTGTGTTATGATATTTGTGTCAACGATCAATTGACGCAAACCAAATGATGCATTGCAGAAAATACATGAATTCATCTTGCCAAAATCTTGCAATTGGAAATTCAAAAACATGAACACTGTACAACATGCATCTGTCATACACACAGCTCACAATCAGGTCTCAACCAATTCCTATAAAAATAGTCAACAAAATCAATGCAAAATATTGCTGCCGTCATACAAAAACCTAGACAGTGAGAAAAGGAGAACCAGACAATGGGGAAGATGAAATGGTTTGAAAAGCGCTTTATTTGGATAAGAGAATACACGGCCTACGCTGCCTGTTTATTTATTTATTAAGTAAGATGTTTTTGCTGCTGAATTAAAAATTATTTTTATGTTTCCCAACAAAATGGAAAACTTTTATTTTTACTAATTCTAATTTTTATAAAAAGTACACAGGGAAATGGTGTGAAAGGCTCCATGATCTCAGGTTTTCTTAAAACGAGTACAAATACTTCATTTAAGTATAATTCTACAATTCGCTCTCAGTTAAAATATTTGGGATCTTATGAATAAAATCGAAAAAAAAAAATTAAGACATTTAAGAATTATTAATTATTATTAAAATCAGGAATTTTAAACTTTAATTTTGTTTATTTTGCATTGATTTTATTTTAAGGTAATTGAAAAAAAAATTGTAGTCTGCAACATACAAATAGAAAGTGCTGGACATTCCCCTACCAATGTGAGCATTTGTGATACGCTCAAATTAGATAAGGAGTCCAGTTTACGAATTGTTTTCAGAGTTTTGCAACTGCGGGTACTACGTGGACCCCTCGGGGGGACATGAGTGTCGCAATTAATTTGCGATTCGTTGAGCATGTGTTAATTAACAATAGCGACAAGGTCCTTGGAGTGCGCCCGCGGCTCTCGGAGGAGAAACATTGGGCCGAGAAGGCTCATGGTGTCGCATCGTGTACTGGCGCATGGTGTACACATGGTGACCATGTGTTTTTAGCCTGATTATACGCAAAAGGCTCTCCAAAGGGAATTTTCATGTCATGCTTGTCAGCTTAAATTATGGCCTGACCTTACCTCAAGCAATGAGGCAATGCGGCACATTCCTGGCCACGCCTAAGCTGCCGCCTCCTCCCATCGCCTACTCCCGCACATAGACAAAAAATAAACATTTTTTCGAGTGTTGTGCTCCGATGAGGAATGAGTGCAGCAACACAGTCGTGGCCGGCTGAAAACTGACGTGCAACATGAAAATGCACTTTTCGCTTTTAATTGAAAATTTTTTACGTGAATTGTCATTTATCTTTTTTGTTGGTTTCGGTTCGGTTTGGTTTGGTTTCGTTTGGTTTGGTTTGTTGCAAACTTGTATTTTTTCCATTCCTACATTTTTTCCTTTTTGGTTATTTTTAGTTAGCAGTTTGCCTGACGGCTTTTCCAAAATACAGACACAGATATTGTATACAAACACATACACATACAGATGCAATGACACATCGCATACAATATGCATGTCTCTTACGGACATGCAGCGTGTGTCGGGAAAAAGTCAAAGTGAAATGTGAGTACAGATTGTCAGATTGTCATTGATTTGGCCGTGAACATTTCGTAGCAGCATTTCAAACAGTTGACTGCACTTAAACAATTAATGAACAATTACTAAAAGTATCAAGTATGTATATATGTAGATGTATACATAAATTAACTGTCCATTGCTTTTAGCCATATCTAATTTCGATCTCAAATGAATTTATTTGAAATACAATTTGGCATTTCCACGCCAGGATGTGTATGCAAAGAATCCAAAAGTCTTCTTCTTCTTCTTCTTCTTCTTTTGTAACTAATATAATTTTAAATTGATGCAAATTTATTTTCATTTAAATTGAGGCAATTATAATTGTCGGCTTGCGATATTTTGGTTATTGCCAAACTGAATTATTTATTGTATATTAAATTATAATTTATTCAGCTCAAAGTTCGCTTGAAGCTTTAATATAACTTAAACTATCTGGACGTATCGCAAACACACGCTCACATACTTGTGTGCACTAAACGGCGATATACACAAACAGCTTACATCTTAATTACATATCGCATATTAATACAATATTAATCATACGCCCTGTTGACACGCGCAACGGGCAGCAAACGTGGCAAACGCATTGGCCATGCACGACGGCAACTTGGCAGTGTGTGTGTGTCTGTGTGTGTGTGTGTGTGAGTGTATAGAATGTGTGCATATCTAAGCTGGCCAGCTGCTGTTGTTGTTGCTGTTATGAGTGGGCTACCAACACACAACATATGGCGTTAATAAACTTCTGGCCGTTGCCCGAAGCCTTGGGCAGGAGAAGCAAGCAACAACGGGAGCACTGTGGACGACAGTTGGTGGCAGTTGAATGTCCATCGTACCTTTGGCTTGTATTTTATGGCCTCAAGTCAATTCTCTGACAAATGCCGAGCATATTTATTTATTTACTTTTGCTGCCAACGTCGCCATTTCCATCCTTTTGCTTCTCTCTTGCTTCTCTATTGCTTCTCGCTTTTCGCTTCTCATTTGCGTCACTTGCCAAGTGTTTATTCAACTCGCCAAAAGCAAGCAAATAAAATAAAATATCAACAAGAACAGGAATAACAAACAGGCCAGGACATGGTTCAAGGGATCAGGAGAAAAAAAATGCCATAAGTTGAAAAAGACAGACAAATAAAAGAAGACAGCCGGTTATTTACTAATCAAAAGCTATTGTAAATTAATATTGAAATATGTTTGGTCTATTCATTCACTAATGACATCAACAAAATGATCAAAATGCATTCCGCATATGTTTTCATAAATTCAATATAATTATTTATGCATTTGCCTTTGAAATTTGTGACAGATTTGAAATTAATTCACAAAGTACAGACTCACAGCTGCAATAAATATGGACAAAAAAACATTATATTGTATGGCATTTTGACCCGCAAAATGCACAGCAAAATATACATTTATGTAAATATTTAAAGTACGTTTTGTTATAAATAAAATATATATATATAGTAAGTGATTAAAAAGCTGTATTACTTCTTAAATCGTATTTGTTAATTAAAGCATGATACCCATGATGTTTTGAATTTTAAATACAGACAAGAGTAAATTACATAAAAACTGTTAAAGCTGTGTTAGCTTTGTTAAAAATCTTGTTAACAGAAATATTAATAGTCTGTGTGATATGCTGACTTTATTGTTCTCTTTTAATATAAAACCTAATTTTTGTCTACTTAACGTTTTCGGATTTTCAATCTATGTACATCTTCAATGAAATTTTGAGAGATAAAAGCTGACAAAATAATAGAAGTTTAATATCGATGTTTGACCTTTAAATTCGTTATCTACTGAGGAGAATTTAACTACGGCATTTCCAAATCTTTAGATTAAATAAATATCAAAAATGTCGACAGTTCTAATATATAAATAGTTCTAAAATTTATTGAAGAGAACTTTAACCAATACGGTAAAAGAACCTTGAGTGATTGAATTGCATGAAATCTACAGAACGAAGTTCGATTTAGAGCTGATGAAACCAAAGAACTATTTTTTTAAAAAGTTTATCATGCAGAATTCATAAGTTTCTCCAATGCCTTACATATTTCTAAAAGGCGTTATCTACTGAATCTGTATCAAATTGGTAAAGTTTGACAGCGCGACGATTCTCAGAGAGAAGTTCTAGAAAAAAAGGTCTAGCTATAAAGTTGAACAGGAACTGTAAAGCTCTCCACATTTCATAAATGATGTTAAAGAATTTTACACAAATATATACACACATATATATATATATATATATATATATATGTATATCATCTAAATGTAGTCCAGTCAACTGCAAGACTTATATGCCTCAATATGTAGTGTACCTCCCGTTCTCGCCCTGTCATCCGCCCTCACCCTAGACCTCTTAACGTATGTGCTGATGAAGATTACGTCAGCTGAAAAGTTATTGTTTTTGGCCTGGCTTTCATACGGTGGGGCAAGCGAGCGGGCAGTAAGAAAGTGTGGGCTTCATTTATATCCATATACTTTCGTCTGCATGAGAAGCATGAGTGGAAGTAGGAGTACGAGCTGTACCCAAAAGGATGACAGGGCCAGGAAGCGTGCGGCAGCTGTGCGAACTGCCTGTCCGCCTGTCTGTCTGTCTGTCTTTCTGTCTGTCTGCCTTGTTCGTACGTTCATTTCGTTTCGGCATTTCTTGCCTGAAATAGTTTCGGCATGAAAATTGTGGCCAAATCGAACGATGTGGCTGCTTGTGCCTCCGTTGCTGCTGTAGATGCCACTGCAGATGGTTGCCATTGGACTTGATTCCCTGGGGGCGCATCAGCAACAGCACTGGCCAAGCGTGAAAATGACCAGAAACATTAAAAATAAATCTAAATTGCACATTTTTGGCTTAAATATCATTTACGAACACAACACAATGGAAATTTAACTTTAAATTGCGTACATAAAGGACACAAAAGAGTGTTATTTTTTGTTCTGTCATGACACATTCGTTTTTGGCCCGGCAGCTGCTTCTGCTTCGGCTTCCATTTCTCTTTTCCCCTCCTCGATCTCTTAACTTTGCCATCTATTGCTGCATATTTTTGGCAACACAAATTTTGGAATTTTTAATGAATTTCAAGTCGTTGTCATCGTTGTTGCAATTCCCCTGAGTGTCCCCTCGTCCCCCTCCCAGTTGCATATTTCTGTGTATTTTTGCGTGTGCGCTGAAAAGTATGCAATGTCTGCTGTGCCCGAAGTCCTGTGTCCTGTGTCCTCTGTGTCCCGTGTCCTCTGTGTCCTGCATCCGGGCATGCCTGTGGCTGTGGCAATTCTAGGCACATGCTGACCCCATCCCCTCCCCTCTCCGCCCTCCCCACGCTTCCTTTACTGCCCACAATGTCCAGCTGTTGGCTGTTTTGCGGGCGTGGCACGCAATTAGCCCGACTGTCAAGCAAAGTGTTTTCTCTGGTCGTCCGCCCGACTCAACTCTTTTTTCCACATTAGAATTGCTAATTGCCAAAAGTTTTCGGCAGCAGCAGCAAAAGCATTTCTTCAATGCAATTCACCGACGTGGAAGACATAAATTGCATTCAAGTGAGACATTTGTTTGAATATATTTTGAAGAGCAGATTGTAATTGTTAAACTTGTAAAGCTCGATAGACGGCCACTAGGAATGTGGAATGTGCCACAGAATGCCATAAACTGCCACAAATTGCCACAAGGAAAGCCTGGCCACTAGCATTCAGAAGACCAAGTCCAAAATGAAAAGTTGCTAATCAGCAAATAAAATGCTGGTGATAAACTTGAGAGTTGGCTAATAAAAAGAGCAATGCTCAAATTTTATTGAATAACAAATATTTTTAAATGCTCATATATCGAAATTCAATAATCAAAAAAGAGCTCCACATATTTTACAAATAAAGTTTAATTAAAGAAATTCATAGGCGTAAAATGCGATGCAATGTCTACTAGTATACAATAAACCATTAATTATCTTGGTTTTAATATTTTCTATCTTTCTTATATAATATTATTATAACAATTTCATTGCTTTCTATGTGGTAGTTTTATTTGGATTTATTTATTTATTTTATTTATTTTATTTATTTTATTTATTTTATTTATTTTATTTATTTTATTTATTTTATTTATTTTATTTATTTTATTTATTTTATTTATTTTATTTATTTTATTTATTTTATTTATTTTATTTATTTTATTTATTTTATTTATTTTATTTATTTTATTTATTTTATTTATTTTATTTATTTTATTTATTTTATTTATTTTATTTATTTTATTTATTTTATTTATTTTATTTATTTTATTTATTTTATTTATTTTATTTATTTTATTTATTTTATTTATTTTATTTATTTTATTTATTTTATTTATTTTATTTATTTTATTTATTTTATTTATTTTATTTATTTTATTTATTTTATTTATTTTATTTATTTTATTTATTTTATTTATTTTATTTATTTTATTTATTTTATTTATTTTATTTATTTTATTTATTTTATTTATTTTATTTATTTTATTTATTTTATTTATTTTATTTATTTTATTTATTTTATTTATTTTATTTATTTTATTTATTTTATTTATTTTATTTATTTTATTTATTTTATTTATTTTATTTATTTATTTATTTTATTTATTTTATTTATTTTATTTATTTTATTTATTTTATTTATTTTATTTATTTTATTTATTTTATTTATTTTATTTATTTTATTTATTTTATTTATTTTATTTATTTATTTTATTTATTTTATTTATTTTATTTATTTTATTTATTTTATTTATTTTATTTATTTTATTTATTTTATTTATTTTATTTATTTTATTTATTTTATTTATTTTATTTATTTTATTTATTTTATTTATTTATTTTATTTATTTTATTTATTTTATTTATTTTATTTATTTTATTTATTTTATTTATTTTATTTATTTTATTTATTTTATTTATTTTATTTATTTTATTTATTTTATTTATTTTATTTATTTTATTTATTTTATTTATTTTATTTATTTTATTTATTTTATTTATTTTATTTATTTTATTTATTTTATTTATTTTATTTATTTTATTTATTTTATTTTATTTATTTTATTTATTTTATTTATTTTATTTATTTTATTTATTTTATTTATTTTATTTATTTTATTTATTTTATTTATTTAATTTATTTAATTTTATTTATTTTATTTATTTTACTTCTTTTATTTATTTTTAAAAATAAAAAAACGTCTGCAAGTTATTGTTTGTCAAAACAATTATTTGTACTATAAGTAGTTTAAAAACTTGCCTCGAAGAAAAGGTAAAGAGATTGAAAGCAACTTTAAAGTTGGCTGAAGAGCACAAAAGTTGCATGTTCTGATCATTTTTGACCCATGGGGATGTTAATTTATGTCGTATTTCTGACATAATGATAAAAGTTTTTATAAAAAGATTAACCTATAACAAATTAGTATCCCATATGAAACACAAAGATCCTTCTATTAATCTAAAGCTCGTATTGTCCGATAAAATTTACTATATAGAAGAAACTTTCAGCAACAATCACAATTCAGTCTATTTTCACAATACACTGTGCTATAAAATATAAAGCCAGATACGTTTTTATCGACTCGTTTTATTCATGACAATTTCATAATACCATATGCAAGCTGTTTTATAAAGACAAATAACAATTTAAAGATTCGCAAATGGAAAAAAAATAATGCGAAAGAAATATTTACACAAAGGAATCTTAAAAAAATATGAAATTTATGTAGTAAAGAGTAACACATTGCAGTTGCTCACAAATTTGATAAATGTAAATTTAATAAAAGAAACGCAAAATAGAACGAAACAAATGTTGCAAGCAAAGTAAATTTTTGTAAATTCGCCGAACATTGTGGCAGATAAATTGGCAATGCGGATATCAGTAAGCCAAGCCCCATGCCCCATGCCCTATGCCCTATGCCCCATGCCTCATATTTCCATTTCCATTTCCATTTGCAGGGCAATTGTAAGCCAAGAAAACTTTTCAATAGCACGGCTCCAGCTCATATCTGACAGCTGGCCTGGCCCGAACGCTGTTGCCTCATTTTGTTGCCAGTACTCCCAATGACTGTCTGTCTGTGTGTGTGTGTTTGTGTGTATTGCCAGTCAACAGTTTTCGTTTGCAACTTTATGCGGCAACTTGATGTTGTTTGCATTTTGCAGCACTGGGGGTAATGGTAATATTTTGGCACAAGACAACAATCGCTACAAAAAAAAATATAAAAGAAGGGAGGTGAAAAGGAGGCGTGGCACATGGAATGGTAACGAAATGACAATGAAGCACAAAACTTGCCATTCATTACTTAAAAACTACAAAATTAGCGTGGAATTTGCCACAGCAATCGCTGAAAACTTTGTGCCAGGCGGGAGACTGAGGAGCTGAAGAAATTGTGAGTAGAGAGAGGTGGAGACGTGGAGACGTGAAGAGAGGCAGTGCCAAGAAGGACAACCGAAAAAAACTTTATTTTTACAACTAATTGGCAAACTTAAATGTAAGATTTAATTTTGTTGTGGGAAACGCAGTGCTCGGCAATGTTGTTTGTCTGTAGTCGGGGCCAGGACAAAGCCGTTTGAAGCTTCATTAAAAAATTACATTTCGCTCTGGGCGGCAACAAGAGAAAGAGAATGGCAGACGAAAGGAAGACGCAAGTGGCAACAACTGAAGCTGGAAAATGGAAACTGGTAACTGGTAACCGGCGTTGTCGCCATTGTCGTTGTGGCTGTGACAATTTATAGCACAACCAAACGAAAATATTTGCCACATAAATAAAACGAGACAAGTTGGCCCGCACCTGCTCCTTTTGCGACAGGACATATTGACAGCAGTCGGAGAACTCGGAGAGCCTGAGAGTACGTTGACCAATACCAAACGGAAACAGCTGCTGTCCGGATACCTTACCTGGAAACTTGTAGAGCGCCACCTCGTTGCAATTAATCTCAATCAGCGTGGACGTCTCGTTGGGCAGGCCAGCACACTGACACATCGAGTTAAGTGGACACGCGTAGAGCACATCCTGCTGCTGGCTGCCGAGCAGCGCTGCCGATCCTCGCACCGGCGGTGGACCGCGTGCCAATGCCCGCGCCGTGTTCCTCGCCATGCGGAGCTGCCTTTGACCCACTGCACCTGAAGCACCATCTGCACCACCACCTCCGCCATCAAACTGCCAGCAGTGCGCCGTGCACACCAGACAGGAGATCAGCGCCAGGTACAGGTGCATACTGTAAAGAAAGAGAGAAAGAGTTATATGAGTTGAATGGCAAGTGGGAAACACTCTTGAATAATTAGCTGGATATTTAAAAGAAGTTAATGATCTCAACTATTAAACACTTAATAATAGTTTGAGTTCAAATGCGGTTCCTACCTATATACATATATATAAAACTCTTTGTCCTGACTGACTGACTCACTGACTGACTGACATATCAAAGTGTAGACCAAACGGCTAAAGGTAAAAAGCTGAAAATTTCACACAACATAGATGAGACAATTTCATCGTGCAATAAGACGGCGTGGTGCGAAATCTCACCTGTAAGTGGGTCAAATTGAAATCAACGGTCATGAAATTGCTTTGCATGAAAAACTTTTTTGTATCTTAAAATATCTTAATCAAACTTACATTTTATATGTTTGGGACTGTCTCTTACAGTCTGACCAAAGGTGAATTACTATATCATATAGCTGCCATACGAACAATCGGATGCAAATTTACCTTTTGTAAGAAAAGTTTTTTCTTTTTTAAGATATCTCAACCAAACTCACAGATTGTGTATTTGTGACTGTATCCTGATCAAATTTAATCGAAATCGGATTACTATATCAAATAATCGCCATATGCACAATCCAAATCTTTTACCTCTGCGGTGGTGTAAAAATGAGGAAAACTTCTTAAATATGTTTTTTTTTTTTTTTTGACTAAACTTTATTAACATAACTAGCCCCCTAGTATTAAATAAAGCAAATTGGAAGAACTCTTAAGTTATTAGCCAAATTTTTAGGAGAAGTTAAAAACGAAACTTTTATACACTTAATAGTAGTTTGAGCTATTAATTAAATTACTGGGTAGATTTTAAAGAGTAATTAAGGACCCAATCTATCAAACACTTAATAAAAGTTTGATTTAAATTACGGCGATTGTACTTTTAATGTACATATAAAGCAAGCTTAAGAGTGCTTTAATAATAAGATAGATTTAAAAATAATTTCTTAACTTTATTGCTGTTTGACGAAATAGATTCTAGTTGTCAGCCCCAACTGTATCTTAACTTAATAAAGCGAATTTGCAACAAATCATTAATATAAATTTTAGTAGAGCTTTTAAGGGCCAAAACCGAAATTCTAAACGAGTTGACAGTTGTGTCGAATTGAACATCGATTAAAAGAAACTATCAGAACTCATAATTTAAATATAAAATATTTATCATAAATTATAGAACTCATCTTTCTTTAAATAGCTAAATTAAAAGCAGGGATTAAAACCGAAACGAATATCGGTTTCAATTACGGTTTCGGTTATGCTCGAATTAAGGTATTCGGTTGTTTAAAAACTTGGAGTTTCAATTTAAAAATAACGGTATGGTTTCGGTTCACAAAACAAATTAAAATAATGGTTTTTGGTTGACCAAAATAAGAAGCGTTATTCATTATTTTACATGAACTTATGCTCTTTTTAGCCTCGAAAATAATGTTATCTAGTTACTGAAATGATCCAGTGTAATGTTGATGTTATTATAATTTGATGTCATATAAATTTGGTTAATTTGGTTTGAAAATTTTGATTATTTCGATTTTACAGATTTTTAATAACTTTGAACTGCTACAACTTTGTCAAAACTCAATTAATTTCCATGTGCAGTGTAAATTTGAGCATAATTGTACATCTAAATTCGTTCTGCATTTAAATTTTTTTCATTTTGAAAAATACATTTTTTTTAAAAAAAATCAAAAAAGAGAAATTTCGAAAAAATTCGATTTTAAAAAATTTTTTTAATTGAAGAAAATTTAAATGCAGAACGAATTAAGAGGTAAAATCATGATCAAATTTACATTGCGCATGGAAATTGATTGTTTTTTGACAAAGTTATGGCAGTTCAAAGTTATCAAAGTTGCTTAGTACCTGCGACGGCCTGAACCGAAATTAAACCTTTTAAATGAATCGGTTACTAAACGGATATTTCGGTTTAAAGAGTTTCGGTTTATGGGTTTCGGTACAGCGGAAAAAGATTTTTTAGGTTACGGTTTCAGTTACGGTTACAAATTTCAATCGGTTTTTATCGGTTAAAGGTTACGGTTTCGGTTAAGATTTCAATCCCTGCTTATAAGTATCAATTCAAAATACCAAATCCTAGATGGCAATATCTAGTTAACAATTTTAAAAGAGATTCAAGAAACACTTAACGCAAGTTGACAGACTCTAAAATATAATCTCACTTAATACCACTGATAAGATATAGCTAATTAAAATTTTTAACAGAGATTAAAATCAATTCTATATTAAAAGTTAATGTTAATACTTGATGAAAAATATACATAGAAGTGTGCAATACACACAGATTGCACCACAAATATTGAAGCAAGCTGGCACTGTAGATTAATACCTGTTTAAAGAACTGCACGCTGTTAGCAGTCCCGTACATAAATTGTAACCTAGTGTATTGAGTTGCACTTAGATTAAACCACACATGAGTTGAAAGCACCATAAATAACACGGTATATGTATTTATATACAAAGTGTTTGAGTAGAAAAGTGAACAGTGCTCGACTGGGATATACTCTGTAAACAATTTAAACAAAACTTAAACTGCATTCTATTAATTCATGTGTATAACTTTATTCACGAAAACTACATTGTTAGTATGTATTATACGTATTGTTCAATTATGTAGATGTTGGCATGCTACCCGTTCAGTCACTTGATTGACTACAGGGTGTGGAAAAACTGCACGTAGTAAAATATACATAAAATAATTTGCTGGTTTGCAGTTGAACGATGCAGTAAAGAAAATAAATATACAACCACTTTTCGATATTTGAAATAAGTAATAAATAAATATTGAAAATACTGTCACATTCCGCTGTAATATAAATAATATTCCAAAAAAGATAATATAAATAAATTCTTCTGCAATTTCATGATATCATTTGCCGCTCGAATTGATGTGAACTCATATTTGAAATGACGGCAGATTCTCAAATTTAGGTTGGGAGCTGTTGGAGTTAATGGAGCGCGGCATATAAAGACGCTCATTAGAACAGCTCTGTCAGACACCTTCGGCCCGGGCATTTATTTATTTGTCGCTGCTTAGCATAAATCGCACGTTAGAGCGAATGGAATGGCATAAAATTAACGGTGCTCCCGCCCATGAGCTTGAAACGCCATCAAATGGCAAAAACTCAATGGAACAGTGTGATCAAATACACAACAAATGTAAACAAATATCAAATTTCGAAAGATTTATTAATAATAATCGACAATAAAATATTTCAAAATGCTACTAAGTGATATTTGCATGTGATTAAACAAGCTATGCTAATTGATAGATTTTAGATAAAATATCAAATACAATTAATTGTTGAATATTATGTGGAGGTCAATTTTTAAATCAAAGTTTTTAAAGAGCTAAGCGCATATGGTAAGTAACATTTTTAAAATGTATCAAAACTGTTAAAACGCATGATACAATTTTGTCAGAACTTCATATGCTTTCGAATATACTTATATTTGAGATGTCTTGGCTTGACATTTCTTACATCATAATCATAATATCCTTTGAAGTCTTAGCTATTATAATAACTTGATTTTGTATATTAACCAATTCAAAATAATAAATTATTATTTTTTTCATTGCACCGCTTTTTGTATATATAATATTCGCTACATTTAAATATTTCACTAGATTCGGGTTTCTTATATATTATATGTTTAACAATTTTTTTACAGAACTTCTTAGATTATTGAAATTTGAATAGACATTTATTTGTTGCATTTTCGATAAATTTTTACTAATTAGAAACCACTGTGCACATATTGTCGCCTCGTGTGCAACTCCTCAGCATGGCAAACGATGAAGTTCGCCTAAAAGCCTGCGACAATTCATGCAAATGAGCCGCAGTCACACACGGGCACACACATACAAACATTCTCATGCCTGTAACCTCTAAAAAGTGCGCAACCACAGCACGTAAGGACACACACACACACTCACAGGGATATATGTACACTCGGGCAGGACTCTCATAGAGAGCGCGCGCATATAAAACATGTTTCATGTACGTAGATGTGTGATGTTTATTTGACACGCCAAAGTATATAATAACAAATAAAAACTTTGGCATACCAGACGACGACGATGACGATGACGACGACAATTGTGAGGAATGCGGGGACTGCAGGGACAAGGACGATGACGACGAGTACGGCCCATTAGCACGATTGTTGAGCTTTAAGACTCCCTTGGTTTGGGTACCTTTGTGCACCTTACGAGGGCCCATAAAACTAGAGCCAAAAAAATAACAGAAAATACCATCCTCTGATAGGGCCTACGGAATAGATTCTATAAGGTAAGGCAACTCTCGAGAGAGACATGCGTATGAGTTATTTAAGTTGGCTTAGAATTTGGGATAAATCAAATATATGTTTTATGTATAAATAAGACGCAACTATATTGTTTCTAGAACCTAGAGTCGTTAAATATACTATACTTAGTTACAAACTTGAATAAGGCAGATAAAAGTCAATTGATAGTTTTTTGAAGGGTAGTTCGCAGGAAAACTTAAATCCAGTAAGATTATCTTAAATAATAAAACTGTTTATGTGAAATTCTTATCTCTGTCAAATATTATTACTGTCCTGTCACAAAAGGCATAATGAAATGAAATCATGTAAAATATTTAAATACTTTTACTATCACACGGTTTGTCTAAATATTTTAAACAAAATCGATTTTCTCTAGATTTTGTGAATCACATAGTATTACACTTATGAAATTCCCTCTAATATTCTAACAGCGTTGGATTTGAAAATAAATGACAACAAAGTTTTTCTCCAACTTTATAAATTCGAGCTTATCAGAATTCCATTAAATTTTTACATTAAAGATAACCAAGGAAGGAATTATAAATAAGTTTCATCAAACATTTTTAACATTTCAAACATTTTACTAAACCCAAATATATTTATTATATCATAAGCAAATGAAATGTGAACATATACAATTTCAGAGCTCTTAATGTTTCGGGCATGCTTTGAATTCCAGTCATTTAATGAAAGTTTAATGTATTTTAATGTGTGTTCAAGATATCTTAAACATGTTCCGAATTTATATAAAATTTAAACATACATAGTTTACTGACCATATTAAAAGCAAACACACTAAATTATTGTTACATGGAAATCTCTGGCATTTTCAAGGGAGCTACTTATGTTTATTGGAAAAGCTGGTATACATTTTTGGCTATGCATTTTTGAATATAACCGGAATATCCTATTTCAACCGTCAGAGACTGTAAACAGTTACGAGCTTTCAACTCGAGAGTAATAAAAATGATCGCTTGTGCTCTATGAAGCATTACTTTTAAGATTCCCATAAACACCCTACAAAGTCGACTATTATTTTGGGAAATCGTGTAAAAATTTAGTCAGAGGAATGAAGTCCATCATTTGATATTCAAGAATGTTCGATTCGGATACTATGAAACTAACACTTGCTAAGCAAATTCTCTAGCAATTTGTATGTTTTGAGTCACCAGAAGCTGGATAAGAGCCAAAAGACAGAGGCTACTGTAAATTGAGCTGCTTGGAGCAGCGCCAAGGAGTCTGACTAAAAGTCCAGCTGTCCCACGTCGAAGACTATAGAAAGCGAGCAAGCTAAGTAGGCAACCTGATGACGTCAAGCATCCTTGTGAATTCCGCATCTCATTCCTTCAGCTGAAGCCAATGACAAAGCAACAAAGGAAAGTAACTGTCACTTTGTGGAAAAGCAGGCCATAAAGAAAGTATTTACTTATTACAGTGAATACATATTTTTATGTGGTGATAATAATGTGATAAGAGCTTTCAAGTGAGCCCTGAAAAACTCGTAGGATTTTTAAAATGAGTGTCGACTCTTCTTGGCTTAGATGATGAATGCAAATTTTCGTTTGTTTTTATTAATTCAGATGATAAAATTAAGTAAATCCTGCAGCAATTTTGCAGCTGTTCTGTTTACTTAATCATCTGCTTTCTCAGCAAATGATATTGTGCTTTGCTTAGCAATATCAATATCAATCTTCAATTGCCGTCTGCCACTTTTGTTGATTGTTTTTCATTATGTTGATGGTGACAAATCGAATCTGCCTTTTGCAACTTTGGCTGACCATGTAAAGCAAACGATACATCACACAGTTGAGTGCGTCGTGAGTGTGTGTGGGTGTGTGTGTGTGTGATTGTGTCTTCTGTCTTATCATCATTTATGCACCTTCAAATGTATTTCTGCACACACACAAAGTCAGTCAGTCAGTTTGTCGGTCGTTCGAGGCAGGAAGGACACTCGACGGTTACGCCAGAAAAGATAAATATGTCGTAAAAGTTTTTTATTTGCGTTTTATTTTTGATACAGCAAATGACTAACTTGTTGGCAGACAGACTGACAGACAGACATACGCAACGCCCATAGCCAGCAGGTAAACCAAAAAGAGACAACGAACAAACGAGCGAGCGAGCAAGCGAGTGACAGTGAGAGAGAGACGGAGAGAGAATGGAAACAAAGAAAGCGGGCGAGTAGCGAGTGACAGGCGAGCAAACGTCTGTCACGCACAGACCGCCAGTTGTCCCCAATGCGGGCGCTAACTGCCCTGCCCTGCCCTGCACCGCCCCCGAAACCTTGACTGTAAACTTTAAAAAACAAAAATGAAATGGAAAAACAAATTAGAAACTAAGCCGAATGTAACATACACTTTAGTTTATATACAGACTACAACAAATATAATGCGGAAATGCATATGTAAATAAATATTATATTTTGAATACATATACTATAAACATATTCTAAATATATTATAATGCAAACATCTATTAATAAAGATCCTTTTTCTAATTTATATACGAAAAACTAATTATTTAAATAAAATAAATAAAACTAAAAATAAATAATTAATTTCAAAGCCTTTGTCTTATGAAATTTACTTTCTCAATATCAGAGAAAAATTGTTTTTAGAATTTATATATATATATGAAATACTGAGAAGGGTTCCTCATCACTTACTTCCCCTTAACTAACTTCAAATTTTTGTATAGTTTTATGCTCTTAATTCAGTCTATAGATAATTATTAAAAGAGAAAAAAATCCTTTATGCTTTAAAAAAAAATTATTCACAGAAGTTGAAATAAATTTCAATAAAAATAATGTATATCTTTTAAAATAAAACAAATAAAATAATAACTATTTTCACGTGTTAAGAAATATTTAAAAATTGATATTATTAGTTTGGTTTATTAAAGCGATTTTAAAAGGAAAATGTATATTTCGTTCTTGCTTCATATTATAAAATTCAAAATAAAAGATTGCTGTCTCTAACCATAATAATTATAAACATATAGCTTTATTTTGGTTTAAACTCAATAGTTTTACTAGTATGTATATTCCGGTGCAAATTTCTTTTGATAATACACTTTAACTTTTAATATTGTACAATAAATTCTCTCATTTTAAGCATACATATTAAAAATAGGGTAATACCCCGTTTATGTTGAGGTATAACAAGCAGCTGGCAAAGCGCAAACAACACAATAAACTGTCGTTTCTCCCACTCTCTATTTCTATGTGCCGACTCCAGCATTGCCTGCGTTGAGAGTTGAGAGTGCTACGAAAAGGTCAACAACAGGAGACAAGAAGGCCGACCACAAGTTTTTATTACGCACATAATGCCAGCGATTTGCCCGCTCACTCTCCCACTCTCCCACTCACCCACTCACTCTGCATCATTTTTATACATTTAATTTTTTATGCCGGTGACACAGTGACATCAAATGTCAACGAGCTGCAAAACAAACAGCAAAGGCAACATCGCCACAAGCACAGGCACCAGCACCATGGCCAAGTATACAAGTTCTGCCCAACGAGTCCTGCCAGCCAGCAGCATAAATATTTTCAGAATGAGTGTCCAGTGGGAGGGGGGCAGCGACGCAACGCAGCGGAGAGCAGAGCAGCGCAGCGCAAAGTCAGCGCAGCAAGAAAAATGCTGAAAAACGTAGCATACATTTGGGAGTCGTTGCCGTTTGCCTGCTCTGAAGCTGAAGCTGCTCTGGCGAAAATTTGCGAGTTTGTGCGATAATAACATATGTAAGTTGCTTGTACATGAGTATATCTGTGTATCTGTGTGTGTATAAGTAGCATGCAGGTTTTAAATTTAGCCCATAAGCTGGCTGCCAGGGTTCGGGGAGGGGAGGCAGACAGGATTCCTCGTGGCAAAATTTAAAGCCGACGCGTCGCGACTCTCAGACGAGGCTCAGAACTTTAAATGAACTTAACAAAGTGTATGTCAGAGTTTCTCTTTATATACATATATATATATATGTATGTGTGGCGTATTTAGCGATTTTTCGCAGCCTTTGCCGACACGTATGTAGGTGTAAGTTGCACAGCATCGTGTATCTGTGAGATACATTCGAGTTAATCGTCGTAAAAGCGCTTCAAAGTCAATTAGAAGTGCAAAGTTCATGGAAATTGTTTTGCTTTGTTTTGTTTTGTTCTCTTTTGTTTGGTTTTGTTTCACTTAACATAACGTTACCAAAGAAATAGAATACTTTTTGGTAGTTCATCAAAGAATTTTGAAAAGGGCACAGAAGTCAGATTTAAGGTAATAAAACAAAAGTTCAAACAATTTCCACAAACTGTCAACTTCAGAACGCTTTTAGCTATTTTGAATATTTATGCAAATGAAGAGTATTCGAGTTGTCGAGCTGCTGAACTGCTGAGCTGCTGGGCTATCGACTTATTAATACAATAATTGGCTCAACATTTAAACTCTGCTCATTTGATTGTTCTTTATAATTGCGGTTTACGCACACTTTTTGTACTATTTGCGGCTGCAATAAATTATTAACACTTCGGTTAGCATGCTACAAGCATAAAAAAGCGAAATTAATATTTAAAAATCATAACACGACTAACAATGTGAATGCACAACCGCAGCCACAGCCACAGCATGAACAATACTTTCAACACATACATACATATATAAAATACATTACCTGTTTATGTGCAGTTAATACAATAAATAAATATTATCTGACGTTCTATGTATCAGAAGCATAAATAATTAAATAGAAGATAGTTGATGATGCTACAACAAAGGCATAGAAAACGAACTTGTGAAACTCAATTATGTGTCCATCATCATAATTGGAAATAAAACATTAATTTTATATTTTTTAGTTTGTCAAACAATGTCAAAAATAATATTATATCGACGATAATAAAATGTACTAACTTTGGTTACTACATTAAATATCGAATACATACAAATCCCATTTAGGTTCATTTTCTTAACTACTTAACATTTAAGAAATAAGCTTTGTTCTTTATAATTATAATTGGTACCGGCCATTTAAGAAGAAACATTCTTTAAGGTTTATACCATTCACTTTCTTTCGCTAATTCAATAATTTCTAAAATTTCTTACTAATTAGTTTTACCGAAGTTATTTAACTGCTGGGTTAATTAATTTAATTTATAACAAGTTTGATTTAATTACATTTTAATTGTCAACTTAATAACTGAAGTTCATTTTTGCCTAAAATTATCTTCACTTAAATGGCAAATTACATTTAATTGTTAATTATATTCCCAACCAAATATTTAATTGGTTCTTAGACGCTTTTCTTAGAATCATTCATGTCAGATTTATTGCGAAATTCTTCTTTCCATCAGTGTTCCTCCCTCGTAGAGTTTTAATTAACTGCCACAAATTTGCTCACTCTCTTTAATACAATTCCATTGATTTCCAGTAAAAGGCTGATAAATGAGGTTGAATCTATACATCTTTAAGAAATGTGGCAAATGGGTTGAGAAGCAATTTTAAAATCGAGTGTTAAGTCAGAGAAAGTTGCTACTACATAAATATAAAGAAAATCCAAACATAAAAACCACTTATTTCAGGAAATATTCGAATAAAGGCAACAAAAAGGAATTAGGTTAAAAAAGGGGTGTAAGTTGAATTCAAAATATATTTGCCTATTCTAGTTGATTGACTTTAGAAAAGACGCACAACACACACACACATATACGTACACACCTTCAGAATTCTAATGGATGTTCTGTTTTTGCCACATGTAAAGGCATTCGAGTTTCTCAACTTGGTTTCTTTGTTGGCCAGAAAACTCTGCGTGCGACTTTTGCATTTTAGACAAAACTGACATAGTCAAGTTTTTGTATTTTGCTTTCAGTAATTTACATGCTAACAGGCACAAAGCCAAATTCCTAGCTCCAATAACTTTACCATGCAATTGTTTCTAACACCCCGAACAAACACACACATAAAGGCACAGCAAACTCATACCTACAAATCATATGTCAAAATCAAAGTTAATCCCTTTGTGTTATGTACAGCAATTGAAATTATGTGCTTAAAGGCTTTAACTGAGCCTAACAAAATACAAATAAAAAATATAAATAAAAATACAAAGCCAAATCGCCAATGTTGCAGTCAGACCGAGTACAACAATCCCCAGAACGCAGCACAAATTGCGTATGTTGTACGTACATCGTATTTTTTGCTGTTTGTTTTTGTTTTTGTTTTTTGTTGCTTTTGCCATTATTTTTGTTTTTATTGCGCTATACATGAAACAATCATAAAAAAATGGAGTCGAGAGGCGCAATTTGAAACAACTGCGGCAAGCACTTGAACCCAAACGGTTGACAGCAACAAGAGTACCAACAACAACGACAACAACAACAACAACAACAATATATACACGTATTTTTGTGTGTGTATATATATACATAACAACAACAAACAATAACAGATTTATTGCATATTTCGCACTGGTAATTGAGATTAAACAGTTCAAAAAAGCAGCCGCTTGCCATTTCATAAACCCGCAGGACACATACACTCCCACACAGTACAGCAAGTATGTCCTTTATGGATAACGCATAAATTTAAAGACTCATATATCGTTATGACCCCGCCCCTGCCGCTGACCCTGCCCCCTCCCTCGTACAACCAACCGCTGTTAGCCCCACAATCCAAAGGGTTCTATAGTCGAGGTCATCATTTTGGTCATGCACAACTTGCATGTAATTCGTTTTAATAATTGTCAACTTGCCGCCTTTATTTATGACAAACTTTTAATAATTTAATTGCCGTTGCCCTCTGGTAATTGTTGTTGCTGCTGTTGTTGTTGTTGTATTTGGCGTTGTTTCAATTGCTGGATTTGCCGCATTCGCATTTAATTGATAAATGCGTCAGTCGGCGCGTTGTGCGAGCCGTAATTATAAGCGATTTGAATAATTCAATGCGCAGCTCTTGCCTCAGTCATTGCGTTTTGTTTACGCAATTAATTGTGCGACCAAATACTGCACAGTGGTGCAAAATTAGTGACGAACTAAAGCTAACAAACTACTCAAAAATCAATTTACAATAAAATAAAATATAAGTTTCTTTATAATAAACTTTTTCAATCAAACATCTGACAATTCTTAGCTGCAAACTGGAAAATAAAACTCCTTCATCGAGTTGGTGTCGTTATTAGATTTAAATAGAATTTTGCTTGTAATATGTAACATTGATTTTTTACTTTATTATATTATTTTATTAATATTAGTTGCAGAACTTATTCAAACTCACAATAAAATATGAAATTTATCAAATATTACATATGTAAAATTCAATCTTTATAATAATTGATCAAATGAACATATATAGTAAAAGAAACATTCAACAGGTAATTTAGATTAATAACCATGATATCTGATCAAGTCTGATCTTAATCAAGTTTTACCCAATGAATTCCCAAATATTTATTTTTGATTTTTATAGCCCATCCTATCATTACAAGTTTAATTCAAATTGTTATCATAAGTGCTGTAATCAATGAGAAAAATTAATAAGACTGATTAATAGGACTAATATTTTTCAAAATAAATATTTGAAAAAATTCCTTTGATTGGGATTTTGTATCCTTGTGTTAACAATAAATCTAGTCCATTCTGCAAATCAAACCGAATGTTGCTCTTTAGAACCAAGCTTTTAAATTAACCCTAGATCATCAGCCTGCAACCTTGGCTAGACAAGTTAGTTATATAATTCTCTACTTCTGTCTCCCTGACAAGTTGAACTGCTCACAACTCAATTATTTATCGCATGCAATGCAGTTTTGTGCCACTGTGCGGTCGGGTTGCTTGGTCATCATCTGTTTGGTGTTCTCAACTTCAGTTCTGCACTGTCATTTACTTGATAAGCATTTCAAACACACACTCACATACACACACACACAAACGTCCGACCACGCCCCGCGTGCGACACGACACAACCTGACACGCCTATCCATCCCAAGGATAAAAGAGATGGTGGCACCCCAATGAACCCAATGGTGTTGGTGTTCGGCCTTATGGTGTTCGGTGTGTGTGTGTGTGTGTGTATAGTTTAGCAGCGCTTGGCAGTCGCTCATAAGCAATTCATGTGTTTGCAAACAGTTCAATTTAATTTTAGTGCCGCGGGTGCGAAATTGCTGCTCAATTATTAAGGCAAAGAATTATTAGAGCGGGGACTACAGAACGCGATTCGAGGACTTTTGAGAAAAGTGTTGCTTTTCCGGCCAGGAATTGTGCTGGCCATCAACATTTGCCTAAGCCAAGCTTCAGGTGCGAGTGAAGCTCGTTTCAGTTTCAGTTTCAGGTTTTTAACGTTTTCGGCACATAATTGCGGCAAAACTCGAAGATAAATTACCCAAACTCAAAACTTTGACCTAAGCGCCGTTTCCGTGAGTAAGATTAATGATGCGGCAATTGCCAGCCATATAGCATATAAACGGCAACTATCACAGTAACAACAACAACAACAACGGCAACGGTAGCAAGTTGGACAACTTTATGGGATTTGAATCAAGGGTTGCTTGTAGTCATGAGCGAGTTGAGTGGGTTGAGTGGCTCATGGGCAACAACATAATCATTTTAGCAGCAGGTAACTATGAATACATGGGAAAGAGAGCACCACATGTGGCCAGGGCACCCGCCTAGGTGCGAATGGGTGCATATTTATGGATGAATACTTTAAGCACACACACACACACTCACACACACACGGATAGATACAGCTACATATATGCTACTATTGAGATACTCAGTGAAAGATACATTTATTGCTTTGCCATAAACTTGAGTAATAAATTTTATTTTTATTGTTCAGCTGACTCCAACTGCCTGACTGTCTGACTGCCTGACTGACTGTTTGACGACAGACGGCTGTGGGGTGCAGAGAGCCAAATTGGCATATTTATGACCAAGAGGTTCACGAAAGGCGTTGCCAAAATAGCAAAACGATAAACGACACTTCAATGAACTGAGTGTGGTCGTGATTTATACTAAGAATACCATCAGACGTATCCAAGTTTTAAACTCAAACAAGATGAACGATGTACGATGTACGACTACGACTACGAGTATCTCACGAATGCCACTCTTGGCTAATGGATTTAAGAAGCGAGCCAAATCATTAATAACTTTGAGATACCTCAAATTGATCGTATGCAATTCAAACTACTCGCAATAACTTTGATTAACTTAACTTCAATCAGATTCCATTTTCAATTAGTTGATTTAAAACTTGAGAAATTCAATCTGCAATTCGAGCTTACCACAATTGCTTCATTATGATTTCAAACGACATTCGTGCCCTGTCGCACAAATGAAGCTTCTGGCTTAGTCGGGAGTTACGCAAAATTTATGAATTTGTGGCATGATTCAGGCTAATCACGTGACACATAAAGCAGAGCGCAAAAAAAACATTATTTAAATATCTTAATGCGTTTTATTTAGGAGTATATGCCATGTGTACTCACATTTGTATGTATTTGTGCGTGTGTGCCAGAGTGTGTGTGTGTGTTTGTGTGTATATGGAAATATTCAAATTTCTAGCAGGTGTATAATTAAATTGGAAATTGCGAGTGGGCTCAGGCGATACCTGGGCACGCACAAAAGGCGAAAACAAGGCGAAAATGTTTTCTGCGATTTGAACTTCTTCTAACTGGCCATTGTCGTGGTTCTCGCCTGCTTATTTGGTTAAGCACTTGACCCGCCGTCGAAAGGTCGAATTTGAAGAGAAGAAGTTACTAGACCTTAAGTCCCATCTATGTACATATATACCTTCATCATTATATTCGTTTGTGATTAACTTGTGCTCAGCTATCAACCAACTGATACGTATACACCGCAACCAAAGTCCCCAGGCCATTTTCCTGTGCTACGAATATGTGTGTCAATGACCCCCTTGGGGGTAAACAGGGGGAGGTAGGGATAAAGTCGCCTATGATTACGACCAGGCCAACGCAACGCTGATATAGCCGTGGTACCGTTATAAACCTAATTAATGTATTAAACTTGCAAGATGTGTGATTCCTCCAGCGTTTTACAAGAGGTACGCTTCAAGAACTCTGCAAAAATGATCAACTAATAACAGCAACATATATTAAATTTCTTTAAAAATACTATAATAAATTTGATTTTGTTTCAAATATTTATGAAAATTATTTTTAATAAGTCAAGTTTTATTTTACGTAAACTAAATAACACACAATATTTTACAGTCATATTACTAAATTTTTAATACATTGCAATTGCTGTTTAAAATATTTAAATATTTTCAAAGAGATTAAGTTATTATTATTGAATATTAATTCTATAATATTTAATATTTATTATATTGAGTTTATCAAACTTAATCATATATAAATGATCAATATTTATTGCTTTCGATTCTTCAAGATTATTATTATTACTTCAAAATTATAACGTTATTAGCCATTGCAGTGGTTCAATTAATATTTTTATATTTCCAAAAGCCCTGATAAAACTTAAGCAGAATAATTCAATTCTTAAATATCTATGCAATTCTGTTTACTTTTTACCTTTTATTAATTATAATTACTATTATTTTCATACATTATTCGATTCAAGTTTTTATTTTTATTGTTTCGACATTTATCTTTCTTTACAATTTAAATATCACACTTTTAAATTTATTAAATAAAGAAAAATAGATGAAACCCGTATCGCGTTTAAAGTTCTTTCATTCGAGATTAACAGCTCACATATATAAGTAATTGAGCAACCCTCGCGTTGTGCAGCTTATGTAGCGCTTCTCTCATTAAATGCGTAAATTTAATTGGCCCAACGTCACACGCGTCGTATAATTAATGATTTGAGTCAGAGCCACAGAACAATTCAACAGATTGGAACTGAACCAAACAGAACAGAACAGAACAGAGCAGACGAGGACATACGAGATGAGAGCAGAAATGAACATACTAAAAGAGACGATCCAACATCATCTGAATAAGTCATAAGGTCTTGGCTTTCCAAACAATAGTAATACCAGCAACAACGAAAACTACGATAACAACAAGAACAACAACAATAACAACACTCAACACAAATAAGCCATATCTGTTTCGTATTCGTATTGACTGGCAGTTAACATGGCCAGGCAAAAAGTTTGCTTGAGTTTTCAACTGCTAGCAAAATTGTCCTGTGCATACCAAAAAACCTGCAACAAGGCAACTACAAACACACAATTGCAACTGTCACCCATCGAAACACACACATTCGAATATGTAGTATATACTATATAGTCTTCTGTTAGTATTTGGCAACAATTTATAAGGGCAATACGTGCAGGGCATATGCCGGCGAAACTTCCTGTCGAGGACAAGCGATGACTACAACTACGACGCTGTGAATGGACGAGAAGGAGTACGAAGTTGAGGTTGAGGACAACTATGCGAGGTCCACGCGTGTGCATACCAATGGCAATGTTGGCAAACATTTTAAAAAGTCAAAACGGAACTCGCAACTGGTAGCTACAAATGCAACTTATGCGGGGACCTGTCCTGAACCTGCAGCAAAGAAATTACAAGAATACTGCAAAGCAGAGTATGTTTGACTGTCATATACCCTCACTGTTGACATTTTTCCAAAATTACGATTATTGCAACCAAACTAACAATTTTCGCGAAAAGAAAAAATTACGTTGAGAACCAAAAATTACTAAAAATAGAGAAAACATATTGAAAAAGATTACTTTAAAGTTATGTATTTGCTGAGAAATGTTCGTTTACAACTCAATTTCCCTCATTTGGTCTTAATGCGACAAATTACAATAAAAATGAAATATTTTAATTAAATTTTATGTATATAACAAATATATAAAAATTAAAAATATATTATAAATGGACTAAAACGCGTCTTACAACGAAAATCATAATTTTATATTTTTTGTTAAATTTTGATTTTACTTTCGATGTTTCCAATATTTGAACAAAAAAATACTTATAATGTTTTAAGCTCACATGCGGTAAAAGTCTATAGTTTTACAATATTTAGAATTTTTAAATATAGAAATGTTTACAGCTCATATTTACAGATCAAGCTCATCGCATCAAGTATACGCACTTATCTGCAGGGTATTCCGCTGAGCAGGCGAGGCAAGTTCTTGAAATTGCTCGCACTGCGTTGGCATGTGGCGCTATTGCCGTTGCTGTTGTTGCTGCCACTGTTACACAATTCGATAATAAATATTACAAGCTAGACAACAACAAAATGGAAAGAAAAGAAAAGTCGAATAAAAAACATGGAATTCAACAGCAGAACAAGAAACAAAAACGAAAAGTTGAGCGCACAAAACGAGCGAAAACAAATTAAATTCGGTTTGTCGTTTTCTTTTCTTTTTGCATTTTACAAAATTTTTAGCAATTACGAGGCGTTCCAGGGGGTGGCAACAATTTGCATAAGTTGATGCCAGTGGGCAAGTGGGCGTGGCAATGACAATTCGACGCGACGTCGCATTGATTACAAGCGTGAAAATGAATTTCGAATATGCGACAATTGAAGTCAGAACCACAGGAAAAGCGCCAAAAAAATATGCAACAAAATTATGGCTCATTGTCGGTCGGCGCCCCAAGGTATGCTATGATTTTTGTGTTAGTCTATAGAAAAGAAAAGCCAAAAGAAAATTTCAACTTTACTAAGTACATGAGAGGTTCAGAAAATTTATATTTTAATTTTCTAAAAGGGTTAGATATCATTTCGTTAGGAGAATATTTATTTTATTTGATTTAATGTCGTAGTGAAATGCAATCCATTATTAACTTGATATATACATTTGATATCTACAATTTTTCCGACTATAAAGATCTGATATTTAAAAAAAATATATATATATGCCAAAAATATTTTCGGAAAATAGTTGGAGAAAAAAAATTAGAAAAACAGACAGTTGCTTTAATATAGTTTAGCCATCATTACAGTTACGAAAAATCATTTATTTTCAGTTTATTGTGCCTAATAAATATATTTATAGACGGTATTATAAAATTATAATCAATAGATGAGCATAAACAGTTTGCTCGATTTAGTTAAATCTATCTGTTTATATGAAAACGTCAATCTCAGAGATTATCAGAGTAATAACCAAGTAATTTGGAAATAATAACATCAAATTAATTATACACGTATTGATTTTATTTTCAATTTTGTCGTAATTAAGACTTAACGAATCCGCAGAAGAATATTATATATATGAAGATATTACCTTGCATTCTAAAATATATATAGCTTGACGCGCTCTTTATGTAACCAAAACGTTTCCTTTCGGACAAAGATTTAACGCAGACATTAATATTTAATAAAAAATTTGTAATAAGCCAGAATAGGAAAAGCCCTAACTCGTTCTTCCCGTTATATTTTCATATATTTTAATGAATTTTTAATTAATGCACACAAGTGTCTGCAAATACGTATTGTGAGACCTCAAAGTTGGACACTGGGTATCTCGAAGTCGATCAATTCTTTAGCTCCTTGTACATATTGTTATTGTCGCATGTATTTGCAGTCGTCGTGAAAAATGTGCTTTTTATGCTTCATTACGTCGCGTCTTCCTGTTGTCAGTTTTTCTTTACATTTCGTTTAACATTTGTCACTTTTATAGCAGCATGTGTGTGTGTGTGTGTGTGTGTGTGTGTGTGTGTAAATGTATCTATGTATATTCTTGTTATATGTCTGCATATTCGTACATATGCCTCGCAGCTGCCCAGCTCCATTTTGGCTTGTCGTTTTTCCATTTTCCATTTTTTGACTAGATTGCTTGCTCTTATGTTATTTGTTGTTGTTGTTATTGTTGTTATTGTCGCGAGGATTTCATCAACAGCTGCTGCAAGCTCCTGAACACATCTCCCAGCCTCTTTACAACTTGATTTAAGGTTCAGTTGATATGTCGCCATTTCGCTCTGCTTCTCTTTCTTTATCTCTGTATTTGTATCTGTCTCTCTGTTTGTCTCCTGTCTCCTGACAAATGTCATGTTCAAATTGTAGACTCAACTTTTGACTTTTGACAACGGCGCTGCTTTGATAGATAGACTGGATAATGCAAGGAGTCAAGGTCGAAGGACATTTCCATTTAATGGACTGTGAAAAGTTCAATTTTCAATATGTGCAACTATCACTTTGAATTATCCCACGAGTGAGATTTGATTTGTACAACAGCAACAAGTTTTTTTCTTAAATTTAAATTAAATTCTAGTGTCTGCATCAGAAATTTTTTTTAAAAATCGCTTTAATGCAGCATCCTCTTAAGCAAGAAAATTTTTCTAAAAACTAGGGACAATGCGGTAAATCTGAATTTGTGCAAAACTGTAGTCAATTCTAATTTTTTACATTTATTAATATTAAAACGACAATATTTCTGTAGGTAACTTCTCAAGAAATTAGTTTTTTTTCCACATTTGTAAATAAATTGTTTTCCATTATTATAAAAGGAATATTACCAGGGATTAAAACCGATACGAATATCGGTTTCACTTACGGTTTCGGTTATGATCGAATTAAGGTTATCGGTTTTGCAAAATCTTGGAGTATCGGTTTCGTAACGGTTATCGGTTTTTTGTAAGTTTCGGTTTACAAATAACGGTATGGTTTCGGTTCACAAAAAAAAAAGAAATACCAAAATAAGACGCTTTATTCATTGTTTTACATGAAAAAAGACTTAATGCTCTTCTTTTTAGCCTGGAAAATAATGTTATCTAGTGACTGGAATGATCCAGTGTAATGTCGATTTTATTATAATATGATCTCATATAAATTTGGTTCATTTGTTTTAAAATTTGGATTATTTTGATTTTACTGAACTTTGATAACTTTGAACCGCCATAACTTTGTTAAAAGTCAATCAATTTTTATGCGAAATGTAAATTTTTTTGAAAATCGAATTTTTCGAAATTTTACAGTGTTACCCCTTTATCTTTTTTGATTTTGAAAAACTAGAATTTTCAATATGAACAAAATTTAAATGCAGAACAAATTTGGAGGTAAAATTATGCTCAAATTTACATTCCGCATAAAAATTGATTGACTTTTGACAAAGCTATGGCAGTTCAAAGTTATCAGTACATGCGACGGGCAGAACCGAAATTAACCCTTATAAATGAATAGGTTACTAAACGGTTATTTCGGTTTAAAGAGTTTCGGTTTATGAGTTTCGGTATCAATCGGTTATTACCGGTTAAAGGTTACGGTTTCGGTTAAGGTTTTAATCCCTGAATATTACTATATATATATTTTATTGATAAACACAAAACCAAATCTAATCAGACCAATATTTTAATTTCAAGACACTTTAAAATAAGATGAAAATAATTACCCATACTTTAGTTTAACTCTTAATACAAATTGTCAAACATTTGCAGGCTAATAAGGGTTGCAACAAGTTAAGCCACTTTGTTTGCGTATATGTCTGCTCAATTGGGTAAAGAATAACATAGCACACCCGAAACTATAAGTTACATTAGGATTGGGGTCGCTTTTGTATTATGTAGTCATTGATCTGACATCAGTTTTGTCCAAGAGCTGCTTTCAGCAATGAGCTGGAATCACATTAGCGTGTTAAACTACTTAACACACACAAAAGCAGTGAACCTGCACCTGAACGCAAGAATAAGTCGAAGATGGAGATGGAGATGAAGACTGAAACTGAATCCTAAATATATCCGGAAAATGGTCGGAATCGGTATTGGGCTTATGAACAAACCATTTGCCACATTGGCTAACCATGTTGTGGGTGCTCCACCATTTCGCCTGATTGAATTAATCAGCATCATTATTTTGTGCTATTTGGCTTTAATGTATTTACGAGCATGTTTCAATTAGGACACGAGTCAAATCCTGCACGAATCGAAAGCGAACAAAGCCCAACATAAATTCAGATACGCCGAATGCTTAATATATATGTATATATCTATATCTATCTATATATGTAGGAGAATTCTATTGAAGAAGAGCACAAAGTGTGTCTTTGACTTAGGAATTTATGTGGCTACGTGCAAGGCATTTGTCCAAAATCACAGACACGACCATATACAGACACACTCCACTTTTGCATGTCCTGCAAGTCCTTAAGTGTGCATTGGCATTTGTAGCATGCATATTTAATGCGATCATGAAGCGAGCCATTATTGAAATTGGTTCACAATAACAAACAAATAAACAAACTTCACCTAAGTTCAAATAAATAAATACATACATGTGTTTGTATTTGTATAGTATTAGTTTAATCAAAGCATTGGCAATGTTTTTTATATCGTTTATTGAATGAATCGGAAAAAATTACAATTGATGATTATTATGATGAAGATGAAGATGTTGTTGTTTGAATTACGCAACCAATCAATGCCAAAGTACCGGCCCAGACAGGTGACAAAGCACAGAGCAGAGCTACAGATACGCTTGGAAATGAAAGTATCTACAAGATGGTCCCATATAACAAAGCGTTCAGCACTCACACACATACATACATATGTACATACGTACACATATTGTATTATTTTCAATAAGCAGGCGACATATTGATAACAAAAGCTTTGAAATATACCCATAGTCCTTATCCTCCTCTCATCTCGTTTAACTACAACATATGGGTAAAAAATATTGAATATCCCCAAACACACATACACAGATACTCACACACACAAAGAAACTGAGATGCTTGGAGCATAAAACATTTTGAAATTGTGAAAAAATTTTATGGCTCTGGCATTGTATTGGATTTTGTATTGTCCGCGTGTGGGGATTTTTTAGGTTCTTTGGTTGGTTGGTTCTTTGGTTGGAGTAGAAATCTCATTGAACATATGTTGATATGTCTGACGGTGCCGTGGGATTAGACTACGCTCTGCTACAGAATTTCTATTATATGAAAAACGAGAAAGCAGCGAGTGAGATGATGTCGAAATGATATGACTATAAATGCACTGCAATGCACTGTGCTCAAAAAAAATAACCACAAAAAACCATTTAAAAACTGCCAGCCCAAAAAGCTGCACAGCTCGTACATGGATGCAAATGAGAGCGTATGTGGCATGACTCCTCTTTCTCATCTGCATCCTTCTGCTTCTTTCCATCTTTGATGCCACAAAACACTGGGAAAACGTCGCTTTGTTGCAAGCACCCTCCCACGTGAAGACCTCTATCGTTACCTCTTCTTTACTCTCAGTGCTTCTGCTGCTGTCACCTAATCCCCTTTTTCAATAAGATTTAAATTTGCATTTGACACATATTGGACGACGACAACGCCAACGACAACGCCAACAACAACAAGGAGAACAACGACAACGCAACAAACTGCGCTGCGAATACGAATAAATATAGAAAAAATACGGAATAAAAGTGCAACATTTGACAGGTCGAAGATTACCTGCTCTATAAAGAAAATGTACGTACATATGTAAAATCGATTCTTTTCTTGTTTACCAGCTATAAATATAATCCCATATTTTAGGTCCTTAACTTTTTATATATTTATTTACTTATTTCAGTTTTTTTAAGAGAAACATAAATGGTTGACATATATCAATTTTGGAAGACTTATTAAGTTAATGTAAGTAATGTAATCCGTAAATTAGCTGCAAGGGATTTATTTATTTATCCTTTCAAATTTGCTAACAAGTAAGTAACTTTAGGGATCATAATCTTAATAAAATGTTACTGAATGCACATTCGAATATTATAATTTAAATTTAAAAGCTCAAACATAAGTAATACCTCCATACAAATATTTAAATATTAGAAAAATTCATATACATACAACTACCGATATAACCATTATATATTAAAATAATTATTTTTAAATTTTTAAGTCTATTAAAAGCAGTCGACAAAAAAAGAACAAAAAAAATGTGTAATCAGCTTAACAATAAATTAATTGTCTCAATCAATAAAGTTATCGTTTTGCGATAAGCAAAAGAAAATATTTATTTGATATTTCATTAAGTAAATCTTCATTTATTATGAATTCCGATTAATTTATTATCTCCTAGTTAAATGTACCCAAAACATTTTAAAACAATTTATGTTATACAGAGATGATGCTAATTGTTTTGTAAATCCCATGAGGATTTTATAGCAATGATCTTTCATATAAGAAAACAAGAACAATCCAATTGCATATTGTGCATAGAAATCGAAGTTACCTAAATTGAGTAGTGTATAGAAAAACCATAACATATTCGTAAGAGGGAATGCAATGTAGTGCATGGGAAGGAAGTCAAAATCTATTGATGGGTGGGTGAGGAAAGACATACCTCAAACCAAACCCTACCTATCTCCTTCAGCTAGCTAAGTGAAAAGCTATTCGTAGCGTAAAAGAAAATGCACGTCATTAGCATAGCTGGTTAAAACAGTTGGTAGTTGGATTTGACTGCGATGGTTCGTCGGTTCGTTGGTTGGTTGGTATGTTGACAGGTAGGTTAGTTGTTAGCCCGGTTAGTTGGTGGCTATGGTTGTGACATGTTATGTGATTTGATTTGGTTTCACTCCATGCCCATGCAAGAAAGACTACGACTAGGGTAAGTACGTTTTGGCTCGAAAACCTAATTAGCCGACATTCCATAAGTCAGCTTGTAAATGGACATGACAGAGAAATGGCAACTGTGCCAAATGGCAGACAACAGTTTTAGACTTTCGCAGACAAATGGCATTGAACTACACTTAGAAAGTCTTAAGGATGTCAAATCAAAGAAAAAGACTTTTAAAGTATTTTTCTTCGAAGGAGAAGAAATAATACATTCTGATTATGGATTTGTATGTTTAAAGACTTTAAGAGGTTTAAACTTTAAAGTGTAATTCGATACACTCATTAGTTTCCAACTCAACAGCTTGCTGAATTTTTAAAGATTTTCCTCTAAAACACATTACCCATTGAAGCTATTCTTGGATAACATTAAAACTAACTCACTTCTTCATTCATTATTTACCTTTCTCACTAAAATCACATTTGTTTCATTCTATTTCTGTTTCCTTTTCCCACGGCAATCTTTACATTCCCCCACATTTTGGTCTATCTAGAACATTTTAATGTATTTATCGATTCATCCCACACATGTTCTATTTTGCTGTACTTAACATTTATAATTGATACTCATACCGTGTATGTGTGTGTGTGTGGGTAATTTGTTATTTTCTTCATTCTCTGTTTGCATTCATTATGATTTCCACTTGCATTCTCGACTTTCTTTCAAAGAATCACTCGCATAAACTCATATATCATTCATGTGGGGCTGTTTGACTCTCGGTTCATCATAATTTACACAATATTCTTATGCTCTAATTGTGTCTCGTGTAACAATTCAAATCGAATTTCATTTGCCAGTAATAGATTTCTCAACTTTCTTTAGCTTTCTCTTGTCAGCACACGCTTTGTCATTCTATCTCGGTTATTCTTCATTCTATGCTTCATTAAAAAGTAAGTCCTTTTAAATTGGCCCCCTTCACCAATTGGCATTCATGCAAGGCAATGCCAAAGACGAGTGTGTTTTCTTTTTCCCCACTGCCTTTTACACTCTGCTCTCACTTCTGCCCACTTGAAATCGTTTTGGCCTGGTCCACACGCACATTTTTTGCGCGTGTGCCTTTCAATTTGCTGACTGTGTGTTTGCCCAGTTAGTAGAACATAACGCCCCGATCCAATCCCCGAGCTTTTCCGCTTTTCCAGATGTTTGCCTGGCAAATATTTTAGACTATTTGGCTTTGGCCAACGAGCCAACGAGCCGTTGAAGTGCTCCAAGAGAAATTTGTCAAAGGGTTTCCCTATTCTCCCTTAATTCTCCACAATTTCCCATTCCTTCGACTGTTTGTCATCCATGTCTGGCAATGTCTGGCGGGCAATTTCCATAAAGGACGAGAGGCTGTAACCAAGCGCCGTCAAATATGTTAAATAACAAACTATTTTGCATTTTTATTTTTCTCTTATTTCTGTCTTTGTGCTCGTATCAATGGCCAAGCGCCTGGGCATTAGGCAAATGTGAATGCTACTCTCAATTTAAGTGTGAGTGTGGCTAACAGTATGTGTGTGTGTGTGTGTGTGTGTGTTTGTTTGTGTGTGTGTGTGAATGTGGCCCACTCGAGCAATGCGAATTCCTTGACGCAAATTTGTGCGGCTTTCACTTGCCACATGAGCAGCAACCTCCCTACCTACCTCCCTCCCTCCCCTGCCATCCTTGTCTTTAACCTCTTCCCTCTTTTAACCTCCCCCTGTTTCTCTATCTCTTTGCTGTTTGCCTCTGCGTTTTGCGTTTTTGTTTGCAGAGCCATGTCAATTTAAATCTATGTCAAAACACACGGCTTAGTTGAGGTTTATTTATGTCGGTCTAACTCTGACTCTGGCTGCTGCCTGTGTGTCTGTGTGCCTGCCACGCCCCCGCTGCTGTTGTCGCCTCCCCTTGCCCAACTCAACAACTCGTCGTCGACATCGCTTTTAACCGAATTCAATAAAAATGAAAACGGTTTTTATTTGCCTTTCCGAGTCACGTAAATGGATCTTTTGCACTATCTGGATAATATTCGATTTCCAGTTTTTCACAAATTTGTGAAATTGGTTTGGCAAACGGTTAAGTGCAGCGGTTATCCCCCTCCCCTCCACCCCCCACAAAAACCGAATGATAAAATTCTAATTTCCTGCGTATTTCATAGACGTATTTGTTTGGCAAACGCAAAACTGATTTCACAGTCACAAATCGGTCGTTTTGGCTCCACACACATTCTACATATGATTAACATCAATCAGTGAGGTCGTTTCACTTGGTCTATTTCCCCTTATCATTCCACATTGCCCATTTCCTATTCCCCTTTCCGTGATCGTTGTCGTACTCGTAATTAAAAATCAATCAGCGTGTGACATAAAGCTCAATGATGGCACGATAGACAAGGCAACTTACTAAACTGACCGCTAGATGGCGTGCGACCGCCAAAAATTGAGGCGTATTCGATTCCATTTCATGTCTGCGGATGAAATATTTGACGTGACCTTCAATTAAAGGCGAACAGCGAACAAGTGATTTGGAACATTGGATTAAGGCCGAGATTTGAGTTTTGCCAGACAACGACGATTATATTTATATTTGAGTGGGGTTTTTATAAATAAACATATGTTTTTTAGAGTGCGAGTCTTAGAAATGTGTGAGCAGCCCTCGCTAGAAACAAGATACGAAATACTCGGCTTGTGGTCCAACCTGAACTAAAAATAGAAAGGTCGGCCGCGAGTTAGGGTTGAAGGAGATAAGCGAGTCCTAACACATGTGATTGGTGGCGATGCAATTGTAGCATTTCTAATCTTACAAATACTCAAAACTATGTTAAGAAACTCAAATAATGTCACTCAAACTGAAAATAATATTTATCTAGAATAAGAAACATTGTATTGTAACTCAAAGTCGGCAAGGGGTCGATCCTCTGCCGGCTATATAAACCGATATACGACAATAAAGAAATTAGTCTTGAACGGAACCCGACCCACGGTAATTCTGTTCATTGCTCGCCAGAGCTAGCGCTTGAGCCCGACCCACGGTAACTCTTGCCTAGCTCTTAGGGAAATAGATGCAGCCATGACCGAATTTTCTCAAATCTTGGTTTATCGAGCGATTGGCATACGAGATACACGTATCCACGCTCAGATAATTTGCTTGAAGTTGGTTTCACGCCTTCCTAGGATTATCAGGAAATCTAGCTTGAGAACATCATCTCTCAAAAAATCCAAATAGAGAGAAGTAAAAAAAAAAAGATTGAAGAACTGAATAACCGTGTGTTGTTAGCAGCGGCATAAGAAAAGACCGACTAGCTAGCAGCAACGGCGAAGTTAGAAGAAGCCCGGTTAACTGATAGTGCCGGCAAAATTTGAAGAGAACAACCGTGTGTTGTTAGCAGCGGCATAAAAAGAGACCGGCTAGCTAGCAGCAACGGAAAAGTTAGAAGAAGTCCGGTTAACTTATAGTGCCGGCAAAATTTTAAGAGAACAACCGTGCGTTGTGGCAGCGGCATACTTTAGAATCCGACAATCAGCATCATCGGCAATGTTCCAAAAAGAGGAATAACCTATTGTTGTGGCAGCGGCTAAGTATAGAAACCGACAATCAGCAGCAACGGCAATGTTCATACCATAGAACAGCGCAGCAACCAGATCCTTACAACATCTGGTTGCCACAGAAGAGAAATAAGAGACGAAAAAATCCGGAGAGCTAGTAGGTGACGACAAACAGCAAGCAGCAACGGCAATACAACATCAGCATCGCAGAAGAAAGAAGGTGTTCAACCCAGTTAATCGACAACATCTGGGCAACGTAGAAGGAAGAAGAAAAAGTCTCGGCTGACATCAACAGCTGGGTATACAGATCATCCACAACAGGCGATCTGGCAACAAACAGCAGAACAACAACAAACGGTCTGGCAACCTTGAAGGAGGGATGACTCACTTCTAATCAGCAGCTCAAACGACGTTTGGGCATTTTATTCCCCCGGCAAATCCTCACTTTGGAGGAAAACTGGAGGGGGAAAATCGGTAAAACACAAAATAGAGCAATAACTTTGCAGCTCCTAATATCCCTAATATATAAATTTAAAAATACAGTCCATTACAATATCAGAAGGAATTCAAGAAATATTCCCCGCCGCAAAATGTTTATAAATAAACATGTACATTTCCGTGCGGCTTAGAATTAATAATATTTCCCGCCGCAAAATGTTTATAAATAAACATATGTTTTTTAGAGTGCGAGTCTTAGAAATGTGTGAGCAGCCCTCGCTAGAAACAAGATACGAAATACTCGGCTTGTGGTCCAACCTGAACTAAAAATAGAAAGGTCGGCCGCGAGTTAGGGTTGAAGGAGATAAGCGAGTCCTAACACATGTGATTGGTGGCGATGCAATTGTAGCATTTCTAATCTTACAAATACTCAAAACTATGTTAAGAAACTCAAATAATGTCACTCAAACTGAAAATAATATTTATCTAGAATAAGAAACATTGTATTGTAACTCAAAGTCGGCAAGGGGTCGATCCTCTGCCGGCTATATAAACCGATATACGACAATAAAGAAATTAGTCTTGATTTAGAACCCGACCCACGGTAACTCTTTTCATTACTCACTACAGCTAGCGCTTGAACCCGACCCACGGTAATTCTGGCCTAGCTCTTAGGGACTTAGAAGCGGAGAACGTTCAAGTATTTCTCAATACTTGTCCAGGGGATTGGCATTGGAATTGGTTTGGAATCAATAGCTTAATTGGAGAGGAAATAATTGTGAATTAAGTTTATATTTAGAAAGGAATACAAATAAATTTAGGTTTGGGGATTTTAGCAGAGTTTCTTCTAATGGGAAATTCGAATTTAAGCTACGATCTGTCACAATAACAATAACAAATAACTTATAGTAGTTAAGCATGTTTTGATCAAATGACCAATCCATTCTGTAAAAAATATTGTCATTTTTACAGAATGGTCAAATAGGCCAAATACTTGAAATTTATCAAAAACTCACAGTGTCTTCCAGAAACATATTTTAGTTACTTATTTAACAGTTTACACATGAATCAGCTCACTAGAATGAGCTTACCAACTTTTCAAAAATTTAAATTTTTCATATTTTTTGTTATTATTAATTTTAACTAAAGTTAAAGTTTAAGGAACAAAATGAATTTTTTAAATTCTTGTAACAATTTTAACATGCATTGATAGTAAACTATTTATTTTGTTTTAAAATATTTTTTTTTTAAATATAGAAACTTCGATGTATTCAAATTTAAAAGAAAAATTAAATTTTATCAAATAATCAAAATAACCAAATAAACTAAAGGATTAATGGATTACTTCATATCTATCAACATTCTGTGCATGATTTAACATAAGTGCTCGATGGATATAACATTTTAAAGAGATTGAAACCCCTTAGGGTTTTGCAGTCTGCTTCGTTAGATTGAGGATAAAAAGCTTAAGCAGCACGATAGAACCAGTCTGACATTTTCAAAGGACGTCAAAGACACTCAATCATTACAGAGGTGTCTGAGTTTCGGTATCTTGGGGGGTTTCGGCTTGTAGACGCCTAGTAGACATTATGAAAGTATGTCCATACCAGATTTCACTGACAGTTCAACTGTTAGAAAATACATAGACTGTACGTCAGCTTGTAACTGGTGTTCATTTGTTTATGAAATGTTAATTAACTTGAGGTGAAGCCAGAAAGAGCAGAGAATTCTTTACACAGAGTTATGACAGTAGTATGAAGGCCAAGTTGCGTTTAAGGCAGCGTTATTTTCTTATGGCTAAAATAAAATAGACCGAGATCCCTGTTTATTATTACTTTCACGCTCCTCTGAGCACTAACCTAACCTTTTGTGGCTCTAGCCCAATGTGCGGTGACAACTCAACCTACATCATCAACTTGGGCCTACATTCCATCACTTTGTGTGGCAAAAGTGGAACCCAAAAAATAGAAAAAGCAGACGGAAAAGAAAAAAGTTGTTGTTTCTTTTCATTTACTTCGTTATAGTATGCGCATTCGCATTGTCCAGAGGGCAAAGCATAAACAGATCAATAAAGCAGAAACAAAGTTTGGGGACACCCAAAAAACTACATTTCGCTGTCAAGAGCAAGATACCAAGTCCAACAACAGCAACTGTCGCAGTTCCCATGCAAATTTCGCAAATGTCCCTCGATTCTCCGATTCCCTGAATCCCTCCCAAAGTTGTTCAGAGATAGTCGCATTCCCTGCGTGACCGCCATAACTGTAGCCTGTCTATTTGTTTGTACAAATAATGTGTAAGCAGGCATATTTTTGTCAACGAGGCTAATTTCTGTCAGAGATTTACGTGACAATGGCTCGGGGAGTTCTCATTCTCCTTTTCGCTCTCCTTCGCTCTGTAGAGGTATAAGAAAGGCAAAAAAATTAAAAGAAATCAACAACACCATACAGTGGACAATTGTAGCAATAATTGCAAAATTAAAATTTGAAAACCTTTTACTAATTTTTACTTGTAACCAACCAACACTATGAATATTTACGAATACTTGAAATCCTTCCTTTCCCTGTACCTTTCGATATATCCCTAAGCTTAATAATACTAATATTATTACAAATACAAATTCGAATACTTTTTGATTGCTTTTAAAACTTAAGAGAATTCTACAATTTGAAAACTTTATTTTCCCTATACCTTTCAAGATATCCCTGAGCTTACTAATACAAATGCTTATGCTAATTCAAATATTATTACAAATACAAAATCGAATATTTTTTAATCGTTGATTAAATTTACACAAATTCATGCACTTGTACTAAAATTTAAATTAATACTATTATTAATACATTCGGTTTTCTTGATTTACACAAATACGTGCAGTTTTCAGATTTAATTTCAACTTTTATATACATTGTTTTAAATTTGTAATTAAAATCAATTTTCCCCATTTTAATTTTATTTTTTATAAATTTAAATAAATTAATAAATAAAAATTATAATTTTTTACCAAACATTTTTCTGGTAAATATACCATAAAACCTTTAAGTAAGTAAGTAAGTAATAGTCTAGTGACGAAAGTCTTTCCATATCCCAAAATTTCTGATATCCAATTTTGCGACGAGCGATATTTAATTTAATATATGAACTCATTTAAAGAAAAAAATGTTTGGCAGTCGTTAATTTTGTTAGTTAAGACTATAACTTTCGATCGGTATATAATTCGATCTGATCGGACAGTCGAAGCCAATTGTCCATTCTTCCTGTATAATATTGCTATTCACCTTTTGCACAATTCGTGCTGCTTTCGTCACTAGCGCGGACTGCCGTCCGCAGTGATGGTAAAATTGACCACTGTGCAGCAACAGTAACAAAACAAGAACAACAAATGACACACAGCTCGACACAAAAACAATTACAAAACAAGTTCCATCAAAGCGCTGCTTTTTGTGGGTTCCACTGAGAGGAGAGAGAAAGAGAGAGAGTAAGGGAGACTAGGTGGACTGGGTGGACTCTGTGGATTGGGTAACTAGGAGCCGACGCTGAGGTTCGTCTTCTTCGCTTTGCGGGCCGACAGTCAAGCCATAAAAAGAAATATAACGGCAATGCGAACGAGGAGCAGACGGGCGAAAAAACTGGAACCATGAAGAAACATCAACAAACTGGGTTAGGTGCGACAGGTTGAGTAGTTGCAGAGGAGAGGGGCCTCCTCCTCCATTGTTGCGTTGCAGGTCTGTGTTCTTTCGTGTGTTGTTGTATCTTTTTTTCTATACACCTATGTTAACGCTTTATGAACGATGTATGCTTGTTGTCTGCTTCTGTTATTGTATTCCAAAATGAATGTATGACACATATCCAGCTGCCAGTCCTCGTATGCGTTCCACTTTCGAGAAAATCTTAAGCTGAGCCGAGAGCCAAGAGCCAAGAGCCTACAGCCCCAGAGACACTTGACTACATATCACATCAATCAGAAAGATATCAACAGGGAAGTACGTATTTTGTATTTGTATTGTACACACACATATCCATACATACATACATATACATATCTGTTGGGAAATTCAACAAGGCAAATCACACAACAAATCTGTGGAGAGAAAATTAAACGAGCTCAGACTGTGACGTATATTGACAAATGGACACTTGTTCCCAGGGAATTCATTCGTAGCTACAGAGCTCACCTTAGAAGGCATTCCACAATTATTCATTTCTTTAAGATTATCCACAAATTATTGCAGGGAAATTTATAAATGAATTGTCTAAGGTGAAACATAAATTAACAAATTTTAAAATTCATTTAAAATTTTGTAATTCGTAAGATTGGATCAAATAAGCTGACAGCCATGCTCCGAAATTGTATATATTTTTAAGGCGATCTACAAAGTATGCTATGCTTAATGCAGGGGGAATTTATTTTAATGAACTAAAGATCGAAGAAGAGTAGACAGAAATTAGGATATTAGAACTTTCAGGAGGATAATCAAAATCGGAGAAGAATCGCGATATATGCAATTACAGTATATCAACTAATTGCATTACAAACATACTTATTTCATTTTCTTTAGTTGTAATTATTCAAAAATAAAAACTAATTTAAATATTTTTAAAAAAATAAATAATGAGTATAGAATATGTGAAATACTTTTTTCTTTGTAAAAATATTTAACTAACATTGTGTATATGGATGTTATTGGAAAATACTAACTACTCAATTTTGAAGATCAAACTGTAAAAGCCACAAGCCCACAGAAATCGAAACACACACTCCCATGTATGGTACATATGTAGAAGTGACCAACTCATCCAGAGTCCATCACAGGCCATGACATGAAAGTGTCCGACTTGATATCAGCATTTCATTCATTTTTGTGCCCAGGGAGCAATGTGAGTAGCTCTTCCCACTCCCCTCAATCCCTCATTCCAGCAAACTCCTCGTTCATCCGTCTGACGCTGCCATCGCTTGTTTATTGGCTGACAAGTGCTGTACGTCCGGCTGCGTTTGCGGAAATGAGCAAATGACTAATGACTGACCAGAGTCAAACGTCCCCCGACATCACCCCCTAGCTGCCACCCTCTCCCTAAGCCACCATCCTACCCCTTACCTTTCACTAGCCGGTCGGAGCAATTGGGCAGTGTGCGAACAAGTCGCATGTTGTTTGCACTGCGCTTCAATTAAAGTATCGCAGGAAATTGAACTTTTAGTCAAGAGTATGTGATGTTAGGGGGTAAGTGGGTAATGGAAGGGGTAGGAATAGGAATAGAATCGTTATGTTACCTACTTGTCTGGCTGGTTGTTTGGTTGTGCTTAAAGCTGGACAGTATCCGTATCCGTATCCAGGTGTTGCATATGTAAGTACGTTCTTCTTCCTCTTCTTTTTATTCTTGGCGACTACAGTTTGAAGAGCACTTCACTTTAGCACTTTACACACACTCACACACTTCAATCACAACAAACACGTAGAAGAACAATAATCACTTTTTGGCCAGGCGTATTGGGGCTGTAAATTCTTGGTCGATGCTTTCACGTTCACACGTTCACATTTCACGTATTAGAAAGATTCGCCATGGCGAAAAACTCGTACTACGTACGACGCGTGCTGACTGCGCTGTTCGCTTCGCTTCGCTGTCGCTGTCGCTGCCACTACCGCTGCGCCGCTGTTGTAGCGCCAAATAACAAACGTGTACTGACACATCCGCACAACATTATGCGCATTTTATGGCCGACGACCTTCGCCGTGAGCTTCGTTTTTAGAACATCCACGAAGCAGAAGCCGAAGACGAATTCCGATGAGCGGACGCCAGGCATACAATAAGAAAAACATTGTCCTAGGCGCAACAGACGAACATAAAAACGTGCCAAAAGTGCAGCGAGCAACATTAAGCGTGGGAGAGCGAACAATAAAGAGCGCCAACTAAATAAGAGAGCTTGAGCATGCGCAGAGATGGCGCCTGCTGTCGCATAATTGAATCTGGCAATGCCGCACCACAGCATCGCTGTAAATTCAAAAAAGCGGACAGTGATTTGATGACGCTTGACAATAAAGATGAATGAATGAACGGGTCTAGCAACACTCAGAGAGGAGGAAGAATGGAGTGTGAGTGATAGGGTGTGAGATTGAATGAACTGAGTGTGCGGTCTCAGGTCAGGCGATGTGCCCTTTGACCGCAGGTAACGGCCGACAGCTAATAAACTCGGGCCCAAAATGTGTTCGTCGAATTTATTGTTAAACATTTCTAGTCCCCGAAAGGAACTAAGACTGACAAATGGCCACGCACACAGGCAATTTGCAAGTTTCTCCCTACTCTCCAGAACACCCCACTTTCTATGAATTTAACCAAGTCGACTGACCGACGTACCGCCGTACCGACCAACCAAGAATATGTATATAAAGTTTATGCTCCTTTTTGGCCATTGCATGTTTTATACGCTCCCATTGCTGTTGTTGCTCGGTTTTTAATATACAATATTAGCCGGTAGTGATGTTTCAATTAATTTTTAAGGTATTCCAACAGCTACAGCGGGCATCCAAGAAATATAACACCCGTCCCCGTCCCCTTCCCAGTTGTTGGCCCAGTTGGCAACTTCCAACCGCATGCTAAGATATGATGCCAGATTCCAACAGACAAATAAATGGCATGCTGCAAAGGGTAAATTTTTCATAGTTGGGTGGCTCATCGAATGCGGATTAGAGATGGGGGCGAAATAGAGAGAATGAGGATGGGAATGATGATAAAGATAGGAATGGGCAAGGGGATTATGTCGAGGGTGAGAAGGTTGTTGCGGTTAGCTGCATTGGTCAAGCAGTAATGCTATGGAACGACTTTAAAACCTTTAACAGTTTGATCAGTTGGAGAGTGATGGGCTTTTAAGGATTTATCCAGGCAATAAAGTTTAAGTTGCGGCAAATTCAAGCAAAATTTTATGTACTAATATCAATACAATCGATTGTTATGAAATTCACTACAAATTAGACTTTTACTACCGCTATATTTGCGGTTTCCTCATTAGTAATGTACATCATTAGTAATGTACATCACTACTAATGAACCTTCTAATGAGGACCTTCGATACATGAAAAATCTCTCTGAATCGATTTTCGTAAAAACAATTTTCTATCCTTTTTTGACGATGTTAAATAAATCGGTTTTAATGAAAAGTCTATTCGATTAATCTGCATAATTAGCCGATGAATCGATAATTAGCTTATTTTACTGTCGATTTTTACAATTCGATTAAAACTTCGATTTAACTGGTTTGGATTTACATCACTTTCAATCAGCAAACAATTTTAAAACAATCTTTTTTTCCAATATATCATTGTTTATCGTTATAATTGGAGTTTCTTCAGTCAGTTTTAAAGTTTTTTAGTGAATATTAATAAAAAATAGTTTAATTAAGTATTTAATTTTACAGTTTCGTTTGCGTTTCGTGTATCCAAATTAAAATCTCAACTGCCATTTGGGCTCATCATATCATCATTTTATTTCATTTCAATTTTAAATGAAATTGATTTAATTTGCAGTGTTTACATATTTAATTAAGGTAATTAAGTGAATACAATTTTAATATATTCATAATTACAAATGGTTTTATTACTCCCAAAGGGGAAATGTTTTTTTATGTTTTAAATAATAATGTCGTGCAAATATGTCGATTTAGGAGTAAACGATTTTTATAACTAGTTCCGATTTCCAATCGGTTCACACCCTTGAGACTGGCTACAGTATCCTTCATCTTTGCATAGCCAAATGCCATCTGTCTGTCGATGTCGATGTCTTAAGAGCTAATCCCCTTCTGGCCACATATTTGCAATGTCTTTCTCAGTGCGATGCACTACAACAATTTTCAGTCAATTTTGTGTCAGCAGGCGCCCTTCCATCTTCCATCTTTCCACTGAGGGGGGAGACAATTTAAAACTCAGTTGAAATCAGTTCCCCTTTCTCTCATTCTCTATGTATCTGTCTGTCTGTCGTTCTGGTTCTGTTCTATAGTCGTAGTTCCCCTAGCTTGTTGTGGTTTAATGGATTTGCAGTTTGCAGTTTCTTAACAATTCGATGTTATTTTCGCTCTTTCACTTCCTTCTCGCGCTTTGCCCTTTTCGTGTTCAATTTTTTCCTATTTTTTTCTGTTTTCTATCTATATACATTTTCCTTCCTTCCTCTTCTTTTTTATTTTGGGTAATTGCTTGCCATTGTTGTGCTTCGATTGCAAAGTTGCACTCGTTCCCATCCCGAAGGACTCGAAGCGCACTGCAAATTGTGGTGCATTGTGGTACAGGCAACTAAACATTTAATGTGGACGCTGGACGAGAATCAGTTAAAGTATCTTAAAATGTGAAACACTCGTTCGTGAATCAGTTGAAAATCTGAGAGACTTTTCATGGAGAATCACAGGCTTGCACAAATTAACTCTCCAACCAGCACGTATCTAATTTCATTTCTCACTCTTACTACATGCGTGCCACATAAAAAACTAATTCAAAGCGCTCAATATAATTTATATCGTTCGCAGGCTATCTAAAGGACCTGGGACCGATGCTGCTTTTGCTTCTCTCAATCGCACACAATCGGCCCAAAAAGGCGAAAGAAATTTTTGTAATTTTTATGACCCCAAAAGACACATCAATTCCAAGGGCTAACTCCCGTATGAAGCAAGGATGAGGGCAAGATGAAGGAGCGGACTGTTGGAGAAGCACTCAGGACACACGAGGCAGGTCGCAGGACAGGACGTCGCGTCGGCAACAAGGCAAGCAAACATATTTAAAGATGTAAGCGCAATAAAATAAAATAATAAAAATACAACTTTTGTCCCCTTGCCAACCTGCCCACTTCCCCCTTTGAACTTTCCCTGTCTGTTTGTTTGTTTGTATACCCGTTTGTTTGTTTTTATTTTTGGAAAGGAAAGCAGAGAGTTGGGGCTAGCTCGACTATAAACTGTTTCAAGTTATCTAAAGTGTTAAATCACCTGATGCCGTCAGCATGAAATTTACGCACATAAATCTTTCAGGGCGAGCCCAAACTGAGTCCGAGGCCGAGAATGAGCTCCGAAATAACATAAACCAAACATAAGCAGGCCCAAATCTGAACGAGAGTGGTGCAAAAAGTTTGCCGACATTTTAATATTTTTACTTAAAATCAATATACAGAATATGATGTACTATATTTTGTTAATCTATGAAACTTAAAATATAAATGCAATAGATATAATATTTAAATATGATAAATTAAGGCATTTGTCCATTAAATTAGTATAATTTATTTAACAAATTATCTAATGATTTTTAAGTTTTTTTAAATACTAAAAATTTGAAAATATTTACTATTTTTATACCTGCATTAAATACTTAATTAAATAAATACAGTTTAAAATTGAAATAAATCGTTCAAATATAAAAACTATCTCAGATACTTTAAAATTACAAATACATACATATGTATGAATAAATTATTAAATTATCATTTTGAAGAATTTGCTTTATTTAAAAAATATTGAAAAATAATTTGCATTAGAAGTTAAAATTATTTAAATTTATTAAATGACAAATATTTTTCATTATGTATGTCTTAAATTAATTTACAATATTTAAATATTACTATTTTTTAAATTTCTTTAAACTTTGTAATACTACAACTTTTCGGGCAGCCCTCTCGATTGAAGTTCTTTAAAAAGGTTGCCAACAGGCCGTTGACAGTGACTGCTTCCGTTCCTGTAGGATTCCCAGTCCAATCGACATCGATCGCTCTGAGAAAAGGTTACGTGCGTGTTCGAAGGTTTGTTTTGATGTAAAAGGAGGAGGAAAGGGAGGAGGGCTTGTGTATATTTTATAGCTTTATAAAAGCGCTTTCACCCGATGCAGTGAGTGGGGTCAACATTGAGACGCGACGGTTCACATGTCTGGTCGCAACTTTTGGCTATCATATACCAATTGATTGATGCGCGGGGAAGAGGAGGAATTTCCCCAACCTCTACCAAAGTTGGGCAGGAAGCTGCTCAAATAGTTTGCAATTGGTTGCCATTCAGCCAACTCAGCTGGATTGCTTTTGCTTTCGGTTCTTTTTGTTGGACGACAACAGCGTTAAACTTTTTCTAAAGCACCTGGCCAAGTAAGCAGTCAGGTAGAGAGGGGATGGGGCTGGGAAGGGATGCAGAGGTGGATTAGGAGCTGGATCAGTAGGTGCAGCAGCAACTGCAGAATCAACAACAACAGCGTAGTAAAACAGCAGCAAAAAGTAGTTGGCATTATAACACAAACAAACACAGAGTAACAAAAACAACAACAAAAACAACAATCAATGAAAATTGCATCTGTATGTGGGCGGGAGCGGGGGCGTGGCAAACGGTTAATGTAATGAAAACGGTAACAGCAGCGACAATAAAAACAACATTCGATGTGGGCAATGTGAACGCGAATGTGAATTCGAAATGAAAATGCGAAAGTGCAATGGAAGGGGAAAAAGCGGGGGAGGGAAAACAAAAGGGGATGAGTCTGGGAATTTTGGTTTGGGGCTGTGGTTGAAGTTGTTGTTGTTGTTGTTGTTGATGGCGCGACGCTGACGTTTATGCGACTCGGCAGCAATCGCAAAAGTTTTTGGTCGCAAAGCGTTTTAGAGCTCGACAATCAAGTCAACACTGAAAACAAGAAAACGTGGGAAGAACCTCCCCCCGGGCTAATGATATGGTGGTAGAGCTGTGCCCATTTCTGATAATGGGACAGGACTTTCAAATTCGTACCTTTGTTACAAATAAAGGACTATATTCGAAAAAAAAAAAGGGATGCAAATACTTGACGGGTCTCTTAAAGATTAATGACACATATATATGGAGAAGATTTAAGTGTTTCTCGAACTACGATTGAATAGAAATCTATTTGAACTCCAACTTTTCTCATTATACATCGAAGCAATTTCTATAGTATCTGGGATAAATTCTTTTGAAACTTCAATTTCATATTTATTTTCATATTCATTGTTATTTTGTGAAAGTTTTAATCTTTTTATTGGACCAGATAAAACTTCAACCTTGTCAAATATTAATTTTCTTACCAAGGAAAAGTGCTTCTAAAAACTTATGCACCACTGTATCAGAACCAACCGAAAACTCCATACATTCTTTTGAATGAAGGACTTTATCTTTTGTATAGCATATTCAAAATTGTAGAAATAATACTGGAAATAGGAGATAATCAGGTAAAATATTATAAGAAAAAATGAAATTTTATATATACTATGGTTTTATCTTAAGTGATCTTAAGAGTTACATTTTAGAAAGTAGTTTATTAAGAACACTAAAAATTTTATGAAATTTTATTTTGATAGCAAGGAAAATGTGGATTTTAATTATTAAACGTCTTCTTCTTTAATAATTATTTATAAGAAATAATGATATAAATCTAAATAGATAGTCTAAATAAAATAGTAAAATAATAATAAAACTTTTAAATTATGTAGGGGCTTATCCCAATCTTATCCTTTGTCTCAAAATTACCAATGAAATCTTAAGTTATCTGATGAATCAAATCGATTCATTCATATCTAAAATGGTAAAATATGATAATTAACAAAGCTTGAATTTGATCGACTTATTGTTCGGTTAAAAGGTAAGAGGGTTTTCCCGTAAAGAGTCATACATAAAGCAAAGCTTATAAAAAGCCTTGAGAACAGCGCGCTTTATGTTGATGCAGAAAGATTTGCCCCAGTTGTTAGCTATCTGGTTGGAATGTTACCCGTGAGACCTTAACAAACAGAAGTACGTGAAGAGTAGAAAATAAAAAAAATAAGTGGACTTGCAACCCAGTGGCAAGTTGCCTTGCAAAACTTGCCGACAAGTTTGCATTGCTTTTGCTCCTTTCAACTGGCAGCAACGCCAGTAAATGGCAATGCTATTGCTCCTTCTCCTCTCTTCCCGTGGCATCTGCCCGTCTCCCCGTCTCCTCGTCCTAACGTGCCTCGTGCCTTGTGCTGCTGCTGTGCAACAAGGTAGAACCAATAATGAAAACTACTTCAACATGCAATAAAGCAAAGTGGCAGGTTTTGAAAGCAGAATACGAATAATAATGAATTAATTGATTACAGTTAAATGGCGCATGAGAGTGGAAGTTGAGGAGAGCGAGTGGCAAGGAACAAGGGGCACGGTGGTATGCACGGTGGCATGCCACTAATAACAAACTAAATAAAGCTTTTTGTCGAGCGGAGGCCACATCAAGAGTATAACATAGGCAAAGCCCCAAGCGAACCCCTTACTAATGAAAGGTATTTTGTTATATGTATGTTTAAATAGAGATCTATTTGCCACAAACTCCAAATAAAAATAGAAACATACACACAAATACAGATAGAGATAGAAATGGAAATAGTAATTGAAGAGGCAGGCTAATTAAAATTTAATTGCACATCTAAACGAAATTTACAACAAACAAGTGAAACGAACAACAATTCGAACACATCCTCCAATTCGGGGGAAAAGGACGTAACTCCCGCAACATATAAACAAGAATTAAACATGATACTATTAAATTAACAGGCAAGCCGAAAAATGGTTGCTCTTCTAAATATATTTACAACATTTAAATAAATATGTAATATACAATAATTTTCAATATTTATTTATTTCTCATAATTTACTTAGACCCTTGCCAAATTTAACTAACGTTAAGTACTGAACATAAACAATTGAATTGTTAATTTTCATTTCACCATTAATTAAATGTGCAGTACATTAACACAGCACAAATACATTAACTTTTCCAATCAATTAAAATTCGAATTCAATGATTAATGTATAAATCAAATAAATATTTTAACACTTAACATTTTTAGATAATTAGCATTTTTATTGGTCTATAAATTAGCTTACACAATGTCGTCATTTATTATTTTAAATAAATTGAGGAATTATGTGTTAGATAATTGGACATTCAGTCAATTATTGTACGTTTTTTTGAAAACTTATGTAATAAAATTACTTAAAACGATAATTCCAGCTTCGATTGAGGACCACAAAAAGTTGAATCAGAATTTTAAGCTTGCATAAAAATGGAAAATTGAATATGGAAAATGCAATTGATATAAAAGTGCAATTTAAATCAAAACTGCATAATTAAAGAAAATAACTCATCATTCACATGTTATTTATTTGCTTTGTTTAGATATTTAGAAAAGGAAATAAATATTTGAGTTGCATTACTTATTAAAAGTTTGCAAGTCTAATTGCCTAAGTAATAATACCCGAAATATACGAGCAGGAAAAACCATCATTAAATTTTAAATTCAATTGCATTATGCAACTGGCAAGTGGCAGCCAATGCAATTCACACACCCTACTGCCTTTTGCATATATATATATATATATGTGTGTGTGTGTGTGTGTGTGTTTGTTGAGTGCAACATATTTGGAAAATGCTTTTCAACAACATTGCTGCACCAGTTCATAGAAAACTGCGCCAAAAACTATTCTTTACATAATTTATTTGAAATTTTGCACTAATTGCAATAGTTAATGCAGATTTCAACCGCATTTGAATTTGTACGTGCCAGGACGCCTGCTGCCAAACCACAAAATATCTCATTTACATAAACCCCCTCGTTCCCCGAAAAAACTGACCAAACAGCTGGAACCAAATCATGGAACACTCATGTGAATTGCATGAAGTGCCGCACGTGAACCAAACGCTTCGACTTCCACATCCACATCCACTTCCACATCCAGATCCACATCATCATGCACCACTTCCGCATCCTTCTTCAGTTTGGGGCACGGCACGCGCAACTTTTCAATTCATTTTATGGGGTATCTTGTTTTGCGAACAGCTCGTTGACAACTCTATTGGCACTTTATTAAACTACTCCACAGTTGAGAATTGAAATACTACAAAACAATTCTGCAACTTGTGACTTTATTCTGCTTTTAGAATCGAATATTTAAATTGAAATGAAAATTGTTTAGCTGATAATCAATAAAGGTGCAGTCGAGCATACTCGACAGTAGGATACCCAGCACACATGTTCTTAGATTCCATAAGAAGAATTTGCACTTATGGATATACTATGTAGAAAACAGAAATAAAAGTGGTTTGTACTAAAGCTTAAATTTGATATAATGGTTCCGTACAACATACAGAGAAGAAAAGATATAGACATACGAGAAGGAACATTAAAGAGGAAGGACATAGCGAGATAGAGAATGTCAATAGATTTTATTTAAATTATTTATGAATATGCCAATTAGAACACAGAGATACAGGGTGAAAATGTTTAGTTTAAAGTCTAAGTGTATACTTTCTAGACCGTATCATCATTACGGCCCTTTTAATGAAATACTGCCGACCTCCAAAACGTTCCCAATTGATGCCCTTGCCCCAGGTGCTATCTTTATATATGTCCGCTAAGTTGCTGTAAGAATTTATGTTAATAAACAATGCTTTAAAATCCATCAACATCCTGCCTGTCGAGACAACTATCACCGTTTCCCTTTTTCCAATCATCATATTTTTGCGCGATGTCTTGAGAGTAAATCGCCAGCAGTTTCATTTGCTGTGCCCAGAGTGTGTAAGACATAATGCTGATAAAAATCATCGATCCTCTCAGCAGTTACTGCAAAAAAAAACCTGACACCAAGACCTCTGATCCCATTTTTGTATTCAGTCCAGTTCCGATACAAGATGAGTATTTCGTTGATCCCATTAGACTGGCCCTCGACACACTTGAGTAGTTGAGACATTAAATCACTTTTATTTGGATGCTTACCAAATTCATCTTTCTTTTGTCGTTCCAGCTCCAGTCGAAGAGATTGAGTATCCAACTTCTTAGCAGCTCCAACTTTCTTCTGAGGTTCAAACTCCGTTTAAGTAATTGAACAGCCATTGCCTGAAGATCCTGAATATCTTAAGAAGCCCGTCCATAAACTTTCTTTGAAGCTCCTACTCCTCTCTAAAAAATCAGATAGTTTGGGAATGTTGAAATCTTAAGATTGGATTTTTGAATATTTATAATAAAGATAATTCAAATTTTGTTCTGCAACATTTTGCTACCAAACTTTACTGAATGTCAAAAAAGACTGACTGTGTTGACATTCAATTTGATTTGTTGAAATTAATTTTTAAACGATAATCGTAATCACAAACATTATATACTTTGTATCAGGGATTAAAACCGAAACGAATATCGGTTTCAGTTACGGTTCCGGTTATGATCGAATAAAGGTTTTCGGTTATCGGTTATGCAAAATCTTGGAGTATCAGTTTCGTAACGGTTATCGGTTTTTAATAAGTTTCAGTTTAAAAATACCGGTATGGTTTCGGTTCACAAAAAAAAATAAAAATTAAGGTTTTCGGTTGACCAAAATAATAAGCGTTATTCATTGTTTTACATAAAAAAGAGTTAAGCTCTTTTTAGCCTGGAAAATAATGTTATCTGGTTACTGGAATGGTTCAGCGTAATGTCGATTTTATTATAATTTAATCTCATATAAATTTGGTTAATTTGGTTTAAAAAATTTTACTATTCTGATTTTACTTATTTTTAATAACTTCGAACTGTCATAACTTTGTCAAAAGTCAATCAATTTTAATGCGCAAAGTAAATTTGAGCATGATTTTGCCTCTTAATTCGATCTGCATTTACATTTTGTTTATTTTGATAATTCACAATTTTTCGAAAAAATCAAAAAAAACACAAAGGGGTAACACTGTAAATTTTCAAAAAATTCGATTTTCAAAAAATTTTAAAAATGAACGAAATTTAAATGCAGAACGAATTTAGAGGTAAAATCATGCTCAAATTTACATTGCGCCTGGATATTGATTGAGTTTTGACAAAGCTGTGGCGGTTCAAAGTTATAAAAGTTGCTTAGTATCTGCGACGGCCAGAACCGAAATTAACCCTTATAAATGAATCGGTTACTACTTACAGGGGAAAAAATGATTTTCGGTTACGGTTTCAGTTACGGTTACAAATTTCAATCGGTTTTCACCAGATCAAGGTTACGGTTTCGGTTAAGGCTTTAATCCCTGCTTTGTATATGTGTATATATTTTTAAGTCATGTCATCCAGAAACACTCAACATTACGCAGCCACAGTGCAATCTCTTTGATAAAATGTTCGGCTTGTCAACAATCGATGAAGCATTCCGAAAATTCAAGTAAAAGCTATATACATATAATTACAACTTAGAAGGACTAATTAATCTCAAGACCATAGCTTTATTCGATTTATCCATCTAAAACATACGTCATACGCAAAAAAATGTAATAAAATATTTAAAACAAAATAAAAACCTTTTTTTCAGAACACTCCATAGAAAAAGTATTTTTAGAATTTTGTCATACAATATTATAGATAATTTTTCCTGATTTCATTATATTAAACTGCGGGCCATCAACATTTTGGTAAAGATTCGGTGGTTCAAACCATAGAAACTGGCTGATTACTCCCTGAACCCAAGGTTTGGTTTCGAAATTTAAGAGTTGATTTTTTAAACCAATTACATTTTTTATAACAAAAAAGTTTAAGTTTTGACATCAATCTAAAATTATTTTAAGATTTAAATACGACTTATTTTTATTCGAAGTCTCAAATAATCGAGCAATTGCAGCCTTGCTCACAACTCTCATTTCCATACCTGGGTTCTAAGTAAGTTCATTCCAAAACACATTCCATAAAAAACTGGCTTGCATTCTACAATAATTGAAATAATAAAAAACAATATTTTACCATGTTAAGGGGTGAGATTTTAGAATTGAAAAATGTGTAAAATAAGAAAGGAAACGTTCGTGAGAAATCTGCAAGCTGCATTTTATAAATAATTTAAATTACTTATTCAAAAAGTTGCTGACGCTTTGTTGGACATATCAATAGCCTTTAAAATGGTAGTCTGAATGTGGGCTGAGAACCCATCATTTCCCATTTGAATCGTGTGGCCTTTGGACCGTTTGGCTTGATTAGATTGTCACCCAACTGACGGATGTGTGTCTGCAAGTTGGTGTTGGCATTTGGCAAATGCAATCAAGACCAGCCTCGATGTGGCTGCGGGTTAAGGTTGGTGTTGGAGTTGGAGTTGGAGTTGGGGTGTTTAGGTTTCGCTTTAGGTTTGAGTTTGGGTTTTTGGCGATTCCACAAACGGGCACGCCTCGAAATGCAGCGACAAAATTGAAAATGCCGCCACGCCCAAAGCATTGCATTGCCTCACAGTGTTGCACAGCCCCCAATAAATTCAACGATTTGCTGGTGCGTAAATCTGCAACCAAAGCAGCGCCGCTTAAAACAACAACAAAGCCACCAACAACAAAGAGAGCAACAACGTCAACGTCGACGCCGACGTCGTCGTGGTCCAAAGCAGCTGTTCGTGTGCTAGCTCAAAGGATTTGTGCGGGATTTGGGCATAACGACAAAAACGAAGCACAGCCAAAAACAAAAGCGAACTTTGAAATTAAATTTAACCCGTGGCCATAGATGCTTGCCAGAGTTGGAGACAGAGACGATGGAAATGAAGCTGCAGCAGGAGCTGGTAGAAGTAGCTAAAGAGTGCCTGGCCAAACGATTTTTTTTATTTTTTTTTGGTAACAAGTTGCCCAAGTTATTTACCAAATTTCATAGAATTTCAATTTTAAAATGGCAAACACGCTTCATTCCCTGACTTGGATTTGGCTCTGTCCGCGTTGCTTTATTGAAAAAGTGCCAAATTGATTTGTGAAATTGGTAATTTACCAAAATATCAACCCACACAGCAACAACACATCCGTAGCAACACAACCACATCAACATACACTGAGTCCACAATCAGAAAACACTCTACTGTGCACTAGAGATGATCCATCAATTCACTGTAATATTTCTACGATTTATCTTAGGAAAGTGTTGCCCGTACTAAATCTATTATCATTGCAGTGTTCAAATTTGATTAATGTTTCTAAAAATAATTTAATTAATTCTCAATTGCTTTCCAACTTTTCTTCAATTTTTATTAAAAGATTCCTAACTTTTTTTTAGATTAGTTGATAAAGTTATTGATATAATAATTTCAAGTTAAATTATTTTAAGTTAAAATAAAACTATATTTTTGATAGAAAAATACAAAAATCAAACCGGTCCTGTTTGGATTTCGATTCGTGAGCAAAATAATTATGAAGAATCGGGTCGTGATTTCTGGGAACAGGTATCAACCTGAACCGATCCGATTCTTTAATCGGTTAAAACACATTTTTAAATATTTACTGATAGCATAATGAATGAAGAATCGGGTCGTGATTTCTGGGAACAGGTATCAACCTGAACCGATCCGATTCTTTAATCGGTTAAAACACATTTTTAAATATTTACTGATATCAACAAAAATAATTGGACCTATTTTGGCCAGCTTTATATTTGCGACTTAATAAAGATTTAGAAATTACACTGAAAACTTAACATAGAATACATTAAATTTAAATATATTATTTAGAAAACATTATGTAAATCAAGTTGTATTTATTCAATTCCTATTTCAATTCAATTACCACAATTGTATAAGACAAGTAATTACTGTGACACTTATACAAATATCTACGATATTCTAAATCTCATTTTAGATTATCTGAAAGAAAAGAAATCATTGCGATTTGGTGGAAATCACATGCAATTGCACACAAGAATTGGCAAGACTAATCACAGTTCAAAGAATATCACATTCTACAAACAAATCACATTTAAAGTTATCACAAGAACACACACACACACATACAAATACGCATACGTGTGCCGTCAGTTGTCTCATCTCTAATCCGGCACACCTGGAAACGCACACACGACTCGGAATTTGTATCCTTTACGCCACGCTTACTGTATGTAGGTGTGTGTGTATGTAGGTGTGTGTTTGTGTGAGAGTTGGTCTGTCTGACGCTTTCGATTTTGATTCCGATCCGATCCGAGTGATAGATGTACACAATTTTGCCCATTTGCATACGCAGCCAAAACGAAGCGTAACAGAATAACAGGCGCGGGGGGAACGGATAGAAGAGGTGAAGGTGAAGGTGAAGAGAGAGGGGCAGGGGGAAGATAAGTTGAAACCAGCAAAATGATTTTCATTTCAATTATTTATTGATTGATTTGCAATTTGTAACCGACCAAAAGCTGCACACCTGCACATATGTACATATCAATCGACTTTCCGAGAATTGATGGACTGGGCGTTGGAAGGGCGTGGCAAATATATATAAATATACACATATGTGATGTACGTTGTGTGTGTGTGTCGATTGTACAGCTGTGTTTGCGGCGTTGCGCATATTTAATTGAAAATGTTACCGCATTTATGAAATTGTCAATATGCAATACAAACACACGTCCAGGCACACCACATCCCACATCCCACACACACACACACACACACACTCAGATGCAGGTGTTGAAGACACACATTTGACATATTTACATACAATTAGTTTGTGAAATGTAAATTCAACACACCCACACACACACACATCACAAAACACACAAAAAAGTATGTAAAGTTAAATGAAAATAAAAAGAAACACAAATTGAAAATCGCTGCGATAGCATCAACTTTTATCGTTACGGCTGACAAATGCCCAACAACAAGAATTTCCTAAAATGCATAAATCAAATATGTATTTGCATAGATTGCTTTGCTTCAATTAGCATGTTTAATAATCACATCGCATTTCATACGTATCTTTAACTCAATTCATAAGATAACTTAACCAAGTTTCTGTTTCTAAATCATTTAAAATACTAATACATTTTCTTGCCGTCTGTTCAATTATTTGTATCCTAATAAAACAATATGATATTTAAGCATATCTTTGTAACTTTTGTATTTATTATTTTGTACATTGTATATTTTTAAAAGTCGGTGTAAAAAAAGTGTTTTCAATTATATTTTAAGCCCTAACACAGGTAAAGAAAGTGAACTTATAAACATAATACGTATACGTAATTTTATACACATTGAAAATTGAGTCTAAAAATATAGTATAATAAATAGTAATAGTAATTAATAGTAATAGATAGTAATAGATATAAAATATATCAGGAATTTTCCGCCTTGACGATTGAATTGAACTTTAGTTGGAGAATTTAAGTCCGATAAATTGGAAAACTTAAAATTTATTAAATACTATAAAATAAAACGGTATGTGTACATACATATTCTATCCATTAATTTTAAGTTCTATCGCTTGGAAATATATTGTACAGATTTAAGAGCCAGCACTACTTACCAACATACTTAGCCAATATTTAATAATTACGAGGGATGATTAAAAATAAAAAGGCAAGGGTTTACCACCAAGAAACTATAGGTCTGGTGGTGCTTTTCTCATATTAAAAAAAACTAGTCGAAAAGGCTACAGTCGAGCTCCCGACTGTAGGATACCCGTTACTTCTTTGAATATATATAAAGTATTTTCAGAATTTTAGATTCTAAAGACATAAAAACTCTAAGTTTATAATGATAACTGAAAACAAAGTTAACCCCATAAAAGTACTTTAATGTAATAACTACCCGAAAAAATATTCGAAAAAAACATTTATTTTTTATTGAATATTCCTAAAATATAGAAAAGGGCAACCGCCCCGATTGTTACAATGACCACTATATGATATAGTGAACCGATTAAGACCAAATTCATTCAGGACGTATAAGACAGAATAAAATTCATAATCAGCGATTGATTGACAGAAACTCCAGAAACTCTCCAGATTGACAAATCTCCAGAAACAACAATAATTTTCACCCTAATCCTTAATTATCGACCAATTCTTTCTATGGAAGATATATGATATAGTAAACCGATCTTAACCAATTTTGGTCAGGATGTATAAAACCAACTTATATGCATATTCTGTAAAATCGGTTAAGATATCGTAATAAACAAAAAAGTTGTTCACACTGAAACTTCATATTCGACAAATCGGTTCTATTGCAGCTATATGATATAGGGGACCGATCTTAACCAATTTTGGTTAGGGTGTAAAAAACGAACTATAATGCATATTCTGTCAGTTTGGTCGCGATATCCCAAAAAACAAAAAAGTTTTTCACACTACAACTTGATTTTCGACCGATAGTTCGTATGGCAGCTATATGATATAGTCGACCGATTTGAATCAATTTTGAACAGAATGTATAAAACCAACTTAAATACATATCCTGTCAAATTGGTTGAGATATCCCAGAAAACAAAAAGTTTTTCATGCTAAAACTTGATTCTCGACGGATCGTTCCTATGGTAGCTATATGATATAGTGGACCGATTTGAAGCAATTTTGGTTAGGGTGTAAAGAATATATGTACTTGATGAAGACCATATTAAATTTTCGACTGATTAATGACAGTTATATGATATAGTGGTCCGATTCTAACAGGGCAGGGTGTATAGGACCACCTTAAATGCATTTTTGGTCGATTTGGTTGAAATATCTTAATAAACAGAACATTTTATCATACTTAAACTTAATTTTTGGCCGATCGTTCCTATGACAGCTATATGATATAGTGGTCCCATCCAAAAATAGAAATAAACTTTATCGGCGCCCGGTATACAGGAACCTACATACCAAATTTTAAGTCTCTAGCTCTTATAGCCTCTGAGATCGACGGACAGACAGACATGGCTATAAATCGACTCGGCTATTGATACTGATCAAGAATATATATACTTTGTGAAGTCTGCCATGCATCCTTGTGCCTGTTACATACATTCTGACAAGCACATTATCCATTTTTGCTCATTTTTAACGTGCTCAGGGTATTCGAAAGGTTAATGGAAGTGTTGCAATTTTTGGTTGCTCTATTTTATATATCACATTCCAGCTGAAACTTTGAGCTACATTTTGATTGTACGTCAGACATTCAGAATCAGCATGGTTTTATTTTAATAATGAAAAGCACACAGGGGAAAGCGAATCAGAATTTTCGCCTTTAATTACAGTATCAGACAGATGGACAGACAATGTAATGTATTCTTTCCTCCAAACATAAAAAACTAAAAATCTATTACAAGTGGGAAATTTGACGAAATGTGTTCGCTACATTCTAACAAAGGCGAGACCCTCGGGAAATATCAGCTCCATGGAAGGACGAGAGGTCAGAAGAGTGCTCAATGTACGAACGGCAGCATTGCTATGATGTTGCAGGGACTTGACCTTTGGCCAAATGTTGCACTGCCACATGACATGCAGCAGACACTGTTTGCTGTGGCAATGCTTCTCGCTGAGAAGGAACAGCACCACAAGAATGTTGCGCAGCAGTTGGACAGGCAACTCCAGCCGCAGAAGATCACAAATGGCATGAAGAGCACCACAATCGATAAAGTATTCCAGATAGCAACGACAAAGATGCAAAGCCAAACTGACAAGTGTCCAACCGGCGGTGAGACGCACTCGCTCATTGGACTCCTGTTTGCTAGCGCAGAAGACAATCTTCTTCAGCAAACCCAATTCCACAAAGTGCTCCAGCTTAATGCATCTGTTGTCGATGATGCCGCTCAGCAGCTGAAGCACCAAGATTCGTATCTCCAGTCGTCCACCCAATACTAGACCATGGATATGCAGTAGAATGCTCTTGGGGAATTTAAATAGCGACTCTCGACGTCGATATTCCAAGCAGACATTCGCCAGCACAAAGATCGCCTCCCGCTGCACTTCCTCCAATGGACTGAGCACAAAGCGAACCACACGGCACAGTAGCCTCGACTTGAGCATGGCAGGTATCATGGCCGAGTGATATTCGGAGATGAGACGAGATAACTGCAATGCCGGCACAAGCAACTCCACATCCTGTGATTGATGCAGCAGAGCGGGCAACGCTTGAGCAATTTTCTTGATGGCATACAATGATGGACCTGGCACCTTGTATCTGAGCACCTGATAGAGCAGCCAAATCACTTGTCCATGGTGTCCATGGTTCAAGAGGCGCAACAACTCGGACAACAGACCGGATTCCACAACGGCATCTCGCATCCGCCAGCCACAGACGAGAATGTTGCTCAGCAGCGCCAGACAACAGCATTTGATGGTGCCTCTCAGTCGGGACATGTTAAGAATCTGACGCAACAGCGACAACAACTCTGTGGTCAGAACCAGACGCTTCACATCCACCTTGGTGCAGTGTGTCGTCATCTCGTGCAGCACCCGCAACGCCTTAATACACTGACGAGGCGTGTGTTGTGGACTCGGTTCCCGTAGGAATTCGAGCAAGCTATGGATCAACCTGCCTCGCCACGATATCTCCATGTTGGAGGCCAGCCAGAGTGCATAGTCCTTAGCGGACTCCAACTGATTGTCCAGACATTGAAAGGTCAGCAAATTTTCACAGACGAGATTCACCTCTTGAGCACTCATCGCGCGGATCTTCGAGTAAATAGAAATTGTTTCAGTTTTATTAAATCATTCTCTTACTAAAACTTACCGACGTTAACAATATAGAAGAAGAAGTGTACGAAAAGTGTTTTAATTGGAGGATTCCCAGCTTATTTTTCTGCTTTATGAATCAAATTTATTTTTTGGGTTTCATAGATTTTGCTTCATCTACGAGTAAGTGGTTTCGATGTATATATCTCTAAATTTCTAAAGATTATATATTTTAGTTTGATACTTTGACACATGCGATTGTCATCTCACAAAAATACTTTTTTGTGATTTTGGTATTTTTGGTATATACAAATTTATTTTATTATATAAATTTTTATAGAAATTTTTCTTCAATTTTGTATAATACATGTAAATATTAAATAAGAGCTTAACTGTGATTTTTTTTAAATAAAAATTTTAATATTATTTCATCAATTATTTTTAAACGAGAATCCACAAATCATTTTTTTATCACTTTTTTTATTCTAGATTTTATTAGCGTAAAGATTACAGGCAAAAAATTAATTAAGTATTTCATCTCAAGTTTTGTTTATCAACCTGTTTATGTTTATTGTTTGAAATAGATACTGTTACAATTATTATTTTTAGAATAAATATTTTTGGAAATAAAGGTTAACTTTTAACTTATTACATTTTATTTAATTTTGACTGTTATTTTTGATATTTGTAATTAAAACAGAAATTAATTGATTTTGTTTTATAGTTCTTACGAGTATAAGAATTTAAATTATAAGTTAAATGCAAATTTCAAACATTCCGTAAGCTATGTAGATAAACCAGTATATATTGATTATCATCCTATTTATTAAACTTATTGTGTTACTCAGGTACCTTATTCAATAATTTGTATATATTTTGTGATTTTTAATTAAAACCAAAGATGCTGTGTTTCAATAGGAAATAATTTGGGGAGTCCTCCTAAGAGTACTAACCGATAGATTTTACTTAACAGTTTTCAAGTCATAATTTAATTAAACACAAGAGGATTATAATTCCTGTAGTCAGAGAAATTGTATTCTAGGCCTGTTTTTGTAGAATATATCCATGTTGCAGTTAATAACCTTAGCTGACCTTCATTTGGATGGCCAGGCACTTTAACAACTATACAACTTGAAAGTTTTCTTTCATATAATATTTACTTTATACCTATACACAAAGTGTACATAAAGTTGCGCTGCTCGTCTTTGGTTTTCATCTACTCAAGCCTCCTGCCACCACTTTGGGTTGGCTTAATTGCCCTAACTACTTGCTTTGCCATTTCATTTCTCTGCAAAATCTGTCGTCCTTGGCCGCTGCGTCGGATCGTCCAGTCTAAGAGGGGAGGCAGTGCTCTTATTAAATTTACAATTGCATGGATTATGCCAGACAGACGGCGTTAAGGAGCTCAGCTGAGGCTCAATGTAGCCACTTCACTTCGATTTTTGCTGTCAGCTAACCTCGAGATCCCAACGATGTGTCTTCAATGGCTAAAGATATATATCCTAAAGAGCTTTAAATGCCAATCAAGCTGCTGTGATTCCAAATCTTTCTATGTATGTCTCTAAGTGGGTGCGTGTATCTGTGTGGGGGAATGTATGTAAGTGTGTGTGTGTGTGGCTAAATCGAGGTCGAAAGCAAGTCCAGTTGATAATTAATAAATTTCTGGCGTTGTCTTAAGACCTACACGCCTCGCCAATTTATTGACAAACAGAGTAATCTATCTATGTGTGGTGTGTGCTAATTATACCCTGTAAATGAATAATATTTAAAGGAGTATATACACTGATAAAACAAATGTTCTAAAATCAAGATTTTGGTATCAGAACTAAGAATTTTGGTCTAAAAAATGCGTCGAGAATATAAAATTCTTAAATTTAGAAAACACATCTTGATTTTAAGAACATTTCAAATAAAAATAAGTTCTTAATTTAAGACCAAACAGTCTTAAATTCTCAAACCAAAATAAAAAAAAGGGCAGTTGTTTTTTTAAACTTTCTTTTTTTTTTGATATTAATACTTTTAAAAAAATTTTTTTTTATAAATATTCCGATTATATGTTTTTTCCTTGACTAGAGAGCGGGTTTCGATCTCCGAGACGACTTGTTATTACAAACTGAAGCGGCGACTCTAGCCAGAGCGCCACGGTGCCATTATTTTCTTCATATTAAATTTGACATATTTATATTTTCTTATCAATTTAAGATTTTTAATTCTTATATTAAGAACTGCGAATTTGTAGATTGATATTCTTAGTTTAATTAATTTGGTCTTAAAATGGTCTTATTTTAAGAACAAAATAAGATGAATGTTCTTTATTTTAGAAGTTGGTCTTTTTTTCAGTGTACGAATTCAGTTACGGTGATAATTAATGTACTCTTTACTAAGCTGTAGACAAACAAACAGTTTTATTTAGGTGCGAAATACCCTGTAAATGTGCTGCAGTTGAAACAGTTGAAAATATATTTATGACTGTATCTAGAGACTTGCACGCCTAGCCAATCTGTGGAAACACAGACAAGTATATTTATGTGCGGTGTATGATTAGGATGCCTGTAATTGCTCGAAATGTAGAATGGTATATTAAGCCACTTTCAGTTGATGTTAATAAATATTTCTAAAGTCATCAACACCGAAAATGAACAAAATGTTTTATTCATTTGGAAATTAAGTGTATAAAGTTGTCCTGTAATGTGCCGTATACAGGAAGTTATCTACGAATTTTGGATAGTTAACTATTAATAAATTGCCGATACTGCACTCCTTTTATATTTATCTGTGCTTGCCTATAAAACATACTCTGTGTTTCTCTTTATTTCTGAAATTGTCTCACAGTTTGAATCAGTATAAAAACAAGATTATTTGTATGTGACGGGTGTAAGATATTCCCTGTAATTGTGATGTAAGTAGGATGGTATATACGAATCGATTTCAGATCATAGCTAATGAATTTCTAGCATTTTTGAACAATATGCAAATTTAATTATGACGTTACCCTGTAAATTTGACACATATTGAGTGGTAGACTAAATTCTTAATTCTAAAAACGATATCATACAGTCGAGCAATTGAACCTCTGAAAATGGGTGTGATATCTTTATAGGTTATGCTATTGTGTGTGTTGTTGTGTATCTTTTTAGCACTCGCAAACAATATTTTAGCGCTTGTCATTTGTCTCACGTTTCTTAATTAGCTGCAGGATAATGGGCCAAAGCACGTGTCGAGGTAAACAAACGGGAAAGCGTCGCAAATTTTTCCCATTAATTGTTACGCAAAATTGCAAAGTAATTGGAAAATTTCATTACAATCTTTTACCGAGAGTGAAGTAGAACAACAAAAATGAGAAAATGTTACAATCTGAAAACTTTAAGATAACCGCGTAATGTATTCGAGGAGTTTTGAAGAGAGAAAATTCGAGGCAGGATTATAAATCAATTTGGTAAAGCTACCACAATGACAGTGTAACGACAAGCACTGCAAAAAGTTGTCCCACAGAAAACGGCTTTAAGCTGCTTTTGATGCATCCCCATCCCATCTCCCAATACTTACCTAAGCATACCTCTCTATGTACAATATGATAATGTATGTATTCAGGAGTACGTATGTACGCATTATATGTATATACATACATCCTATACTCATATACATATTCGTAGGCCTCAACGATTTGTTTTGTTTGCCATTAGGTTTTCAGCTATTGAATTTCATTGGGCTGCTCCTTTTGCCGTAATAAATTTAATATGGGTCATTTGTATGACATTCGTGGGGGTATCCTCTCCCCTAAATCCCCTACCCACGATATTCCTTATACCATACACCATCTTCTTTACCTCTGCCTTCCTATTGCTTTCGCATTCACTTTTTGCTTTTCCGTCGTCTATCACAGTATGTGTGAGTTTGCGAGGTTGGGATGATGACTTGTCGACAGATGTCCACATATAGATAAACAATAATTATGTTATCAGAAAGTTTGCATACATCCTAATATATATTAACTGTATTTTTTATATCTTATAATCACTTATGATAAAATTTCAATTCAAGTAATTTTTACTGTCTTATGATTTTTTATTGTTTATAACTAATCAATTAATTGATTCATATTAATTTATAATCAATTAGTTTTTTAATAGAATATTTTAAAAGTATGAAGTTTAATTGATATTATGCTTAGTTAGAAGAGAAAACAATAATCTAACTGTTTCCGGAAACTATTAATTCTTAATTTGCCTCCATTTTTTATTTTCATAAAAATTCATATTTTAAGCTCAAGTAAAAGTATACATTATTTTTCCATTTTATACACGAAAGGACTTTGTGAAATTGTTAAATTGTTTAAATGGTCAAAATTGTAGCCCAATATTTTATTTTCTTATGGTCCATATTGTTACTGAACCTTAAGTCTTAAGTTTGGGGCAACTTATTCTTTCCGTTTGCCGACGCGTCGCTTGCCGAGCTCCTTGAATAGTTGTTGATTTGCCCTCTCTCCCGATTATTTTGGCAATGGGCTGTTTTGCCTGTGCTCGTCTTTTTTTCTGTCCTGTTTTCTGTATTTTTTTGTAATCTTCCTGCTGCTGCTAATTTTGTTTTTGCTTCGGTTATTTGGGCATTTGGAGAGAAGGTCTAACAAAAGGCGCAACAAAGCGTGCGCTGGGCGTTTCTTACTACTCGATTGTGGATTCTGTTCGGCTGGATGATTGTCCGGCTCTGCCCGTGCTCAGTTCTCTTCGTTGGCCGGACTTTCATCGATGGGCCAGGTCCTTTTTGCTTGTCTTTCTGCCAATGACATGTTGCAAATTAAAAAAGGGTATGCCTGAGCAATCTTGTTGCGGTTTTTCCGACCCGTTGACAGGGTACGAAAGTCCGGTGACTGCCAATGTGACTCTGTAACTCTGCCTGGGTACTGGAAATCGCTAGTCGGGGTCAAGCGGCTTTCGTCCGGCAACAGCATTTTAATGATGCCCATTTTTGCGGCCGGGTCGACAACAACTGGCCACATAATTTAATGACAAACAATTTGAGCGTAAGTTTTGTCTTTGAAGGCGTTTAAGTTACGGCGTATACAAAATGCAGCTTCAACTTTCCTTTTTGCTCGCAACTGTTAGCTATGCGAAGACTTTTCTGGCTAAAAGCAAAGATGCAAACATCTTGAATATGCCAGAAAAAACTTTACTTAGGGAGCTGCGTAATTCTGCTAAGAATTTTCAAAAGACGGCGCTTCCTATGAGCCAAACAACTAAAAACCAAACAACAACAGACACGGAATTTCCCCCATGACGAACCTTTGAACTTCTCGTTGTCACCACAAACAGAAAATCTGTCAAACTGAAGAGTTATAGCATCTAAGGCAACCTCGATTAGCACAAAAAGCTTATACACTCTATGACAGTAAGCTATGGTTAAATATTAACTTTAATTAATATAATTAAGCGCTCGTTAAAGTCATAATTAAACTTCTCTATGCTATCTTTAAATTTTTCAATAATTTTTGTTGGGTTCATTAAATTGGAATTAATAACGAAAAGTAATAAGAGTTGATAGGCTTTTTAGTAATTACTCTATAATTATTATTTATTATATTTGCATAATCAATATGAAATTTATGACAGTACAAATAATATTACAAATATAAATATAAGTATTTAATTTAAGTGAGAGCTAATAAATATTTTTGAAATTCTAAAGTTGATTAAATTATGAAGAGTACTATCTATTTTCAATATCCTTTGTATATTATATAATTAATAAAATGTCGTCTCGTATAGGATTGGGTTTCTTATATAAAAGCACTCCTTTGAACCATCTAACCAAGGACTCGAATCGAGCAGAAAAAGTAAGCACAGTATGAGAAAACCTTTGAAGAAATAGTATGTAACTCCTGCTGAGATCAGCATGACATCGACCGGAGTGTTATACATCTTAATAAAAGAGATAAAAGAATGTTACCTCTATCTGAACACCACAGGGAACCCTTTGTCCCCACTGTTTTCGCTGTTTTAAGACTCTGTGTCTGATAACTATACGAATAATATATAAGAAATAAAGTAAAGTAATTCCAAAATGTTAGAAACAATAAAAATTTCAATAATTGCTATTATTACTAGGCAAACCTAGAACTAGCTGATTGGTTGTTGACAATATCAAAGTAATATGCTTAAAAATACATTTCTGCCAATAAAGAATCATATAAATAAACTAAAAACAGTAGTAAGATTGAAATCAAACAATAGACCTTATTATCTATTTATGGAGACCCTTTTGAGATTGTCTACTCACTAATAAGGTAAATAGAGAATTTTCTATATTAATGTACATATGTATGTATGTGTGTACATAGTTTATTTGTTCCTTTTGATGTTGGCAATTTGAAAATCTCTGCACCACAAAGCCTGTCAAACGTCAGGTCACAAGTGGGCGAGGCAAGAGGTGGGGCGGGGCCCGCTTCGATTATGCCATTTAGCAGAGCAAATAAATACAATTGCCGAGCGTCGCGTCGCGTCTCAATTTCAATTCGAAGGGGAAGTCGGCAGGGAGTGGATTGGCGGAGTGGCATAACTAAGACAAACAACAAGTAAAGCTCAACAGAAGTGGAGACGAGAACTTAAAGAAAACGATGGGAAGAAGAAAAGGCAAGGAAGGAAGTAACTTGGCAAGCAATGTGAAGCGAGAAACTCACGAGGAGCTTTGTTATTTTTAACAGCAATTTCCAAGAAAAACAACCGAAAGCCAAAAGAAGCAACCGTGAAGAGCAGCTAAAAACAAGAGAGAAGCTGATACGCGACGAATAGAAGAGAAGAGAGAGAGGAGTGGAGGTGGAGGTGAAGGAGAGATGAGAAGCAATGATAGGAGAGGAGACGAAGAGGCAGAGGGAGAGGGAGAAGAGTAGCGTCTGCTGCTTCAGCCGAGAAGCAAAAGTATATTTGCCGCCATATTTGAGACAACATCGCGTATGAGATACGTACTACAAGTATAACAGGCAGCATGTGTGTGCATCTCTGTGTCTGTGTATATAGGTAACTCACAACACTGGCAGCTACGCATTGTGCTTCCGTTTCCGCTTTGTTGAATTCCACTTGTTTACTCGATTTAAGGAAATATTACCGGCACAAACAAACAAAGTGCAACACCGCCAACAACATGGATGCTGCTTCAGCTGAAGCTCATTTCTCTGTAGTCTCTTTTTAAATGTGGATGTATATATGTGTGTGTGTGGGTGTTTGGATGTGTGGTGTGTGTATGTGTCGAATAGACAAGTCATAAGTTTTTATGCTTCGTTGGAGCCAAGTAGTACAAAATTTTTATGCTTTGAAAGTTGCCATAATAACTCACACAACAAAACAACAGGAAAAAAGTTAAAGCGAGAGAATCTTGAAAATATTTCGAGATGACCGAGGTCACAAATGCTCTATTAATAGGTGTCATTTATAAGAAAACTAAAAAATCTAATCAAATCTAAAACATAGTAATAGGAGTAATAATAGTAGTAATTGAAAGGATCAAAAAATTATAAAAACTGCTATAAAAAAGGGGTCAAAACTTAAACTAAAAACTATCGCTAGCCTCTTAAAAAAATGTATAATTTTGTACACAAATTTAATTAGGATAAATACTATTGAAAACGATATTAAAGAAACTACACAAATTGTTTGTGAAGTTTTTCATTTCGTGTTTCGAGTTGTGGCTTAAGTCGTAAGAAAATTAAATCTATTACATCATCTATTTCAAGATGAATAATTTTATTTTTATGTATTGTTCATAAATTATAGATGAAGGGTTCATATTTATAGAAATAAGAAAAAGAAATGAAACAGATACTGAGAAAATTCAAGATTTTGTAACATCAATAATAAAATAAGTAATATAATTTAATTCATTTAATGTTGACAATAGATAAAATATTTAAATTCATTGAAATTGGCTTATATCTATTGTATTATTGACCCATAATTTACTAACCATAAAGAAAACCCCATAAGATACTTGGCCATGTGAGGGCATAAAGTAAAGTTTCTAGCTGAAGCGAAACGAAACAAAAGTAGAGAAAGGTTTAAATCAAAGGATGAGTTTGAAGTTCAGGACTAACGGCAACAATAATACCAGCAAACACGTGTTTATGCATATGTGCGCAACATGTGTGGAGGAGGTTATAAGTTGCAGCTGAGCGGATATTTTGAACTTCAGTGGATGCGGCAATTGAAGCAGCTAAAGAATAAGAATATTACGCAAAGGATGGAGCACAAGCTGCAACAGACTGTGGCAAATTAAGTGGCAAATAAACAGGACCTTCTTGAGGCCACTAAAAGATGCATAACGAGCTTTAAAGTGGTTTGGCTTTTAAAAAATTTAAACGAATTTACAATCTCTTTGATGAGTTGGGCGGGGAGGGTCTCTTCGATTCTCCGCATCTCCAGCTTTCTTCAGGTCTCCCGGTTCGCTCAGTTCATGCATATAAACATAAAAAAAAGCCGCTTTATTGTCAATTTTAATACGTTTTGCATTTTATGCGATTTGCCAGGCTGCTGAATAATCCTTTGCCTTTGTCATAAAAAAGTGCACGGCGGCAGGACGAGCGGTGAATGAGGAGGGGGTAAAGGGGGAGGGGCAGTGTGGAATGGGCTGCAAAAAAATAAGAATGAAATATATATATGTATATATACTGAAATTTACGAGCGTGCTCTCATCTTGAGTGCCCTTTGACATGACATTCAACAGCTTTACGTGCGCTCGTGCCTAATTTAAGGATAAGGCTGGCAGGCAGGATGCGCGCTGGATGTCTGGCTGAGATTTAACCTTTTGGCATTTAATCGAATTTATGCATAAAACAAGCAGCGGACAGCAGTTTATTTCACTTCACTTCACTTGACTTCACTTCCGCCCGTCAGCAGCCACTTAAAAGGATTAAAACTTTCGATATTATAATGTCATCTCAGATTGACAGTGAAATCAACTGAAATGTTTACTTACAGTCAAAATCCCAGACCATCCGTTTATACCATCACAACCATAAGATTCCTAACCATATGAGACAACAGCCTCTGTTTCGACTAATCCGCTTAGCATTACGATAACTTAACTTTTGAGCCATTTAAATCACTGCTCGGGCTTGTTTGTGACTTTTGGGTCGTGATAACTGGTAACTGGGTACTACAAAGTGGGCGGGGGATGGACCCAGGCACTGAGAAAGAGTCTGAGGGAGAGAGAGGGAGAGGGAGTGAACCGGGGTCGCCGGAGCATCAATTACAGCGGCAGACGGCAGTTTCGCCTAATAATGCAGAAAATGCCAAACAAAGTGTTTAACGTTGTCAATTTAACAACCTCGAGCGCTTTTTTATGGGGGGTGGCTAACCCCACCGTACTCCCCTGTTCCCACAAACCAAACAGGACTACAATAACAATACTGACAATGCCAACAACAAGAGCAACAAAGCATCAACGTCGACAAAAGTTAAACAAAGCTCCAAGGCACAGTGGTGCACAGTTCACATAACATATCATTCTCGTACATTGAAATATGCACATTACAATTTTTATTGAAATATGTAATTAAATTATTATGTAGACTATATTCTTTAAAAAATTTGCAATATTAATTTAAGCAATTGGATCGAATTTAAAAACAAGAACATATTAAAGCAATTTTTAAAATGTTATTTTATTTTTTATTTTTAAATTGCAGGTTCAAATCAACCCCTGAAGTCTTGCTTTTTATTAAAGGCTTGCAATCTTGTTTTAAAATTTAAAAAGTTAAGTTCACTGAGTTGATGACCAAAGAGTATTTATATATTTACTTTCACCATAGGATATGTGAGTTAAAGTTTATCCATGGAGGTAAGCTAAGTTTTACTGTATTACTTAACATAGAAATCAAGAGAGAAATTCGTTTGGGTATGAAGAGCGGGAGATATGTATATGGGAAGATGCATAAACAGAGTAATTGATATAGATGGAGAAAGAGACAAAGAAATAAAAAGAAAATAGCAAGGAGATTAAAAAAGCCAACGATAAGAGTAGAGACAGAAATAGAGATAAAGATACATAAATGTGACATAGAAAAGTAACGAGAGAAAAGGAGTTAGATAGGAAAGAAAGCGAGGAAGATATAGAGAGAGAGAGGCGATAAGCAGGACAAAAAGTAGTAGAGAGGGATAGAGAGATAGAGATTAAAAGAGCCAACGATAAGGGTAGAGACAGACATAGAGATAAAGATACATAAATGTGACATAGAAAAGTAACGAGAGAAAAGGAGTTAGATAGGAAAGAAAGCGAGGAAGATATAGAGAGAGAGGCGATAAGCAGGACAAAAAGTAGTAGAGAGGGATAGAGAAAGAAAACAATGAAAACTCAGTATTTTATTAATATTAATATTACTAATATTTCACATTATTTAAATACTTTAATATTTGCACACTTTAGCACATGGTTTGTGACACTGTGGCACACGCAGAGACAACGGCGTGTCAGCCACGCGGGAGAGAGACCCACAGACAGAGAGACAGGCAGACGGATGGACGATAAAGCGGATGAGCAGGAGGGGGAAAATGCTGTGGCAACTCAGTTACCCACCAGGATCCTGGCACGCCGCAGATGCTCAGACGCACACACACAAGCACACACAGTTATTCAGTGAGACAGAGATACTCGTACTACACGCATGGGCAGACAACACACATGTTAACATAAACGTCAAACACACAAAAGGCCGACGAGGCGCCTCCATCGATGCCGCGACCTAGTCATGGATCCCTAGTTGGATAGTCGTTACCAGGGTCCCAATCGCCAATGTGCGGGAAAGCGAATAGAGGGGAGAGAACGAGGGAGGGGAGAGAACGAGGAGTAAGAAAAGGCGAATGATGCTCATAAGTGGCACAGTTTTTGCGGCGATTATCTCGAAGCATTCGCAACGAAACGTTAAGACTGTTCAATTTTGGCAATTGATTGCCCGTTTTTCTTAGTTGGCAACACTAGACACATGTGTGTGTGTCAATGTGTGTGTATGTGTGTTTATCTGTGTGTGCATAGAGAGACACAAATACATTGAAAGTCGTATGTTAGGCTATGTACTGATGACCAGCCGCCCAGCTGCCTACCTGCTAGCCCAATGGGCGTGGTCATGTAGCTGTACACTACATTAAGCTAACTAATGATGCATGCCACAGACGACAACAACAACAACAACAATAATAGCAACAACTACAGCTGAGCACAACAATGATAACAACAACTTGAACGCACGCAGCCAGCAGAGATAAAAAATTATGAACGCAAATCTTCTATCCATACATAAACACAGTCACACAGATACGCACATACACACACACACACACACGCACACACACACACAGGTCCTGGTGGCAGTTAATTGAAGTCATAAAAAGGCAACAACAAAAGACAACAAGCAAACATCTTTTTATCTGCCGCCAGTTTCATCTTCTTATTGTTGTTGCTGTTGTTGCTGCTGTTGTTGTTGTTGTGCGTGTGAATTGCTCTCCTGGTTTTGTATGCTTTTATAACTTGTTTGTTTTTCTTTGTTACTTCAGCTTTTTCCTTCAGTTTTTCTTTTTATACCCTGTACACATAAAAATATGCCAAAAAGGTATGATAAAATTATAGGAAAATTAAGTATTGCGTTAAAAAAAAGCAGCAACAGTCGATTCGGAAATACGACTGTGTGTCAGTTTATTGTTATTTTACTATATGCATGTGTAAAAAGTTGAAAGTTTCTTAGGCCCTTTTGACTTCCAATTCGAAATAAAAATTTACGAGTAGAACACTCAATTCTCTTTTTTTCTCTTTTCATATTATTTCAAAATAAAACCATAAACAATCAACCCACACTAAAATGAAATTATATAAATTCATAGTATACTTTTTGGGGAATATATTCCATTGATTCTTAAATTCTTAATTAAATTTCATAAAGAAATTCGATAAATTAGTATCTAATTAATTCTATATAAAGTCTGGAATCTGCATAATAATTGCATAATAAATTAAATAAGGCAGAACAGTTCTGCTACCAAACAAAAATATATCTACATGTCCGATACGCTTCAAAACAATTGATTGGTGCAGATTGCAATCCAATAATTAAATTGAATGGTATGTATTTCCCGGGCAATTATTTGACAATAAAATTTAGCAGATTATTTTATATTTAATTTCCAAAAATTAATTTTAGATTAACAGTTATAGAAAATATAAAATTGTATAATAGCATATGTTGATGTTGAAAGTTTTTTAATGATCGGCTATAAAATCAGAAGCTATTCTATGTAAAGCTTGGGAAAGGGAAAAAATAGTTGATATGTGTATATAAATAGGAAATATTCTAGTCGCGTAGTCTCTATAGTCACAATTTTATTTGCTTCATTTTTCGTACGTAAAACGATAAGGACGATTTGTCATGGCAGGACACAGAGATTAAGTTGCATTGGCGGCAATTTCCTCTCTCGACGCCATTTATGGATAGTCACTTGCCGAGCTATATCGACGCTTCATAAAACTTAAGTAGCTACTGCCCTGTCGATGGCATCAAATTGAATTGCCAGCCCCTGAAGTTGTCAAGGAGATGGAAATTATTACAATGATGATGACGACGACAACGACGACTACGATGACTCTCGTTGTCAATGCCGATGGCCAGCTGCCTTCAAAGGCAAAAGTATCTTTTACTTTACACTGCAATGCATCAGGAAAAGCTCATCAAAAGAACACTCGAACAAAAAAAGAACGCAATTGAAATAGTATATGCATTTTTTACACACACCACACATATTATAATATCTCATACATATTGTATTGAAGCACCTGTCAAACAGTGATGCGAAACAAAATATTCTGCGATTCTGTAAATTATTATATTAAAACTTTCAGTTAGCTTTTATATTTATTAGCTATTTATTTATATTACATTTCTGTATTGATTAGCTTATAAGTAGAAAAGAATTTCTAACATATTTTAAAGTAATAATGAAAATTATTTATGATTTGGCAAATAGTTAGCTCTCGAAAATAACTAAGATATTTCAATATTTAAATAAAATAAATCGATTTAAGTATCAAATAACTATCATTTACTGATAGCATGAATTTTACTTATATATTCCAAATATTTAAAAGTTATGATTTATTTAAATAAATTGATCTGTTATATTTATTACTAGTTCAATACTTCAAAAAAAATAAAATAAATTCAATTATATTTAAAATCATTTGACTTTCATAGCAACTGAAAAAAATATTATACTTGTACGAATATACTTAATTCCTTTCTTTGATTTTATTTCATTATAGATCTTTTCGGAAACCACTAAATGGATTATTCAGAGTAAGTCATTCTTTCTGAATTCCCTTTACGTATGGATTTATTTAAAGCTGTATATCTCAAAGAGGATTACAAACTGCTTCGACGGATCTATGTCGATCTGTAATTTGCGAATTAAGACAAGTTGTATGTAACTAATATAACTAACTAATAACTAATATAACTAATATACCACAGTTAAATTTATGAATATTATACTTAATGGTATAAAGATTTACTTAATGTATATTGTATCATTATTTCTCGCCTGTAATTAAATCAATTCAGATCACAATCACTCTTAATATTGAGTTACTCTCATCACTAGCTGACCATTCACAATAGTCGTGCACGAAAAAAAGCAACATGCAATTCAACAGCAACAATAAATGGACGAGCGAACATTTTAAGTTGCATTAATTATTCAGAAACCTCAAAATGGAATAACTTGTTTTACACAAGTATGTACTCCATATTGTCGGTTTGACTGCATCATGTGTCCTACACTCACACACACTCACACAGACACCCGTATAAATACTTTCATATGATGGTTTTATTTTATGCGGTCTGTCTCTTCTATGATATACAATATATAAATGTGTGTGAGTGTGATTGTCTCTGTGTTAGAATGACGCCCATGGCAAACATTGCATGTCCAAGCAGCTCAACATTCGTCTATGCTCGAATGTGAAATGCAGGGCATGCATCAAATGTGCGGCATATTGGGTCAAATGAAAAGTTTCAAGACATTAGATAGAAATGGAATGCACCTTGTGAGAGTGTGTGTGTCAGGGTGTGTGTGTGTGTGGGTATAACTCTTCAGTTGAGCTTGTCCCTATGCAAATTGCATTCGTTATTCCTGTTTACAGAAGCAAAACACAAGATATTTTCGATCGAATGCAAAAAGTAAAAATAAATTCACAAGAAATAAAAGTAGGACAAGAACGGAAAGAAGAAGTTGTACCTTGACAATGATATTAAATTAAAAATCAATATCATACTAAAGATACAAAAATGTCAATCAAAATGTCCGTCATAATCTAACTCAATTTATTTAAAATTTCAAAATAGGTTTCAAATTAAGATTTCTGTCTCAAAACTCAGAAAATGCGTCGAACAAAAATTCTTAATGTTGTCTAATTTGAAAAGAAAAGTATTTATGAAAAATATTCCTAATTTTGGAAATCTGTTTTTTTTATATTATAATTTTGGATATTATATGTTAAAACATTCATATCAATGTGTAGTTAATCTTGCCAATTCGAATAAATCAACATATGTATGTACATATGCAAAAGTAGATACACTTTAAACCAGGGATTAAAACCTTAACCTTAACCGTAACCTTTAATCGGTAATAACCGATTGAAATTTGTAACCGTAACTGAAACCGTAACCGAAAAAATATTTTTCCGCTATACCGAAGCCCATAACCCGAAACTCTTTAAACCGAAATAACCGTTTAGTAACCAATTGATTTATAAGGGTTAATTTCGGTACTGGACGTCGCAGGTACTGATAACTTTGAACTGCCATAACTTTGTCAATCAATTTTTATGCGGAATGTAAATTTGAGCATGATTTTACCTCCGAATTCGTTCTGCATTTAAATTTTGTTCATTTCGAAAATTCTCGAATTTTTTCGAAAAAATTAAAAAAGATAAAGGGGTAACACTGTAATTCGATTTTCAAAAATTTTCTGAAATGAAAAAAATGTAAATGCAGAACGAATTCGGAGGTAAAATCGTGCTCAAATTTATTGACGTTTGACAATGTTATTTCAAAGTTATCAAATATCAGTAAAATCAAAATAATTGAAATTTTCAAACCAAACGAACCAAATTTATTTGAGATCAAATTATAATAAAATCGACATTACACAGGATCATTCCAGTAACCAGATAACATTATTTTTCAGGCTAATAAAAGCATTAAGTCTTTTTTCATGTAAAACAATGAATAAAGCTACTTATTTTGGTCAACCGAAAACCTTATTTTTTTTGTATTTTTGTGAACCGCAACCATACCGGTATTTTTAAACCGAAACTTATTAAAAACCGATAACCGTTACGAAACCGATACTCCAAGATTTTGCATAACCGATAACCGAAAACCATAATTCGAGCATAACCGAAACCGTAACTGAAACCAATATTCGTTTCGGTTTTAATCCCTGCTTTAAACATAGAAGACTTCCATATTAACGTTAACATCAGTAATATGTGTGAGTTTAAAATCAAAAGCAATAAATATCTAGAAATCTAAATAATTAAGCCATTTGCTACCATTTTGAAACAATGCACTTTATATTTATAGTGCAATCATTTCTCACTGTAGCGCATCAGAATTGTGGCCAACTCAACAACTTGCATGCCAATTGTCAATGTGACAGAAAACAATTGTTAATTTTTAGAGCAAATGCAAAAATAATAAAAATGGAAAATTAAAATGAAAAATGAAAAACGTAAACAAGAAATGGAAAACAGAAATAAAAAATGCACTTTGTTTAATTAGCGCTTGTCGCAGAGCTCAAGTGGCCACTGCTCGACATTGTCCATGTTGTACGAGTTCGTACATGAATAGGCCTTTAAGAGCGCAATAAGCAGGCAAACAAACAAACAAACATAAGCCACACCCCCTCGGCCACGCCCATGCGCCCAATTATAATGAATGGGATTGTGAGTGCACAAACACGAATACAAGTGCGAGTACAAATGTGAATACGAGTACGTCAAAGTGTGAATGCTGCCTGCCAGCAAAACGATAATAATCTTCATTTGCTTCCCAGATCTCGAATACTGAACACTGACTCTGAATTCTGGACTCTGGACTCTGGACTCTAACTGGGAAACCCCTAACTGGCGACCCCAACGGATAGGACTTGTTTGTGCGCTTCAACTGGATCTGTTTGTGTCTGGCCAACATGTCCCTAGCCCATTGTTGTGCCTTGTGACGTATGTGTGTGTGTGTGTGTGCAAGTGTGTGTGCTTGGCAATTGATGTAACTGTAACTGGCTAAAACGATGGGACGTCTTTTTGGTTGTCTATTTATCGCTGTGATTTGTCTATGTCCCCCGCTCTCTCTCCCTTCTCTCTCTTCTCTCTTCGGCATTTCCCTTCGCTGTTGCACTAATTGGCAGTTTAACAGCATAACTGTCTGATTTTGACTTGAAATGAGCCTATGATTATGCAATTTCAATTAGGGCTGACTAATGGATATAAGCCAAAACCCCCTGAACATCCCGTCTTCCCATTTCCTTAAAGCTGCTCGTAAATTAATCAACACAGTGAATATTTTTCGATTTCAGTAATGAAATTTCAAAAAAGCAATGTAGAAGAAAAATTTATCCACACTATAAATTTATAATCCTAAAACCGTACACTTAAAAAATGTCTAAAAAGTTTCTTATAAAATGTGCATATATTTGACTTTTACACTTTTGTATCATTCAGCTTTATATCTAATGTTAATAATTAATATAAAATCGTTTTATCTATATTTTGTATAACTTTCTTGTATATTTCAATTAAAATTGAGAGTTTAAATATCCAAGTCAATCTGTCAAATAATCTAGAATGCGCATATATAACAACTCCACAAACTGAATTTAAGCGCATTTAAAACTTATTTTAAATGTTAAAAAAGTGAAAGATAGAGAACATCAAAAATACGTAAACTATCATCAAGTGTTGAACATCAAATATTGAAGAGCATTGACACGAATAAATCGATTGAAAATATATTTTAAATCGTTAATTACCCAAAATATTTATTTATTTTTATTTTTTTCTGTAAGTTATTTTTCATTTAGTTGTTGAATTTTGTAGAGTCCTAGCATCTTATTAATTAAGAACTAAAGTATAATCTGTAAGTATTTTTTTAAATTTTGTTTTGAAATGTTGTGATGCTGTTAAAGTGAATTAAATCCCAACTAAAGAAGTTTATTTAATCCAAATGCATTTTCATAAATTGTAGCTATGAAAATTTTAAAAATGTAGTTGTTGCTGTTAAAGTGAATTAAATAAGAACTAAAGAAGTTTATTTAATCCAAATGCATTTTCATAAATTGTAGTTATGCAATTTGTAAAAATGTATTTGTTGCTGTTAAAGCGAGTTAAATGATGCAGAATGCAATTTCAATAAGTGCCTGAGTTGTGGATGCAGTGATGCATCTCTTAAGCCTGGCGGCGCTCAAAAATTTTAATTTCTAAATAAACTTTGAGAAGCTTTTCGGTTGGCGTGTCAAGAGCAGCAGACCCAAAAAAATAAACAGGACCCCCCACCCTTCCCGCCGGCCCCTATGTATTGCACCCGCAGTAACCGAAAAACCCTTCAGTTAACTTTTCTTCATGTAGCGCGCAAATGAAGTGCTGCATGAGTGTGAATGCAAGTGTGTGTGAGGGAAAGTGTGAGTGCTGCGTATGAGTGTATTCAAGTGTGTATGTATGTGTGTATGGATGCATTGGGTGAGTGTGTGTGTGTGTGTGACTGTGCAAGTGTTTTTATTAAAACCAAATGACAAACTTTTGCCTCCACTACAGCAGCCCTGAACCAGAAGCTAAAGCTAAAGTAGAAGTAGAAGCAGAAACACGGGCAGACCGAGGGCTGAAGCCAAAACGAGAGCCAACCAACAACGTCAACAACAGCCAAAAGCTAATTTACACTTTTGTTGTTTCGGTTACTTTATATATGCCACGCCTACCACCCAGCCCACACCCAAATCCATAGCCAGCTCAACCGCCCCTACTATATGGCATAATGGAAAAACTATTTTGCGAGACGAACACAAATGTTGTCAAAAAATGTGTGGATGCTAAAAAAAACAGTCAACAGCCAAGTGTAAAGTGGTAATAGGCAAATGGGCAAGAGGGTAAGAGGGGTATGTTGAGAAGGGCGAGGGGGGAGAGACAGAAGGGAGCGTGTATAACAGAAATGGCAAAAAAACAAATCAAATGTGTGAACTTTAACACTATTTACCGCCAAAGAGTATGCACGGAAAAAGTTTATTCATTTAGTTGAACGAGCGCAGACGGCAGCAGCCATCGTTGCTTGCCACACACACATACACGTATATATATACAACACACACACACACACATTCAACCTGCCACCTCGCCCCATATTCCATATATGCCTCCATGAGGCAGGCAGCAGGTATGGAAAATGCATTTCGAGTTCATTTGCGTACAAGTGCCATACAAGTGGGCTCAATTTAAATTACTTACAATATGGCATGTAAGCTCATTAGAATGACAGCACAGATACAGATACAGATACAGATACAGATACAGATACAAAAACTAAGATACATAGATACTGTATCTATGTCTCGGTTAAATGTAATGAGCATGGGATGCAAGAGGCGTTTAGAGAGGAAACCAAAGCAAATGAGGCATGATATTAATCAACAATTTAAAAACAAAAGGGAATGAGACAGCAGAGAAATTAATGTTGATTATGTTCAAGGAAGTAAAGGATAAAACACATTCACATACTTGTGTATGCTCTCAATGAGCTACCGAGTGGTTTGTTACGGTATTTTACAAATGCATATTTGCATACATACATTAATAAGTAAATATCTGCATATATTTTAAGAAAATACTAGTTTATTTAAGAGATAACCTCATTTAGTATAGTAATGTCGAAAATTACTAAAAATACACACCACAAAATTAAGAATTAGTTAAATTATATTATTATTATTAAATATTATGATTTTATTTATTATGCATGCCAATTGTTGTATCGTTCGTTAACTCTATAAATGCTTGGATTTATTATACTTAATAAAATTTTTGATTAATTTTAACTACTGGTTTTGTTTTATTTAAATTTATTTAATTTCGTTGTCTGTGTGTATTTATTAAGAATTTAATTTATTTTTTACATTTACGTTTCAGATTATTTGGGAGTCGATTACAAAGTTGAAAAGCATCTATAAGGAGGAATTGCTTTTTGAGAACTAGCAGCAAAACAAAGTTTTTCATACAGGTATGTCAGTTCTTTAGTGTATATTATATTATGCAGTGGTATTAAAACACTCGCATTAGACCAAACCAAGCAATTAAACTAAGATCGTAACTTTTCTAAAAGAGATTTGAAACAAGAGCATTATGAAAGAAGTTTTCGGTTTGGAAAAAAATAATTACAGTCTATGATTTTATTGATACTTGATTTCAAAAATAGTGGAAAAATACTAATAAGATACTTATTTTAAGTAAGGTTCTCTTAAAACATGGGAACTTATGTACTTATGAAATAATTTTCATCAAAATTGATAATAGTAATTATTACATTTGTACACTGATAAAAAAAAATGTTCTAAAATCAAGATTTTGGTCTCAAAACTAAGAATTTTGGTCTAAAAAATGCGTCGAGAACATAAAATTCTTAAATTTAGAAAATACATCTTGATTTTAAGAACATTTCAAATAAGAATTAGCTCTTAATTTAAAACCAAACCGTCTTAAATTCTCAACTCAAAAATAAATAATTAAGGCAGATGTTTAAACTTTAAGCTTATTTTTTTTTTGATATTTATAAAGTTTTTGGATTTATTTTTTTTTATAAATATTTTGATTATATGTCTTTTCCTTGGCAAGACTGGGATTCGATTTTTGTTACCAAACTGAAGCGGCGACTCTAACCAGAGCGCCACGGTGCCATTATTGTCTTCATTTTATATATAACATATTTATATTTTCTTATCAATTTAAGATTTTTAATTCTTATAGAATATTAAGAACAGCGAATTTTGAGATTAATAATCTTAGTTTTATTAATTTGGTCTTAAAATGGTCTTATTTTATTAACAAAATATTTAAGATGAATGTTCTTAATTTGGAAGTTGGTCTTCTTTTGCACTGAAAACAATACTAACAATTCAGTTCGAGTAAGATTAGAGGCCAATATTTACTCTAAAGCCTTATATGCATATTATAAGCATTTAAGAAAGCAGCAAACAAGAACTTACAACCTTAAAGGATAGTTTACCAACAAGTAAGAAGAAACTTGCAAAAGACAACTCATACATGTTATGTGTACTTTATTGTGATGTCGCAGGAACGCTTTACAGTCTTTTCTCTGTAGTCAGTCAACTCCATGACAAAGTCATTACAGCCCCGTAATCCCCGACCCCCCTTCTTGAGACCATCATTTGCGGCAGCGAGTATCTCGATGGCTGCCTGTTAACCAGAGACAATGAGGCAGAGTCAGTGCATCCGGTTGCTGCATCAGTTTCCTTGCATCCATCTACCCGGAATCATCCCACTCACTTTTTCTCTCCTTCTCTCCCTCTCTCTCAGTCTCGATCTCTTTCTCTCGGCCGCATGGTTGACACCATGTCAGCGGTGTACAATTTATGTGCGTATTGGTGTGGAATTGTGAAGGAGCTGCAGCTGGAGAGGGAACTGGGAGGTGGCACTTGCCACCCGCATGGTGTAAAAAAGGGAAAGCGCTTTATAAAGAACCCGCGAGCTAAGCGGGTTGTGAAAAACGCCCCTTGCCATCCCAGCCATCCTTGCTGAACCACACCTCTGCCGCTGCTCCAGGGGATTGGGAATCGCATAATAAAAACTAGAAAATCTGTGGCCAGTCAATGCGGGAAGAGCAAGCGAACTGAGCGGTCAACTCGTTGGGGTTTCATTCTCAGTTTCCATGGGGGTCAAGAGAAGCGAGATGAAGAGGGAGGAGGAGAAAGGAGAGAGGGTGGCGAGTGCCGAGTTCAGCTTGAGCGGGTTAATTGTTTTTTGCTGACTGTCGACTGTCGACTTAAAAAATGAAAAACGAAACGGAATAAAAAAAAACCTCGGGAAGCTTTGAATAACTTTAAGCAGAGGCGAACGCCTCGGGGGCTGGCCACAAAATATTGGCTTAACGTGAGGGGCGTTATGTATAGTATTTTCCAGGGGTTCGCATGCAAAGCAGCCGTTCTCTCTTGCCGCCCCCTTCTCACCACATGCCACCACTATTCCTGGCCAAGTGTGGTAAGAGCTAAGCGACAATATGCGGTGGCTAAGACTAAGCTCCGAACAGGAGCTATATTTGGTCTAAGCAAAGAAGAGAGGAGTACGGGGCGTAACAAGCACGTGAACTGACGCAGCCGACGGCATCCAAGTTCATTTGCAGTTTTTCGCCTGTGCCCTACACAAAAAGTTTCGATTTGAGGTAGTCACGAACATGCAGGTGATTCGACCAAGTGGACAGAAGAGAACCCCCTCCCCAAAAAAGAAAACAAAAGATAGAACAAACTTACAAGTAGTAAACATAGGTTTCGTCGGAGGTCCAGGTTAATCGTTTCAAATAAACGATAAATAAATAATTAACTGAGTAACAACGTATTAAATTTAAATCCCTGATATCATTTATAAAATCAATTCATATAAAAATAGTCAATTTGTGCAAACAATGAATGAACCATACTAATTTATGTATTTTATTTATAAAAGCTCTTAAGATTTATTTATCATATGTAAAAAAAATTTGATTGAGAAACTTATTACAATATCCCGGCATCCTAATATATACAAAATTTTCTAAGTTATCAACATATAAATACATATGAAACTTGGAAATAGAATTGGTTGTGTTAACTTATTCAAGCACCTTATCGATATAATCAACAACTGCAATCATCTTTACATTATTAGATATTTAGTTAAATAATACAAACTTTTATATAGCCTATAATTAAATACTGAACTATATAATAAAATATAATATAATGTTAAGAATTTACTAGGATTTTATTTTACTTTACCAAATTGTGTTTTCCTGATATAATCTACATATAATATATTTTGTATTAACTAAATCCTGCTCCTAAATTTAAGGAATCTTCCAGTATTTATTATTAATTAATTGGTATAATTATTAACTTCATCAAGCAAATAAATAAAGTGTGTTTTCTTATATCAGCCAGTACCGTTCAGATTTCTTTTCTAAAAATTGGATTCAAATAATCGCTTTTCTTGCCATTTCTGAAAAAAAATATTAAATATTTAATATCTTTAACCAACCTTTCAAAAAAAAAAATAGTAAAATAATTTAATTTGAAATAGTTTGAAAATATAAATAAATTATTCAAATATTTAATTAGTTTGAGAATCAAAAAATTCTTTTGAAATCCTAAGAGCGCCTTACTCTAGTCGGCTAAGTAGCATCATCCTTTTCTGCTTTCCCCGCTCTGTGCTCATTTTTTAGACACTGTTTCGGTGGTCGTCGCTTTCGTATACCCGGAGCGCATGTATTCCCTATAAATTTTTTACAATTTTATGCAATTGTATAGTTTGCAAAAGTTTGCTGCAGCTATTTTTCGGTGCCGTCGTTGTGGCATTGTTTTTCCAACAACAACAAATGCAACAACAACAAAAACAACAACAGGGGCAATAATGCAGCAGTTCGACCCGCCACGCCCACCAACTGCTCCGACAACTGGCAACTCCTGAACCGCAACGCGCCGAACAAATGAACTCGAATGTCCTTTTATATGCGTTCAGTGTTTATTGTGCCATTTCCTACGCTCTATCCTAAACAGCACTAGGAACTTGGCCAAAATGTCGTTGTTGTTATTGTTGTTCTTGTTGTTCTTGTTGTTGCTGTTGCAGCTGCCGGTGTTTTTGTTGCTTTCCTTGTTGCAGTTGGCTGCAAACTGAAAACGTCTTCGAGTCCCCGCTGAGCTCATGTTGCCATCGATCCCCGTAAAAAGCACTTGGATTAAAGTTTACATAATTCATTGCCATAGGCTTGGCCCAAACTTCTTTAAAGTGACATAGAAATAGAGACGACAAAGCTGATTGCTATAAAATTCAGCATGACTGACACAAGCAATATTATGAAAGAAAAGCAGCTTTTCATAGATATTTTTGAAATTTTATGTATTTATTTCAGGGATTAAAACCGAAACGAATATCGGTTTCAGTTACGGTTTGTAACGGTTATCGGTATTTTATAATTTTCGATTAAAAAATACCAGTCTGGTTTCGGTTCACAAAAAAAATAAAAATTAAGGTTTTCGGTTGACCAAAATAAGAAGCGTTATTCATTGTTTTACATACTTCCAAAAAAACTTTTTAACAAAGTAAAAGTCTAGTGACGAAAGTCTTTCCTGCCCCAAAATTTCTGATATCCCATTTTGTGACGAACGATATTAAACTTAATATATAAATAATTATAAAATAAAAAGTTTGGCATTCGGAACATTGCGCATAAAGATCTTGATTCTTTATACCTAAAAATAATTTTAATGCGCAGTGCCGAATGCCAAACTTTTTATTTTATAATTATTTATATATTAAGTTTAATATCGTTCGTCACAAAATGGGATATCAGAAATTTTGGGGCAGGAAAGACTTTCGTCTAGACTTTTACTTTGTTAAAAAGTTTTTTGGAAGATATCAGAAATTTTTGGAATTTTATATGTTGATTCTGACAGTGTAATTTTGCTATAAAATTATCAAAATGCTTACTTCAAATAAAAAATAAATAGGGCAGCTATATAATATAGTAAACCGATTTTAACCAATTTTGTTTAGGATGTATAAAACCAACCCAGATGTTGACAGTGTGATCAAGATATCTAAAAAACAACAAAGTTTTTCATACTAAAACTTGATTTTATACCGATTGTTCATATGGCAGCTATATGATATAGTATACCGATTTGAACTAAATTTGGACATAATGTATAAGACCAACTTAAATGCATACTGTGTCAAATTGGTTCAGATATCTTGAGAAATATAAAAGCTTTTCGTACTGAAACCTTATTTTGGACCGATCGTTCATATGGCAGCTATATGATATAGTGGACCGATTTGAACTAAATTTGGACATAATGTGTAAGACTAACTTAAATGCATACTGTGTCAAATTGGTTCAGATATCTTGAGAAATATAAAAGCTTTTCGTACTGAAACCTTATTTTGGACCGATCGTTCATATGGCAGCTATATGATATAGGATATAGTGGACCGATTTGAACTAAATTTGGACATAATGTGTAAGACTAACTTAAATGCATACTGTGTCAAATTGGTTCAGATATCTTGAGAAATATAAAAGCTTTTCGTACTGAAACCTTATTTTGGACCGATCGTTCATATGGCAGCTATATGATATAGTGGACCGATTTGAACTAAATTTGGACATAATGTGTAAGACTAACTTAAATGCATACTCTGTCAAATTGGTTGAGAAACCTTAAAAAACAAAAAAGTTGTTCATACTAAAACTTGATTTTTAACCGATCGTTCCTATGACAGCTATATGATATAGTGGACCGATTTCAACTAAATTTGGACATAATGTGTAAGACTTACTTAAATGCATACTTTGTCAAATTGGTTGAGAAACCTTGAAAAACAAAAAGTTTTTTGTACCAAAGCTTGATTTTCTAATTAGTACCATATAGTAAATAGTAAAATGTATATATTCAGTTAACCGGTCATATCTTCCACACCTTGCGGCTGAGAGACATGTGTCATATATCAAAAGACGCGAAATCGCGAAATTTTACGTGTTACAACATATTGAAATTTAATAAAAATCGTCGGAACCGTTTTCTAATAAATCGCCAAAGTTTAAGCTAAAAATCCTTTTTTCACCTGTAGCGTTTTACCTGAGCACTTTGCAAAAAAATATTCAAGGCACGTCTGAAAGCCCTCTAATATACCTTTCTAACGACATATAGAACACATCTCTAGCTTTCTTGGATTGGAAGCAATGGGTGTTTCAAATTTATCACGTTTTAGCTTTTTCCCGCTAAACTAGCTATTTCCCGCTAAAGTCGTAGAACAAACATTTCTAGATTTCTGATAAGAAACAATTCCTCATCAGAAAAATTTAGCTTTTTCAGCGCCTTCGTACAAACAAACAAATGGACAAACAAACTTTTCATCTCATTTTGAGAAGGCCCTTAAAAACTTCAAATTAATATATCTTTTGAACCAAATGTCGGATTGAAATGATCAAGGTATCATTCGACGCGTATTTTTAATAAGAATTTTTAAAAATTATAAAATTTTACCAAAAGGCTCCAACGGCCCCAGCCCCTAGCTGCAATCATTAAAATTTGGCCCCTCCCACTTACACCCCCATATCTTACGAACCAGGTGAGTTACCAAAAGTCTTAGTATGCACTTTTGTTAGGTAAAGTCATACCTTTCGATCGGTATATAACTCAATCCGATCGGACAGTCATAGCAAATTTTCCATTCTGCGTGTATATATTGCTAGTCGCCTTTTGCACACTACGTGTTGCTTCGTCACTAGCGCGGACTGCCGTCCGCAGTGATAAAAAGACTTAAGTTCTTTTTAGCCTGGAAAATAATTTTATCTGGTTACTGGAATGGTTCAGCGTAATGTCGATTTTATTATAATTTAATCTCATATAAATTGGGTTAATTTGGTTTGAATATTTTGACTATTTTGATTTTTCAGATTTTCAATAACTTCGAACTTTAATTTTAATTTTAATGCGCAATGTAATTTTGAGCATGATTTTGCCTCTAAATTCGATCTGCATTTAAATTTTGTTCATTTTGAGAATTCAAAATTTTTCGAAAAAACCAAAAAAGGCCTGTAAATTTTCAAAAAAAATCGATTTTCAAAAGTTTTTGAAAATGAACAAAATTTAAATGCAGAACGGACTTAAAGGTAAAATCATGCTCAAATTTACATTGCGCCTGGAAATTGATTGAGTTTTGACAAAGCTATGACAGTTCAAAGTTATTTAAGTTGCTCAGTAGTTTCGACGGCCAGAACCGAAATTAGCCCTTATAAATGAATGGGTTTCGATACAGCTGAAAAAATTATTTTCGGTTACGGTTTCAGTTACGGTTACAAGTTTCAATCGGTTTTCACCGGTTAAAGGTTACGGTTCCGGTTAAGGTTTTAATCCCTGATTTATTTAGATTTTACTTTAATAACGATGTGCAATAAGTAAGAAAAATAATTTCGGGAAGTCGAATATTACAAACACTTTCAAAATTTGCTCAGTTAGATCAATCAGATCTAGTTCGCCTGGTTCATGGCATATAATGTTGATAGCGGATGGGTTCGTTGAGGATTTCAAAAATGATAAAATTTTTAAAATTTCAAATATAAAATTTAATGGTTTCTTTGAAAACGTTGGAATTGTTTTCTGTAAATTTTTGGACTTATTCCCAATTATAAACCTAGAAAAGTTTGTTCTACGACTTTTTGAAAAAAAGCTACCTATAAAATATTTATTAATAACACAAAACAAAAATACAATTTCTTTTCATATCGAATAAGTGCATTGCAAATCGAAACATGTAGTAAACGACTCACATTCCAAGATTAAATAATCAGCTCGGACAAGGGCTTAAATCGTTATTATCTAGATTACTCAGAAGAGGGGATTAAAGATGAGTAGGCACTTTATTTGGTTTGAAAATTTTAAGAAAATTGTAAGGAATCCGAAGATAAATTTCACAGCTGAGCTCTCAACTGATGATTTGCAAATGTATTTCACAGTCATGAGCTTAAGTAAATATTTTATTAACATAAATGAAATTCATTCGAGTTTCTAACTTAAATAACAAGTTTGAAATTTTGTCGACATTTTGAGGCGACTAATTAAATAAAATGGAAAGTTTTAAGCTGCTTGTTGGGACAAAACTAAAAATTGTAAGAATTAAATTTCGAACATAAATGTGACATAGAAATACGAGAAAACCAGAACAGAGGCAGCAGTTGATTTGCAGATGAGAGAGAGAGAGACGCCGGAAAACATTGTATTGCGTATTTTAATCAAGGGAAAATTGCATTGAAAAATATTGTTAACAATAACAGGCAACGGCGGCATTTAAATGCCCACGCCAACAACATGTGACGTCGAGTCGTCGTTGACCAGCGACAATTAAAAGTTTTTACTAGCATTCAAATTTTTCAATATAACCGAATGCAATGCCATGGAACGATGGCAAAACCAGACCGTAACTGACCACTGGCATGAAATATAACAACAACTACAATAACAATAAAAACAACAGCGAGAAAAACAATAGTAACAACAACATCAACAGCTTCAGCATCAGCATCAGCAGAAATAAAAGAGAAACGAAAGCCGCGACATTTCCATGCAGTGTAAAAAGCGCCACTGGCGAATTGCCTCAACCCCCAAAGGGGGTCTTCAACAAGGAAAACAGAATAAAAAAGAAAAACAGAAAAAAACATGGCCTGCCACTGTAGACAGTAGTTGGGGAAAGTGCCAGGCCCCCGGGCACATGCCACAGTGCAATATTTGTCTATAAATGGAAGCCGTGACAACTGTGTGTGTGTGTGTGTGTGTGTGTGTGTGTGTGTGTGTGTGTGTGGGAAGGGAGCACGCTCAGGATGTAAGGAAGCACAACGGCTGCTGGGTTGCACGTTGTTGCAGTTGCTGAATGCAGCTTTAAGTGCGCTCTAATAATGTCATCAAAGTCCAGAAAAGATTGGCTGAATACACAAACAAATTTACAAAAGATTTAGAGAGACTTTTTTGATGTGTACTGTGCAGGTTGCAACTTTTTACTTCTTACTAATCTGATTGGGATTTTCTGGCTAATCACTTGCAACAAATGATGCAACAAATAAAGTTTAATTTAATTCTCAATTTAAATAAGATTCTCCTTATTAATTATTAATTATTACACTTAATAATTTTCTTGGTCGACTGGATCTAGTTGACGTTAAATAAATAATTTGATGAAGGTGTCACTGGCTTTTAACTAGGATTATTTTTTGTAGGCGAAGCAGTTGCCAACAAAACTCTTTTTAAAATAAAGTTGTCAGTGCATATTATAATTACAATACTTAATAACACTCTGGACCAGTGCCTTCAGCTACTGAGCTACCAATAGCACATTTTTAGCTACCCTTTGTATTCGTATTCTCCCATGTACTACGAGAAATATTGGTTATTATTCTATCATTTATAAAATATGACAATATCGTAAAGTGATTATACCCTTTTAAACTTATTTGCAATGGGTATAGTTTGATGTTACCCTTTAAATGTCGTTTTAGAGAGGCGGGCTGACTCGATAACTAATTAAAATACAAATTAGCTTCATTCAAAAACTAATTATCTTGGTAGATAGATATCCTATAATATGAATACATTACTATTTATATTATAAGTCAGTGGCAAGAAAAATTGGTTAAAAGAAAATTTAAAGTAATTTAATAAAAATAATTAAATTTATTAAAACCAATTGTTCTTAATAAAATCATAAGCCTATAACTACATTAAACGCAAAAAAAAGGTTCCCTGAAAAATTAGTTGTTGCTATTAAAACCCAAATCACAGGTGATTAAAATTAGAGCATATTTATCTTCATTCATTTTTCACATGGCCAGCCTGTATTTAGAATAAACCAAAATCGATATGCCTTAAATTAATACATATACATACATATCTGTTATAAAAACAATCTTCACGTGTATTTAGGAAAGTTATTTCTTGTGTCAATTCAATGTATGGGGTATTTACCTCATCAATAATAAGTACATAAAACTTCCGAGATTATAACTACCATGGAAAAGATTTATGAATCTACAAGTATAAGAAAAGTCATTTGCAAACGGAGTATCTTCTAGTCAAGCAAACTTTACTATAGCAATTCTTTTTAATTTCAAATTTGGCAGCATTTTGTTGACTTTATGCATTTATAATTTTGGAATTTTGTTGTCATTGTTGTTGCTGTTGTTTATCTGGCGCAAAGTTCGAACTGGCTCAAAGTTTTTAATGAGCAGTGACGACGTCGGACGTCAACGGCAACGGCAACGGCAGCGTCAACTGCGCTGCTTTCTTGTTAGCAAGTTGGGAACGAAACGAAACTTGTGAAAATTGTTGCCATGATGCAAAAGGATAAGAAATAGCCAAGAAAATGAGCAATTCTTAATGTAGAAAGGCGAATCACACTGTTGCTAAAGGATACAAGTTTTTGGCCCTTTGTCTCGTTGTCAAATTGTTCTATTTCACTTAATTATCGATAAAAATCAAATTAGTGAAAGAAAGAATTATTGATTCTAACAATCTAAATGAAGAGAACATCATAGTATTAATTTATTCCTTTTATACAATGTCAACTAAGAGCAGTTGAACTAAAGTACTTTAAAATTTTAAATAAAATAAGGACAAATAAAAATAAATATTAATATAAATTGGTCTTATTACTACCAAATTATCGAAACTATCATTGATCTTAACTCAATGCAGATGCTTTAAGATTCCATCAAAAAGTCATTAAAAACACTCTGAATGTCTACTATACAATTCGTATGTTTTTTTAAATTTAAAAATAAATTCAGATTCGACTTTTGCTTTTGGCAATTCTTCTGCAAACATTTAAATAAAATTTAATGAAAGGCAAAGGCAAAGGTCAAATTTCTAGTTTGTTAGCTCTAGTTAAGTACCTTCAAATATGAAACCTTAAAGCATAAGAATACATTGATTGATATTATGAATCTATAAATAGTATTCTTTTGATTAGTAAATTAAGTTGTTAATAAAATGTACTTATAAAATATTTTTATCTTATCAGTTTATAGAAAATAAATACACTGAAAAATCAAGAACATTAATCTTAAATATTTTGTTCTTAAAATAAGACCACTTTAAAACCAAATTAATAAAACTAAGAAGATTAATCTGAAAATTCGCAGTTCTTAATATAAGAATTAAAAATCTTAAATTGATATGAAAATATAAATATGTCATATTAAATATGACGACTATAATGGCACTGTGGAGCTCTGGTTAGAGTCGCCGCTTCAGTTTGGTAACAAAAATCGAGGGTTCGAATCCTTCCCACTCTCTTGCCAAGGAAAAAACATATAATCGGAATATTTAAAAAATAAATAAATCCAAAAAAAATATCTACATCAAGAAAATTAAAAATTTAAAACACAGCTGCCTTATTTTTTTATTTTTGTGTTGAGAATTTAAGACAGTTTGGTCTTAAATTAAGAACTTATTCTTATTTTAAATGCTCTAAAAATCAAGATGTGTTTTCTAAATTTAAGAATTTTTATATTCTCGACGCATTTTTTAGACCAAAATTCTTAGTTCTGAGACCAAAATCTTGATTTTAGAACATTTTTTTATCAGTGTAAGGTATCAAAAAAATAGAAAATCCTTAATTTATGATTGCAAAGTTCTTACTCATAATTTGTTAATATTTATCATAAATTCGGAAAATAATCTATAAGTGGCATTTGTATAGTTATTGCAATAAATTTCGCTAATACTCGAATTTTCCAAATGTTGTCTATTTATAAACATTCCATTCTGAATAAGTTCTGATTAATAAATATTAGTAAAGCTAAAAGACTGAAATTAGCATTTATTGCGGATCTGAAAATTGAAAGTAGAACTTATTCTTATTTGAAATGTTTTAAAAATCAAGATGTGTTTTCTAAATTTAAGAATTTTATATTCTCGACGCTTTTTTTAAACCAAAATTCTTAGTTCTGAGACCAAAATCTTGATTTTAGAACATATTTTTTATCAAAAAATAGAAAATCCTTAATTTATGATTGCAAAGTTCTTACTCATAATTTGGGAATATTTATCATAAATTCTGAAAATAATCTATAAGTGGCATTTGTATAGTTATTGCAATAAATTTCGCTAATACTCGAATTTTCCAAATGTTGTCTATTTATAAACATTCCATTCTGAATAAGTTCTGATTAATAAATATTAGTAGAGCTAAAAGACTGAAATTAGCATTTATTGCGGATCTGAAAATTGAAAGTACAAATCAAAAATTTCAAAATAAAGCGATTAAAGGCTAAAACCACACACAAACAAGCATATTAATGTGGACAAGAGTCTGCGCTTAGTTTGACAGTTTGCTGGCATTGTTGACTTCTGATCCTGTTCGGCTTTGTTGCTGGTTATGCGTTTTGGCCAACAGCCATTGTGTTAACGGTGCAGCCATGACAATAATAATGATGATGACTTGCTCACTAATTGGAGGCATTTAACATTTGGATAGCCAAATTTGTTGGCCTCATTGACAGGCGACAACAATGGCGATAATGTTGCTGATGACAATGAAAATGTGGTAAGTGGAGACTGCATACTTGAGTTAGAATTTCATTTGATGCCAACAATGCGGCGAGTACTCGCATTACCCATTACGTGGGGTCAAGGTTGAATATCTTGTTACCTGTGCAAAATCTTAAATAATTATGAGAGTACTTCTCTCATGCATACGAGTATAATTTAAAGCTAAGCTCTGTGGCTGAACCGACTCCACAGGATGCATTTATGGCTGGCGATGTGCATCAATTGTCGACTGCAGGTCAAGTGGCCGCCAATGCTAAAAAGCCGCAACGGAGCACATTATGGGCTAAAAATTCCAATCTCTCTCCCTCTCTCTCTCTCTGTCTCTCTTTGGTGCTCTTTTTAGCACGTCATGAACTGCGCCTGCGCCTGGCATTGGACATCCCTTGGCCAAAGCCGCCTCTGCCCGCCGTCTGAATGATGACTGCTGCAGTTCTTGGCCAAGACAACAAGGTAACGTCGCGTGGCGGCACACACACTATGTTGCCCTCGAGTTGTATAGTTGCTGGTCAAGATTTGCGACTATTGCGATGGCTTTATATCCACAGGCTTCGCTTGAAGCATTCGCTTGCAAAGCTGTCAACAAATTGCCGTCAATTAGAACACATGGAAGGGGGAGTTAAGTGGGGGGCTGTCCTTGTTTGTTGGCCACGAATTTAGACATAATTTCAAATGCCGCCAGTAAAAGCGTCGACGTCAACACCGACTGCGACTGCGACGTCAGCGTAGGCATCTGTCGGTTACGCAATGGCCGCATGTCAAATTATGCATAGGCTTTTTGGCCTCAATGCCCAGGTGAGGGCCTGTGGGCCAGATCGACTATTGGTCTGGTCTGTTCTGGCCTGGTGTGACTCCTGCTACTGTGGCCAGCTTACTGCAGCTTGCGGCGTTAGCCGCCCGCTCCATAAATTGGCATTAGTGGGCTGTGCCTCATCCTGGACACTGAAATGTAGTGGCTCCGCTCGGCTGCCTGATGCAATTTTTGTGCAACGCCAGCGGCAGCTTAATAACTTTTATGCGTGTTTGCATATCGGCAATGCATCGAACTGAGGCAACATTTTGCCAACACAAAATTGTACATTGTACAGTGAGCGATATCCACAGGAATTTGAGGTCAAAGTGTAGATAAACTAAAAATTGCATAGACATATTGGTCTGTTAGAGCGAAGATATAAGTTTAATCAATAAATCAGTTGATTACGGAAAATGGAAATCTGGAATCGTATCAGATCTAATTTTCCTTTATCAAAATTAAACTATAACAATTCTTTTTAAATTCTTATTCCTTTTGAATTTAGAACAACAATAGAATTCATTTTTATTTTAAAAGTCATCTACAAATCAATAAAAAATCATATACAAACTTTTATTTTTCTATTAAAAAAGGTTTTCATTCTATTTTAGAAAGAGATGCATAATTCTTGCCTTTAACGATTCATAAATTTGATATTTTTAGATTAGATAAAATAATAATATATAGTTCACAATAGTTTAGAAAATGGTGCGAACACTTTTTTAGTAAAAATCGAAGACACATCCGACATGGTTTTAAAACCGTGTTGATTCGGACCACTACATCTGACTGACCGGCTTGTCGCAGAATACCAGAGATCACGTTTTAATTATTAGTTACATGAATTGATCTATTGCATTTTACATGTTTAGTTATATCAATATATATGTATATGTAAAGTACTGTGTACATTAAACTCGCTTAGAATTTAATTCCTAAAGCTAATGTCTAATTAAAGCTATCTTTACAGTTTAAAGCAGAAATTATCTCCTGATTAGCCGAATACAAGGACAAGTTAATACGACATTCAGCCATGTCACATGTCAAATCTATCCGATCTGTCGAATCTACTGCCGATAGCACCAAGAACACAAGCACTTAAAACCAATCCTTTCTACAAGAGATTGAAACCGTAATCTAAACCGTAACCTTTAACCGGTACTAGCCGTAACTGAAACCCTAACAGAAACAAAAATTTTTTATTACACCGATACCGAAATAACTGATTCATGAATAACGGTTAGTTTCGGTTCAATCAAGCATTACATTCAATTATGATATTAAGGTGTAAATTTATTTAAATTTAAATTAATCTTATTAAATACATTTTAAATTTATATTTAGATATATTTAAGTAAATCTTCTTTGAAATCAAATGTTTGTTTGCATACAATTTTTTTTAAACCGAAATCAATCCGGTAGTTCGAGACCGAAACTTACAAGAAACCGGTAACCGTTACGAAACTGATATACATTGATTTTTCGTAACCGATAACTGAAAACCAAAATACAAACATAACCGGAACCGTAACTGAAACCGATATTCGTTTCGGTTAGATACCCTGCTTTCTACAGTACTCGACCACTGCTCATATTGGGCGAAGAGGGTGCAGGTTGCGACGATCCCAATTTCAAAATTGGACGCCACCAATGTCACATGTACGATTGGAGTTCCACTTTCAGGCAATGATTCCATATCGATGTTTATGTTCTTTATTGCATTTCAATGTTCACGCAGGCATTTGCAAGTTTATTTTTAATTAATTTCTTTATTTATTACTTTTTTTTATTTTTGTATTTTTATGTTTTTAGTCCTACTTTATTGTGCCTATCAATTTATTTATATTTACCTTGAACATCATAAATAATATTAAATGTACCTGTGATTTAATGCGATGTCTCTAAAACATTTAGTTTCTTAAATTTCCATTTAAATATTTCCTATTCTTTTGCAGAAATAACTGATAACCGATTGAATTTTCATTTATTCTTTAAGTTGAATTTCTACAGAACTACCATGTTTAAGCTTTTCCCTATCTGTTAATTCATATATAATATCTTCCTTTTTTTCAAATAAATGTCGCTCAACTTATTGTTAGTGAAATTGTTATCTAACTAATGATATTACCAATAAGCAAATCTATTCACATCCTGTGTAGACTACTCTTCAATTACCTAAATAGCTGAAAATTCATGAAGATTTGAGTATTTGTCTACCAAATCCGTGAACCACTGTGTTGCAAATTATGCCAAAATGTTAACATTATGTGACGTGATGGGAAACGTGGCGCATTATATTTAGGATTGTTATCTCGTCTGGGCCAAAAATAGAGTGATAGGCCGACGCAGCACTTGTTTGCACATTACATTGAGTTTGAGCTTATCTCATAGATACAGATACATTTTGTATGCGAATACATGTAGGGGAGGGTTAATGTTGTTTGAAATTATGAACTAATTGCAATCGGTCCTTGATTGAACATCAATTTCACAGTTTACTTGTCCGGAACTGTGCACTGGATGCAGTTCTCCATGTCGGTCGTATAGTCCTCGATTTGTATGGTCGTCTCAAAGAAATTGTATCGCAAATGAACTGCCGAAGTGGCTGTGTCCAAAATCTGCTTTGGATTCGCATTGGCCGCTGTTTAAGAGGAGAGAGAAAAAGAAAGTGAAAGGAGAAAGTGAGCACCGATTAGCGAAATGAACGCTGATAACATTGATGGGCGCAACGTCGAAATTGGCCACGCTTAAAAAGCCATTTCAAAAATAATTAAGCTAATTGTTCGCTTGCCGTGGACATGAAGTGATGCGCCTAACCCAACGGACAGCACCACCACCAACAACACCATCAACACATAAAAACAAAAACAACAGCAGTGAATCCATTGGGATAATTACCATGCAGAGCACACACACATACAGACATACAGACAGGCAGACAGACAGGACACATGTAGCAACCCCTTCTCCCTTATCCCAGTTGTTCCCAGTTGTTCGGTTGATTCCCCGAGGCTACTCACCAATGGCCAAATGCGCAGATAGCGCCACTTTATTAATGCTCAGCGCCCAGATGCGCAAATTGTGAACACGCTCGACGCCTTCAATGCGCTGGAATATCTGCAACACCTCCGCATAATGCATATAGTTCGGAGTACCCTCCATCAGCACCTATAAAAATTAAAAAGCTTAATTATATATTTAACACACAATACAAAACTGTATAAGCCAGCTGATCCGATGAATCACCTTACATTAATAACATAAACAACATTCTCCCTTTGTTTTAATATCCATTAAAATTAAAATGAATGTTACACACTGAAAATTCCCCGTGTTTAATGGTTTCATATGGAGTTTTTTAAATTTTGTTAAGGCAAATTAAAAGATCAATAGTATAATAGATCAATAATAGTTTAAATAATTTTAATAATATTAAAATTATTAATAATCGTCATAGTAAATATTAAATAAATTATATCAACATGCTGACTTCACGTCCAGAAGTTGAAATTTTCTTTTATATTTTTGAAATGGAAATCGATTTTTCTAATTCTATCAAAGAAATATCTTTCAACTACACATGTAATGCAAGCACTGAAAATAAAGTTATTGCTGATCTGACAAAAATCTATCAATTATTCAGATTTTTTGAAATATTGTTTTCGGTTCAATTTTCAATCCCCCTTGTGAATTTGTAAACTCTATCGCTTTTGGTTGTCATTCAGTCAATGATTCAGAACAACCCATTTTATAAATTCGTAGAGAGATCAGCACAAGTTTCAATTTCAATAAAGAATGTTTAACAATTCTGTCAACACGTCATTGATTGAACAATTTTCGACATGATTGAAATCGGACCACAGTATTTGTATTTAAATGAATCGAAAATAGAAATAGTAGTTGAGTTTGAATAAAAGCAATACCGTCATAACATAATGACATCTGGACAGCAGTCAAGCAATCAAATCTATTAATGATATATGCAAACTGTATTCAGATAAATTGTGCTAATTAAGTCGATTTTCAACTAAATGATAGCTTCAATCCAAATATAGACTTCTTAATGAGTGAAGTTGCATTCAAATTCAATTTAAATTGTATTATAATATTGTAGATTGAGTGAGTGCATGAATTATAAAATGTGATTGCTCAATTTGAGAAGTTAAAATTATATTTCATAAAATATTGACAGAAGTCAATATTCTTTCAAAAACAACCTTTTTGTGATAAAATACTCGTAAGCTAATTAAGTTTGTATTCAACTTAAGTGTTAACGCCAATATTGAGATATTAATAATGCCAGAAAGTTACATTTCGTTTGAATGACTATTTTGAACAGCTTATTAAATGTGAAGTTGCATTCAAATTCAATTTGAATTAGATATATTACAATATTGTATTGACTGATTGAGGGTATGACTTTGATTATTGTGAAGTGTGGAATGATGAAATTTAAAAAGTGATTGCTCAATTTGAGAGGTTAAAATTATATTTCATTTAATTATATTTCTATTAATTTCTTTACAATTTTAACGCAAATGTTGAGATATTAATAATGTCATAAGTTCAACTTTAGTTAAATAACTACTTTTTAGATTAATTAAGTGCAAGACATTAATTAATTTTAAGTGCTTAAAGATGAATATATGTTTTTATAATTAATTTAAACATTGATTATACCCGTTACTTAAAAATTAAGTAAAAGGGTATATTGTATTCGTGCAAATGTGCGTAACAGGCAGAAGGAGGCGTGGCAGACCCTATAAAGTATAAATAATATATATTCTTGATCAGCATCAACAGCCGAGTCGATATAGCCAAGTCCGTCTGTCCGTTGTGAGTCAGCATTCTGCGTGCCTCACATTTTCACTACTGCGGAACCTAACGAACCAAATGAACGGAAGCTTTTTTTTATGAACACCTGCGGAACCGAATGAACGGAACAGATTGAGCCGAATCAGTTCCAATGCACATCTGGCAACACCACCATCTGCCAACGCGATCGGCACGAACATCGCAGCAACCCTGGAAATATCGCATTACGAGACGCCAGCTCGCAAAAATGGCCGACGGCGTCACTTCACTTTTTCTGGCGAGCTCGAAGTGAACAGACGTGTCGTTCTGCAGTGAATAGCAAGTGAAATAGTGCGAAAACGTGACAAAGTGCCACGTGGGAACAACGGAACAGCAAGCAACCAAACAACGGAACAGCAAAGAATCTAACAACGAACGGCAACGGCGACGCCGAGTCTTGTGCAAAAGAAAACGGCAGCAACAACCACGAGCAACATCGACAACAGGCAGCAGCAACTGCTATCCTTTTGCGCCAACCCGGCAGCAACATCGACTACCAGCAGCAACAGGCAGCAGCAACGACAACCCGTGAGTAACCACAGGGCTCCGCAAAACAACAACAGTGAGGAACGACGAGGAGTTTTATAAATTGCTGGTAAGCTGGCCAATAGCCAACAACTTGAACAACTTCGAGATATGCTGCGACTGCTCGAATCACAGAAATAAAGAATGACTTTTGTGTACACTTAAATCGATATGTATGGGGGGGAAACTTGCGGGCATGAACATTTCTTTCAGCATATAGCGACTCCTCTTCGGGTCGCCTCCATGACTCACACGAGTCCTAGGAGGTGATCCCAGCCAACCCAGGGAAGATTATTTTACATAATCTTGCTGGGCGTGATTCGCCTTCAGGGGAATCTGGGTGGTATCCAGTGATTCAAGCACCGGCTAAGCCGCTTCGTCTCATGGATCACCACTCAGCCCTTTCTGAAACGAGTCACAGTCTGGGATTCCTCCGAATCGGGCGCCTCAAGGGCACGATGTGTGAAGACGAATCGAGCGCGACTCGAGGGCACTTCCCGTCGTCGCTCTTGAGGCACCTTTGGATTTAAGTGGTCAATGTTCGCTTGCCGTGGACATGAAGTGATGCGCCTAACCCAACGAACAGCACCACCGTTACTTAAAAAATTAAGTAAAAGGGTATATTGTATTCGTGCAAATGTGCGTAACAGGCAGAAGGAGGCGTGGCAGACCCTATAAAGTATATATTCTTGATCAGCATCAACAGTCGAATCGATATAGCCATGTCCGTCTGTCCAAATTTGGTACACAGACTTATATAAACCCCACGCAGATCAAGTTTGTTTTAAATTTTCGATCGGACCACTATATCATATAGCTGCCATATGAACGATCGGTCGAAAATCAAGTTGTAGTAAGAAAAACTTTTTTGTTTTCCGAGATATCTCAACCAAACTGACAGAATATGCATTATAGTTAATTTTATATATCCCGACCGAAATTGGTTCAAATCGGTCCACTATATCATATAGCTGCCATAGAACCGATTTGTCGAATTTCAAGTTTTAGTATGAAAAACTTTTTTGTTTTCCGAAATATCACGACCAAACTGACAGAATATGCATTATAGTTCGGCCTTTACACCTTAACCAAAATTGCTTCAAATCGGTCCACTATATCATATAGCTACTATAGGAACGATCCGTCGAAAATCAAGTTGTAGTTTAAAAAACTTTTTTGTTTTCCGAGATATCTCAACCAGACTGACAGAATATGCATTATAGTTAATTTTATATATCCCGACCGAAATTGGTTCAAATCGGTCCATTATATCACATAGCTGCCATCGAACCGATTTGCCGAATTTCAAGTTTAAGTATGAAAAACTTTTTTGTTTTGCGACCAAACTGACAAAATATGCATTATAGTTCGTTCTTTATACCGTAACCAAAATTGGTTAAGATCGGTCCACTATATCATATAGCTGCAATAGAACCGATTTGTCAAATATCAAGTTTTAGTATGAACAACTTTTTTATTTATTACGATATCTTAACCGATTTTACAGAATATGCATATAAGTTGGTTTTATACATCCTGACCAAAATTGGTTAAGATCGGTCTACTATATCATATATCTGCCATAGAAAGAATTGGTCGATAATTAAGGATTAGGGTGAAAATTATTGTTGTTTCTGGAGATTTGTCAATCTGGAGAGTTTCTTGAGTTTCTGTCAATCACTCGCTGATTATGAATATTATTTTGTCTTATACGTCCTGAATGAATTTAGTTTTAATAGGTTCACTATATCATATAGTGGTCATTGTAACAATCAGGGCGGATGCCCTTTTCTATATTTTAGGAATATTAAATATAAAATAAATGTTTTGTCGAATATTTTTTCGGGTAGTTATTACATTAAAGTACTTTTATGGGGTTAACTTTGTTTTCAGTTATCATTATAAACTTCGAGTTTTTATATCTTTAGAATCTAAAATTCGGAAAATACTTTATAAATATTTAAAGAAGTAACGGGTATCCTACAGTCGGGAGCTCGACTGTAGCCTTTCCGACTAGTTTTTTTTTGTATATTTGAACAAATATTTTATGGAAATTTAAGGCTTTTTCCCCAATAAGATTTTAGATTTCTTATAGGAATCTGTATATTTTCTTAATTTTTTTTCCCCTGAGCATACATATTCTCCCGCGTGGCACACAAATCTCGGCTCTCTGAAAAAGTCACAGACCCAGACATAGAACGACCCTAATCTCGGCCAGGCATACCCCCAGAATATTCTATTTGTTTCTCCTGAAAAGGAAAAGATCAAAACCCAGGCCAGACAGCAGAAACAGGGGCATTCAGGTTGTCCCGAGTAGAATTTTTTTTTGGCATCATCCAGAAATTTCGATTTAGCCCCTTTCTTCGAGTCGCAGCATTTTTTCGGGTTATTTTTTTTCCGCTGCTTTTCAGAGCACGATAGCATCGGCAGAGCTACAGCGTCAGCAGAGCTACAACGTCAGCAGAACGACAACAGCAAAGCAAGTTTTTTTTCCGAAGACGAATCGAGCGCGGCTCGAGGGCACTTCCCGTCGTCGCTCTTGAGGCACCTTTGGATTTGAGTGGTCATTGGGGGCGATGCGAAGTGGAGTCGGAGGACGACATCTGTCGAAGCTCTGTCTCCAGCGCTACAAGAGCGGACAGAGCTACACAAGTAGCTCTGGCGCTACAAGAGCGGGCAGAACTACACAGCAAGTTCTGGCGCTACAAGAGCAGGCAGAACTACACAGCTAGTTCTGGCGCTACAAGAGCGGGCAGCACTACACAGCTAGTTCTGCCGCTACAAGCAGCGGGCAAAACTACAAAGCGGCCTCTGCTGACGTCGACCGCGATCGTCATGGGTTCCGCGGCAAGGCTCGTCACCTCGTGCAGGCAATCAGTTTTCGGCTCGCGCATAGATCAGACGTTTAATCAACTAGTGCTCATCACCATAATTAACACTTAGTTCTCGACTCCCGAAGATATCAGACGTTTGATCACAAGTGCTCGATTTATTTTCAGAGTACACAACCAACATGGAGCGTCCCAGCAGCTCGGGAAATCGTTCCCCCCAACGGCCGCCGATCCCGGACACTTCCGAGGCCGTCGGCGTCATTTTGGGTGATCACGCTGGACACAGCAACCTGTACCTTCGGTTGCCTACAGGGGCCAAGGACTACTCCGACAGCCCCTATAATTCGGATGACAGCCGTGCCACCACACCCTGGCTGAGTGACGAGGATTTGGAGGAGCTCGAGGAGTGGGCCGAGTTAGAACGGGAGCAGCTCGATTGGGTCAGCGCCCCCGCCGACTGGCGCCTCCGGAATTTGGACGGCATGGTCCCCGCAGCAGTTTTGGACGCCGTGGAGGCACCTCGCCTACGTCCCGCCCGGAGCACCATTAAGTTTCTGGTGAAGGCCGACGGAAAGTCTTTTCAGGTGAAGGTGAACCTGAGCGGCGAAGTCACCGTCACTCTCATCACCCCGAAGTAAAGGGGGGGTGTGAGGCAGCATTCTGCGTGCCTCACATTTTCACTACTACGGAACCTAACGAACCAAATGAACCGAAGCTTTTTTTTATGAACACCTGCGGAACCGAATGAACGGAACAGATTGAGCCGAATCAGTACCAATGCACATCTGGCAACAACACCATCTGCCAACGCGATCGGCACGAACATCGCAGCTACCCTGGAAATATCGCATCACGAGATGCCAGCTCGCAGATGCCGACGGCGTCACTTCACTTTTTCTGGCGAGCTCGAAGTGAACAGACGTGTCGTTCTGCAGTGAATAGCAAGTGAAATAGTGCGAAAACGTGACAAAGTGCCACGTGGGAACAACGGAACAGCAAGCAACCAAACAACAGAACAACAAAGAATCTAACAACGAACGGCAACGGCGACGCCGAGTCTTGTGCAAAAGAAAACGTGTGTGAGAGTGTGAGTGCAGCAGCAGCGGCGACACCAGTATTTGCGCCAAAAGTTTTGCGCTTGGCCAGCGGAGCACCTGCCACAGCCCGGCGTGGCTTGTAACAGGGTGAGTGTGTGTGCGTGTGTACGGCAGCAACTGCCACTTTTACGCCAACCCGGCAGCAACAACCAAAAGCAACATCGACTACCAACAGCAACTGCTATCTTTTTGCGCCAACCCGGCATCAACATCGACTACCAGCAGCAACAGGCAGCAGCAATTGCTATCATTTTGCGCCAACCCGGCAGCAACATCGACTACCACCAGAAACAGACAGCAGCAACTGCTTTCCTTTTGCGCCAACCCGGCAGCAACATCGACTGCTGCGACTGCTCGAATCGCAGAAATAAAGAATGACTTTTGTGTACACTTAAATCGATATGTATGGGGGGAAACTTGCGGGCATGAACATTTCTTTCAGCATATAGCGACTCCTCTCGGGTCGCATCCATGACTCACACGAGTCCTAGAAGGTGATCCCAGCCAACCCAGGGAAGATTATTTTACATAATCTTGCTGGGCGTGACTCGCCTTCAGGGGAATCTGGGTGGTATCCAGTGATTCAAGCACCGGCTAAGCCGCTTCGTCTCATGGATCACCACTCAGCCCTTTCTGAAACGAGTCACAGTCTGGGATTCCTCCGAATCGGGCGCCTCAAGGGCACGATGTGGGAAGACGAATCGAGCGCGGCTCGAGGGCACTTCCCGTCGTCGCTCTTGAGGCACCTTTGGATTTGAGTGGTCATTGGGGGCGATGAGAAGTGGAGTCGGAGGACGCCTGGCCGGACCGAGACGCCGACCCCGGCTGGGAAAACTTCCTTACGCCGTCCGTGTCAGCGCCTAGATCTCAGAGACTATAAGGGATAGAGCAACCAATTTTGGTACACAGACTTCAATAAACCCCACGCAGATCAAGTTTGTTTTAAATTTTCGATCGGACCACTATATCATATAGCTGCCATTTGAACGATCGATCGTAAATCAAGTTTTAGTATGAAAAACTCTTGTTTTCCGGGATATCTCAACCAATTTGACAGGATATGTATTTAAGTTGGTTTTATACATCCTGACCAAAATTGATTCAAATCGGTTTACTACATCATATAGCTGCCATACGAACTATCGGTCGAAAATCAAGTTGTAGTAAGAAAAACTTTTTTGTTTTCCGAGATATCTCAACCAAACTGACAGAATTCGCATTATAGTTAATTTTATATATCCCGACCGAAATTGGTTCAAATCGGTCCACTATATCATACAGCTGCCATAGAACCGATTTGTCGAATTTATTTTATAATATTTGCATTATATTTCGTCCTTTACACCCTAACCAAAATTGGTTAAGATCGGTTCACTATATCATATAGCTGCAATAGAACCGATTTGTCGAATATCAAGTTTTAGTATGAACAACTTTTTTGTTTATTACGAGATCTTAACCGATTTTACAGAATATACATCCTGACCAAAATTGGTTAAGATCGGTCTACTATATCATATATCTGCCATAGAAAGAATTGGTCGATAATTAAGGATTAGAGTGAAAATTATTGTTGTTTCTGGAGATTTGTCAATCTGGAGAGTTTCTGGAGTTTCTGTCAATCACTCGCTGATTACGAATATTATTTTGTCTTATACGTTCTGAATGAATTTGGTTTTAATAGGTTCACTATATCATATAGTTGTCATTGTTACAATCAGGGCGGATGCCCTTTTCTATATTTTAGGAATATTAAATATAAAATAAATGTTTTGTCGAATATTTTTTCGGGTAGTTATTACATTAAAGTACTTTTATGGGGTTAACTTTGTTTTCAGTTATCATTATAAACTTCGAGTTTTTATATCTTTAGAATCTAAAATTCGGAAAATACTTTATATATATTCAAAGAAGTAACGGGTATCCTATAGTCGGGAGCTCGACTATAGCCTTTCTGACTAGTTTTCATATCAATTTGACAGATGAAAATAGATATTGAATTTACTCACCAGCAGCGCGTCCTTCATAATTGTAAACGTGGTGAACAAAACAATAATGGAAAAGACAAAGGTGCAAATGGGATCCACGATGGCATACTCTGGCCAGAAGAAGATCACACAGGCTGCCACAAAGACGCCCACGCTCTGGATGACATCACCAATAACATGGATCAAGGCTGCCCTCACATTCATGTTGACTGCCTCGCGACCCGCATTTCCGCCATGATGATGGGCGCCTGGAGCTGTTTCCGCCAGGACGGCGGCAATTTCCAGATCCAGGCTGGGATCTACCAGCTTGGCATTTTGATACGAATACGAGGGCAGTCCAGCGGCGGGCAATTCCGCATCCTCTGGATCAAAGGCGACGCCGCCTTCAATGCGTTTCGTTGGCGATGCGGCACATGGCGTTGAGGTTGCTGTCACATGTGCTGCATTCTGCTTTTGCTTCTTGGATTTGGACTTCTTCTTTGTGCCGCCATGGCTGTGACCATGCCCACCGCCGACACCGCCCAGGCCGTGCGAGTGGCCATGTTGCAGCTGCACGCCCATGCTGTGGAAATGGTAAGAGAAATTGAAAACGTTATCACAAATATTTAATATACTTGAAAATGTTGCCGCCGGTCTCTGGTGTCCCCCATCTACCCCCGCTACCAAGCTTTTCCATTCCTCCCACCCGACTCCCACTCTCTCCCACTGCTTTCGGCCACGGGACTCCGGCCGCAATACAAAAACAAAAACGTATACGTACACAAAAAACTTTTTTCGGGCATGCGGCCGAAGCTTCTGCATTGTTTGGAATTTTATTTCAGCATTTTAATGCACCAACAGCCGCACAGGCAAATAAACAAACAAACACACAGTGCACAGTGGAACAAAAGCTATACAAACCGATTTAATGTGACGTTTTCTCCCTTTGACTTTTAAAGAGAGCTTTGATCAATCAAGAACATAGACAGAAATTAAAAGAACTCATATCGCTTAACATTTTTCGATCGTAGTATTTGAAACCAATTCGTAATCGCTGAATTTATCTTTTAAGAACATGTTTAGAGAATTATGAGGTTATATTTTCGACATCTTTTAACAAAGACAAGAAATATCTCATCTAATGTTTCTTACAAGTCAAAACGTTTTCAGTGTTACCAGTTTAAAATAAGTTTTGTGAAAGAGTTTTAAACCAATCGGACAAGAAACTTTGTAGCCTATAAAACTTAATTGTCTGTTATCCTCATTTAACTTACTAAAAGATATTGTGAAATTTGTATCACTGCGGGCGGCAGCCCGTGCTTGTGACGAAAGAATCACGAAGTGTGCAAAAGGCGATTAGAAATATATAAACAAAGAATGAAAAATTTGATACGACTGCCCGAATTATTTACCAATCAAAATATATGACGTTAACTAACAAAAGTGCATACTAAGATTTTTGGTAACTACCTGCTTCATTTGATATGGAGGCAAACTTTTTTTTATAATAATGTATGTGTTAAATTTAATATCGTTCGTCACAAAATGGGATATCAGAAATTTTGGGGCAGGAAAAACTTTCATCACTAGACTTTTACTTTGTACAGAAGTTTTTTTGGAAGATACAAATTATTGTCAAATTGAAAAATGACTCTCACTTATTATTTAACTGGGTTATATCAAAAAATCGGTCCTTAAATTGTAGCTCTTATTTTCAATAAAAACAAATTATATTTTTTTAATGTTTTTATTACTTTATGAAAAAAGAGCTTATATTTTCAATTAAAATAAAAATAGATTATATTATTATAATGTTGAGTGCAATAAGATTACCAAACAAGTTTGAACCTGCTCTATGTATGAATTAAAAATTGCCCGCAACTTGACAATTTGGCAGTAGTTGTAATAATCACATGTAGATTGTCTATAAAGTTATTAAAATGGTCAAATTGACCACTGTGTCCCCGTGTGTTAGTGCTCTGTGTACCGGAAGGTGTGCGAGTCGCTCGACCGCCCATACGACCAGGTCCGGCCGTTCGACCCGCTGCTGTGGATCCGGATGCACCGCCGCATGCAAATACAAATGTATTGTCGAAAATGGCGACCGGTTGACTAGTCCACGTTCCACACCCCACACACAGCCCACACCGCCCACATATCCCACATTTAACATAGTACACATCCTCTCTTCCCAAAAAACAAAAAAAAAACCAAATGCTGCTTGCCTTTGCTCCTCTCAGTCCCTCGATCCCCTGCTCCACATGGCATGCGTCAGGCAGTTAATAGCTCGGCACATTGACTTTTTATTCATTTTAAATGCTCCGACATTGCAGATTTATGGCTTTTCTATTTGGGGAAAAAGGGCCATGACCAAACCTTCGACCGGCCGCTGTTGGCCTGTTGTGGCTGTTGTCCAGAGTTCGCCGGCTGCACTTAGCCGGCTTTTTGAAAACAATGCAACTCCAGTCCGGGCATCAATAAATAAACTGGCATAAATTACGCACAGACCAATGGCATATACACACACCACACTCATACTCGAATCCACAGACACACACACACACACACACACAGAACCACAGAGAAAACAATGTGGATGATCTCGATTTGCTGCTAATTGACGTGACGTCACAGTTGACCCAAAGATACCAGTGGGCAATCAAAACAAAGGACTGTTGGGATTGAAAGTGAACACAATATAACCTTAAATAAACAGTTCTCAACAAAATAGACATACAACAATAATATCTACCACCTGAAACGGATTATTTTCTATGTGTAAACAAACGAACCACGCATTATAAGTTTTGTGTACTTGAACAAAATAGCAAAATTATTACCATTTCGAAATGTCTTTAAATCTAGTAATAAAACTAGTCCTCAGGTCAGCTAAACTACTCAAATTATTTAAAAAAAAAATGGCACCCTTTTTGAACTTGTAGATTTTATTGAAATCTATAAAATACATATTAATAACTACCATATAAAGTAAACTGTGCTTGAACAACAATTTCATGGCTTTTAGAAATTAAATTTTGTTAAATTAGTCAAAAAAAAATAAAAAATAAAAGTAATACGATAAAATTAACAGAGTTTTAAAACAATACTATTGCTTCAAAAACAGGATTGTGGAAAAATAATATCGCATAAAGGGATTTATATTTTCAAATGTCATTGAAATTCGAAATTAACCAATTTCAGAACATATAATGTTGTCGTTTCTTAAAATTCCTTACGATCGAAATGGGAATTCGCAATTCGAGTTGTTTTGTTTCAATTGCACATATTTCATATGCTGCTTTTATTTTCTTTCGGTATTTTCTCAGATATTCCATTTGCAGATGATTTAATTCCTCTGGCTTTTCCATTTCTGTTTCGTTTGCCACTTGAGAGTAAGACTACTGAACCTGAGCTTGTTGCCCTGACAAGTCAATTTCATTTTCAATTTCTTAGACCGCCACTGTGTATGCGATGGGGTGAGCAGGTTTTTCTCCAATTTGCGGCCATAATTTGTCAAAAAAAAAAAAAAACAGAAACAGAAACTCCTCCACAGGAGGAGAAGGAAACTCAGTTGGCGGGCTAAAGGAGCGAAAGAGCGAGCGACGCGTTGATGGGCACTAAATAAATTGTATGGGGCAGCTTTAGTTACTGCTCCTTCAGCATCTTGGAGGGGAAGTAGGGGCAGGCAGAATATTGTGGCCGCTGTGGCTGCCACCCGTCACGCGGTCAACATAACAAACCGAGGCGCTTTCAGTGTTAGCTGCGACCAGGATTCAATGCCGAGCACATACGCTTTTTGGCTTTGAACATCCGATTGCCAAGGCATTTACCGTCCAGGACTTGACTCGACGCGACGCTGCGTGTGTGTCCTCGAGCGCAAAAAATGCCAATGCTGCTGCAGGATTCCTCTACTCTCTCCGTCTCTCTCTCTGTCTCTGTCGCGCTTTTGCTTCTTTACACCCATTTGGCGCCCCATTGTTGTTCCAACTGCGTCGCTGTAATTTGTAGCGCGCAATGAAGCATTTCCCTTGATTTTGCGGCATCTTTACTCGCCTCGTTAGTGGCCAACAAACGACAGCAGCCATGACAACGCCAACACCAGGACAAGGACCAACGCTGGCAGGACTAGCAACACTGCTAGGGCAATATATGGCAGTCAACCAGGAGGAGGCAACCAACAAACCCTGGCTCCTGGCACTGGCGACTTGCGCCTGGCAACATGTCCTGATTTAATTGACAGGAACATAAATATTAGCGCATATCTTGGCTGTTTGTCCCTCACCACGTTGCCTCACACCTCGACTAGCATCGTATGTGACTGGGACACCAGGATGATGTTGGGAGCATGTCACCCGGCTGAGCTGCTCGTTAAGCTGTCGCCCCATGGATTCAACGATGGCAACGCGGCAAAAGCACGTTTATTACGCTCCTCTTAATGCCCGTTTTACAACCGAGTGGTGTTATTTATTTGCCCAGTGCTGTATTCGCTGCTCCTTTGACAAGCGGCAAACACACACGAAACTAGTCTCTCCAAATGAACCAAATTAGAAACCAAACAAACTCGAGCATCAGGTAAATACAAGATTCTGTTCAAAATCATTGAGTAAATAGATTTAATGTTTCCCTTTTATCTAAATTTTCTAAAAATGAATCTGTATCTCAATATCGATAAATTGAACAAAATATCCTACTGATTGCTCTTCTGTTTAATTCCATTACACCCTTGAATTACTATAATTTTTATAAGTATTCAAATCTAAAAATGTCGATCGGAACAGATGCTCAAGTAGGAATATTTCAATCCAAATTTTGTACTTTAATGAGAGACACTGACAATTGTAAGTCGTTTAAAAAAAATATGTCAGCATTAAAATTCTATCGCTCTATACATAAATCTTTAGATTTCACCACAGATAGTGCCGGGTTATATCAATTTCATTTGGCTATATGCCGATTCTGTAAGATCATAAATATAGAACTCACATTGAAATATATCCAATAAATAGAACTACAAAATAATCAGGATTTATTAGGACAGATATAAGAAAAATAAATCTATTAGTGCATAGCGAATTAATTTAAATTAAGGCTTAAACAATTTTGACTTGGGTGCACTTAAAACAAAAACTACTTTTAAAATATTAAGGCATTGGGTAAATTTCATATTTTAATTTCAGTTCCACTGAATTCAGAAATATTGATTTATACATGCATTTTTAAGAATTGATGCATTCTAAATGTACACATTTTAAAGTTACACTTGTTAAACAATTGATATCTTGGGTTTCATTTTTGCCCGTTTGGTCATTTGAAACTAACAATATTAAGTAAATAAAATAATAGTGTTTGATAAATGAATACTACATACATATGCATGTTATGTATGTTGAAAACAAACTGGTATATAAATTAAAAATATTTTATACGATATCGATCAAAAATCTAATATTTTTTCATTATTTTGTTTGTTTTTGTTTTTAACACGAGATATACTTGAGTCGATTTGCAACACACCTATGTTAAGTAATTACTATATTTGACAAAAAAAAAACAATTTATTGGTCGTCTTTTTATTATATGATGTCAGTTTTAATTTCAATTATGTTTTAACTTTCTGAAATTGTAGTCGTTGTTTGCTTAAGCTTACAGAGATATTCAGTTCTAAATTATACAAAACTCTGGCAGCTAAAACTACGCTTTAAATTGCCCTCAATCTTTTCATACTCCTCCACTGATATCCTCCTCATCCTCCTCATCATTCTCATATTTCAGGTAGTTTCGCTAATATCCCACCTGCCACAAACCACCTGCAATGGCCACGCTTTTGTGTGCATGCATGTGGTGTGCGAGTGTATGTGTGTGTGTGTTCCTAATGGGCGTTTTTAACGATGTGGAGTTGGTCTTGTTGCCACTTTAAGCTGCCACTTCGAGCGGCTACGGTGGCAAACAGGTAAATCCAACAAAGCTCAGCAAATGTTGTTGCCGTTCTTTCATGGCTTTTGCTAATTGAACTTAAAACTCAACAAACTCCTAAATGCAACTAAGTAAAAAGGTAACAACAACAACTACTGCTACGAAACGAGCGGTAAAAGGTGGCCATTTAATTTCGTTGTTCGACGTGCTGCCGAACACATTGGGAAAAGTGAATACTTTGAGCGTTGACTTGACTTTCTTTTCAGTTTTCAGTTTCCTCTTTTCTGATGGCAGAAGATGACCCGAAACGTCGACCGGACAGACCGCGCTGCTGCCACGCCCCTAAGGAAAGCGCTAGCTAAAGTTGATGTTGTTGTTGCTGCCGTTGCACGTTTTTCACAATCAATTCACGTAATCAAACAATTCAAGTGGCAAACACTGAAAATGCCAACGTCAACTGGAAAATTTGCGCTACTACCAGCAATATGAACGGCAAGAAATTCGGAAAAGGGGTTCAACGGGGGTCGTCGAGCACAAACACACACACACACCTACAGACACACACTTACAGACACACACATAGATACATACACACACATGAGCATGTGCCGAGCATTGAAACGTTGCGATTTATGCGCCAAAAACTATGCTTCGACAGCCACATGAACGAGCACTGACTAAAGACAGCGGCAGTAAAGCGATACGAGGGGGATGGGAAGCGAAAGGGGAGTGGAAGGGGAGCGGAAGGGGAGCGGTTGGCAGCTGTAGTTGCAGGTGCTGCATACGACGCAATCAAAACAAGCAATGCAAACAGATTCTCAAGATATCAGACATAGATTGAATGCTCTACCCAAGTTCCCTAAACAATGATAAGGTCGATTGTCATGAGTTCTTATCCTTACAAAAAGATACCTTATACAAAAAATATTCTAAAATTATACATAAACTAATATAAAATATTTTCCCTCGAAACATTAAAAAAGTAAGTAAATATACTTTACTTAAGTACTCTAAACAATAAACAATCTGTAATATTAATTTTAAAAAAATTCATATTCCTTAATGATATTTAAAAAAAAATATGTTTTTGAAATTGATCAATTAAGCCGATACCTTATACAAAGATATTCTAAAATTATACATGAATTAATATAAAATATTTTACCTCCATATCAGCGAAATATTAAAAAATTAATTAAATATACTTTATTTAATTATTCTAAACAATAAACAAACTGTAATATTAATTTTAAAAAAATTCATATTCCTTAATGATATTTAAAAAAATATATATTTATTTATGAAATTGATCAATTCAGCCGATTTTTTGATTAGTAATCGCTTCTTCAATTGTTATGGATTTGTAATCAGTACCTGCTGATTGACAAGAAACGTTTTTATAAATTAGGCTACTAAGTCTTTTACAAATCCTTGAAAATTCTATATATTTATCGCTTGAAAAAATAAGTCTGCATCATTCGTACGATACAATTTTTGTGATATCGATACAGAAATTGTAATGCAAAAAGTAGATTCATAATGCTCCAAATCTTATTCTAATTTCTAACGCACTTTATTTACAACCCTTTTATAGTGACATATCTAATCTTATCACATTAGATATGTTAAGAATTATTTAGAAAAATCAATCAACTAGTTAGTAAATAAAATGCTGTATGCTTTAATTAATGAACTCTCACAAAACAGATTTTATGTAGTTAAGCCCAAGATTATTATTTATAAATAAATCGAATTTAAACGATTTTAATGTCCAATGGCATATTGATGTAAATAATCGCTTTCCAAGAGTAATAGAAATAAAAAATTAATGAAAAATAATTGCAGATTATTAAAATCAAGATTATAAATTAAACATGACGAGTAGAGAAAATTTATCTGCGATTTATGTAATGAACTCTAAAAACGGAAAAGTAAACAAGATTAGAATATGAAATTTTTACTCAATATACTTAGAACAGGACTTAAAGAATATTTCTGCATCATAAACTAAAATACTTTGTTTTTTGAGTTATGGCAGTCTTGAAGTGAAGTGATACGTTTAGAACGAAAGGAAGTCTGCAAAATGTAAATGCCAAATGGCATGTCCAAGTTAATAGTCTCTACCTTAAAAAAAGAGGGCGAGAGAAAAACTCCACCTTGGGACTAGCCAACACAAACACAAGCAAAATCATCGTCATCGTCGTCGTCATCGTCGTCGTCGTTGCAGTCGGAGTCATCGTTGGCGTCGCTTTTGCCTTTTGTTGACGCAAAAAAATTCGAAACTTGCGGAAAAAGTTGTCGCTAAAATGTGGAGAAAGTTACCGCAACAACTGGCGGATACGACTAGATGGCAGAAGGAATGGTTGGTTGGTTGGATGGTTGGTTGTTCGCATGGTTGCAATGGAACGCCATTCCATGCCACGCCAGGTTGCCACAGTTGCATTGTTGACCCATTTGCTGGCCCATACCCGACAAGTTGATTGCGGCAATTGCAATTGGAAAACTGCCCAAGGGAGCTGCCAGCATTCAGACAGCAGACACTTGGACAAACAGTTGGACAGTTGCTGTATCTAATGGTACTTACATGACATTAACCAAAATTGCTAGGCCCGATGTGATCAGCATGATCTTGGCATCTACTTCATAGTCACCGCTGATGAGACGTCCAATTGCTAGCCACACCAGAATGCCAGTGATGACCCAGATCATAAACACGGAGGCCATGGCACCAATCACCTCGGCCCGGTACCAGCCAAAGGACATCCTGTCAAAGACAAAAAATAGTTGAGTTAACTTTTCAAAAGTAAAGATTGCAATAGGAAAAGAAAATATTTTGAATAACTTTTGTGTTTGTTATCCGATCATCATGCAATTTTCAGGCTAGATTGATGATAACGATATTTGCTTTGAAGTATGAAATATAAAGAAATCTCTTGGTATAAAAGACTTTAACTATAAATATAAATTACAAATCTGAAAATTTCAATGATGATCGATAACATATTTATAAAAGTTGATACTTATGGGAATGCTTCTTTCTTAAAGAATAAATAAAAATGTTAAGTAACAACAAAAAAATGAAGAAAGTGGTTGCTTTCCAAAGAACTATCCCTAAAGGTTGGGATAGTCGTATTGAAATCATTACATTAAATCAGATGATAAAGCAATTTCCATAAACATGACCTATTCTAAGAGATGGCATCGAGGGGAATGCGAACAAAAAATTAACATAAAGTGATAAATGCGACCCAAAAATTTGTCAAATGCCATTTTAATTTGAGTGTCTCGGACTTGGGGTGCGGCAAGTGGTGTCCAGAGGCGGGAAAGACAAAAAATTTGGGTTGGGTTCAGTTCTGTTCCCTAATGTAATGAGCGCATTGCATGTACGGGCATTTTTTGGTGGGTTCAAAGTCAACACCTGAACGAGGGCGACGCTCGTTCAATTAAAGCACCGCGTCCGCCAGGGGGCGCCACTCTCGTTATAAAATTGAAATAATGGCAATGCCAACAATTTTGCCACCCAGCCAGGCTCTCTATTGCTGTTAGCCAGGCTGACTGCCTGCTAACTAATGCGACACCGGCAGCAACTACAACAAAATGCGAGCAACGAATGTCTCGCCATAATAATACAATTTAATTTCCAGCAAACATCCGTCTCTCCTCAACCCCTCAGCCCCTTTAGCAGATTGTGTCAATGTATGGCCCTACATATTATATACATATATATATATATATATATATATATATGTCTGTATGTATGTATATATGTATTTGTGTGTGTGTGTGTGTGTGTGCGGGGTCTCTTGCAGCTTGCAAGTGCAGCCATTTGCTTAATGACCGCCTGCCGGCTCCCTGGTTTCGGTTTCTGTTGCTGTTGCTGTTGCAGCAACGAGCCAAAGGCGCAACGCGACGGCTGCCACCTTATACAGACATAGAGCCAGGAGTATTGTGGCACATTGGGCTGGATTATGGCCAAAACTAACATTTAGGAGCCGAAAAAAGCATATGATATTCGTGTGGTCAAGTGCAGCAGTTAATTGGTTAGTATTACGAAACTGGACAATTTAATACCAGAGTTAAGCCTGCGTTGAAGGTCATAAAATAATGATTTATGAGAACAGTAAGTCACGTAGTGTGGAAATTGAAGTTAATTGGGAGGTTAATTATGTGGGAATTTGTGTAAGAATATATGTATATCAATTATTCAAGACATAATTTAATTTAATGGAATATCAATTATTAATTAATATAATTCAATCCGACTTTAAAGTTAACTTATTGTTACAACAGAACAAATAGAAAGACCAGAAAGAATAATAAATTATTAAATTATGCAGATCTAACCCCTTAGAACCTATTCTTATTCTAGTTTATTTTTAATTCATGCGGGAACATAAATTTAAAAGGGGTTAAGTTCGGTTTGTTTCTAAAAGGACGAAAGAGAAATAAATTTGGAACATATTATTATTGTTGTTAAAGATAGAAGCTTAAAAATTGTAATAATTTAATTTTAAACAGATTATTATTATGAAAGTTAGCTTTGGGCTTATTGGCAAATCAATTTAAAGTGAAGCATACAGAGTAAATATTTTCTATAATCTTGGAATTTATATATTTTTACGATATGCTTGCCTTCTAACTTATAATATTAACAAAATCAAATCAGGTTGCAACACCCGAATAGAGGTAAATGTTTTACAAATCTGCAGACTTGGTTTTAATATGAAATGAATGAATAAATAAATAAATAATATAATAATAAATAATTTCAATTGTTATTAGTTGATCTTGAGGATGTGCACCAATGTGCACTGTTTAGTGTTTCGTTTGTGTTCTGCGTTTCTGCGTTTGCCTTTGCAATTGTGCAAATGTGTTTTGTTTTGATAAATTAGGCTTGTCAACTTGGCAACGGCAGCGGGAATAGAATTGAGGATGGGGCTATGGATGTGGATGTGGGTACGGCAACTGCATCGGGAGAGCAGGAGAGAGGAACCGCACCAGGCTGAGACTCACAAGCAGGCGAATCACATGCAACGGCAACAAGAGGCAGAAAGTCTGAGGCAGCGGCAGAAAATTTACAAAATTACCATGCAACACGCTTGAAATTGCAAAAGTTTTTCATTATTCACTTTGTGGCTGCAGTCGAGTCGTCGAGTGAGTGAGATTTTTGCATGAATGAGCAGAACGTGCCAGGCAAGAACCAGACAACAGACGCAGAATGAGGAGGAATACGAGAACAAGATGGATGCAAAACACCCACCACTCGATGGGTTGCCTCACAATTACCACTCCCCTTTTCTCCGACAAACGAAAGGCAGTTCCAAAAGACCAATTGAAAAATGTGCAACGGCCAAATAGTATACGCAACAGCAGCAGCAGCAGAAACTGAAACAGAAGCAAAAATACAAAAAGCAATTGCAACAGCAAAAGCAACAGAAGCAGCAGGCAGTGAAAATTTGGAAACAGGCTTTTCGCCTAATTAGACGATGGCGAGGAGAGCTAAAGCAGCGCAGGGTGGATGACGGATGAGAGATGGCAATGAGGCCCAATGCGGACGTAGCCAGCCAAGCGGTAGGAATGATGCCAAAAAACTTGCCAAAAGATCTCATTTCTTGGTAATATACTTGGATACTCTCTGAGGTCCCATATACATACTATGCTTAGAAAGCATGCGATTTATGGAGTACAGTTGACCTAGTCATAGATCTACATAGTTCTACAATACGATTTAAGATGAAGCTGCTAATTATGAAAGAACTGTAAAGAAAACAGTTCTAGGGAATAGCATAAATTTATACCAAAGTAAGAATTATTTCTACATATTTCTACAGCATCCAACTTAAGTTTACAAGAAAGATCGAAGTATTTGTAACTCATATTTGTAGATCTATATACTAAATGCTGACTTATTACATACAGTTTACGAGATCGTAAGTAGTTTTACGGAATTAACTACGTAAATTTGATTTTTATAGTTTTTATTAATATATTTATATATATAAACAATATTTGGACATTTGATTCTACATCAGTGTAAAATGTAACAGAGAAGCTCTGTAAAAAGAGAAATCTATGATAATTTAAAAAATAGAATCTTGTATATTAACAGGTAAACAATCCCTAGATATTTCTCTGATCATTCTGTGATTTCTCGAATACAATAGGCAATTGCACAATATTTATTAAATACGTTAATAGAACACATGACAAAATACTAAACTAATTAAAGTACCCTATCTTGCAGTTAATTTTAAACATTTCTTTACTTCTGACGCATTTGTCCAAAATGTCAGTTTACGCTTTCGTTGTGCACGAAGAAACGTACCCGAATTTTGAGCATCGTATCAAAACTTAATTCAAAGATGGCAGGCAAAAAAAAAGTTTAGGTTTTTATTGATTTCCCTTAGACTTTGTCAGTTCGTCGTCAGTCGTGTTGTACTGCACTTACCGTTGCGTGGATGGACGTCCTGCTATCCAGATGGAAAAGAGTGAGATCATAAAGCTGGCAAAATCAGTGAGCAAGTGTGCGGCATCTGTTGCGATGGCCAAGCTCTTCGATAGGTAGCCACCTGTCGGATGGAGAGTAAAGAGTAAATAAATGCTCAAAAAATTAACTTGCAATCTGTGGGGATAGTGCAGTGACAAAGGACAAAGGACAGTCCACAATCCCCAATCCCCGCCTGGCATCGCTTGGTTAGCTGAACAGCAAAGAGGAGGAGCTGCCGACGCTTTCAGTGCACGAACAGACAACAATTTCGATTTGGAAGAATAAATGGAGAAATGAAGAAAGCAATGGCAAAAGAGAAATCGAAATCGTAGAGGGTAGAGGGTAGAGGTAAGGGTAGGGACACAAAGTGTGGCACATTGTAGGTAGTTGCAAAGCGATTAACAGCAACAGCCGACAATGGGGACGACAACGTCGCATTGGCAGAGTTTGAAAATTAAATGTTTATTGTATAACAGTCCACTCCATAAAGGCGGCGGGAGGTAGGGGAGGGGGGGATGGCTGGCCACGATGACAGACAGTAAGCTCATCCGGTCGCCATATTGTTGCACTTCCGGTGCTCAGTTTTTAATCGTCTCGTCGTATCGTGCCGTCCTTTTTTGCACGCTTTGTTTGACTGACATTTTACTCAACCTTTTTTTCTTTTCCTTTGCATTTATCTTTCTTTACTTGCCGAGTACTCTGAGGTGAATGAAATTAGTTAGGGAATTGGGTACGAATTTGAAAAGAAAAATCAAAGTAAAGCACCCAGGAAAAAAGTGTAAGGAACCTAAAAATAGTCAGTAGAGCTTAGGCAACTCCCTGGGGTAAACAACTCACCCACAATTTCAGCAATCATGAAAACCAAACACAAGACACTGGCAATGATCAGCTTACGACGCGCCTTCAAGTCGACACCCTCGCTTCGGATCCGATGACAATGGTCCCGAACTGTAACGAGACAATGGAAGATCGTGAAACAATAAATTAATTTATAGTTAATAATTAATAGTGTGTTAAAAATTAATCCTAAATTACTATGTAGTTAATTATAGCCAAAGCAGCAAAGGCCTTCAATATGACTAACAGTGTTAAAAATAAAATATTTTTAAATTTATTATTTAATTGAATATTTGTGTTGCTCAAGTTCACTATCTATGTATACAGCAGATCCAGCAATCCAAACTGTAAGAAGTGTTTCATTTCAGCATTCCGTTTAATAGTGAATCACTTTCAGATTGTCGCCATGTATAAAAACTGCAACATCATTACATTTTAAACCTGTTTCATTCCAGCATTCCAATTGTAATTTCCTGTTTCAAATTGACGAAGTAGTTTTCATTGCAAGCTAGCTTAGCTAAATACCTTATTTAATTCCAACATATCGTAAACTGGCATTCCGCAGTAGTTATCACTTTTATTTCAAATTGTACATTCACTTCAGATTGCAGCCCTGGTGAAAAAAATGTGTTTCATTCCAGTATTCCTTGTAGCAATGATACTTTTAGATTACAGACCCATTAAAATATATTTTATGATTCACTCCAAAATTAGATACAGCAGATATCCCTATTACAGTTGATTTCCAGTATTATTCCAGCGTTCCTTACTATAATAACTTAATTTCAGCTAGCAATGCATGTTCCACTTTATTTTAGCCTTTAAATTCTTTTGGTATTAGAGATCGTAATCCTGCTAAATTTAATTATTTCAACAGGTTGTATATCATATTTAATGTTTCATTCAGGAATGTAAAGTAAGAGTTTATCTATTTCAGATTCAGATGATATTCAATATCAACAGGGAGTTCAACCCGAAAAGGGACACATAAGAATCAAGTTGACACTTTTAAAGATTCAGAAATACTTGGAAAACAACCAAAACTAAATTCCACTGCTGACCGAACTTTTGTTTATTTTTTCTCGTGTTCCTGTAAGATTTTATAAAATATATGCTAAACGAAGTGGCGTATGGGATACAAGGGTTGACCCCAGGGATGCTGCCAGCTACGCCACCTTTCTCTTCCATTCGGACACTCTTCTCTGGTGTTTTTCATCTTCTGTGCATCCTCGTTCTTTGCCATCTGTTATGCCGTTTACATATTTACAAAACAGGCATTTAAATTTATTTAACATGGTACGTGAATAATGACCACCAACGCTGTTTGCTATGGTTGCCACGCCTCGGTAGACCATTCCTATGCCCCCATATCCTGACTTTGCTCACACATGAGCGAAGTTGGAAGCCTGGTATGGCTGGGTACCAGGGTTTCCCGGTTTTGGTGTCAGTGACAGGCTTGGCCTGTTGGTCGGGTCGAGTCGGGTTGGCCAGGAGCAGTCTATTAAATACTTTATTGCATTTGTCGCAGCCGTATTTCATGCTTTGTCATTTCCGCTGCATTTTCTTTGCACTCTTTTACTTTGCTCCTCCCGCCACCTATGCCGCTCTCGTGTTGTGCAGTTTTCCTTTGTTCCGTGGATGAGGGGTTCAGGGGAAATCAGAAGCAGGAGCAGAAGCCTGAGCTGGAGCTGGAGTACGATACACATGCAGAATGTGCATATGCTTGGCTTGTAGCTGGTTCGTTGCGCGGTTTCTTCATTTGAATTCAGCACAAGGACGTCGTCTGCCTTCGCCTCCTTCGAGTTTCCTCCTGCACAACAGCAGTAACAATGCCAGCAGCGAAATTAAATTCCAGTGCATAACCAAGGCTTGGGCCAAGCGTACAGGTACGAATTCCCAATGCCACATGAACATTTCACCTATTAGAGCTGCACACACAGTTTGCCGCTTCGACTGGCAGCTGCTCCAGCTACTTGCTCCTTGGATCCTTGGCTCCTTCCTCCTTGTCGTGCTCGTCCTCATCTCAGTCATCGTCATCGTTGCAGCTGATGCATAAAAATCATCATACTTGCAATTTAAACAACTCCAATCCATCTGCATCTTTAATTGGTCACATTCCTTGGTTCCTTCTGTTTGCTTGCGTCAATGTGTGGAAGTGTGGCACGGCACTCGAAAGGCGTCTCCCGGTCTTGGCCATGGCTGCTTGGCATTCATTGAAGTCTCACACTCTTTTTCTCTCGTTCTCTTGAAAGCCAGAAATGTGCACTTCTCGTGAATAATAAAAGATCAGCTTCCATACAAAGTAGTAATTATATACAAATAAATATTGTCGCTCGCTCTTGATAAGAATTCTTCACTTTAATATGATTTAAAGTTGAGGAAGTTTTAAATGATAAATATTTTCTTACATTTACAGATATTATCATGTTTTTATAATAAACAAATTGTGAAAAAGAATAATCGTTAATACCCTTTAAAAAAAAACAAGCAGTTAATGATACTATCACCACAGAATTTACAGTCATAGTCCATTTAAATTTAATAAAAGAGATATTTTACGCCAAAATCTTTCTGAAATAGTTATAATAGTTAACGAGATATTGCAAAAATAGACCTTAATATCTTAAACTTCTAAACAGGGACTAAAACCGAAACGAATATCGGTTTCAGTTACGGTTTCGGTTATGCTCGAATTAAGATTTTAGGTGATCGGTTATGCAAAATCTTGGAGTATCGGTTTCGTAACGGTTATCGTTTTTTTTTGTAAGTCTCGGTTTAAAAATACCGGCATGGTTTCGGTTCACAAAAAAAATAAAAATTAAGGTTTTTGGTTGACCAATATAAGAAGCGTTATTCATTGTTTTACATAAAGAAAGACTTAATGCTCTTGTTAGCCTGCAAAATAATGTTATCTGGTTACTGGAATGATCCAGTGTAATGTCGATTTTATTACAATTTGATCTCCTATAAATTTGGTTAATTTGGTTTGAACACTTCAACTATTTTGATTTTACTGATTTTTTAATAACTTCAAACTTCCATAACTATGCCAAAAGTCAATCAATTTCCATTCGCAAATGTAAATTTGTGCATGATTTTACCTCTTATATCGTTCTTTCTTTAAATTTTTTCCGTTTTGGAAATTCGGATTTTTTCGAAAAAATCAATAAAGACAAAGGGGTAAATCATCGAAAAAATTCGATTTTCAAAAATTTTTCAAAATGAAAAAAATTTAAATGCAGAACGAATCAGGAGGTAAAATCATGCTCAAATTTACATTGTGCACGGAAATTGATTGACTTTTGACAAAGTTATGGCAGTTCGCAGTTGCTCAGTAGCTGCGACGGCCAGAACCGAAATTAACCCTTTCAAATGAATCGGTTACTAAACGGTTATTTCGGTTTAAAGAGTTTCGTTTTATGGGTTTCGGTACAGCGGAAAAAATTATGGTTAAGGTTGTAATCCCTGCTTCTAAATCATTAGGATCTCGAAAATAGAGAAAACTATATATTGTACTTAAATCTACACATTTGGCAGGGTATTTTAGGTAGCTTAAATCAGCTGGAAAATCACAAATAGAAACTTACACACCTTTAAACCTTTAAATTCGATGTAAATTATTTGTATTAACTTCTTTTAATTGTAATAATAATATAAAAAATAAGAAATAAAATAAGAATTCATTAAAAAAAATATATTTTATTTGAAAGAGATATTATGTAATTTTTTTATTTTAGAAATCACTTTCTTAACTAGCAGTACCTTCACAATTCCATATCTGCACTGCACATAACCCAAGCATGTCACTTAAAAAAAATACCAACACAACAATAGAAAAATTGCAATGGAATATTTCGAATGATGATTCCGATTCTCTAGGTGAGACACATCTGGATCACGCTTAACGAGAGACTGTTGCGTGGCAAACAATGTGAATTTACTATGAACTAGAAACTTGATTTTTTATAGACATGATTCGCTTATTACTCGGGTGCTTCATAGTAGAGAAGGCAATACATGATTAGGCAACATATTGGCTGGCTAATGGTAAGATTGGATGTTGGATATTGGCCAGGAGACGAGCAGCTTCGTCTAGACATGATGTAATGTCATTTAAGGTCGTTCGTCTGCCAATAAATCCAATCAGTAGAGCAAAGAGGACTCTACAAAAAGCTGCGGTTTCGACTCCGAGCATTGACTTCGATGTACATTTATGTATATACTTTTTACTTATCGAAGAGGAAATTAAAATACAGAGTTGATCAGACACCAGTAGCAGAGGGAGTGAAGTGGAGGAATTGGAAGATTGCATAGTTTGTACACCAATTTTTGCCCATTTTCGTTATAGAAAAATGAGCTGGGCATTTATTTGACTGCGTTGTCATACGTAAATTATGAGCCCGTTCTGGCAATTTATGGCATATGGCAATAGTCAAGCTTCGGTCCAAGCATAAATTTTGATTACGCCCAGGCGACACAGCTGCTGCCACTGCCTTTTGGCCACCACAAAATTGCGACCAAGTTTGCAACGTTGGAAATCATCAACTGATTGATGACAAAGCGTAAAACCCACCGCACGAGGTGCACATTGAGAACAGCGTTAAGGAAATGGAGTAAGAGTAGAAGTACTACCCTATGGGACTCCCTTTTACTTGATGACTTGTGCTGAACAAAATCTCTACAGTTTTTGTAAGGAAACGTTCATGTTGTAGAGATCACATCTCCAAAGCCGCAGGCGGTAAGCTACGTATTCAGCATGTGAAAAGTTCACTGCATATTTCTGCATGAAATTCGACAAACATTATTTGGAATTTGTTAATGCCCACGAAAAGGTTATGAATCCTTTCTCTGTGGTTTTCAAACTTGTTTTGGACTTGGAACTTCGCCAAATATCATATGTAATGATCTATTTGCATATTATTTTTAGATTTAGATTTTTTGCAATAAAATTAAGAAATTTATTAGATGTTGTTTTGGTAAACGAACCATAATTGTGACAACTTGCACAAAACAATAAAAATAAAAGTTTGTTTTGTATGAATGTTATAAAATTCAATTTAAAAAAAACTAGTTGAAACCTCCAACTAATTTTTATCTCTAAATTCATGATAAATTGCCCTCTAGTTGGGGGTTTTTTTGCATTTTGAAACTTTCTGTTTAACACGGACATTTACCAACTACAGATTGCTCAATTTGAATTATGTATATGAGGAATCAAATCTGCGATGCTTTGGAATTACTTGCTTACCAGGCTGCACTGAATTTGTTAACCGCTTATAAAACTAGTCGGAATGGCTATATTCGAGCTTCCGACTATAGGATACCCGTTACTTCTTTGAATATACATATATAAAGTATTTTGCGAATTTTGAACTCTAAAGATATAATAAGCTCTGAAGATATAAAAACTCTAAGATTATAATGATTACAGCAAACAATTAGAGTTAACAGATAAATCATATTATATATATTTTTTTATATATATATATAAATATCGCCGCTCGAATTTGCTTCCGATTTCAGAAAATCGTTCCCAGGGAACACCCGTGGAGGCCATTACAAATAAAAAACTCTCCAGAAACAATAATAATTTTCACCCTAATCTTTAATTCTTGACCAATTCTTTTTTTGGCAGATATATGATATAGTAGACCGATCTTAACCAATTTTTATCAACTTATATGCATATTCTGTCAGATTGGTTGAGATATGGTAATAAACATGATAGTTTTTTATACTAAAACTTAATTATCGACAGATCATTCCTATGGCAGCTATATGATATAGTGGACCGATTTGAACCAATTTTGGTCTGGATGTATAAGACCAACTTGAATGTACATATATTCTGTCAGATTAGTTGAGATATCTCGGAAAACAAAAAAGTTTTTCATACTAAGACTTGATATTCGACAAATCGGTTCTATGGCAGCTATATGATATAGTGGACCGCTTTGAACCAATTTTAGTTAAGATGTACAAGACCAACAATAATGCATATTCTATCAGATTGGTTGAGATATCTCAGAAAACAAAAAAGTTTTTCATACTAAAACTTTATTTTCGACCGATCGTTCCTATGGCAGCTATATGATATAAAGGTCCGATCGAAAATTTAAAACAAACTTGATCTGCGTGGGGTTTGTAGAAGTCTGTGTACCAAATTTGGTTGCTCTATCTCTATATCTAGTCTCTGAGATCTAGGCGCTCACACGGACGGACAGACAGACATATCGACTCGGCTGTTGATGCTGATCAAGAATATATATGTATACTTTATAGGGTCTGCCACGCTCCCTCTGCCTGTTACGCACATTTGCACGAATACAATATACCCTTTTACTTAATTTTGAAGTAACGGGTATAATTATCCGAAATCTACATAGTTTTCAGCACAAAAAGTCGCAGTAGGAGGAGAAGGAGTATCAGGATGGGGATAAGGAAGTTTGCTCACCGTTTGCAGGTATGCGGACCAACTCCAGACACGGTGACTTTGTCATCGTCATTGTCGTCGTCTGTCGATATACACAACCGTCGTTCATTTCCATTTCCGTGTCGTCTGCCAATTAGCGCGCATTACCGGGTAATAACACACAAATTGCGCAAAAATTTTCGATTTTCAACAGAACTGAACAACCAAACGTACATATAGAAATATAAATGTATGTAAACTTGGCGAAAAATGCTGTGAAAACTAATATTGTTGTTTTTGTTTTCGATGTTTTATTTCAGTCGTTATTTGCATTGACTTTTGCTTTGCTGCTGCGTTTTCTTGATAATTTATGAATGACTGCAAATTGCTGGGCGCTGATTGAAAGCGACACGAAAATTGTAGCAGTTTATTTCTCAACCACCCCTCGCTCACTTCATCACTTTACTGAAATAAAGCCATTATAAAAACTTACCTTCAACTTCAATGTTGTTCGAGCGTCCATGCAAACAGAAAATCTGTGTATTTGTTGGATGCGGTGCATTGTTGTTGTTGCCATTGCGGGTTCGTTCTGCAGCAGCTGGCAGCGTTGGTGTCGTCCCGTAATTGTTGCTTCTCCTGCAAATGCGAATGAATGAGACAACTGTATACTGTACACATACATATGCAAGTGTGTGTCTGCATGCGAATGATCGAGTTGAATAAAGTTTCGTATTTCGATGTTTTCGATGCTTTAATTGTATTTGGTATTTTTTTGTACTCTCTCACTCTCACAAAATACCAGATAAAATGGGAAAGTTATACGAATACCAAACACAAAAGAGAATTAAACCGCTTGATGGCTGCCAAGTGTGGTGTTTAACCAACACAATGTAAGCACACGCTACGCCCCCTCCCCCTCCCCATCCTTCTCCATCACTGTCCTAAATGCGCGTAATGAACAACAGGAATAAAAAAATACGCCGAAGCGAACGAAGTGCATGAAAAGGGTTTTTTTGATAGGTGCTAAAATGAAAACTGCAACGAGAAATTCAATTTGAAGTTTTGTTACTTAACCCAAACTACGGCGACTACTTAATGCCACGCCTCCCGCGTACACCACCCCTTCATCAACGGCACGAAGACGACAACAGCAACGTCGTTGTAAGCGTATGTGTGTGTGTGTTTGTCTATGTGGGTGGGTGTGATGTGGCCGTTGATAAGTTTGCTGTATGTTACGTAGTTTATAAGGCAGCTAAACCTGATTTAACCAAAATCGTTTTGCTTACAACTTTAATTAAGTGCTTATAGTGGAGACTTGATTGTGTCATATCGAGGGGTTTTAGATGGCATAAGGTAGTTGTGAATAGGAATCAGCTGATTTTATAATAAGTTTCAAAGCGATAACTGCTTATACTACAATTTAAAGCGGTTAAAAAAATAGCGATGGGTTTCCAAAAAAGCTTCGCTAAAACACTTTTCGCGATAATGCGCATTGAGGAAGTATTTATAAATCTGGTTTAAGTTAACTCGCTTTCCTTCAAAGAGAATTAAGTCAACGTATAAACGTAGTCTGCGTTTGGTTCTTCAATGCGTAAGTGCATGTGTGTGTGTGTGTGTGAGTGTGGGCTGGCGTAATTTTTACTACGAAAAGTGCAAATGGCGCTAAACTACTTGCTCTGCAAGTTTGCAACGCAATTGCAACAAAAAGCACTAAAAAAAAAAGGTAAAAAATAAAGAAAATAGACAGGGAAAATATGTAACTACTTCACTTGAAGCGCATTTTATCAGCAAGCGGCAAGCAAGTTTCGAGGCCTTTTCACACCTCTGACAGTTGTCAGGAATCCCACGGTCCGCCGCTTTTACGCCTATTTAACAAATCAGCAGCTCATTTGGCGACTTTGCTGCTTTTTATGTTAATTTCCTAAGATTTTTATTTGCAACTTGAGGAATTTGCACAAATTTTCAACTTCAAGTCAGCGGATAACTTTTCTATACTTTCTTTCCAACGTTAAACCAAACCCTTTGAATCTCAACACTTACGTTACAATGGGAGTGTCTTCACTTCTCGACATTATTAGACAAGAAGTATGCACATATACTAGTGTACAGTGTACTGTTTACAATTCACAAAACAATTAACAGAATACGTAAACTGAAACTTTACAAGAGCAAGTCTGAAAATCAACTGGATGAGTTTCTTATAGATGATCCATGTCAAGAGAGGAGGCTGCAAGACACAGTTGTCAAATCAGCAACGGCGATAAAATCAAAGCAAACAACAGATAACAGACTGATAAAACTTACAACCCAGGAAGAGAGTCGTGTGCACATTCATGTATACACCCACAAAATTCCCTATACATACATACATACATATACATACATAAATCAATTTAGGCAGCGACGGGAATGAAGGAATACACAAGAAATTGTGAGCAAAGGGGCACAACAAAAATGCATGTAGATAAACACCTTCTGTAATCAGATTAAAGTGTGGTGCGAGCGAAGCACACGGACTGCCTATTATTTTATTTTAATGGTAACGTGCGCTATCTACTCTAAAAATTGTTTACAGTTTAACACATTAGCCGGAGATTACCAAGAAAGATAAGGACTGCTGCGTTCGCAGCATTTTGAAATTGGCGCCAATTATCTATGAGCGACTGTGGGGCTGCCAGACAGCTAAAAAAGAAAGATGATTGCTTTCGATGTATCGATATTTTGTTGTCGATAATTCAAATTGCAACTATCGAATAAAAACAATTTCAAAATGTAATTAGAAAATAACTAACGTATTTAATAAATACAACTATTTATAATAGCAACTTTTCTTTAACAAAGTGTTCGGAACAATTAAAATGCACAAACAACACAGCGGCAGCCAAACGAGCCTGCAGTTCCTGCTGACTTAAATCGTGAGACCATTCGACGCGTCCCCAGAACTTTAGTTGATATTCCTCTTCCAGACGAGAAAGAGCAACTGCCTTGTCTACATTAATCTGCTGCTCAATTACAGCACAGGCCAGCACAATGGATTTTAGAGTATCCACCGCAAAGGTATAACCTGTAAAAGGGAATACAATCACAAATCGAAAGAAAGCTAAAATATATCATGCAAGCTTACCGTGCAACGTTTCCAAGCTGAATGATTGGAAATGCTTGGCAATTTTGATTTTATCCTCATCGGTGACATGAGGTGGTGTTATGGACATGGTCTTTTGCAGATTGGTATCGAATCGCCTATTAAACCAGTCGATCAGCGGATCCCATTCATTGCACTGTAGCTCATGCAAAGCCTTCTCATCCTGCAGGTAATCAAATGTTTATACACAGAATCTCAAGTATTTGTTCTGAGAATGCAATAAATTCACAGATTTAATTTTATTTTCTTTTTCTTAACATATAATTCTGTCTAATTTTATTTAAATCACATATGGCTCTTAGAACAAGTTAGTGTAAGAAAATAAACAATGGGATTTATGTTTACAGAAATAAATATGAAAAAAAAAGGTTATCATCGACACGCCTAGATTTAATACCCTTCCGAATTCCTGTATTCAATTTTCGACTGATCGATCCTATGACAGTTTTATGATATAGTAGACCAATTTTAGTCAAACTTGTATTTATAAAATAACACCAAATGCTTACTCTCTGAGATGTCTCTTGAGATATCTGGATTTGCTATTAATCGTTCTATGATATAGAAGTCGGTTTCGACATATGATCTGCCTGCAGCACAAAGACCTGCACCAATTTTCATAGAAACAGAGATTAAAACCTACTATATGGATACTTTAAGAGATCGGTCACTGCTTTAACGCGTTACCCATTTCGTATACAATTATAATAAATACAAATATGTGAATTTTGCATTTTGTCAATAGAATTACATGGCTAACTGTTAACCAATTCTTTACTTACATCATATTGGAAGAGAACTGTATCGGTGGCAAGGAAATTCAGCATGTAGTTAACCACGTCGAGCTTCGTGAGATGGTTGGGATTGTCGATGGCCGTGAAGCAGAGCGCAGAGATGTGCATCCGTGAGCGAACAATGTGATCCTTTTGGCTGTCGAATTCGGTGGCCACTGCAATTGCCAATGGCTCGCTTTTCACCGTAAACAGCGTTCCGTTGGGCGTCTTCAGCTTGCGGTGATCCAAGGTTACCTCGTAGCCAGCATCCGTGCACAGCACGTTCGTCTGTTTGTAGAAACGTTTTGGCTGTGCGGCTAATAAATATTGATATCGTTGTTGCCGGTTACGAAATCTCTTTGATTTGTTGCCTGTCTTGTTTTCTTACCATAGCGACGGACTGCAGCGAATGTGGAATTTTGCCATTTGATCCTGTTGCTAAGGCTTAGCATTCGAATGCCATTTGTTATTATGAAATTACTCATTTTACTAAAATGTTTTAATTCAAAACTAATTGCAATAAATGCCTGAGATTTTATTAACGCAACACACACGCGCAGAGTTGTATGCGTCGTTCCGATGTTGCCATGCAGATAAAATTAAACTTCTGGCAACCTTTCAGTAAGAGATAAATATTTAAAAATAGGTATTTTTTCCAAAAACTATATTTATTATAATTCTTAATTTTGAATTTTAAAAATGTTTGCAGAGTTACGTCCAATTTCGAAATTTTTGCATAGAATTAAATTATAAAACTTCTACCAACGAGAATCAAACCTTCCTAAAACTGATCATCAAATTATTGCATAATTATTGTTTAATTAAATAAAAATAAGATCACATTTGAATCGCATTCAGCAAATTGAACTAGAATCACAATTAGAGTTGTGACAAAAAAAACTGGCAACGGTAATTAATTTAATCGTCTGGCAACCTAGAAAAAGGATCTAGATAGTTTTTAATTTTAGCCCCTTTTTCCAAAAAGGATATTTTTGGGCATTTTTTCTAAGTTTTTAAGCAAGCTTTATTATAAATATAATATATTTCATCTGTTGTCATTAGCACCTAGCTATTCTAGCTAAACTTCACAAGGAACGAAATCAACTAAAATTCAGCGCCTGAGATCACGAATTCATTGGCTGCTGCTTAAAATTAACCCTTCTTTCTCCATGAAGGACATCTTAAAACTAACTTTAGTTCGATTTGACAATTTGTTACTTAATAATACGATCAGCGAGGTAGGCCAACCAAATATCCTGATTGTGCAGCCAGAAATCAAATGTCTGCTCCAGCTGCGTATACTGACGTTCCTTCAGTTCGAGGGCTTTCTGACTAGCATCGCGCTGCTTCGCAAGCAAATCGTTCTCCACGCGAAGTGCCTCAATCTGGGCAAGCGTTATTTGGCCAGTGCGTGGCATTATGCTTCGGCGACGAATGCGGCGGCCTCCGCCCGACGATGCAGATCCAATATCACACGAATCCAACATCAAGCGATTTGCGGACGCCAACGGGGGACGATAATCATTTGTAGCTGCCATTTGTGGCATAGTCTCGTAATCGTCGTATTCCATGACTTCAGTCTTAATGATCGACAGTTGAGTAGATGTAGCTGACTCCAGCAACTCCGATTTAATTGACGGCATTGTCTGCTGTCCATCCAAAAAGGGACATCCGTCCGGATTCTGTGCAAACTTCATTGTCCGGCAATCGTGACGGCTGAAACGTGGAAGGCTGGGCAACTCGTTGCGTACATTGCCTTCGATTTGTTCTATCATCTGGGGTTCTGTTTGCACAGTGGATGGCGTCGTTGTGGACTGGAACAGGCTGTCAATGAGCGGATAGAGACGCCAGGATGGTTTGTACTGCGAGTCGCTTTTCGTACGACCATGCTCGGTTCTGTGCACGTGCAAAGAATTTAATAACCAGATATTTATATATATATATTATTATATACTTACAAATACTTATTGCGATAATTACTAATGCGACGTCGCACCTCTTGCTTATTCAGCCTGATTCCATGCTGTTGCAGGCCCGAAGCGATTTCACGAAATATTTGCAAGTTTTCAGTGTACGATGTTATTTGGCTGAGATTTTCGCGCCACAGTTTTACAATTGTTGCTTCCTCATATGAAGTGTAGTATCGCAGCCGCATATGTTTGGGTCCGCGCTTGTTAATCTGTTTATCATTTTCTGGATCACTCATATTGTAGAGCGTCTAAATTTCGGAATTCTTAAATTTAATCAGAACACAACAAAATGTGTTCATAAGCACAATAGGGATGAGACTTTTTGCTTAGCAGAGATGTGCGATGTTTATGGTACAGGGAAGGGCTACAAAAACATCGTCGGTGAAATCGATGGTACTTGCTTAGTGATGGTACAGATGGTTTTACTATTGGACGATTGGTCGATGCCTTATTTTTACCATCGATGTCATTAAACTCCAAAGACAATTAATAAAAAATATATTCTGTCTTTATTATTTTTAAAATACAATTGACTTATTTGAAATACGCAATTTTAATACCATCGATAATCACTGGGGTTGTTTTTTCAACCCTTGTACTTGGCTGCAGCTAAATGTAGAATAATGTGCTAATCAAGGTAAATGTCATTAGCTTTTAAAAGTTCATTTGCAAGGATTCTTCTTTTCTCTAAGTAAAATTTATAAGATAACAAATAATTATTTTTTCAAAAATGCAACACTTATTTTATTGGTATTTTATTGCATGCACCACGACGGTAACACTGTTCTGTGTACAAGCATTGTTATTGATGGTAAATAAAGGAAATCTTAAAATTATCGATATTTACTTAAACACTGATTAAATAAAATAAGGGACTATGACAACGTGAGGAATAGGATAATATTATATTTTAACTGATGGTTCTTTTGGACTGTGTAGCGCCTTGATAACTAAAAATTGCAACATTTGTCAAACCTAAAAGATAATCAAATTACATTTATCGATAATGAGTACACATCGATATTTCAGCCATCCCTAGTTGTTGATTTTTATGCGAAAAAGTGAAGCTTCTATTTGCTAAGATAGTATTTAAATGAGGCACGGCATTGATTAAAAGCGCGCAATTGATGCGGCGTTCAGATTTGCGACTTTTGCTTAGATTGTAATACGACAACGGTCCTCACATCCGCATGGACTACGAAAATTTATCACTGAATCTTAGTGGAGGAAGCACTGCGACCGGCGCAGTCAATGTGAACGTGATTGCGACCACGAACTCAAGTGCAGAGCCTGAAGCAGATGCCAATATGTGTGGTAGCCAGGAAGTTCTGGAGGTGAAGTCCAAGGAGAAGTCGCGCCGGTATTGGACGCCCAGCGAGGAGGAGCGCCTCTATGAGATTTGGGGTCGAGACAACTGGCATCTAACGCGCAACGGCAAGAACACCATATTCTTTGGCCAGTGGTCGGAGGAGCTGCGCGAACGCTTCTCGGTGGATGTGAAACCTGAGGAAATACAAATGAAGGTCAACCAGACAAGGGCTAAATTTCGGTGAGTAATGGTCTGTAGTCAAATTGACATTAATAACAAATTAACTAAATGTTTTCACGATTTTGCAGCTCAGTGAAAAAACAGTTACAAAGTGATCCATCCAGCTTTCCCACGCGCTGGAAGAAATATGATATTGTGAATCGCATACTTAAGAATATACACAGGCCCAAAGATGCAGAACCTGTGCCACCAGATGTGATGCTCAACAATCGTGATGTGTCGCCACCACGTGAGGAGGAGCAGCAGCAGGCCCAGCAACAACAGCAGCAGCAGGAGCAGCAGCAGCAGGAGCAGCAGCAGCAGCAACAACAGCAGCAGCAGCAACAACAACAGCAGCAGCAACAACAGTCAGTGCTTAATTTGACTACAGAGGCAACGGGTAACAATTTTTACAGCAACAACAGTAGCAATAGCAACAACAGCAGCAGCCATGCCCATGGCAATAATAATAATAATAATAACAATACGATGAGCTTCAACACGGAACTGTTTACCGATCAGTACGACGATATCAAGCGAGAATACGATGATGAGGATTATCGGTCGATGCCATTTCAAGAGCAGCTGCAACAGTATTCGCCAGCGGAGCCTGCCCAGCTACTGGAGTTGCAAACTCCACTACAACAACAACAACAGCAGCAACATCAACAGCAACAACAGCAGCAGCAATTTCAGCCTGACTACGAAACAGGTGTGGTAAACTACGCTGGCAGTGCTTCAGCTCAGCCGCAGACGCAGCCGCAGCAACAGCAACAACACTACAGCAACAGCAGCAATAATGTTGGATCGACGTCGTCTATTAATCACCAGGCAATCACAGCTGTTGCTTACATAAATAGCAGCAACAATACTATTAGCGTGGCGACTAACAACAGCAATGGCGGTCCAATGGCGGTGCAAATGCAACCACCAGTTGTTGCAGCTGCTAGTGGCAATGCTGTTGCGACAGCACCAACACCAACACCACGAAAACGTGGTCGTCCCTACGGCTCAAGCAATCCGCCTGCTGCCGATTCCCTCGAGTCGCTCTACCTGGAGGAAGTGCGTCGCAAGAATCAATTGCTGTCGGAGCAAGTGAAAATCTCGCGGCAGCGCTTGGAACTGGAAGAGCGCAAGGTCGACTTAATGAAAATGTTTATACCCAAATGCTTGGAACAGCAGGCTCACATCATGGAGCGCATTCTGCAATTGCCAAGCATGCAACAGCAGCAACAGTCGGAGTCGGAGTCGCAGCAGCCACCGCCACCGCCACAACAGTAACCTTCTTAATTCATATATCCCCGAGACCGATAGCGTTCTATGTTTACTACTTAAATTAGTTGTCTAAGTTAAAAAAAAATATAAATTAAATAAGAAATCAGTTTAATTGCTAAACCTATGCAAAATTTGACGAAATGCTTATGATCAATGTTCTCATATTGCAAATTATGATCGTCGTATATATATTTTAACCAGTACTATATTAGAACAAACTATACCAATAAGCATAACTCTAATAAAGATTGTAAAGAAAAATATTCTGTCAGTGTATTAACTTAATTTAAATATATAGTAGAAATGTTTGAAATATTAACAATTCTGGCAAAGAAAGTGTATTTTTGACATCGGTTTACAATGTCACATTTTATATTGATGTAACGACAACGAAAGCTTAAATATTAAATAATTTAGTTGCCGTGGCCCTGATCTCTATTGACATTTGAGAAAATTAATTAGGCATGCTAAAATGAAGTTTCATGTCATAATAACGACGCTCGTTTCTTGAACGAATTATGATCGATAATTAGAAGAGAAATATTCGGAAGGAAGGAAACAAAATAATGAATTACAGATGAATTAATTAAAGATTTATTTCTTTCATTAAAAATATAACGGTCAGCATTCGATAATGTTGCCAAGCTTTTATCGAAATTACAATCGATAACACATGCAGCACTGCAACACGTCGCTCTCACTTTCGGTGCAATTCGATTTTCAGTACGCAACTTGTTATCGCTTAATACCCTATACGCAAAGCAAAAAAGAAACGGGAGTAATGAGATGAGCAAATTTCTTTGAAAAATCTAACATGTATATGTGTATATATATGGACACTTCCAGAATATTAGCCATGAACTTAAAATGGAAAAACATATTTAAAATATAAATTTGTTTTTAAATGGTTCAAATTTTTACAAATTTAATTACTTTACGATCATGGAAATGCCAATACATAATATTTAATTATTATTTTACTTAACATAATTAATTACTACGAAGAAAAAAACCAATCTTAAATTAAAGTTTAAAGTTCTTAATTTTAGCATGCATTTTTCAAGTATGCATTCAGAATATTATTGTTAAATTAAAACAATATGCGGATAAAATGGCAACGACTCACCATTAAAAAGTCAAAGAACCCTAACATATTTTATCTAACTAAAGAAAAAGATTCAGAACACCGAAAATCAAAATATTGCTGGAAAAAATCGCGCTTGAATCAAGTATTTTGTTCTTGGTTTAAGAAAATCCGGGATTTCCGTACTGTATTGTTTTTATCCCGGTTTTTTTCTGAGTACTTTTCCAGCATGTGCAGGGTATTTTCCAGTCGACCCTCCAGGGCAGTTTTTACTTTTAAATTGTCGTGAATTCGCTCGGATAGCGGTGTTAATTGCTGATTATAACTGATTTTGAATTCAGTTGATGTTTTGTTGTGGCACTGAGCACAACGGTTCTTTTTATTCAGGCTGTCGGGGATTCTTCTCTGTTTCGTTTCGTTTGGCATTTTACAAGTGTTTATTGTTGTTATCGTTATTGTTATTGTTGTGAAGTGAAACGATGCATAAAGAATTGCATTTAAGTGCGCTGCTGCTGCTGCTGCTGGTCGGTGGCCTTTACCTAACAACAGCCTCGATCATCAAATTGCCATCAAATGTCGGCGGTATGACAAATGGCAAAACACCCTGGAACCTAACGGAGGCCATTTATGGCACCGCGGGACTTCGGGGCTTCAACGGCACCTGGATAACAGGTCAGTATCACTTCAGGTTAAATTTCGTGACACTGCGTGTTATCAAGCCGTGAATTCCCGTTCACAATGATTTCCCTTCCGTGTCAAAAAAAATAAATAAAAATTCCCAGCTAGAGACTCTCTTATCAATATGTTGACAATGCGTGCTGCGATCGTGAACTGAATAGACAATTTATGCGGTTATTTCCCTTGCTTAAACATAATGTTATTATTATAGGATTTGCATATCTGAATTAATTTTTTTTAATTAAAAGGATCTCTTTATAAGTATAGTGTATTTACTAGAAGAAATGTATTTCATAATTTTATTTTTGCACATTTGCTATATTTTTATCAATTTTTTTATTTTAATCACGAGTTTAACTATATCTTAAGGCCCTAAATAATAATAACCTATTACGATTAGATGTCGATTTCCCACACGTAATCTTATCTTTAATAAAAGATTTATGACTGCTATTTAAATTGCCGTTGCTTATCACTTCTCCAACAATCGATTTGGGGTTTATTGTAATAACTATAGTTATACACTATAGATAGTAGCAATCAGAAAGTGTGTAATCTACATTGTACATTAATTCGAATATGTGCATCATCATTTAAGATCTTTAAATCATGCTTGGTAATTTGGTACTCTCAACATATCTTGGCTCTATTTTTATAATAAGTATCATACACCGATTTTAAGTCCCGCGTTATAGCTGCCATTACTATATATATAAATAGCAAAGTGTGAGACAAAATTGTCAAAAAAATGTAAACTGGTTTCACAAGATGTTATTCCCCTCGCATACCGACTATGCAGCTACACTGGACCTTGATTTAATCATGAGATGAATTATATATTTCTAACTTTTTTTTGGGAACAAGGCAGATCTGTTCACAATCGAAAAGTTTTTATAAATCGGGTCCAAGTAAAGGTTTTCTAAAAAGATTTCAACTTAATAGTTTCTTAATGTATTTCTTAATTTATTTAATCTCAACTAAGAGTAATTTAAAATTAAATAAAATTAGGAATATTGATTTGAATAAAAAATGTTAATAAATTGTAGATAAATTAAAAATTATAACTAAATAGATAAATATAAGATTAAATATAATATTTAAAAATCATTTAAAGGGGATATTCAAAAAATTGCTATATATTTATAACCTAAAATCAAGATTGTTTATTATTATACTCTTGCTGAACCACTAATTTTTTTATGAATTATATAACTCATTAAGAAGACTTTCCAAATGCTATGTACAATATTGTAAGAAGACCTTTTCAATCTCAGCATTTATCGCTTTCAAACTTATCAATTTTATCAAAATCAACATTTTTTTAAATTTATTGTTATAATAAAGCTGTCATTATAACTATATCTTTAAATAGTTTGCTTTTTTCCCCCATTTTAGCTAGAAAGTTTTTATTGTTTAAAGATTAAGTTTAAACCACTGTAAGACCCTGACTCGACAGATGTGTGCTTGATTAATTTAAAGTTGTAGAGCACTTGTTCGTATTCCTCATTCGCGTGGTGATTATTTATTCAATTTTAGTTGTTTCCAGTACACAAAGTGGTAATTTGGGTTTCTTTTTGGAGGTTTCTAGGTGGCTACTGGCAAAACAAAAAGGCACAAAAAAACGATAATTGAAATTTGGCAAGTTTCGTTAGCCAAAAGATTGTTGACAAATTGAAAGGGAGAATAATAGATTGTACAACGAGTTTTTGAGTAATACCATATATGTATTTTATACAATTATTTCTGGAGTAGAAAGCGTTCTTTAAGAATAAATGACTAATGCAATAAACTTAATTGTAATTTACAGATGAGGAATTCTATTACACTGCCAGCGATAAATCCATTCACAAGTTCAATGCGGCGACAAAGACTGATAGTATTTTTGTGGACTCCACATTTCTGGTATGGTTAATTAAAAGTGTAGACTTATAAAAACTAGGTTATTGAGCGTAAAATTCAATTTACAGAACTCCTACAGCGGTGCCACATTCACACTCTCCGCAGATAATACGAAAATTCTAGTGCGCCACAATTTAACTGAGAAGTTCCGTCATTCGTATGTGGCTCAATACGATGTGTATGATATTGCTACGAATACGGCCATCAAGATTCATAAGGGAGAGAAGTTGCAGTATTGTGGTTGGTCTCCACTTAAAGATCGATTGGCGTATGTTTATCAGAATAATGTGCACATACATTTCAATGAGAATCTAGAGATTGCCATTACGGAGGATGGCAAAGATGGTATTGTGTATAATGGCGTTCCCGATTGGGTTTATGAGGAGGAGGTTCTGAGCAGTGGCAGCGCCCTCTGGTGGTCGCCAGATGGCAGTAAACTTGCTGTGGGTTTCTTCGATGATACCAAAGTGGAGACCTTTAAGTATTTCCTTTATGGCTCGTACTCTCAGTATCCACAAGAAGAGGAATTAAAGTATCCCAAAACTGGCACTCCAAATCCAATTGTCTATCTGCGTGTCTACGATCTGAGCAATGATGATCCGATCATGATGCGCATTAATGCTCCTGTCGACATTGTGAGCAACGATCACATTTTACAAAACGTGGTTTGGTCGAATAATACACATTTGCTCATCACCTGGATGAACCGCCGTCAGAATCTGGCCTCACTACAGAGCTGCAGTCATAATGGCATTTGTGTCGAGGTAACCCGCATTGAGGAACCCAAAGGTTGGGTTTCTATGAGCACACCCAAGTGCTTTAACAGTGGCCTCAATTGCATCTTTGTGTACTTTATCGATAACTGGTATCAAGTGTGGAATCTCAATCTACAATCGGGAGTCAACAGCTGGAAATCGCGTGGCAAGTTCACAGTTCTCAATGTCTACGGCTATGATGAGGCCAATGATAAGCTGTAAGTACTTATATCTTAATCATAACAAGTAAGAAGTTTGTATAAATTCATAGGCGCTGTTCTTATAAAGTACAAAGTGTCTGCTTTATGTGCATGCATTATAACATGCAAAATAACTCATATTTGACCTCACATTTAGTAACTATTCAAATCGATAATAACCAGGGATTAAAACCTTAACCGAAACCGTAACCTTTAACCGGTAATATCCGATTGAAATTTTGTAACCGTAACTGAAACCGTAACCGAAAAAATATTTTTCGGCTGTACCGAAACCCATAAACCGAAACTCGTCAAACCGAAATAACCGTTTAGTAACCGATTCATTTATAAGGGTTAATTTCGGTTCTGTCCGTCGCAGGTACTGAAAACTTTGAACTGTAATAACTTTGTCAAAAGTTAATCAATTTTTATGCGGAATGTAAATTTGAGCATGATTTTACCTCAAAATTCGTTCTGCATTTAAATTTTGTTCATTTTGAAAAATCGAATCTTTTCGAAAAAATTAAAAAAGATAAAGGGGTAAAATTTCGAAAAAATTTGATTTTCAAAAATTTTCTAAAATGAAAAAAATGTAAATGCAGAACGAATTTGGAGGTAAAATCATGCTCAAATTTACATTGCGCATAAAAATTGATTGACTTTTGACAAAGTTATGGCGGTTCAAAGTTATCAAAGTTCAGTAAAATCAAAATAATCCAAATTTTCAAACCAAATGAACCAAATTTATATGAGATCAAATTATAATAAAATCGACATTACACTGGATCATTACAGTCACCAGATAACATTATTTTCCAGGCTAAAAATAGCATTACGTCTTTTTTCATGTAAAACAATGAATAAAGCGTCTTATTTTGGTCAACCGAAAACCTTAATTTCTTTTTTTTGTGAACCGAAACCATACCGTTAATTTTAAACCTTAACTTACAAAAAACCGATAATCGTTACGAAACCGATATTCGTTTCGGTTTTAATCCCTGATAAGAACTAATAATTACAAGGACAGTTTAAATGGACTGGAAAAAAATTACAAATTGTAGGCTCATTGGCTTTGGAATAATGTATGAAATACATTGGCTCAGTCTTTTATGTTTGAACCCCGCTTTTCGTATTTTTCATTTCATTTTAAAATAATATTTGTATTACATTTTTGTTTTACATTTATTTAATTACAAAACAAGCTTAGAATCTGTTACAGACTTTCCTACAAGCTTTGCATTGTGTAAAGATTTACATATTGCAAGACTCATATCACAATAGTTATGCAGCTACGAATTTTAAATGCTTTTCTAAGGAATCCAAAACAATGAAGATAAAACTGTTATTTATTTATTTTATTATTGTCAAGAAATGAGAAGCCGACATAACCATATAAATTTAAATTAAAAATTTAAATAATAATTACATATTGAAACTAAAAATGTTAAAGCTTTGGGTTTATCTAAAATGAAAATGCCAAGTTTTTGAGATGGTAGATATATTTCCGATAAACAAGTAAAAAGAAAAATAAAAAATTTGGATATGAGACGACACCTCATTTGACATTGAGATACATGTGCAACATCTTCATGTGGTGGAAAGAGGATTTGACTGCACTGACTGCTTCTTCTTCCATATATTATACATATTAACTTGCCAAAAATTGAGCTGATAATTCTAGATAAATTCGACAGCTGATACGAAACACGAATATGTGTAGTTTATAGGATCGGAGATGCTTATATTTCCATTATATTATTAAAATTTTAAAATCATTCTTGAATACCACCTATTTGTTTATTTAATTTTTTTTTTATAAAAATAAGAGTCCCTGAAATTTAGACTTCTCCTCCTTGCAGTTACTACCAGGCCACTCAACTGGGTGATCCGGCTCTCTATAATGTGTACAGCAACGATGTGTGCCTCAGCTGTGAGCTTTATGATGTGGATAATGATGAATGTCTATATGCTGGCGCTACGTTCAGCAAATCCTTCTCCTTCTACACACTTTCTTGCTCTGGACCCAATCCGATCTACACACAAATCTATGAGTCTGCCACATCGAAGAAAGTTATCGATTGGGAGTTGAATACCGCTTATAGGACGAACTTATCGTTAAAGTTGCGACCCAGCTATCGATTCATCAACGTTCAACTGGCCGATGGCAGCACAGGAATTGCCAAATTGGCACTGCCTCCTAATTTTGATGAATCCAGGAAGTATCCATTGATTGTCGTCGTCTATGGTGGACCCAATTCAGTGCGCATTACGAAATCGTTTACCGTGGGCTACGAGGCTTTTGTCACAACTAATAGAGATGTGATCTATGCTTACATCGACGGACGCGGCACGGGTAACAAGGGCAAGGACCTGTTGTTCTCTGTGAACAACGACTTGGGCGATCACGAGGTTGAGGATCAGCTGCATGTCACCAAATGGATGCAAGATTATTTAGGCTATATTGACAGCAATCGTACTGGCATTTGGGGCTGGAGTTATGGTGGTTACATGACTGCCAAAGCCATCGAAAAGGACAATGAACACATCTTCCAGTGTGGAGTCTCTGTAGCACCAGTAACTTCCTGGATATACTACGGTATGTTGTTAATTCAAAGTTAAAATAAGTATTATACACACTTACTAAATTGAACATTTTTTTAGATACCATCTACACGGAACGTTACATGGGTCTTCCCACGGAGGAGGACAATTTGAAAAAGTATAAAGAGAGCAATGTTTTTCAAAATTTGGAGAATTTCAAAACCCATGACTTCTTGCTAATCCATGGATCTGGCGATGACAATGTGCACTATCAAAATTCTCTGCTCTTTGCCAAGCTGCTCCAAAGAGCTGACATACTTTTTGAAGAGCAGGTAAGTTGACAATAACTATAATAATTAAAATGAAAATCATTTCTTAATCAATTTCTTTTACCTTTTCCCAGACATACACTGATGAGAATCACAGCATTGGAAATGCTCTGCCACATTTGTATAATACCATTGATAATTTCTGGAACAAGTGCCTTAACTTGAACAATTCTGAAAATCAATAAAGCATCGATTGCCTCTCTAGTCCAATTACACTAATTATATTTTTAAATTTTTGTAGTGAAATAAAATGTTAATATCAAACAATTGTTGCAAAACATTGTTGAACGCATTCTTTGATGGTTTCCGTTGGATTAAAGTTGGGACATTGAATGGAATTGCTCTCTGTGGAAGCCGGAACTACAGTGGAGCTCTGTTGAGTTGTCTCAACAGGTTGAAAGGTTGTCGAGTCGAGGATATAGTTTGTACTGGTCTGTTCTGAAACTGGACAACTGCCACCTTTGCCAATGGCTTCCACTTCACAGCCACTAGTTTTCCACTGCTCTTTTCCGCGATCCAAGCCATCTCTTGTCGAGCAACGGTTTACAGCCGTACACCAGGTGCACTATAAGTTCAGAGATCAGTCAAGAAATAGGAGAAAGCTTGACTTACTTACCTCGAGTGAGACGTCATGATTCAGACACGATTGACAGTCCTTGTAGACTGGACATGTAGGCAATGGTTTAAGTCGTACAATTGTTCCATCAATAATTCCTTTTATCTCAAAATCAATTCGAGCGTACTCGTAAATTGACTTCCACCGAGTGAACCCAGATCTGCGTATATGGGCGTCAGAGAGACCCACTTTGATGGGATGATTACTATCGCCAAGAGTATCGATTCCCAAAGGCACATTATAGTAGACGAACAGAATTTCACCATTCTTTTGCAGTGTCGCAGTGAATGTGAATGTCTCAGTCATAGTTCCATCTTTTATGACGAGGTTCTCCCAAATAACTGTAAAGGCGGTTTCTGGGAATGAAGAAGAACACGTATATCACATCTCTATATATATAAGTCAAATCATCTCACCATTCCCGATCACGTATATATGTGAATCATGAGACTTTTCTACGTTAAAATTGGCCATAACCGGTGCAATGTACTGGTTTGCGAACCAAGCTCGTTCGTATTTTCCGGTGAAGATAAATCCACCCGTGGATACTGTGACATTATCTATATTTTGTCCAAAGAATGGAAAGTTGAACGACAGGTCCAAAGTCTTAGCTTTACGATTTCCATCGCTGAACACTTCTTTGTGTGACATTTTTTGCCATTCTTCCCACAGACGATCTGTTTCCGCCTTATCCACATATTTTTCTATATTGTAAAAGTTATTCTTTTCATTTGCATCTCGTCTCTGACGTTCGCGTTGTACAACTCCACTATCTGATAGTTTGACAATGTTGTAGGAGAGCTGCCAGGAAGTCTTGTCGTATTCAAAGCCTGTATCACAGAAAAAATAATTGGAAAATAAATAGGTTCTCAATTCCTTGCATATTACATTAAGATATTTTTAGTTATCAGGTTAAAATCAGGGATCGGTTTCAGTTACGGTTTCGGTTATTCTCGAATTAAGGTTTTCGGTTATCGGTAATGCAAAATATTGGAATATCGGTTTCGTAACGGTTATCGGTTTTTTGTAAGTTTCGGTTTTAAAATACCGATTTACAAAAAAATAAAATTAAGGTTTTAATTGCTTTACATGAAAAAAGACTTAATGCTCTAATTAGAAAATAATGTTATCTGGTTACTGGAATGGACCAGCGAAATGTCGATTTTGTTATAATTTCACCTCATATAAATTTGGTTCATTTGGTTTGAAAATATCGATTTTTTTGATTTTACTGATTCTTAATAACTTCGAACTGCCATAACTTTTTCAAAACTCAATCAATTTTCCCGCACAATGTAAATTTGAGCATGATTTTACCTATTAATTCGTTCTGCATATAAATTTTCTTCATTTTGAATATTTTGAAAATTTCGAATTTATTTTTAGAAATTTTACAGTGTTACCCCTTATAATTTTTCGAAAAATTTCGAAAATTTCAATTTTTCAAAATGAACAAAATTTAAATGCATTTATTTAGAATTTAGAGGTAAAATCATGTTCAAATTTACATTGCGCATTGAAATTGATTGACTTTTGACAAAGTTATGGCGGTTCAAAGTTATCAAAGTTGCTCAGTAGCTGCGACGGCCAGAACCGAAACTAACCCTTACAAATGAATCGGTTATTTCGGTTTAAAGAGTTTTGGGTTGTTGGTTTCGGTACAGCGAAAAACATTTTTTTCGGTTACGGTTTCAGTTACGGTTACAAATTTCAATCGGTTTTTACCGGTTAAAGGTTACGGTTTCGGTTAAGGTTTTAATCCCTGGTTACAATTTTTTGATTTGGTGTCCCCTGTGATTGTTATCATTTTCTCAACAAATATGTTAAGCATAAAAATGTTCATGTATTTTCATAATTCACAGAATACTATTCGAAATAATCAGAATAAAAATAAAAAATATTGAATTAAAGAATGAGAATTATTGTAAGATATTTACATATACTTCTGACTTTCTGTATTTCACTTGCCTTTAACTATCGTTGACCATATTAAGCAGTACAAAATAGGTAGTAATACCAAAAGTGTCCAGATCTTGACCATATCTTTATTCACTTTTATTTTTTACAGAGCAAGTAACCAACTGATCGCTTTGAAAACTGAAGTATAAATGGTAAACCAATTTGATATGCTCAAAAGTTTCTGTAATGCAATCACGCTTTGGATGAGTTGTGTTTTATCTGTAAAGAAATGCGAAATAATGAACTGCAAATTACGTTGTCTTCTTCTGAAAAATACCCTTTCATTTAAAGGTTGAGCTATATCAGCTTGAAACTGACCAGATTAATAGAGACTTATATTTAAATTTACTACGTTGTTGTTGATTATAAATAAATATTGGCTAAGATCACTCCTACTGTTAGTTATATTAAAATATACAATATGTAAATATATGTAGATATCTCATTGGATAGTTTCAGATTAGATAAGTTCAGTTGAAATATATTGATTCATGTGTGAATTTTGCAAGTTAAACAAGTTTTGACGACAATAAAAAAGTGACCATGCTAAAACTTACGCCAAAATTACCAGTGTTGAGAAAACCGCCTGAAGCTTTCCCAGCAATCAGCTGATAGAAAACACAGAACGAATAAAAAACTTGTGGGTGGCTAGAAGGAGTGATGAGGCTGAACCTTTAAATGGAAGGGTATTTTCCAGATGAATACAGCATAATTTGCAATTCATTATTTCGCATTTCTTTACAGATAAAACACAACTCATCCAAAGCGTGATTGCATTACAGAAACTTTTGAGTATATCAAATTGGTTTACCATTTATACTTCGGTCTTCAAAGCGATCAGTTGGTTACTTGCTCTGTAAAAAATAAAAGCGAATAAAGATATGGTCAGGATCTCGATACTTGTGGTATTACTACCAATTATTTACTGTTTAATATGGTCAACGATAGTTAAAGGCAAGTGAAATACAGAAAGTCAGAAGTACACGTAAATATTTTACAATAATTCTCATTCTTTTATTCAATATTTTTTTGTTCTTCTTATTTCGACTAGTTTGCTATGACATTGCATGAAAATTTCAGTGCTTAACATATTTAGAGATAATTATAACACTCACATGGGACACCAAATTTAACCTGATAGCTAAAGATAAAGAAAATAAGATAATTAAATCTGAATGTAATATGCAAAGAATTGACAACTTGTTTCTTTTCCAATTGTTATTTCTGTGATACAGGCTCTGAATACGACAAGACTTCCTGGCAGCTCTCCTACAACATTGTCAAAATATCAGATAGTGGAGTTGTACAACGCGAACGTCAGAGACGAGATGCAAATGAAAAGAATAACTTTTACAATATAGAAAAATATGTGGATAAGGCGGAAACAGATCGTCTGTGGGAAGAATGGCAAAAAATGTCACACAAAGAAGTGTTCAGCGATGGAAATCGTAAAGCTAAGACTTTGGACCTGTCGTTCGGCTTTCCATTCTTTGGACAAAATATAGATAATGTCACAGTAACCACGGGTGGATTTATCTACACCGGAAATTACGTACACTCGTGGTTGGCATCGACACAGTACATTGCCCCGCTTATGGCCAATTTTTACGTAGACGAGTCGCATGATTCACATATATACGTGGTCGGGAATGGTGAGATGACTCGAGGAGTTTTATATACATATAGATATATGATATGCATATTCTTCTTCATTCCCAGAAACCGCCTTTACAGTTATTTGGAAGAACCTCGTCATAAAAGATGGAACTAATTCTGAGACATTCACATTCACTGCGACACTGCAAAAGAATGGTGAAATTCTGTTCGTCTACTATAATGTGCCTTTGGGAATCGATACTCTTGACGATAGCATTCAACCCGTCAAAGTGGGTCTCTCTGATGCCTACATTCTCAAATCTGAGCTCAGCCTCAGAAAAACAATTTACGAGTATACTCGAACGTATTTACAGCCAAAGGGAATTATTGATGGAACAATTGTACGACTTAAACCATTGCCTACATGTCCAGCCTACAAGGACTGTCAATCGTGTCTGAATCATGACGTCTCACTCGAGGTAAGTAAGTCAAGCTTTCTCCTATTTCTTGACTGATCTCTGAACTTATAGTGCACCTGGTGTACGGCTGTAAACCGTTGCTCGACAAGAGATGGCTTGGATCGCGGAAAAGAGCAGTGGAAAACTAGTGGCTGTGAAGTGGAAGCCATTGGCAAAGGTGGCAGTTGTCCAGTTTCAGAACAGACCAGTACAAACTATATCCTCGACTCGACAACCTTTCAACCTGTTGAGACAACTCCACTGTAGTTCCGGCTTTCACAGAGAGCACTTTCAATCAATGTCCCAACTTTAATCCAACGGAAACCATTAGAGAATGCGTTCAACAATGTTTTGAAACAATTGTTTGAGTTCCAATCTTTGAAACTTTCGTTTTATTTCGTTTAGGATAAAATATTAAAATATTAAAAAGCGAAAAATTTGTTTAAATTGGGGGTTTGTGGTGGTCGTTGATCTGCGTGATTCTTCGATTCTGATTCTTCGTAGAGCAAACTTTGACTATAAAAGTGTTTCAACTTGCAGCCTCCTATTTCTTATTGTTTGGGCTCCACAATAATAAATTAGTGAGTCATTCAGTCAGGACATACAATTTTATATACTTAGATAAGAAATAAGTAGAATAAGTAATAGGGACGTTCTTTGTAATATATATAAATATATATATATAAATATATATATATATAAATATATATATATATAAATATATATATATAAATTATTAAAAAAAAAAATAAATCGAATAAATCGCCAAAGTGTAAATCAAAGAACCTGTTTTCACCTGTAGCATTTTACCTGAACACTTTGCTAGAAAATATTCAAGGCACGTCTAAAAGCCCCTAAAAATACCTTTCCATCGATATATAGAACATACATATCTGTAGCTTCTGTGGTTTGGATACTATGAGGCTTTTAATTTTCGCGGGTTTTTCCGTTTTCCCGCTAACCTAGCGTGTTTTTCAAAAAGTCGTAGAACAAACATTTTTAGTTTTCCGATAAGGAATATTTCCTCATCAAAAGATTTAAGCTTTTTCAACGCTTTGATGCAAACAAACCAACGGACAACGTTCTTGACTTTTTTTTTCATTTTGGAAAGTTCACTGAAAATTTCAAAATTAATTATCTTTGGAACCAGTTGTCGGATTTGGACGATTGAGGTATTATTCGAAGCGTATTTTTGATAATACGATAATTGAATAATACAACTAAAACTAATTTTACTAAAAACCTCCAGTGGCCCCATCCGCTGCAATCATTTAAAATCTTGCACCACCCACTTACACCCCCCTATCTCATGAACCATTTGAGATATCAAAGTCTTAGTATGCATTTTTCTAAGTTAAGACCATACCTTTCGATCGGTATATAACTCGATCTGCTCGGACATTCGTAGCAAATCTTCCATTCTTCCTGTATAATATTGTTAGTCACTTTTGCACACTACGTGGTGCTTTCGTCACTAACGCGGACTGCCGTCCGCAGTGATATCTTAACCAAACTTACAGATTAGATGTTTGGGACTGTCTCTTACATTCTGACCAAATTTGGTAAAAGTCGGATTACTATATCATATAGCTGCCATAGCAATAATCGGATGAAATTAACCTTTAGTATGGAAAACTTTTTTGTTTCTTAAGATATCTTAACCAAACTTACAGATTAGATGTTTGGGACTGTCCAAGCAATTCCATGACCTTTTGACCTCGGGTAAACACACTTCCAGGTGGAATTTTACAAAACGCCGTCTTATTGCACGATGAAATTGTCTCATATGTATATATATTTCTCTTAAAGTTGTCTCATTTTAAATACGATAGGAGTCATTCTTTCTTTATTTTATTCTAATCCTCAACAGCAATTTAGTCGATTTACGAGGGTGGGCTGATAAATGATAAATAAATAATCTTTTTAGCATTTTACTTTTCCAACATAATCTTCATGTAGACATATGGATTTATTCCAACGGTCCCCCAGTTTTTGAATACCTTCCATAAAATATGACTTGACCTGGAAATTACTTTCCACCAAGCAATTTCTTTAAGTTTGGAAAGTGATAATAGTCACAGGGTGCCAAATCTGGTGAATAGGGGATATGGGGAAGAATTTCGTATTGTAATTGACACAATTCATGGCAAGAACGCTCTTGTGAGCGAAACCGAAGTCTTGGTAAAAGATAACTTTTTTCTTTGCCTGAATCTGAATCAAATCGTCCCAAAAGAATCAGGGATTAAAACCTGAACTGAAACCGTTACCTTTAACCGGTAAAAACCGATTGAAATTTGTAAAAAATCTTGTTCACTGTACCGAAATCCATCAACCGAGACTTTTTAAACCGAAATAACCGTCTTGTAACCGATTCAGTTAAAGTTAATTTCGGTTCTGGCCGTCACAGGTACTGAGCAAAACTAACTGTCATTACCAGTCTTCTGAACAGGTGCTGGTTATTATTTTAGTATAAAGCCAAATAATAAACAATTATTGCAATGCATGTGGTTTTTAGCAAAGGACACGAAAAATGATATTATTGTATTAAAAATTACACATACATTGTATGTAAAATAACTAACACCGAAACCGTAAGTGAAACCGATATTCGTTTCGGCTTTAATCCCTGGTTAAAATGGTATTGTTCTCCAGTAATTGTTCTGCCTTTTTTCACATGAATTACGCCTCGGGCATCCCAGAAAACCATTGCAATCACCTTGTTGGCCGACAAACCTGACTTTTCCATTTCCGGCCGTTTCTCCGGTTGAAATCCACTGCCTTAACTGATGCTTGCTCTCTGGTAAATGGTGATGTATCCAAGTTTCGTCGACAGTCACAAACCGACTCAAAAATTCGATCTTATTTGCGTTAAAAAATGCCAAACTCTCCTTCGAAATGGTTAGGCGGTTGCGTTTGTTTTCCACTGATTTGCCCTACGAAGAATCCGTTTAGCACGAATAACTTTGGCAAATGACAATGTCAAATAAACAGCATGCGTGTTTCGTTGAGATATATATATAACCACATATATTTTGTATACCGATTAACATAACTTAATATTCTTGTTCGTTATGTTGTGCACGCAGATCAACGACCGCCACAAACCCCCAGTTTAAAAAATTTTTTTGCTTTTTAATATTTTATTTATACATATATTGATTATACATTTACATTGGTGAGATTGAAGAAATAAAAAAAAACAGCTGGACTACGAATCCTTAACGAAAGTTTCAAAGATTGGAATTCAAACCATTGTTTCAAAACATTGTTGAACGCATTCTCTGATGGTTTCCGTTGGATTAAAGTTGGGACACTGATTAAAAGTGCTCTCCGTGGAAGCCGGAACTACAGTGGAGCTCTGTTGAGTTGTCTCAACAGGTTGAAAGGTTGTCGAGTCGAGGATATAGTTTGTACTGGTCTGTTCTGAAACTGGACAACTGCCACCTTTGCCAATGGCTTCCAGTTCACAGCCACTAGTTTTCCACTGCTCTTTTCCGCGATCTAAGCCATCTCTTGTCGAGCAACGGTTTACAGCCGTACACCAGGTGCACTATAAGTTCAGAGATCAGTCAAGAAATAGGAGAAAGCTTGACTTACTTACCTCGAGTGAGACGTCATGATTCAGACACGATTGACAGTCCTTGTGGGCTGGACATGTAGGCAATGGCTTAAGTCGTACAATTGTTCCATCAATAATGCCATATTGCTCAATTTTAATACGACTATACTCGAAAATTGTTTTCCTGTTTATGAATTTCAGAGATTGAATCAGGTAGGCATCAGAAAGACCCACTTTGATGGGATGAACGTTATCGTCAAGAGTATCGATTCCCAAAGGCACATTATAGTAGACGAACAGAATTTCACCATTCTTTTGCAGTGTCGCAGTGAATGTGAATGTCTCAGTCTTAGTTTCATCTTTTATGACGAGTTTCTTCCAAATAACTGTAAAGGCGGTTTCTGTCAAAGAAGAAGAATACGTATGTCATATCTCTATATATATAACTCCCCAAGTCATCTCACCATTCCCGACCACGTATATATGTGAATCAAGCGACTTTTCTACGTAAAAATTGGCCATTAGCGGGGCAATGTACTGTGTCGCTGCCAACCACGAGTGTACGTAATTTCCGGTGTAGATAAATCCTCCCGTGGATACTGTAACGTTACGTATACTTTGTCCAAAGAATGGAAAGCCAAATGGCAGCTCCAAAGTCTTAGCTTTACGATTTCCATCGCTGAACACTTCTTTGTGTGACATTTTTTGCCATTCTTCCCACAGACGATCTGTTTCCGCCTTATCCACATATTTTTCTATATTGTAAAAGTTATTCTTTTCATTTGCATCTCGTCTCTGACGTTCGCGTTGTATAACTCCACTATCTGATAGTTCGACAATGTTGTAGGAGAGCTGCGAGGAAGTCTTGTCGTATTCAGAGCCTGTATCACAGAAATAACAATTGGAAAAGAAACAAGTTGTCAATTTTTTGCATATTACATTCAGATTTAATTATCTTATTTTCTTCATCGTTAATTATCGAGTTAAAATCCCTAATTTGGACTCTTTTAACTAAATATGCAAAACATTGAAATTTGCGTACATTTTTCTTTTCATTGAAGAAAAAGAATTATTTTTCGAAATATGTTAACAGACTTTCGACTTTCTGTGTTACACTTGCCATTAGCCGTCGTTGAATATTTCAAAGAGTATATAATTGGTAGTAATACGAAGGTTGTCCAGATTCTGACCATAACTTTTCCCACTATAATTTGTAATAGAGCGAATAACAAACTGTTCACTTTGAAAACCGAAGTATAAATGCTAAACTAATTTGATTTGTTAAATAAATTCAGTAAAGCAATCACGCTTTTGAATATGTGTTGTGTATTATCTGCAAAGATGTGTGAAATCATATTTGCTTTTCGAAACAAATAATAATACTGTAGTCGAGAATAATAAACTGAAAATTGCGCTGTTTTTATCTTAAAAAAAAATACCCTTAAACATAAAAGGTTCAGTCTTTTCAGTTCCTGAAATTGGGCAGATTAATAGACAGAATTGCATTTAAATCGGCTAGGTTGCTGCTAATGATTAGAATAATATATAGTTAAAGATGGCTTCTACTGTATGTTAAGTATATTTGCACAAAGTTGTAATATTATTTACAATATACATATATATCAATATCACTTAAAATATGTTTATTCATGTATGAAGTTTTCAATTAAATGGTTTCGAAATTAAAAGCATTTGAAGGGTATTAAAAGTTCGGTTGCGAAGCTAAGAAATGTGGCAAGAACCAAAAAAAAATGTTTATCAGTGTATATACATACAATTTAAGAACTTATGCTGATATCACAAATGATGAATGTTTACCAAGAAAGAATTCTTATGGTTATGAATAAATCACGACTTATATAAATATATCCATGTTGGATTTTGCCAGTCTATCATACTAACAATTTGGTGACATTCATTGCCAAACAGTCCATAATTAGTTGTGTATTTGAAACGCTCTCTTGGGCCACTTAACGGGTTATTAATAAGCCACTGATAACGAAACTTTTAAGATAAGATCATCAAAAACCATTTTTTTGGATTTTGGTCGAAGGTAGGTCGAATTTTTTGGCCAAAGAAGAAGGATCGGTTTAGCATGAATAACTTTGCCAAATGACAATACACAACTTGCGACCGATTTGCGGTCGATCGTTCCAATGGCAGCTATATGCAGTGGACCGCTTTGAACCAAACTTGGTCAGAATGTATAAGACAAAATATGAATGTATAAGACAAAACATATAAGGTTTTTTGACTACACGTTGGCGATGACTATAATACATATTTCATACTGTTCACTGGCAAATGAAGGATTACTCCAATAGTTATCATGGTTATAATCACTGGGTAGCTTTGCCCACTTTGTCTCAAAATCGAGATGGTGCAAGTGGTTGGGAGGGAATATTGATCCATAGTGTCAGGTCAGGAATCTGACAGCCGCCTTAACTAACTTAACTTTCTTGTCCCAACGGTCCCCACGGAAAATATAATCTGACTACGAATTCTACATTTATAATTTATTTCGTTAAATGTAACGTAAGTTTTGAATTTTGAAATTCAAACTAGTAGGATACCCGTTACTTCTTTGAATATATATAAAGTATTTGCGAATTTTAAACTCTTAAGATTTAATTGAATGTCGTTTTTTATAAGAACCTTTCAAATAATCAACTGCTTCATGTTTAATTCATTTTAGCAACTCATTCAGGTTAAATAAAGAATAAATAATTTTTAAGTAACGGATACCAACAAACAACAAAAGGTATTGTTTCTTCTTTTGTGGTTGGGAGCAAGGTTTCAAGAGATGCCAAACTCTTTCACCAGTTTGTTCTGATTTGTGCAGCGATTCAAGTTTAATGTCACCTTCGCAAAGCTAAAACCAATTGAGAATTATAAGGTTCAAGAATGAAAGAAAGACTTGAATACTATTGTTTTTGTCTGATGGGCTTGCAGAGTTCTGTATAAAATTTTGTGACTAATTGTTCCGATGACGGCTTTATGATATAGTTATTCGATTTGTACACACGTCGGTCAGGCTATATAAGACCAACCCATATGCAAATCATATCAGATTGGTTTAGATATCTCAAGAAACAAAAAAAGTTTTTTGTACTAAAACTTTATTTTCGACAAATCGTTTCTATGACAGCTATATGATATAGTTGACGAATTTGAAACAAATTTGGTCAGGATATATAGAACCAACCCAAATGCATACTATATCAGATTGGTTGAGATATCTCAAGAAACAAAAAAATATATAACAATATACCCTTTTACTTAAATTTTAAGTGTCGTATCCTATTGCAGCTATATGATATAGTGGACCGATTTGAACCAATTTTGGTTAGGATGTCAGGACCAACCATACTGCATATTCTGTCAAATTGGTTGAGATATCTATGAAAACAAAAAAGTTTTTCATACTACAACTTTATTTTTGTCTGATCGTTCCTATGGCAGCTACATATATAATAAAGTGGTCCGATCGATAATTTAGAACAAACTTGATCTGCGTGGGGTTTTTAGAAGTCTGTGTACCAAATTTGCTTGCTCTATCCCTTATAGTCTCTGAGATCTAGGCGCTCCCACGGACGGACAGACGGACAGACGGACGGACGGACAGACGGACAGACGGACATGGCTATATCGACTCGGCTGTTGATGCTGATCAAGAATATATATGTATACTTTAAAGGGTCTGCCAGGCCTCCTTCTGCCTGTTACGCACATTTGCACGAATACAATATACCCTTTTACTTAATTTTTAAGTAACGGGTATAATAATTTTTTTAAATATTGTTCAATGCCTTTTCTGATGGTTTTCGTTGGAACGGGGCATGGTACTGCTTTTTGTGGAAGCTGAATCTACAGTGGAGCTCTGTTGAGTTGTCTCAACATACTAAAATATAACGTATCTTTTGTCCAAAGAATAGAAAGTCAAATGGCAGCTCCAAAGTTTTAACTAGACGATATCCAACATTGAACACTTCTTTCAGTGTCATTTTTTGCCATTCTTCCCACAGACGATCGGTTTCCGCCTTATCCACAAATTTTCTATGTCGTAAAAGTTATTCTTTTCATTCGAATTTCGCCTTTGACGTTTCCATTGATAAACTCCACTATCTGATAGTTTGACAATGTCGTAGAAGCTCTGCGAGTAGGTCTGGTCATAATCAGAGTCTGTATCACAAAATTAAGAATTTAAAAAGAAACAGATTCTCAATTCAATGCATATTATCTTTCAAATTAATTTTCATGAGTTATAAACTTTTAATCTTTTTATTGGTATCGCTTGCTGTGAGTGTTGTCATTTTCTCATGAAAGTTATAACACATTGAAAATGGCATGTTAGGATCTTAAAGCACAATATACACTCAGCAAAATATGCCATCCTAAAATTAGGTACGATCTGACTTGAACTTATACTGTTTATTGCTTAAAATTTTAAGATTTCTTTGTACTAAAAGTCTTAAATTCTGACTGACATTTCCTATGACAAAATAATAGTCAGAATTGTACCGAATTTACTTAGAATGAAAAATACCATGGCAAATGTAAAATCTGTAAGTCTTATTAAGATACCTCCTGAAACAACAGATTTACATATTTAAGTATTCTAAACTAGCTTAAGATTTTTTATACATAATATTGTGACTTTAAGCTTGGATTCCTGGTTAAGTCAGCAACTATTATAAAGTAGAAAGGTCGCTAGCCAACAAAATACGTCACTATTAACTGGTATTTAATTTTGTTATTTGCTTAATTTTAGTATACATATTAGTGTGTATTTGAAGATTAAATGAAATTAAATATGATAATGTTTTTTACTAGAAACAAGTTCATTTTGGGATTAGATCAATATTTTTGTGTACTTCGATCTTTTACATACTACTTAAAATGTATGCCAAAACGTTCATAAAGTATCCAAAATTTGCGAAAACCTAACTTTATATAAGATATTTGTTCTCAGAATTGGAACTTCCGAACTTAGACAGCTTTTGAGATAGTTTTTACTATAATATCGCCTGTTTAAGTACGGAAATACTGATTTTTTTCTGAGTGTACATATGTATTTATGATTAATCACATTGTCTCTAATAAATCGGAAAGTCTGAAAATATTTAAATTTAAGTTAAGAAAAGTTAATTAGTCGATTCTCCGATAAACGGCACTAAATTCATAATAAATTAGAGATATCTCTTACTTTCTGTATTACACTTGCCTTTTGCCATCACTGACCATATCAAACAGTATATAATTGGTATTAATACCAAAAGTGTCTAGATCCTGACCATAACTTCATTCACTTTTATTTTTTACAGAGCAAGTAACCAACTGATCGCTTTGAAAACCAAAATATAAGTATTCCACTTATTTGATTTGTTGAAAGCTTCAGGAATTGGACCCTCTGCAAGGGCATAATATTTATAATATATATATGTAATATATATGTTAACTTCTACTCTATTCTCATTAAATATTTATTTAAGAATGTGGTAGTCTATCTTAGTACTGGACATAGGGTATACGATGTCCTCCTCTTTTCTACTTGTATTCGATAAATTTGTAGATAATCAGGGTGTGTCAAAGCTTTACATGCTCTTGACTTGCGCCTCAGATAATTTTATTAATAATTATGCATTGATGAAGTGTCAATGATAACAATAACAAAGATATAATGCATATAAAAAGACTGGCAGAATATGTTACTGTCATTACACTGTGACTGTGTTTTAGTTTAAAAGTAAAAATTTAATTATATAATAAAAATAATCAAGCAATTTGTATAAAGTTTATAGCAAAATACATGAAAAAGCAAAGACTGAAATTTTAGGGCTTTAATGCTTCTACAAAAAACACGCCCATCGACAATACGGATTTTGTATTTTCGTTTCTTTGTTGTTATTTTTTTCGACTTGCCACACATCGGGGCAACGATGCATAACTGACGCGACACCTAAGGGACGGGAGTTGACGGCAACGACGGATTCGGGGACTGGGGCGCAACACAAAGTTTAACAGATTGAAAAACAAGTCAATAAAACAAAGAGGGATATCAACAAAGCAACAGTAATGGAATGGAATATAAAATTATTTAATCACTTTAATTTTCTAAAAAACAATTTCTGTTTTTTAACGCGAATGTAATATCGACTACTCATTAAATGCGAGAACTTAATGAGATAATATTTTTCAAATAAATACAGAAATATAATACACTTTTAAAAGTAAATAATTAAATATTATTAAATACTCTCAATCGCAACATTAACTAATGTTAAATTCATTATTGACAAAAGATTAATTCCAAGATGTGGCTAATCTTGTTTGTTTTCTTTTTTGTACCATGTATATTTGATAAACTTCCTTAAAATACATGGAATACGTTGTCCAGAGCTCATTCAATATTTATAATCAATTGTGATACTGTATTTTGTCAGAGTATATTAAAAATTTGACGATCTTTGTTATGTTCAGATTCGGTTTAATTTGGAATATTATATTCTTTATAAGTGTCGAAATATTTGTGCTCATCTGCCTAAGACATCTTGCTAAGAGTGACATCATTCTTAAGAATATGTGAATTCAAAACAATATGTAAATATTAAAGCATAAATACTTTTTTACGTGCATGTTTAGCGGGTAGCGGTTACTATAAGTTAATAAACCAATTAAGTAATTTTAATTAATTTAAGATATAATTAATGTAGTTTCTTCAAAATCTGATAATCCATCAAATAAATATCTCTTTCAAAAAATATTTTGAAATGGTAAAACATTGTCATAGGTATACAATAGCTCTTTAAATAATCAAATCACATACCACATAGTCAATGTAAAAAATATTCATTCAACGGAGAACACGAAGCCGCAAACACACCCCCAGGACAATCACGTAATATATAAAGGGAAATCCGTTTGATTTTTCATTCTAAATATTGGCAATAAAAAAGTTTAGAATTGTAAGGGCCTTTAAGTAGGAAATATGTGTAGGCACATTGGTTATTTAAATGCTATTTTTATGCAAATCAGAAATCTTTGATGTTTTGGAAATTGAAATGTGAAAATTATATAAAACAAACATCCTCCATGTGTGCCGAGAGCGGAAATTTAGAGTTCACTTTCAGTTAGTTCTGTATTCCAATAAGTCCGGCACATTCAGACATGACGTAAATATTTCTATACTCGAATGATAAAGAAAGTTACTTCACACTTATGATTTTTTTTATAGAAAAATTACAGATAGTTGTAAGAAATTTTCAAATGTGTTCCTTCATTGTCTTTTAGGGGTCTTAAGACTTTGTTTTGTTACGAGTAGTTTCAGTTAGTGTAAAGTTGAATTGAAGTTTTGAAATTGCCGAAAACTTGTCTGCAACAAATAAACGAGACTGTGGAAAGTTCTTAAAACTCAATTATTTTAATTGCAAATATTTACATACATGTACTTGAACGTGCAAATGTCCGGCCGGATAATACCAGATAGCAACTTACGCAAAGAGTTGACCAAAGCTCTTAAGGCATGTTCAGCAGAAAGACAAATATAAGAAACCAAAAAGTAGTTAATTAAAACACCATATATTTTGTGTGCTTAAAGAAAACCCCTAAGCTGCTAGACAAGCAAAGAAAACTTACCGACAACTTGGCACTCATAAAGTGCAAGCTGACCGATTTTTAGGCAGGCGTAATAAAAATGCAACCAAAATTTCAGTTTCAGTTTTTGTTTCTTCCATTTGGTTTTATTGAATTTCGTGAGCAAAATAACAATTTGCACAATCTTGACAAAATGTTGCACATGTGAGAAAAAGAAAGCCAAGTGCAACTCTGAGAAAGTCCTGGCCTTAATCTCCCAGGAACTGAGCGAGCACGTGCGGGTTAAGCTTCAGCTAGAAGTCGGGGTCAAGTGGAATTTGACCCCCTCTACCCCTATTAAAACTGGTGTCACATTTCAATTGCCTTGTGTGTCAAGTTTAGGAAAAATTTAAACTTTTTGAAGTTTCCTCATATATCTGAGCTCATTTTATGTAATTGTCTCACACACTTTTGGCTTTCGACTGTATGTAAGAAAGACTTTCAAATAGTTCTTCGAATCAATCTATTTTACAAAGTAAGAAGTTCTTTCATCGAATTGAAAACAAAATCACATATATGATATTTAATTTTAAAAGATGATTTTTTGAGACAAAATATATAATTTAATTTTAAGCTTTAAAAATCATTTAAAAACACATTTGACCCTATTTCCTTATTGTCAATTAAATTTTGTGTTTATATCAAATATACGTTTTATTTTTATTATGTATAATTTTAAGCCCCACTTAATTAATTAAAAGTCCTTTTAACTAACGTTTTTAAAAATAATATTTTTTTATTGCTAAAACAAAAGTACGATTTTTATGATAAAATTAATACATTTTTTTTTAAAGACAATATTATTATTTATTTACAAACCGAAATACAAAATACACTTTTGAGTTTGAGCCATCCAACCAAACATTGCTTTAATTGCAATTGTTAGTAGTTTAAAGCTTTATGTGTATAAATTTACTCTTTATAAATTTAAACTGAAATTTTTCGTTTTGGTAACTTATAGTCTCATATTTTCCACCTTGCCCATTCAATATTCATATGCTGCAGCATAATTTCGAACTAAATGAAACTGCATACCAAGCGAACTGACTGCGCATAAATAAATTATCGCAACCAGTAAAAATGAGGTAATACTCGACTAGTATATACCTCGACTAGTATATGTATATAGCCAGAAATTGTGGAATAGCAGCTTCTCGAAATTTTTAATTATATAGTATTTGCTTGATAGGAAATTCAGGATGAGTTTATCACGGTAATATTTCCAAATACTTATCTATAGTCTATGAAAATATTAGATATTTGTTGAATATACTAAATTACAAATTATACAAATGATAGAATTACGATAGACACAAATTATTAAAAAAGCTCTTAAGTTCATCATTCTCTAATATTGATTGTGACATTTGAAGGTGTTTAGTGTCCCCTGCATAGCCAAACTTGGTTGGGTACAGGGTATACAGGGAATGCCAGTTACTAGATTTGTTGATGTTGCGGCTGGTTATGAAATATATGAGGATATACATAAGTATATAGAAAACGTACCCATACAACGTGACTTCGGCAAGGGCTTTAAAATTCGATATGTGCCTGAGAGTTTTGCGATGAGATGCTCATTGTTTATGCTTTTTGGGGGACTGCAAATATTTTATTGGCTCAATTGTAATTCATTGCTGGCAAATCATCACAAAATTATGTTTGAGCCCTAATTTAGTGTTTACCGAAATGTTTCAAATGGTTGCGGATATTTTTCCCAGAGGTTTAAAAGAATTTTTCATGATAATGCTACTGCTTGGAATGTACACCAAAACATTGCCACGTTTTACAGTTGAGTTTTGTAAAAACTAAAAATAAAAGCTGCAATGTATTGAATTTTTGTAGACGGTCCACAGTCGACGTGCCTATGCCAGTGATTGCTGCCGTTGCTCTGTTTGGGCCAAAAGTTGGAAAAAAGTTGTCTATGAAAATGGAGAGACAGGTCAGTAGCCGGAATAGCCCCAAAGCTCTGAGGAATCAAAAAACTGACAGCGTTGGGCAAAAGTTTGACACGCGATGGGGAGGCAGAGCATGTTGTGGTTGTTGATGTTTGGTGGTTGGGTGGTTGGGTGGTTTGGTTGTTCGGTCGCGTTTGTCTGAATGAATTTTTGTTGGTTACTTTTGGGATTTACGTGTTATCGAATCTGCAGTGGTCACAAGAGTGCTATAGCCGTAAGTGCTTGACAAGAATATACCCTTGATTTAAGTCTACAAAAAATTGTTTAGGCATACTGGATATTCGTTCTTATGCTATTTTACTAAGCGGTGAGCCAGAGAGATAATACAATAAAATAGAATTACTATTATTATTGCGAGCTGCTATTGTATCCCATAAAACAGAAAAGAATAGGGAGATAATAAAGTAAATATAATAAATCAAGCTTTTTCAAATTCTTAAGAAATTATGAAATATGCAAGCTCTAAAAAAGCTAATAAAGAAATGAACATTTTAAAACTGCGTTTGCTCCCACCAACTTTTTGGCTGTTGCCTAGTGTTATTAAATACATTAATTGTTGATAAAAATGTTTAAATTTGTAACACATAATTGGTTTCGTATATCAGACGTTTTATTTGCATTAACTCTTAAATTGGTAAACAAAATTTTTAGGCATTATTGTCTTAAAACTTTATTCTCTATTGTTTCTCTCACAACAACTAATCTTTTAGGCAATAAATGGATATGGTTAGAATCCAAGCTTAACTACGTGCTGTGTTATTTTTCTGATTAGAAAATAGGGATAAAATGAATCGTTTTTCATTTCTAAGTTCCACTTGAGTTAGATAAGTCTGTTTTTTGGTTTTTGTACGTCTCTATATACTTTAACTTGATAAAACTCCAATTCACAAACCCAACTTATACCTTCACATTCTTTTGAAAGTCAACGCCAAAGAGACAACAAGCAAGCATAAAATATGTTACTAAATAGTTGGGGTTACCCTTGTTGTTCTTCTTTATATTGTAGTTAATTTTTTGATGTCGTTTAAAGAAGCACTGCAAGGAAAATTGAGACAGTGAGAGAATAACATAGACAGACTAACAACTTTACGCTAAATTTGCGTGTCAAGATCATGGTAAAACTTCTGCTTTTCCTGCCCCCTCAACTACTACCCAACTTTTATTACCCCAAAATGCTTTAAAGCTTTCCACGTCCCTCACCATCATTAACCGTCGTTTGCTATATAAATTTTTATAGCGCACATTCTGTTCATGTGTCTACTCAACGCAGACAGCTATTTTAATTGGCATATTATAGCCAACTAACGTTACATTTCAGCGGTTTTTTTTAAAATGTAGACTGCATAAGGGTAAATATTGGACTACATTTACGTATGTATTATTATGTAGAGTATTTGTAGAAGGATTGTTTGTAAAACTTTAAGCTTAACAAGTAACTATAAAATATGTATAAATTGATATTTATATTCATAATCAAAATTTATTTACTAACAATTTCTTTAAAAAATAATCATTATATGATGCTTTACATTTTTTTTATAAGCCATTGAAATATTCTTCGCTATTGTAAGACATCGGTATATACAAATATATGTAAGTATATTTAATTTTACCTTAAGATTCAATTTGGTTTCATATGATATCGTAATATCTTTACCACAGGAAATTTATAAATTTGTGTGACTAGTTCACATTTTAATTGTTAGATGTCTCATCGATCTCGGATTCAGTTGGAACAGGATCTTGGGGAACATCACCAATTTTACACAATTCCTGGTACGACGAGCATTCCTCAGCTGAAAGCATTTTAAATGGTTGATTCTTACCAACAATTCCAATGGTTATATTAAGCTTTTCATCAACCGGATGCGCAGAGTTTATGGCATGAATTCCATGACAAATGATTTCGTCCTTGGAGCTAGTTGGAAATAATACTTGATAGCGTCCTAAATAGGTTCGAGCGCCTTGAGAACGGGCTCCTATTGCCATTGCTTTGCAGTTGAAGACATTTGCCGAGGGCATTATCTGGTAAATGTGGCAGCCCATCTCATCATATCCTGCTAGGAGTAAACCCACTCCAAAGGGCCTAAATTTATGCCCTTGGGTGTTTACCTGCATCTTGTTACCCAAATTGGTGACCAATCGGCTAACAGGATAGGCCGAATTATAGGTATGTCTATAAGTAAGGCACTCGGTGCGCAGATATTTGCTAATGACTTGAGAATCCGACGTAATCCCTGCAATGGATATACCCATATGAACATCTATTGGGAATATCTTGGGCAGCGAGACGCTTAGCTCTGATGAGGGCTTCGAAAGTGCCACCAGAACGGCCAATTCCTCATTCTTGAGCCCAACTGCAGCAGTTCCCAGGTTGACGGCCTCCATTGCGTACTCCACTTGAAATAGACGGCCCTGAGGACTCCAGAGGGCCAAATCGTTGTCATACTGATTTCGAAACATTGTTTATTTTTAGAAAATTGTAAGAACTAAAAATATTCAATCTTGTGTATTATGTTTTTTAATAAAAATAAATTTTATTTAAAAGTCTGAAGTCAAATAACGAGCTTGCTTTCAGGATTGTTATCCTGAGTATATACAATCAAATAATAACATTCTGCAAATTTACTTTACAGCCAGAAGGAGATATATCATATTTTTCGAACATATTTGTGGAGTCAAATTTTAACAAAAATATTTATTGAAATATTTTGCACAATAAATAAGTTATTTAAAAATATGTTTATGCTTTATTATTAAACTAAGCAATTAACTTAATTTAATTTAATACATTTTTTTATTTCTCTATAAATATTTGTGTAATTTATTTTTTAAGCCTTGGCCTTGTCCTTAAATTAAAAAGACTAACGGCTTACCAGAATCATTTTATGGATGATTTAAGTGGAATTTTGTTAAAACTTGACTGTTAAAGTGATTACTATGTACACTATTTAAAATCGGTTAGTTATTTTTTATAGTTAGGAGCCTTAAAGCAACACTCGCTCCATTAGCTATCTTATAAATAATAACATGGTATAGTTTTGTTTAGTTGGTAGTTTTGATTTAATGAAAATATATTTATCAACTTCGAATATTAATTTATTTGTTGTAATTCATTAATTTTTCATCTTTAAAGGAACTGAATGCTGCCCACATTGGTGAGGGAATCACACACTTCTAGAATCCAATTGCGTAGATCGGGAACAGAGGCATAGATGCCTGGTGAAGACTTCTTTGCACAGCCCCAGCCCCAGGAGACAATGCCGACCAGTTGGTTATTGTGGACAAGTGGACCACCCGAGTCGCCTTGGCAGGCATCCTTGCCGCCGCCTTCGACAGCAGCGCAGATCATGCGGCTGGTCAGCAAGACAAAGTAGGCGCTTTTGCATTTGGAATTGTCCACGACATTGACATGGACTTGCTGCAAGATATCGGGTGAGCTGCCGCCCCTATTGAGAGCTCCCCAACCGGTGACTGTGACTAAAGAGCCGGCAGCTGGACGCTCCGTTGCCAACTCAATGGGCTTAACATAGTCGCTGAATATGAAGTCTCCATCCAGCAGCAGAATAGTCACATCGTAGTCATTGTTCACGGATCTATACTTGCTGTGCACAATGAATTCCCGCACCGGCAGCTCCTGTTGCTTTTGACTTATTCTCGTCGAGCCAGCGACAATGGTCAGATTGGAGGCATTGGCCAGGTCAACAACACAGTGGGCAGCACTAATGATAATATTGCTGGCAAAGATGCTGCCTCCACAGCGATGTCTGCCATAGTATCGCATCGATATTTGATGTGGATATTGCCGGATATCCGCATTCTCGCCACCAACAATTCTACCCCCAAATGGTGTCGCCAACGCGGAACCAACTCCAAGTGCTGCAACTGCAAACAAGGCCAACAAAATGCGATTCATTTCGAATTGAATTAATTTTGTAATTGTATAAAAGTTCTACGATTCAATCGGTTTTTATACCCACCAAAATCAACAGTTCTTATCGATGCCAATTAGTTCTTTAATCGATTCGTTTTGATTGGCGATAAGTTATCTTAGGGCGGGTTAAAGCCATCATAGATAGCTGTAAATATGAAGTGGCATTGCAAATCAAACAGTCATTATCATCTTTGGGAATTTCTTGCTGGTTTTGGGTTTTTTGTTTTAAATCGTATTGGGTTTTCTCCAGAACCTGTAAGGCAGCTAAGCCAATTCTAAGATTATAAAAAAAGAACTAGAAACAAATTAAATTTTCAATCTACATATTTCTTTTAAATCGTGATCATTTATTCTGTAGGTATTCCCCTTTTTAGGACTTTCAAAAAATTGAACATTTAATTTTTGCAAATTATTTTGAATAAAATAGAATACACCGATTTTTTGTATGGTCAGCAGTTTTATTGCTAGATGATCATTCACAGATAATTCAATTGAAATCATTCGAATGCTTAAAAATCCACTTGTTTTTGAAAAGTTGCAAAATTTTCCAAATTTAATAGTCATTAATATTTTTAATTTTAAAAATAAAAAATTTATTAAATAATTATATATTTTGGGGTATTTAACTACTGATTTGGGTTTCATCTCTAAAATTGTATTTGGAATGTTGGGATTTCTCCGTAGTGATTGGTATATTTAAAAAGATCTAGGTCAGGTTTCGGTAATTATATATTTTGCGGTATTTAACTACTGATTTGGGATTCTTCTCTAAAATTGTATTTGAATTATTGGGATTTCTCCGTTTAAACGCTTAAACTATTCGTGGGTGGAAATTTGAAAAAATCTACTTATGTCCGGTTTTTTCTGTATTTTTTTTTAAGTATGTAGATGATCCAGTAAATACCTTAAAGTTTTGGTATTTTCCGTTCATTGGTGTACGATTGTCTTAAATTTACAATGTATTTAGTGTTTTTCTATCCGTTACTTTAAAATTAAGTAAAAGGATATAGTGTATTCTTTATAGAGGCGTGGCAGATTCTTGATCAGCATCAACAGCCGAGTCGATATAGCCATGTCCGTCTGTCCGCCCGTCCGTCCGTGTGAGCGCCTAGATCTCAGAGTCTATAAGAGCAGTCAAATTTGGTACACAGACTTCTATAAACCCCACGCAGATCAAGTTTGTTTTAAATTTTCGATCGGACCACTATATCATATAGCTGCCATATGATCGATCGGTCGAAAATCAAGTTTTAGTATGAAAAATTCTTTTGTTTTCTGAGATATCTCAACCAATTTGACAGAATATGCCTATAAGTTGGTTTTATACATCCTAACCATATTTGGTTAAGATCGGTCAACTATATCATATAGCTGGCATAGGACAGCTTTGTCGAATATCAAGATTTAATATGAAAAACTTTTATGTTTGTTAAGGTATCTCAATCAATTTGACCAAATATGCATTCTAGTTGGTTTTATACATCCTGACCAAAAATGGGTAAGATCGGTCTAATATATCATATATCTGCCATAGAAAGGATTGGTCGATAATTAAGGATTAGGGTGAAAATTATAGTTGTTTCTGGAGATATGTCAATCACTCGCTGATTATGAATATTCTTTTGTCTTGTACGTCCTGAATGAATTTGGTTTTAATAGGTTCACTATATCATATAGTTGTCATTGTAATAATCAGGCTCTGCAAGGGCATTAAATCTTCGGCGTGCCCCAGGGCGGAGCCACCTTTTCAATATTTTAGGAATATTCAGTATAAAATAAATGTCGAATAGTTATTACTTTAAAGTACTTTTATGGGGTTAACTTGAATTGTTTGCAGTTCTCATTATAAACTTAGAGATTTTATATCTTTAGATATTAAAATTCGCAAAATACTTTACATACATTCAAAGAAGTAAAGGGGAGCTCGGGAGCTCGACTATAGCCTTTCCGACTAGTTTAAATTTATTATTGTGTGTTTCGAAATTAAACTTAGTTTGTTGGAGCTTTGACCACAATTTGCGAGTTGCATTAAAATATATTTAAAGCAATAATTTATTTTTGTAACTAAAAATATTGCTTTTGTAAATGTTATAAAAGGTCAACAAATTTTAACGTGTCTGTATATGTATCTGTGGGCATAACATATACAAATGTTTGTCACACGATGTTTTTACCCGTGGGTTAAATTTCCGCCTTGAGACTGGCAAATAAAAGTTTCCCCGGGGCAGCCACAAAGTTGCGCAAAACGCCAAATTGCAACTATGGTAAATGATTCTTCACAGCATACACATCACACACAGCATACACACACACACACACACACACACACACACACAAACATATATTCATTTTGCCGCTACGCGTGTGACGCATTTGCATTAATTTCTTTGGAAAATTCTTTAAGTGAAAGCGAAAACTATAACAATAATTTTTTACTGAAACTAAATTTATAACACATGTACTTAGTTGAAACAATCTTAGCCCAATTTAAAGATACTTGAATATTAAAAAAGTAATAAATAATGGGTAATAGTTATAAATTTTCAATAATTGCGAGAATGAGTAAAATTTATAGTTTTATGTCATTGTAATTAAATTTGTCTTATTTTTAGTTGCCTGAATTATTGACATTTGATTTAATACTGGGTGAAATTACTCGTATAATATTAAAATACTTTGGGAATCAAAGTTAGATTTGTTTAGATGAAAAGTCGAAGTCACTATAAAAGGTACAAAAAAGTACAAAAAAATCACTTTTGGATGTACTGGTTCAGATGCAATCAGAAATAGCTCGTTTATCAATGCTCACATTAAGTTTGCCACCTCTATGACGTCTGCACTAAAAGCTTTCTGGTTTGTGTTCCCCAGACTACTTGAAAAGTTGTCAGTCAGTCAGTTGCAGTAGCTTATGAAAATTTTAACACTTTGACATTTATTTGAAAATGGTTTTACGGATGTGATGCCAGCTTCAGCACTCGCTTTTAGCTTTGGCTTAATTAGTTTTAATTATGCCCTAATTGTTACGGGCTTTGAGCTAATTGTCAACAGTGCGTTTCCCATGAAGCTCAAGTTATAAGATTTCTAGGAAGCAAGTAATAAATTCTCATTTTCACTTTCAATTGCCAACTGGCAGATTTAATGTCAAATATTATTTCTTACCACGCTCCTTAGTGGAATTTGTGGGAATGGTTTAATTGATTTTGAAGCGTAAATTGGCAAATCGTGTTGACTTCAAGCTGATTTTGCACATTGGTTAGTTGACATTTAGAGCTGTTTTTGAGTGTAATTTAAAACTAAATTGCCCAAAAATTACTACTTATAATAATTTGAGTAAATTGTCGAGAAATTAGATTAAACTGCATACGAATTTCAGGAACTGAAACCAAAAATTGTGGTCTGAATTAAAGAGGTTTAAAAAAAAGTATGAGCCCATTCAAAAACTGGTTAACACACCGCTGAGTTTGCCGCAGCGTGGCACCCACAAAAAACCATTTTTCAGAGGGTGTTGCATAAATTTTTGCTGTTGCTGTTGCTGCTGTTGCTGCGGTTGCAGCTTGTGCTTAAATGTATGCAATGGAATCCATTAAACAGACACATTATGCGCACATTTTGATGCCGCTACGAGACGAAGCGATGGAGGCCTCAAAATTACCCTCCATGTTTGCCATTAAAAGTTGTGATGCGTAAAATCAGTTTTCGACTTTACTCAAACTTAAAACTTAAACTTTTAACTATTAGGTATTAGCTTTCAACTTGAATCAATGCCGCAGATCCAAAAAAAGGCGGCGAACAAAATGTACAACATATTGGAAATTTATTTGTAAATAAACTTAAATTTTTCATTGGTGCTATAGATAATGGTTGGCATAAATACTATCGATTGGTTTGCTTAGTTCCTAAAACAGCTGGGGCCATACTACGAATATATATACATTGTAAGTGGTAGTATGTACTGTGAGATTTTCAATTTTTAAATTGCTGAAAAGAATTTAAAGAAGTTGCCATTTAATGAATGGTCTTAAATTGAATCTGTTTTATTTTATTTTATATTTTCTTTTTTAATTATTTTTACTTTTATTACTTTTCATCCACTGACCATCTTCTTTCTTTGTATTTGTGTGTTATGAAACGTTGTTATTTTTACGGCGACATATAATTAAATTTCATGCTTAGCCGATTGCTTGAATTTAAAAGTTTCGCACTTGACATCTGTCCAGGCCACAAGCTGAAAACGCGTTCAGCTTAGAGACCAGAGCTCTGCTCACAATTATTTGTACGTATAATCCTCGAGAACAACAGAAAATAACAACGAGAATGTCCAGAACAATATAGAGAAACGACAGCCTCGATTAGCAATGACCATGATGGCAACAGCTGCTCCTCTTCCCCTCCCATTCCCCTCCCATTCCCCTCCCATTCCCCTCCCCCTGCCACGATATTCTATAGTAATTTTAGCTCAAGGACTTGTCTACATTTTGCAGCTTAAATGTATGCCAATTAACTGGATGCTTCTTGGCCATAACTGAAAGGGACACTGGACGTTTAAAGAGTTCAATTTAAAATATAGCTTATTCAGCAACTGATATGCAAGCTAATCAACTGAAGCCCATAAAGTCGACATAGAACTTGGAACTTGAGCATTTAACCCCTCCGAATTGCTTCGTTTAACTTTTGTGTTTGCTCCTCACATGATTCTTGGTGCAACAATATGCGTCATATTTGTTTAATTTTGTCTGGCACTTTGTTCGCCAGATTTGACATGACTTGTCTAAATTCTTGACATATATGCCCTTTACACGCACAGGTGATTTTGGGCTAATGAATACCTCACAGGAGGGAGTACAGGACTTACCAAGTTCACTAAGGTTATTCAACTTGAAGTCATGTATGAAGTTTTTCAACCAGAACTCAAGATGTATGAACAACTTTAATCATCTGCTACAATAAATTTTATTTTCTTGTACAACAAAGAGCAATATTATTTAACAGTTGGTAAACTACATAAGTTAATTATAAAATAAATGTTAGTTTATAATGTGTCAAATAATTTTTAAAATTAAACTACAAATAGTTATTTAAGAAAGTGTTTTATATAAATTTACATATTTGATTTTTTATTTTCATAAATAGTTAAGTTCAATGACAGTTATATTTCCTTTCTTAACTTGTTCTAAGAACCATATACAAGAATAGTACAATAAGAATTGATATAAATAATAAAAAAAATATATTTTTTGGCTGAGAGCAGAGGCTCTTCTCTATTTTATTATAATTGTCCTTCTTGTCCTTCCAAATATTCTGCATTTTTTAATTCGCCAACAAATCCAGCTGTTAGTAGAATACTTATCTTATTAACATTATTTGTGTCATATTACTAACTATTTGTTATAAACATTCGGTTCTAATAACGCCACTGCTCAGCTGTGAGTTGGGGAATAATGCCCGTACTGGCAAATATTACTTTTAATTGTAATTTCGTGTAGGAGTTTATTCATTAATCATACATTTATATTATATTTGATAATTTAATTAGAATCAGCAGTGTTTTATCACTGTAAAAAAATAAAATACAAAAATTGTATCCTTAAATTTTGCGCAATTAAATTCTGGTGCAAGTGGAAAACCTCAAAATTGTATATGTTGTGAAAGTTTTCCTGTACTTGTCACTAAGCTCTGCCACATGCGCTAACTTGAAAACGTATTTTGTCATGTTTGCAACAAGACTTAAGAATAGAATCGAATACAAATCGAATACAAAATGAGACTTGTTCTCTCTTTCTGCTACTGACATGCAAATCTAAATATAAAATGCAAGAAGTGCATAAAAATTTCACTAAACTTTGCCTTCCGTAACAATCGACAACGGCACGCAAACTTATTTAGAAGGCTTCCCGAATGGGTTCTCGTTGAGGTTGGTTACTTGAACTCCAACCATATTATTATAGAATATGAGAAAACATTATACTTTCTTATATAATTTTGGATAAGCAAGAAGTCTTGAAGTCACTCTGCTAACTATTTCGTTAATCACTTCAAACCTCTAAGAGCCTCAAAACTCCATTTTAGAAGCTTGGCTTGTTCATAAAACTTGTAGATTTAAAGATTTCAAGTAACTATGCTGAAGAAAGTTTACCAAAAAAAAACCCTACCATGGAAGATAGACCCCAAACAATTTCCTTAAACTTAAAAAAAAATTTTGTATGAAACCATCGTTGTAATTCAAAAAAGTAATGATGCAGTTCGATTCCTATGACCCGAAATAGGGGGAAACCGTTGAGTTTGGTCATGTCTTTTTTTTCGACTTGCACAGTGTTCTTAACAAAACGCCTGAAAGTATGCTAATTTTATTGAAAGAAAGAAACCATATTAAGTTTTGCTTGCCTTCTCTTAACTTTAAGGTTTTCATATTTTGAGGCTCCTCTCAAATGATAATAAAAGAAACGATTTCGGAAATTTTACAGCTGCGAAGAATGGAAAACTTTTATAGGTAATATTTTTGTTTTTTAATCGATACGCTTTCAACTTAATTTCAAAGATCTGCAAATTAATCGACAACTGCTTACAATTTTTCAAAAAGGGAACTAGAAAGGTTGACTGGTTGAAATTGCTTAACATAAAAGTATACAAATTTGTTTTATCTAAAAATCATATTAATCATAAACTTACTCTTATTAATGTCAACCTCAACATCTGACCTATATTTGCATTCTGGAATCTGCCTAGCTTCATTCGCCTTTGGGGTGTATTTTGATGGCACATTCCCATGAAAGTATGTAATAATCCAAGTACAAGTTGATTTTACGACTTGCCAGCTAGCTGACTGACAATACGCATTGTTTATTTTCCAGGAAAGCCTAACAATGAAAATGCGTAGGTCTTTGGTTTATATGCCGTTCCTCTAGTAGAGCTTATCCAATTGCCAGCATCGCTTTGTGGATGAGGGGGATTTCCCCCCTGCTTTGGTATGCATTACGCTTAGCTAAAGTCATAAAAATGATAGCCGCCAATGAACATTTCGCAAATAAAAATTCGTTTCGCTGCCTTAAATTATGCAAGTGTAAATGCGAGTGGAGATTTTTATTACTGTCAGCTTAGATCTTGTCTACAGACTTCACAAAATGTACTTTTCATGAGCTACAGTTTGCTCTGGCCAAGACTTAGTTTAACTGCAGAAAATTCAACTAATTACTTTCTAAACTGTCTCCAAATCATAGCTCGTTTAACACTTGACTCTGAAGCAGCAAGTTCGACAAATTGCATGTCCCGTCCCACATAATGATGGGCCAATTGGGCATGCACTTTCCTACCAAGGCATGCAACAATAAATCACACTGCAAAGAGGATTTGTGCAACGACTTGAGCCCAAAGTACTTAATGACGGTTGCCACAAAATGGCAAATTGCAGTTCGACATTGGCCCGATACAAAAGCCTTTTGTGGCCCAAAAGTTGAAGAATATTTTGTATGATATTTCATATTTACGAGCAGGACAAGCAATGCATTGATTTATTTGCGGCATCTTGCTTTTAGGCCATCTATTTTGGCCCAAACAATAAAACCGCAATAAAGGGCCTGTGTTTTGTTAACGCTACAAATTTGATTCGTCATGACTGTGCAGTCAAGTGCATAAATTCTTAGAGAAAATAAATTGAAACAAATACGACTGCCACATACCTTATATTTGTTATAAATACTCGTACTTAAGGAGTATATTTTAAAGTCATAATAAAAATTGTAGTGAAATATTTAGCAGGATTTAAGATATTGTCATTGCACATAAACAATACAATTTCAATATTTTTTAAAAATTCGATTTATGTTTTGTGATTTTAACTATTCAACTATAATTATAAATAAACCATTAAAGATTTTCTGCAAATATAAGCAATAAATATAAGTACTTTGAATTGAAATTGGTAATGTTTTTTTATTTGGAATATTTAAAATTAAATTTAGCTGCAATTTAAATGTTGAGCTCCAATTATACTAGACATTTAAAACATTGATTGTTGCTGGTCATACAGGAAAATTCTTACAATTTATTCGTGTTCAACAGAATATTTATGTTTTCTCCTTGCCAAACTTCTTGTGGCATTTAATGAAGGCCTTTGACAAATATGCTTGAAGATTGAATGCATTTGCAATAGTATGAAATATCGTATTTCTCCTGCCGAATAACAAATTAGTAGTTGCTTCATTTTACTTTTGTAAGAAGAAACTTAAATAACGACTAATATTTGTGGTGCTTTTATGTCATTCGAGAATGATTTGCACCTGTGACAGAGAATTCATCATCGATTTGTCATTACACAAAATTGATTCAGTTACAATTCACAAAAGAAAAACGAATTTTGTGTTATTCATTCCCTCCCATTGTTTACAGGGCTGCAGTTCTATTGCAATTCCCATTCCCATTCTCAATCCTCCGTTCTAGTTTTGGACAGATTTATATGGAGCTCAGATTACACACAGCTTGCCATGATTAGTGTGCGGTAGGACTCTGACTCCCTTCCCCCTGGCTTATCTCACTGGCCGATTGGTAATAGGAGCAACGAGCTGTTTCTAGTAGCCTGTACCCAAAAAAAAAAGTAAACTGTAATTTCATTTTCCATGCAACACCCACAAGCAGTTTTTTCCTGACTTTGGTTTCATTCGACGGTGCAATTTCCGATCTCAGTGCGATTGTAACACACACACATACGTATTATACGTATATATCGTATGAGAATATACACACGAGTAGGAAAGTATTTGGAATTTGGCCAGACACATGATGCGTATATCACTGTCATACTGAAACACTGCAGTTGAGAGTGTGCGACTTACTGATACCCTGTAAATAGCTGTAAGATGCCATATCATATCAATTCATATCCATACATATAACTATGCATAGTCGTATATGTACGTAATCACATTCAAAATTATGCATAGAGAAATCCACATGTTTCAAGCGAAGCTCGCTAGGTGGCGCTAGCGTTTGTTATCCAATTCCGTCACTCGTTAAGTAGTTTCTGGAGAAACTTCTGTGTTTATTATTCAACCTAAATCAGCAAATGTATAAAGTGGTATGCGTAGTCAAGAATTTTTTTTCTAGTATTTTGTAATTTTTTTATTTTCTTTGACTTAATATAACATTGAAGAACTAGATTATTTTAAATTTTAAATTTTTTGTTTTTCACTTATTTCTCCTAAAACAAATATAAACAATCTCTGATTACAATTTAGACGCCTATAAATTAAAGTTAGTAGTACTGTAGATTTTAAAAGAAAGTACATAAAGATATTTTTCAGATTAGACGATATTTACATATAATCTTTGCTCTCATTAATTAAAATTCATTTTTGCAGCTCCTAAACATCTGATTTTATTAATTTATATTTGTTTGAAATTTAAACAACAATATACTATATTTATTAAAATTTAGTTCCAATACTTGGAGCCTAACATTGGAAATACTTTGGATAGCAAAATTTGCTGAATTAATCCCACTCAAGGGAGCTCGAATTTGGTTGACGGTGCAAATCTAGTTAATGTTTAAAGTGCTGAGAAATTCTACACACTACTTATGTTATTTAAATAGTTGATAAAACCGAAAGTTAGACACGTTTTTAATGTAGTAAAGATGAATTCCGTTCTCAAGGTCAATCTCTTTAATGTTTGTTGATTTTTCAAATCGCAACTTTTGGAACTAATGCAGATAAGTAAAAACCTACTGATTGTAAGTATGTCAAGGTGTAGATAGTCCAACCGAAAAGATACAAAAACCCGCTGAGAGTTGCTTTGTTCAGTTATTCTGAATAGTAGTGAATCTGCGAGAAGATGTCTAAATGGATATATATGGTAGGAGTGCAGACTCTTCTCTAACCCCAACAAAACTAACAAATTGTGAATAGTTTGCAGCTTCGGTTGCACTGTTGTGGCAGCTAAGTCTGGTGAGCAGCAAGTGCAATGAATGCCAGCCCTCGAATGATGCGGCATGCATCAACCAGACCTCGTATCACATGTGCTTTGGTGGCATCAAACCAAATACGGCTCAGACTTTCACCTGCCCGGAAGGTTTAGTTTGCACGGAACAGCCGAATATTTGTTTCCAGCGCACCGAGACACCCTCCAGTTGTGGCGACACCAGCAGCTGCGGCCTGTGCAACAAGAACAAAGTGTTTGCCTGCACCTCAATGAACACTTTCTCCTTCTGCTATGGTGCCCCAACCCCCTCCACTGTGAATGGCACCTGCCCCGCCGGACGATTCTGTGATGCCACCAGTGAAAATATTTGTGTCTTTAAAGCCACAGCTGACTCGATCATATGTCATCTGGATTAGATGATAGGATTATCAGCACATATATGAATCATTATACATTACTCATTCAGTTCATTAGACGAGAACTTAGTTTTGTTTTCTACTTAAAATCTTATTATTAAGTATCTGTTTTCTTTTCCACAATGTGTCAGATTATGGAACTGGCTGGAACTGATAACGATAAGCTCACAATTTTAATATAATTTTGTTTTGACCAAATTCATATGCTTCATTCTAAATAATGTAAAAATTTCAAAATGTATTCATATAGAATTGTTATAAATACAAATAAATAAATAATTATATTTGTACATATATAATACAATATAACTGAACTTGATTATCTTTTCTTTTAATATAAAATTTTACCTAGCATTAAAGGTTAATTTTATTATCTTATTTTCTAGTTAGACGGCGCCAAAAAAAAGTCTTCAAAGACTTCTATGAATATTTATTTGCACTTAAAAATATGACAAATAAATCTATTATAAAGTATATTTTTTTAATCTTAACTGTTTATCACAACTTAATTATTTGCCCACTGTACCTAATTAATATTACGATATTATGAAGAAATGTGAATTTTCAAGGACCTGATAAGTTAAAGCTGACTTAATGTTTATACATATATCAATTTGAGATTGTTTCTTGTTTGCTGATTTTGTTGACATATAAGTATTTAAAACCCACATCACTTTAATTACCAGAAACCTCTTTTTAATAGTGTTGTGTGTGTTTGTTTGACTCTGTTCACACAAAGAAACAAAAATAGACGAATTTCTATTAATTAAAGATTCATACAAAGCGGGCAGAACTCAAAGGAATTTCTATACCTGCAATTACAGTTCTCTCTCATATCAAAAGAAAAGTAATGTTGCTCAACTGAGAAATGCTCGACTTTAAGGTACTCAAAACAATGCTTCCTTCGTCTGAAAATAACAGGTTAAGTAACTCTCAGGAGATATGGTCTCTGAAGTGATCTGATATATCAATATCTATAATAATATATCCTCTGTATTCATTTCAGGCTTACAGAGAATAAATGATATACAAAACTGTGTAATTGAAGAAGAACTACTTAGAAACAGTACAAAATATTATTTCGAATTTGAAATTCATACTTATTCTATTATATTTTCATTCCATTAATTACAATATTTAAGTAGTCACAGAACACATTTCTGTCTAATGTTTTTCTGTCCAAGTTTAATATCCAAACTATGAGCAGCTTTTTGTATGAATTAAGACAAAAAATGCGTCAAAATATACAAAATCCATTCGAATTTAATATAACGATAAAGTCAGACAATGGAAACTGGATTATTGTTCAGGTAAGGAATCCGAGTGGTTTAATTTAACCCGAGGACAAAGAGCTACCCAAAAAAAACAAAAGACTCTGAGAATTCAAATATTCGTTATAAATGTAAATTATAAGTTTGCACAAAAAAATATATACAAAATATTACAAAAAGTCTAACTATAGTTATATTTTATTTTACTATTAATACAAATTCTTAAAACAAAATTATAATATATTTAAAACCTAATAATTTTACTGATACATTTGTAAATATATTTTTGGAGTGATAATTAATTGGGAAAATTTGCTAAAATTAATATTTAAATAATATTTTATTGCTATTGAATTCCTAAGAATATATATACAATAACTTCCTCGAATCTAAAAGTTTTGATATTAACAAAAGCGTAGAATCTACACTGTACATTACAGCCACCGATATCATTGGGTTTCGGCAACACTCTAACGGGGCTGAATTCTGAATCAGCAACAATAACAGCAACTTCCGAATATAATAATAGCAGCGACTGCGACGCAGCAGTGACAATCACTTCCATACCAACAGCGACAGCGACGTCACAGCACCTGCAACGTTGACAGCGACAGCAGCGGCAAGGTTAACAGCGACAGAGACAATAACAGCGACTTGACAGCACCTGCAACGTTGACAGCGACAGCAGCGGCAAGGTTAACAGCGACAGAGACAATAACAGCGACGTGACAGCACCTGCAACGTTGACAGCGACAGCAGCGGCAAGGTTAACAGCGACAGAGGCAATAACAGCGACGTGACAGCACCTGCAACGTTGACAGCGACAGCAGCGGCAAGGTTAACAGCGACAGCGACGTGACAGCACCTGCAACGTTGACAGCGACAGTAGCGACAACGTTAACAGCGACAGAGACAATAACAGCGACAGCCGCAGCGACAATAACAGCGAAGCGACAGCACCAGCAACGTAGACAACGACAGAGTCAATAACAGCGACAGCACAACCAACATTAATAGCGACAGCAACGATGACAGCGACAGCAGCGGCAACGTAACAACGATAGCGCACGACTGCACCAGCAACGACAAGCAGCATCGTTAACAGCAACAGCGATGCGACGCACACTAAGGCTTCAGGCCGAAAAGCGTGGATAAAATCGTCGCAACGTTGCGGTCCGATTGCTTTCGGCAATAGGGCTGCTGTTAGCGAGCTCAAGCAGATCTCTGTTAACAACGCAGCAGCAACGTTGGCAGCGACAGCAACGTTGACAGCGCCAGGGGTGCGACTGCAGCAGCATTGTTAACAGCAACAGCGACGCCACGCTGCGGCTTAACCCATTCTGTTAATAGTTAACAGTTTGTTTATTGTGGTATGTTCTGTTAGCACCACATGAATTAATCTGTGCCGCTGCTGTTGTTGTTGTTCTTGTATTGAACTTGAACTAGTCACAATGTTGTTGATTTTGTTTCTTGTTAATGGCGCGAATTTCGCCGGTTATATTTACGATACCGCTCACAACGCATGCGCTCTCTCTATTTACTTAGGGTGACCATATTCCTATTCTGTTTTAGAGTCTTGTTAACAAACTGAAGCTGATATGCAAGTGTAAAACTTTAAGCAAAAGTTAAAGATATTGAAAGAAACTGGAAACTAAAATAAAAGGAAATTAGCAGACACACAAATATCGCAAAATAATAATTAGATATGAATTTAACACTTTGTTTAATTCATACTATAGCGAAAAAATAATAAAATTAATTTTTCCTTTATTTCAATTTAATTTTTTATGTAAATTTAAATGTATATTTTTTGGAATTGTACGAGCTACATATATTTTTGAATATAACAGAAAAATATGTAAATAATAAACAATTCAAGATTAAAGCAAATTGAATTATTTTCTATGCGAAACTTTGATTTTGATCATTGTTAGAAACTGTGTTTAATACATCTCTTATATGCATACTTCTTTCGAATGTTTCTAAATATTATATCTATATATATAAAACAGTTTGTCCTGACTCACTGACTGACTGACTCACTGACACATCAACGTGTATACCAAACTGCTAAAGGTAAAAGGCTGAAATTTTTGCACAACATAGCTGATACAATTTCATCGTGCAATAAGAAACACACGTGTGTGTGTGCGAGTGTGTGTGTGTGTGTGTGTGTGTGTGTGTGTGTGTCAGGACTCAATCCCGAATTCAGGATTAAATTCAGTATTCAATCCCTGAATTCGGGATTGAATCCTACATCAATCCTGAATTTGGAATTGAATCCTGAATCTATCCTGCATTCAGGTTTGAATCCTGAATTGAATCCTGAATTCGGGATTGAATTCTGAATTTAATCCTGAACTCGGGATAGAATTCTGAATTCAATCCTGAATTCGGGATTGAATCTTGAATTTAATCCTGAATCAATCCTGAATTTAATCCTGAATTCGGGATTGAATCCTGAATTTACTCCTGAATCAGTCCTGAATTTGATCCTGAATTCGGGATTGAATCCTGAATTTAATCCAGAATTTAATCCTGAATCAATTCTGAATTTAATCCTGAATTCTGGATTGAATCCTGAATCAATCCTAAATTCGGGATAGAATCCTGAATTCGGGATAGAATCCTGAATTCGGGATAGAATCCTGAATGTAATCCTAACTTCGGGATTAAATCCTAAATCATTCCTGAATTCGGGATAAAATCCTGAATTTAATCCTGAATCAATCCTTAATTCTTTTTACTTTTTTAAACCAAAAATGAAACATATTAGGGATTGCATTTTTTTGGTGTTAATTCAAAAGTAATTAATTTAGTTATTAATTAAGTTAATTAATTAATTGTTGGGATTTTACGCATGCAAATCAGAGTTGGTGTTTTTTTATTTGAGGATAAAAACATTCAATAGTTGCAAAATAATGAAAACCTTTTTCCAAGAGATTCATTAAAAAAATATAAGTAAATTTTTCAAAAAAAGACAATAGATTGGATATCATAGTCAAAAACAATAACACTGGACTCAGTAATTGATGTTGATAATGCTGTACATTATACTATAGAGTTTCTTAGCAATCAGAATTGACAAGGACTTCCATTGTATGGATGTTAGTGGATTATACATAATGGGGATACCACGTAATGAAAAAAATGCGAAAAATAATTTAACTCTGAGGTGGAAGTGAGAAAAAATATATGCATATGTGTTTTTTTTAGGCTAAATTTTATTACCAAAACTAATTTTGATTAACGCGAGCGAAGCGAGCAGGGGGCGGAGCCCCCTAATAAAACTATAAATATGTGATACACTATCAGAAAATACATTTAAGATCAGCATATTAACTCAAGCATAAATGCCACCAGTCGTGTCACGACCATGAGCTGCATTCACGTAGCTATCGCCGGAAGACTCAGAAGACAACGTGTTCTCGCCATTCTTCACGGATGCAGAACCGGCAGCAAGAACCTGGGATGCCGGAGAACGTTCATCCAACTGCACTGAGGGAGTAACAACCGCTAACTTCTTGAGGACATAGGGTACGCGATTTACAATCGCATTGAAACCATGAATATTGTCGGCTGTGTAGGTTACGGTGCGTTTGTAGCCATCGGGATCGATGAGGCTGTAGGATCCTCGCACCACATAACCATCTCGGGTCTCGCTGTGATCCTTTATGTCGCCGGTGCTCTCATCATTTACGGCATAGTTGAAGCTATAGCTTGCCGGTGGATAGATCTCCGGCTGACGTTGCTCGCGGAGCACAGGCAACGGCACCGGGAATAAGGCAGTTGCGGCAGCTGCGGAACTTGTCACGTCATGCAACACATTTGAATCAGAGTTAGAGTCGGAGTCGGAGTCTGTCTGCTGTCCAGAATAATCGTAACCCTTGGGTGTAGCCTCGGAGTTATCGGCATTATTCTGTGGCGTTTGATAGTTGGTACGATATTCCTCGCTGGAACTGGAACCGGAACTGGAATCGTGCTGCTCCAGAGAATTGATGTCATTGGATGTCGCCGACACTTTCTGATTGTTGTCATTATCAGTGGTTCTACGATAATCGTACTCGGCACTTACAGCCCCGACCAATGCCAAAGCGAGCAGCAGAAACTGGAAAGGATTCAATTGCGTTTCAATCATCCATATGAGTCCATGTTTTGATAACTCACCTTAAAGGCCATCTTTGTGTGGATTTGATGTGTGTTTTCTCCGTTTGTTTGCGGCTCACAAATTGTCAGCTAACTGCACTTTTAATTGACGCTACACGATGTTTTTATACCTCAGCCACATCAATATTACTTAATATTTATCGTTATACAATGTCATGCCCATCAAATGCTCCCATTGCTATTCCCAATATAAAATTGACCAAATGAAGAGATTACACTTTCGTTTTCTTCATTTTGTGTCGAGTTTATTTTGTGCTGCGTAAGCATTCCATCAATTGATCCAATTGGATGTCTGGGGCCGTGAGTAGAGTAACAAACGAAGACAGAACAGCGACAGCAGCTACAACATCTCTTCCAATTAAATTAATATTTAAATTCGCCATTGAAATTGCAGCTCAATGTCTGGCGTTGCCACATTTTCGACAACTCATTGCGAAATTAAAATAAAATAAAATGAATTTTCAATAAATTTATTAATTTTGTGAAATATTGAAATAGATTTATATAGGCCAATTTTTTGCTGCTTGAAAACATGTCTTAAAAATTAAAAATTTTTTTTTTACTTTTCATTAATATTAAACATCTTCTAAAAAATCAGCATGAGGTTCCGTGACTCGTTACTCAGAGTCGCCGACCTGTCACATAAACAGAATTTCAGTTTGAAAAATAACTGGGTTTGAATTCCTACAACTCCCAGAGCTGTCTTTAAGCTTGAAAGCGCAGAAGCTGCTTTAAACCAGCGATGGGCACGAAATTTATCAACCGGGAGCAATACAACAAATAACAGCGTTAGAATCATGGGTCGATCCCAAATGTGAGAGCAATAAATAATAAAAAGTCGCCGTCAGCGCGAGCTTCATTTGAGTATGCAATGCATGTATTTTTTGTCATTTCAGAATTAAATTTCCACATCCATATTTTTGTGAGAGTAACAGAAATCGGAAAAAAAGAGGTTTTTCCTGCAATTTAATCTTGAAAAAATTTAGATTTGACGAGGTAAAAGCTAAAAGAAGTACAAAAGAGCAATGCATGACAAATTCATCATGCAAATAAGTTGGGTCACACTGAATATATCTCTGGTTAGCGTGAATAGAGCCACAAGAAACTCGAAACCGGTCGTTGGCTATTGTCAGAGTTTTTGCTTGAAGCTGAGCATCAAAACAAAATGCGACTGCAATAATAAATTAGACGTTGGGAAGAACACAACACAGCAGCCGTAACGACGCGTCGCTATGACAACAACGGCCAAGACGAAAACAATAACCAAGTTGAGGTCCAACTTCGGTTGGCAATTGCGCGGGCAGCTGCATCTGTTAATGGGATTCATTGCCGGATTCGTGTGTGCCTTTATGCTGCTCCTCTATATCTACGATGTGCGCAATGGAATGAACTGTTGGCCCACAAGCAGTAGTAGCATTAGCTCGACAGCAGCTCTGAGATTCACCCGGCAGTTGGAAAGGCAGCGGGATTGGAAATTGGCGCCAGCTCGTGTACTTTGCATGGTGTTGACCTGTCCGGAGTATGTGGAGCTCTATGCTCAGCATGTGCATGCCACATGGGGCAGGCGTTGTAGCAAGCTGGTGTTTGTCAGCAGCGAGAACTACGAGCCGCTGGGCGTGGTGCAAGTTGTAGACGGCGAGGGGGGCACCTATCACGATCTGTGGAATAAAACGCGCGAGGGATTCCGACATGTGTGGCGGGAGTATGGAGAGGAATACGATTGGTTTCTCAAAGCCGACGATGACACGTGAGTGTCATAAATATTATTTAAATAATATTTATTTAACGTTAAAATTTGTAAAATAAAAAACTCTACAATTGTTTAGCTATGTCATCATGGAGAACCTACATTACATGCTCAGCGCCTACGATGCGAATATGCCGCTTTACTTGGGCTATCAAATGAGACGCTACAATGTGGTAAGTGATTCTGTAAGTCTTACCCAATTCTTACCTCTTCTGCTAATTAACCGATCATCCCGCTTGCTTTAACTCATAAGCTGGCCAATTTGCATTGCAAATTTCATTGGACAGAAAACATTTGTTAACTGAATTGAGCTCCCAACGCCTGTCAAATTAATTGAATTATAACACTTTAGATAAAAGACTACGTGTTTGGGATAATATTTTATTTTTTAAATAAAATCTTTACTGCACTTCCATAACTGGTAAATGTGTAATATAAGCTATAGTTATTATTAATTAATTGATTGATCATCAAAATGATTACATTACATGAATATGATAATTACATGAATATGAAACTTCTTAAGATTTAAATTTTCATTTTGGCGATAATTTTAAAATTTCATATTTTAAAAACAGTTAAAAATTTACATTTAAACAAATTTTTAGTTACATTCGTTCTCTAAAAAGTTAGAAAACTTTTATAATTAATTTATTTTATACAATTAAATATTAATAGAAGATATGAAAACAATTTAGAAAATTTAATAATATTTTTTTGTATAAATTATAGTTAAGACTCGAAGCGAAACCGGTCCGCGAACAAAACCGAACCTATTCCCGATTCAGCGCAAATCAAATAAAATTAGTTTCATCATTATTTGGGATAGTGAAATGGAATATAACCATGCGAAATTAATGTTTTATTTTATACACTATGCCCAGATTAACCGGTTCGTTGTTTAGTTTGAGATTAAATAAAAAATGTTGTCGTTTCTTGTTTAATTTGCTCGCTAATTAAATAGAAGATATTTATAAATATCATCATTAAAAATATAGATATGGCCGGCATATCTTCATCATTATTAAAATCATACAACTTGCAGCAACAATGCCAATTGCCAAAGAGCAAATGGAACTGCCGTTAGTCATTCTGTCAGTTCATGTTTTTGTCCGTCTGTCAGTCAATGAATCTCAATGATGATTCACAGCGTCTGCAATTTCAGCTAATGGTCAGTTGTCGTGAGGTCGTCGAGGTTTGTTGTCATTGCACACAAAAACTTACACGCACATTGTGCATGGGAGGGAGACCGCTCCCCAAAGTCGCATCTGCTGTCATTTGTTTTACCTTTTGACATTATTGTTCAAACATTTTGTAGCTAGCCAAGTACAAATTATTGGCCAATAGTTGGCATTTTTGCACTGTTGGACAACAAATGAATAAAGTGAGCTAAGACACTGGAAAGACAAATATTCGCAATAGAAATTTGAACATTTGATGGGATCTGAATACAAATTTAAATATGTACTACAAATCCAATTGTTATGCCGGTTTGGACAAAGAATCTGAATCTCATGAAATTAATTTATAGATTACAGTTTATGGTATTATTGGCAATGCCAATAAATATAATTAACAGACATATTTTGAAGCTTTAATGAATTTTTAAAAATTCAAGTAATTATTTACTTTATTTGGAATTAAGTATACATATTTGAATATTCTTTTGTTTAATAAAAATGGTTAATTGACTAAGACATTTGATACCTCGTAAATAAAAATCTTATGCCTTATGAAGCAAGTTGTAAAACATGTATCCAACTATTCAAGTTCACACCACGTGAGGTGGCAAGGTTGTTTTCTGTATAAATTGCACTAAAAATAATAATCTTTTATTATTGCCAACAACTTTTATAAATTGTCTATCACGGGTAAACTTTTTATGCTATTTAAAATTTCTTTGATTTATTATGGTGATTAAATTACTGACTATTTATAAATGGCTTTGCATTTGCTTTGGCTGCGGGCTGCGCATCGCTTTTGTTTTTTAGACATGCCAATTAGCATATGTTGAATTATCTGCTGGGAAATTTTATTATAGATACATTTATGGCATTCATTAGGCAACTCCCAAAAGATTATTTCGATTTAGCCGCAAAGAAATTTGTAGTTTCAGTAGAATAAACCTGGTGGCCGCTTCTTTGATAATTTATATTCAACAAAAACTGAATTAATTATATCTGCAAATGTCAATTGGGTATTGATATTAAAGACACCCTTGTTCACATTTCAATTAAACTCGTATTTTGACACATCTTATCCCATTATGAGGCCCACGACGAAAGGCCTTGGAGGCAGCTTAAAACACAACTCGCTAGATGAGTTGTAATCGTCGCGCTTGATGGGTTATTATGCTAAATGCTCAAACCATAACTAATAACTTGCACTAACATGAACGGATTTGATGTTTTCGCGCCTTTGAAGTGCATATTTGTATAACTCTTGTGAGGGACTTTGCTACTTCAATCAAATGTCAGCGGTGGGTGTGGTGAACAACTTTTATTATTTAACTAATAATAATAGCTAAATGCATAGTTATTTAAGCAACTTTTAGCTTAAACCAGTTATAAACTTTTCAACATGACAAATTTCTATTTACTTTATAAGTCTCGCATTATTATATTCCAATTACAGTTTGCAGTGATTGTCTAAAAGTCAAACTGAAATTCTATCATATACGAAATTTTAGTTGTGTTGAAATTGAGAAGAATATTAAAATATTTTACTTTAAGAATGAAAACTTGGGACTTCAATAGCGTCATTAGTTAAATCTGGTTAGACTGGGATTATTTTATAAATATATAAGATTGATTTTGGAATTCCATTTCGCTTAGATCTGAATGAAATTTATTACCTACTTCTTACACATTTTAAATTTAATACTACTTTTCTCACACGGATTTGTACATTTTTTGTTTTAGCCTACTTTCGCAAGCATTTTAAATAAGTACATCAATTTTTTGCGTTCCCTGAAAATTTTAAATTTTTGATTCGTTTTTTATGTATATAAATTCGATAATTATCATTATTATTTTTTATTAGAGCTACATGTCTGGTGGTGCTTCTTACGTACTCAGTCGTGAGGCATTGCGTCGCTTCATGACACAGGCTTACGATTCCGATAAGATCTGCCCAAGAGCTAAGAAGATGGGCATTGAGGATTTTTATATGGGAATTTGTTTGCAAAATGTGGGCGTACATTTGATCGACTCCACACGAGCCATGCCTGACGATGGCAAGCCAAAGTTCTTCCCTCTAGATGTTGAGAATTATTTGTACAATGGTAATACCAGCATACCAGATTGGCTGCGAGAGATGAGTGTCTCGGAAGTATATACAGTACGTACTAATATCCTTTTCTTTATTCCTATTAATCTTCTTAATCTACAGGGCAATGATTGCTGTTCAAACTATTCTATAGCCTTTCATTATACCAAGCCAGAACGCATGTATCTGTATGAATTTTTGGTATATCAATTGCGTGTTTACGGGCAAAAGTATATGGAGCAATTGCCCAGACGTTGGACAAATTCTGAAATGCTAGAAATGTTTCCGCTTGAAAACAATTTGGATATCCAAGACTTGACGCATATGCCAGAAAAACCGGATAACTTTTAATATAATTGTAGATTTAATTTTTGTATATATTTATTGTGATTTAAATTTTAATAAAAATATTTTTAGAATTGTAATAAACATTTGCTATTTAGTGCTGCTCAAACTGTGAAGAAACAAAAGACTTAGGCAACATACTTGGCGGGAAACAATTGAAAAGCCGAGGCATACTTTTAGGTGTTGTGGTTTTTGTTTGGTGAGGTGACAGACCTGCTCAAAACTGCTTAATGAATAATTAGAACTAATTAAATGTGAGTTATTATGAAATATTCATATTTATATACTATTGCACATGTGTGTGATGATTTTATGAATTTGATTCTGATTTATTTAGAAGATATTAGGTACCGTATTTTCTATATAAGAGTATTGTCCCGTTCTAAGTAACTTCTGAGTTTCTTAGATACATACATACATTACTCCAAAAAATATATGTAGTAAGAAAATGTTTTTCTATCTAGTTTAAAGCTTTAATAATACTTAGAAATTAATTTAGTTAGTTTCAGCATCTGTCAGCTTTTGCATTTTTAATTAGATAAGATAAAAGAAACAATCGATATCCGAGCTGCAATCTATTGTTATCCATTCGTTCGGCTCTTACAATACTTTATTGAACTTTGTACACTTGGACCATAGATCGATCGATCTATCGATCACATGCTCATGCACGCGTCCATATTAACTTAATATATATGTTTATTATATGCCATAATTGGTATTTAGTATGTGTCACATACATATTATTTTGTTTTTTTTTATTCATAAAAATTATTGCAGTAACCTTGCGATTTCAGCGAGCATTTAATTAATTGTGCAACGGCTGCGAAACTTAACGAATGAGCAACACGAAGCCGGAGCTTCAACGTCATTGCGATTCAATGAATCAATGAATCATTTGCCGCCAAAAAGGAATCCTTCAACGCGACGCATTCTTGCATGAAGGGCCTAAGCCGGCAAACTGCTTATTAATTTCATTACCAAAGTCAATGTCTTTTATCCCGTCCCCCCAAACAAAATACCTCACAATTTGCTAGCCATGTCAAGCTTATTAAATACAATATCACGTACGCATGCGCAGTAGGCCGCAGTCTCTTTTTCAATTAAGATGTTTGAGTGAGCCTTTTAAGGTAAAATGGCATTAGATATGTATGTATTTATGCACCCCATACGTACATAAATAAATATATCTCGTGGATAATTCAATTGGCTGCGCTGTAGTGCAGCGTGCTAGTTAAATGATTAAATGAGTGAAAGGGAATCGCTCGAGTAAAGTTAGTCATGAGCTCAGTCTGTTAATGAATCTCTTAATAGGTGTCATTGAACATAAAAGCTTTGAGGAAGCGATTACTACACTGGGCACACCTGGGAATGGATAGAACATTTGGTAATTCCATACAAATTTTACTTCTTTTCCCAGTCTCTTATTTACTATTTAGTCTATTAAGATTTTATAGAAACAAGCATGAACTCCATCAAATCAAATTGACTTAATTTATGAGGCACACACAAAAAATCTGTTTGCTAACAAGCTAAGCAAACAGCTACCGATTGTTAGCTACAGCTAAGTACGAGTAAGTAATTTAACTTAGTTAGTTAACGTTTGTTTCCATTTCAACGACCGTCGACCGTCGACCGTCATACAGTGCGTATGCGCAATGTGCGTTCGCTTTGCGCTGCATTCAATGGCGGCGCGTGTTCCATTTTGTGCCGACACACGCTACACACAAGTGGGTTAAATTGTTGTTGCTCTCGCTCTTGTTATTGTCACCTGTCTGGTTAATATTTTATAAATCTGTTTTTTTTTTTTTTGTTTCTTTACATGAAATTGTGCGTTGTCTGTCGTCGTCGTTGTCGCTGTCGAGTCATGGCATCTAGTTAGTTTAGGAGCAGCTTGTGACCTTCGCCGTTGTCAAATGCGAGCTGTAAGCTGGTCCGCTCTCGATTTGCAAGCCATTAAATATTATAGGTACACACACATACATACATTTACCACATTTTTGTAAATGGAGTAGAGTTAAAAAAGAAAAAAATTAAAGAAATCCAATTTCAAATTGAATCAAAATCAAAATCAAAATCGAAACTATAAAAAATCAATTACTCAGCTATGCGTAGCCATATCTCCCTCCCTCTCTCTTCCACTCAATCTCCCTCTTTATCTCACTTTTTCGTTATTGCGCCAATTACTTCATTTGATATTATATATATATATTTTTTTTTCTTTATGTTTATGTCACTTGCTCTGGCCACGCACTTAATTTTTTCCGTGAAAGTTGTTAATACTTTGGCCGAGTTAAATTAATTAAGAAATAATAGCGTAACAACTGGTAGCTGCAGCTAATTTATATCTTTATATCGATTGCCAGATAAATCTTGTTAAACATATTTTATACCCTTCACTTTTTGGTGCCGACACTTAACATTGTAAAGTCTGTTACTCTGAATTTATTCTTGAATACTCTGTGCGTTGCTTGTAGAATTTGTTGAAGTATTTTCGTAACTTGAGAATTGGTATGCCATTATTAGTATTTTAAAGTTACAATTCAGAAAGGGGCTGGGCTTTATGGAACTTAAGATCATTAGTATTGTAGGAATGATCAAAATAAATTAATAGACAAATATGAAGAGAAACACCATCAAATTCATATACGATGGTGAATTTGAATGGAATGAGAACATGCAATAAATTGTGTGATGTTAAGCCAGTTTTAATATCATAGATAGACAATTAATAAGAAATACATAATTAAATTAAATTTTAAATTATTAATTTATGAGAAGATCAAAGTCAACTTGTGATGTAATAAACATAATCGTAGAACTATTTTCTGTCAATATAATTGATGTTACCGTGGTTAAAATATAATTATATTATCAATAGCCGAGAGAGAGTATATCAATTGTTTAAAGGATCTATCTTTAAAATTGATCTCATTGGCATTTTCTAAAAACTTGTTTATCGATATCTTTCATCACGGTTTCTGCTGTCAAGCTGTTGACCAAAGTGCATGCATCACAATTCAATCATTATTTTCACAGACATTTACAGATAATGCAAAGACGATATTTTATGTCAATTTTTCTATGAGTATGTCAACAGCTTTTTTCTCGATCTGGTCGAATGCTCCTTCCCACCTGCCGGTACTTGCACCCCCTCTGCCTACTGCACATGCATGCTGTGCAGCTGTGCACATTAAAATCAATTAAAATTCTTATTTATCTTTTTTCCTATTCTCGATGCGCCTAACAAGTGCAACGTGCAGCAAGCGCATCTATAAATATTTATTAATGTTCGATCGTTCAAAAAATCAGCAACTAAATACTCGTAAAATAAAATTACAAAGAATAGCAAAAAATTGAATACACAAATTGCACACGCATTGAAATCGAAAGACATTCTTGGCTCTCAAGTGCACTTCAAAAAGAAGTAACATTTTATCAATTGCTTGGGAATTGTTTTGAGTTGTGACTTACAAAAAAAAAATATTTCATGTTGAATTGCCATTAACAATGAAAAACATGCTCTTATGAGAATACGAGTATCTTAGTTTAGTTTAGCACTCGCTATGTAATGCGCTTAGATAAGTAATTAAATTAATTAAATTTTATATGCTGTCGATAGACGATATTCAGTTCTTGACTTGTTTTGTCTATGCGTGCGCAGTAGCAACTTTAGTTTTGGAATTAGTTATCTTTGAGGCCTTCCAATGGAGCGTTTAATTTAAGTTGACTTAGTTGAGTCGTATTGCTATCTGTACAGCAGGTATTCAATTGTGCATATAACACATGTGATAAATACTTGATAAGCTTAGTCAAAAATTTGATATAATGAAGTCATTTTATGGAAGACAAAACATTATTAGACCCCGTACTTAAAAAAAACTATAATGGACTATTAAGTTTGTTTCAAAACAAATTTGCGCAACAGGCAGAAGGAACGCCTCTCCAAAAAGTATATATATTCTTGATCAGCATCAACAGCCGAGTCGACATAGCCATGTCCGTCTGTCCGTCCGTCTGTACGCAAATCTAGATCTAAGAGCCTATAAGAGCTAGAGACACCAAACTTGAAATGTAGGTTCGTCTATATTGCAAGCAAATCAAATTAATTTTTTTTTTGATCGGACCACTAAATTAAATATCGAATAGGAAGAAGGAACGAATGATCGAAAATCAAGTTTTAGTATGAAATCCTTTATTGTCTTTTGAGATAGCTAAACCAATCTTACATAATAAGTATCTGGGTTCGTCCCTTACATCCAACTTGGTTCAAATCGGTCAACTATATCATATAGCTGCCATAGGAACGACTGATCGAAAATTTTAGTATGAAAAACCTTTATTGTTTTTTGAGATATGTTAACCAAACTGACAGCATATGCATCTAGGTTGGTTTTATATATTCTAACCAAATTTGATTAAAATCGGTCAATTTATATGAGAGCCGCTTTTGTTCTTTTTTTTTTAAATAACTAACATTTTGATATTCAATAATACGTATTTTCCTCGATTATCAAACTTCACAGTATCAATTTAATTATTTTAAAGTGCTAATTATATTATGTTTTATTCTGAAATATATTATGATTATTATAAAACATATTTACAATACAACTGAAAAGTTTACAAAACGAAAAATGTTTAATAAAAAGTTATGAACAGTGTTTTTTCCAAAATGGTAACCATAACTTGAAAAAGATTACATTTATACGTTAATGGGAACAAATTTCTAAGTTATACTGTTGAAAGACTCGATATAAAGCTGGAGAGAGCTCACTATTCATTCGTTTAAGAGAAAGGTGTCTATTGTAAATAATATATGAACATGTTAAGTTTATTAAAGAAAACTACGGTTATACCAGTAAAAAAGTTCTGGACTCTGTTTTCTTTTAAATAAATGTTTGCACGCACTTATGTATATTATAATAATAATTTGTTTATATTATTTTTTGTATGTAAATATTAGTGGCCTGAAGTTCAAGTTAAATCAACATGATCGTAAATCTTCCTAAACAAGTCGTTAAACGAATTAAGAACTCATAAAAAACCGAAATGTTTGAGTAAATTTACATAGTATAAAGCTGATGGGGGCTTCAATCAATGACTTTGACTACTCAATTATGTATGTGGCTGAAGAGCGTGTAGACCTCTTTAGAGTTGGGCGCTCTTCTCAAGAGAGATGAGACCAGCTGAAGATGCTCACTCTTCAGTTTTCTCTTTGCATGGATCCGCATGGTTTTGCGCTCTTCTGATTAAATGAGCAGTTAAAAATGCCCACACAAAATGTTTGTGTTGGGTTCCTGTGGGAAACATTGACATGACAATGATTAATACGACACGTTGTCATGTCGAAAATGACGGAACTCATTTAGAGGCGGACATGGAGACGGATCAGGGGACCAACACAGCGCTCAGATCCGCAACACAAACGAAATGGAGCATAAACCGTACAATGGCATGGTCGGCATGGATGTGGGGAGGTGTGCAAAGAGTCTAGTAACAGAGAGAGAGCGAGAGCGCTGTCGACCGGTTTCTTGAGAGAGCGCAAAGAGGGGGCGGTGATGGATCTTGTGGTGTGCTCCCTGGGCCCAGCTGAGGTGCCAGCCGCACAGCTGAGTTTCAGTATTCAACGAACTCTTGGCCGCTGCGGACGTTAGTGCTCCCCCTGCTGCATTAGCAAACTGGTGAGAGAGACACAGAAAAAGAGAGAGACGTGTGTGACGGGATCGCTCTCAGCTCGTAGTGAGAGTGAATGTGAAACGTGTCGCGCATGCGCTGTTGTTGTTGCTACTTGTGCTTCTGCCTCTGCCTCTGTCTCCAACTTCGTCTCCAACTCTGACTCTACTTCGTTCGGTTTCGTCTTCACCGTTATTATAATTTGTGGTGCTGCGCGTTTTTATCTATGCAAAGTGACAAGCGAAGTTATGTGGATGGCAAATTGTTGAAATTGTTTGTCGAAAATTGCAAGCTAAAAGAAAAAGAAAAATATAAAACTACATTAGAAAAAAAAAAGAAAACAAATACTCCACCCGCTGCAATGTGTGTGTCTTTTTCTTGTTGTTGCTCTTTTTTTTTTAAATAGTCTTTCAGTTGTTGTTGCTTCTTTGTTGTGTTGTTGCTTTTTTTGGGTCGTCGTTCGTTGGTCTGCCATCTCTTTTGCACACACGCAAATTCGGTGTCTTCGGGTCGTCTTTCGTCTCTTCTTTGTTCGCGTAGAGCTTCGTCTTCTTGTCTTTCGCTTATGTACGTTTTTCGTTCGTGAATATAATTTATATTCGTGTTTATTTTTGTGGCTGCTGCGGCTTCTTCTCATTCCTCCTCCTCTATTCTCTTCCTACTCTTCGCCCGATCAATGCAACAAATACAACAACTTGGGCGAACTTACAAAAACAAACTAAACAAAATTTACTTGTCGCTTGTGCAATTTTTGTCATGGAAAATGAAAACAAAACATCATCGTTGTCAAAAATAAATTCCAAATTCGAATATTAATTAAACGGAAGTAAAAAGTAACGGTTGAAATTGTGAAAAAGAAATAAATTTACCAAGATAATTCTCATAATAATGTTGAAAAAGTCACAAAGAAAAATATAGAAAAAATAATTGAAATGAAAGTTGATATGTGCAAAAGTCGACAAGTTAATAAACCAAGACTCATGAGATTTGCATACAAATTATGGTTAAACGTAAACCCCGCTAAATTCCCATGGCCTCTTTACATAGTACTAGTTATTAAAGACAAAGTCGGGAAATAAATGCTGTTGTCATGCGGATAAATACGGCTTTCTTGGACTATTTGGCACCGAATAGGCATCAGAACTTAGTTACATTATAAATGAGCTGTAGAGCTTAAAAATATCGAAAGTACTGTCGTAAAAGTCAGTAGACATTGTCTGAAAATTATTATTTATTTCATATTTGTTGAAGTTAGAATAATTTCTATAACATCATCAATAGTTACGCAGCTTTAGTTTGTAGAATAAAAAGTAAAATACTTGAGATGAATATTAAATTACTTACTTTTTTCTTAAGTTACGTTTCTTAACTTTTTAAATATTATTTCTCATTCTCATCGAAACTTATTTTTTAATATCTGAAAATTGGCAATATTCAATAATTACCAGGGAGCTCTTCAACTAATTTTTGGTCAAAAAGGCCGCCCAATTCAACCTTTGTCTGCTTATGGTTTACCCTGTAATTTTTCTTTACATTCCATTATAATTATCGCTTTCAACTCTTCCACGCTTTCTTAAGTTTCTGGTGCTCATCGCTTGACTATCTTTCCTCCACCTCTCTGCGTTTTGTTATAATTTCTAAACAAATGCCACTGGAGAAGTATTGTACTTACTTATGGTTCATAAGTATTTTTAGCTCTTTGGGTGTCTCTTTGGCTTTATGACTTCGTTAATTTTGCTAGGATGGTTGTTATTGTAAATGGTATTGTTAATTGTTTACAGTTGTGCAATGGATTTTATTATTTTTCTTCTCTATTTGCTTTATTGCTTTGTTGTGTTATGTTGTTGGTTTTTCGGCTTCTTTCTCGACGTCTCGACTATTGTCGATTATGACTAATGGACGTTTGTCGGTTGTCGGTTTTGTTTGTAAGCTTGCAGAAGGTCAATTGTTTTGTGGGTAATTCCGTTTATTTTACTAAAATATATATAGATATATATATATCTGACTTTTTTTTTATTTTTGTGGGTTGACTTGCCGTTTATTTAGCTGTACACATTGCATTTAATAAACGCGTTTTTTCTGCTTTACTTACTTTATGCAATATAATTAATTTCAAACATTAACGAACCATTTCGTCATTTACTTAAGCCTTTTGAATAGTTGATTTTTATTGTTGTGGTAGATTTTTTGTTGTAATATATAAGCCACTTAAGTCTTGCTTTCATTTTTCTCATGAGTTTTTATGTATCAATAATTTTTTTTGGGTAATCGACAGTATTTCATATTTTATTTTCAGTCTGTTATAAATTTTTGTTTTCAAATTTGGTTTTGGAATTGTTAGAAATTTATTTACAAATGTCATAGTTCTAATTAAATACTAATTAAATAAAAACAGAGTCAAAAATTTAAGAATTGGATTTATAAATATGAAATGTTTTATTCTATAATAACATTAATAAGGCTGATATGAATGTTAAATTTTTTAAACCCAATAAAAAGCGTAACCAATTTACAACCTTATTAATATTTACGAAAAATGTATAAATAAATCAACAAAAAACCAATTATTTGAAAATGTTTAACATAATTTTCTAACGGTTAATAATTAAATAAATTAATCAATACAAAAGAAAAATGAATTTGAAAATCAATTTTAGTGTCAAACGCGTCACGAATGTTTTGGAATACGAAATGAATCAGAATCATTAATATAAATTCTGTCATTTGCAGTGCTAAATAGAATTCCCTGGAAACGATGAGCAAACATTGAAAATTGCACACGTGTGTTAATCAGCAGTCAGCCAATGTGGCGTGTGATAATACAAATCTATTCGAATATAATGCAAAATTAAGGCGCTCCAAGTGATCGAGCGAGCGAGCGACCCCCTTCAGTGCTATACATAGTTTGTTTAATTAATTTCACAATACAATCCGCAAGCCAACGAATTTGTTTATAACAATCGCAATACTTCGCAATCAATATGAGTGTTCCAAGCGTGCCCCAACAGCGGGCATCATCCACAACAAAAACAACAGATCATACAACAACTAAAACCCAGGACAGCTGGAGACTATATCTAGGGCCCAGGGCAATTGCCCCTCACAGCACCCATCTATTGTTGCTGATTAGTCTGGGCCTCAGTCTGGGCTTTGTGCATTGTTATGGTGAGTATTTTTTTGCATATGTCTTAACAAATTCAATTAAGCCAAGTTTCATAAAGAAAAGCATGCTAGGCAAGGCTAACAATACAAACTAAGCGACTGAAACTGAAATTAATAAAGTAGAAAGCCTAAGAAATTTGCATAGATCAAAAAGTTCAAAGCTTTTAAAGTAATTTTAAGAAACTTCTGATCCTTAAGCCCTCAAAAGATTAAGTTTAATATGCATTTATATAAGTTATTTATGCGCTTCAAAATAAACGCAAAATAAGTTGTAAATTCAGCATTAAATGGCCGACATGGAAATTTGTTTCTTAAATTGAATGTAATATTAATATTTATGATTAATAAGAATTATTATTTTTGAATTTTGAGCAGAAAAGTTCCACAAGTCTCTAGCAACCCAAAAAGAACGCAAGAGCAATATTCGGTGCTCCTAGCAAAATACAAGAGAGCGGATAAGATTAAAAACATTATGAATTAAATTAAAATTTATAATTCAATTTAAAAAAATTCGAAATTATTTTGCTTATTATATAAAAGATACCAATAATTAAAATTAGAAGAAATAATTATAAATTACGGCAGTCAATTTTTCTGACTCGAAAAATATTTCTGAATAATAAATTCTATGACATTTCAGGAACACCGAGAATTTGTTCATTAATTTATTTAATTGACAGCGAAACCATATTATTCAAGTGTAGCATAGATTAAGTTCTGTCAGTATTTCGTATATAGGTCGCGTTTAGGACAAATTCGCCGTGTTTTCTACCGAAATCAAGTTTCTTTCAGAGCATTACCAACAATTTAATAGACACCTTCGAGGTGCAAACTAATCAAGTGAAACGAAAACAAAACGCAAGTGCTAATGGGATGCATAATGAAATTGGCAAAGAAAGGAAAACAAAACGATGGGAGGAAAGCATTTGCATACGGTGTGCTTCGAGATGAGAGGCGAAGTATGATTGAAGTGCGATTCAATGTTTAACTTCCCCATACCAAACGTGCCACATGTGGTGTACCGGGTGAGAGGGGCAAGAAGGAAATACAATGGATAATATTTCACATTGTTTGCAATAATTTCATTACGATAAACAACAAAAACAACAGAAAAGGCAAATGATCTGCTGTGCATAAATCAAATGATTGGCAAAAATTGTAAACAATTCAAACGATCCATGAAATTTTAGAGAGGAAGGCGGCACGGGGGGCAGAGGTTAACAACTAACCGAAGTAACCAACCCAAACAATCAGACGGCCAAGCAACCAGCTGGGTTGTTTGAACGTGCGTTGACATTTGACTCGACGGTGTTCGATGCTGCCACGCCCACTAACCGTTTATTCAACACCGTACGTGACCGGCTCCAACAGTTAGACATCTTAGAATCTATTGCCCCCCACCCGAGTCGACTGCTCAGGAAATACTGGTACTCGTAACCGTAACCGTACTCGTATTAATATGAATAATAAATTATCAACACCGTCGTTTATCGGTCAGTTGGAGGCACGAGATCTTGGCATGTCTGCCGATATGCTGTCAGTCAGAGAAACAGAGGGGCATTGTCTAGACTATAGACTATAGACTGCAAGCTGTATATCTCCTCACGAGGATGACGTCAAACAGTCGTTAGCTAGGTTTATTGTGCTATTATGATGCGTTGATTTGTTGTAATTACAATAAATTTAACTCAGCAATCGCTTGAAGAGATTTGTATTGTCTAATTATACGGGAAGTTTACAACAGCAATATATACATATAATTAATTTCTCCTGTTTTATATATTCTTAACATAAAAATGTAATAAAAATGTAGTGTTTTTAGTTGAAATTATATTTTAATGAACATTTTATTGATGATTGTCGAATATATTACAAACTAAATGCAAGTTTGCTTTTATGATTCTTAAACTTTTTAAGTCAATTGGATACATTTTCCATTTATAGATAATCCGAAAATTATTTAAAATTACGATAAAAATTCCATAATTTGTATGAATTCTGACAGTTTTTGAGTATTTATCATACTTATAAGGAGCTTTACCACAACCACCATAATTATTTCAATTAGTTTGTAATACTTTGCCTTTTTTTAAATTGCCATTTGACCAAATAAAACCACTGCAATTATGAAGCATATTTAAACAATTTATTTTTCCTAAGATCGCACAATTGTTGCCTTTGTCTACAGATTTGATTTAATTATTTACATTTATGTTAAAATGGCCAATATTGGAGATTTTAATTAAACAAATGGCATTTTGATTAATGAAGTTAAAATGCCAAAAATACAGAAAAAAATTTTAGTCGCGAAGCAAAATTCATTAACATCGTGTAAGCAAAATACTTAAAATGAAACAAATGCTCGACCTGTGTGCGGTATCATTTTGGCCTTTTGGAGCGACTGCATTCTTAGCCATCAATTTGAAACTCTGACAACTTTTTCTCGTTGTCTAATTAAAGCCGCAAAAGATGAAAAAGAATTTTTGGGCTTCATTAAGCTTTTAATTTTGGTTTGGCGTCGTCTACCTGCACCTGGGATACATGGATAGTGTTAATTGATTTTAGATGAAATTAAGTCATGTGCGCATTTTTGCTAACTCTCAAATTGGCAACCAATTAACAGCTAACAAATAGATTTCACTGTCTTGTATCAGTTTTATATGTCAATGAATTGAAAACTTATTTCTGGCGCCTCAGACAAATTGATTGGGCCAACTTCTTAAAACTATCTAAAATTTACTTAGTCACACTCGTAAACTATTTCTAATACTTGATAAAGACAAAAAACAATTGATGGCTGAAGCTAATTAATAGATTGATTTTGCTAACAAAAGTATACAAAACGTTTAGTAAAAACACTAAAGATTTATTTTTAAAAATTTCTAGTTACTAATTTTAAATATGTATTTCGGTAGTTGTTTTATTTTTAAATTATTTTTAAAAGTTCTTGAAAAGCTGTAATAAAAATACTTTTTAAAAATAATTATATTTTTACAGTGGTCTTAACTTTTGAAAGCAAAAGATTTTAAGCATTAGTTCTTATATAGTGTTGTCTGTTTAGCTAATTATATGTTTAAGATAGTATATTATATATTACAAAGTTTAAAACATTTTTATTTATTAAATTTTAACCATTCCTTTTTTATGAATTTTTTAAAAGTTTTGTCTTTCATTCTCTTTTTATATATAATATATATATTTTTTTAAGTCTTGCTCTTTTAAATGAAAATAATATAATATTTTTAAACTTTCAAATTTGGGTTTATGGTTTTAATAATTGTAATATATTGACAGAAAATAAAGTATCAATAGATTTGGTTAAAAAAGTTTAAGAAATTAAAAATTTATTTTTCTTTTATTAATACTTTTTTTTGTTTAGCAAATAAGCTAAGCCATTCCGATTTAACGTGAAGTTAATTGCAGCATGTCACAATAGTCGACGTTTAAGCTCGTAAATTTCAGGTAATAAGGTTTAACCCAAAAAAAAGTTTTCCACACATTAACGCAATGATTTAAAAGATTATAGTGTACATGTATATACTGTGATATCACGGTCCAAGACATTTTGCAATACCCGATATAATCACCAAAAGTCACGCATAAGACCAGCAAATGAAAGTAAAACATGCGACAACATAAGCAAATCAAAAGACTTAGAAAACGAACGTGAAATTGTTGACATTTGATGACGATCCAAATCAAAACGAAACAAACTGACAATCGTTTCTACTTACGTATACCATATGTATGGAACTTAGTATATCATATTTTATTTGGGGGGAATCCGTGTTGTCGTGCATGTTTTCCCCCAAAATCACACATCGGTCGAGTCAGTCCGATCTGTCCGTGCTGTGAAGCAGGTGTTTTGTCGCTGGCATTCCAAAGCCACCAACGCAATGTGAGATGTGTGTATACATATATTTATACGTATATACGTGTGTCATCTAAAGTCAGCTGAGTCTTCCGTTGAGTCTTCTCTCTTTCTCAATCTCACTGTGTAACTACTCTACTGTTTATTGCTGTTGTTTGCTAGCTTCGTTTTTGGTTAACCGGATCTGATTCTGAATATTGTTGTTCCAGTGGTGTGTTGTTTAAATATAGTCTCAGGTCTCAGTTGCTGTTGCCATCTATCATTCCATACACATTCACACTCACACCAACACACGTGCGAGCAATGCTCTCGAAAATGCCACAAAATATACTTATGCTGTGTTTTGTAGCTGTTGTTGTTGTTGTTACTGTTGCTTTGGCCTGTCAACGTCATGATTTTTATAGTTATTTTGTCTGAAAAAATGTATATCGATTCTTTTGTTCCATCATCGCGCCAAAACGATTGGCATTTCGAGTGCGCAAAATAAAAAAATAATATAGAAAAAAATAGAATGTAATTAAATTCTTATTTTTATTAAATTTAAATTACGTATATTATATAATTTATTGTATCCAAATAAGTGTTTGATCCATCGCGCCTTCTGATGCAAATACATTTGTCATTTTACCTGGTACGACTATTACTATTATAAATTAATTTAATCACATGCTTAAAGTTTGTTTTTGGTTGCGGCCATTGCCTTTAATTGTTGAACTGGTTTACAGTAAACCATCTCTCTTGTGGGAGTCTAGTTAACAATATAAAAAAATAAAACCGGTAGGAATGAATGCAATGAAAATGTGTTCGACTGGAGGATGCTCTATTGAATATTTGCTTTAAAGTGAAATAAATATAATCAAAGTCAGAGGAGAATGCAATAGAATTAAATTTGTATAGGTTTAAATCCAGTTGATCGATATTTTGTCCAATATTGTATACTGAATATAACTTTATTTACGCAACTGAAATCAAAAATAAAATTTATCATATTAAAAAAAATAATCAATAACCTTGTATGCTAAACATATATCGATTTTATTTAAAATACTATTGTAAAACACTTTACAATTTCATAACAAGCACATAATATAAGAAAGCTATAACTTATTAAAAATGAAAATTAAAGAAGCAACAGTTGGATTACATGCAGGGTATCCAATGTTCGTCAGCTTGATTCTAAGGCTTTTACCAGTTACTTTTATGATTCAGAAGTTCTGCTTGTTAAAAACATTAACAAAAATTAATTAAAGTGGTGTTAATAATTAGGTTTGCTTAAATTTAAATAATTATTTATTTTTTACTTATAATTTTCTTCCTTGCGCTGCAAGTATGATATAAGCTTGAATTTTATTCCATAGAAAAAAAATATATAAATGGTGTTATCTTCTTAGATTATTTTCTGCCGCCCACAATTTGTTGACAATTCAATAGCTTGACTCAAATAAATTTTTACCAATTCAATCAATAGTTTTATTGTTAATTCAATTTAATAAGTAAGTTCTATATTTGTCTATTGTAAGCAGCTTTAATCTAAAAAGAAAATGTTAGATGTTAAATTAAGCTCAAATGCTCAATTTGTCACAACAAAACGACAACCATGCTAACGAACACAGCTTACAATTAACAATTAAAAATCAGACAAATATGTAAATTGAGGCCTAAATATTGTCAACGGGGTGGGGCTGTTACTTAGAGCCATGACCGTCAGTCAATCAATTTTGCAGTCAATTAAAGTGACTAAACACATTTACTCAGTAGCAAAACAATCTACAATCTTTTAGTTCTCACTTTGTATGTAAAAAACTGGCTTAGTAGGCTAGTTCAAATGTTTGTAAGTCATTTATTTTTTAAGCAACATTTATGGCATTCTCAGATCTTAACTAGAACAATTTAATGCGTAATTTGCACGCAGAAAATGCCACAAAATAAATCTAAATAAATTGTGACAGTTATCGGCGTGCCAAAGTGACCATAAACAACTTTTGCGATTATTTCGCAATTATAAAATTTATTTGAATTTGTAAATTGATTCAATGATATATGAACAGTATTAGAGAATTTTATTTTACATTTAAATAGAAACTTTATTCATCTATTTTTTTTACATGTATTATTTTTTAATAACCTCGAAGAGAATATTATATTTTTTCTGAAGTCCGTATTCATAAGTTATCGTATATACTAACTAGTAAATCCGAATATGTTCTTTATCGAGCGAAATATCTTAATACAAAGTATCTAACATTCAGTTTTTATATAAATACTTGTCACATATTTATGTTTCTTTTTTTTGCATACATTAGAGCGGATTACCAGTTCATATTGCTATCATTAATTGAACAGTAATTTGTTGAATAAACATTTGTTTAAAGCAGGGATTAAAACCGAAACGAATATCGGTTTCAGTTACGGTTTTGGTTATGATCGAATTAAGGTTTTCGGTTATCGGTTCAGCAAAATCTTGGAGTATCGGTTTCGTAACGGTTATCGTTTTTTTTTGTAAGTTTCGGTTTAAAAATACCGGTATGGTTTAAGTTCACAAAAAAAAAAGAAATTAAGGTTTTCGGTTGATCAAAATAAGACGCTTTATTCATTGTTTTACACTAAAAAAGACTTAATGTTATTTTTAGCCTGGAAAATAATGTTATCTGGTGACTGGAATGATCCAGTGTAATGTCTATTTTATTATAATTTGATCTCATATAAATTTGGTTCATTTGGTTTTGAAAATTTTTATTATTTTGATTTTACTGAACTTTGATAACTTTGAACCGCCACAACTTTGTCAAAAGTCAATCAATTTTTATGCGCAATGTAAATTTGAGCATGATTTTACCTTTAAATTCGTTCTGCATTTACATTTTTTTCATATTTGAAAATTTTTGAAAATCGAATTTTTTCGTAATTTTACAGTGTTACCCCTTTATCTTTTTTGATTTTTTCGAAAAAATTAGAATTCTCAAAATGAACAAAATTTAAATGCAGAACGAATTTGGAGGTAAAATCATGCTCAAATTTACATTCCGCATAAAAATTGATTGACTTTTGACAAAGGTTTGGCAGTTCAAAGTTATCAGTACCTGCGACGACCAGAACCGAAATTAACCCTTATAAATCAATCGGTTACTAAACGGTTTTTTCGGTTTAAAGAGTTTCGGTTTATGGGTTTTGGTACAGCGGAAAAATATTTTTTCGGTTACGGTTTCAGTTACGGTTACAAATTTCAATCGGTTATTACGGGTTTAAGGTTACGGTTTCGGTTAAGGTTTTAAGCTGGTTAAAAGCTTAAAAAATTCTAAACCAATTTGATTAAATCATAATAATAATACAATCAGAATTATTATTTTGATTATTATTAATTACGAATTAGATATTTTGCATTGTCGAGTTAAATTTTATGAAATTTTCAATTTCTACATTTTTCTTAAGAAATAAACTTAACTTAACGTTACTACATTTTTTTCTTTTTTTCTATATTTTAAGACCAAGTGAATTAAAAAAAATAAAAAACTTTACATTGTTGTTAACTTTTTCTAATCATTCCATTTGATTTCTTTTTAATTTCAGAGAAAATGTATAGTCAGACTGAAAAGCAGCGCTACGACGGCTGGTATAATAATCTGGCCCATCCCGACTGGGGCTCTGTAGGTATGTGGCACCTATAATCAGACTTGTTTAGTGTTTGTTGTACTATAGAAGTATGTAAATGCGACAACTTTCAAAATGATGTTGAAAGGCGCAATCTACTATAATTGAAATTAGTTTCTAAAGAATGTCAATTAGATGCAAGGGTTCGTCAATTGATCGAACTTGTTGAAATTAGCATAACACTGACACGATATCATATACAAGTACTAGTATTTGCATAGTAACAGCGATTAATTGCGATTTGATTTGAAAATGATTTCAGATAGCCATCTGGTGCGCAAGGCACCGCCCTCCTATTCGGATGGGGTGTACGCCATGGCAGGTGCTAATCGACCCTCGACGAGGCGATTGAGTCGGCTTTTTATGCGCGGCCGCGATGGTCTCGGTTCCAAATTCAATCGAACCGCATTGCTGGCCTTCTTTGGTCAGGTGGTGGCCAATGAGATTGTTATGGCCTCGGAATCTGGCTGTCCTATTGAGATGCATCGCATTGAGATTGATAAATGTGATGAGATGTACGATCGTGAGTGTCGCGGCGACAAATATATACCCTTCCATAGGGCGGCCTATGATCGCAGTACGGGCCAGAGCCCGAATGCGCCAAGGGAACAGGTGGGTGGTCAACACAGTGTGGGGGGTGTGTCACAAACTTGTGTACAAATGTCGCTATAAAACCTACTCCGCAGATAAATCAAATGACTGCTTGGATTGATGGCAGTTTCATTTACAGCACCTCCGAGGCGTGGCTCAATGCCATGCGCTCCTTTCACAATGGCACCCTCCTCACCCAGAAGGATGGCAAGCTCCCGGTGCGCAACACAATGAGAGTGCCTCTCTTCAACAACCCGGTGCCCAATGTGATGAAGATGCTCAGCCCAGAGAGGCTATTTTGTAAGTGCAACTTGTAATAATACAGTCGAATTTCCCTACAGATAACTCTCAGATATTTCAACATTTTTATTTTAATTTTTAATAATTACTGACTATTAACTTACAACACACTTTATCCTTTATTGAAAATCTAAGGTTGTACAGGCAATAAATACGCGGAAAAAACTTTTTTCTGAAGAAAAGTGTTTTAGTTTCGATTAAACTACTATTATAAATAATTGTAATAATAACTCTGGGTGGTCTCGTAACTCTATGGTTAGAGTCTCCGAACTGCCACATTTAGAACTTCAGTTGGAAAATTAACTGGGCTCGGTTCCCTGTACATACAAATATGTTTAACAACCCGAAATATTTATTCTAAACTGTTTGTTTAAGCTCTTTAGGAATGAGACACAATTCACTTAACAATAAAAGAGAGTTATTGCACTTCTCGGATATTTTCTGACATTTTTCACTATTGAATTGCATGTAATTTTGATTGCAAGAAAAATGTGTTCAAAATTTCATTATATGAGCCAAAACCTCTTAAGAGAATAATTCACTATTGGATATTTCACTGTAAGGAGAACACTACTTTATATATATGACGTTCATTATATTAGTTTTTTTCACATTGTTGTATTAACCAATGCCACAGAATTGACAACGTTACATAAGAATACAATAACGATATAATATTGCTTTTCTTGAACCTATTCAGTTCAGCCATTACAAAAAACTTTTACTGTTTTTGGAAATGAAATGCAATATTTATGAATATAAAAAAATGTTTCGAAAGTAGTCAACGTGTCATTATCAATACAATATCTATATACAATTTATATAATTAAAATTAGCCTCTTGGTTCAAAAGAAATGATAAATTCAGTTTAAACCTATTCAGTCAGTGTGTAAGAGAATGCTAATATTTTTTTATTTTTATTTTTTCATCCATATTCTAGTATTGGGTGATCCACGCACGAATCAGAACCCAGCTTTGCTCTCCTTTGCTATACTCTTTGTGCGCTGGCACAATACGTTGGCGCAGCGGATTAAACGCCTGAATCCCACCTGGTGTGATGAGGATATCTTTCAGCGAGCTCGACACACGGTGATTGCCAGTCTACAGAATGTGATTGTCTACGAATATTTGCCAGCATTCCTAGGCTCTCCCATGTCGGCCTATGATGGCTACAAACAGGACGTTCATCCGGGAATTGGACACATATTCCAGGCAGCCGCCTTTCGTTTTGGACACACGATGATACCGCCTGGCATCTATCGACGCGATGGGGAGTGCAATTTCAAACAGACTCCTATGGGCTATCCAGCTATACGTCTCTGCTCCACATGGTGGGATTCCAGCGTAAGTATTTTCTGCTCTAATCCGAGCTGATTTAGTACTCATCATAATCTTTCGCAGGGCTTCTTTACCGACACCAGCGTGGAGGAGGTGCTGATGGGTCTCTCGTCACAGATTTCTGAGCGAGAGGATCCGGTTTTGTGTTCCGATGTTCGCGACAAACTCTTTGGACCCATGGAGTTTACGCGTCGCGATTTGGGTGCTCTAAATATAATGCGTGGACGAGATAATGGCTTGCCCGATTATAATACGGCCAGAGAAGCTTATGGTCTGCACAGACACGTCACCTGGACGGACATCAATCCACAGCTATTTGAAGCTCAACCGGAGTTGTTGGAGTAAGTTGCGAGAGGGAATATTCATAGAGGGAGAATCAACTATCTCAAATTTGATCAATTTAATCAGGGATTAAAAACTTAACCGAAACCGTAACCTTTAACCGATAAAAACCGATTGAAATTTGTAACCGTAACCGAAAAAATGTTTTTCCGCTGTACCAAAACCCATTAACCGAAACTCTTTGACCCGAAATAACCGTTTAGTGACCGATTCATTTATAAGGGTTTATTTCGGTTCTGGCCGTCGCAGCTACTGAGCAACTTTGATAACTTTGATCTGCCACAACTTTGTCAAAACTCAGTCAATTTCCATGCGCAATATAAATTTGAACATAATTTTTCCTCTGATTTCGTTCCGCATTTAAATTTTGTTCATTTTGAAAACTCGAAAATTTCGAACTTTTTATCATTTTCAAAATTTTCGAAAAACTTCGAATTTTTAAAATGAACAAAATTTAAATGCAGATCGAATTAAGATTGAGTTTTGACAAAGTTAGGGCAGTTCAAAGATATTAAAAATCAGTAAAATCAAAATAGTCATGTATAGCTATGAATAACGCTTCTTATTTTATTCAACCTGAAATCTTAACTTTTCTTTTTTGTGAACCGAAACCATATCGGTATTTTTAAACCGAAACTTATAAAAAACCGATAACCGTTACGAAACCGATACTCCAAGATTTTGCAAATCCGAAAACCTTATATCGAGCATAACCGAAACCGTAACTGAAACCGATATTCGTTTCGGTTTTGTTCCCTGAATTTAATACATTCTTAATTGAGAGTGCTTAAGTACAAGTTGCCCTGCGTCCAGCCCCAAGATATCCTTGGTCTTAACTGTTTAATTTTTGTTAATTATGATCAAAATTAACATTCCATCTATTCTACAGCATGCTGAAGGAGGCATACAACAATCAGCTGGACGATGTAGACGTTTATGTAGGAGGCATGCTGGAATCTTATGGACAACCAGGCGAGCTCTTCACCAATGTGATCAAGGAGCAGTTTGAACGTTTGCGTGACTCCGATCGTTTCTGGTTTGAGAACGAACGTAATGGCATCTTTACGGCCGAGGAAATAGCTGAGCTACGAAAGATCACGCTCTGGGATATCATTGTGAACAGCACGGATATTGCCGAGGATGAGATACAACGGGATGTGTTCATGTTTCACACGGGGGATCCCTGTCCACAGCCGATGCAACTGAATGCCACAGAGCTGGAACCCTGCAACTATTTGGAAGGCTACGATTACTTCTCCGGCTCCGAGTTGATGTTCATCTATGTCTGTGTTTTCCTCGGCTTTGTGCCCATACTCTGTGCCGGAGCTGGCTATTGTGTGGTCAAGTTGCAGAACAGCAAACGAAGGAGATTGAAGATACGGCAGGAAGCATTACGGGCACCACAGCAAAAGGGATCGGTGGATAAGATGTTGGCCCGTGAGTGGTTACATGCCAATCACAAGCGACTGGTGACTGTAAAGTTTGGCCCAGAGGCGGCGATTTATACCGTGGATCGCAAGGGCGAGAAACTGCGGACATTCAGTCTAAAACATGTGGATGTGGTCAGTGTGGAGGAATCGGCCACGAATCATATCAAGAAGAAGCCCTACATACTGATGCGTGTGCCCAGCGATCATGATCTGGTGCTAGAACTCGAGTCCTATGGAGCACGCCGTAAGTTTGTCAAGAAACTGGAGGACTTCCTGCTGTTGCACAAAAAGGAAATGACTTTGATGGAGGTGAATCGCGACATCATGTTAGCCCGAGCGGAAACCCGAGAACGACGCCAGAAGCGATTGGAGTACTTCTTTAGAGAGGCCTATGCGTTGACCTTTGGACTCCGACCGGGTGAGAGGAGACGTCGCTCGGATGCCTCCAGCGATGGCGAAGTGATGACCGTAATGCGAACTAGTTTGTCCAAGGCGGAGTTTGCCGCTGCACTGGGCATGAAACCTAACGATATGTTTGTTCGCAAGATGTTCAATATTGTGGACAAGGATCAGGATGGAAGGATTAGCTTCCAGGAGTTTCTCGAGACCGTGGTACTCTTCTCACGTGGCAAAACAGATGACAAGCTGCGCATCATCTTTGACATGTGCGACAATGATCGCAACGGAGTCATCGACAAGGGGGAACTGAGTGAGATGATGCGTTCCCTGGTCGAGATGGCTCGCACTACCAGCCTGGGCGATGATCAGGTCACCGAACTGATCGATGGCATGTTCCAGGATGTGGGACTTGAGCATAAGAATCATCTTACCTATCAAGACTTTAAGCTTATGATGAAGGAATACAAGGGTGACTTTGTTGCCATCGGCTTGGATTGCAAAGGTGCCAAGCAAAACTTTCTCGACACCTCCACAAATGTTGCCCGCATGACCTCGTTCAACATTGAGCCTATGCAGGATAAGCCACGTCATTGGCTGCTCGCCAAATGGGATGCCTACATAACATTTCTGGAGGAGAATCGTCAGAATATCTTCTATCTATTTCTATTCTATGTGGTCACCATTGTGCTCTTTGTGGAACGTTTCATACACTATTCCTTTATGGCCGAGCACACGGACCTGCGGCACATTATGGGCGTGGGCATTGCTATCACGAGAGGATCAGCGGCTTCCCTATCATTCTGCTATTCTCTGCTCCTGTTGACCATGTCGCGGTAAGTACTCTCCATCTGCCCATCTCTTTCTTCTCAATTTTCTTAATATAATTCTTTAAATTAATATAAGCGAATTACTTTCTAATATTTTATCTAAATGCCAAAGGCATCTAACATAAGTATACCCCAAATATTATTAATAATTTATTATACAATTTCTTGAGACCTAAAATCGACTACACTTAAAGGTTTAATGTGACATTCGTCTCCAAGAACGTATAAAAAATGTCATGTATCCTCTCATTATTTATAACTTATTATTATTCTTATTATTTATTACTCTCATTAATTATAACTAATTATTATTCTTGTTAATAATTATTAATTATTATTAACAGTTCCTTACTTATTTTTGCCTTGCCGTAAATATAAACATTTTAGAGATTAGGTGATGTTAACGATTTAGAAATACTCATAAATTATAATGTTTAATTTGATACTCTTATTACACTCCCCGGGCTTATCAAATTTTACCTCTTTATGTTATTATTATTTTGTTTTATTTAAGAAATCAATTTTATCTTTTATCAGATATCTTTTATTACTTTTAATCCTTATATTAATAGTTTTAAAATAACAGCCAAAAAGTTTTTATTTGAAAGAGTCATAATTAAAAAACAGATACTGGCTTTAAAATATATTTTCAGTGATATTTCAGACTTGGGAATTAATTTGTCAGTCACTGTTTCGCATCAATAGCACATCATTCAATTTAAGAACAATTTAAGAATTAAAGAAGTACAATAAAATTTTTTTGACCACCCCAATACAACAAACACGAAATATTAAGTTTGTAGTACAAATCACCTTTCAAAATCTATTTTAAATTTATTTTAAAGTTCTTTTAAAATGAAACACTTTTTTTTTCCAATTCGTCATATAAAAATCTTATAGAAGTAATTTTAGTTAATTGTGTTGTGTTATGTTGTGTACCATTGAAAATATTTAAAATAAATAAATTGCTTTGTTTTAATTGCAGAAATCTGATCACAAAACTGAAGGAGTTCCCCATACAGCAATACATTCCGTTGGACTCACACATTCAGTTCCATAAGATTGCCGCGTGCACGGCGTTGTTCTTCTCGGTTCTTCACACGATTGGGCACATTGTCAACTTTTATCATGTGTCCACACAGTCGCATGAGAATCTCCGCTGTCTTACGCGAGAAGTTCACTTTGCCTCCGACTATAAGCCGGACATTACCTTCTGGCTCTTCCAGACTGTGACTGGCACGACGGGAGTTCTACTTTTTATCATAATGTGTATCATTTTTGTGTTTGCCCATCCGACCATAAGAAAGAGAGCCTATAATTTCTTCTGGAATATGCACACACTATACATTGGACTCTATTTGTTGAGTCTGGTTCATGGATTGGCACGCTTGACAGGTCCGCCACGTTTCTGGATGTTCTTCCTGGGACCTGGCATTGTTTACACCCTGGACAAGATTGTTTCACTGCGCACCAAGTATATGGCATTGGATGTCATCGAGACGGATTTGTTGCCCTCGGATGTGATTAAAATCAAGTTCTACAGGCCTCCCAATCTAAAGTATCTATCCGGTCAATGGGTGCGTCTATCCTGCACAGCCTTTAGGCCCCAAGAGATGCACAGTTTCACATTGACCTCGGCGCCACATGAGAACTTTCTCAGTTGTCACATTAAAGCTCAGGGTCCCTGGACGTGGAAGCTGCGTAATTATTTTGATCCATGCAATTACAATCCTGAGGATCAGCCCAAGATACGTATAGAGGGTCCGTTTGGGGGCGGCAATCAGGATTGGTATAAGTTCGAGGTGGCTGTCATGGTGGGCGGTGGCATTGGAGTCACGCCCTACGCCTCAATATTAAACGATCTTGTCTTTGGCACCAGCACCAATCGCTACTCGGGTGTTGCCTGCAAGAAGGTCTACTTCCTGTGGATCTGCCCATCCCACAAGCATTTCGAGTGGTTCATCGATGTGCTGCGGGATGTTGAGAAGAAGGATGTAACAAATGTGCTCGAGATACACATCTTTATAACCCAATTCTTTCACAAATTCGATCTAAGAACGACGATGCTGGTAAGTCTTGATTAGACTTCTGAAATTTGATATATTTTTACTAAATTCTCCCTCTCTCTCGTTTAGTACATTTGTGAGAATCACTTTCAACGCCTCTCGAAAACCTCGATTTTCACAGGTCTGAAGGCGGTTAATCATTTCGGACGTCCTGATATGTCCAGTTTTCTCAAATTTGTGCAGAAGAAGCACTCCTATGTAAGATCCTCGACAATGTCCGTAAACTTAATAGAAATAATCTATCAAATATCTCATTGCAGGTCTCCAAAATAGGCGTCTTCTCTTGCGGTCCCAGACCGCTCACAAAGAGCGTCATGTCCGCCTGTGATGAAGTGAATAAAACACGCAAGTTGCCTTATTTTATACATCATTTCGAGAACTTTGGTTAAGATTTGTTCTATCGAATTCATCAATTCAATAATTCTACAATTATCTGCCAACAACAACAACAAATGCAACCACAAGATACAAAGACAGAAGATATCTCTGCAAATATGTATATTTATTAAGTTTCATTCATTCAACATTTAACCGAATTTAGAATCTCTCAACCTTCTCTTACTCTATTTAACCACAACTATCTCTCACATACATACAATATACACCTCTACAATTATATGTATCTATATTCTGTACTTATCTGATATACATTTTAAGTATGCGCCTGCGTTCATAATTTAGTCAAGTTCTCTTTAGTGCATTATGAAAATTTCCATTGATATTTAGCTACAACAACAAAGCGGCCTCTACTCGATATGTACTTATATATATGTATGTATATATCTATATTTACATATAGTATATATATACGTATTTTAGTGTACATGTGTATTTATTAAAAATATGATTTGTTATCAGTTTTTGTAAACCGTTCGCATTATTTATTAAAATTTACAATTTAATTGAAACAATGCACAACAAGAATTTTTTCTTTATTTATTAACATTAAATGTTTAATGGTGAGTAATTCAAATTTTGAAATCAAATCAAATGTTTAAAAGGGACCAAAAGTTATTCTTTTTTAAATTTTTATTAAATAAATTATTGAAAATAATATAATGCGTATGATTTTTATTTAACTACGCAAAAACGAATACAATTATTTTTTTGTTATATTTCACACAAAAAGTTGAAATTTAAATTCAAATTCAACAAGCAGTTAAATTTACTTGTAAGCTGTTCAGTAAGCAGTGTAGCAGCAGCTATGCACAATATTTTAAGCCACACTGTAGGCTAGCTAAGAAAGCAGTTTAACACTGCTTGAATTTTCGTTATTAGCAAGCAGCTCTAATATTTTAGGCCGTTCTGTAAATTATGGTTAATTTTTGCTCTAATTTTGAAACAAAATTGAAATTTTTTTTAAAATTTTCAATTCGAAATTAGTTAAAATTAGGGGAATCATTTTGAAAAAGGTTTCAAACTCGTCAGTTCTCGGGGAAGAAGTTAGAAATTTAATTCTAAAAATTAAACAAAAAATAAAAAAATTCTAGATTCAAAATTAAAAAATATTCATAAGAAGAACGTTTTTGGAAAAACTTCTAAATACAGAAATCGTTCTAAGTGCGGTTTTTTTTCTTCTAATTTCTGGTTTTCGTCGTCGGCGACAAAAAATCAAATTTTTTCAGTCTTAAAATTTTCACTCAATTAACATTCTCACTTAATTAATATTTTCACTCACTTTACAAAAACATTTTCTGTAAATTAACATTTTCACTCCATTGTTAAATGACTTCAATAAAGTTTCTGCTCATTTCTGTGCTCTGCTGGTATTTTAACTGGTTTTTGACTTCTGGAATTACGATCGACTGGTATTTTTGTTGACATTTCGTTTGTAGGCACCTTTTGTGTATTGGTTTGCCCTTTCAGTTCCCTCGTTGGGTTGCAGAGATACTAAACTAAATGCAGTTCCAAATTCTCTAACAAATACGTCATAATGTTCTTCACTTAAATTTGAAATTTGGACTCCAACGGGATGTGTAGGACTGCATATCTTGAATAATAGATTGAGACTGACACAACTCCTTCATAAGTATTTTATCCCCATTCCTGACAATCTGTAATAAGGTTTAGGCTTATTGCCGCACCATCTCTTTATTTTTTAAGATAATTACCAAGAGAGAAATACATATTGGTAATAATAAGCAACGCATCTTCGGAAAACGATCGCTAAATGGCAAGAAAAAAGAAAGCATTCGCCTTTTATTCGATTTATATTCCACAAAGCTTATCGATGCAAAACTGGAAATGCCCATTGTAATCACTGTACCCTTATTGACAATCAATATTCACAATAATCTATAATAATAATATTCATTAATATAAACTGCCACTGTCTGACTTGACAAGACCTTTGAATTTACACGAACTTGAATGAAATACATTTTCTTTATCATTTGACGTGATTTTATTTGTTCAGAATTCTGACATGACTGAGAATTATCCTAATACTTCCGAAGCTCTGTCAAAAAATTATAGAAGGCTTCAGTCAACCAAATCTTTTTACTCGTTTCAAATTGAAGAAATGCATTCATCAAATCCTTTTGAGAATCCTTCGTAGCTTGGCTCATCCCACTTATCTTTTGAATGAAATTATTTTTAAATGCATTGATACGAAGATAGAGAGAATCATTTGTTAAATACATCGACTGAAAGAGACCAAATTGACCCTTTGTGTACAGATTGGCTCGTTCAATGAGCTCGTTTTCAAATAGTGACTCCTCACTAAATGCTAAACTACATTCCATTTCAATTTTACCAATATCCGTTTCATTTAAATTTGAACGTTTGTTAATCCAGCGGGTTTTAAATGCCTGCACCCTATCAATGACATATTGTGGAGCTTCTTGGGCATCGATTATCATCTGTGCAAATGACATACCTTTGTCATACTCCGCTTTCATTATTTCATCGAGATAATTTTCGCCAAGCCGCCTTAGTTCACTTATAAGGATTCTATCCCTTTCAGGAATATCTCTAAGATCCCCTCTGACAATACCCTGTAATTCAGTTCAATTTAAATAACATTATATTTGTATTTATCAGTATAATTACCAAGAGAGCCAATCCTATTAGTAGCAAGTAACGCATCTTCAGAAATGTTTTAGCAAACTAGAAATTTACTCAATGAAGCTTAACCGTTTTATACTTCATTTTTCATAGACATTATCAATGCAGAACTGGAAATACCCACAGTTTCAATCGCAATCAACTTTTCACAATAATTATTATTATCACGAGTTTGAGGATAAGGAACTGGAGCTGATTGTGTGACTCGGCAATGAGACGCGTTGTATGAAACGATTTAAAATTCTTTGAAGCAGCAAATAAACAAAGATCTAAAGTCCAAGTCACCAAGCTCTACATTAGATCTTTTGTTTTGAATTAAATTTAAGCATGGTATTTACCATGAATTTTCTAAGAATGCTTTCCTTGCTCAAACGTTTCTCGATATTCGCTTCGGTAGAATAGGTTAGAAATGGATTTGTAGAGTATACATAGCTTTCAGAAAACTTAAGCCTATTTTTCATTATCGGTCGAAACCAACCGGATTGGATAACTATATAATATATCTTCTCAGCTGTCCAATTGCTCAACAACTTAGTTAAGTTTATTATGATAGCTGCATGTAATTATGAATGTGATTGACATTTCATTCTTTACTTTCAAATAAAAACATTGTTTATACATAAGTGTATTGACAATAAACTGATATTTATCGTTGTTTTTTTCTAATACTCTCTTAGAGCTCTTAAGAAGGTAAAGAAATCTCGAACTTTCAAATCTTTTTGATTAACGAAGTCGTCAAATGCATTCATCAAGGAATAGTTGGCTTGCTTTGTTTCCTGGCTCACCTCGGCCATCTTTGGAACGGCAGTGTCCTTGTATGCAGTCAGACGTTGTCTATCCTCATTTTTAGCCTTGACTTTTATGGCACTGAAGGCACCCCTGGTATAGTAGTTTAGTCCACCGTCTTCATCTTTGTACTTTGCCATTACTTCTAACTCCAATGCCACTGGAAACTCCACACTAAATCTTGTATAATCTTCTACACTCACACGTGAAAGTACAGGACGCCATTGGGTTATAAATTCATGCATTCTTTCAATGACAGATTGTTGGGCAACATTCGAATCTATAATTAATTGGGCCACTGTGAGTCTGCTGCTCAATTCCGAATTTAAAGTCACGTTAAGAAGATTCTCGCCAAGCGTCTTTAATTCATTGATAATAACTTGATCTCTTGCTGGCAGCACTCTCGCTGTGGCACTCACAATGATCTGAAATTAATTTTAGAATTAATGAAGTTATATTCATTAAATACCTATCATACTTCATACCAAGAATAGAAAATAACACAACAGAATAAAACGCATCTTTGGGAGCACGATTTTAAATGAACTGAGGACTTGATGGCAAAAGTATTGTCTATTTATACTTTTTCTTCTAAAGAGGTATGTATACTCTTCACTATAATCAATCAATATTATTAAGTTTATATACAAATACTTCTTATCAATTCGAATACTCGGATTTATATTATGCTTTTTAATAGCTCAGATGCCTTTGCATCTTTTACACTTATCAATCGGACAATGAACTCTGATATAAACTTTTCGCTGGACTCATACACAAGATCAGATCAAACATGGGAAATATTAAGATAAGGTCGGGAACCTTTAACAATTTGTATTATTGGTCCAGTAGAACATATCTAATCGATTCTTTGAAAATTGTACAATCAAGTAAAATGTTAAATTTATCATTTGTTCAGTATTATTATTCTATATTTATACGGCCTGAAAATATGCAATAATTTAAAAGCATGCCATTTTAAAACGTAACGTATGCAACCAACCGATAGATGGCGCTTGAATGTCGTTGTTGCTTCAAGTAAAAATCGTTGCTGATTTCTGTTTGCTTAGTATTTCATTTTGTGGACACCTCTTGGAAATTAATCATATCTACCAGGCGGACATACACGAAATTATGGTGATTTGAAAATACAACCGAATTTATTAAAGCATGCCATTTCCAAATAAATTGTTTCGTTAAGTTATGCAACCAACCGATAGACGGCGCTTAAAACCCTTCGCTGTTGCTTCATGTAAAAATCGATGCTGATTTCTGTGTGCTTAGTATTTCATTTTGTGGACACCTCTTGGAAATTAATCATGTTTACCAGGCGGACATAATCGAAGTTATAGCGATTTCAGAGAAACAGACGTGGTCCAATCACTGGAGCTGTGCACCTCGAGAATGTATGCAATGTAATTGTGGTTTTTGATAGTATGTCTCCGCTAGATGGCGTTTAAGCACCTATTACGCAGACAACACATTCGTTAAGCCTAGTCAATAAAATAATTTGTTTATATTATATATATTATTTTATTTTATTTTGATTTGATTTCATATCTCATAAATGTACTCATTTAAATTAGACAGATACAAGACATATAATTTGTTATACTGTATTTAATATATATTAGCAGTTAGTTGATGGTTTTGTTGTTCATTCGCTTTTATGGTTTAGGAATTCTTGTGCTTGTTAATTTAACTATTTGTTATGGATCGTTTTGGGGATTTGGGATTTACGTATATTATTTTCGCAAATATATGCTGCTGCTGTGGTAAGCGCTGTATGGCATATTAATAAATTGTTTAAATAGTTATTTTGTTTTTATATAAATATGCAATATGTTTGTAACAATATTTAATGGTAATTATGCAAATAATTAAACTAAAGTGAAAGCTTTTTCCTTTAAATGTACATCTTGTAAATTGGTAGTAGCAAAAACTTAATGCTACATTTACAATAGATTTTTTGTTTGTTTTTAGATATTTTGTAGGTTTCCCTTGGGTAATGGTATAAAAATTTGATACCGCCGTACAATTTGTTACTTAAATATAATTTGGGGATTTTTGGTTTTTATTTACAAAACATTTTATTTTAAGCAAGTGTTTAACATTTAATGTTGAATTTTCTTTCACTTTCTATCTCATTTTATCTATTTTTTTTTATCGGGTCGTGTTGACCTGACGCAAATGGTCACCATGTTATTTTGAAGAAAAACAGTGAATAGAATGAATAGTGGAATGAATGCTATTTTGATGTATTTTCTTTTTTGTTTTTGGGCAATATGCATTTTTAACAAGTGCGCTAAAAAGTGCAATTTATATTAATCGGATGCTGGCGAGTATAAAAGGATGATAGCTTAGTGGATTTATAGATTGATAGATTGGTGCAAATGTAAACTTCTTGGAACTGCTTTTGAACTTGTTCGCGAAAGTAGTGCAAGAAATTTAATTTGTGTGATTGAACATCAAGTGGTGTGCGTGTGTCTGTGGCGTGTGTGGTGTGTGTGGTGTGTGTGTGTGGGGCAGTTTCCATTGGCGTTCAGTAACAACGCATAAATTTGGCATGTAAGAAGTTGTTTGTTGTTTATGTATATTCATTTTCAGGGACATTCTATTCAGCTCCCGCCGAGCTGTCAGGGGTTACATTGGAGTCCAAGCTGGCGCAATCGGATTCCGGATCCTGATTCTCTGAGTAGTTGGCAGCCTCCTGCAGTCGCATCAACATGTTAAGCTGTAAAATGTAAATGGGATTATTATTTAACATATTTGATAAATACTGTCGCACTTACCAGTGGATCCTGTTGCTCGCCATTGCTGAGGGCCACGCCCTCTAGGCCCACATCCTCGGCATTGATCTGGCGTAGCGGCGGCACAGAGTCCGGGCCATAGGGCCAGGGATATGAGTTGCGGATGAAGACCGAGGGATCGTTCCACGCACCGCCACGTCGTCCGTAGAGCTGAACTCCCTCGCGCACCGCCTCGATGAGGTAGGGCGACAAGTGATAGTTCCAAATGTCCGTGAACCACACTTGGGAGTCCTTGAGGTCCAGCGGACAGGAGAGAAACAGACGTGGTCCAATGGTCACATCACTGGAGCTGTGCACCTCGAGAAACCGATTGATGTGCTGCCACACGGATGGTAACCAGGCCAACACCGCAGCCAGCTCTGGCTGTGAATGTTGCGTCTGCAACTCCAGTTGGAACAGACGGCGACGCAGGAATCGACCCAGAAATCCCTTAACTGGTTCCATGTGATTCGCTGTGAGCACCTGTCAATGGGAAAGATTCAAGTTACTCAACGGAGACTAGTCTGAGAAGATGAGACTTACCCAGCGGAAGTTATGATGCAGCTGCAGATTGGTGGTGTTACAAGTCGCCTGCGACATGGTGCCAATGATGCAGGGCAACTTTGTGGCCGGTCCAGCGCTGAGCAGACAGGAGAAGACATCGCCCAGCGCTGAGGCATGATGCAAATTGTCCAATATGATCACAGATGGCAGCTCCGAGACGCCATTGGCAATGGCCGCCTGCTCGGCAATGTGTCCCAGATATTGACGCAGATCCTTCGAGGTCTTGTGGTCCACGCTGCAAGCGGAAACAGTTTAGAAATGGCAACAACAACAAGATTTAAATTATAAGAGCAAAAATAAACAACAACAACATACAACAATAATCTAGCAACATACGAATGTCGAAAAATATAAATAAATCTTAGAATATGAAAATACTAATTAGGAAACCAAAATTAATAATAATGTTATTAGAAAATTATAGGAAATGCCAAAATCAAATATGTTTTAATAAAAATTAGCGATTTTAGTTTTGGCATTTCAAATTCTTCCTACCACTGCTAAGTTTTAGAATTAATCTCAAAAATTGCCAGCAATAAGACAAAATTTATTTAAAAATAGCTAGAATCTACACATAAATATTTGGTGCCACCTTGTATAATAAAATATATTTAAAAATAATATCCAAAGTCCGAAAAATCACAGCTACTTTTTCTAATCTGTCAATTTCCTATTTTATTTACTCTGAATATTTTTTTTAAGTTGAATTTCCTAATTTCAGATACATTTGTTTGTCATTATTACCTTCTTCCTACCACTGTTTTTTATTATTGCCAAGTCCTAGAATTATTCTTTAAAATAAACCAGCAATAAGACAAAATTTTTTTAAAAAAATCTAGAATCTAGGAGAGTATACACATAAATATTCTGGTGCCACCTTGTATAATAAAATATAATATAATATATTTAAAAATAATATCCAACGTTAGAAAAATCACAGCTACTTTTTCTAATCTGTCAATTTCCTATTTTATTTACTCTGAATATTTTTTTGAAGTTGATTTTCCTAATTTCTGGTCCCTTTTTTTGTCATCCTTATTTTGGTTTCTTAAAGTTTAATTGCTTGTTTTGTAACTCTTAAAAGAATATTCGGAATTCGTATGAGGTACCAATAATCTATGATCAGTAATTACAAGAACGATAATAACTGATGTTGTGGTAGATGTTTACTTGCAGAATTTGGTGGATCTAAGGTGCCACTTACTTGAATGTGGCTATGGCCTCGGAGGGATTGCCACGGCCGGCACGTGCCACCAGGAACTCGGCCAGGCGGCGAGCCAGATAGGATTTGCCCGTGCCGCTGGGACCGCACAGAATGAGGCGTCGATGCTCAGTGAGCAGACTTATATAGCGATGGACAATACTCCGGGGAATGAGGCTGTCGAAGGCCAGGCTGCCCACACCCTGGAGGCAGATGTAGAGGGTCTTCACATTGCCAACAATGTAGCCGCAGGGCAGTAGCTCCGGGAAACCCATTTCCGGACCGCGCTTGGCCTCGCCCAAATGATACGACGTTATGGAGTCCGTGTTGAGGCCCAAATTCGTGCCGGGATCAATGCGTGCCACGTAATCCTTGAAGGTCTTGCGCACAATGTAGTCCAGATTCTGCCAGGTCGTCTTGCCCGAGATGTACGTGCAGGCGATAACGAACTCGTTGCAACTGGCGGCCGTGTAGGCAGCTCCTTGTCGGTCACCCTGCTGTGCCTGGGCCTCCGTCTCGTGGCTGGCGATGATGGCGCCATTCGCATAGAAGTCATCCAGCTCGAGCAGCTCCTCGCAGTACTTGGCGAAGGATTCGGGCTGTCCCAAGTAGCAGGCAATGGCAATCTTCTTGCCATCGCACACATCCGGCAGCTCCTCCACAGCACTGGCCATATGCACTGGACTGCTAAGCTGTGTCGCCTCCAGCGCCGGCGGCGGTGGTGTCAGATCAATGTGTGTGTTGGGACTCAGCGGTGCAACGGCGGATGCACTGGGTGCTGGCGGTGGTGGTGGCTCTGGAGCTGGTGCCGGCGGCATGCAATCCTCCTCTAGTTCCTCGGTCAGACGCGGAGGCAGCTCCATGGGCGGACGGGCATTGCCATCGGCCAGCGAGTAACGACGCGAGGCATCCGAGCCAGCGCCACCTCCACCTCCGCCCAGGGAACCATTTGGACTGATGGCCTGGCCCAGACTAGCCTCGGATCCGGCCAGCGAGCGACTGGTGACCAGTTTCTGGAGACGTTCATTGTTCTGCTTGAGGGACATCATCTCGGAGCGCATTTTGTTCATCATATCCTTGAGGCTCTCCAGCTGCGAGGCGGAACTCAGGGCCTCCAGCCGGATGTCCGTCAGTACGAGGTCCTTTTCTCGCAGTTGCTTCTTCAGATCCTCGACCATCTGCTGATCCTCCGGGTCAATGGCATCAATGGGCTTGGCATTGTCAATGAGGGTCACCGTCTTGGCAGGACTACTCTGCTTGCTGGACGCATTCGCCACATTCGGCAAAGGAGGCGCCGGCTGTGTGGCCAATGCGGCCAGACCCAAAGGACCCTCGCCATGTCCATGTCCATGGCCATGACCATGACCATGTCCATTGTGGAGTGGCGTCTTGCTGGAGCTATGCTCATGCTGATGTTGATGCTGTCCCACATGGCGACTGGTCTTTGAGATCTTGGCATTGCGGGAGAAGGCCTTGGTGAAGCTGCTCCTCAGCCAGCCCTTCTTCTTGTTCGCCTTGTTCTTATCCTGCGCTGCCGAGCAGCCCGAGCTGATGGAGTTCAGGGAGCACATGGAGTCCGTGCTGTGCTGTCTCTGCATGCCCATTCCCACTCCCATTCCCATTCCCAAGCCATTGGGATTCGGATTGCCATTGGCATGACCTGGTCGGGCATTACCAGACGGCACTGGAGGCGGCTTCTGCTGCAACATGAGCTCGTTCTGGGTCTGACCCTGCGTCTGCACGCCCATGCTCTGCATGTGGGCAGTTGTGAGTCCCGCCTGGATGGACTGCTTGCGCAACAACTCAATTGTCTGCCGCATGTCAGTCAGCTCCCCATCCTTTCGCTCCGCCGTCGCCGTCAGCTGCTGCAGGCGATTCGTCATGTTGGAGAGCGACTGCTCAAATGCGGACACCACATGCGCCTGCAAAAGAGAAGCAAAGAGAGAGAGAGATAAGTCAGAGGGGGGAAACAGGTAAGTTCGATTTGCCCAAGAACTGCATTGAGTACTTTCTGACTCCCGACAATTTATCATCCCATCCCTTCTCCTTCAACCTCAACCCGTCTCGTTGCACGTCTCAATCGTGCGTCGCATTTTAAGCCCTGTTTTATATGCAAGCGACTTCTCAACAAACCAATAACAACAACAACAACATCAACTAGAAGAAGAATGAAACCAACAACTGATGCAACAACTGTAATGTGCACCAGAGATGTGCATCTAAAAACATCGGAACATCGATACACTTATCTATTTTTAAGGACATGTTTGTTGATTTTAACTAGAAATTTTCCTTCGACAAATCTAGTGAAATTAATTGATGTTTATGAAAACATAGGTGTATTTTGAAATTGCAAAAGTTTTTAATATGACAAAGTTTAGATAGTGATGGAATATTGCATATGCGTTTTAAACAGGGATTAAAACCGAAACGAATATCGGTTTCAGTTACGGTTTCGGTTATGCTCGAATTAAGGTTTTCGGTTATCGGTTATGCAAAATCCTGGAGTATCGGTTTCGTAACGGTTATCGCTTTTTTGGAAGTTTCGGTTTAAAAATACCGATATGGTTACGGTTCACAAAAAAACAAGAAATTAAGGTTTTCGGTTGACCAAATTAAGTAGCTTTATTCATTGTTTTACATGAAAAAAGACTTTATGCTTTTATAATCCATACTGGAATGATCCTGTGTAATGTGGATTTTATTATAATTTGATCTCATATAAATTTGGTTCGTTTTGTTTAAAAGTTTAAATTATTTTGATTTTACTGATATTTGATAACTTTGAACTGCCGAAACTTTGTCAAAAGTAGATAAATTTCCATGCGCAATGTAAATTTGAGCATGATTTTACCTCCAAATTCGTTCTGCATTTACATTTTTTTCATTTTAGAAAACTTTTGAAAATCGAATTTTTTCGAAATTTTACAGTGTTACCCCTTTATCTTTTTTAATTTTTTCGAAAAGATACGATTTTTCAAAATGAAGAAAATTTAAATGCAGAACGAATTTGTAGGTAAAATCATGCTCAAATTTACATTCCGACTAAAAATTGATTGACTTTTGACAAAGTTATGGCAGTTCATAACAGGATCTATATACCTGTGTTTTCAATTTCAGTTTAATAGAGATTACTATGATTTGTAATATAGATCCAATGATCGTATTGAAATCAAAGAAATGCCCAGCATTTATGTGCGTGACTAGTTCGTGTCGTGTCAACACGCTGTCATCTCTAGCCTGAGCTGTCCCAGATGACTCATGGCTTATGACAGAGCCTATTTAAGCAACGCTTCACAAACTTTTTACAAAACTTGCTTTATAACTCCCTCAATCTGGCTGTCAACTGTCCAGACACCTGTGCCATAAACAAGCATTAGAAGACTCTGTCTCCAACCAGGTCCAGTAAAGCACAGAGAGCTCCAGGCAACCAGACGGCAAATCGGGAAATGGGGAAGGCGGGAAAGCAGCTCCTCAACTTATCGCCAGGCACAAGTTCATGAAAAAGTCATCGTGGAATATTTTTATGATGCGACGTGACCGACGAGCGTCGTTTTGCTTTCTGAGAGGTCATCACAAGGAGAGAGAGTGAGAGAGAGAATGAGTAGAGAATGTCGGAGAAAGAGAATAATTCAAACTCAAGCCCAAAACCGTCTCGGAATCGGACTAACTACATCAAGCTAATGAGCGCTATTAGAGTCGAAAATAAAGTGACTCAGCACGGAAGTTGTAATTGCAATTTGCTGCTCACAAAACAGGAAGGAGGAGAGCATAATGTAGGGGAGTACTTTGAAAGGGGTAAGGGTGGAAGAGGGGCTTAGAAATGCATCATAAACTCCACTTATTATGAAACTTTAGCTGCGACTTGTCAAGTAATTGACGTAGGAACAAACTGAATGCCTTCATTTATCATCGTACAATTGATGTTTGGTTTTTTTTGTACAGTAGTCACTGAATAGAACAATTCCAATTTCCGTAAAGATTCTACTTACTCCAGTAAAAACTATAACTAAAGAACGTTTTTAGAAAAAGAGTTCCGTTAAAGGTGATTCCTTTTTATATTAAGTTATATTTATTTATATCAGGGATTAAAACCTTAACCGAAACCGTAACCTATAACCGATAAAAACCGATGGAAATTTGTAACCGTAACTGAAACCGAATCCGAAAAAATTTTTTTCCGCTGTACCGAAACCCAAAAACCGAAACTCTTTAAACCGAAATAACCGTTTAGTAACCGATTCATTTATAAGGGTTTATTTCGGTTCTGGCCGACGCAGGTACTGATAAATTTGAACAGCCATAACTTTGTCAAAAGTCAATCAATTTTCATGCGGAATGTACATTTTAGCATGATTGTACCTCTAAATTAATTCTGCATTTAAATTTTCTTAATTTTTAAAAATTTTTGAAAATCGAATTTTTTCGAAAATTTACAGTGTTACCTCTTTGTCTTTTTTCGAAAAAATTAAAAAATGAACAAAATTTAAATGCAGAACGAATTAAGAGGTAAAATCTTGCTCAAATTTACATGGCGCATGAATATTGATTGAGTTTTGACAAAGTTATGATAGTTCAAAGTTATTAAAAATCAGTAAAATCAAAATAATCGAAATTTTTAAATCAAACTAACCAAATTCATATAAGATCAAATTATAATAAAATCGACATTAAACTAAACTGCTCCAGTAACCAGAAAACATTATTTTCCAGGCTAAAAAGAGCATTAAATCTTTTTTCATGTAAATCAGTGAATAACTCTTCATATTTCGATATTAATTAATACTTATTCAGGAATAGAAACTGCTACACGAATTAATCTTTAATAGCTCAGTTCACTACCCCAGGCGACATGTACATAAAAGTCTTATATTTAATGACCAAATAATATTCAACTATAAAAATAGCTTGTTTAAGGAAACAATGAATTTACAATGAAACTTTAAGCTTTAATCAAAGCTATGATTTTTGTAGCGTTACTTGCTCTGCTACCTCTCTCTCTCTCTCTCTCTCTCTCTCTCTCTCTCTCTCTCTCTCTCTCTCTCTCTCTCTCTCTCTCTCTCTCTACGTATTTAATTTTTTGGTCTCCCTTGTTTTGCTTGATATTTTTCTATTTAACTAACTTGGTTAATTGAACGTTTAATTACCATTAGCATTGGCATGCGGTTGTTTCATTGGAAATTCAATTACTAATGCAATCGATTAGAAATATGAATAAATGATATCATCCGCATTCGATAGTTGAGCTAAGCTGTGTATAAGAATAAACAACAAATAGGAAGACTTTACATTTATCGAAATACAAAAGTAAAGTTGACTATTGCAGTTACTCTTTATCGTATCATCTTCTCTCATTTCCTCCCCGACATCGGGTGCTTTACGTGCCCATGTTTCGTTTATTGATAAACATCTAACACGTTTCACATTTTAATTTGCGTGCCGCTTATGCAAATTAAGTCAAGTCGACACGCTCAATAGTTACAACAACAAGAACATTAAGTATTTTAAGTAAATGAAAAATAAGTCAACAAAATGCTAAAAGCAAATTGTTGACCAGCTTTAGAACTTGAACGTTTATAGAGTTCAAGGACGCCAATTAAATTGCCAAGTTAAGTGAGTTGAGTTTATATTTATACTCCTCAATCTAACCTATCTCAAGCTTATTGGGTGATTTTTGATTTTCCCACATTTTCTCTATATGTCACAAAAAACGTTCTCCATATTCTTTTTTTTTTCCTATCTGTTAGATGGCTTGATAATTCAGTTTAATTATTGAGCCGAAGTTTGATAAACTTCTAAAATTTCAACAGTGCCATTTGAAACTGGAACTATTCTCCTCTATCTCCATACTTCCTCCCGTTCTTGTCTTTTCTCTCCATGGATTATCTCTTCAGTCGTTGTATCAATTAAATTTGATGATAATTCTGTCTAATTATAACCTGCCCAAGTTTGCTAAACTTCTAAAATGTTTACAGTGTTATCCAACTCTGAAGTCACTCTCCCTTATTTGTATATCTGCCTCCTTTAAATTCATATCTCTCTGAGCATTCTTCTCCTTAGTCTCTTAGTATCTATTAAATTTCTTGATAATTCGGTCTAATTGCTGTCAGCCCAAGTTTGTCAAAGTTTTCAAATGCTCACAGGGTGTTATTCAACACTGCCGCTATTCCTATTCCTGCATTGTGTCTTGTGTCACGTTACTCATACGCAGCGTAATCAATTTCTATGTTTGCCTCTTGCCACGTGCTACGTGCGGCGCTTGCACAAATGATGCAGACTTTTATCTCTAACAAATAATATGAAAAGTTGAAAGTGGAAGTACGACTCCAAAAGGTGTGTCCCGAAATCCTCCACATCGTAGGGGATTCAACTGAGAACTCTCGCTACGTGGCTTTTAATTTGCAGCTGTTGATTGTAATGTGCTCAGAGTGTGTGTGCTTCAAGTAGGTAGATAGAAGACGGGGTGGAGGAGAAGCTTCGACTGGAGGCACGTTTTGTCAAGCGATAAATATAATTTAATTAGTCTGGCAACGCCAGCGCAAGAATTTCTTGACATGTCGCCTAATTTGAATAAATTTTTTGAACAGGCAGAAAGACAGAAGGAATGAGAATTGTTATTCAACTTTAAAGTGTTGCTTAAATTAATAATACCCGTCTGCTCATGCGTACAGGGTATCAACATAATGAGCAACAGGGAATGGCATTAAAAAAAAACGCATAACAACGACAAAACAAACGGAAGTGCAGCCAACTCATAATGAACAGCAACAATGACAACACTTGCAACAACACAGACGCAGCAACAATATATTTATTTGCAACGTCCCTTCATGCTACAGTGTTTAATGTAGCTGTCCAACTTTACAGTGACTCTCAAACTGCAGTGCTTCGTTTAGTGCAATATGTTGCTGTTGCAAATGTTGCAGTTTGTTGTTGTTGTTGTTGTTGCACTTCATTAGCACAGTGATGGCAACGAAGCGTAGAGAGACGCGTTCTGCCTCGATTAACAATGCTAACGAAAAAGGGGAGAGGGAGCGAGACAGACAATCAGAGAAAGAGAAATATACACAGAGAGAGAGAGAGAGAGCAGAATTGTCAGTTCTGCAATGCTGCATATGCTAAACGAACAACAACAACAGCAACAAGAATTGCCAACTTTAATTTGACTGTCAATGTTGCTGTTGTCGTAGTTGCTGCTGCTGTTGTTGCTGCTGCTGTGGCAGAGTTGAATTTATTGCTGGCAATTTAGCAGATACCACAAAGCAAAGTTCAAGTTCAATGGCAGCCACAAGAGCGACAACAACAACAAAGACAATTTGGCCTTACAACAACTTGCTTTCTATTCAAAATAGTTGCAACAGCAACTAACCGTATCAAATAGTTGCTGTCGTTGCTGATAGTGTTGCTATCAGCTATAGATAAATGTTAACTATTGATAAGACGGCAGCGACCTTCGATTAGCTTTATAGTTAGTTAGATCTTAAGTAGGTCGACAGCAACAGGAGCATGTTCGCTGTCCATGTTGCTGGCGTGCATAAATCATGTGCCACCACTTGACAAATGCTGCAAACATCGGGCTGCCATGTGTTGCCACTGCCTGTGGCAGCAACAGCAATAGCAGCAGCTGTAGGCGTGTGCACTTTAACCTTTTCAAATGATTTATGCAGCAATTGCAACTGCAACAACACTTGACATTTGTTTGCCGGGATAAAAGCAGAAACTCTGAATATCTGTAACAATTGTCACTGCCATTTGATTTATTATGCGAGGGCGTTTTGTGGGGGGCGTGTTACCAGGAATTGAAAATTTCTATAGCATTCACTCAAGGCCAGTGAAAGTTTGACAGCCGCAGGCAGGCGAGTCTATTCATAATAAATGATTAATAAAGGTCATGAGTCAAGTTGCAAGTTGCCAGTTGCAAGTTGCAAGCTACAAGTTGCAAATTGCAATTATTAATTTGCTGAAGGTTTTTTTTAGCCTCAGAGGTCTGATGAATTTGACCTTCACGTCAAGGAAAACGAAGATTTCTTCCTCATTGTAAGATTGATTTGTCATCATGACAAGGACATCTTGATTTGTGAGAAATGGATAGTTAAAGGCAGGGATTAAAATCTTAACCGAAACCGTAACCTTTAACCGGTAATAACCGATTGAAATTTGTAACCGTAACTGAAACCGTAAACGAAAAAATATTTTTCCGCTGTACCGAAACCCATAAACCGAAACTCTTCAAACCGAAATAACCGTTGAGTAACCGACTGATTTATAAGGGTTAATTTCGGTACTGGCCGTCGCAGGTACTGATAACTTTGAACTGCCATAACTTTGTCAAAAGTCTATGAATTTTTATGCGGAATGTAACTTTGAGCATGATTTTACCTCCAAATTCGTTCTGCATTTAAATTTTGTTCATTTTGAAAATTCGAATTTTTTTCGAAAAAATTAAAAAAGATAAAGATAAAATTTCGAAAAAATTCGATTTTCTAAAATTTTCTAAAATGAAAAAAATGTTAATGCAGAACGAATTTGGAGGTAAAATCATGCTCAAATTTACATTCCGCATAAAAATTGATTGATTTTTGACAAAGTTATGGCGGTTCAAAGTTATCAAAGTTCAGTAAAATCAAAATAATCAAAATTTTCAAACCAAATGAACCAAATTTATTTGAGATCAAATTATAATAAAATCGTCATTACACTGGAGTATTCCAGTCACCAGATAACATTATTTTCCAGGCTAAAAAGAGCATTAAGTCTTTTTTCATGTAAAACAATGAATAAGGCGTCTTATTTTGGTCAACCTAAAATCTTAATTTCTTTTAATTCCTATTTTTTGTGAACCGAAACCATACCGTTATTTTTAAACCGAAACTTACAATAAACCGATAACCGTTACGAAACCGATACTCCAAGATTTTGCATAATCGATAACCGAAAACTTAATTCGATCATAACCGAAACCGTAACTGAAACCGATATTCGTTTCGGTTTTAATCACTGGTTAAAGGAAAATAAAACATATAACCTAAGTAAAACAATATTATCATTTTAATACTATTTACAAGAATTAACTTTAATATTAATGTTCGATTTGGAGTATATTCTCATATTCTTCATATATATCTTTTTAGAACTTTGAGAGAATTAGACCATTAATTAGACTAGTTAGTAACATCAAACCCAAACCAAGTAAATCTTCAACACAAGTTTGGTTAATAAAGCTGAAAGTTAAAGAAATAACTTGACCAGCTTTGCTATTTTAAGTCAATTCATAGAATTCTTAGTAGAACCTATCGACTTGTGTAGATAACTGCAGTGGACTATTCTACAAATACATCGTAATCATGGGTAGACATTAGATAAGATAGCATATACTTTTTAGTAGCTGAAGTCTGCGTAAATCTTTATCTAATCAAAAGTTATATTCAAGTTGCAAATATATCAAAGTTTGTTTCACTTCTTATTTTTTTCATAGTTCTCATTTCAGTTTCTCTAAATCTTAGCAAAAAGATCAATTGCGAAATTAATAAAAAATCATAGCTGACTTTTTAATTCATTTATTTTTAATAATTTTTATTTTTTATATTTTAATTTACAAATTTTAAGCTTATATCTTTTATTCTTGTTTTCTCATTGACTTGCCACTGAGTCAACGCCCCGAAAATTGTTTTCTTCATCCTTTCAACCTAAGGTGATCATAACAGATCTGCCGCCACATAATAAACTGATTAACAAACTAATCCATTCTGATTGTTTACGGTGTGTCTGCGACTGTGTGTGTGTGTGTGTGTGTGTAATTCTGTGTGTATTTGTATAGCTAAAGATGCGACATGCGCATCATTGCCACTTGGTTGAGTTCGGGTCTGGGGATTGGACTTTTATCGAAAGAGAAGACGGACTGTGTGCAAAAATAGCAAATCATCATTAAGATCTTGTGTGTAAACTGTGATCAAGGAGGAGGAGGACTGGCTATAATGCCTGAAGTGAGAGAAACGGCACCACAGACACACTGAACCCACACGGGTCCAACAACAAGCCACATTCACAGTCAGACTCAGACTCAGATTCAGAGTTAAAGTCTTTGATCTTACGCCGCATTGAAAGAGGTCTACAGTGACTGCAACGGAGTATGGACAGTGGCTGCTAAAAGACAAAGACGAAGACTGCTGTCTTTTTATTATTTACACAACAATTCTACAATTCTACAGTTTATCAGTTATTCATTTCTTCAGTTTCCAACTCTCGCAACTCTTTCGATGCAATTTTCATGACTCTGAAAATTTGTGGGATTACACAAATTTTGTGGTTTGGCTAATGGCCAGTCTAACAACAACAGCAACAACTGTGACTTACGATACCCCCAAGTGTGGATTAAATTGATGTGAGCACGGGAACTTACCTGTAAAGAAAAAGAAAAAAGAAAAAGAGATTGTAAATTTCAACTGCAATTTATATTATGTGGACAAAATCGTAAAGTGCAAATTGCACATATAGGCAATTTAAGAATTGGATTTGAGCATTAGATTCGATAAGATTGGGTACGTAATTGGCAGCTAATAAGATAAGCTATACGATAAGGGTTGAGTAATAGTATAGAAAATACCAGAATACACTCTTACTTATAAGGATATATGTATTAGAGGTTTCCAATATTATTGTATAACAAGAGCTAAGTTTGGCTTGCTTAATTTTAATTTAAGGAACTAAAAGCAATCCACATTTTTAGTAAAATTTGCAACAGACTTGTTTTAGTTTCAGATAATTAGTGCTTAAAAACACATAATGTTTATTGTTTAAGTTTTATTACATATTTGTTTTGTTTATAGAATTTAATCTCAATCAATTTGCATTATTAATTTTCCATTTTGATTGCTTAAAGTTAGTTAATTAGTTAGTAATTTGCTTCAAGAATACATTTCCATCATTGTAATGATCAATATTTTAATTAAATATTTATTTAGACAAATTAATTAATAGCGATTTATTTCTTAAACCTTTATAACATTTCAAAATAATAATTTTGTCAAAGTAACCAGGTCTATAAAATGGTCAAACATATTAAGACTAACTAAACTCAATTCGTGCATCTAATTAAAAAATTGGATACGCTATAAATATTTTTAAATATCCAATGTTCCACTCAACAAATCCCCTTCATCAAATGACGGTTCTATCACATTTTTATTTTTCCCCTCGAAAAAAAAACATCAATCCCATTTTCCACTTAGAAATCTCTGTTTTCCCCTAACCCTTCGATAGTCTGTAATGACTTGTCTTGTCACGATCAATGTCCATTGAAGTGTTCGCTCTGTTTGAGTTTTTATTGATTATTGGATTTCAAGACCGGAAGCAACAAGACGACACACACGTTTAGGATAACAACAAGAAGTGATGTGTGTGTCTGTTTGGGTTTAAAAATAAAACTCATAAGGCTGCACAATGAAGAAACAGACCTCAGAGCTTAGACCTTTAGTCCAGCAACCAGTTTTTAGCAAGATGATTTTTACTTTAAAATTCAAATCTCTTATTCTTTTTTGTTTTTCTTACGAGTATATAGTATCTAGAAAGACTCGTGAGAGGCAGTCAGTCGCTGGTTTACTGAGTTTATTTGTTTGTTTGTTTTGGTTTTGATTCTGGTTTACTTTATGTTCGAGTTTGTTTGTACTCTGCGCTGATTTCCTTGGGGAGAAGAAGACTGTCTGTCGTTCGTCCTGTCTGCACTCGTCCTCTGTCCCCTTCTGAAACAGCTTCATCATCAGCGTTCAATTCTCAATTCAAACTCAAGCCTTTGTCTCTATTAAACTGAACTCGGAAACAAGTTTGGACCAGTCAAAGGGAACTGAGAACTTCGTACTTGAAACAGGTTTCTAACCAATTCTTTTCATTTCGGGCCAAGACACCTGTGACTCTATGAACTGCACGCTCACGTGCCCCCGATTGCTTGCACCTTGTTGCATAGCCGAATAAATAAATATTTATGAATTAAGTAGATACAAATTGCATTTGTCATAAATTAAAAAAAACTGTGCGCCCCATGGCGGCTGTGGCAGCTGCAGCTGAACATGTTGCACAGAATTTAAGAACCAAAAAATTGAACACAAAATGCATGTTGGAAAAAATACTAAATACCAAAATAACTGCGCATAGATCAGGTGTTGCTGTCATGTTGCTTTTGACAAAAACACAAGCCGCCAAAGAGAAAAAAAATGATAAAGAGTCGGAGAGAGCGAGAGTCATGCAGTAAGTCAGTCAGTCAGTCAGTCAATCAATTCATTGAGCTCTCAGTGGGTTGCTTTGTGCCAGCCGCTAGCCTGGCAATTAAAATGAGATACACTCAGAGAAAATAACAACAAACGTGCTTGCTTTTGTAACATCCAAAAATAAATAATTTAAATACTATTTTTTCTTTTGTATAATTATAAAATTAAACTGATTAGTGAATTCTGTTATTTCTGACTGCTTTATTTCATTAGAATTTCTTGTATATTATTTGACACAATTTTTATATTAATTCTATCACAGAATAATTTTAAACTAGTACTCTGAAATAAAGTCAGAAGTTATAATTTAATTGATAATTACGTAACTTTCTTAAAAATCTTATTTATATCTTCCATTAAATTTGAATAGTTTTCATGTTTTCTCTCAGTGCACATATTACAAATTTATATATCATACATTTCATGTGCAGGCAGTCAGTCAAGCAGTCAGCAGACTGTCCACAATCACCACATCTCGTTTATCAAACAGAAATTGTTTTAATAAGCGATGCCAAAAGATAAAAACTAACGAGTTACTTAAGGCCAGTAGAGTATCTATGCAACTGCAAATGTTCCCCACCACTTACCCCTAGACTTGCCAATTGCTTGGCATTTTGTCAGCTCTCTGACGTTGTGTACAGTTTTTATTAATTATGCATGGCGCTACTTAAAAGATACGAGCGATACATAACCGATAAACGAGTATCTGCTGCGAAACTAGAGCAAAACTTGAAGAATTGTCCTTGGAATCGGATCCAAAGTGGAGTTTGACTAAAAGACCAATTAATTAATTTGACATTAAAAGTATCAACTATGTGGTAAATATGCTGACTTCAGAACTGGAAAATATCTATTAAATTGGTTATAAAAAAGATGAATTTATTTAATAGTAAATACATTTAATAAAAAAAAAGCCATCAATTAGGCTTCTTAAATTGTTAATAATCTATTTGTTAACTTTTGTTATGCAGGTAAATTTTCTGTATTTGACATTTAATTGAATCATTCTATGAATTTATTACCCATGTAAAATTATTGTCACGCCTATCGAAATCCATTAAGCAATCAAAAACACATCAATCAGTTGCAAAGGTTTCCTACCGATGATAATGATGTCGTTGTTGATGATGATGATGACATGTGATGATAATTGCCAAATATGTAAATTTGGTATAAAATGAAATCAATTAAAGGCAATCAACATTTGACATTCAACTTGTTGAACTTCTTGAACTATTTGTACTGTTGAAATCAGCCAAATGGAGCACAGTGCTGTTCAAACTGTAATTATGATCGTTTCACACGCCCGTCAATTGGCCTGGCCAAAAAAAGACTAAGCTAGCCAACTGCCAATTTCACTTTTCATTCACAGCGTCGCCTCGTCTCGAGTTACCAATAGACCTGACAGCTGTTGAACTCCTCAGTTCCCCTCGCAGCTCACAGCTCACAGCTCCCTGATTCCATCAACCAACTCGCAGTTCCTCCTCAGCTGCTCATAAATAAACATGAAAAACGCTTTAAGAGTTGACGGCGTTTGCAAAGCCTAAAAAACAGCTTTAAAAACGCGCCAAATCAAAGTGAGTAGAGTCAAAAAAGTCGACAAGGGGCAGTGTGGCAAGGGGGCAAGGGGGCAAGTAGTCGGCGGCAAGCGGCATTAATGGCAACTTTATTTGTTTTGAAAGTTGACATTGATTGGACCCGCAATTGGTGACAGACTTTTGTCTACAGGGTATTACGAATAAGACGCTGAACTATAGTGTAATCGAGGTACATACATATATATGTATTTATATCAAAAAAATGTATTATAAATTCTATAATCAATAGTAATAATCGATTGCTTACAGAAACAAAATAATTGAGTCAGAAAAAATGTATCGATAACTTGTGATATTTCTACAATATATGTGAAAAAGTATCTAGAAATATTTATCTTACATAATATTATTAGATTATTCATAACTATATTTATGGATAGCTGATGTTTGTTTTCTCGTCGACAATGGAGAAGGCGACTTTTTGGCGCCAAAAGAGCCGAAAGAACCACTAGCTGTCCACCGCTGATCTAATAGTGTTTTTTAAAACTCAAAATTAGTATTGGTTAAACTTTAGTGTAAGAGATATAGTTAGCAACATATGATTGTGCACTTATCGATAACTCATTTATAACCTGATAAAAGTTCATATTTGGTAGATGTCATATCAAAGTTATGAGATCAATCATCATTACTTGCTATCATTCGCATGGCATATAAATGCAGCATCGATAACATTATCGATAAATATGGTATGCAGCATACATAAATGCACGTGCATACCTCGTATGTAGGGCATTCGCCAGCTGCAGTTGCCAAGCCAAATCAAAGCTGATTTCTTCGTGGACAACATATCAATTACATGTTCTGCGAATCAGGTCATCACTTTTGGACATGTCCAACAACAGATGTTGTGTTGCACACACACATATACACACATGAAAGCAGACAGAGCCACAAAACGGATACAGGATTAAAATCAACAGCACCCAGCGCTTCTCAAACTGTAATCTGCAGTACGTGAGCCTGGCTAAATAATATCCAAGACGCTTGCTCATTTATTTAATATGCTGACTGAAGTGCCATGGCCCGGCCCGGCTTTGGTCTGGACTGTTGTGGACTGATGTGGACTCTTGTGGCCCAAAGGCAGCGAAGCTCATGCAAGTTTTATTAAATCAATCAGTGGGCAACGCGTCTAACGGCGACTGACAGTCAACTGCCTCGCATAGCTTTACCTTATGCGCCGTCTTGCATTTGTAATGCCAAAGCCGGATGAGGCATGTCAGGCTAACTACCACATGCTACATGCCACACTGTGCTGATACAACGCACAAGGAACAAGGAACATGCCACACAGCATAACTGTAAGCTACTGCATTTTTCTGGGTATGGCAAATCTGTGTTGCAGTTGCACTTGCAACTAGACATCAATAGACATGCAGCTGACTATAAGCTAATTTACCAGTAAGTTAATAATGTCGATAAAAATATCATCGGTTGTATCCAGGGATTAAAACCTTAACCGAAACCGTAACCTTTATCCGGTGAAAACCTATTGAAATTTGTAACCGTTACCGAAAAAATTTTTTTTCACTGTACCGAAACCCACAAACCGAAACTCTTTAAACCGAAATAACCGTTTAGTAACCTATTCATTTATAAGGGTTAATTTCGGTTCTGGCCGTCGCAGCTACTGAGCAACTTTGATATCTTTGAACTGACATAACTTTGTCAAAACTCAATGAATTTTCATGCGGAATGTAAATTTGAGCATGATTTTACCTCTAAATTCGTTCTGCATTTAAATTTTGTTCATTTGATTTTTCGAAAAATACAAAGGGGTAACACTGTAAATTTTCTAAAAAATCGATTTTTAAAATTTTTTAAAAATGAAAAAAATTGAAATACAGAACGAATTTAGAGGTAAAATTATGCCCAAATTTACATTGCGCATGGAAATTGATTGAGTATTATGTATCAGTAAAAATCAAAGTAGTCGAAATGTTCAAACCAAATTAATCAAATTGATATGAGATCAAATTTTAATAAAATCGACATTATACTGTATCATTCCAGTAACCAGATAACATTATTTTCCAGGCTAATAAGAGCATAAAGTCCTTTTTCATGTAAAACAATGAATAAGGCGTCTTATTTTGGTCAACCGAAAATCTTAATTTCTTGTTTTTTTGTGAACCGAAACCATACCGTTATTTTTAAACTAAAACTCCAAGATTTTACATAACCGATAACCGAAAACCTTAATTCGATCATAACCGAAACCGTAACTGAAACCGATATTCGTTTCGGTTTTAATCCCTGATTTAAATACTATTTTTTCTTTTGTATAATTATAAAATTAAACCGATTAGTGAATTCTGATTCAGATTAGTCAAATTTTCAAAACCAAATGAATCAAATTTATATCAGATTAAATTATAATAAAATCGACATTACGCTGAACCATTTGAGTAACCAGATAGCATTATTTTCCAGGCTAAAAAAAGCATTAAGCCTTTTTCATGTAAAATATTGAATAACGCTTCTTATTTTGGTCAACCGAAAAACTTAATTTTTATTTTTTTGTTAACCGAAACCATACCGGTATTTTTAAGCCGATTCATTATGATTATCGATAATTGCGTTTATCGGGTTGTACTGTAACGGATGACAATCTGGTCGATTAAAATCTTATCGATCATTTATTCAATAACTATTGATATTATAAGTGTGTTATCCACAATGACGTAGTATTATAAGCGGTTATCGTTTACGAAAAATCGTTGTATATCGGTTTTGTAACGGTAATAAACAAAAATACGTTGATTTCAAAATATATCTATTTAATAAGATTAATATTCAAATTAAGAAGGAAAATTAGTTTTGAAATACGATGATTATACCTTAACAACATAATTGAACAACATTACTGCTGGATTGAACCGAAACAAACCGTTATACATGAATCGGTTATTTCGGTTCTGATTGATCGATAACTCGCCATCGATAACACTTGTGTGCCCTGATTTCTTTACCTGTTCATCCAATTGTGGCGACGCTGGCAACGTGAGTGCTCCGCTTATGGGCGGACACGACTGTCGCTTGAAATCGCGCCTTATGGCCAGCTCGTACCAGGGAATCATTGGCTTGCTCCTCAGGGTTGTCTGGCAGCCGATCTTAAAGTCCAGGGGATCCATGTACTCGGGTGCCATGCGATTTAAATCGCTGACCGCCGCATCGGCGGAGGCATAGATGTTGCCGGCGGACTTGTGGTTACCGTGATGTGCCCAGTGGGCGGTCATGTCCAGCATGGAACCGATGGGCACATCGAGACTGCGATGCAATCCTGCGCCCATGCTCTTCACCCTCATGTGGCCCAGGGTATGGTAACGCCGATCCACGGCGCTTGGCAACATCGGCATGGCACTGGGCACCACGAGCATCTCGTCCTGGTCGATGGTGGCAAGACTCTGGCTGGTGTAGGATCGCTCCAGCAACTCGGTGCTGTTGCTGCGCTGCGTCACAATGGGCAGCTCGTACAGATTAAGGCGTCTTGTGGTCGGTGGCCGTGTTGGCGTGGCATAGATCTTTGGCTTGGCATAGAGACTCTCCCGGCGCACAGGTGCTGGCGGGGGAAGTCCAGTGGGGGACAGCGGCACCGACTCCGTCAGCGACAACGTCATGGGCCGTCGACTGCCCGTCGAGCTGACCGAACTGTGACGCAGTGTGGCACGTCGAGCGTCGCGTTCCTGCATATCAAAGCTGAGCTTCGGCAGCGGCGAGTAGCAAACACGCTCCGAGCTGTCGTAGGAGCTGCGCAGTCCGCTGTCCAGTCGCCGTTTCGGGCTTTCCGGTGCGGTGTAGAGGAAGATGTGCTCCTCCTCGCCGGCGGTGTTATAGTCAGGCGTCTTGGGCGTCGCACTGCTCTGCAGAGAGTCCAGCGAGAAGCGTGAGTTTTTCTTCACGCTCTGATAATCGCAGGGCATCGAACCGCCGCCCGAGGAGCTCGACGCATCCGACAGAGGACGAAACCCAACGCCACCCGAGACTGCCGATGACGATGCCGTTGTCGTGGCACTGGCATAGATCGGCTCCAGTTCGGATCCAATGGTGGGAGTACGCACGGGTTTGGCTCTCGCATAGATCTCCTCGCCATGGCCGCCACCCAACGACGAGCTCTGGCTGTAGTTGCTCCTCAGCGAGACGGTCCGCTTCCTCTGTCCCAGATGTCCCAGCTGCCCCGTCTCCAGTCTCAGCCCCGCCGCCTGCAGATCGTGCGGTTGGGCGGCGGCTGCTGCCTCGGTCACCTCGGCGGCACGTATGGAGCGGGAACGGGTTAGACCACGAGCTCGGATTGTCGCATAGCCATCGTACAGAGGCGACGCCGGAGGTCGATTGCTGGCGCTGGCAGCGGACATCGTTTCGCGTTGTCTCTCGTTGATTCCACTTTGGAAATTGACTTGGGTAATTCTGCTCTGGTTTTGGAGTTTTTAACTTTGGTTTTTCATAAGGTTTTCATGTTGTTGTATTTGTTGTTGTCTTTCACTTGCTACATTGATTAATTGATGCTGTATTCGAATTGAGGTTTATCATTTGTAATCAACCCTGGGGGTCTGCCCCTCAGCGTGCTCATTGCTCATTGCCCATTGCGAGGGATCGAGATCTGGGATCGCTCGCTTTAAAGTTTAAACTAAAACTGCATCAATCATTCTTAATTGAAGCCCAACGATTCATAAATTGAAGTTGTAATGCGGCGTGCATTGAACTTGCCACATGCCACGCCCAGTTACAGTGGAACCCCCTCTGCTATAAACTTACTCGTATTTGTTTAATATCACTAGAGTAAGCGCGTCTCATTAACGCCTAATTAGCATCTATTTCACATGACTGACTGTCTGACTGTCTGAGGTTTTGATTGACGGCCTCCAAAAATGGCGCGAAAACCCACGAGACTTTAACTCAATGGTGAGGTACTACAATGGAGACTGAGTCTAATGGATTCGACGACTTGTCAAATTTTGACTGCCATGTTTGAGAGTATGTAAAGACTCACTTCAAGTGTTTAAGTTGGCTGGAAGCGACTTTCAAGGTTGTCAAGAAGGGAGTTAATAAAAACACGGACTTTGTAAGTGATCTAATGAATTTAAAAAGAAAACAGAAATTTACTTTATAATAAGAATACTTCACGCAAGTGTTTGAACGTGAGACTTAAAAAGCAAGCACCTATTTTTAGAGATTTTATAAGTAAAGTTAAGATCGATGGTTCCAGCATTAATAACATATCATACAATCATAAATATTTTATTTTCTACATTGTTTTCCTATTTTTCTGTCTGCTTAATAATAAGCTAAAATAAACTTATGGATGATAAAATATAAAAAACTATTCGGTTTTTTTATTTACAGATTTCCTTGGAAAGAAATATACATTTTCTGAATTTCTTCGACATTTACAAATTTATTAATCACTTGATTTACTGCAATTATTTGTGTAAATACAATAGCTTTTTGCACCACTGTAAATACAATTATTATTATTTTGGTCTTCTTTAATAACTCCATTGATACAGAGCGATTTCAACATAAGCAAAGCTGCAATTTTTATAGTCGTCACAATTAAAATTATTGTTTATTAGAACTGAAACAGAGACAGAGCGATAGAGAGAAAGAGAGGAAGAGAGTGTGAAGTCCAAGCCATGAACTGCAATCAAAACAATTACAGCCAATTCACGCAGCGCTATAAAACAACAACAATCGTTGGAGGGAAGGGGATTTACCAGAGGGAAATACCAAAGCTGAGAGTCGTCTCATCTCAACAACTACAACGACAACAAATTGCCTTGAGGCAGCTGCAGAATAGAAAACAATGGAGAGGGGGTTGAGATACAATGACTTGAGCGTATGTTGATGACATTAGAAAATTGTTATTTATTGCATTTCCAAGTTGTTATTGTTTTTATTGTTGCTGTTGTGTTGCACAACAACAGCATGAGTCAAGCTGTCATTTAGCAAACTCAGCTAGTTTCGCAATGGCTCGGAATAAGAACCACAACCAGAAAAAGAAACAGAAACACAAAGAGAAAAAGAACCAGAATCAGAATGAGAATCAGAACCAGAGTCGATTCCAAGTCCGCTTTCAAGTGTCAACGACTGCAGTCCAACTAACAAACCAATTGACAGGCACAACAACAACAACAACAACAACAACAACAACAACAACTGCCTGGCATGTGGCATAAACTGTTGCAGTCTCAGAGCCGCCACATGGCATCAACATAGTCCATACTTATAGATATGTTTTAAGTGCTCGTTCTGCCAGTCGCAAGTGTCAAAGAGTTGATAAAACTAAAACTCATAAAGTTGGCAGCCTGCGATATCATAGAAGTTAATGTGCCACGCCTCCTGCTCGAACCAGGAAATGTTTTCTTAGTTTGGACTCGGGCTTAAAAGAAATTACAATTTTTTGATAGACTTTTATAGAGCGGCCTTGAAGCTGGCAATAAAAAGACAAATAAATGGAAAAACTTTGAAAAAAAGAGATCACATGTTTAGAGAAATTTGTTGAAACTAGTTTTATATACTAAAAATAGTAATAATACTAATAAATCTGAATTTGTTTCAAGTAATAATACATTTAGTATTCCTGTTTGAGATAAGTCTTTACTATTTTACTCACAATTATCCAATGTAGAAAGTTTTGTTTTCCACACAAATTTAAAAAAACAAATCAAATTAATAAAAAATATTTTTACTCTCAACTGTATCACAGTAAACTCAAAAATAGCATCTTTAAAAATTTCTTTATGCTTATAACTGTGTCTAATTTACAACACAATGTTTAGTCTTCAACTTGCCACTCTGAAGCATTCAATCAATTTTTTAATTTTGTTGCAGATTTGCAGTTTCAGTTTGACAAGGCAGCTGTGCTAAATGCGGCACAAAAGTTGAGCTATGGCTCTGCGGCACAGTAGATTATAAAATTTATGGCACATGCAAAATGTGGACAAAAAGAAGTGCAACAAATACATACAACTAAATGTGCCGCATTGTGAGTCACGCAGAAACTTTAGTTTTAAAAGCGCAGCAAGTTTAGCCTAAAGTTGATTGAATAAATCACATATAAATTAAATTAATTTTGGGTTGCCGATAATTCGACAACAAAAATGAACTCAAGGTCTGACTGCGAATTCGACATTTTGAATTGAATTTGTATGTGGCACGTAGGCGTCTAATTGTTTTGCACATTGATTATTGTATATTATGCAATTGTTGCATCGGAATTTCGATTGTGCTATGAAAATTGTGGCAAATGTCAATTGCAGTTGAACAATTGAACTCCCAACGCGTTTCTAAGTGCTTGTCAGGCGCTGTTTGCCAGCTTTCACTAACGACTTGCACAGTTTGACAGTCACTGGCCTTTAGAGTGGAGCGTTGTGGAGCGGAGAGAGGGGATGTGGAAGGCCCACAGGCTTATCGCAGTGACGTCTGTCTAGGTTTTTCTGCTGCTTTTCCTGTGGGCTGCTGCAGAGGGTCGACTGCTCCAGTCTAGACGACGCGTCGTGGCTGCTTATCAATCGAGCCAAATCTCACAAGGAAATTGCCATAATTTTCAGCCAAAAAAAAAAATGGAAAAACATGAAAAAATAATAGAAAAAACTAAATAAAAATCAACCAACGCATAAGATGACAGACAAACAGGCCGAGAGACGGGCGTCTTATTTGATTAATGTTTTAAGGAAATGAAATGAATTATGGATTCATACGATTAAAGCGCGAAATACTTAAGACCCACAGAGTGATGCTCTCAAAGTCACCATCAGAGAAACAACATGTGCTCTCAGTTCATCTGGGAAAACAGTCGTATTACGATTATTCACATTCGTATTCGTACTTGTCTGATGTGTTGATCAGCTCAAAAGCTCAAGTAATGACGACTATCTGCCATTTTTTGCTTATAATCCCAGTCTGTCAAACGGTTGACAAAATGCGCAATAAACAAGCAACAAATTTATTGTTAGCAACTGTGTCAGCTTCTAATGAAAAAACCGTATAAACAATGCCAAAAAAATATAAATAAAAAAAATTTGGAATTTTAAATATTCAATGTCAGAACCGGTTGAAAAATAAGGCTGAAAAAATACGCACAACTAATCAAATGAGGCTGTCAACTGCATTGCAAAGTAGCTTCGTGTCATTCATTTGAGAGAGAGAGAGAGGTGGTTGCTAAGGGGGTGTGAACTGTCACACCCTCAAGGTTGTCGAAACCACGAAAAGCTCTTTGCACAGTCAGAGAAATATAGATGAACTTTGTAAAATAATAGAAGAGAATCAAATTACAAATATTCTTGATTCCTATCGTAAGAACAGATTTATAACATTTATATAAGAGTTTTATAAGCTCTTAAATGGAATATAAAACCAGATTATTTATTTTGAATAAATCATCTGTATCTTTAAGATTCATATAACAAAAAGTATTTGAGATAGGCAGCTTAAATTAAGTATGCAACCTAAATGTAGAAAATATATTCTGAGTATTGTATGAACAAAGTAGAACTTTAAATGAACTTAACTTTCATTTCATTTTATGATATGATTCAAAAAGAAATAGAATAAGTTTGAACGGAAAATTATATCCAACACACATTTAACTTAGGAAGCTAATATTTGGAATACGTTAATAAATATTTATACAGCCAAATGACAGTTGAAAATAGCATCAATACGAATCAATGTTAATTGTAAGATTGATTAAATACTTATGTAGCTAAAACCGTTGGCTAACATGACATTGTATTTCTGGATGTTTCGTTCTATTAAATTAGAGATTCAACAAGTTCTTTCATTGGGTTCTTCAAAGATTCGTATGAACGTAATCACACTTAACTCTTATGAAGTCATTGGTACCCAGAGCATTTGACAGTGGAATAAAAAGATACGAAAAAAAACACTTGTAAATGCCACAACAACACGCAAGTTGTGTGTAGTGTGTGTGCTTGTGAGTGTGTCTGGTTTAAGTCATTAGAGGCGTCGCTCTTCTAGGCTTTTAATTGGGTCGAGTTGTTATTTCAATTTGGATGCGGACAATTTTTTGCTCCCGTTGCTGCTGCTGGAGACTGTTGGAGAATTGTTCCCAATGGCAGCAGCTCACTCGAAGCTAATGTTCATATAATTATTGAGGTGTGTTCAAATATAGTATATAAATATATTTTTTATAGAAAACATGACATCACAGCGAAAAATAAAACAATAAACATTTCATGCACGTCATCAACGTCGTTTTTATGGTTTATTTATAGATGAATTTTCGGTTTTAAAGAAAACAAATCTTTTTTTTTCCAATTCCCAAACTATTCAGGCTTATCAGAGAGCGTTTATCGCTCGTAGAATTTATAATTTAATGCATGTATATTTATTTATATATGCAAAAATACAAAAAGTGAGCCGAAAGGGCGCGCCAGCAAACAACCAACATTTTAGCGACCCAAAATAATAAAAACAAAACAAAATTTGAGTTTTTATAAAAGATTTTATATCGTTTATCGAACTGCATTAATTGGGCACGAAACCTGCTGTGAGAAGCCGACGTAGAGTCGAGTCTTTTCCGTTTCTTTTTCTGTGAATTTAGCGGGTGGAAGTTTAACAAAAGTGGAACTCAACCAGTTTCTGTACAAGTCTAGCCCCATCAAGATCGAGACAGACACGGAGAAGGAGAAGGAAACGAAGATCGAGAGCTTGAGATGAAGGCTGGGCACTTCCTCAAGTGGTCGACGAACGACGCACTTGACATATGTGTATGCGACTGAAAATTATAAACAATTGAGTCTAATTTAAGTTTAGAGCTTTCTGTAATAACAACATTAGCCCATGTAACTTGAGTCAACTTGAGGCTTTAAAGTGAATGTGAATGGGGGAGGGCGTAATACAAGCTGAAACTACTTTTAAGTGTGTCTTTCCTAGTACGTCAGAGTCGTCAAGGGGATTGTCCATTACGTATCCGCATCTGTATACTCATATGGCATACTAGTCTATATACTTATGTACATACATATATAGCTTTAGTGCATTTAATTAAAGGCCAACCCATTGTGGAAGATGCTGTCATGCAATTGAATTGCGCTGCTGTAAATGTATATTAAGGATTGCAAATGGGGGTAATAAAATACAAAGCTGCAGTTTCTGAAATATTAGATGCTTCAATTGCACAGTCTCGGGATCTACAAATAACGTACACAATAACGTACAAAAATGTTCTAAAATCAAGGTTTTGGTCTCAGAACTAAGAATTTTGGTCTAAAAATGCTTCGAGAACATAAAATTCTTCAATTTAGAAAACACATATTGATTTTAAGAACATTTCAAATAAGAATAAGTTCTTAATTTAAGACCAAACAGTCTTAAATTCTCAAACGAAAAATAAAAAAATAAGGCAAGTGTTTTAAACTTTAAATTTTTTTTTTTAAATTTATACTTTTTTATATGTTTTTTCCTTGGCTAGAGCGGGTTTCGATCCCTCGACTTGTTACCAAACTGAACCGGCGACTCTAACCAGAGCGCCACGGTGCCATTATTGTCTTTAGATTAAATATGACATATTTATATTTTCTTAACAATTTAAGATTTTTAATTGTTATATTAAGAACTGCGAATTTTTAGATTAATGTTCTTAGTTTTATTAATTTGGTCTTAAAATGGTCTTATTTTAAAAACAAAATATTTAAGATGAATGTTCTTGTTCTGTTTTTTCAGTGTACAGAGGTTCTAATTTAAGCATAGAGATGAGCGTGAGGTGAGAGATGTAAAGTGTTTGATGCGAAAATTAGATCTGATGATATATAAGAATGGTTTAGTCTAGATTTATAAGAATTAAATTGATAGGTTGATCAGCGATTCAGGGAAAATATCAGATGTTTAATTTGCAATTGTTTATTTCCATTTTGACAATAAAAGCTATATTTCCTATCGAAATCATTCAATATCAACTATATATACAGTATCTAGTTACTAAGAAACGTAGTTTGACTAGACGCAACATAAGAGATGCTGAGAGGAAGGAAATCAGACGAGATTCCAGATATCAACACATACATCAATCTGTCAGACACTGTTAATCGTGTAGAAAGTATCTATCGAGTGCCAAATAGACATGTGAAAATTGGAGTTCGCTTTCATTTGCGGAATTAAACATAAATTTGCATATCGCACTCTTACTTGAAGACTATAGACTGTGGCAAGAAACTCAATTGTAGCTACCGGTCAAACCTCAAGTAAAACACATGCAAAGTCAAGAAATCGAAATCTAATCAAATCGACACGAATCAAAAACAAACCGAAATGAAGCGAAACGAATCAAATCGAATCGAATTGTCTGCATACAAATCACGTCAACAAACAATTTATCAACGAGTCTAAGTTTGAGTCTCAAGCTGAAGGTGCAACCCGAGGGCAGACAGACGAGTTGCGTAGCTTGAATACTTAAGATAATGAATGCAGCTCGAAATTGATGTGCTTGCATGCTGATAAGCCTCCAATTCACTCACATACGAATGAATATGATAAAAGAATGGATACCAAGTTTAATTTTGAGTTCCACTCGAGTTGCAGTAATTACAACTGGCAGACAGACAGACAGACGGGCAGACAGACACCCGCATCCCCATTTGTCCACTTGATGGACAACAACATGAAATTATTATATGTATATATCCGAATATAGAATATACTTGGTACACAGATGATATTCGTTGCCCTGGCAACAGACCCATTCCCCATTGCCCGGCTCACGACTCTCAACGTGCTGTCAGGCAACAATCACTCGAGTCTCGTATCTTGTGCATGTTGCATGCAACATTGCCTCGCTGCTTACTTCTCTATCTCTCGTTCTCTCTCTCTCTCTCTCTCTCTGTCTCTCACTGTGCGCTTCTGTTGATTATGTTGATGAGTTTTTGGGTCGCTCTCTGTCATACTATCAGCAGCCCCATCTTGCAACGTGGGCAATAATAATAATGAAAAACTTTTTCTCTCGTTTTTTAGTCCCCCCTCATTTTTTTGTGTTTCTCATTTTCGGGTATGCATTTCGGGTAAGTGCCTAGCCTGGCCATGGGGTTAACGGGTCGGACTCTGTTTATGTTTCTTTAACATGCGCTTTGCATTGGACGGTGCCACTAATGACAAACAATAACAATAACAACAACATCGTCAAGACCAAATAACAAGCAAAGCAGCTGGTGCCAGGATTAAGGTGCCAGCGAGATGTCATTGTTACCAACATTAAAAGAGTTTTCACAAAACAAAGAGTAGAAATAGACAGGATGTTGTTACTTTTAAATATAACTTCTGTAGATTTTGGTAATTTGAATAAGAGATAATTCGCCAATGTTCCTACTTTTTATCATAAAGGTATCATAGAAAAAGTAAAATAATAGGGTTACAAATTAATAAAACAGAGATTATAACAAATCGAATAATCAAAATATTTTGCGAATGTTCCTGCCCAAGATCGATTTGTTTTATAATAATGCTTTTTTTTACCGATAATATGAATTAAAGCAAAAAAATCACTAGGTTTAAAATTAATAAATACGAAATTAATAAGGAAACAACTTTATTTAATTATTTTATTTTATTTCAAATTGATTGAAAATATATAAGCAAGACTCTTGCGGCTATGCAACCGATTTTAGAAGAATAAGGGCTTGAAAATGTGAATTAACTTTATAAAAAACATTAGTTTTGATTTTATTGAAGTTGACCTTTTTCTTCTTTTTTTTTATATTAATATTTTTGCTAATTTGTGACATTGAGACGTTCTCTAGCATATAATCAATATTTTTTTGGTAGGTGTTAGATGATATTTGTATTCTGATGAACGCAGCCAATCTTGAAAATAAAAACAAAACCCGAAAAAACTAAATTAAAAGATTGTCTATCAGCTTTTCAAGTGCACACCCTATGAATAATGTCGAGAATTAATCAAAGACAACCAGAAACAGAAGAAGAAGAGACTAAAGAACTAAAGCAGATAATGTGGCATTATGATAATTAAATTTTAGATGCGTCTTCTCGAGAAACTGAAGCACTAAATGAACGACACGTAGATAAGAGCAAAAGGTCTACGGTCTGCAATTCCTAGAACTGAAAACTGGCTGAGCTCTGGAAATAATGTTCCATTTAAGAAGCTCCTCCTCTCAATCGGTTGCACGTAGGTCGCCTTTGTATCTTGTCAAAGGCTGCAACTGCAACACAAGAATAGTCATTAGAATGGGAGAGAAAACAATACTAATCGGATAGAGAGGGGACTGCTGTAATCAAAGCAGCTGTGCAACAGAGTGCAATCAGTTGTTGTAATTGCAACACGACGAGTCGAGTATCACAAATATTAGTTGCAGCTGATTAATGATTTGTAGCTGGGCGCAACTTCTGTTGAACCTTTTGAGGCATCTGCAATCAGCTCAGTCATTTATTTTTTTTTAAACGTCAAGACAAGTCGGGCCCTTTTTAAAGGTGCGACTCTGTCGCGTTCTATAAAGACGACAAAGCCACTGATAATGACTGTTTATTGAGTGCCAAAGACGGCTGCAACATGCGCAAAGGTAGCGACTGTTGCTGCCGTGGCAGCTGAGGCAGATGGCAACATGTTGCCAAGCAGCGAGCAGAGACCAATTATTCAACCTTACAAGGTGCAACCTAGGTAAATTGCTAACCTTGAGATGCTCACACAGCTAATTAGTGTAATGCAACAGGGGACACTCAAACGGGTTGCAACTTTAATGTAATTATGATATCAGTTGTGCTTAAGTATTTCCCTAGTGGAGTCCTATCGTGTTGCTCTCTTTCTCTCAAGAGTATTGTTTTGAATTCTTCGAGTATTTTGCTGTAAGTGCTTAAAATATATATTAATGTTTGATTAACTATAACTTAGAAACAGTGGAGATGGGAGACTGCAAGAAAGAGAAAAGTATTACGTTCCTTAGCAGAGTTCAAATGCTTGGAATATTATTTTAATTGCCTTCAGAACTATCTAAAATATTTATGATCATATTAACTATGATAAAGAAAAAGTCGAAGGAGAAAATAAAGAGCAAGAGAGAAATGCGTAATAATTATTATTCCAATTTCAATTTAAAGAAACTATTTTGAAATGAAATTATATTTATTGTTCTTTTTTAAATTCATAATTTCGCTTGGATATCCATCTTATTATGCCATAAATATTCTATAATCTATGTCTTCCTTCTGTAATAATTATATTATTTGTTTGTTTCCTCATATTTCCATTCTATATATGATTGTTTTCCCTTCTACTTCAAGAACTTTGTCCATGTTTAGCGCCGTTTTCCCACACCAATTGCTTCTCTTTTATGACTTTCTTTCCCTTTCTTCACCAATTTCCCTTAGCTAATTAACATTTTCTATACCCAAAAAAATATGGTTCGCCCTTCTGTCGCCGCCTTTCCGTCAATTAAACCCAACCCAAGACATTGAAAGACACATATTTTCCCAAGCTTCCCGTGGACAACCCTTTGTATAACAGGTAGAATCCTACACCCGATATTCCCATACCTAAGCATGTCATCCATGCGCCGTAGATTTGTCGCTGTTTACGGGTCATTAGCCCCGGGTAAAACAGTAGCTCGGTAGTTCTGGGTTCGAATAGATTTTTGGGTAACAATTGAGGCTCATAAAATTGTGCCTATTAATTAAGTGCCGCGCCAGGCATTTAGTATTTTTATTTCTGGTATTTTTCTGTTGAAGGTGTTGGGCGAGAGACGTTGCTCTCATGTTGGCACCGCTGTTGGGACGACGCAAATATTTACATAGCATTTACATGGCGGACAAACACAGAAATGCAAAACACTCCACAGCTGCCGGGGCAGACAGTTTGGCTCCGACCCGCTTGGGGAGAGAGGGGAAGGTGAGCTACATCAATCGACTCAGTTTTAAGCAGTTGACATGCATGTTTATACCCTGTAAACATTGCAAATAAATTGAAGGATAAACAGATCGCCGACTGGAGAAAATAAATTTGATTTTAATGTTTATTTCAGATAGAGTTTTAATAATTGATGTATTCTAATTTATCATATTTTATTTTATTTATATTCCGAATGGTATAAATTGATATCACGATGAGCACCAAAAATACTTAAAATTCAAGTAAAAGCTGATAACCTAAAGCATTACTTATTATCAATTGAATATAGGGTATCTACCCTACTACCCACGACTACTTCTTTGTTTGTTTTGTCTCTGTAGCCTCTACCAATGGCAAATAAAATGCCAGCAAACACAAGTTGACAGTCGGAGCAATGGCAGTCGAGAAAGTCAATCAATTGAAATTGTTTTGGAAAATTCAAGTAAAACTGCGGCGCGCTTTAAAGGAAGCAAACGTTGAAGAGCAATTGATTTAAATGTCAGTTGGTTTATAGAGACTATATAGAGTGTGCAGATTTGAGGGTCTATAAGGAAGTCGAAATGGAGAGCTCTACACGCCTTACAAACGAGCAACATTTATGGAACGTTGCATATGAGGAAAATTGCAGGGAAAATGTTGTCGATGGTGTCGGCAGTTCAAACGAAAGAAAAATCATAAGAAAATTGGCAAAAACAACTTCAAAGTTAACGGCTGCATGCTTAAATTAAAAATTAATTTTCTCTAGCAAACGACAATTTTCATTAGCTGCGCCACACAATTTTCCATGCAGCAAAACGAAAATCAATCTTCATCAGGCCTTGCGCCACACACAAGATGATTTTTGCTGCAGCATAATTAATTGCAATATTTTTTCAATTAAAATACTTGAGTTTAAAAGCCGCTCGCGTTGAACTTTGCAGTTCAAATATATTATTATAAGCTGAAGACAACGGCAAACAAAACGGTTCACAGGCTCATAAATCTTACATTTCGGGATGTTCCCCCTCCTGGCATTCCCGAGGCGCCAAATTCTAATAAGAATTTATTACAAAAAAAAATAAAAGTATATAATCGTATACATATTTGAGAGTTGAGCCACAGGATGCGAGGGTGACGCTCAGAACTTCCAAAATTTCATTTAATTGATCGCACGCAACACGCAAAGTCGTTCGGGGCGGTTCAAGGGGGGAAACTGGAACTGGAGATGAAAGCAAGCGGTTCCGGGGAGGGTGACACTTTTAAACTCGAGGCGACTTCACCTCCGTTAGGTACAGAAGGAACTCAGCTCACACACAGCTGTCGAGGCACACACATGTGTGTGTGTTCTGTTGGGATGAGGGTGAAGTTGAGGGTGATGGGAATTTCGGATTGAATGCTGCTAACATTGCCATGTGTACAGTGTACAGTGAACACTGTACAGTCAGACCTAATTTGATTATTTTCTTTTTCCGTTTTTTTTGGGATTTGTTTCTGTTTGCTGTGATATATTGGCCTGTCACGGGCTTTGGGTTGCCATTAGCGAAAAAAAGATACACGGAAAAAATAAAATAAAATGGCAAATGCAGCTAACCGAAATGGGGTCTTGGAGATCTGACAGCCAAGCAGGTAGCATCAACAAAACAAATTAAACTGCAAGTAAACAACTTCCATTGAGCAAAACTAAAATTATACACAGGAAAAAAATCATTCTAAAAGTCAAGTTTAAAATGCATGACTTTAGAATGTATTATTTAAGAATGTGTTAAGCAGTGTTGCCAACTGTTCGCGGCCTAAAATAGCTATATCAACATTTAAAATTAGCTAGAAAAAGCTAGGAAATCTCAAAGAAAGCCAAGGAAAAAGCTATTTTAGTCTTTAGGTTGATTTTATACCCTGCATACCTTGAAAATTGTCAAATTTATATAGCAGGCATAAGGGTTCTAAATCAGCATATATATTCTAAATCAGTAATTAAAATCGAGAAGAAATAATAATTTGGAATATTGAGAGATGTTTTTTAAAATTCAAAAATAGCTTTAATTCCCGCCAGCCGCTATTCTTAAATTTCTGCCGCATTGGCTAATTGCAAAACGCTAGATCGGAGAAATAGCTAAATTGGCAACAGTGTTAATAGCACTGTTATTAAAATAGGCAATTGAGACTAAATTATTTAACTTAAGTAAAAAATTGAATTGAAAATTGAATTGAAAACCCGAGATCACCGGGAATATCGAATTTCTTTCTGTGTACAATTGCACAATAAACCAGACAATTCCTTTTATTTTGAGTACCCCTACGAACTGAAATTCCAGCCCGACCATGGACATTGTTGTGTCTGGTGAGTGGGGTGATTGGTCATAAAGATACGATTCTCAAAGAGGTATAAAGCGAAAAATATAATGAGACAACAGTAGGTAAGCAATATAAATACGATCCAAGATATGACCTTTATTACTTAACTACTTTGTGGCATAGAAGTACTATACTGAGTATTATATAGAACTTTATGTGGTACTGTATAAATCAAATGGTTTTAGTCCCCCGTTTTAGGCCTAAGCCTCTGCCTGCATCTTTCAGCATCTATGGATGCACCCTATGGACAATTTGCCCAGCTCATTTCGATATGCTCCATTAAACAATTTGCCATTGTTGCACTCTTCTCCCTCATTCCCTCTTTGTATCTGTATATGTGTCTCTCTCGCTGTCTGCTTAATTTGTTGCTGTTTGATGAGAAACAATAACTGCGTTTCATTATGACAACCAAGTCACACCCCGCCACTTCGTCTCGTCTCGCCTCGTCTCGGTTTTCCCTTTCCACATACTCGAATTCTCGTAGTATGTACCCCAGCTGATGTTGCAGATTTTCCTGTTCCATTATATATTTTGGTATTGTTGTATTGTAATCCGCTGATTGTGCAACTTGTGTGTAACTTTAGTCGAGTCACTGTAGACACTCTTGATATTAGGGGATATTGGATAGGGTTTTAGCAATGAGCACGCTCTGAGGTTTTTAGCGGGACGAATCTTGGGTCTGGGGGTCTTTTATTGGATCACTCTTTGGCTGGCACACTTTGTTATTGTTTATTTTTTTTTTTACCGTGCTTCAGCTTCCGCATCGCAAATGTTGCGGCAACATTTTGTTTATTTATTTGGTTTAATTGTTATCTTTTTATCTTTCGGTTAATTTAAACAGTTGTATGCAATTTCGCTTGTTATCTTTTTGTGTCACATACGACAGATAATTTGTATGATTTTTGGTTTTGGTTCACTTTGTTGCTTTGTTAACTGACCAGCCGAACTTTACACTGCTTGGAGAACCCGTAGAATCCAGCGACCGGTTTGCCATTAAATATGTATTTATTTTGCTTTTTTTTATTTGATTTCCTTTCGTTTCGCTTATCGCACGTTACAAAAACACTAAACACGTTTAAAGGCCCTGGGTATAATTTATTTATAGGTTTTAAAGCTTTTCAGCACATAACAAAAATATGCTCAATGAACCTTTCTTTAAATCACAATTCACGCAACACTTGGCTTCACACACTCCAGTAATCAGTTAAATAAATAAACAACAAACACGATCACGTATGTAGCTTGAGCGATTCTCACGTTTAACGTACTACAAGTACAAGATACTCAGCTCTCAGATACTTTTCGCTACAGATACAAAATACAAGGCGCGCAGCACGTCCGCTTCCCTAAGAAGTTGACGCTGTACTAACAACATGTTGAGAAAGATCAGTTGAGAGCGCGCACAAAAAGAGCGCGAGAGAACGAGAGAGCGAAATGGCAGGGCAGAGAGCGTAACGACACGAAACGAGAGCGAGTGAGTGAGAACGCGAGTTGCTGATGATCAGCAACATGTGAAGTGCGTTAGCAACATGATGCCAAGCTATTAGTTGCTTTTTATAATGTTGCCAGGCGCTGTGCGTGCGTTCCGACGTCTGCCGCATCAAATGCGGAACTGAATATGACACACTCGACTCCCAAATCCTTTGGCAGCCAACTAGCACCAGCAACGGCAAACGCACCAAGCGTCCTGCTGCGACGCAGCAGTAGCTGCGGTGGCGACAACGCTGGCGTCAGCAGCGGCGGCTTGACGGCGGCGACAAAACAAATAACAGCATCAAAATTGCAAAAACAGTTATCGAGGGAGAGAGAGGGAGGGGAACATGAAAATTTTGCCAAGTCATACGACAGCAAGGATACGCTACTATTATTCTAATGATGCAAATTATATAGTGAAAATGAGAACATGAGAATATTAAGTGTAAACATATTTGAAGAATATGTATATTTATAATATTCCATAAGAAACTTTAAATGAGATTCATTTTCCTTATTATACAAATATTAATAGATGTATAAAATAAAATGGCTTTAACTGTGAAAAATTATAAATATTTTGAAACGTCTTTAATTTTTCAGGACTTCTATTATTATCTTCGAGTTTTTCTATAGAATTGTCTAATATTTTTTCAAAGTTTATTCTGCATTCATCCTCTATTAGATCCTTTGGGATAGTGGATTTCATATAACCTCTAAACGAGTCGAATTTGCGTTTCTATAGCGATGGTTTATCTCATAACCCAATGCCCTACAGGGCATCAAAAATAACACATTGCCCAGTCCAGGACTTTGTTGCCACAGGAGCCCCGACGCACAGACGGTGACTGGGGCGAGCAGCTGGCGCCAAAGTGGCGACACTGCCGACGTCGCTGCCGCCGTCGCCGTCGTCGTCTGGCCCATCGACTTGCTTTTTATTTAGACGTTGGCAAAACTATTCAGCGTAGAGGGAAAAAAATTACAGTCGCAGCTTCCTGAGTGGAAAGGACGACGACGGAAAATGAAGTTGCGCTGTATAGAGCGAGAGGGAGAAGTAAAAAAAATTGTGCAAATTTGTGTTTTGTAGTTAGTCGAAGCACCCCAAGGGGAAAGAAAGGGGAGAAAAGGAGACGAGGGAGCGCTGCAGTCGCTTTATGTGCTGGCGTCATTTATTTTTAGCACGAGACGCAGCGGCGCCAACGCCAGCGACAAAGTCAAACCGAAAATCGCGATTAAGGGGCAAGGAAAGGGAAGCAGGAAGGGAGGGGGGTGAGAGGGAGCGGAATAATAAAGTTGTAAAAACTTTTGGGGTTTGTTTAACGAGTCTGATTGTTGGCATAGAGCAAAGATGAGAGGGGATGCAACTTAAAAAATGATTGATTATGTTAAATTGAGACGCCATTGGCCATTGGCTTTGTGGCAATGTCGGGGGGCTGGAGCAAAGGGGAGGTTGGCCTCGTCCTCGACATTTGCCAAGGCAAGCATTTTCCAGCCAAAATTTATATGTACTTTTTTGCCTTATCTCATCTTAACTTATGGTTCTTAATTTTTGCCAACTCATGTGAAATGGGTTGGGACTGAGGGACACAGAGAGTGTAGCTTTGGAGCTGGAGAACAAGTCATTGACTGGCATAAGCTAAGCGTTTTAGTCGACTTATTGGGATAGATACCAGCAATGATAATATATGTGCTATTAGCAAAAGAAGCAATTGATTTCTGATGCCGCAAAGCACTTTGGGATTAGACATTTGGCTTATTGTATATAAATATTTACCTAAAAAAAGATATTTGAATTCATTATTAGGAAAAGTATTTGTACAAATTCAAATTAACCAACATTTATATCAACATCGAGCTCATTATTCAAAGAGACTAAGTTTTGAGAATTCTTTACAATTTTTTCGAAACATTTTTAATAAAAGCAACATATTTAATAACAATATGGGACTTCGAGATAAAAGTGAATGGTGAAATATTTCAATTAAAAATATATTAAGACAAATTTGTGCATAGAAAGAGATAATTCCTTTTCATATTTCAATATTCAGAATAAAATGTAAGTTTTAAGAGCGTGACTTAAAAGTTTACTCTTGATATACTTTATCAACTGAATTACTTACAAACTATTGTACATACCAATTCTTAGATAAATTCAATAGAGGACACTTACCTAAAAGTAAAGAGAAACAAGAGAATGGTTAGCACTGTGAAGTAAAGCAATAGAATATTTAAATCATAAACAAAAACTTAAATAATTTATGGTTTATCTGTCCCATTTAATTTGCTGCAAAGAACAACAATTGCTCAGCTGTCACTTGAGTAAAGCGACTAATTTCAGCAGTTGCTCATTTAAAGTCCATTAAACTATTTGCCTAGTAGAAAGTATAATGCCACATGCCCAGAGCTCAAATATTGCTATAATAGTTTCAGATTCCCCCTTTTCCTACCCACCACACTTTCTATTAAGAACTTCAAGTGGCACAAATATTGACAAGCGAATTGTCTTTCATCCCAAATCAATTAAAATTAAGAACTTGAAAGACTTTTTGTTATCTTTTGCCTTAACACACTTTCCCCTTACCCCAACACACTTCAGTTTCCCCTCTCTCCCTCTACCATTTGCTCCTGTTTGCGAATCATCTGCTTTTGCTCAGCTTGCGGCGATCGTCTTAAAGTTATGGTGCGGGGCATATTTATGTTCAAAGGGGGGATTAGCTGAGAGATAAGGGGGGTTTTTCTATCACGCTTCTAATGCTCTTGTGTGTGTTTATGTTTTTGTCTATGTGTGGTTGTGTGACCATCGGTCAGTTGGGTCAATTTGGAGTGCGTGATAAATGGGCGCGTTGCGTGGCTCGAGACTTGTTTTGAGTGTTGTGTTGTGTTGTGCCTTGAATTGTGGTTGGACCAAGCCTCTAGGGTTGCCTAGTGTTTTTGTTGTTGTTATTAATATTGCTGTGCTTTAATATTTATGGTCAGTGATAAGATTGCTCAATTGAGGTCTCTGTTTTTTGTAGAGCCAAAGCTGTTTAAAGTTGATGTAGGTTGGAAGTTTCATAAGCTTCTTTATGTTTCTCACTTTTATTTATTTCCCTTTTTCTTTTTTGGCGGGAGAGTGCATTAGTGGCTGTCATAAAGCTTAGTCCGATAGCAGACCAAGGAAATGGCGCAATTGAAAGAGAAAGAGATGAGAGAACTGCATTTTGCAGTTGTTGTTAGGAGTTTGGCATAACTAGAAACATTCAGAATATGGACAAAAAAAAAGGTCAGCTAAGGAAAAGATTCAGCTTGAAATACTTCTTTAACTTTAAGGAAGTATTAATCAGTATTAAGTTAAAAGAGGAGACATTTGCAGGTTATTGTTGTATTTATAAGTTTGGTATAACGAGAAGCGCATTCACAAAATGCGAAAAGAGATTTTAAAATGAAGGAATCTAGCTTAAAGTTCATATACGAGCATTTAGTAAATTATACAAATATGTTTACTCAATATAGATTTATAGATTTCTTTAGCTTAATCAACCGAGTTTTATTAATGAGAACATCAAATATGTTATTGTGTCTATATATGAATATCTACCCAATTGTTAGTTTTGACTAGAGATTCATACTTGTTACTACATTAACCCGATTAATGTAATATAAGTTTCGTTATAAAGTAGTTTTTTAATTTTACTTATTATAATACCGGAAAAATGTTGATCAAATATGATCCCAATTTACTCCTATAGTAACATTTTTATTCATGAGAAATTTTTCTTTTTTTTCACTTCACAAATATTGCAAATTGCAAATATTGCACCAAATTTAGGAATTGAATCCTACTGCTAGGGAATAAAATATGAAAAGCTGTCAAAGCAAACTCAACTAACATAACTGGAAACTGGGGACTGTGAAATGACAATTGAAGGGAGGAATGGGAGAAAGAGGGCTTTGGGTACTTAGGACTGTGCCTCACTTTTGTTGCTTTGTGCGACCGCAAAGTGAAATTGCTCAATGTCTGTCAATAAAAAAAAGCCAATAGCAAATAATATGCCGCAAAACTGCTGACAGAGCCAGTGAAGAGAGTCAGACACGAGGGGAAAGAGAAAAAGGAGAAGGGGAAATGGATTGGCATTTATGATGTTATTACTCATGGCTGAAATTAATTAAGCGCCAGGCGCAATTGAGTCTCAGTCCCTGGTTCAGTTTTGGAGGGAAATCCAAACGGCAAGGGAAAGCGTCGAATGGGCAATTAAAAAACTTTTCAAATACAAACATAAAGTGGGCGTGGCACTGAGCACAATCAACTCTCTGGCAATCATTGCATTGTCTCTTCAAGAATCGGTTTGTGCAAAAAGTTGAAATTGTGCAACATTTGAAGTTTTTAATGCCGACAGAGAGTTAACAGCTTCAATTGGAAAATTTGAAGAAGTTGGTAAACAGCTGCCACGCCCCGCCATCTATTTAATGACTTAATTTAAATTGTAGAAAATGTAGTTATTGTTTCTGAAGAAAATTTAAATTACAATTTAGTTGGGATACACAAAAATGTTTGTTTTTAAATAATTGTAAACAAAAATATTACTATTTTTATTTTATGGTAATTGTTGAAATTAAAATTTATTGTTTTTAAATTATTGCAAATTTAATTGTATTGGTATATGTATTATTAACTAAATATGATCCAAATCATAAGAGATATTATAGCTTCAAGAAAGTAAGACCAAAACTATGGAATCGATTTTTTAATATTAAGCAAATATGGTATTTCTCTATCTGCAACGAACTTGTTGGTTTTTAAATTGTATGACAATTACTAAATATCATTTCAACTCTTTTAATTGTTTTATTCTAAAAATGTATTCTGAATTTATATTATTTTCTTGAATAAATATGTATAAGTTCCTCTTTCACTCATATAACTTATATTTGTCAGAGTAAATGATTTAGTAACGAATTTTATAAATCTCTTAATTCTTTAAAATGGAGTTCTTGAACACAACCTGAATATTACCATTTTGAAGTCAAAAGCAGTAGGTCTGCGAAATTGGCAAATGAGAAATGGATTTATATAAGATGAGTTTTAAGTCAATTAATTAAAAAAAAAATTTGTTGCATGCTTCCTTGAAAATGGAATTTCTAAAAACACGACTTAAAAAAGTAGTTTCCTAGCTTTTGATTGCGAATCAGTCACTGTGAAATGTATTATTCCCATTTCAGATTGAATAGTATACCAAATTGACTTAGTCAATATAATATAACTTGTCTGCACTTGCAGAAGTATTAGGGTTACCTGCTCGACTTGTTGGGCTAATGATTGCTATTTCAACTTTCTAAGACTTCAATGAAATTGTAGTACATGTGACTGCAGTTTGAGGCCATCAGAGACGACCCATTTGTAGTTAACTACATAAATTCTTTGCAAACACACATATCATATTAGAAGTGACCCCGCCCACTCCACATACCGCCCCGACCCCTTTCTGACGAACCAAAACGAGAACTCACTCAATGCCATAATAATACGAGTAATAACAGCAAATGATGCCAGACATAACTTCATTGCAATTATTCTCGTATTTCAGACTTTGTCTCAGACAAGACGCATTTCATTGCACTTTTATGGCAGCTGCTTAGCGATAGAGAGAGAGAGAGAGAGAGAAAGAGATGGAAAGATAGATAGAAAGAGAAAGAGAGATGGCGATGTGGGGTCAGTAGAGTCGAAAAGTTGTACCAAAAGTTTATTATTGTTCGTTTGGTCGGTTGACTGACAAGCGAGCGAAAATGACATTTTTCACGCTTGACTGGCTGCGGAAATTGGTAAAAGTTGGGGAAAACTTTCAAGCTGCTTAAAGCTCACTTAAAACTGATGATGAGGCGATGAAGTTGAAGACGGGGAACTCATCGAATCCATCTAATGGCATTCAACGAGCCATTTACACGTACGCCTTGACCTTGAGACGGGGTCTCAGTGGGTACAGATTTATGGATGTCTGGAGAAATGTTTAATATATCTGCCTGGCCTCGATAAATTTCGAAAAAGGTGTTGTTGTGTCTGCGTGGGTGCGGGGAAGCCATAAAATACTTTATAGTATTACGAGACTTAAAATAAAAGATGGAAAGCAAAAGAAATAAGAAATTGCTTCCAGTCTGCCCCCAAACTGGGAAATGCAATTTAAAGTTTATTTTAGTTATTTCTCTGTCCATATGATGGAAATTGTTGACGAGTTATTTGATAGATATGCACAGGCAACAATGAAATCAACTTCTGCTCACATGCAGACGATTTCGCTTCTTGGAACACCCCACGCTCCGTCCGCACGCCCTAAAGTAGGCAGCAACTTTTGACTCCGGTTCGGAGTACATCTGTCTCGACTGCCGCGGAAGTTTATCAGACTTTTGCGTGACTTTTGTTGACAACTTGAGCTGCGCACAGCGAAAGAGACAGTCATAAGAATCCACTTGTAATAAGAAAGTAAGAAAGAGAGCCGAGAAAGAGATGGGAGGGAATATGACAGAAGGCAACTTAGCGTAAAAGTTGCTCACAGCTTTGACAAAAATGCGACTCGACTGCGGCTCCGATAAGCGAACCGAATAAATTCCACGGCACGACGATAGTTACAGCATCCGATAAGGTAAATACCACAGGGACTATCGAAGACAGGAGAGTGGTGAGTGCACTGAGAAGGGAAAGGAGAAAGGAGGTAACTGGCATGCCTGGAGTTATGCTGCAGCAATTTAAAGCTTAACAGCAGCCGCAACATTGTTACCAGGTTTTCTCTTATACTTGTATTTTTACGGTGGCAATTGCATTCTTGAGTATCGCCCCAAAGTAGGCAATGGAATTGCGCAAAATGCTGCGACAGCTGAACCTGAGTGTTGCAGTCTTTTCGAGGCACCAACTAAAAGATTCCCCAACTGGCAATTATCCAAAGTTTCTTACCCACCATTGAAATGTGTTATACATGTTGTCAAGATACGTTCTTTTAAGTTACGCAAATTACACAATTTTAAACATCTTTTATCTTTGTTCAAGTTAAGTGAGTTGAGGAAAACAGTTATATTTTAATGTATTATGTTAAAAGTGAATTATTTATAAGATTAGTAAACGAAGGGCAATGAATGTAAAAGTTAAAAACAGAGCTTTAATTGATGTGCAAATTATGGAAATTTTATAAATAAAGTTTTTGATATTATTACAACAGAGAAACGACGCAGATTATTTGGACTTTCAATTAATTGTGAAATTAATTTATATATACCATTTCCTTTAATTATTATCAATAAACCCAATACCCAATAATTAAAAAATTATTTTTAATTAACAGACTAGTTATGATAGAGTATTTTTTAAGATTATAATACAGAATACATATACATATTAGAAAGCGATTTTAAACTTTAAAATTAAAATTTTCCATTTTACTTCATAGAAGTTGTAGACGAAATTATACACGAAAACTTTTCTATAAGAAGTCTAGCTTCTAATTAACTTTTGTAGTATGCTCTAAAGCAAAGCTTATTGTCAAATCCAGATATATCTTTGTTTAGTTTTTATTATTTTATTTAATGTGTTTATTTCGACCATGTGAACAGTTTGAATGAAAGTAGTATTTACTCATATTCTTGAATAATAAAGTTTAAAATCTTTGTTTAAGTCTTTTAATATCAATTCCAAATTGAAAAGATGCCAAGTAATATGTTAATCGAGTAAAACTTAAACAGAAAGGTTCCTACAAAGTTAAACATTATTTATAGACATGTTTGACTTCACCAACACAATCTCTAGTCGGTTAACCAGACCTATCAGTAGATTACAACTGAGTGTCAGTGTCTGAATTCAGTGCTCAAAATTTGACAACGATTGTGAATTATGTGAATTATAGACATGAGTACTTACATTGGTTGACAGCTGGCTGCTCAAGCTGAGCACCTGTTCACGTGCATCCTGCAGTTCTCGCTTTAGTCTGCGTATCTCATGGGCCTGTCGCTCCTCCGCCGAACCGTACAAGGAGCTGCCGCCCGACAGCAGCGAAGCGGCGCTGCCATGAACTGAAAATTTGAAATGCAAATTATAAATAGAAGAGGGAACACATTTATTCAACTTTCTGTTGCACTTACCTTCATCATTCTTCTTGGGATATGTTAGACGATGCGAGGCAGTAATGTTGTTGCCTCCACCGCCACAACCTCCACCTCCGCCTCCATGAGCCGCTGCCAACGCTGCTGCGGCTGTGCCATGTGTGGGAGACAATGCGGAGGCTGCTGCCATAAAGGGTCCCCGATTGAGGGGTGTGGGCGAGGTGGGCTGACTCCAGGCCACGGCAGCGACATTGCCGGCCACATTGCCCTGAGCCTGGGCAGCATGTGCCTGGGCCTGAGCCTGGGCCACGGCCGCGGCCATTTGGGCACTGAGTACCCCATTGGTGCCCACGGGCAGACAATAATATGGCTCAATTTCCACATCGCCGCCACGACTCAGCATCGAGGGATACATTTTCTCTGATTTGGTGGATCTGTGCGAGATTGAATCGAAACACAATATGTCATAAAATGTGGTGAAAAGACAGATGTAATTGGATTTATGACATTGCAACAGAGTTGCGTGAAAATGCAATTGTGATTGTGCGTGAATGATAAGAATACAACGCTTCAAATGTATTAAAATGTATTAAAATGTATTCAAATGTATTAAAATGTATTAAAATGTATTAAAATGTATTAAAATGTATTAAAATGTTTTAAAATGTATTAAAATGTATTAAAATGTATTAAACTGTATGCAATGAACGGTGAGATAAAAAAGAGATTAAATCTATAGTATTTGCAGGCCATTAAATAAAAGTCACATTTGTTTTTTATTTTAAAAAATCGCTAAGCCGAATGGATCTAGAAATTATTTACTTTTTTTATTATTGCAAAATAAAATAATTGAATTTTATTATTACTTGGTATGTTGTGCATTTGCAATTTGATAAGAATTAAGAAGACAATTGGAATATTAATCTTAACATCTTAATTGAAATGTTCCACAGCTTAAAATACATTCTTCTGGCACAAATTGTGACCATCCTCTTGATTCGCTTCTTTTGTTATCTTGTTGTTTAATGTAATTTTTGGCATAGAGATATTTAAGAGATTTTGCAAATCGAGTAAATAATTAATTGAATTTACCGAGTAAATGGATTCTTGAATATATTCAAGAGTAATGTAAATAAATGAAAAGCTTTTAGTAGTGATTAAAAGCTGATTTAAAAGTGCTTATTACACATGAAATTAATTGCCTTAATGCAAATCACTTATGTTACTTATGGGCTATCAATTATGTAAATTGTCATTAATTGCAATGTTGTAAAGTGACCACAAGTGGCCTCAGTTGATGCCCCAAATTTCGTATTTTAATAATGACTCTGACCACTGTGCAGCTAAAGATAGCAGTTGACCACATGACTTAATTTCTAACGTGGTAGTTGTTGTCACATGATGTGGTGTGGGCTGTTTGCCAGACACTTGCAAATTTCCGTTGTGGTTGTGCTGTTTATTAGGCCAATTCTGCATGCGAGTGTTGCCCACTTTCAGGCTTCGCTTCAAATTTCCGTTTAATTTTGTCTCTTCCAATTTGACAACTGTCTGTCTCTCTGTCTGTGTGTGTCAGTGTGTGCGGCTGATAACATTTTGGTATGGGGAATTGTGCATTCTCATGCCAAATCCCACGACAAATTGTCATAAAATGCGATGCCTTCAAAAGCTTAGAAAATGACCGCAGAGGAAGCAGAGAGAGAGAGAGCGAAAGAGAGGGAATAAAAGAGACAAATCTGTACTATGTTATGTCCTAGCTGCTGCTCACACTGCTGATAACTGACATTAATGGCATTTCGCATGCAAATCTAATATTACGTATACGTCATGTGTGGACGACGCCTTTTCCATTTCGCCATCGTCAACACAAATTTGCCATGTTTGCATTTGTGGTTTGTCTGTCTATGTACGTAGGTATGTATGTATATACATATGTATGTATGTATATACATATGTATGTATGTATATACATATGTATGTATGTATGTTAGTTACGGTTCTTAGTACGCTTCAGGGCGTTTACTTTACGCTCTGGGACATTTGGCACAACAACACGGTGTGTGTTGGTGTTGTGTGTGTTTTTGATTCGGTTTGCTCTGTTCTGGTGTGAAATTTGATAACAAGCCACCGAAACTGGTTACTCTGGTTGCCACTGTTGCCACTATTGCCACATGCCACATCCTTTTGCATAATTGATGCATTGAAAGCAAGAGTGTGAGCCAAGACAGCTAAAAGCATATTAGTTTTGGCCAGCAAATAGGAGCGGTTCAAGCTAAATACGAAATAGTTTTTAAAAATTCCTGTATAAAAGTTTTAAATCTTCAACAATAAACAGAGCACTTATATATTGAAGTTTAAATTCGCGCCTTTTAACATAAGTCAAAGTTATTTAAATAAATAAAATTAAAATTAAATTAATATAAAAAAATATTTAAAATATTACATTTCTTCTTTATTGCATTTAATATTTAGACTATCCTAAAAATATGAACTATCTGTTTGAATTAAAAATTTGAAAATTCCATCTGACGTTCATAATTTATAACTCCATCTAAAAAACTCCCCCAAAATTCCGTTTGCAGTTTTGTCGAACTTTCTGTTCTGTCTGAACTTTATTCATGTGTTTTTTCGGAATTCGTTTTTTTTCTTCATCATTTTGTTGGTAAAATTTTTTAATGAAGCACTTGAGAGTCTACATGGCATCCAACTGCTGACGTGGCAAGAATGCAACGTAAAAATAAAAACAAAAACAAAATAAACAACAACATCAACTCGCAATGGCAGAAAACTTTCATTTCAGCTGCTCCCCATCGAAGAGTCAAAGGTTCACAAACCTATTGACATGTCAAATAATAATCTGGCCCCCTCTTCACTCAGTTTCTCCTCCTGTCTTCCATTTCAAGCTTCAGAGCTGTTATTTACACTTATGCGATTCTCCCCTCTGCTTTTCGTTTTCCATTTCGTGTTCATTCCTCGAATTTATTTTCTGCTCACTTTGCTGTTTTACACAACTTTCACATTGTCTGTTTTGGCCCAAGCCCATCGGTGGAAGTTTCCCTTTAACTATTTGGGCGTGTCGCGGGAAACCCAAGAGTTTTCCAAATGTTGTGAGCTTTATTTAAACTTTAAAATATGCACGAGACATGGCTAAAGCAAACAAACATATGGCGACCTCCTTGTCCATAAAAACTAAACTATTACAAATTGTTTGCATACTTCCAGGCGCACAAGCGAAAAACAAGCTCATTACACATGTAAATATATAAATACTTGGTGTGAACACGTATATATGTGTATATGCCTGTGTGTGTACTAAAAGGCAATGGAATCTGTTAAACTATGCAATGCATGCTTGTTTTTACCCTTCAAATTGATATTTGTCGTGGATGTATCAGATTTTGTGAAAGAATTATAGATTGGTGAAGGAATTTCTAATAATGATAATAAATAAATACATATAATTCTCATATAAGTAATGTGTGCTTCTAGTTCCACTTTAAATTTAAATAAATAAACAAGTTCTAAAATTTTGAAATGTTTATAAATTCAGACTTCAAAAATTGTTGTTCAGAAATGTCCTCAATATTCAAATATGTTGTTACTAAATAAAATAATCGTACAATACATCAATTTTGGCTAAAATGAATATTGGTGTTAGGTTAAAAGATATCATTATCGATAACATAAATGAACATTACACAAGCGTTTTCTAACACCTATTAAATTGCTGTTGAAAACAACAAATTTAATTTTTTGAATATATTGTTGAAGTCATTAAAGTCGTATTTGACAAATTTATATCAAGTACTGTTTAAAAATTAATTTTTTGCCAATTTAAAAATATTAAGTTTAGTTTGTTTCAATAAATTATATCACCTCTACAAATACTTTGACATTTGAAAGCATTGAAAATTGCATGCTAATTTTCCAAAACACTATTTAGTCGCCCAATGAAACTATATACTCTATGGCCAGTACATATGAAGGGCGTAAATAACACAACGTCTAGAGTTAGACAGGCGTCTGCTAAAACACACTCATCCACACACACATATAACTACACACACAGACTTTTTCCACATTTCACTATAGGTGAAATGGACTCTTTTTCTGGTATAAACTCATTTTTTAAAAGCATTAAAATTAACTAACTTTTGTTATATTCCTGTTAGGAATACATCGAACTAAAATGTTGCATACCAGAAATGTTAAATTTGCATTCTGATGTTAAGTTAACAGCTGTTAAAACAGCTGTTTTAATCCAAAGCCACGTCCACAAAATTTGTCAAAATTCAATTGGCTCCAGTTTTTTTAAATGGAAATTTTTGAATGCAATTTATGATGAATAGTGATCAGTGTGGTTTGTACTTTGTGTTTGTAGACCTGTGCTGTTGGTATTGTTCGTGCATTCTGTAGTAAGTGTCAATAAAGAGACGTCCCAAAAATAATTTTTTTTGAGCAAAACTTTATCTTTGGGATTAGTCTTGTCAGCAAATTCACTATATACATGTTGTAGAGTAATTCCTTGTTAACTCATAACAGTTAAGTTTGCTTCCACCTTTTGACCACTTTTCCCAAAATTTAACTTTTTAGCACATAACCTCTATATAAGAAATGCAGGTTTGTTTGAAGCAAAAATTCAGTTTTTTGCTGATTTTTACTATAAAATCTATATGATTTAGTATTCCGATCTTGATATTTGCTGTCCAAAATATCAGTTTCATAATACAACATATATGTATAAGTACAGTTTGGTCGGATGTATTGGAAAATAATATGGTTTTTCTATAAAAAGACATTTTTCAAACGATATTACCTATTATTCCTATATGATATAGTAGCCCGATTCGGATCATATTTTAGCATTAAGTCAGTAACATAATAACACACCAAACCTGCAAGTTTGGTGTGAAATGCCACGACCATTATTTCAGAACCATTTCCAAATGAGATCTAGAATGGTATCCAAAAAACTTTTCACGGAAAACTAGATAAACCTTCGAGTTATTAATTTATACCAGAAAAAGGTTCCATTTCACCTATAGTGCATTTGAAGGATCTATATTTTGACGACTCGTCGCTGCAAAGTATGCAACACGTAAATGTAAATTGCAAGAGGCAAACACTTTTAGTGAGCGACAAGCGCAAAAGTGGCAACAGAGGCGTTGATTGTTGTGGAGTGTGACGTTTATAATGGGCGTGGCATGCAACTTAAAGCGCAACTTAAAAGCGTGTGACAAAACATAGGAATCTGTGAGGCAAAGTCACCTTGGATATGTCCGCTCTTTCAAGTAGCTTTTAAGGATAAACGTAAAGTGTGAAAAAGAGAGAGAGATTGGAAGTTAGGAACAAGAGATAGACAGATAGAAGAGGGGACTTTTTCATGCGTTTCGTATTCAGAGTATTTATATTACACTCACCTGATGCTGTTGCTGCGATTCATGCGAGGACTATGCACATAGGTTGATTCATTGCCCTGAATTGTCATTTGACCCGCACCTGCACCACCAGCTGAGCGATTGTGGATCATCTTCTGGCCATGTCGAGTCATCGCAGGTGAACCAATCTGCATCTGGTCAATGGCATCGCCATCTGAGAGGCGACTGCCCGCCGTATTGCTGTGCTTCAGCCACATCGCATACGAGCTGTACTCCGGCTTGACCTCCGCATATGTCTGAGTATCTGACAATGATCCGTCGTGACGTGTGCCACCCGCTCGAGTCGACACTCTAGGGTATAAACATAGACAGTTTAATCATAAAATTTAAATAAAATTAAATTTTCTTTCAGTTTACTTACCTGTGTTGGAACACATGCAAATCGCTGCCTGGCTTTGGCAAACTGTGTGATCCTGTGGCCAATCGCTCCCTTATGGATTGACTGAGTTGCGTTGCTGTGGGTCCTGTCAACGAGAAGCTGCGGTGCTGTGTGTTTGGTGGCAACTCTACGGGTAAAAGTTCAGTTTATTAGATATTTTCGTGGAAAACTGAAATTCCCCTTAAAATCCAAAATGTGTATCACTCATTATGCATACAAAAAAAGCCAGAAAGTAAAGTTAACTTCGGCACACTGAAGATTTGATAAATATAATTAAAAAGAAGATTTGATATAATGTTATAATAGCCCTATTTTAACCAAATTTAAGCAGGATGTATTTTAATTTTGAATTATAAAAATTAAGATTTTTGGTAGGGTATTTTATTTGTGAGATCTGAATTTAATTTTAAATATAACCGCCTTAGCTATAAATATCGATAAGATTGTAAGCAATCCAGTGCAACAGTTTGGTGTATCGATATTAATATGTATACATCGATACACCAAACACAAATATAGACCAAAATAGTAAATGCTTTGAATAAAATACGAAAAAATAAATATAATGCATGTTGATATTTTACATATTTGAAATTTTTAATTCTTTAATACCAGAGAAAATTTTAAAAATAGATAAAGCTTTCCTCAGCTCTATGTTTAATTAATTGCGTTAGTAAAAGGTAGCTCAAGATATTAATCGTTCGACAAAGAATCGTCTGAGATATTACCATTTTAAGCATTTTCATACTAAAGGTTAATTCTTTAAATGATATAATGATCCGATTTTAACCAAATTTGTTTCCGATGTATGTATAAGACAATACGGAACGATTAATCTAAAATTGATTACAGGCCAAGGGTATCAAGTTGATCATTCTTGAAATTTAATTTTATTGCTATAACATATGTATAAATATTTATAGTCAACTTACTGTTCATATCATTGGGCAACGTTTGAGTACCACCGGTCACCTTACGACCGCTGGCGGTGCGCGGTACAGCCGATACGTGAGCGGTGCGTCCACAGGGTAAACCATTAACTGCACCTGCACCACCGGTGGCCATGAGCATTGCGATATTCTGTTGTTCCGCTGTGGACGCAATGCTGCCATTGGCACGTTTCACATAACCAAAACTGGGCGGAACTCCCTTGGTGCGGGACGAGGCCGATGGCGAGCCTTGTTTCGAGGAGCTGCCACTCCCACTGCCGCCTCCCATGCTGCGACGCGATGGTGATGATTTCTCCGATTTATCCACCTTGTGGCCGTTAAGGGGTTCCGGCATTTTGGTCCAATTATCGCGACCATTTCGTGAGCCTGGCCTATGATGTGGGCTGCCATCCATTTTGTGGTTGCCGCTGTTGTTGTTATTATTGTTGTTGTTGTTAATATTGTTGCTGGTGGAGCCACCGCTGCCGCTGCCGCTGCCGCTACCACTGGAGCTGGCCTGACTGGCCGCCGAGCTGCCGTTCGCAGCGGTTCCAATGCTATCAAGTGATCCGCGACTGCTGCGAATGCTGCAAATAGGAGAGATAGTCATAGGTGAATTTAGGTCTTATAAAGTACAAACAAAAAAGTATTTCATACTAAAGGTTAATTTGCATCCGATTTTTCCTATGGCAGCTATATGATATAGAAAGCCGACTTTTACTAAATTTGGTCACGATGTTAGAGACAGTCCCAAACATACAATCTGTGAGTTTGGTTATAATATATTAAGAAACAACAAAATTTTTAATAATAAAGGTTAATTTGCATCCGATTGCCCCTATGACAGCTATATGATATAGTAATCCGACTTTAACCAAATTTGTTCAGGATGTTAGAGACAGTCCCAAACATACAATCTGCAAATTTGGTTATAATATATTAAGAAACAAATAATTTTTTCATACTAAAGGTTAATTTGTATCCGATTGTCCCTATGGCAGCTATATGATATAGTAATCCGACTTTGACAAAATGTGGTCAGAATGTATGAGACAGTCCCAAACAGATTATATGTTTTGTTTTGTTAGTTTGGTTTAGATATCTTAAGAAACAAAAAAGTTTTTCATACAAAGCAATTCCATGACCTCTGACCTTAAGGCAGTTGCAGGTGGAATTTTGCAAAACGCCGTCTTATTGCACGATGAAAGTGTCTCATCTATGTTGTGTGATAATTGAACGTCAGTTATTGACTTAATTTGACTGCCTTTAAGATAGACAATCTGAAACGCTTCACAATAATTTCTTTACAAAAATCGATCTTTTTATATATATATTTATTCTTAATAAAACAAAGGATTATATAAATATCCATTCTACAATTCTGTATAAAAAATTATACAGAAAATAAACAAATTGTAGACGAAATTTCAAAAAAATAAATAAATATTTATGAGCACAAGAAATTTAAATAAAAACGAAATAAATTTTGTTTAAAGAAAAGTTTGCTTTCCCAGTTGGAAAATGTCGTTAGCACGCAATTTGCACACAGTGCAAAAAGCTCTCTTATAATGTAAATCATATTTTTAATTTTCTTAAAAAGTTCAACAACTTTGAAGACAAATTGTTTATGGGGTAAAGAAATAAAAAAGGGAAGAGTGTAAAAAAGCAAAACAATGATGATGCATCGCTCGATGACTGTCGTCTTGGTCAGCTGGAAGCTAATTACAGTCAATTATGCACAAAAACAACGACAATAACAACAGTTTTAAACGTAACAGCAACATCAACTGAAGTGGCTGTGATATTGGCATATTGCGTATACGCCATGTGCTTAATTTTTATTTGTAGTTAATTGCATGGATAATTTAAGCTAGTCGTTTATTGTTGTTGTTGTTGCTTTTATCGCTGCTAAATAGCAGCAAATGTTACAAATTTATATAGTTGCCCCACACAAAAATCCAGTCGAGTGTAAAGCAAAGCGTTAGACTTGAGGCTCAACTTGAACAAATGACAATCAGCGTACAATTGAGACAAGCGAGACTGCGATTGAAAGAGAAATGGACAGAGAGGGATTGTCGGAACACTCGGAAATCTGAGCAAACTTGACAGGTCCCTAACAATGGAACCCCCTACTGATAAACTTTAGACGATGGGCAAATAACAGTGCCAAGTGCGATTACAATTGCAATTCGCAGCACAAAGGCGACAATGCGTATTGACAAACTGTCCAAGTGGATTTAGGAAATGCGTCGGTAAGTGGGGAAATAAAATTTTCAATTAAAATGACAAAAGAAGCGCACAGAATTGAATAGAACGAAGACAAGAGGAGAGAAACGGTTGGTCTTGGCCAACGGAAACCTTCTCAAGTTGGCCAAAAGGATTGTTAGCCCTATAAAGTCAACAATCAAATTTCATGTCTAAGCCGCTTACGCCAAAGTTGGCCATATATCATGGCTAATTAGGCGTGTCGTCTCGCTGCTATAATAAATAATGATATTTATTTGAATACTCTCCATTGAATTGTGTGTATAATTTTCTGAAATGGTTAATAAATTACGAAAAAATGCATAAAGGAAAATGGGGCAGTAAAAGGGCGCGGAAAATGCCGAAATTCTTTAGTCACATGACGTAGATATCGATTCATTTAAATTGATGATCCTAGTGTGATGAGTGGCCTTTTATTTTTCTTTATTGATATGTTAATGAAATAATGCTTTCTTTTTCCCATTTCCATCTTTTTATATTAGTTAATATAATTGGTTTTTAATTATATGAAAAGTAGCTTAATGACTTTAATATTTTCTATTAACATTTTGTGTTTTATTTATTTACTTTTTTATTTAACGTCGACTAAAAGCAGTCGACAGAGAGAAAAAATACTAATTGATTAAATTATAAATGCAATTAAATAATAAAAAGGTAAAATTAAAAAAAAAAAGTTTTCCTTCATGTTTTTTCATTTTTGTTTAAAAGTTCATAGTTAATATTTTCATTCAATTTTTGAGCAATTTCTATAATTTTAAACCACTGACAAAAATTCTTTTCATATTCTCAAATGCAACATCAAATTTCAAAGCAAAACAGCAAGAAAATCGTGAGATCGTTGTGTTTACTTTATTCTACCATAAAATTGAATAACAGCAATTTAAGGTGGCTGCGTTTTAGATTAGATCTTTGTGCCTTTTGATTCAATTGCTGAATTAAATAATTGTGGCTTCGGCTGTTGTTCTGCCTTCCCTTCAACATTCTTTAAAAGTATGCTATGATTTAAGCGCATAGCGTGATTGGGAAATGGGAGACAGGAGAAAAGAAAACAGCTGTCTGGGTCATAAAACTCAACTACGCCCTGGCAAGCAATTACCGTTTAGATATGCTCAGACTGTTACAGGGGCTGCAAGAGGCAACAGCAACAATAACAACAACGGGAACTGAAACTGAAACTGAGACGTCCACTTCGTGGCCCTTCGAACTATGCGTGACTGTATCTGTGTGCGGGTGTATGCACATGTATGTGTGTAAGTCTGTGTGTGTGTGTTTGTGTCAGAGTGAAAGTAAGCGTCAGAAGTGACACATAAAGCTCATAAATTGTCGCACACTCAATATGCATAGAAGGGACGACGGTAAGAAAAGGCAAAACGGCGGAGGTAAGTGGGTAAAATCAATAATGATTGCCACGTCAGTGAACGGTTGCAAATGACCCACGTGAAACCCCTCCCCCTCGCGTTGCAAATGGATGAAATCGATGACAAGCAAATGCCAGTTGAAATACATTTCAATATGCATCAGATAGAGCTGCATGTATGTAAGGTAGATAGGGTATTGCCTCACTTGCTTTAACTCTTCAACTGCAATTCATTTGAAATGCAGCGTAAAACTGGCAACTGACCCGCACAGAAAATATATTTGTGGTAGGAAAGGTGGAGGGATGAAGGGGCAACCAACGTGTGCAAAAAATGTTCGCATAAATTTGAAAAAGATGTCGAAAAAAGAAATGGAAACAGCCAGCAGATGTCAGAAACAGAAGCGTAGTCTGGTAAAGGGATTGCCTATTAATAGCCTTTAGAACGGAAAGGAATTCAAGTAGAAATAAAGAAAAATAAATCGAGCTGAATAGAAGTTAATCAAAAAGGAATTGCGTTCTACGTTTGTTCGTCATTAGATAGAATTAAATACTATGTATAAACACAATGCTAAAACGCATACAACTTTATTATAAATTTTTCCAATGTAGATATTATAATTATTATTGATTCATTGTAGAACTATTATATTATTTTTAAATTAATTTAATAAAAATCATAAGCAAAGTATTCTTCGTAAAATTTCTTTCGTGGAAATATAAGTATTTATAAATTAATATATTTTTCATGAACAATCTTCTTAATCCATTTTCATACTAATTCTGTATTATATTTATTTCGGATCATGTGTGAAGATTCAGATAGAGCCAATGATAATAAAATATTCTTTATAATATATAAGGCATTAATTTATATCATGTGTAGAATGTACATTATATGTATTCTTTGGCGCAATCAATGCGAAAGTGAAATTTAGGAAAATAAATATTTATCCATAGTAAAACTGATGTCAGCAAAAATAAAATACATCAAAATTGAGTCTAATAATAACTGTCCAAAGACTCACTGTCTGAGGCATCCACAAATGTAGTAAATAATGTGCTAACTCTGTAATATTGACTCTCTCTCCCAACTGTAACCTTATCTTGAGCATATTTTGACGACCCCTCTTTGCTTTCTACGTCAATGCTCGAAATATTCGTATATATTTCAACTTTTAGTGCTTGGGGCTGCCTCCCAAACCGTCGTTCTTGGGGATTATCCTGGCCACATACACATACACACATACAGAAGAACACAACGGGAGTCACAGATGCATTTTAAAATAGTGTATTTAGTAGGGCGTGGAAAACAAATTCCATGCATGTCCGCTTCGAACTGGTTTGCCGCTTTTCCGGCATTTTCTCCTCCCTTTATTTTTGGCCATTTCATTTACTGGCTGCCTTTTTGGCCAGTTCGCAGGACGAATAGAAACTAATTTCGTGCATAAAACGTAATTTGCATTGGGAGGCCGAAACAACGGGCCATAAACAAACTGAATGGACTCGAACTGCGCTTTAGTGTTTTGTCTGAGCTATTTAAAATGTTGTTCTTGTTGTCGTTGTTGTTGTTGGGTAATTTTTAATTTACTCGCTAATTTATGCAGCGACGCGCGGCACGTGTTGGGGAGTCCTACTACTTTTAGCAGGCACTGTTCAGGTCATTTAGTCAGACATGGCCAACATATTCGTGTAATTGCCGCTTTTAATTGACAGCTGGCTAGGCTTTTGGACTGGTGTTGAGAAGGGAGCTTCAACTTTTAGCTAGACAATTAAGAGTCCTTTGAAAATTGCTGACCCTAATTCATAGTACCATTAAGAGAGAGAAAGAGAGAGAGAGAGCAAGCTGATGATGATGAGAAAAAATACTCCTTGTTAGGTATATAAAACATTAGTGCAACTTGTTGGGTAATTACGGATTTCGATTGAGATGTGCTTAGCATATTGATTGGGATATGATTGGGGGAAATTTCTCGTAAATATGTTAAAACCACTTTTAAATATCTTATGACCGAAGCAGAATAGTTAGTCCAGAATAGGAATTAAGAGTATCTTATTAACTATTAATTGCATTACTTTCCCATAATACTGTTTGTTAAATAAAAATACTTCTCTTTATAAACAGCCTTTCAAATATATTTCGTTAATTAGGCTAATTCTCTGAAATTTAAAGAAAAAATAACAATATGTCTTATATAAATCTGTCCCATTCTATACATCCTGTTGTTTATATTTAGTACCTTACATACATAAATATATACATAAATTTTCCAAAGTTCTGAAATAAATAATAAAACCTTTTTATATAAATATGTATTACCAATTTATTTCGTTACCTAGAACCATTTTACATTATCAGGGTTTCGGAGAATAAATGACAAACTGTCTTATCGTTTATTTGTCAAAATTAACTCAAATTAGTTAAATTTTGCAGATTGCATAAACTTTCCCCATTCGGTTGCCTTGGATGCGTATCATGTGCGTACAGAAGGGTGACCATTGTTGTTGAATGGTCGCCTTTTCATTTATTAAAACTGTCAACAGGCGTTAAAGTAGGTTGAGCTATCAAAGACGACAAAAAAATGTACAGGAAACACACACACACACATTTCCCCGCTCTCCTCGCGAACGTTTCCTTTGTCCCTATTCTGGTTGTGCAACTTTTTTAAGGCTGATAAAATGTTATGAATGGAATTCCGACAGCTCTACGGGCGTTACAAGCACATTAATAAAAGTGCCGAACATGTGAAGCGTTGGGCGCTAGTTCAAAGGAATATCGGGCAAGGGCGGGGAGGTTGGAAAAGAGGAGCGGCTACAAAGAGTAGGGGTATCCTAAGCACGCACGCAACCTTCAGCTGGGGAATTTGTGTGCTTTGGGTCGTGTTTGGCTTTGGCCTTGCAACAGCGCCTAAAAGCATGCAACACTCAACAACGACAACGACAGCGACAGCGACAAGAACAGCAACAACATCATTCATTTGCCTGCTGACTGTGTCAAGGATGTCGAAGGGTAGACACATCCCGAGCGAGAAGAAAAAACAGAAAAAGATGAGGACACTTGTAGGCTCACATCAATTATACAACTGCCTGAGATCCAGTTGTTGTTGATGTTGCAATTGTTTGCCTTTTACGACTTCCGTTCCATTGACAGTCGCCATAAATTATGGTTTGGGGCATAACAATGAAAGCGAAATTCCTTCTTTTTTATTTTTGGAAGGAATGAAGGAATTCGCAACACAAAGTGGCCATAAAGCAGAGGGCCATGAAATGGTCTCAGCACATTAGACAGAAGCTGCTTTAGCTGCTTTTGCTGCCACTCAAATCCAACTCTAACTTCAACTACAGCTTTATTTTCATCTTGACTTTAAGCCGAAGTCAACTCCAAGTAAGTCGTGAAAAATACTCTATTGCCTTGTGTAACTTCTTCTGTAAGTTTTCCAAGTGAAAATTTCAGAACAGACTCTACACTTTGAAGGTGGAATTTGGCGAGGATTGAAAAACAAATGCAAATTAAATTAAACACGAAACTTTGCTAATATGCGAAACAAAACTTTAGCACAAACTCTACCCCTTAAAAGAAACCCTAAAAAACCCCAAGCAACCCCATTTCTTTTTGAACATTTAATTAAAGCAGCTACAAAATGCAACTTGAAACGAAACTTTCAGCTCCAATTTGTCGAAATTCTTATACTCAGTAAGAACACTTGAAGTTGAAGTAGGAATGCTATGTTGGGATTACTTAAAAACTTATTCCTATGGTAAGAGTCATGGGGAAATATAATAAACGGTCGTACTAGATAATAATTATTATTTTTATAAAATATTTCTACATTGCTGAGTTAAATTTGAAAATACATCAATTTAAATTAATTTAAGAAATTTACATTGTATGTTATAATCCTTTGTAAAAATCGAAGGAATGTGTCGGGTGGTTCTCTTGACAATTGAAGATATCAGCTCTATGGTTGAAAGAATAGAAATCTCTTTGAACACACTGCTTAAAGCTATTTTCTTTTGAAAACTTATGGAAACTATGCGAAAGTTTCGAAGCCTGCTTCCATATTCCACGGTAAAGTTCTTAAGGTATAACCAGGGTTACAAAGATGGCTTGTTTGTGTTATTAGCTCCAGTCAAGACATAAATTCGAAAGAGATTGCATATTGTATATCGTATTTGGAGTTCATTAAAGTGCAATGAACTTGTTACGTGAGAAGAGAGAAGTAAAGGTGAGAGGGGTGACCACAGAACAGTTTTGGGGTCAGTCGGCAGTTTGCAACCCTCACATGGTGCTGGCCAAAGGTAAATGGCACTTAATTTAATGTTAAATTTATGTAAGACAGTCTGAAGCTAATAAAAATGCCACACATAAAAACTTTTATATCGAATGGCAGCATGTTTCACACTATCACAGCAGGACAGGACAATACAGGACTACACTGGATAATAATAACAACAACAACATCAACAGTTACAATGTGGCTACAACAGAGAAAATGGGTTAACCGAGTTGGCCTAAAAACGTTAAAGTTTGCCGCAGTTTCAAACTGACAGGAAGACCGCAAGGTAAACACTTTGCATGATTTAGAGTCATAGGAGAATTGCAAAAGAATATAAACATAAACATATACTATATATAAACTTAAACTTATATCGGTCTGAGGAATACTTCTGGGTGACTCACATATTTATAAAGACCATTATGCATGAGATTCTCTGCAGGGAGAGAGGTGCGGCTCTCGCAGACACAAAACACTCGAAGAAGACATGGGAAAATCGATGGTTAAATGTGATTAGCTGGCAAAATTGTGGCATACCCCACGGGCTGTTGCGTGCCACCTTCTAAACTGTTTCCATTCGTATACAAGCAAAACAACTTAACAAATGAGTTTATTAATGAGCAGCGTAAACAGTTTTCCCATTGCAAAACTCTCCTCAACTAAAACAAGCTGAGTTTGCTTTAAGGACACAGCCGAAACTAATTGGGGAAGTAGACGGGGCTTATGTTTGTCATGCTGGGAGTTGACATTGATAGTTCAGATACGTGCAGGATCCGAGGACATGTTAATTATTAAATTTGTTGATATTCAAACAAAACTTAATTTCGATAAATGTGTAAGTCAATATAACATACTTTGACACTACAGCAGCTAAACACTAGAAATACTGTATTATATTGTCCAAATATACATACTTTATAAGAAAACTGATAATGTTTATAAATAACATAATTTGAATGGTTTCTTTTGAATTGCGCCATTATTTAAGGCTTCAATTAAAAATAATTAGTTAATAAATAATAATTAAATGGAATTCTTAAGCTAGATTCATAAAAAATTAAAAATATTTTTCTAAGCAATTTTATCTGCTTGAAAAATCAAAAAAAAAATTGTAAAAAATGGGAGAAGAAAATTTTGTATATATTAAATTGAACCAGTAACTAAAACAATAATTTAAGTTCAGGAGTTTTTGCAGCGATCTCCAAACCGAATTATAAAACCGAATCTTCTCATAGAACATAGAATTTCCATTAATAAAATGTAATTTGATCAATATACTCATTATATTGAAATTAATTGAAAGGTTAGGTAAACTAATGTTGAATTTGTTGAAACATTGAGAACTAAAAAAAATCATATTATCCTGTAAATTCGATTTTACGTATTATATTTTTAAAGTAGGACACAAAACACATCAGCAAAGAATTTACATTAGTCAGTTCAAGTCTCAAAGGACGAATGCTAAATTATATTATAATATCTTTAGTGAAATATTGAAACTGACAGCACTTTTAATTTGATGAATTCTTTTTACAGAAGCATAGAGAGATTCATAGTTTAAGCTATCTTAAATATATATCTAATGGTCATGAAATTAATATGCAAAAACGAATTCAAACTTAACAGTCTTTATATTTTAGTTTTGTATATTATTAATAAGCGTTGCAAAATATTCCGAATTTCCGGCGTACTTAAAGGCGAAATGATGACTTAAGCGGTAATTACAAGACTTAGATTAAATCTGAAAAGCTTTAACTCTCTATAGGTTAGCTGCACCACATGTTGCCTATGGCGCCACAAAGGCTTAACCCGCTTTGCCACTGGTTACAACATACTGAAACCCTGCTGCTCCCCTTCCCTCCCCTTACCTATCCTACTCTCCCAGTCTTCACTCTTTGTCAGTTGGGCGTGTGCGTTTAAAGCCGCTTAGTTCATTGCAAATTCAACTAAAGCTGAGCACAGAAACAATTTAGCTAAACCCCTCAAATATGGTAAGGGATTCGGATTCGACGGGAGGGAGGGAAGAGAGGTGTTCTCGGAAGGTTCAGCATTTCTATGAGTCAACTCTCTCAGTCTATAAACTGCTCTAAAATATGCACACAATGTTTCCCCAACAACGTCGATGCCTGTTGCTGTTTTATGGCAAATGTTGCCCTTTTCTATTCTGTGTTCTTTTTCCGTTTTTATTCTTTCCTGTTTTTGTTGACTTCTGGCCACAGGACTTGACATGCTGTGGCACCTGGCCGGAAGATTTATGGCCAGAGTGTGCAGAGAGTTGAATGAAATGTCTGACATTTGAAGTAATTGCCGAAATTGAGAGACAAACGACAGGCGAGTGACTAGCAAATTGATTGAATATTCGATGCTTATTCGACTTATCGACCATTTTGCATATGTCGCATAACTTTGACTCCAACTCCAACCTGTCCAATCCTCAATCTTTTGCTTGTGTGCTCACTTACACTCAAACCTTTGGCACTGAGCCTACGTATGTAAATAGAACTCTACCCGGCAGGACAAACAGTTGCAGAGTAAACAAAAGCCGACCTCTGGGAGTTTAATGGCCTGCAGCAGTCATTGACACTGCTCCATTTGCTGCAGATATGAACTTAGACACAAGGTTTTAATTATTGTTCAACCAGCTGCATTGAAGCATGCCACAACAACTTGATTGAATTCCATTATTAGTCCAAGAAACCTATTAAATCAATCTTGGCATAGACTAAATGCCGCAAAGGATGCACAACACACTTGATTCACTATCAGTTTTTACCTTTAGAATATTAAAACATGTTCAACAACTCCATTAAATCGCAATTGGGCGCAAAATGGGGAAGAATGCCGCAAAGTATGCAACACAACACATTGAAAAGCAATTATATCGCTTCAATAAATTGAATTTATAACAGAAATTTCATGAAAGCCACTTCACTTGAATAACAAAAATATATTTATTAAATATATTACATATATTTTATTTTAAATTTTATTGCACAATTTTATTTATATTTTTGTAGCTTTTAAATATTTATTTATTTTACGACTTTTCCGCGAGCGTCAACATTTTTGTGTGGCAACCGTAACGCCCGAGCGTCCAAATGCGTTTCTGGGGTTGCTCCGTTCTGTTGCCTCAAAGCGAACTAAGTAAAAATTGTATTTCGAAAATGTTTAAGAGAGCGCACGCTCGTCTCTCTCAAGTTCGAAAGAGCGCAATATGCCATGAAAGAGAGCGAGGGAAAGAGAAAAGCATGCAGATAGGAGTGAGTTCGTATGAAGCACATGGCAAAGTTTATTGCTGAAAGTAAAAGGCCGTCTGTCTATAGGGAACATGAGTTGAAGAGATGGTAAACAACAAAAACGCCGACAGTGACACCTGCCCACCTGTGAGCTCAGCAAAATAGTGTACTCGTATTCATGACTGACTGAATGAATGAATGAATGAATGAGTGCAAAAATAAAGGTAGTTGTTAGCCTGTTTTTATTCTGGCAGGCTTTGGGCGTTTTTGACTTCCACGCAATTGGTTAAGCAGTTCTCATATGCAAATAGACGCCTAGAGCATGACGAAATTATACTACGAGCCTTAAAACAGCAAAGTGCACTTAGGACTGTCTGAAATAAAAGGGAGTTTCTGGGGGGAACAACATAATATTGCATGATAACCAGTACTATCTGTCTTGATAAGGTGCTTTCGTCACTATTGAAGTTTAGACTTACTTTGTTGTCTAGGAATCAGGAATCAGCTGTTTCTCTTTTTATTATTATTAGACAAGTTTAAGTGTTATAACTTATTTTGAAAGCTGTGTTTAAGTGTGGCTAAAGTTTAATAAATACAGTTCTTTTTTCTATCATCATTTTTTTAATTTGTGTAGTTAAGGCATCCGTTAACTAACTGCAAGATACATTTTACGAAAAACCTATAGAAATTAATGTTAAATTCAATAATATATTTGTCAGTTAAACTGTACTTTGAAAAGACCAGCGTAGATATTAGATTATAAAGTTTATTGAATAATTCTTTACTCTCGTATAACTTGTTTCCTGAAACAGCACGCTAAATTTGTTTATATGTACTTACATATATTGAAAATATATTTTTCAATTAGTCAATACTAAATTCCCCACTTTCAGTAGTTACTTTAAATTAGAGCTCATATTTAAGCAGCTTGATTGTCATTAAATCAGGGACCGCAAAAAAGACTTATTTTTATTATTAAAAATTCTTTCACTCTTATTTTTCCATTTTACGAATAATAATAAAAATGATTAATTTAATTTCAATTTTTATTTTAAAATCATATTTTCTTAACCTATAATATCCTGAAAATACGTGCTTAAAAGACGTGTAATGTATCACATGAAAGGCCACGCATTATGAATGTTTTTAGATTTCGGAAATACACTATTTGGTTGAAAAGATATTCACATTCAATTTTTGTTTTCAATTGTTGTTTTAAATTTTAATTTCAATTTTTATATAAAAATTTTAAAATAATTTGTATTTTAATTTCTTTTTTTTTAAATTGAAAAATAATTTATATTTTGTAATTTTTAATTTAAAAATTATAATCGTTATGGTCCCTGCATTAAAGCATTAAAATTAAAACTTAAAATAATAGAATATTCAATTATTATGCTAAAGATTGTTAAATTGCTGTTACTTTAATTTTAAAATCGAATTTCTATGATTTTAAAATACTTTCCATTTATAATTTTTTTTAGAAAACGGATTTATTCTAAAGGTACTTTTATGTACATATTCTTTATCTCTCATCCCTTTTTATTGTGTTATTTTGTGTTATTTTTGGTCATCTAAGCCTCGAAATGTCAGACCAGCAACTCCACCCACAGGGCATCATTATCTGAGTATTTCGCCCAACATTGTCTCTGTCTCTAATGGGTGGGTAGAGAGCTTTGTGGTGGTTGTCGTTGTCAAAAAGCAACAAATGGCTTTAAGAGAGCCGACAGCTGAGCCAGTCGAAATAAGTTAAGAGAGAGCCATAGATTTCGAAAACTGTCAACTCTCTCTCTCTCTTTCTCTCTTTTAGGCTGTCAGTTGGTCAAGCAGTCAATGCAGCAAACTTGTTTCATGCTCGACAGCTGCCCGGTTTTCAATTGAGCCAAGGGCGGGCTCGTTCTTGTCTGTGCTGCAATTTTCCAAAAAACTGCACGCAAGAAAATCCAACGAGCATTCAATGAAAAGCGAAACTAGCCGATAACAAGTTGTCGTTGTTGTAGTTGTTGTTGTTGTTGTTGTTGTTGCTACTGGTATTTGTTGTTGGTTGTCTGCACCGTTTTTTCGCAATGCATTGTGAGGTTTTTTATTGTGTGGCAACTCAACTAATTGGAGCCACTTGCCTGCCACATGTAACCCAGAACTGCTTGGCCTCCCCACAAATACTCATTAATCTTTCTGAAGGCGGCACTCAATCAGCAAGCCATCAAATTGCACTAGTCAATAATAATAAAAGCGATGCAAGAGAGGGAGAAAGAGAGAGGAATACAGAGGTTAAAAATTATTACAAAAGTAATTCACATTTTCTAATATCCTAAAGATTTTGTACGAGTTATGGAACCAATTTGGATACATTTGAATGGCATAAGATGATTTTAGAGAGAGTTTCAGAATATTATAGCATAAAGCATTAAAAATTTTTGTCAATGTTTTACAGAAAGAGTGTAATGTTGTGATTGGTAGATCATAATATAATAAAAAGCAGGCTTTCAGCAAGTAAATTAAAAGCTATGAAGAAATGTTACTCAGTAAAACACATTTCTATGCTCCTTAGTTACTTTAAGTTTATGAAATTCGAAGGGTTATCTGACACAAAGAGAATTCGACTTTTCTTTAAATACAAATTTGTAAGTTCCTAACTTAAATTATAATATGTATATTACTTCGGGGCAGCTCTGAATTGCCTTGTTTTTAAAAAAAATAAAAATAAATAAATAAATAAATAAAATTAGCTTTTAAGTATTGACAAATCAATTTAAAAATGTTTAAATTAAATAAGCTTTGCTTTCATAAAATTGATTAAATATATATCGAGTGAAACGTCAATATAACATGTATTGTTTTGTTTTTGGTTCATTGTCTCCAAACATGACAAGCAAAGAATATACGAAACTAATTTATCTTACGACCAACTGTATTTATAAACCTAAGTAACCCGCACTTCATAGTGTATAATAATTCAAAGCTCTCGTGCGCGTTAATAATAATTAGAAAAAATATCTAGCGGCTAAAGCAAAGTTATTGGAAAACGATTAAGCAAAAGTCCAGTCAAAGACTTTGTCATGCTCACGTCTACACTTAGAGTGTGTCGAGTGTGTGTATTGTTGAGTGTGTGTGTTGTGGGCGTATTGAAAATGTCAGTTTGTGTTGCTTGCGGCATGTGGAAAGGTCAGTTTTGGCTTAGAGGCTTACGTATGCCTGCCACATGCCACATTGAGGCGCTTTTAATCGGTGAGCTAACGTGGGTGAATACCAGGAAAATTACAGACAGCATTGGACAAGAGAAAGAATGAGAGAGAGAGAGAGAGAGAGAGAGAGAGAGAGAGAGAGAGGGAAAGTAGGAGAGGGGAGGTGTTGCTTTTATCAATTGCAATGTCTCATTGAGATATGGCCAACTGCAACTGGTTTTTGTTTTTGTGTGCAACTGTTGCAATTTTGTGGAATTTACTTAATGCATTTGGCATAAAAGCCATTTGAGAGATGAATTCTGATTCGAGTGCGCATTAAACAAACGTTTAAATAATTCACGAAATTCAATTGACCTCGAGCAGAAGGCATGAATAATAAATTCACAAAAGAATTGTCACTAAATCAAATATTCCAAACATTTAAATTCCAAGTTCTGCATTCAAATAAAGTAATCAAGTTAATGATGAGTTTTTGTGGAAACTACACCATAAACTGTAGAAGCTTTTGGTGTGTGTCCTTGCTAAATGTGTTACTGCTGTGCTATAAAAAGCAGCAAAGCTTCTTACCAAATTTTTTCCATGCAAAAGCTTTTATGTGGATATTTAACTTTAGGATATTTGAAATGTTTGATGGTAATATGTTGTGTAGGGTTAAGTATTATAATGTAATGTGTATTACGATAAAAGTTTAAATTTTATAATAATGTTCTAGTTCTATTTGAAATTTTTGATGCTAATACTATATTGTGTGTAGGATTAATTATTATAATGTAATATGTATAATAATGTAATAGGTAATACAAATTTCTCAGCAGTTCTCTACAAGTTAAGCAATTTAAATTCAATTAATTTGCAACTACTTATATTTTTTAGATAAGTTAAATTCTGAATGGGAAAAGCTAAGTCTTAAGCTGTAATAATCAGACAAAGATTTATTTAATGCTTTTTTGGTATGAATGCTTTCGTACCCAACTCAGTATTTTCCCTGATCGATTCACATTAGGAAAGTTGTCCCCTTTTCGCACAGTTAAGTACTTTATTCAATTTATAGAATGTTTATGCCACTTAATCCTCGAAATGTGAGTGAAAGGCATTCAGGTCAGTTAAGAACAGAATATGTTTTTAATGTGACAAACGCAACAAAATCAATGAATCAATTTTACCAAAAAGCGACAACAAAGATTTCCACTTCATTTAACGTCAGTCGCCACTTCACTAGCAGAAGGGAAAATCGAGGGAAACTGCAAGTATATCGAAATGAAAACCAGGGGCAGCTGATTGTTTGGCCCCGAGGGTCACGTCATTGAACACTCGAGTGGGCAGTCCCTTTTTTGGAAGGTAGCAGAAGCACAGACAGAGGACAGCAGGTGGGCAGGGGTTTATATAGGGTATATATTTTGGGCCTACGGGTTCACTGAATTTGATGAAATTAATAAAAACAATTTGTATTTATTATGTTGCGGCAGTTTGGGGCAATTGGGTGCGAAATTTATTTTCAATTTGTTGGCGCGTTGCGGTCAGCAAAATGTGGAAAATTTCAGATGAAATTCGTGTGGATAATGCTGCGGGCCTTTTGCTAGCTTTAAGTGAAAACCTTAAAGTTCTTGCAGTTATTTTCTGCAGTTGGCCAGATGCCTGAAATGGCTGCAACTCACGGATGGGCCATAAATCAGATGAATTGAAAAATGCGTTATTAAATAATAGGGAGCAAAAGGAGCAAACACTGCGGCAAGGATGCAGCAGACATGGCCATGTGTGTGGCAATCCCTACAAGTTGCAGCAACAACAACAACAACAACAACCACAACAACGATAACGATTACTCGACTCAGCTCAACTCGACTGGACTGTCTGCTTTCCTCTTCCAGTTGAAATATGCGCCCTGCTGCATTTTGATTTACTTTTATGGCTAGACAACTGACTACCCCTACCCTACCCTACCCTACATCTGTTCCTACTCCTTGCACAGGACTTGGTGCACTTGTTGGGCTTCAGAATTATGTATGTCCTGCAGGTGTCGACGCCGCAGCTGATTAGCTTCAGCTTGACACTAATGCGACAGCGGGGGGCTGCATTAAAATTCAATTATTGAACATATTTTCCAGCTGTAATAAACGTGACGATGGTTCAAAAGTCATTTGAGGGTCAGTTTGCATCATAGAGAACCCCACAAACCAGGGGCATGAACTTGTTGAAAGTATTCCTGCCGCAACTTCCCCCCATTTCCCTCACTCCCCACACACTTTAGTCGCGCCGACAGCTGTTGCTATTTATAGAGAACTCAAGAGAGAAATGGAGAAAGAGAAAAAGGGAGAGAGCTCCCATTTCATCGCCTCATGACATTGCATTAATTTCACAGATCAAACGCGTTGATGGACCGAAGCTAATGAAAATGTAGAATGCCTTCTTCTTTTTTCCCCCAAGCTGCCTGATAAGTCTATAAGCGCTTTTTAATGAAATGCCTGGAGAAATGTGGGCGGCTGTTTGACAAGTGTTTAATAAAATAACAAAATTATGATATAGCATATTCCACTGTGGCAGCTAACAGAAGTTTCTTCTATTAAAAAGTCCAAAACAAATGGCTAACAAATAGAGCGGCAAATGGAATACTTAAGAATATACTTTGAATATGATTCCTTTTTTGGGCGGAAGCACTAATTTTAATAAATATAAACTCAAGATACAAGTTTATTTTTCTACATATGTGATCAAATTTGTATTTTCCTATGAAATATATTTCTACTTCATTTGATTAAGCAATGAAAATGTAGTACACAAAGAATTTGGTGACGTGATAGTTTTGCTTTTGAGTAGCATCCCATATTTAAAATGAATTTTCCTAAACGTAAGATTATTTATTTATGTTTAGTTATTTATTACTTCTAATTACTAATTTCTTAATCATACTTGTAATTTAAATTAAATTTGAATTTCATCAGGAATTAAACCTGATTAATTCCAATTAAGAATTCGTTGGACATAGAAATATTACTATGATAATTAAAAATCAAACGCTATTTTTCAGAACTTATTCACATATTAAGACTGCAGTAATCTGCAAATGAAAACTTTAAAAGCATACAGATAAGTACAAATATACCAAGTCTAAATCAAATTAGCAACAAAAGCAAATATAAGGTCGGTTTGAATTGCAATATTTTCAGTTAGTTAAAATTTTAGAAAAACAAAATTAGTAAAGAGTTCTGTCCTTACTTTGAGCACTTCAATTATTTTTAAATCATATTTTTTTAAACTCTTTTTTCCATGAAAATACATTTATTTAAAAATTTATACATTTCAAAACCTGTAACTATTTAAAGTACAATGACCGATTGAATATATCTATTTTTTTATTTAACCTGTTCTTTTTATATAAATACATTTATTTAAAAATTTATACATTTCAAAACCTGTAACTATCTAAAGTACAATAACCGATTGAATATATCTATTTTTTTATTTAACCTGTTCTTTCTATGTAAATTTATAAAATTTATAAATTTCAAAATCTGTAACTATCTATTATTTCTTTTCAAAATATCTTTTTTGTCATACGCCCTATTTTAGGCGCTTGACAATTTTGTTGCCGCTCCTGGAAACACATCAAAATTCGCTTGTTAACAACAACTACCCATAGATACCTTTGTTAACTGAAGTGCCAAATGGCAAGTGGTTTGCAGTGGTTGCCATGCAACTGCGTAAATGTATCTCAATATCTATAGACTGTCATCTATCGTGTATCCCCATTGTGTGTCTAGCTGTGTGTGTGTGAGTGTAGCTTATGCCAGGTGACAGGTGAGTATTGTCAATTGTCAATTGTCAAGTCGTCTGCCGTTTGCTGTTGACAATTTGCAAATGACATTTGACAAGCCTGAGCCGAAGCCGAAGCCTGATCCTGAGCCAGGAGAACACAGAATGGAGACTGGAGTCAACATCAAGTGGATTTTATGCAAATTGGCAATTTGAGCGATGGCTTTGGCTTTTGAAGAGGTGTTGTGCCTCTCTCTATGTATGTATGTGTGTGTGTGTGTGTGTGTTTGGGCCGGAAGTTGTTAAGGTTGTCAAGTGGCTGCCATCACAATTAACTGCTTCAGATCATGAGTGCATCTCCCCCTCAATCCCTGTGACAGTGCCAAATTGCGCGTGGCTAAAAGTGTTGCCAAAGTTAAGGCCAGCTTTTTAAGAGTGCCGTTTTATCGCTCGCAACATGCCACATTTGAAGACGCCTCACAACGGGCGACAAAGTTCTCGGAAGCGCATCGAAACGATACAATGCCAATTGTCCCGTTGACTCATTGGTGTCAGCTGTGGAGCAGCACAGGAATGAGTCACGGGATAACTGGAAACAAAAGCGGTCATTGGAGCGCACGAATGTGTATAAAAACACCAGAGAAGGAAAGGTTGTCTTTGGCACACCGAAGCTTTGTTACCCTGAAATTTATAAAATTTTCGACAGATTTTTCCGTTGACAACCATTCAAAAACAATACGAGATACACAATATGAGAGTTTGGTTGAGATATCTAAAAAAATAAAATAGTTTTTCATACTAAACATTAGTTTTCACACGATCGTTATCATGTTAAATGTGTTATAGTAGACCGATTTTAAACAAATTTGGTCAGGATATATAATAAAACACCATGTATACATACATACATATAATCTGTGAGATCGATTGAGATAGGTCAAGAAATCAACAAAACATTTCCGACTATTTCAACCGATCATTCCTATGTTAACTATATAATATAGTGATTCGATCCAGCTGGTTTCGACACACAGTTAGTCAAGAAAGTAATTTGACTGAATGAAAAATGTACACAGGTTTTCTTGCAAAATATATATAACTTTCCTATTCCTATTCCTATTAATTTCTAATTTTATTATTCTTGTCTATGGTTTATAGAACAAGTAAAAAAAAAAGCAAATTTAACTATTAAATTTAACCATTGTTTAAAAAAAAAAAATATTTATATTTCAAAACCCTTTCAGGACTAACTTTATGTTCTGACTGCAGCAAAAGACGAATCCGTACCAAGTTTCATCGAATAACTTCAAAACTGAGAGACTCGTTTGCAAGAACTTAAATATTCTTTATAAGATTTGTCGCTTCTTCTTTAATATATTATTTAAAGAATAAAGAATATATTTGTGTATTAAAAAAATATAAATGTAGGCACTAGACACCATGTGTTATTCTAAAATTAAATTTAAATAATAGAACAAAAAATATGAATTATTGTTATTAGCAACATTTTGTTAACACATTTAAATAGTAAGAATAATTAATTTTTGTTAAAATAATTTGATTTAATTTAAGGTACTATATTTGCGTGTCATACACTGTGTTTACTGCTTAAACTTGAAGAAGTGATGTAAATTGCATCAATAAATCGACAACTCGATTTTCGCAGATGCAATTTTTAACTACTTTAACTAAATTATTTATTTGACGATTAATTTTTATAAAAAATCTACAATTCACTTGATAGTGTTCACCATAGTTCATTTGAACAATAAAGTTCACTTCAATTTTTACCGATTAATCAACAACTCGATTATTTTGATGCCGATTTTTATATTTCGATTTTAAACTCTTTTCATTGTTGGAAATAATATCACACATTTTTTGTCAAATTTGTAATACCCTCTGGAAGGGTACAAATATTTATTACAAGAAAGAAATTCAAGAGGAAAATCAAATCGAATGTCGTGTGTTTACACTGTCCAACAATGTTTAGCTGGAAATGTGAGTAGTTGTACTTACCGCTCCTCAATGGTTGTGGGCAGCTGAGTGCGAGCTCGCATCATGCTGAGAAAGTGTTTGCCATGGGAGACACCAGCTCCTGCTGAGCCTGAGCCTGTGCCGCTCAAGCCGCTGCTGCCCTCGGACAGATATCCATTGTCGATGTCGTGATAGCGACTGCTCGATGTGGAGCTGCCCACGCGCAGGGCATCGCCATCGCTGCAGTAGCCTTGTCCCAGATCCGACTCGCAAAAGTCCAAGTAGGATTGATGAGGATGTTGTTGATGATGATGATGCTGCTGTCCGCCTCGTGATCCTCGCGTGGGCAGCGTCACGTGTGAATTGTAACCACGCAGCAGCGGTCGCATCGGCAGCACCGAGGAGGCAGATGCGGAGGCAGAAGCTGCCGCGGATTGTGCCGCCATCGAGGGCAGCTGTTCCTCCTTGGACTCGTAGATGGTGCCAACGATCTTCGAGGGAATCGTATGGAATTTACTGGGCGAGGCGGTGGGCGTATTGGGTGCCGAATTATGCATCGGTCGCTGCAACGGGGAACGCGACGGTGGCGAGGATAAAATGTGTGGACCCGCATTGTACTCCAGTTTGCGTGGTGCACCCAGAGCAGACTTGGGTGGTGGCAACCGGCTACTGCCATAGATGCCGCCATGTTGCGGTGTGCTGGGCTCACTCAGGTAGCCGGATCCGTGGCCAGAGTAGCCAGCGCCATGTGGTACTCCTGATATGTGGGATGCATGCGGTGGTGGAGGCGGTGGTGCATTGGCATAGTACGGTGGTGGTGGCGGTGGAGTTGAAGGCAATGCCTTAAGGATATGTGTCGCTTGGTTGACAGCCAATTGCTGCTGCGATTGCTGCTGTTGCTCCTGGGATATGTTGGCCTGATTGGCGGATATGTCGCTTGATTCGCGCTTAAAGAGCTCTCCGGATCCATTTGCCATGCCCGGCTGTGGCAACTTGCTGGTTCCCTTGATCGCCGCTATGGGCTTGGGCAATCCTGTGCCGCTGGGACTGTGCAGGAGTTGTTGGCTCTGGCTGTGACTCTGGCTTTTCAAGGAGCACTTGGAGTCGGATTTGGAGTGAAGCGATGATTTGGAAGACGTCTTGGCAGTGTTCTTCTCCACACTGCCCCGTGCCAGTGAGTTTTTACCAGCCCGTCCCATGGTGGAACTGCGCGATTCATTCCCCGACATTCCCGATTGTTGCTCCTCCTTGTGTAGGGATCGTGCCGGACTCTTCTCCTTCTTGTCCAGCTTGCCAGCCTTCGATTGATCCTTTTTCTGCTGCGCCGCCAGCAACTTGGATTGCTTTGTATTGTGCTTCTGTTGACTCTTCTGGGCACTGACACTGATGCTCGGTGGCTTCAGCTGCGAATTGTGGCCATCGTTGAGGCTCAGGCTGGAATCGGATCTCTCCGAGCGGGCCGAACTAAAGCCCGAGGAGGAGGACGTTCGCTTCGATTGGATCTGCGTCTTATTGGTAGCTGTAGCTGAATTTACCACATTCTGCTGCTTCTCCTTGTTGAACAACTTCAGCTTGTCCAGCATGGAGTGCTTTTGTGGTGCACTGGGTGCCACAGCATTGAGGCTGCTCGGCGAGGGTATACCACTCTGGTGGTTACTCTTGACGCTCGGTGGACGCAAACTGTAAGCAGGGGATTTTATTTAGTAGATTCCCTATTTTGAAGTTTTACAAGTAATGCCAAAAATACACAATTTGGAAGGAAAAATAATTTGGAAATACAAAAAAGAGGAGAAACTTGTGATTCACAAACCAAAATAAGGAAAAATTTAATTATTAAGACAATCTCGCCAATTTTAATTTAATTTCAGGGTTGTTTTCCAATAATTTTTTTAATGACTGCTTGTTTTCCTAATTATAATGAATTTTACTTTTTAATTTTTCTCGATTTTCCATTCATGATGTTTTTATTGGTACTTTTTTTTTTATAGATTTAACGAATTTGAATAAAATATTTGAAGTTCAGCAATTTATTATATAAATAAATTAAAACGGGATTTAGAATTTCGTAAATGAGAGGATTTTTAAAAACGATTTCTGAATATTATAAACTTTATGGGTTTCACTATTAATTTATCGAAGATCAAATGTAATAGTTTCTTTCAATTTCGGTTTTATAAATTCAATTAATAAAGTATATTAATTTTAAGTTGAGATAAAAATAAAAAATGATTTTAAATATATACGCTTTTTTCGAAAACGAATAATTTTTCTTTGAAATAAGGCACTACATATTTTGATTAAGTGACAACCGTGGTTAGCACAATTTTAGTTACTTACCTGTTGTTATTACCGCTCTTCAGGCTCTGAATGGTGTGATTGCTGGTGGGCGGACTATTTGGACGGCTCGTATTAAAGTCACTGCCGCTCTTGCCCAAACCCGGTATGGCTGTGAAGGGGAAACAAGAGTGAGAAGAGAGTGCAGTGTCAGTTCATTAATTTTGGTTCATTTTGTGAATGGCGCCCACTTGAAGATGTCAACGGACTGTCAGCTGAACGAAGAGGCGCAGCCAATAAATCAATGCTTAAGGCCATGCGGACATTAAACTTAATTAATTGCACTGTGTAAAATCGGAAGCAGGCTAAAGATCAAACTCTGAGGGGGGAACTCAGCAGACAGGCAGATTTATATATGCCAGAGGCCCTTAAGCATAAATCTTCAAAAACTGTGTCCGTAGTGTGGGACAAATATGAAGACCATATTTTATTTTAAGGAAGCAACTGACAATAACTGTAATCTGTTTGGTAGTTGAGCTTATAAAAACAGCAGTATTTCTTTTTTTCATTATAAAAATGCATTATTTTAACTTAAAACTAGTTGGAAAGGCTACAGTCGAGCTCCCGACTGTAGGATACCCGTTACTTCTTTGAATATATATAAAGTGTTTGCGAATTTTAAACTCTAAAGATATAATAAACTCAGAAGATATAATTGACGGATTTGAACCAAATTTGGTCAGGATATATAGAACCAACTCAATGCATACTATATCAGATTGATTGAGATATCTCCAAGAAACAAAAAAAGATATAACAAACTCTCCAGAAACAACAATAATTTTCACCCTAATCTTTAATTATCGACCAATTCTTGCTATGGCAGATATATGATATAGTAGACCGACCTTAACCAATTTTGATCAGGATTTATAAGACCAACTTGAATGCATATTCTATCAGATTAGTTGAGATATCTCAGAAAACAAAAAGTTTTTCATACTAAAACTTTATTTTCGTCTGATAGTTCCTATGGCAGCTTTATGATAGTGGTCCGATCGAAAATTTAGAACAGACTTGATCTGCGTGGGGCTTATAAAAGTCAGTGTACCAAATTTGGTGGCTCTACCCCTTATAGTCTCTGAGATCTAGGCACTCACACGGACGGACAGACGGACGTACGGACGGACGGACGGACGGACAGACGGACGTACGGACGGACGGACGGACAGACGGACATGGCTATATCGACTCGGCTGTTGATGCTGATCAAGAATATATATACTTTATAGGGTCTGCCACGCCTCCTTCTGCCTGTTACGCACATTTGCACGAATACAATATACCCTTTTACTTAATTTTTAAGTAACGGGTATAATTACATGGCGCCCAACGTGTGGCTGTCACAATACACAATAGAGCTTCAATTTAAACTTGAAATTAATTTAAATTATAGTCGTTGGTTACAGTTACTTCAATGATAACCGAAAACAGTGAAATGGCGCCCAACTGGGGGCCCATTTAAGACCTCAAATCGCCGTCACGCGCATTAATTACAGATTTCTGTAACTCCTAACAAATCAACTACAATGAGGTGGTTTTTGGAGAACCAAAGCTCCCCACAAATGAATTCCCAGGAGTGCTTTGATGATGCCACACGAGGCATGTACCCCTTTCTGGACAAATCTCGTCTAGAATGAGCTAAGTGCATTGGCATCCACCGCTGGGGTTGTTTGTCAGCCCGAGGACCAAAAATTTGTTTATTCCCAGTAAACAAGAGGCAAGAGACTCACAAACCCCGTAAGAGCGTAACGTTTGGGGTGGCTTTAAAAAGCATTTTTTAATAAATTTCCCAAACCATCTGAGAAATATATTCACTTACATGGCGTATGATTTGGAGTCGGCGGCAGGGGGCGCACCTTGTCCGGGGGGCAGCGACGCTGGACCATGACCGTCGCGGGGAGGGGGATGGCAGTGCCGCCATTGACCTTTGCATAGGCGGGAGCTATTTGTCTGTAATGAGAGAAGTAATCATTTTTTTTTGTTACTCACTTAGTTTAGCTCATAAGAAATATAAAACAATATGCTACGGATCGTACATAAAAATGCATACATATATTTTATTTATGATTATTTTTATGGCAACCGCCCACGCGGCTGGGCGACAACATTTACAGCTTGTCTGAGGCGTGATTTGCATGAGTTGCGGTAACAGTATCTGAAAGACACATTTATACTTTTATTATGCTCCCTTGTCTTGCACTTATCTTGACAATTTATACAAACTGCGACATAAAAATAATTTTGCATTGCCCTGAACGTTGATAAATTAATAAAGTTGCTGCCAAGCCCCTTTTTTCGTTCTGCAAGCAACTAAAAAATACACAAGACAAGATACAAAAATGGAAAAGAATGGAAAACTTGACAATTGCAGTAAATATTTTAACAACATTTTTACGATGCGATTGCTCGAAATGAAATGAAAGACAAGCGTGCTTATAAATTTGCATATTATTGCGGATAAAATATACTTTAGTATCTGACTGTCGCCTAAAGCTATAAACAGCGTAGCTAAGTAGCGTTAGGTGCATCTCTTGATTAGCGGAGCAGCATTATGCAATTAAATCAAATTCTCATTTTTATTGAGTCAATTAAATTTGATTGACTTTAAAACTTTTTAATGCCTTTTTCTGTGAATTGAGTTTAATTGTTTTGAATGTCAAAAGATCTCAAGTGAACTATAAAAAACAAAAAAATACTGATTATATTGTTATAGGCAATTCAAATATTTTTATTTAAATTGTAAATTATAAGTAATATAGAAATGTTTTCATCTGTACAAATTGAATAAATATATATTTAATGTGTTTCACATTGAAATAAATTTAATTTGTTTATGACTACACACTTAAAGAGCGTATGAAGATTAGTTACACAATAATATTTAATTAAAATATTTATATACAGTAATTGTAATATTTTATTTTAAGTTGGTAAATTTTCAGTAAACTAAATTTTCTTTTGTTTACAAAAAAGTCAAATTGCTAAAAACATTGTTTAATTAAAAAAATCTGCAATTAGTTCTTTCATTTCACATTCAATTATTGACTTTACAACTAATTAATATTCATTTGTTGATAGTCAAACAATAATCAACTTTAAGATTTTCTTTAAAAATAAAAAAAATATAATTAAGAAATGTTTCCATGTGTACAAATTGAACAAATATATATTTAATGTATTTCACATTGAAATAAATTTAATTTGTTTATAACTACACACTTAAAGAGCGTATGAGGATTAGTTACACAATTACATTTAATTGAAAAATTTATATACAGTAATTGTTATATTTTATTTTCAGTTGGTAAATAAATAATATATTTCTTTTACAAAAAATTCAAATAAGATTTTTATTTTTGCTAAAAATATCGTTTAATTAAAGATACATATTAATCTGCAATTACTTCTTTCATTTCACATTCAATTATTGACTTTACAACTAATAATATTCATTTGTTGATAGTCAAAAGATAATCAGCTTAAGCAGATTGGCTTCAAAAATAGAAAGCATATAATTAATATTTAAAAATGATTATATACATATTTCTTTCATTACTCGTAAATTTAAATCCATTTAAGCTGCTTACAAAATTCATCAAGAAAATTGTTTTTCCATTTTCTTTTTAAATTTCAGTTTATTATTATTTCAGTTCTTTGCAATTACTCAAAATGCTGATTAAAAACGCAAATAAAGTAATAAAGGAGACGGGCACTAACTTTTAATAAGTCGCGCTCATAAACCTTAGCAGGGGGCATGCCACCAACGCAGACAAAGCCATAAGATACATTTGTATCTTACGACTGCCTTAACTTGGCTTGCCGCTCTGCAGCATTGTTGTTGCCCATTAATAAGGCAGGCAACAAAAAATACTTAACAATTGTATTAAAATGGAAAAAAAAAAGCACAGATGACGCGGCGTCAGACAAATTAAGTTGCCAGCTGCGCTGGCGTCGCAGTTGTCGTCGCTGTAAACTTTGCTCCTCTTGGAGCTACTGCAAATTAAATACGCAAACTCAAACTCAAATCGCAGATTCTTCTTCTGCTGTTGCTTTCATCAAGTGTCTGTCAAGCCATTTTTCTCTGCCAGCGCGCACAAACAACAACTCGAATCCTCGCTGAAAAATTTCCAAATTACTTTTCATATAATTTTATTTGCATTTTATTGTGCGAGTTGCGAGTCGTTTTCCGCCAACTTTTTTTTGGCCACATTTCCCTGTGCTCTGTTTGCCAAGTCAAGTCAAATTAAAAGCCAAAGCTGTCTGCCGACTTTTACATGCTTCGGCAAGGATGTCGATTGTCTGGATATGTTAAAAGATACAAGTTGCCACATGTAAAGCATATGCAAGCGAGGGCGGCATGAAAATAAATTCTATCCTGATTTTAGTGTTTTTAAATTAATTTTGAAATAATATAAAAAACAATATTTATAATTATAACAATATAGACTTAAAAAGATTAATTGTTATTTTTTAAGCTTACTTCTAATTAAGATTCTAATCGATTGGTTACTTTAAAAAATTAGTAAGTTCAGATAAGAAAGATAAGCAAAAAATAAAATTAATTATTCTGACTTTATTTCGTACAACTTTTACAAGGCAATTACTTTTATAGAATCTTTATTTTATTATTATTATTTATAATTATAACAAGCTAAGATTAATAAGAATATTTATTCCTTTTTAAGCTTACTTGTAATTAAGATTCTAATCGATTGGTTAGCTTAGAAAAATAGTAAGTTCAGATAGGAAAGATAAGCAAAAAATAAAATTAATTATTCTGACTTTATTTCGTACAACTGTTACAAGGCAATTACTTTTACAGAATCTTTATTTTATTAAAAATGAATTAAAAATATATGTGTTTACATATTTTAATATCTGCAGATACATTTTTGGCATTTTTTTTTGGTTTTGTGGCATGTTAATAAAGTATTTTAACTGTTGTAAGAAATACTTTAGCTATTATTGCTGAATTTGAAGCAACCCTCGCTGAATGACACAGCTTCTGTCGCGGCAGCTTGTTAAGTCTGAAATGTATTCGTATCTGCATCTTTGCATCTTTCAGGTGTCACATGTCAAATGTGATGCGTTGGGCGCCAACTTGCAACAAACAACGTGCAACTTGTGTTTTCTTGATTTTTTTTTTCGCCCTGCAAATTGAATTTGTGTCTTTATTACGCATTTTTGATTTGTAGCTGCGCAGATTTGTGCAGCAGCCACAGCTGCCAGATGTCTTTGACCTTTGCTGAGTCTCATAATAGCTGACTGGCTGACTTGGCTGCCTGGCTGACTGCCTGTTCCTGCTGGTGGCATTCACCTGTGCTCACAGCCCACGCAGTTGCAAGTCCAGACCAGTCACTGAGTATTTCCGCACCGTTCCAACTGTGGACTCTGGCAGGGGAGGCCAAGGGGAAAGAGCCAACTATGCAACGCGTCGTCAACAGCATTTGCTTGTATAAATATGAAACGATTCCCCCCTTCTTTCCCTTCCCTCCGCTCATTGGGGTCCCTGCACCGAGCTGCCCATTAGTTGCATTTGCGTTGCATGTTTGTTGCTTTTGTTGCTTTTGTTGCCGCACAATGTGTCACTTGAGTTGCATTTGTCATGCTGTGTTTTCAGCCAGCTTCTAAAAGCCTGACTCTTTGCGTGGCATGGCATGCCATGGTAGCATCCGAGGCACGTTGCCACATCTACAGCTGCAACTTGGCTGCCCTGACCATTTTGGGTTATTGCCAGTTGCCTTATACGATCTGTGGAGTTGCAGCTCTTTCGCTTTTATTATGCCCGATTTGTTGCCATAACCGTTTATGGTTAGTTACAATCTTTCGTCTTTTGGCCCTTGTTTTGTCTTCAGTTTGCCACAGATACCTTTGAGGTGCATTTCTTTAGTCCTACAAGATTGACATGCGATTGGGAAAGTTCCAAGAAAGCAAAAGGTTGTCAGCTCTATAAAGTTTTTAATTTTTTTTTTTAATTTAGAAAATACACAATTTTTATTTAATCCGAAATTTTTTTAATATAATAACAAGATTACATACTGATACAAGAATATTCTACACAAAATCGATTGATTTCATGTCCTATATTCATATCAAAAGGTTGTCAGCTCTATAAAGTTTCTAATTTATTTTTTGAAATTAGGAAATACAAAATTTGTATTTAATCCGAATATTGAAGAATCAACGAAAAAATGCAGGCATTCTAAAATTTTCATTTGAAATGCACTATCTAAAATCGTACTCCAATAATACATTCCAGTTATTTAATGTACACCGAAGCAGAACAATTTAATTCAGAATTAAGTTAATACAAACACGATATCCTTTCAGTTTCTTGAAATTCAGTATCTGAATAACACCAAAAAGTATATTTTTTTTAAATATATAGTGCTGTGAAATATGGTATCCAATTAAGAAAATCGAAACAATCCCATGAAATCTGTTATTAAGAAAAGCGGACAAGTATATGAATAATCTTGACAGATTTGGGACTGCACAAAGATAAGTTTTAGAAAGTTTTGCATTATTGAGATACATAACTTTCACTCAATAGATAATTCATCTGCTGGCATCGGCGATAAGTTGATGGCAACTGCATTAGATACTCAACTAGCACCTCAAGCTACCGGCCAAAGCAATTTCCACTTTATCTTAACCCAAAAACCTTTTGAACCTGGTCACAGTTGATGGGGTGCAGTTTATGCCGTTAAGCACAGAAAATTTTCATAAATTTGCCACAGCAATTTGGCAGGCTACCGCGACTCGTTGGATCGCCAGAGTCTGCCACAGTCAGTTGCCGTCAACTTGAGGCAACAACAACAGCAACAACAACTTGCCACAAGTCGAGGCAAGCAGGCAGTGAAGCAGTCAGTGAGGCGGCACTAAATTTTATGTGAGTTTGTCTGGCAAAGAAGTCCACTCAAAAAACTTGGCTTTAGATTTGAGGGTCGGACCATGGTTCGTGCTGGCTATAAGCATTTCGAGTAGGTGTTGAATGGTTGATAATAAGCGTAATTATGTGCCATTGATATGCCTGCAGGAGTGGCCAACTGTTAGATATAACTCCCAGAGAGACGGACTGACGAGCAGACAGCAAGAGCAAGCTGAAGATCACTATAAATAAAAGAGCTCAGACAAAGTAGGGAAAGATTGAGAGAGACCTGTATTCCAGACAGGAAGCTTGACAAAGAAACTTGTTGAGTTTAGATGCACTTAGAAACGGCAGGCAGACAAAATAGAGAAATCAGGAAAAAGTTAAACGGAAGCTGAATTAGCTTTTAGTCATGCATTTCTCACAGTCTGCGGCTTAACACATTTATTCAATAGCCTAATTGCCTATTTTAACATCCTTTATATCAGGTTGAGTAGCTAAGTATCTAGTCTTAAGTTTAAAGAGATAGTATTCATTTCATTTCATAGTATTCATTCCATTTATTCCATTTAATGCTTCAAATTTGCCGATTTAAAATTAAATCATAAAAATTATAATTATAAACTAAACTTCTGATTCAAATGCACTGACAAAAACAATGTTCTAAAATTAAGATTTTGGTCTCAGAACTAAGAGTTTTGGTTTAAAAATGGCGTCGAGAACATAAAATGCTTGAATTTAAAAAACACATCTTGTTTTTAAGAACGTTTTAAATAAGAATAAATTCTTATTTTTAGACCAAGCAGTCTTAAGTTCTCAAGCCAAAAATAAAAAAATAAGGCAGGTGTTTTTGAAACTTTGAACTTTTTTTATATATGTTTTTTTTTTGATTTATTTTTTTTTATAAATATTTTGATTATATGTTTTTTTCTTGGCTAGGAGCGGGTTTCGATCCCTCGGCTTGTTATCAAACTGAAGCGGCGACTCTAACCAGAGCGCCACGGTGCCATTATTGTCTTCATGTTAAATATGACATATTTATATTTTCTTATCAATTTAAGATTTTTAATTCTTATTCTAAGAACTGCGAATTTTTAGATTAATATTCTTAGTATTAGCAAGTTGGTCTTAAAATGTTCTTATTTTAAGAACAGAATATTTAAGATGAATGTTCTTGATTTTAGAAGTTGGTCTTTTTTTTCAGTGTGCATACTAGCAAACTCTTTCCATGTTCAGATTCCTAGAAAAGTTTCATGTATTTACCACGTTTAGAGATATCTATTAAAATTACAAGTTATTAAAGAGGATTTTTTCTACATACTACGAATATACCTTAATGGATTATATTTAATCAGATTCTAACTTCAAATTTCTTATATTTTACACAAAATCTAAGAATTAATTTTTAAAAGTTGTTTAAAATACTTACTTAAATTATAAAATTGTAATTGTAAATACCTATTTAAGTACGTATTCAAAATTGGTTTTGTTACCAGTTTCAGATCTTGAAAATCTTTGAATTTAATAAAAAGATTACATGCTGATACAAGAATATTCTACACAAAATCGGTCAGTGCATAACAAAATTTTGAAAATTTTGAGAAATAACTTGTAAAGTAAAGATACTTAAGTATCGAATTTGTATGCTTCAGAGTTCTTTTAGTAGAGTAGTAAAGTGAAGTCATTCAAAATGCGATAGTTTTGCATGATACGGAATAGAAATGAATCTTTCAGCTTTGACAGCTTTGTTTATAACTGCCAGCCATGTAAAATGGGCTCATATTAGAAATTGTAATACGACACGCTGGAAAACGTGTTCATCTTAAAAGTCGTGTGACCCCCCGCCCTTCGTAACTCTCCTCCTGACACCGCCAGACAGCTAAAGTCATGGAAAGTCGAGGAGCAGTCAGTCGAAATATACACAATATGAGTTGAGAGTTGAGATACTTTACTTATAGTCATCTCTTATGGGTATTGTATTCCTATTTCTTATTCTTAGAGACTCATATTCCATTCCTCTGTGCAGTTGTGGCTTTCAAGTGCGACATAAAGTCACGATTTTCAGTTATTAGACGGCGAAACTTTTGCCTCAGCTTTAGCAACAGCTTCTTAGACCAAAAACCGTTGTTTGTCTGACTATAGGGACACATTTTCTCAGCTGCAGCAAGAAACAATTAATAGCGTCTGCTAACACACACACACACACCTCTCCGTATACACACACTCTCACACACACGTGCGCTTAACAGACGGCAAACTCCAAAGATATTCTTTGCTATTCCCTGCTAATGGTCGCCCGTCATCGTCGCCTTTCGACGGGTTGCTTGCCTTGTTGCCACCTTTGTTGACTGAGGCAACATGTCGACGACATCTTTAAATATGCAGCAGGTTGCACGTTGCATGGTCTATGGTCTATGGCTGGGCAAAAGTTGTAAACAAGCCGCAGCCGCAAATGGAGAGTAGCCAAGCAAACAAAAGCAAACAAAAACAACACACTCAAGAAGCTACATCAAGTGGGCAGCACTGGCGCTGGCAACTCGAGTAGCAACTTCCACATTTCCACGTTTCCACTCAGCCATAAGTTCTTTACAATGTTGTGAGTGGAGTGCGTGAAAACTATTAGAAAAGGGTAAATAACCATATTTTTTTACATTTCAGAGAAGAACTAATGAAAACTTTCAAGAATATGAAATTATTAGAGTCTGGAGTAAATACCGAAACAACAAACGGTTCCGGAGTATTTCGGTTAAAGGATTCTTAAGGATTAATAAACCTTCCCTAAATAAAATGCAAAGTTAAATGTAATACATACGGAAAACAACTAAAATGATTTCGGATTGCGGTTTCAGAATTATTCCCCAATTTGAATACTTTGTTATCCATGGCAAAGTCGCATTTTCAAATTTTTATATAGGTAAATTTACATTCAGCTATCGATATATATTAGATAAGAGATATCACAAGTATTATAACTTAAAATTATCATATAAGTAATCAAAAATATGTTAATGGAAAATTGAAAAAAAGAAGCTGCCTGAAAATTACAAGAGATGAAGAATTATTTAAATTTCGTATATGAAAATCATTGCTGAAATGTGATCTTGAATTCTAAAAACAATCAAAAATATAACATTTCTCGCTGTGTCATCTCTAGTCTAGTCTTCCTATAAGAGCTTGGCTTAGATCACAACTCTCCTCTTTATTTTTCACACCCAGCAAATGCAGCTGACAACATTTTGTTTGTGTGCCTGTGGGGGTTGGACAAATACTCGTAAATAAACCAGGCTGCCACCAATAGGTAGCCCTCTATTAAGCAAACATGGCGAGGGTTGTCCGATAAGTAGCAGCAGGCCTGAAGATTCCCAGCGAATGGATTTTCAATTATGCAACTTGGCAAATGCTTTGTTTATTGACTTTGTACGCCTTTCCATCATACTCATATCATAAATGTAAAAGGTTTTCAGTTACGGTGGTTGAATTTTCCGTCCGAGGGTTGTTCCCACAAACATACCAAAAATGCACTTTGTAGACATTTCTATGTAGATTTATATGAAAATATTGAAATGGAAATGTGACTGTTTTGTGGGATGACTCGATTATGCAATGATTGCGGACGGGAGCATCAAACTTCCAGCTGTTTGTCGGTTGGCTCCAGTAAATTAGACATGACCCTGGTCTGGCTGTCAGCCAACTACTGATCCAAAGATCTCAGACTTTTCCAAGACGGAAGCGTTTCAATGGCCGAGTGTTGCGTGTCTTCAGAATGTGTCGTTTTCCGCACCTTGTGACTCTGTCTAACTAACAGGGCGGCAGTGCATTAATTATGAATCGCTTTCCACTGTTGATTTAGTTGAAAAACTTGAAAATTTGCACTTGCTGGCATACATCTTAAGTCTCCAAGAAAAAAGTCAACCACAAAATGTCATTTCCATTAGCCTCCAACTTGTTTTGGTTTGTATTCAGCACCAAAAATAGCTAAAGATTTACTGGAGTGGGAATCTCCCTTTCCCTCATTCTTCCTCTCTCTGTCTTTTATAAATAGCGCAACATTTCTGGGGAAAATATCGTAAATTTTGAGCAAATTTAGTCAAAATGAAAAGCACATTTTCGAGCTCTGATTTATTATGCTGACATTTGGTTTTATTCAAGCGTTATCCTTGTATAAAATATGCCTAATGTGTCTCATTAGTGGCCACAAAAGAGCTTTCACATTTTCCGGAGAATACTCTAATAGCTTTTCAATGCATATTATCTATAGTTTACCTTCTGACATCCGGTGAGTTGGGTAGACTACGACATTTTCGTGAACTCTTCCCACCGCCATTGCCATGCGATGAAGACGAAGCGTTTCCCATTTCGTAGCAAACACGCGATTAATGTGTAATGTATATGATAATGATGATGATTGTGATGATGATAATGATTATATGTATAACTATACTTAATTTGGCATGTAGATGCAACTTTGGCACTTTTAAGCTGTTGTGTCGTTTTATTTAGTTCACATTTCTTGTTGTTTTGAGCACTTTAAACACATTTTATGTAAATTTTTGGTAATTTTATCATTTTGGCGCCGACTACAGATTTTTTAATTTTTGTTATAATTATAATTTTTAATTCATTGCAATAGGAAAATTAATTATTTTTATACATTATAAATTATAATTTTTCAATTAATTTATTTGCTTATTTTTCGTGTGTAAATAATAAAAAATACTTTTTTTTGCAGAATTTTGAGGATTTTTAATTTATTTAAAATAGTTCTCTTCATTGTAAGGTATAGTGTATTTTGGATGTTTGTAACCTTGATTATGTGGAGCATATAATTTTATGTATGTATATGTATTTCTTGTCCATGATTTAACTTTTGGCTGAGATACCCTGTACTTGGATTTAATTGGATAAGCCTGATGGTTTCACACTTCCATCAGTGTTCCCGTTGCATACTTTTAGGCTAAAAGCCCCGCCTATATTTGCTCTATGTAATTACATTGTAATTAAGCGTAGGGGGAACTGGACATTGTAGTGACAGAAGTAAAAATTGCTGGTAATCAAACAAATGTCTGGTTCCCCCAGGCATCTAAAGGGGGGAAATGTATAGAAAAATCTGGGGGTTGACCAAAAATGTTTGCACAGCACTTTGATCTGAGCCAGAAAGACGAATGCTGCTGTGGGGTTGTTTGATCCAGAAACTTAATGCAATTAAGTGAACATATTTGGAACTTCCGTTAAAACAAGGAACCAGGAAACAGAAACAGAAACCAGACATTTTTGATGTATGACTGCTGATGCGGCTAATCTAGTATGAAACAGGGTGACTCTGGCTAAAGGGTATCCAGAACAAAATCAATAACTTCAATTACAATGATGCAAAGCCTTAGAAAAAAAATGCAAGATAAAGAAAAGGAGAAAAATGTTGGAAGGAAACAAAAAAATATTGCGTGTAAATAATACGCACGTGTGCGTGACACGTGAGTGGGACTGGGATTCAGACACGAGGCTGCGAAAATGGCAGTGGTTATTGTAGTGTTTGAAGTGCCTGCTAAATGCTCTCAAAGTGGTCATATTTTTAAGGCCCAGCCAACTTACTGGCTTTAAGGGTGCGAAATTTATGCTTAATCAATTTGTCGTAAAAATTAATGCCTTGTATTTTGGTTTTAGCACTAGCAAAGGCACAGGCACAGGGTTGTTAGAAAGTTTCAGCTGCTGCTGTTGCAGCTATTACGATAAATGTTGCAATTGGGGCAAGGATTCAAAAAATTCGACACGTGTCACACTGCGTGTGGGCCAAGGAGTAGAGAGGGAAAAGAGTTGGTAGTCAGTTTTGAAAACGAATGCGTGAGTTTGTCTGATTTATTGAAAGACTTCAACATGGCGCATCAGTTACGTAATCAAACTGTCACAGCAGCAATTACTACAATCAACAGAGCAAAGCAACAGAAACACGAACCACTCGATTTAACTCCATGTGGCCTCGACTCTACTCGATTCTGACTCTGGTCTGACTCCGATTCCGACTCGCCTGACTGCATAAGTTTCATAAATTGTTGCAAATTGTTCTTGTCGTTTGTCACTTCTCGTTTGTAAGCATTTGATCTGGAACTGGAGTTATGCAAATCGGCCAAATTTACAGTTGAAATGCTTGACAGGCTATGGAACTCACTTCAGGAAAAGAAGCAGAGTTGGAAGTGTAACTAAATCGTAATCTGTGCTAAAATTGAATAACAAGTTATAGCATTCAAACCAAAAATAAACAATTAGTTTTTAGTTTTATGGAATCCCAAAATATCATAAAAATATCACTGCGGACGGCAGTCCGCGCTAGTGACGAAAGTGTGCAAGATATTCTTTTGGGAAAAAATAAAAATCGACGTACTTTGTTTACATATTTACTTAAAATAATAAAAATTCATCAAATAGTTTCAGCATCAATAAAATATGAGAAATTTCTATCTTATGAATGTACTTAGGTACAGAAAAATATCATCAATAAGAGCTTTAAATTAAGAGGTTATTCCAAGCTAGAAATATTGTGATTCAGCTAAATATCAATCTCAAGCTGATGTGGCGTAATGCAATTGTCAAATTGCTTTTTATTGTATGCATTCAAATTGTATGCAAATTATCTGACAAAATTACAACAAATTGTTGAGTTTGCGTGTGGGGTACAGATATTCAAATGAAGTTTGGCAATGCAGTTCCCCCTACAGAGAGATATCTACAGATCTTGAGACCACACAAGTGAATACCATGATCGAATCGAGTATGATATTAATAAATATTTATTAAAGATCTCGATGCGTTTGCCACTTTAATTGAACCAAAAAAATGAAAAAGAGACGGGCGCTACTTCAAAGCTGTCAAAAGATTATGAAATATTTATGATAGATGCATGACTTGACTGCACCTATCAAAGCCCTTTAATTGACCGACTCAAACAAATGTAAAACTTGAAAGGGCACAACAAATGTTAACATTTAGCTTGAGATATTATATCTTTTTCGTGCGCCAAAACGGCGTGACAAATTACTGATTTACTTTGACGTAAAAATAAAAGACTATTTCTCTAACGTTTGTCAAGACGCCGCTTTAGCTTTATCCATTTATTTTCTTTTTAATACTCTTTACAGCGGGTCGTTTGATTTTTTGAGGAATATGTTTTTAAAAATATATTATTCAGTAGAACTAAACCTTGTAGTTTTCATTGAAACTTGATAATAAAATGAGTTGAGCTACCAAAATTAATTTTTAAGATATTTTTAATTTCTCAAATAATTAAAGAAATAATTTAAAACTGCAGATTATATAGGACTGAATTTAATGTATAATACAAATAAAAAATTTGATCTGAAATTTATAAAAAAAAACATAGTAAAAAGAAGTTAAATACATACAAGACACATTGAAACTTGATAATAAAATGAGTTGAGCTACCAAAATTAATTTTTAAGATATTTTTAATTTCTCAAATAATTAAAGAAATAATTTAAAACTGCAGATTATATAAGACTGAATTTAATGTATAATACAAATAAAAAATTTGATCTGAAATTTATAAAAAAAAACATAGTAAAAAGAAGTTAAATACATACAAGACACACTCTATTTAAGTTTAGGATACTTGTTAGAGTATCCACTGGTCGACAAACATTAGCTAGAATTTTCTTTTTGTTTTTCTCATTTTTAGGCGGAAGCTAAAAGAGTCTTTCAAGTTGATTTCTGCTCCATAAACTTGTCTATTTTTGTATTGTGCCCACTGCTGTGCTCGTTGGAGCGAAGAGCTTGCAATCTTGTTTGGGGAATAAGAGAGAAGTAGAGACTAAAGGGGCATAAAGAGGTGGAGAGAATTCATCTACGGGGGGGGAAAATTGTGGAAAATTTGGAGCAGCACGTGCATTTGCACGTTTTTACGTTATTTGTTTTACTGGGTCTCGTGTTTATGCCCGTCTCGTTTGTTTATATTTAGATGGAAGTATTTTCTTTATGTCAGTTTTATGGTGCATTAAAAGCCAACTTGAAAACCGGCTGAGATACGGATACGTTGGAAGGAGTGTCGCTGACGTTAGACACTGACTGAAACAGACTTGGCCCATAAATCTCATCAAAATTTATTTGTTAAACTTCAAGTCGAAGTTAAAGTTGGTTCTTTTTTTTATTTTATATTTTTTTCCTCTCTTTTGTTTTTTGCTAACCATTTGATATGCATTGCATGTGCCGAGGCGCCAAGAGAGTGGAGTGTGTCTGGTTTTTGGGGCGTTGCAAGTGGGCTGGCCGGTTGTGATTGAACGGCTGCATTGTTAGATTTATGTATAGACATTGCGACGAGGTCCGAAGACAATGGAAATGAGTTACAAGCTGGTTCTCCCCCGGTCAGGGCAACCAGCAGGCCCATTAATTTTCTGTGAACTTCCTGTCAAAAATTGCATTTTGACATCCTTAAAAAGAGTCTGGGCCGTGTCTGGATAACCGCACACACCACTTGCGGCTTTTGTCGTTATAAACTCGCCCTTCCTCTCTTCTACTTTCTCTTCCAACCCATTCTGTTTGTGTTGCTTACTTCCTACAGCTCCTTGTGGCCATTATCAGCACATTCTACAACTTTTTGCCACTTCGCAATGGCCTCAGTGGTTGCATATTAAATAATTTTCCTTTTGGCCATCGTACGTGACTAAACGTCAATTTCCAACTCTCATTCTCCATTCTCCCCCTGTCTTCCACTCTATCACTCCATATCTCTCTCTATGTAAAATGCATTCTGAAAGCGATTTCAATAATTTCTCAAAGTGCCTTTGGGCTTCTGCTCTGCCACAGATAAGACCCAGGCCAAAGTTTTCATTCTTTTTTTGCACTCGCAAAAAGTGCAATGTTCTGATAAGAAGCCAGCTCTCAAATGAACTAAACTGAATTGAACTGGGTGCAAAAAGGGCCAGCGGCAGTTAATTGTGTCAAAAAGTTTGGTTCAAGCAACGTACGTGATATTCAACGAATTTAACGATTAGTTATGGGCTCTGTGACGTGGAGGCTGAACGACTTATAAGTGGAAATTATGTGATTCGATAAAGATTTTGTCAGCCCTATTGTTAAATTATCTGCTATACGACTCAAGTATGCATTGAAAAAAATGTAATTTAAAATAAAATATTAATTATTTCAACAATAATTAATAATAGAATGGAACTAGTTGAAAAATAAGTATTTTTAAAACATTTCATAAAAAGCTCTATCGCATACATAATTTCAAAAAAATGTTGTATAGCTCACAGTTGCAAATGAACTAGTTCATTTTTTTGCCGAACAGAGTCCAAGCACAAATAATACATTTAAACATTTTACTGTGAACTGATTACGTCAAAATAGATTTCTTATTACATTTTCTAAAATATTTTGTATGGCTCAAAGTTGCAAATGAACTAGTTCATTTTGTTGCCGAACAGATTCCAAGCACAAATAATACATTTAGACATTTTACTGTGAACTGATTACGCCAAAAGAGATTTTTTATTAAATCGGTTCACAGTTGAACTAGTTCCGAAAATCAATACGATACAAATAACTCCCTCCTCAGTGACAAACAACGAGATGAAGAACTTAATTAATAGCACTTTTGTAATTGCTCCCACGAACTAGTTCATCTGCATTATTTTGGGAGTTAGTTCGTTGCATATTTACATGAAAATGCCATAACCATAACCGAAACTAACATTTATCAAGGGACCTCCATTAGGCCTACTTCAAATATGAGTGGCCATACAGCTACTAGATAGAGGTGCATAACTTAACTGAACCTAACCCTATGGCTATTATCATTATCATAATTAAATCATTAGGGTGTCGCTTCCATAAACATAATCTGCGCTCCCTCATTCACACGACGACGTCGACGTCGACAGAGAGGCCCCTATCATTAGTCAAAGTTCGAGTCGGCGGTTACTTTTACTCCATCAAAGTACTCTACTCGTATAATCCCTCCTCCTCTTCACTCTTTTACTGTGAACTGTGGCCGCAATTGATTTTTCATTTGGTCTGTCGCTTGTTTGGTATTTTGACAGCTCGTTCTTTTTTTTTTTTTTTGTTGATATCTCAAATTTTTGTCGGTTTCTGATTTCGATGCCCGGTAATACCGTGCAGGGGTTGCTTTAAGTTCAATGCACCCCCAGAACTAAAAGAAGAAGTAGGAGATGTTACAGATTTGACAGCCGCCTTGTCAGCTGACAATGGCAGACTTGAAAATTGAAAATTCTAGAGCTCTCAACTCCTGGCATTCTCATAATTAGCCAGATTTCAACTTTTGCACTCGATGAACCATTCAAGGATCCAACCCAATCCTTTGGACTCCAGCTGCAGTGGCACTCGAGTAAAATTAAATTAGAAAATCCAATGGCAAATGTTTGACAGAATGCCGCCGCAGACACAGTTGATTAATTGAAGACACGCGCCGTTCTAAGACTGAAGAAACCGGTTAACTACATCTGCCAGTTCCCTGTTCCCTGCTCTGAGAGCTCTCTTCCATCAGCCGATGAGCTGATGACACTGAAGATTAGCATCTAGCATAAAATGAGTTTGGGTTGGGGCGTTCTAATATCTGTTCATGATTCTGTTTAATTAAGTTGTGAAATGTTTGCTACAATTAACAAATGGAAACTTTGCAAGCAGTCAAATGGAGAGTAAAAAGATTTATAAACAGTTGAAAACCTTCAATTAATGTGCACATCTGCTGCAAATTATACTCATTATTAGGCAGTTCAAAAACTAATAGAGCCACATGGTTAGGAAGCATCAACAGTTTACCTATCTCAAGGACATTAATTTAAAAAATGTAATTTTAATATTTTTATTAAATAAACTCTGACATTCTCTTTACTTAAACATTATCTATAAATTTAATCAACTTTCAAAAATGTTAATGTATTCAAAAGAAATGTTCAATATTAATGGTAAATTGTTCTTCAGTTGTTTAGAATATTTTGTGATTAATAAACTGACAAAAAATAAACTCCACAAAATGTTCCCCTATACCTATATTTATAATATGCATAATAAAATAAGCAAATAAATTATATAGAAATAATAATATGTTATATAGAAATAATCAACAATTTTCAAGTTTTACTCCATAATCTATCTGAATAACTTGTTCAATAAACATACAGTTTCTTTTGTAATCAATAAAATTATTTATATAATTACAATAGCTCTATTTCAATTCGTAATTTATTAATTTTGTCTCTATTATTTAAACTATTTAAAATTGAAGCCAGTCTTTAAATTCGTATTTATTTTTTCCCAAAAATAAACTTTCAAATATAGTTTATTTTCAGTTTAAAGTGACAATTCTGTAACACCGCACCAACAATTTACTTGGAATGTTTTTTATTTTTCTGTTGTGGTTATAAATAAATTACGAATACGGGAGTGAAGCTTATCTAAAATGGAATTTGTCTGCTGCTGGGTCCACACAGAGGTCCATGGAGGACGTCTGCTGCTGAATCGAAAGAGTTGTCTACGCTTTTTGTCTGTCTATAAGCCTTTTTAATTTGTGTGCAATGCGATAAGGCGTTAATTATGCGGCCAATCCAAGAACATTTAATGGTTGTGTGAGAGTGCAAAACACGCCATAAAATATGCAACAATGAGGGAAAAATACAGGGTATACATATATATTTATCTATTTAGTCCAAGAACTCAGAAGAACGGTCGAGTAAAGCTCAAAAGTTTAATTTTTAATGTGAAATTTATGTAGAGTAGTATAAAAAGATTTTAATTAGATCCACATAAATATGAGTACTTCTATTACACAGCATCTAATTCAATCCAAAGAACTTGTGTATATTTATTTTCACACTTTAATTTTAGAATTATCAATATTAATATGGTATCTGGAACTTTATAAAAGGTCTACGTAAAGTTGTAGGTTTTTAATGTTTAAACAAATTAAATTTTATTAATAAATAAATTATGATAATGTGAATTTAATGTGAATTCACTAATTTCCATTTGGAAACTGCAATTCCATGGGGATACTTTTTGATATAATTATTTATTCATAATTTATTCACTTTACACGTTTGATTATTTGACACTTTTGTTTAGGGAATTACTTGAATAGCGTATTATTTGATTCATTTCACATCTATAAATTTTTGTTATTCACATTCGTCGCTTTGCCGCCTTTTTTTCGGGCTTTCGCGTTCAATAAAAACATAAACAAAATGAACTCAAAAACTGGCCGGCGAATCATGCGCGAACTTTTAACGTTCCGTTGCCGACGCGCTGCGGTTGCAAACTGAACGTTGAACGCTGAACGCTGAACGAAGTCTCGCAACTTGGCAACTTGAGTGTTGCAACCGAGGGCTGTTCGAACATGTTCGATGCGACGCACAGCTGGTCGTTGCATGGGGCATGCGGGTGGTTGCAAGATTCGAGGCGCTATCGCTAAAAATAGTTGCACTTGCAACTATTGGGAATATCTTGTCCCCCTCTCTTTAACACTTTCCCATTCCGGCACAACTGTGAAGTTCAATGTACAGGGCGGGTCAACAACAAGAGCAATTAAGTTGGCCAAGTTAACAAAGTTATTACTGGCCAGCCAGCGTACAAATCGCAGCAATTTAGCAAGCTAAACAATTATCGCAAATGGCTTTTATTTCGTGTCACATAAAGTGTCACCGATTGTTACAAGATTGTTGCCTCCAACCAACAACAAACACAACGACCACAATAACAACAACAAGTAGAAAATTGTTTAATCATTGAGCATAATTTCAATGAGACAACTTCAATCAATTGGCTGAAAACCTGTTCAAGTCTGTAAGCCGCTTTGGCACTTGCTCGATTTTCAAGTTTATGGAGTTGTCTTTTTGAAGTTTATTGCCTTGTTTCGAAATATGACTGCAATTTACGTGATTTGGCAGTTGGAATAGACCAAAAACTCGTTGAGCTGTCTGTGTAAGCTGCGAAGTGTGCGTTTTAATTGAATGCCCAGTGGGTGGCAATGAAAGTTGCAACTAGCGGCTTAAGTTGCAACCAATTAAAAGGTGCAACGAAAGCGTCTTCCTGAAGCATTCACTGGATTCGATAATTGAGTATTTCTATCACAGACTAGAAAGTAAGGATATAATAGCTGATGTGTGAATATCCTGAAGGTCTTGGATCGCATTCAATACCATTTTAAATTAAAAAAATTAAATAATAAAAAATGTTATTTTCTTAAACTTTTTAAATTTTCCTAAACATATAAAATTATTTTAAAAGTATTTATATAATATAATTTTACACTGTTTGAGATCAAGCTAAAATAAAATTGTGGACAGTGAAATTAAAAAAAAAGTATTAAATTCATTTCATTAATTTTTTCCGAAGCGAACCTTTGTTTTAAAACTTTATACTAAGATCACTTTGGGTTCGGATTTGAGAAATGGAAAATTTTAAGAATTCGGCTCAGGATCTGCTTTATATCGATCAAATGGATTAATTTATCTTTCGAATTATTCATTATTCCATTACTTTGTAAAAAATATTATCAGGGATGCCACAGAAATTGAAATCAACGAAATTTTCGGTTGGTTTCGATGGCTGGGGCATCTTATAACTAAAGTCAAGACTTGCAAAAGTCACATACCAGACCAGATTCCATAAATCAGCAATTGAACTTGGCAAAATGAAAGAAAACACTTGAACTTCTTTGACAGTTGTTAAGGAAATTTAAGATTTATGTTATACGATTAGACCCTCGCACAACTTTTCCCCTTAAAAAAACACAATATTAAATTCAACTATGAGTATTTTGAAGCTTTAAATGCAGTTGGATCTGCACCCCCAAAACTAAAGAAGAGCCAATAAATCTTTGTTTATACAAATCCAAAAAACCATGAAAGGCTTTCGAGCTCGAACAATTTACAGACGGTTGAAAAAATCCGGCAGACACAACACATGTAACTGCAGTTTGTTGGCGGTTCACCTACTACCTACCAACTACCAAATACCAAATACTAATGCCATTAAGTCGCCTGCTCCCGCCTTCCATCCATCTCCCTCCTACTGCCACCTTAGTTCCATCTCCTCTACTCAGAAACACTAAGCATGCATTTTATTGCCTTTTGTCGTACTGGGAACCGTCGCACTTTATCATTTCAATGGCAACGGACGTTGCAATGTTTACTTTTCATTTTGTATCCCCCTCCACCGACCATCCTCCCTCTGATGTTGGTCGAACAAAACGCCAAATCCACGCCCGGACTGCTCACTTGGCCGTTAGTCCATCCAATTGTCCAATGGTTTGTCTATGCAAATATTTTTATTTGCCTCTGCTGCCATGGTAGTAAAAACAAGTGGAAATGCTCTAGGTTGCGAGGACACGACTAGCAGATACCCTGCACGAAAACACATGCTAATACAATTGCAATTAAACGTATTTAAACTTACATTTTTCAAGGCTGCAACCGAACTTCAAGTACGACCCGAACCAGACATATTTCTTGAAGAATTTCAGATAAATACAAATAGTTGAATTTGGTTCCTTATTATAAATCAAAAATAAATCATATTTAAGTAAGATTCTTAAGCAAACTTTCATTCATTTTATAGGCTTAAAAAATCAAAAAAATTAAAACAATCGACAAATTCAATTATTTTTTTTTAAATGTATTAATTCTCGAACTGAAACCTTGAATAAAAATCGTAAATAATTCATTGAATAATTTGCAGATTCTAGAAATTTTATAGATTTTCTAGACTCAAGCGTAGCACAGACATTCAGTTAACTTTTATTTATACAGGGTATGAAACTGTAGCTAACTGTGCTGACAGCAGCTCGTTTTCCTCGATTGTTATGGAAAAGAGAGACGTGTATATTTTGCACATGTTGCCAATTTTTGTCACAGAAAGTATAGTTGCCACCTCTCTCTTAAATTAGAAAATGGCTTAAATTTTATAAGCCCAGTCATCAGGATAATCAACTTCTTTCAGTCCTTTGGCGTAGTCTCCCTTCCCATGGGAGTTAATTACTTGAGTATTTAGCATATAATTATTGGACCTGGAAGTCTCTACCTGTGATACTCTGAACTCAGCCTGGCTTGGCCTAATACATCAAATGCTCCCCTGGGCAAGGAAAAACTTCTACCCACCACCCACTGGCAATTCAATTTTCCTTTACGACCATTTTCCAGCAACAACGGCAACAAAAGCAACAACAAACTGTAGGAAAAAGTAATCATCGTTGCAATTGTTTCACATTTTTCACTTTACTGAAGATGAATGGTCGCTTTGATGATGTTGAGGTGTGTGTTCGGGGAGCAACCCCCCTGGAATGCCTGTAGACGACACATTTTGTTGCTCCAAACGAATCCCCAACTAAAACGCCATTTTCTTTGTTTGTCATAAGAAATATGACTAACTGCCGACGACCGGCGACTGAAATCGAATTTGAAGCTGTGAGTTGTGTTGATTGAGGAGCTTGTTCATTTCTTGGGGAGTCCATAGCAGGCCTCAACTTTAAGAGTTAACAACCAACCCCATAAGGAGCCCCCTTTATGAATTTCAATAATAGACAAAAAAACGCAGTCACTTCAAAATGCTGCACGCACAGCAAACAGCGGCCACTTCAACAAAATATAATATTAAAGCCCATTTCAAGGCTGCTTCACAACATGATGAAAGACAAAAAAAAACCCCCGATAAGTGGAATACAGAGTGGAAGCAAACTGTCCACAAAAACAAAAGTGAATGCAAAATGTGGAAATGGTGTGAGATATGTCAAAAAATTTGCAAACACGGCTTGGGGATGTTGGACAATGGCGGTGAGCAGATGAACAGTTCGAGCTGCCTCTAGGGGAAGTTATGGAGAGTCTAAAGTTGTGACAATGAGTACCAGATGAATGGACGGTTGCACTCACAATTGATTTGTTGAATATAAATAACAATGATCGATGGAGTTCGACGAATATAAACGTATTTTAAGTTCACATAAAATTCTTAAACTTTTAAGTTCCTTATACATTTGGCATACCTTAAATGTATTCCATCCAAATTAAACTATAAGATGAAGTAAACATAAATATCAAAATATCACATCAGATTATCAATGAGATAATTTGATATTTATTTTTACTTCATCTTGGAAAATAAATAACAAATTATCATATCAGATTATCAAATGATGAGATAATTTGATGTTTGTTTTTACTTCATCTTAAATATGTATATAAGGTATAGAAATTTCCAATAGTTTAGTTTCAGCTTATTTGAAGCACTCTGAGAGGAATCCTTCAACTCTTCTTATTATAGACTTTGATTTTAATAAAAATAAAGTTTTATTATATACTGAGAATCATGAAATTTGGCAAGACCTTTGAGAGCTATTTAACCACGGAATGGCGTCAACAATATATGAATTATACGGTAATTATGATAAACAAATCTTCCCAAATTCAATCAACTAAAGCAAACACCTAACTTTATTGTAGGAGCTTAAAGAGATGATACGTGAGGGAGTGGAGGGAGCGCCGAGCTCAAGAAATGCGCCTCTTTCGGTTATTTTGGAGTATTATGCGAACTTTGAGCGCCATTTTTTTGCCACGTGCCACGAAGAATTGAATCGTGTTCAGGATTTCTATGCTCAAAAATTAGCCGAAGATCGACGTAAGCTCTATTCAATCGATATACAGCTAAATGCAAATCAGAGTCTGCAAAATCAACGTTCTCGGAATGCACGAAAACTGGGATTGGCCTGTAGTGAATTCTACTTGAGCCTGATAATGTTGCAGAATTTTCAGAGTCTGAACCATACGGCTTTTCGAAAGATATGCAAGAAATATGATAAGAATTTCCAATCAATCAGAGGTGCTCACTGGTTCGAAGAATACGTGAGTAAAGCACCCTTTGCCAAGGATCAAGAGTTGCAGGGCATGATTTCCAAAGTGGAAGAGCTTTATACGTTGCATTTGACAAATGGCAATCGGGCCAAGGCCATGGCCAAGTTAAGAGTCCCCCCAATGGGTGAACGCTTACCGCCTACTCAAGTCTTCTGTGCAGGTGTAGTTCTTGGTCTATTTGTTGTAAGCGCTGCCATAATAATCATTTCCCGTGAGTCAATATTCTTTAAATCATTCCCTAGTTCTATAATACCCAATCATGATCCTTCATACTCTTTCTTGACTAATTTTGAGTTTATATTTCTAAATAATTATAATACATCTGTCCATTTATCTAAATAATATATCGACAACTCTTTAAATCAAGGCTGCAAGCCTCCAAAACTTTTTGAAAAGATTCGGTTCATTGTTTCGAGAATTGGAAAAGATTTCGGAATCCTTTGAGCCCAAGCTTTTGGTTTATTCTTTTGTGAAATTTGTTTCATTTTCTCAATACTTAACCAAATTTTTTTGACCCTTTAAGTCTATACAAATAGAAAATTTTTAACTTTTTAAGGAATGTAACATATGATTTTAGATTTTCCACTTTCTTAATTTTAAGCAAAAGTTAAGTTATAAAAAGCAACAAAAAAATTAAAAGAAATCGAAACTTTATTTAAAGGGGTTTTGATTCAATTTTGAGATCAAGATGCAGATAATTTTAAAGGTTCGGCTAATGAGCTGATTTGAAGAAACTAAAATCCCTCGGCTCGGGCTATTTAATTTCTTTGAACCTGTTATCATACGTATACTATGTATATATACTATATATACGTACGTATAATATATTTACTATATATACATAAAACCATCAATCCTTCTGACTATCTCTTTCAACTACTCTATGACCTTTAACCCTATCTTTAATTTCTCTAACCTCTTTTATTCAATCTATATATCTACATATGTATATATCTCTATTTTCTGGAATATATGAATATCTGCAATTAATACCTCTACATTGCTTTCAGTTTACTTCATACGAGATAAATTGGATCTGATTGCCATCTTCGTTCGACTTTATCGAGGACCTGTTGCATCTGGTCTCGCTTTCTTTCTATTTGCCCTAAACGTTTATGTCTGGCAGTTGAAGGGTATCAATCATGTTCTAATATTTAATATCGATCTGAGGAATCACATACAGGCAATCTCATTCCTAGAGGTCGCCAGCACCTTGGGCTTCCTTAGCACCATGTCTATGATATTCTTCATTCATCACAAAGAGTTTGAAGTGAGCATTCCGTATTATTTTCCAATGATGTGTCTAATATTGCCACCGTTACTGCTCATCAATCCCATACGTATTATGAACCGTCCGGCGAGGATGTGGATCTTATGCATGATTGGACGCATCCTTGGTGCACCCTTCTTTAGTGTTATCTTTCCAGACTTTTGGATGGCCGATCAGTTAAATTCCTTGACCCTATGCATGGTGGATTATTATGAAATGGTACGTTTCTATATTCGATTCTATAGGGACAGCGAGAATATGTTTGACTTTGAGCCGGATTATTGGATCACAGTGATCCGTTGCTTGCCCCCGTGGTTCCGATTGGCACAATGTCTAAGACGGTATTATGTTAGCAATTTCAAGTTGCGTATACATCTGTTAAATATCATCAAATACGGAATAGGCATTATTGTTGTTATATTCTCCACTGTCGTAATGGAAACGAGTCGTAAGTAATTAGTTTATTCTTTATCTAAATGAATTTGGAATTTATTTTTATTTGAATCTAGATAAGTACAAGAACATGTTCGATAACCCTTGGATTTGGTGCTATATAGCTGTGATCTTTATATCGACAGTCTACAGTTCTGTTTTTGACTTGGTTTTCGACTTTGGTTTATTTAAAGTCTGGAAAGGTGAAAACATTTTCTTACGTGAGAATCTCGTATATTCCAAGGTAAAATCATATGATGAGTTTTATAAAAATACTGCTGAATATCCCAAACTCTTAGTGGTTCTATTACTTTGCCATCGTTACGAATGTTCTGATACGTTTTGCTTGGGCCCTGGAGATGTATTTAATCTATTTCGACTTTTTGTCGCCCTTTCATTCGAAATCAATTACCAGTTTCCTTGAGATATTTCGTCGCTTTATTTGGAATTTTATACGCTTGGAGAATGAGCATCTATATAATGTCGGACATTTTCGAGCTATTCGAGATATCTATCTTAAACCGATTTCTATGTCTGAAACGGCTCATGATCAAACTAAAAAATCACTTTGAATACAAACTCATATCTAAACTCTGTTTTACGATACGAATGCTTTGAAATAAATTAAGAAATCTACTTTACTTTGATTTTTAACTCAAGATATATTAGATTTATATCTGTCTTCAAGTTGAAAACGAGTAAAATGAAATTTGGCGAGACTTTTGAGAGTCATTTAACAACCGAATGGCGGCAACAATATATACATTACACGGTTCGTATGCTCAAGAATTCTTAAAGATTCTCATATTTCCAATTCTGTTGAATGCAGGAACTTAAGGTGATGATACGCAAAGCTGTGGAAAGTGCACCGGCATCCAGTCAGAAGAATCTAGTCCATGAATATTATAAGAAATTCTCGGAAGAGTTTTTTACCACATTGACGGAGGAGCTTAGGCGGGTTAACGATTTCTTTGACTACAAACTGGCCGAGGCTCGTCGCAAACATGCCACATTCAAGGTTAAGCTTATGTACATCTTCAGAAGTGCTGGCGGACATATGGGTGAGATGCCCTCCCTTCCGCCCCTGGAGGATCAACCGAAGAATGTACGAAAACTGGAAAGGGCCTACAGCGAGTTCTACTTTAGTCTTGTTTTGCTGAATAACTATCAACAGTTGAATCTTACGGGATTCCACAAAATATGCAAAAAGTATGACAAATATATCAGGTCTTCGAATGGACAGTACTGGCTCAAGACGTACGTAGAGCCCGCCACGATCAGTCAGGAGCGGGAGCTTCGTAGCATGATCGCCGAAGTGGAGAATATCTACACGGAGTTCATCATGCAAGGAGATCGGACCAAGGCCATGGCGAAACTAAGAGTTCCTCCCCTGGGTCGACCCATTTCCCCAGTTCATGTTTTCTCCACAGGTCTTGTCCTGGGTCTTTTCATAGTCTCCGCCGTGATATGCATTATATCGTGTAAGTAATACTCAGTACAGTTGCTAATCAATAAGATGAAACTTCTCTACAGATTATTCCATGCTTAATAAACCGGAATTCCTCTCATCTTTTACTCAATTGTTCCGAGGATCCTTCTCCCTTATGGTATTTGGCTTCCTCACGGCAATCAACGTCTATGTCTGGCAGAGTGTGGGCATCAATCATGTTCTCATCTTCGAGTTAAATCCACGTAATCAAATCGAACCTATCAAAATTCTAGGCATCGCCAGTTTATTCGGTTATGGATGTACCATATCTATGCTATTGTTTCTACATCACAATGAATTTGGTGTAAAGGATCCATTGTTCTTTCCCTTAATCGGCGTGATCCTTCCACTTGTACTTCTTCTCAATCCCCTACCAATTATGAACCATCCCGCCAGAATGTGGGTCTTACGCATTTGTGGACGCATTATTGCAGCGCCCTTCTACCCAGTAAATTTTGTTGACTTTTGGCTGGCCGATCAATTGAACTCTTTGGTACTCTGTTTGCTGGATCATTACCAACTTATCCGCTTCTATGTACGTTATTATAAGGATAGCAACAATTCCTTTGATTTCGAGCCAGACTATACGATGTCTGTAATTCGTTGTCTGCCTTCCTGGTTCCGTTTGGCCCAATGCCTTAAGAGAATTTGGGACAGCGACCCGAAACCAGTATCCTATTTGGTAAATGCTTTCACCTACGGCTCCACAATAATCACAGTCGTCATATCGACCATTCAAATGGAAACAAATGGTGAGTTAATAGCTGATATAGAAGAAGATTAATAAAATGGTGGAATAGGAAAAATAAGCCGGCGACTCTCTTACATTTTTAGAAGGAACTCGATAGTCTTAATAGGACGTCAAATATTATTAATAAGCATTAACACCCGAGTCTGTCTGTCTATGATTACCTGGATCTCAAAGACTATAAGAGCTAGAGACACCAAATTTGCTATGCAGCTTTCTTATAATTGTATTTTTTTGAAGTTTTAATTAATTTAACTGTATTAGGAAATTATCGGAAAATCACTATCTGACTTGACATCAGGATTCTGTCTTATTTGACTATACACTAAATATCTTTCTGTACTTTCTTCCTATCTTTTAGTCTCTCTTTAATCTAATATAACCCTAAAATACTTATAAATCATCTGTCTTTTGCTTGACAAAACCGATAGATAACTACGAGCATTTATTTGAGAATCCTTGGACTTGGGTCTATGTGATAAGTTCAGTTATATCGACAATCTACTGTACTTCCTGGGATTTGCTACAGGACTATGGATTGTTTCAGGTCTGGAAAGGAGAACACATTTTTCTGCGTGACACTCTTGTTTATCCAAAGGTAAGATTTATAAGGAAACTTGATGTAAAGTCTATTTATATTTGGGTTCCTAGTCGTTTTACTACTTTGCAATTGTTATGGATGTGCTGATTCGTTTTGTTTGGGCACTGGAGCTGTATCTCATCTACAACGACATTCTGTTACCCTACCATACCAAGACCATCTGCAGTTTGCTTGAGATTGTGCGTCGTTTCATCTGGAATTTCCTGCGATTGGAGAATGAGCATCTGTATAATTGCGGACAATTTCGGGCCACACGGGATATTTTCATATCGGCATTGAATTCCCGACAGGATTTGCTCGTGGAGTCCATAATAGACGAGTCGAGACGAGCTTCAACTGCGCCACAAGCCAGCGTGAATGAAGAGTAAACTCCCATGTTGAAAGGATGAGGTTTACTTTCTAACGTTATTCAACACTTTAAACAAGGCCAATTTGTCTGTGGACAATTGAGAATCAATGAAGCGTTCGTCTAACCTCAAAAAGTGCTATTGATCTCCCTCCCAAAGAACAAATTGAATAAAATTAATTTCACATTTACGAAATTAAAACCACAAATGGAATTATAAATTCCAAACACAGAGAGAAAACGAATGCCCGCAGGACAACAAAAGTTAAGCCAGACGACAGGCGACGGACAGGACAACGTTGCAGCTTTTTGGCCAAAGGATCTGACAACTTGTCAACGAGATGGAGGTGGAGACTCTTTCCATTCTTTCCTCCGAGTAGCCACAATTTGAGAGTCTTTCTGGTCGCCAGGACAACTGCATGGGGCGTGGTGGTTGTTGGATTCGTCCTGTGCGTGGTCACGCATAAATGCATGCGAATTAGAGAGGACACACACGTGCCTCCCCTCACTTCCTTCCCTTAAACCTAACCCCAACTCTCTCTTGAAACCCATGCATTGGAATTTCCGCCCTTCGTCGTCTGCTGTCAATTATGGGATCCCTTCTCTCTCCTCTTTATTCTCTCTGAAGCATCTTGGGGGCAGCCATTAAATCCCCGTTACACCCCCCTCTGGGTAGCTCCGTTACAAATGCTATAAATACATTTTGGGGCAACATATTGTTGCAATGTCTGGCGCACACAATTTGCAGTTATAAATGGTTTCCCAGAGCTTCAGGGTTAAATTGTCATCAGCTGTTGCTCGACATTACGTTGTTGTTGAATTTGTGCTCGGTATTTCCGTGACTGCCACCTTATTTAATTAGATGCAACATGTTGTGGCAGCAAGTGGGAATAGCCTCGACTCGAAATCAGTGCCAGGTACTGAAAACTTGTCAATTGTCCTGCCTCTTGCCCCAGCCGAGTCCTTATCCTGTGCACCAGCTGCTGACTGTGTTGCTTTTTAAAATGCTTTTGAATATTGCATGTTATTCCTCCCCCTACTTCTACTCCCTCCCTTCACCCCCAACAACAAATGTCGCTAATGGTACGCGCCATTTTTTGGGGGTGACTTTTTGCAGGTCCTTTTCAGGCTAGGAATACTCTCGATTTCCAGTGTCTAGGTCGCCAGACCGCAGACATTATAAACAACCCAAAACACACACACACACACACATAGTCGTCGAGAGGGGGCAGTGAAAGTTTTATGGCGTTGCAACTTTAAATGAACTTGCCGCATTTGTTGTCGTCGGGTTTGTTCTGTCGTCCTGTTGCCTACCACAAACTAGGCGCAAGGACGGTCATAAAAATCCATTGTAATTTATTTGTCTGCTGGTCCGCGCTGCAAACTGCCCGGAAAAAGGGCCGAGCGCAACCAGTGCTCGACTTGAAGATACCCTGCTATTAAATTGGAAACTTGAAATTTACAAATGAGCTCAACAACAAGCAAAACTTCTGGAGTCATTCATTTTAGTAGATAGCAGGGACTGATAAAAAATGAAACTATAAGAACCCGTGCAATTTTTGTTTCAAATATACATACATATCAAATTTTTTGTATATACTTTATCTTTGCAAACGGCTAAAAAACTAATATTAAAGAATTTTTAAATTAAAACTTACTTTTAATGATTATTTAAAGACTTTTTTTTATAAATCAAACTTTAAAATTATTTGTAATTTAAAAAAAATTTAAAATCATTATTACTGATTTGTATTTTTGTAAAAAAAAGACTTATTTCTGAAAAATAAAAATCAACTTGTAGGGGATAATAGGTCATAGAATGTCATGGGTGTTACTGCTGTTGTAATTTTGAAATATCTGTCTTGAAACATTTTATTTATTTCCTCAAAAATAATAGTTTTTAAAAACTTTTTTTTCAAAAAAAAAAACATCAAACTCTTATCAAAGACTGAAAAAATAGAAATCAAAAATAAAATTTATTTTTAATTTTGAAGATAAAACAAATATTAAATTTGATATATAAAATAAAAGTCTTTAAATGCCAATTAAAATTTATTTTTTGGCTTATTCCTTATAACTGTTATGGTCCCTGGTAGAATTATCACTCTAAAATTGGTACGACTTAAAAATCGATTCGGTTCCTTACAAATATAAAAATACGTTGGATTTTTTAATAATAAAAGAATGAGTTCGATGAAAGAGCAATACGTGCCCACTGTTGCTTTAGACCTCATTTTGGTTTAAGCTTAGTATACCATTTTTCTCCTCTGCTTATAGGGTATATACAGCAAAATTCGCAAACATTTCCGTTACGCATTTAAATTTCATAGTCAGTGAAAGTCATCAACACATTGCACAGTGAGCGGAGGGATAACAAAGGGGGGGCGGGGGAGGGCTGTTAGCCAGACCCCAACGAGAGTTAAACGCCGCCTGCTGTCCCCATACAGGGAAGGGGCATAAGGTCTTCAGATTGGTAGGGGGCAAGCGCAACACAAAAGCTTCCGCTTCCTGTCTACTGCTGGGATTTCCCTGAGGGTTGTAAAGAGCACAAGAAACCAATCCCCCCTCCATGTCGCAACCCCCAGCAAACGAACCGACAGACGACAACTGCTTTTGACTTGGCTCGACCAAATAAAGTTTTCTAATTTTCCATCTTCATGTTTTGAATTTTTCAGCTGCTTTTCAAGTGCCTCAAATCCAAGCCGATGCAGGATTTTCCCTATTGCCTCGTAGTATGCCAATTTTGTTTGCTTAGTTCCCTGTTTTTGGGGCGAGTTTCTTTTCTTTCTTTTTCCTCTCTCTCTCTCTCTCTCTCTCTTTTCAGCAAACAGATGTTTTGGGGGTTTGAGCTGCTGGAATCTCCCCCAGGGAGCAAACCGCCTGTAATTTCCGGCAAACAAACCAATAAATCATATTAAACTTGCTAGGAATTTCGTCGAAAGATGAATAAAAAAAATCAAAACGGAATATAAACTGCGTAACGGATGTCTCATGACGGTCTTAACGAAATGCATAGGAAATCTGAGACATTGACAATGATATGGATCCCTGTATACACCAGAGGGGAGTTGGAGAGCACTGCAAGGGCTAAGGACTGTATTACTAAAGGTAAAAACAGCACTTTAAATGTCTGAAATGGTTTAGAGATGCAACGATTTATCAGAAAATGTTTCGTAATTTTCTGGATATTAATTCGGCTGCTTAAACATAATTTGTCACATCTTAAATATCTATATAAACAATAATTCTTATGCGGCAACAGAGCTACAACTTATACTAAAATTCAGAGATTTACAGATAAGAGTTTTGAGATCAAAATATCTAAAAAATTTATTTTGAACCGAGTATAATGAAAAAGAATAATTTTATACTTTGATTTTTTATTATAAAAATCAATCTTATCTCTTATTATGTATTAACAATAAAATTAAAGTTGTATTTAAAAGTCATAAAATAACTCATACTTTTGATAACTAATAAAAAATTTAATATTAAACATATAAGATAAGATTTATTTTTTAGTAAAATATATTTTTGTCTATTTTCTATTGTCTATTTTTCAAAATAAAAGTCAACATAAATTTTATGTTCTTTTGTTACTAAGCTCATTACGGTCCCTGCTAAAATTGAATCACTTTTTAATTTATATATTTATTTATTTTAATATAATTGATGAAAAATTATGTAGAATAACAAAACTTTTCAACACTGGAACTATACAAAATAATCTCCAACACGTTTTAATTTTAAGAAAGATACATACATTGCCACACTAGGTGGCGCCACAAAATGAGCCGAGTTTCTAATAGTCTGAACGAAACTATTTTATGCCTAACAGCAGTTATTCGTAAATAACAGAACATACATAGGTGTGTTAGGTTAGCACAACTTAACAGCTGAATTTGCTGTCGTCAAATGTGGAGCAGTTAGCCTTGACACGAACCGACAAGCTGCCTTCGTCAAACTATGTGAGTTGGGACACATGCCATTGCTGCTGCAATGAAACTCGCAGATACAGCAGTCTATGACATTTACAGTTACATGTTATCTCAGTTTTCTAAATTAAGTCAGGAAATGTTGTTATATTGTCGCACTAGGTGACAAAATTAACAAGCCATTGTAGAATAGTAAATAAGCCTGCTACAATGCCATTATAGCCTTTTAGCAGTTAGCCTTGACTCAAACCAATACTAATGCGCTAGCTGCTAAGCTTCGTCAAATAATTTTAGCTAGTACACAAGCTATTGCAGCTGCACAGAAGCTCGCTGCTACAGCCAGTTCCATTTGACTGTAATTTTTAAAATTCGGAGATTTTTTTGAATAATTTATAAATAATTGTTGACTTACCGATTCACCATCTCATTGCCGTTCTCCAGAGATTGTGCTAATTGTTGTGGCGTTTGTTGTTGTTGTTGCTGCTGCTGTTGTTGTTGTTGTTGTTGATCCTGCTGATGCTTATCGAGCAAACTGTTTGTTGTGGATGATCTCAAACTGCCGCCAAGGCCAATGCCCAGAACAGATCCACCTCCAGTACCAGTACCAATGGCAGGAACAGCACCACCAACACCACCGCCAACGACACCACCAACACCACAGCCGACGCCAATGGATTTCGTTTGCTTCGCCTGCTGTTTGTAGCGGCTCAGGGCAAAGAAGAGGGCAAGGACTGCTTTCAGTCGACCAGCACAGATGTCATTGGTGGTAATATTGTCCAGGCCACCAACCGATTGGCTTCTGAGGACGTGTAGACACGAGTTGACGTTGTCGTACTGTAACGAATAGAACACAAATGAGTTGAAATTGGGAACAACTTAAAGATGAGGTCTCCCATTATTTGATGATGAGTCAACGCTTCGGCTTAAGTTGCCCTAATATAAATGTAAATCCTAGCGACATTTTATCTCCTGGCTAACCTTTGGGCGCCATTAACGAGTCTTAGTCGTGATTTTGACAATTCCAAATGAGCCCAAACTTGGCTAACAAATGGCTTTTTTATAGTTAATTTGCTTGAACGTTTTTAACTGCTTCACGCACACAAAACAAACGGACCGCACCCCCTGCCCCGTCTCTCTGTAACCCAGAATCCAGATTCCAATGCCCAGAACCCAAACCGAATCAACAAAAAAATTGACATTAAGATAAAGTGCTCAAACGTCAAACTGTTGTAAAAATGTAGCACAGCTCGTGAGTCAAAAAAAATGTTGAAAAGCAACAAAATATTACACTTTAAAATGCTCTTTAGAGCAACGAGGGAATTTAGATAAAGTAGAAACTCAGAAAAAGACAAAACACGAAATTGATAAATAGGTGTTTTCTTAACGGGATATTTTTAAACTCTTAAAACCAATAAGAAATCATCTAATAGAACTTTAACGATTTAAAATATTATTGGAAACTTTTAAGATATATATCCTATGGTATTTTGTTATTTATTTATTTACTAACATATATATTGTAGAAGATTACTTATAACTTGTATTATAAGTAAATAAATAAATAATTAAAAATTATAAGTAAATAAATAAATAATTAAATATTATAAGTAAATAAATAATTAATAATAAAATACAATTGTTGAAAAGTTTTCAATAATATTTTAACAATACAATAATAATTGTCTGCTCTTCCTCTCTCTCTCTCTTTCTATCCCTCTCTCTCTTTCAAGGACAATAGTGCTTATTTATGTAGGTCTTTATTTAATAAATGTCATTTGTATAATTTCATAAAGGAAAATAAAACTCTAGGTTTAAATCCTGTTATGAACCGAATCTGAGAAAGCCCGAGGGGAATCCTTAAAAATATTTACCTCTCAAATCGGAACTTAAACTAAACACGTTCTTATTCGAAAAAAACTTTAATTACCTTCACAATTTTCATGGTTTTCTTTTATACCACACCCTTATGAAAGGCTACAATTAATTAAAATGAAAATAGTAAATCATAATCATCCCTTTTTTAAATCAGATTATTTCAAAAACTTGCAATAAACTTGCATAAAAATCCAGCAACATTTCAAGCAAATTAAAACAAAATTATTTGTTGGTATTAAATTGAATTTAAATTGAAAAACTAAAATATTTGTTGATGTTAAATTGAATCGGGGCTCAACATGGCATAACGTTCGATTCAGAGGTTATTAAAAGCGGTCCGTAAAACGGTACCGATATTTTGCTCTATATTTCGAACCATTTCTCAAATTGTAGAGGATTGTAGTCTTGAGAAAAATGAAACAATATTTGTATTATTATTTGGCTAGTTATTAAATTCAATTTTTGAAGCAAATTTCATAGTCCTGATACGTATATTTACTGAGTTACTAAAGGTTACTCTCGGTATGCCTTGCATTACATAGCTGGAATCAAAGTCCATATGCCTTGTCTCCACATCAAGGGCATTTCAAAATCTATAAAAAATTGTCAACACGCTCTTCAGCAGCGCACAATTTGTCTTTTGTTTGTCGCATAGCATTTTAATATATATATATATATATATATATATTTCTCGACATTGTGGACGTCGTCATAGCAGTTGTTACAATTTAAAAAATACAATAAAAAAAGAAGTCAAAAAATCAAACTGACAACTGACATGACAGCAGACAAATGACAAACGTCTGTCTGAGTTGTGTGCACTCAATTTGCCGGGTCCGAGTTCGATTCCGATTCCGACTCAGAGTCAGAGTCCGAATCTCTAACGAGTTGTGAGGCTCAACTTTAAAACTAACGGTAAACTTATATGAGATAGAAATGAGAAAAAAATTGAGATAAACTTTGTTATAACTTAGCCTAGGAATTCTCTTTGCTATTATAAAAAACTTTTGTGCTCAATGACTTTGGCAAACAATTGGCCAAAAAGCGACAAGTTCAAGTTCAATGGAAAGGAGATGGGGTAGAGTATGAGGAAAAAGTATCTCAAAGATACATTGAACTACGCCGTTTGCCGTCTGCTGTCAACGTTTATTTTTGGCAAATGCCATTATAAATTGAGGCAATAAATTTAAATTAATTTCGTGTGGCAGCCACAGCAGTGGCAGCATCAGTTTCTATGCAACGAATGAGGTCAATAACGGGTTGCAAGTGAAAAGCGATTGGTGGCATGGTTAAAAGTTTAACATTTGGTGGCTGCAACAAGTTGCATTACGGACATTCAATAGTTGCTCTGTGCCATAGATAAGTCAAATGCCACAAACATTTGGAGTTGCCCCAAAAAGCTACTCTTAAATCACTCATCAATCAGTCTAAACGTCGAGCTCGTTAATATCACGAAAATATCTGCAAAATGTCAATTAATTTTGATAAGAAATTGACAACGATTCAATAGAATATACTAAATTACGAAAAAGTGAAGGGAATGTGGATCAAAACTAAATGAGGCAATGAAAGGAGTTTATATACAGTTTATATATGTAAGTTGATATAAGCAATTTAAAGAGACAGATATCCCAATCGAATTTAGCTTTGATATATAATAAATTTAACTCTCAGTCATCTACATTTAGAAAAATTTGTGGAGGACTTAAGATATTTTTAATAAATAGCTGTCAATCGCATTTACACAAGTTGTGTATTGACAATTTTCTCGCATCCTTCTTGTTTTCTCAATTTTAGTTTATTCTAAAATATTAGTATTAATTACGATAGTATTAGTATTTCGTAAAACCCAGAAATCGAATGTGCTTTTCTGTATTTCAGTACAGATATAGACTCAATTTGGGACTTGTTTTAGGAACCCAAGATTTTGATTCAAGCCTTGTTTAAATTTTCTATAAAAAATTGTCATACTTTCTCAATTATTTTTCCTCGTATATTTATTATTCACTAGTGATTTATTATTAGCTACATTATCCAATCTGAATTATTTTACTTACACGATTACCACATATAATTATAGTTATTTTATTTGTACCTCACATTATATTATAAATTTAAACAATAATTATTATATATTCTAATTATAATTATAATATTAAGACTTTTATTAACTTGTTTTACTTAATTTTGATTTGTATAAAGTTTATTTTCTCCCACATTTAACACGTGATTAATGTTTATAGAGTTTTCCCTCTGAACTAAATTGTGCAGCTTGCCACACTTTGTTATGGCCCAGTTAATCATTGTTTTGCCTTTCTACACACACACACTCACACACACATACTCTTAAGCATATGCAATCGATCAATCAGTGCCGCGTTGACAGCTGCAAGTGTCAAACAGAGTACTGCACTTCATTCCCCCTCCCACACACACACACACACACACACACACACACACACACACACACTATTGTTGCAGTCAGACAACAGTAGCAAACTGTGCAATCATTCAATGCAACGAGCAGGCGCGCAATCGTGTGTGGCACAGTTGCAACCCACTCAACGGATGGGGGCAAGTGCAACAGAAGCCCCCCTCTCTTTCCATAGCTTACGTAATGCACAAAAGTCAAGCAGGCCACAATTGCTGGCTGTTTGCAGTTGCCTGATGCCTCGCAAGTTGCCACATATGCCAAAGATACATACATTTGCCCAGCACTTGTGGCGACTCCTCCAATCGCTGCATCTGTTGCAAGCACAGATTCAACCGCAAATTGTAAGATGATACCACAGCCAAAAAGATGCTCACAACCAACAAATATATAAATATATATACTATAAGTAAAAGTATCTGTTTAATATTCTTATGCAAGGCCTTGCCCCACTTCCCATCTCCATCTCCACACATCTCCACTAAATATACAAAAATATATACTGTAAATAAATGCAAATAATGTCGTTTACATTAAAGTTGTCAATTGTCATCCAACTGGTTTCTTATCAATATGAAACTAGCTAGCACAGTGAAGCGATTTAGATAAAATCACATTAAAAACTGTTTCTTCGATTCACAAACAAAAAAAGTTTTCTGTGAATATTCCGACCTTGGAAATGAATTTTCAAAAATGTGTCCAACAAAAATGTGTTGTAACCAGGGATTAAAACCTTAACCGAAACCGTAATCTTTAACCGGTGAAAACCGATTGAAATTTGTAACCGTAACTGAAACAGTAACCGAAAATAAATTTTAAACTCTTTAAACCGAAATAACCGCTTAGTAACCGATTAATTTATAAGGGTTAAGTAAAATCATGCTCAAATTTACATTGCGCATGAAAACAGATTGACTTTTCACAAAGTTATGGCAGTTCGAAGTTATTAAAAACCAGTAAAACAATCGAAATAAATGAATAACGCTTCTTATTTTGGTCAATCGAAAACCTTAATATTTGTTTATTTTTTATGAACCGAAACCATACCGGTATTTTTAAGCCGAAAATTACAAAAACCGATAACCGTTACGAAACAGATTCTTCAAGATTTTGCATAACCGATAACCGAAAACCTTAATTCGAGCAATACCGAAACCGTAACTGAAACCGATATTCATTTCGGTTTTAATCCCAGGTTGTAACTTTTAAAATGTATTTAATAAACTACAAATTATTAGCTGAACATTACCAAAACAATAAATACAACACTGATTTTACAAAAATACAAAACCAATCATGCTCTATTTAAGCTTCTATATTTATAATTTTAAATTTTACCTAAAAATGTATTTTTATTTTAGTATAAATTTTGATAGGCGAATATTTTATATTTTCGGAATTTGTTTTCAGTTTTTATTATAAAAACTAAAAAGAAAATATTTTAAATTGAAAATAAGAGTTATATTAGAGTTAAAAATAATTTTTCCATTCATCCAGATAATTTTATAAAGCTCATATCACATATTTTCAATCAAGAATTTCTTATTGATTCCAGTATACCATTGATATTCCCCGTTTCAAAAATTCGCAATATTCTGATTATAACATAGTTGGCCCTTCAATTTTTATACTTGATCTTATCAAATGTTGTGTTCTTTTGAAGTAGTTGAAATTGTTTGGGCCCCACTGTGCCTGGGAAGTTGTGTTATGGACGTTCTCACACTCTCTTGGCCAGAATGAAGACAACAAACAGCAAGTGGCGTTTATTGTCAGGACACACAACGTCATTTCAGCGAATCGTTGAGCTCTTGGGCAGCGCAGTCGACAGCGACGCTAGCAGCGACGCGAGCAGCGACGCGGGCAGCGCTGCCTTTTATTGACATTCTTGCAGCGAGCGAACGATTTCGCAGCGTTTCGATTTTCTATCTTTGTATTGCTGTGTGTGGCAAGCGTACGGAATTTCCGAATGCTGAACGCATTGTTGGTGGTCAGTCAGTCCTTCACGCCCTGCCACGCCCCTCCATCAGCCCTCCCACGGCAACTCTTCATTCGCCCCTCTTTCCCAATGCCCCATTCATGGTCTCCGATTCCATTTAATGCGCTGCGAATTTATCGCAAAATGCAATGCGCTTCGCTTACCTCTTCCCTTCTCTCCCAACTTTTGCGTTCTCTCTCCTTTTGACTCTTCAGCTTTTGTGCATTTTCCTCCTTGCCGTAGGATTAAGTGCGGTCAAACAAAGAAGGCAACGAAGGACAACACCAGGCACGGGCAAAGCCTTTTGTTAATGGTGCTAAAGAGTTGACCGAGGACGCGATCTCAACACACACACACTCACAAGTATACACTGATAAAAAAAATGTTAAAAAATCAAGATTTTGGTCTCAGAACTAAGAATTTTGGTCTAAAAAATGCGTCGAGAACATAAAATTCTTAAATTTATAAAACACATCTTGATTTTAAGAACATTTCAAATAAGAATAAGTTCTTAGTTTTAGACCAAATAGTCTTAAATTCTCAAACCAAAAATAAAAAAAAAGGCAGGTGTTTTAAACTTTAAAAATAAAATTTAAATTTTAAAAAATTTTTTTTTATTTATTTTTTTTATAAATATTCCGATTATATGTTTTTTCCTTGGCTAGAGCGGGTTTCGATCCCTCGACTTTTCACCAAACTGAACACGGCGACTCGAACCAGAGCGCCACGGCGTCATTATTGTCTTCATATTAATTATGACATATTTGTATTTTCTTATCAATTTAAGATTTTTGATTCTTATATTAAGAACTGCGAATTTTTAGATTAATATTCTTAGTTTTATTAATTTGGTCTTAAAATGGTCTTATTTTAAGAAAAAAATATTTAAGATGAATTTTCTTGATTTTAGATGTTGGTCTTTTTTTTCAGTGTATATATATGACAGTTTATTTACACATATGTACATATAATAAATATATTTATAAATACATACATTTATTTGTAAGTATATGCGAATTCTTATAAATTTCATTTCATTTGATTTATATGCACTTTAAAGAACATCCCATAAATCAACGTAGGCGTCTCTACGTTTCTGTCTCTCTCTTTCTGTCCGTCTCTGTCTTTGTCTGGGCCAAGCCTCTTTTTAATTATGGGAATTAAATATTATTTTCGTTATAAAAATTTACTCCTTTAATCAGTGACAAATTCCATATGCTGTCTCTGTCCGTCCATTTCTCTGTCTGTCCCTCAGGTGTGTGAACGCAAATTAAGTCATTTATGGTATGTATGTGAAAAGGTTGAAAATTTAAATTGTGCAAAAAATTTTACAGACGGAATTTTACCTCACACGTCTACCTATTTAATTTATTTTATTATTTTGAAGCTTATATTTTTTGTTTTGAGATATTCTGACTCTTTTATTAGTTAATGAGTTTGTTCCTAACATAAGCTTAGACTTTTAACCGAAAAATGTTCTTTCTAAACTAGAAAGATTTTCAGATATCACGGGATTGCTTTATTATATATCTTTAATTCTTCTGTCTTTAAATAAATGCCATTTAATATTCTTTCCGTTCTTTATCTATGCTTTCGTTTAATCATTTATTGTTTTGAACTTTTATTTTGTCTTTCGCTCCTTTCATCCAAAATATTTCCATTCAAATCCAAGGATCCTGAGATATCATCAGATTGCATTGTAAAATCTTTCTTTGATAATGATCAGTTTAATTGAGTAAGCTTCCTTTCATCCACCTCAATTGCGTTTCTGATTTGTAACCCTGGGTAATTCTTATCATTTCTAAAAATTTCAGTGGTTTCCTCACATCTTCATGATTTTACATCCCAAATACTTCCGGGACAACGGAAAAAGATCCTGAGATATAATCACATTTCAGTTGACTCGTTTCTCTTCCTTGTTATAAGCGACATCTACATATGTCTTAACTACGTCTTTATTTTCTCTTTTCATTTTCCTTTATTCTTTTCTATCCCTGGGTAACTGTTACTCTACTTCGCACTTTCTGGCAGCTGTCAAAGTACTTGCAATTAAAGCCACTCGAGTGATGCATTCTCCATCAAATTAGCAACTAATTAAAAGCTCAAAAACCACACACACTCACAAAAGAAGAGCGTTCTTGCAGACTGTTAGATTGGATCTAGTAAATGGGGGAGATATGGTAAAAGGAGAGGAGTCAGCTCTATTGGCACTTGACGTGCCATTTGAAAATCAATAACCAAAATCCACAAATACTTCGAATCACTCAAAATGAGAAAATTCCAGGGCGATAATCACAGACGAGTGCAGCAAACGGGTCACAAAGGACTTGCAGACAGTAGAAGTGTGGAAAGGGATGGAAAGAAATAAGGAGGGGGTACTGCGAAATGGCAAAACAATTTCAATAATTTCAAGTGTCCTTCGTGGCCAACAAACAGGAGCGGCAAAGTCAATCGCTAGACAATTGTCGTCGAGTCACGACGATAAGAAATTGAAAATGCGATTGCCAAAGTCCGTTTCCAGTTCGGAGGCAATCATTAGTTGTGGATCGAGAGAGAGTCGGGATGGGTGTGTGGGTGATGCAGTTGGTCAGTAAATTCAATTTACGATTGGTTGCAAGTGCAACACGCGCGTTGCCCGTCAATTTTGGCAAGCGAGAATAAAGTTTGCCGGGCCAAGACGATTTGCGATTGCGATTTGATTGAACTGAGGAAATGTAATTGAAATTTACTGGACATATGTGTCTACGTGCGTTTGTAAGTGTATATCTATATGTATGTGTGTGTACGTATGTATCTGCGTGTCGATAGCGTGTAGCACGTCGGGGGAACAACTCGACTGCAAAATGGATTAAAAGTGTTCAAGTTCGTTTCAGTGTTGAAAAGTCTTTAAAATGTACTTAAAATTAGAAATGATTGCAATTATCACTTTATAGAGCTTGACTATCAAATACCCTTTGCCACAAAGAGATCAAAATCTCTATCGAACTAAAAAAAATGTCTTTGTTCCTAAAACCAATTAAATAAAATAAATTTTTATATCGAATAAAATGAAGTAATTTAAATTTAATATGAATTTATTTATCAAATATTACAACAAAATATAATATAACAATAAATACTATACATCTGTGAAACTAAAAATATGTTTGAAAAACAAAATCTCTGATTTTTCAGAAACGCCATTAAAATATATAAAGAATTTTGAAAACAACATTTCTTTTTCTTTTACTTTATTATTATAAAGATTTATATAATAAATTAATGATTCTTATAAGAAAGTTGAAATTTAATAATTATTTCATATATTTAAATTAAAATTAATTTTTGAATACTAAAAATTCAAAAATTATTTTTGTTTTAAAAGTTTCAGCCTTTACAGTTTGTGCGCGAATCAAAACACTATGAAAACTATTCAGCTTTTCTACAGCTTCTCTGTCTGCCTCCTTGTGGCTTGTCTTTCTTTTTTTTTTGTTTTTCTCTCTCTTTCTTTGTCGTCATTTCTCAGCTATATTGTCTTATATAAAATGCCGTGTTGAAATATTTAGTAAGATTTCTGCGTGCTCGTAATTGTGGCAACTTTTGTGCACCCTACATCAATACACACACACACACACATATTGCTAAGGCTTCTTTTCTTTGCCGATACTTCCCTTATACCCCTCCTAAACCTGCTCTTATTGAGTGTTGCCAAAGCAACGTCCATTGAGTAGCAAAGTGCGTGTGCTGCGGCGCATTAAATTGATTGCTATAAAATTTTATTGAACAGGCTCAGAGCTAATGCACAATATGAAGTCTTAGTTGAGAGAAGTTTCCTTGCCGTCCATCTTACTGTTCCCTCTTGCTATCAGTCTTTAGATACTATTTAGGGAAACTGTGGCAACGGAAGGACTTATATAAATATAAATACAGCCAATGAAAAGCTATAGAGTGAAATATTGATAAGACTCTAGGGAGACTGTTGGCAAATCGTGACAAAGAGGAGAGTGGGGATTCGGGAAAGGGAATAGGAAACCCATTGAAAAAGTGGGAAGCTGCCTGCAGAGTACTCATAAAAATGCAGGCAATGACAACGCCAGCAACAGGAGATGGCTATCAATGGCACAGGAAATGCAGCCAAGTCAAGGAAATGAAAGCGAATAACAGGCAAACACACACACATTCACGCACATACACGAGCACAGTGGGACAATTTAAATATGTAGGTATTATTATTATTATTTACTGGCAAATGCGAAAAAAAATGCAGAAAAAATACCCAATGTATACGTGCATAGAAGAAGTTTGTCCCGGCTTAAGTTGATCAAGGGAGCAGGGGGATTAGAGGGAGGGTAGAAATAAGCAAGCAAATTGCACGCAGCGTTAAGCATGCTGTAAGTCTGCCCCCATCCCTACAGCTGTCCCGCCTGCACCACTTCTCCTGCAGCTGGCAAACACCTTAGGTAGATTAGCCCGCCTGATATGCCAAGGTGCCGCCGTTGTCGTTGTTGCCCCTTCGGTGGCTGTTGCTCCAACTGCATAGGCGTGGCATGGCGTCTGAAGAAAGTGCCAGGGCAAAGGAAAAACATGCAAGCAAACGTGCCACGGAAATACACTGCGAGAAATTGTCAAGAGCCTTTTAAATTAGGAGCGGGAATTATCCGCTTTAATAATGTATACTCACTATTCTTAAATGGTTTCACTTATTCGTACAAAATAAATTTAGTTTTGACCCTATTCTCTCAAATTGTGTTATCTTATTAAATTAAGAGAATGTGTGGCTGAGATATACTCTATCATCTGTAAATTAATATATAGTACATATTCATATAAAAAGTATCATAAATAATCAAATATTATATATAAATATTTCGGTACAATTTCTTTATTATGATTAATGTTCTTATCGATTATTAACCCCACTATTACAAAAAAGGTGTAATACTCGACGAAGATGTACCATAATTCCTTAATATCTGGGTATAAAACCGAAACTAATATCGGTTTCAGTTAGGGTTTCGGTTATGTTTGTATTTTGGTTTTCGGTTATCGGTTACCAAAAATCATTGTATATCGGTTTCGTAACGGTTACCGTTTTCTGGTATGTTTCAGTTGCGAAATACCGGTAAGATCTCGGATCAAAAAAGTGTTAACATGTAAACAAAAATTTTTTGATTTCAAAGAAGATCTATTTAACAATATCAATATATAAATTTTAAATATATTTAATACTCTCAATACTTAAATTTAAAATCAAAAATAGTTTTAAAAACTGTGTTTACACCTTAACAACATAATTGAATTTAATGCTTGATTGAACCGAATTTAACCGTTATTCATAAATCAGTTATTTCGGTTTAAATAATTTATTTCGGTATAAAAAAGTTTTGTTTCGGCTAAGGTTTCAGTTACGGTTACCAATTTCAATCGGTTAATATCGGTTAAAGGTTATGGTTTCGATCACGGTTTCACGGTAATCCCTGCTTAAAATGTATACAATTATTAGTCAAGCTAACTACTTTTTATTATAACTATTCAATTGGCTTCATTCAAATTTCTTGCAGTGTACTGAAGGCTCTGAGCTGCCATTGGCATACAATTGGATTTTCTGGGTCGTCGTTGTTGTCGCCTTAAGTTATGCAATCCAAGTAGCGCCCACTTAAACCACCCACCCCACACTTACCCCAGGTTGCGAGTGTTTAGATTAGAAAAAAATTGCATGTTGCATCAAAATATTTGCCGGGCTAATATAATATAAAACTCTGTAAACAGTGACAAAAAGGGACAGAGAAAGAATGAGAGAGATGGAGAGAAAGATACATGAAATTATTGAAGCGACGCGTCGCAACGTTGCCAAACTTCATTAGCAATTAGCCAAATGCAGCGTACTGAATTTAATATAGGCAAACAAAAATTAATTATAAGCCCAGCAACAGCCACGAGTTGCCAGTTGGGCAATGATAATATTTGGCCAGGTCGCAAAACATTTTAGCTCACTAATTGCCTATTGTAATCGCTCCCTGAAAATATGTGCATAAATACTTGCAAAATTTCATACAATTAATGAGTGCATCATTTGTTATTCACCTGATTTCATTTATTTTCGACAACAAAATTAAATTAGTATCGCTTCGCGAGCTGCCTTGTTTTCATTAAAATTTCAATGCAAATATTTAAACTTAAAAATAAATAAATATTTATATATTGAACATTTTTCATACCCACTTCCATTACAAGGTGTAATTTATCACTGACTCACCTGCAATGAAAAAGAGCAAAAGAACGAGAAGAAAATGAGAAAATTGTTGGTAATATTTTATTGATAACATTTGCGTGTCATAATAAAAATACTGAATGCTTTTGAAGCTTCAATGCAATTAAATTGCAGCTGAATATGTATTTACAAAATAAAATATATAAACAAATATTGGCAACCAGATGACAATGAAACGAGTGCAACACTCGAATTGATGAAAAGCGTGACAATGTATAATTTATAACTATGGATATGCATATAGAAACTGGTATTGTTAAATCGGTTTGACATTTGCATTTATTTTATTTTATTTTATATTTCATTTTATTTTACTTTAACTTATAATAACTATTACAAAGGCTGTTTTGTAATTTAAATTAAATTTCCATTTCAAAACATACACTCCAGAATTTTTCGAAGCTTTTATTCGGATATTTTCCTAAAGTAGATATCTGGAAATAAATAGCTAACTAAACCAAACTGTTTGAAAATGTATATGCGGTACATTCTTTTTACAAATTGTACGAAATATATATCAATCCATCGCATATACATATACAATATATGTATATTGCTTCATTTTTACTGCAATACATTTTTCAATTATTTTTTGTATTTTATTTTATCAGGTTTTTGTGCATTTTATTTCGATATATATTTTTATCCCTTTTCGCATCGCACCTCCGGCTACAGAACAGACTCATAAGTTTACGTTCGTTTTTGGCGTTTGTTGTAACACGAAATTGATATTTTATGGCTGTGCTCATCTGCAGCAGAGGCACTAGGAGGCCTCAGGGATGGCAGAGGGTAGAAGCGAGGGATGGATGCTTGGAATAAGCATACGCTTTTCATAGTTTATGGCGAGTGTATCTGTTAGATACGCTTTTGTATGTTACATTGGTAGTTTTTTAGCTCACGCTGTTTGAGATTCGCCAGTATTGCTGTTATTTATGCATTGGGCATTGTTTAAGCCGCACTAACACATTAACAATTACATCAAAACACACACATACTGAAAACGAACAACAACCATTCTCATATAGAGTCATTGTTTGTATGCATTTAGATGCGGCAGCTTTGATTTGCCTCAAACTCATAAATGCCATTGCACTGTGTATTTGTGTGTTGTTGCTCTATTTTGGCTATCTGAAAAGCTACAATCATTGTTTTTTTTTTTTACTATTTACTAAGGCCCTATATGGTACATAATATGCAAAGTCTGGGAGCTGGAGGCGTAGCTGAATTAAAAAGGAAAAACGAATAACTAACTGTTATTTAGTTAGTTGCTGTTGCATGATAAATTCTATGCATTCAAATTGGTTTCGCGTTGAAAATACAATCCAATATTTGAATATTCAATTTTAATTTAACTGAAAACGAGCGAAATTTGATTTCTCTTTAGAATAAATAAAAATAGAAAACACTAGTTACAAGTATCGGTTCACAGCTGTAGTTTTATTTATCATTAAACTTTGAAAATGTTTTTAATAATTGCAACAATTTAACAAAAAACGTTACCGAACTGAGTTTGGTTTTTTGACTGGTAAATTCGAATATCAATAGTTATACAATGTCGTACAAAATAAAATTTATTTTTAAAAATGTAAGAGGATGTTTAATTTATTTTTAAAATAATTATGTTCTGCATGTGATTTTTCAACCAATTAGACAGATTGTAAATGCTGAATCTCAACTAAGTCAACCTAGAATCGGTTAGCCTTTATATTTCAATAGAGTTTTACATTATTTCTCATTAAGTGTGAATACAAAGCAAGTAATTTAATAGGTTTCTACATAGCTCTTTAAAGTTTTACGATTGCTAACACCTCTTCCAGAGAACTTTCAAAGTAGTGTGTACTTTTATTTAGTCAAGTTTTAACAATCTAACCATTTGACCTTAGTAAATAAACATAAGTATAACTCAGGATAAGTTATAGAGAGCTAAGAACTTGTCAGACTTTAATGACAACCTGTTTAGGTAATTTTAAATAGTATTTTCCCTCTCTAGCTAAATATAAAACATTTTTAAATAAGAAAAAAATTAAAAACGAAGAAAACGTAAATATATTGGCCTAAAAATCTTTATATAGCTATACGCAGTTCATGAGCCAACTATGATTAATGACATATAATCATCGGATGATTCCAAACAGAAAGCGTATCATAATATCGGCATAAACATAATAAGGAAAAAAGCAGCTATTGTCTCGGCTGAGAGAAGCTAATAGGTTGATGTACCCAAATATTGTTTGAGAATGTAATGAGAAGTCAAAGGAGAACGAACACGTGCCATTTGTCAGGCAGCTCATTTCTTGTTTGATGGGGTCTGTCAAATATCTGGCTGTGCTGAAGATAATCATAAGAAGCTATCCAAGTTTGTGTGCATGTACTCGTACTTAAAATATACTAAAAAGAAGAAATATATTTATGATGCTCATAAATAAAATGGCAAACAGAAACCAGAAAAAATGCCTCACTGCGGTTAGTTTGGATGTGAAACGTGTGAGGCATAAAATTTGAATCTGAAAAAAAATTGCTGTGAGGGTTTAGCTCACGTAGAGTCCACAGACAGGTATAAAAAAAAATAAGAGAAAAGAGAGGAGAGAGGAGAGAGAATAATATTTGACAAGCAATATTCGAGAATTTGATATTTCTATTAATTTAGATTTGGTCTGGCGAGTGCACATCCGTTCCCAGACTTATTCAAGGTTCTGGCTGAAAATGCAGCGACGCGTGAATCGTGAATTGTGAATTTTCATGTTATTCGCCAGGCAGTCAATCGCCAATCGATGCTTGTTTAAATAAACAACAACAGCAACAATAGATACAACAACAGCAAAAGGTAAACAAACAAATGGACTGTGCAAGCAAATGAAATATTGAAACTAAACAAGCTGGAAACAGGTGTCAACCGTCAACGCGTTCAGCTCAGCTCAGCTCAGGTTTCAGGTGACAAACTCAAAAATGTTCCGTCCACATTTTATTTGCATTTCATTTACGTAGATTTCTTTTTGTTGCTGTATTTGTTTTAACTCTGTATTTGTTTTTGATTTTCCTTTTTTGTTCGGTCGCAGCTGCGGCGAGATCCATCAATTCGAATTCGAAATCAATCAACAACTGTAATAGTTGCGCATTTCAATTGTTTTCAGCTTGAACTTGACACTGGACGGTGTCCCCTCGTCCGCTCTACTTCAGACCGCCTCCCAGTTGACCAAATTTGTCAGTGTTCCACTTATATAGCTGCCAAGCGTTTCTTTGATCAGCTGCGCTTGGCACTGTTGTGCATTTAAGCCAAGTTAATGAGCTGCTAATGGACTGAGACAGCCACAACGGAAGTCAGCATATGGTTAGAGAAATGAAAGCGACGAATTGAGGAAGCAAATTTGATAAGTAGATGGGCACACAGATTATTACCTGCTTAGAAGTCTAATTAGATAGTTTAAATAGATAATTAGGCTGTCTATATACGAGTTAAATATAAAATCAAAGTTTCAATTCAGACAATAGATAATTTAATATGATAATAATCTGTGCCACGAAAATTTAACAAGTTTCACCAAATGAGGTATTAAAATCGATATTACTATTGTCGTATTGTTAAATTATTATTATTTATTATATTATATTTATTTTGTAATATACCCCTCGAACTCGAGTCGGACCGAGAAAACTGATAATTACAAAAGTTTCATACCTTTATATTCTATAATTTTACTAATTATATACATATACACACATGTATATAATTATATTTTAGTTTTATTTTACAACGGTGAAAAATAATACTTATTCTTAAATTGAATTCGTTACAAAATTAGAAATATTTTATTTAATTCATTTTGCATGCTTTAAAAAAAGGGGACAAGAAAAACAAACAGAAAATAATTGAACTTAGGCTCAGACTTTGATCTTAAAGGTACCTGAAACAGTTTCATACCTTTTTCGAATTTTTGAAAATTTACAGACTTATTTACTCTGGAGATAAAGTTTCTAAAAGATGCTAAACTTCGTTTTATTGTTACTCCTGTATACATATTTTCTATTTCAGCTCAAATAAAAATCGTAATATCAGCAATTTTTTTCTAATACTTTTCTTATATAGGTATATTTTCCATTTGCAGCTTATATGAAAACTGCTCGAATATCAGAGATAAATGAACTTCTGAGCTAAGCTACGTTAAGTCTAAGATTCAAAACTGGGTCAGCATTTATTGCCTAATCAGAGGTTTCCATCGACGGCAGACAGTCATCAGTCGTTGAGCAATTGAAATTGCTTGAAAAAGTAAGCAAAAGGCGTTAAATTTGCATTTCGAAGCGCCGTCAGCGTTTGCTTTAATTTTGGCACGCCAACGTTGCAGTTCCAAGAGACTCTTGGCTATTGAGGTGTGTCACCCCCAAAACTCATTGTATTGCCAACGGATATAGGTACAGATATAGATACATTTGTGACATTTGAACACTTCGTCGGCGTTTTAATAATTGCGCTGTCAAAATGCGTTAGGCGGTTATTTTGGAACCAAACCTAAAGCCCCCATGCGACACGCCCCCATGTGATACGGCGATGTCAACATTTAATTATAAGCTACATTAAACCAGTGACTTTATTGTTGTTGTTATTGTTATGCATAATAAACTTACGCATGCAAAATTAATAAAATTTACCACGCATCACGCACACAAATTTCATTTGCTTGATAGAATTTTAAAATAAATGTGCGGAAAAAAAGTAAATATAAAATAAATAAATTGCCATAAATGCAATTTGCATAATATAAAAATTGTTATGAATATGTGTACTGACTGTATATCCATTAAAGTAAAATTATACTTATTTAATGCTATCATTTCGGATTTGATTAAGTTTGACTCCGTCAACAAGTGAACATAAAATATTTTATGAGAAATGTTGATTATCAAAAGTTAAGAGACCTTTGATAGTATTCTATTTATAAAATAATTTTCTTTAGATTAATTATGTTTGGGAAACAATTTAAAGCTAAAAACGTACTATTATAATATTTTTATACTTTTCTCTAATCTCAGCTCTACAATAGAAAGTTTGTTCAATCGAAAATCTTCAAAACAAATTTATTTTTCAGCCGTTACTTTTTTGAATAACAAATTAAATTAGTACATAATTAACTAACTATATTATTGATACAACTGATTAATTAGGATCAATGTAGTCGTAGGTTAAGCAAATCTAAAATATTTTCAATTATATCATTACTAATATTTTTAGTGTCGAATTTACCAAAGAAAGATAAGCAGAAACACTTAAAAATAGTTTAAGCTCAGCTAAATGCAATAATTAAATTAATATTTCCGATTTTAACTTTTCATATCATTATTAATATTGTTGAAGATTTTCAGTCTTAGCTCTACAAAATAAAGTTTACCCTAGTATCGATTGCACAACTACTAAAAATAGTTGAAGATCCAGCATCATTAAAGATCAATCATTCCACTTATTTTCAATTTTAACTCAACAAAACGAAGACAAGTTGTAACTAGTATGGATTGACTAACTACATAAGAGTGTCTTCCCCCTTCATACTTTATCACACCGCACTCTCATCAGCATTTACTCTATCCATTCATTCGCACGCAATACGATGCTGGAGTCTCTAGTCCAGAAAATTCCCAAGCCATATGTCATGCCCGCACGCACTGGACACATCCTTGAAGCTTACATTTCTCAACTGTCAACATTTAACTTTGTCTCTCTACCTTTTTGCATATTGACTTTGACACTTGGCAGTCGTTATTGTGGTTGTTGTTGTCTTTGTTTTTGTTTTTGTTGCTGTTTTGTTGTCGCTGCTGTTAACATGTCCAACTGTCCAGCTGTTCGTCTGTCTGGATAGTCCAACTCCAAGCCCGGACCCTGGACAATGAGTTGGACTTGCCCCTTGAACACGCAATGTGCATCGCAGCCGTTGCAACAAACGCAACGTGAAATTGCAACCACAATGTAATACATATATGTAAATATGTAAATATATGTACTGTGCAACATATTTTACCATTTTCAATGCATTTCTTAAAGTTGTTGCCGCGTAGGCGTTTAATTAAGTAAACCCACCAAGAGTAACTCGTCTTGGAATTGGACTCCCTAAAGAAAACTTCTGATTAGTATAGATTTCAACTGCCGACAAGAAAAATGAACCATTTATTTATCACCTAAATAGCCTATCAGTTGTTTTCCACAAGTCTATATAGCCAGACATTATGATGACAACCAATCGAAAAACTATTCCAAGAATGTCTAAGAATTAATATATATTATATATATATTATTGATATAATTATTGCAATAATTTAATAAACTTCAATTTGAATTTTAGGACTTTTAATTCATCTTCAAAATTAATTTCAATAAATTCCGTAAACCCTATTTTCCAATCTTTTAATGACAAAAAATTACCAAAATATAATAAATAATGATAAATACTCAAATAAGCAATTCTCCGACTTTCCACAAGTAAAAGTTAGTCTACTAATTAACTTGCCAATATTAATCGAATTAAATAACTTGTATATATGAAAACAATATACCTCATATAACTTAAATATGCAATATTTCAAGTGTCGAATATCAAAATATAAAAGATTATTCTATAAAATATAAACCTCTAGCAAACAAAAAGCATGGCACAAACGATTTTCAGTGTTTCTGAATATTTAAGTATAGAAATAATTGATAAAATATAAGATTTATTAAATTTAGCGAAACTCATTTTCAAATTGAATAATAAGAAATAAAATACAATTTAAATAAATTATTTGATTAAAACTAAAAATAAAACCATAATTAATAATGTTGTTGAAATTTAAAATTAATTTATGGCAGTCAATTTTTGAGACTTTGAAAATATTATCAATTTATAAAATCTCTGTTATTTCGGGATCTTTGACATTTCCTTCGGTAGTTTTCAAAAGGTATCGTCAGAAAAATTTCTAGAGATTTGTAGAACACACATGGAAAATGCATTTTATAATATTGGATAAATATTGTATACTAATAAGTATGTGTAAATGTAGGTAAATAATCTCTTGATTGGTTAAACCATTTGATATTTTGTGAGAAAATGCTACAGATTGTGTGCAACTGAATTGGGTTGCTGCTCTTGTTGGCGTGATGAAGTGCATGACAATGTTGGGAACTAGCCTCAAATTGTTCAGATTTAAAATAGTATTTGGAATAGCTGCTGAAATTTTTCGAATCTGTTTGCACATGGCTAATGTGGACTGCCCTGGGTCATAAAAAATGTTCCACACGTATCCCTGGCCATGTTGACAACTCGCAAATGCAATTAACAATTGTCCCTGGCATTTGTCGACGGTTCACATACATACATACATATACATGCAATGTACTGTTAGATGTGCTCTGAAATGGATGATGCCCTTTGGCACCTGTCGTCGTCGTAATCGTCGACGTTTGCATAGTTTGTCGGCTCTATGCAAAATTAGTTGTTGCCGCTGTTGCTGCGTTTGTAATCGTTGTTGTTGTTGTTCTTGTTGTTGTTGGTCAGGCCAACAACAATTGTAACTGCATTATTTGCACGTATCCAACTTTCCGCTTCCCCACCTGCTTTGAGCCATCACAGTGCTGCCATTAATGCATAATTTTGCCAAACTATTTTGAGGTTTGTTTGCCTGGCAGGCGACCGCAGTAGCTTCCAACCAACTAAATACCCCAACTCCTCTCCCTGAATGAGTAGGCCAATTTATTTGTCATGTCAATATTAACAACGTGTAGTCAGAGGAGTCTTCAGCAGACATCGACAATGCACAACATATAGACAGACCTATCTCTGTATGAGAATTTCGCTCGAAACTGAATCTGCAACCAGGAACCAAAACCAGACTGGCATATTTTACAGTGCCTTTGCTTTAGTTAGTTTCAGTCTCTTGCTCCTCATCTCTCTATTTTCGTCCCTTTCTCTAACTATACAACTGCTTGTTTTGCGGTTTTTGGTGCTGTCAACTTGCCAGCTGACAAATATTTGCTAAACATAAGAGTGGAAACTGGAAGAGTGGAGACTCGAGTAGTTGGAGGGGAAACAGTACTGCAATTGCCATGTTAATTTAATTAGAATTTATTGAAGAGCTCTCAGTTTGGGCTAATGCAGTCAACTAATTTCCATTAAAATAAATGTATGTACTTCAACCTAATATACTACACTCCTCTGATTGCAGACCTAGTTAACGGAATTATGCTGAGTTCTATATCAGAATAATCGATAACTCATTTATTAACTAAATGATAATATTTGTATGGAAAATACTTGTATACTTAAGCTCGCATAAAGTTTTACGATTTATTGATGACCATAAAGACTTAACTCTTATTGAGAAATTTTATATATTTAGAGATATATTTAATATATATTTCATCCAATACTGCAAGCCGTTTTTTATCATTCATTGTGTTACAAAATCTAACAATTCAAATGTTCGAAAATCCGCAGAATTATCAGCTGTTTATTTGGACTGATAAGAAAAAATACAACTCTATGATTTGTATCACTGCGGACGGCAGTTCGCGTTAGTGACGAAAGCACCACGTAGTGTGCAAAAGTGACTAACAATATTATACAGGAAGAATGGAAGATTTGCTACGAATGTCCGAGCAGATCGAGTTATATACCGATCGAAAGATATAGTCTTAACTTAGAAAAATGCCTATTACGACTTTGATATCTCAAATGGTTCATGAGATAGGGGGTGTAAGTGGGTGGTGCAAGATTTTAAATGATTGCATTGATTAAAAAAAGAAGTTAGGCATTCGGCACAAGGCGCAATAAGGTAACAATTATTTATATCTAAAAATAACTTTTATGCGCAGTGCCGAATGCCAAACCTTTTTTTTTTATAATTTATATATTAAATTAAATATTGCTCGTCACAAAATTGTATATCAGAAATTTTGTGGCATGAAGAGGGTTTCGTCACTAGACTTTTACTTCGTTAAGAAGTTTTTTTTGGAAGTACCCGATACTCGTAGAGTACAGGGAGAGTTACAGGGAGCCTTTAAATTATATATACCTTAATTGAGTAACGGGTAAAAAAAAACTTTTTGACGAAGTAAAAGTCTAGTGACGAAACCCTTTCCATGCCCCAAAGTTTCTGATTTCCAATTTTGTGACGAACAAAATTTAATTTAATATATAAATTATTAAAAAAAAAAATTTGGCATATAATTCGATATCGATCTCGGACATTCGTAGCAAATTTTCCATTCTTCCTGTATAATATTGTTACTCACTTTTGCAGTGATATCAAAGTCGGGAACTTGACAGAATGTTAAATGCTGAATATAAGTTTTAGAAATAATTGCACTTAGAATGAACAACAAATAACAAAACGAAAAAAATTTGTTAGGATTTTTAAGATCTAGAATTTCTTCCTGGAACTTTAAATTTCGTGTTTATTTTACTTTACTAAAATTAAATAGCTCAATTGTTCAAGTTTATTGGCAGCACAATTCTTGAGTTAATTCTAAAATATAATAAGCAACACGAAGCACTGAGTAAACTCTCCGATGTCAAGAAATTATTTTTCCTGATGGTCCTATTATTTAATTTAAAAAAAAACAAGCTCAATATGTAGTTATATGAGCTTTTCAAAGTTATCGGTAAAATAATTTGCGTTGCAATTTAAGTTTAAGCAATATGAAACAATTGTCAAGATCTTAAGTTTCACAAAATTTTCTAAGCAACACATGTGTCGTCTCAAGTTTCAGATATTCGGTAGCAATTGCGAGTTATTTTTTTAGTTTCCAGAATAGTAGAAAAAGCAATTCTATGCCCAAATTCTCAGTAACGCGTCTTAATTAAGATCCCAAGTCAATCAGAGAACAAGGCCTCAACTTATATTTTATGATTTCCTGTCAATCTTAATGAATGTCTCTAACTGCACTACATGCTTATGGGTATGGGTCTTATGAGTAGCCAGAGACCAAGTAATAACCATGGTAATGGCAACTGATTTGTCGGCAATGAAGCGTGGCTAATTGCAAACACTCGACAAGAGGCTCGAAACTTGTTGACTGCTAATGAAGTCATAAGTGGGACCTGGAATACCAAGAAGAAGAGCGGGAATTATATGTAGACTGTGGTACTGCAACAATAGTGAAACCAGGGCGCCTTCTTTGCCTTTACCTTTAAGCCAAAGGCCCAACCCACAACAAGTTTGAAGTCAGGAGTCAGTGCCACAAACTGAGGCGCAGCCGCAACAGTTGCAACATTTTTCATACAATTTTTCAACGCCTTGGCCAAAGATTTATGATCGCAAAATGCGTGACTGCCCACGGAGAGGGCACAGTTGGGCGGATTGAAGATTGGAAGAATAGGGGAGTGGGTATGGGGCATTGGGCATTGAAATACGCATGCGCCCAACGACTTTCTTCCTTGTTAATTTCATGCGAATTGGCCATTCCCATTGGCAATGATCCATACAAAGTTGAAATTCCCATGTTAAATGTGTTCAATCAACATTTTGATTACGCGCTATTCATTTTAATACGATCTTACGTGTTGCCATACCAAATGAGGTATATTAATCAGTGAGTTTAAGAGGGTTACTGTGAATCAGAGAGAGAACGAACGAGAATGACAGAGAGAGAGAGAGAGAGAGAAAGAGATATATATCAAGGCTTCAACTCATTTCGCATACGTCATATGTGATCTAAAGATATTCCTGTGTTCTCATACTATATCATTTTAATATCATTCGATTATGTGATTTATTATTGAAATTATTTTTCAAATATACTCAGATTAATCTATTTTGTATCATACATATCTTCAGCATGTATAAGGGATCTATAGGTACTATACATTTTTTTTATGAAGAATTGTAAGCAACAGCTTAAGATCTTTAGAGGTGTGTAATAAATATATCAGCATTCCATTATATCTCCAGTTTCTATCAAATATTTCATTAAATTAAGTAATTTAATACAATCGTATAATATCATAAATCGTATTAACTGTAACCAATAAATTCCAGATTTAATTTTAAATATTACCTTTTTAATTCCAGATATTAAATTAAATAATAAACTCCAGATGTAATTCTAGATATTAATATTACAAATTCAGTTGTTGTTATAAATGTAAAAATTTCATCTTATCATTTACAATATTTCATTTACATTTAAAATTTGTTTTCTAATATTTTTATAATCTAGCAGAAATTCTGTGTCAGATTCGGAAAAATCCTTGATTAGTGATTTCAATTTCCCAGTTTCAATTTACTTTGAACTATCTATTCTCTATTCTAATAGTTAGTCATAGATTTGAGCAGATGGTTTCTGAGTTTTCTGAACATTGTTTATTCTTTAGATTACTCATAATTTCTGCAGTTTTGATATCAGTTCTCTGGGCACATAGCCAAATCAGCCGACAGTAGATGGTAATTAGTCAGTTTTCATTTTCAGGGAATTGCAAAATGGCCTAGGAAAACCCACATAGAAATTGATCTGAATAAAATCTACATTTTAGCCAAGTTCGTGGGCGTTGCATTTTGTCAAAAAAAAAATAAAAAACCAAAACAAAAGGAATGAGAATTATATTTTGTGCTGCATATGCGAAAAATGAGACGCACAGCTGCAAGTTGCAAGTTGCAAGCTGTCGGATTGCTGTCGGGTTGCATGTGGGTGGTTAGCAGTGTCTTCGTGTTCGTCTGCGTCTGCGTCATCATCATTATCATAAACTGCTCAGCATGATGATCATCATTAAGATTTATGCTTGTGTTTATGCTGCCGGTTGACATTTCCGCTGCGCGTTGCGCCTCTTCAATCAAAAGACAAGCGCGAAAAAATGTTCATCACGTACCAAAAAATAAATACATACAAAGCAAGAAAAGCGCAAAAAGAAACTGCAAGCGGACAATGCGAATCAAAGTGGCAGACAATAAAAAAGCAAGCCAAAGCGATAAAAAGATAAGACACGTTGCCACAGATTGCAGCTGTGACTCCGGCAACTCCCTCGCCGTCACCTACCGTCCTCTTGCTACTCCAATCCTCTCCCCGCCTGCCTGTCAATGACGTTTAATGAATGAGTTTCGCTGCAAGTGACCATTGAGCAATCAGCAAAGCAACAGCATTAACATTATAACGCTCAAGTGCACGTCACAGAATCAAACGACTAACTTCAAGACAGAAGGAGAGAGAGAGAGCACAAAGTACACGAAAGAGAGAGCACAGCAATGCGTACTTCAGCTGATTGAGTGCACTTTTAACTGAGCTGAGCGGAATTGTTGAAAGTTTTGCAAGAGTTGTTTGCAGTCGTTTAGATCAAGAACAACAAGATACTCGTACAAAAGAAAAAGCAGCCTCGTAAGATTCTTAACTTAAGACAGAAATATTGAGGAAACATCCTTAATATTATTAATAGAACAACAAGGTACTCGTCTAAATGAAAAAGCAGCATCATAAGTTTCTTAACTTAAGACAGAAATATTGAGGAAATATCCTTAATCTTATTGACTGAGTTGAACAGCAAAGTTACTCGTTTCTAGTGTTGTAAAATTGCTATTAATTTAGGTTTTCTACTAGCAACAGTGTTGTTCAACGATGATTTGCTTTTAATTGATCAGGAATCAGTACCTGTTTAATGAAATTATACCGTTTTTCTCTTCACTTAAAAGTTTGTAAAAAATCTAAATTAAAAAAAGAATTATATTAAAAGCACTCAATATCAGGTATCATATTATTTTATCGATACAGAAATTATATGTTATTAATTTTTAATATTCCCTGCTGAATACAAAAATAAGTAATCAGGTATCATCATTCTAGAGTATTTCAAGAATGGGTCGACATCATTGCTGTGATAATTTAAAAAATATAATGTATATTTCCTTTTTTAACCATTTTAACCATTAAGTGAACTGTCGTTCATTAAGTCTAGTTAATTTGTTTATCTGGAATTTTAGTTTCTTTAAAACCATATAATTTCTCTTTGATCACGTCTTCACTATAGAAAGGGGAAAGTATAAACTATGAAGACTATTTAAATGCAATATTCGGAAATGGGGGTAATATAAAGTAATGTAAAGTGAAGTCGCACATATACATATGTATGACTGAAGTATTGAAATACGAATTTAAAATATTTCAAAATTATATAAAGAGGAAATTAAAATAAAAACGAAACTTTGATTCGAAACATTAAAATACTTGCAAAATAGATTGACAAAAAAAAGAGTCTCTGATCGATGCATTTTAGAACAAGTATTTTGGGTCCCTTAAGACGTACTTTAAAAAGATCTATTTGATTTTAGGCCTTGAATTATCGGAGAACTGGAAACTTTGTTAAACAAAATAAATGAACAAGTTTAAGATCAATGTATACGTATCCGTGAATAATAGCACACTTAATGTAATAGTTATTATTAAAGTGTTGTTCAGTATCGATATCATCATCATCAAGTTGCATTCCACATTTGGTGACTCAATTAAAATACCCTTTACCTACGGTATACAAAAGCTCATAAGTACATGTATTCTAAGCTTAAATAATGAAGCTGTGCTTTGTCACAGAGCAATCGCTGTGCGGTATTTTCTCATCTGATTTCTTGGGAACTGTCTACAAAAAAGTATATATCTGATAATTAAGTGTCTTTAAGTGGTTTTGGCTCAGCGGCTCTTTGTCTTCTGTTTTATTCTGTCCTAAAGGGTTCAACAATTCAACAGTTCTGTTGTATCATAAATTTTAAATTTGTAACAGCCAATGGCACGCGTCTCCCCAATACATGTTGTTGTTGTTCTTGTTGTTGTTGCTGTGGATCGCATTAAATTCGAATAAATTCATCAAAAAATTCTGTTGAAGGTTTTTGAACTCGCCGTCGAAATGTTCAACCGGTTCTTATTGTTGACCATGCTGAATGAGTCAGTTAACCAGGCTCTGACTGACGTTGCTGCACTTGGTCGTCCGTCCGTCCGTCCGTCCGCCCGTCCGTCCGTCTGTCTGTCCATATCGTGTCCAGTTCGTGGGCTGCATTCAAGGTCAATGCGGGCGCAGTTTATTTGCGGTTTTCTGTTTGCCAAGGGCCGTGGCCTAAAACTTCGATATACGATATAAGCTTTGTTTACGGCTCATCTGAGCGCGCAACGTTTTGTGGTGCTAATTGTGGCGTCTCTGGACCTCACACCATGCCAAACGAATCCAAAAAAAAAGAAACAACCACATAAAGAACGGAAATGGGCGCTACAAATTAGCGCGACGCAACGGTTAACTCTCTGTCTGTCTGTCTGTCCCTCTGTCTGTGTGGTCAGTCCCAACATTTCTTACAAATGTAAACAAATTATTTGATTTCATTTGTTTCTGCCTGCGGTTTGGGCTTGTTAAGGGCCAACACAGTTTGGCGGCAAACTTCAACCAAAAGTTTTACTCCTTTTTTTGCTCGTTTCGTGGGCGAATTTCAAATTTAATTATATGGCGGAAACAATTGATTTTTGCTTTGATATTGGTGGCTCCACTAACCGGCAATCAAAATACGTTTAATCATAAACTAGAAAGACATAAATCCATGCAGTAGCTCGTTCAAAATAAACGAGGTTTTTCAGGCATATCCTGGTAGGAATTCCTAAGAAGGAGCTACTATAAGTTGGCTGAGGTGTGAACCTGACCTCCAAAACGTTGGAATAGATTCCACATGGGAATATAAACTTTCGCTGCTGCTTCAATTGTAACTTAGGGAATATATGCTTGATTTGATGCTACCCTGTTTTATAAAGTATAAAGTATTAAATGGATATGGGTCTTAAATAGTCAATAATATTTAATTTATATTAAAACAGTAATGTGTCATTTCCTTATTTTCGCATAGTAAATAAGAGCCAATAATATTAAATTTACGTAGTTAAAATAAAAAAGTAACCATTAATCTTTTTGTAAGATAGAAGAGGAGATTTAATTTTAAATTAATGAATAAACTGTCAAGAATCTCTGAAGTCTAAATTTCCGTATATCCAAATGTTGAATTTAGGATTAAAGTAAATTTTGATGCTTATTTAACCTTCTTGTATAGATTTTAAATAAAATATTTTCAATTAATAAGATACAACTAAATTTCCTACATTATTTCATAATTTATCTTAAAATTTATAAAAGGAAAGTGTTGACACTAAATATTTAAAATATAATTATTTTTTTATTTTAATAAATTAGAAAAAGTATTGAATATCAAATCTAAACATATTATATTATTTTCAAATTTTATTTAAATTTCAAATACTTTACATTTAGTCTAAACTACACTTTTTGTCTGCAATGTACGCAGGGAATTAAATTAAATCTGCTTGCCGATAGTCCAAAACTGCATTTGGTGTGGCCAAAACCAAGCAACCAGCTAAGACCTGCTAATCAGGCAGGCACATTGTAAGGTTAGTCCGCACATTAATGCCATAGGCAAAACTCGGTCAAAACTTTCAGCATGCCTTTCGATTCGCAACGTTTCTAATCGATTTGTGCACGACAAATGGCAACGGTATTTGTCTCTATGTCTCTTGTCTCTCGATTTCCCTCCTTTCCTTTTCTCCATCATTCTCTCTCTCTCTCTGTCAGTGTCTCCTAACTGTGTCTGGTAACAACTTCCGCAACACATTTGTCCAATTTGCAAAACACATTTCCAATGCTCAATTGTGCCCAATTATTTTTGGCATGTGCGCAAAAGGTGTGGAAAGTATTTGTAAAGCCATAAATTGTTTTGCCAATTAGTTGGGCAGCTCTTAGACTCAATTAGCTGGAAGTTGTGGAACCCCTGAAAGCCCTAGAAATGTATTACTAAGTGTGATCTAAAACCAAAGAATTATGTATATTCTGCAAAAATAAAACAGATTTTTATGAATTCTAGGAGTTAAATTACATAAATTTTTAGATTTAGAAAATGTCTTGAATTACTCTTATTAAAGACAGAGTTTTCTAAGTCTAGTTCAGGTTTTTGGAAACTATTAAAAATACATATTGGCATAAAATACAAGAAAATGTATTTTAGAAATTTATGTTAAATTTGAAAACATCTTTCAGATAAAATTTAATTGAAAACACGGACCAAAAAAAATACATTTCAATGTTAATTGATATTTTAAGTCTGATTTAATAAAAGTCAGTTTTATATTACTGTTATTGGAAAGTTTGTAATAAATTTTAAAATCAAAAATAAAATAGAAGAAAATGTATGTTAGAAATTTATGTTAAATTTGAAAACATCTCTCAGATAAAATTTAATTGAAAACACGGACCAGAAAAAATACATTTCAATGTTATTTGATATTTTAAGTCTGATTTAATAAAAGTCAGTTTTATATTACTGTTATTGGAAAGTTTGTAATAAATTTTAAAATCAATTATAACAATTATTCGTAGTATTTTTGGGATACATACGTATGTTCTTTAAAGTAATTTTTTTTAGAAATTCTGAATTTGGTTATTTTGTTACGAATATCTATTACTTGTAAAGCTTGAATTACAGATTTTAAAAAAATTGTTTTTCAAACTTTGTTTATTATTCTTAAATTGTAGCCACTACTTTTTTATAAAGTAGTGAATGACATACTACACGGACCAACTTCAGCTTGTACACTGATAAAAAAATGTTCTAAAATCAAGATTTTGGTCTCAGAAATAAGAATTTAATAAATAAATAAATAATAAAATTCTTAAATTTAGAAAACACATCTTGATTTTAAGAACATTTTAAATAAGAATAAGTTCTTATTTTTATTCCAAACAGTCTTAAGTTCTCAAGCCAAAAATAAAAAAATAAGCAAGTGTTTTTTATACTTTAAACTTATTTTTTTTTTGTTAATTATATTTTTTTTTGGATTTATTTTTTTTTTATAAATTATTTCGATTGTAAGTTTTTTCTTTGGCTAGAGCGGGTTTCGATACCTCGACTTGTTACCAAACTGAAGCGGCGACTCTAACCAAAGCGCCACGGTGTCATTATTGTCTTCCTATTTAATATGACATATTTATATTTTCTTATCAATTTAAGATTTTGAATTCTTACATTAAGAACTGCCAATTTTTAGATTAATATTCTTGGTATTAGTAATTTAGTCTTAAAATGGTCTTATTTTAAGAACAAAATATTTAAGATGAATGTTCTTGATTTTAGAAGTTGTTCTTTTTTTCTAAAATGTATTTTATATACATTCTATTATTATTTTGCTTTACTATCTAAAAAGCTTCATGCTTATTTTAAGTTATTGTCTTTTGTTTAAGTTCAAGATTTCTTTTAAGGTAACTATGTTTCGAAGTTTGCATTTTCAATTGAAGCAATAACCTTGCACAGCTTTTTCATGCCACATGTTGAATGAGGCACACACTAACACACACATACATTCATACACATGAACGCACTCAAAGTCGTGACTCATCATGTGGCAGTGGCAGGCAACAACAATGTGCAGCATACGCGGCTCGAGGCCAAAGTCCAAAAACCGTTGCAACAGCCGCTGTCGTTTTACTTGGCTAGACAAAAAGCCTAATTCTGTCTAGCCAACAGCTGACAGCTGCAACTCCAGACTCCCCAGTAATGGTGCATATGGTCATATGGTCAGAAATAAAACCAACAGCACCATCGACACCATCAACACCACCGACACCTTGAATCGTGCGCCTGATGTTGGCTTTGTTCGAATTACCCAGAAATTAAATTTAATGTGTCCCAAATCTTGTTAAATTAATAAACAGCTAAGATCTCTTTGACAGTAGAGAAAGGTAGGGAAGCTGAGCTTAGCCAGACTTTCTGGGCATGATGAATCGCCCAAAATTGCCATCTCTCTCTATCTCAATCTCTGGCCGCGCTGTCATTGATAAATAAAAGCTCATTAGCCGCCTTTTGCAGCTGGTCTAAGCCAACCAACCAACTAACTGACTAACTAACTAACTGACTGACTGATAGCCGGCATTGACTTTGGGTTCAACACACAGCGGGGTGGCGACCCCACGAACTCAAAGCTACTGACTGAACAGTTGCCACAGAGAATCGGAGAAACCACACAAGTGGTTTGAGTTTATTAAAATTTTGACAAGGCGCTGATAACAATGTCTCAACAGGGAACCCCATAATAAGGTCATCAGTAACAACAACATCAACAACAATCGTAACAATAATAATTATAATTATGTAATTTGTATTTCAAATGGTTCAGTTAATAGCAAACATCTCAGGTTAGTCCATTCTACGGAGTTAAACATAATAAAACGACAATAAACTAGGTAAAAATTCAATGAAATGGGGGAAAAAAGGTAAAAAGATGTGCATGACATAAAGGGCGACAGCGGCGTAGAGGGGAATACGACGGGGGACTTAAGCAAAAATGTAGGTAAATTTGAAAAGTAAGCAATAGACAAGATTAAGATACAAGCGTGTGAAAGAAAGCTAAAGAACTAATGGGCAGAGGCAAAATGCGAAATTGAGCAATTTGATGAAGGAACTCAAAAAGAAACTATTAGAATATTAGAAGAATTGCTTTAGGAAATTATTAATTTTAATATCTTTAATATTTCTAGAGTTCAAAAGTAATGATTTAAGCATCAAACAGTGCCGCTGAGTACAGGGGGGTCTAGTTATATTAAGTATTTAAATAAGGGAAAAAAATAAAAGGATCAGAAAAATGGAAGTACTCCAATGTATTACGATTATCCGACATTTTCTGAACATATAATAATGAATCATGATCGATTGCTAAACAAATTAAATGTTCTCCATGATTTTGCTATCAAAATTAGAGTTATATAAACTTAAGAGTTTGTAATAATTATGAGAAATAGAAACGGATTGAAATCGTATAAGATTATAATTATTAACAATGGAAATATAAATTATATTTATGCGTTTATTGAATTTTTACACTAATTTTCGAAATCACATCATATATTAGATTAATGTTGTACATAGAGCTTATCATATCGTTTATCATTTCATCATTTTAACCTATCGAAATCAGCCCCCCTTTCAGCTAGGCCTCTGGTCTAGCTACAGCTGTGTGTCTCTGTTAACTGGAATATGGGCACGTACTTTATTTTGGCCGCACACGCCTTGCCACAAAAGGCCAAGTTATGTCTGAATGTAGGTGAATTGTTGACTGCTGTTGTTGTTATTGTTGTTGTTATTGTTGTCGTTGCGTACAACAAAAGGCGAGGCTAAGGTAAAGGCAAAAGGTCCGATTCACATAAAGGGGACAAAAACGAATCCGAAAGTGACTCCGAGTCCGAATCGGCATTCGAATCCGGGGAAAGTCATAAATGTATGAATGTTGCATGCAACTAGAAGAAGGATACAAACACGCAGCGCAAATTGTGCGTAGGCAGGTAAGTAGGCAATATGTATATCTAAAATAGAAGGCGTGGCATTTGACAGTTGGTGTCATGATAATTAGCCTAGGGGTTTATTTAGCTGCGTTGAGGGTCTAATGTCTGTGGCATGCGTGTTGTATTGTGGCTTCTTTTTATTTTGTTTTTTTTTTATGACTCGTCATTGTTTATGTTGATTTGATGTTAATTTCTGGCGTTTTATTTTACGGAAAATTGATAAACATCTTCCAACTCGAACAACGAACAAAATTTACCTCTGTCGATAGCCAGCTCCGTCTCCAGCTACTTGACCCGCATGCGGGGGCTACTCAAGTGGCTAAAAGCAGCGGAAAGTGAAGTTCAACAATTGGAGCAAGGCGATTTCAATCGCTAATGAAACGCGCAAACTTTTCAAACAATTTTTAATTGTTGCAACATTTAAAGCAATCAACGCGCACAATTAAGTCAATTTCTTCTGCTTCTTCTTTTTCTTCTTGCTGTAGTAATTTCTTCAATAAATTTTGCATGAAATCAGCATAAGACAATTTCTATAAATAGTTGTTGCTGCCTTTAATTGAGCATTTGAATTTGCACAGTAATCATGTTATTTAGCATATTATTTATTACACACACACATAATGGCAACATTAATTTGTCATCAGCTGCTTTTAATTAGCCATCAATTTATGGCCAAATGTTTTCAGCTGATCCGAATCAAAACAAACTTCTTTTCTCGTACTTTAAACGCGTCTAAAAAAACGTGCGCAATACGAACGCAATGCGATTGACAACCGACGACAGCAACAGTTGGTTGCCGACTGCTGAAGAAGTTCGTGAATGATCGTAACGAGAGTCGAATCGGTCGATCGTTTCGTCTCGATTGTCTCGTACTTGTACGATCATGTTCGATCGTCCTATTCCAGATGCTACAATTGTTTTCTGCTGCTCGACCAGCTGTTGGCGGGGGTGTGTTGTCTTTTTTCTCTTGGCGAAAAACTGGTTTATTGTTGTTGTTGTACTTTGTTGCACTGCAGACAAAACGATTTAATGTTGCTAAACATTTGGCGGGCTTTGTAGCTGGAAAACTGCTGACTTGTTAGCGACTGAATAAATGTTGCAAACAGAAGGAGGCAACATCCACTTGAAATATGTATATCGAAGTGTTTGCTATAAGTAAGTAAGTTTTTTGACTAATTGAAAACTCACATATGTACATATTACAATTTTTTTTAATACAATGGATCTTATTATTTCTATATCGTCTTGTTCTAAAAACCATCAACCAACCAATAAAATATATAAAAATATAAAAAGAAAACAGACAGGAAAGTCCTTTAATTTTATTAAATAAAATATATGAAATTTTTAATCTGTTAAAATAATTACTTGACTAAGTGCATGAGACTGCAAGCTACCTCGGTTTTTAAAAAAGTATGTATGTATGTATTTCATATTTTCAGCTGTTCGTAAATTATATAATTTTTTAAATAACCTATATTTATATTATTTAAATTCTAGTTTAAGGTCATACATATCTCAATATCAATTAAATAATTTCTGTTAATTTATTATTGTTTTTTCAGACTTTTTTCGGCCATTACATTAATCGCTATATGCTGCTCTGCACTGAAATGTTGCCAGCATACATTTTGAGCAACATTTTTTGCTGCCATGGAAATGTTGCTAGAGAGCACATTGTATTTGTGTGTAACCGTTGATCTCTTGCTTTAATCTTTCTCATCTTTTCATTTTTGATTCTTTGTTTTGGTTTTGCTTTTTTGCTTTTTGTTTTGCTTGCTGCTTCCCAGACATAAACACAATTTCGACGGTTCAATTTTAATTTTGATTTTCTTGACAGTTGATCGCACAATTGTGGGTGTGTGCGTTTACGTGTGTGTGTGTGCGTGAGTATGTATGCGTGTGTGTCTGTTATATCGTTCTGGGCGCAATGAGTAAACAATTTTTAAATGGAATTTTCAATAAGTCATCAGGCAGCGACATTCACAGCCTCCGCAGCGGCAACAACTTCTTGATGGATTTTGTTCTTCAATCTGTTGGCTCGTAAAATGACTGAGGACATGACGACTTGACAACTCGCTGGCAATCAATAAAACCCAAAATGAGTGAGCATAAATATTCATTCATTAAAAATTGGCGAGTTCAATAGATTCATAAATTTTAATTGCAAAAACGTGCAGCAATTACAAAAAGAGACAACTCGAAGAAACAGAAGAAGCGCTTCGAGTGTCTTCAGAGAGTTGAGCTCATGCCACAGCTGGTTGAAAGTAGGCCAAGTTGTGACAGTTGCTCTCATAAAATATGATTTATGGTGAACTTGTGGTCAACTCAAAAAAAGAACCAAGAGACAATTGAAGATAAATAAATTAGAGAGAATTATTAATATCAACTTTTAATATCGATTGGTCTTCAAGTAAAAAAAAACAATATAACACGGTAATCGGTTCCTCTATGGAGAAAAATCTATGGAAACACTCTATAGGGAAAAAAGTTTCAATTGAAATGACGATTTTATTATAATTAATACAATTGTTGATTTCAATTATTTAATTACAATATTATTTGTATTTGATATTATAATGTAAGTTTATATTTGAGTATCATATCATACATATGTATATCAAATGTATGTATATAATATTATTATATCCAGTTCATTGGGCATTAGCTGTGCTAAAACCTCGCCTTTGGATCAGAGATATATCGTGTTTTGGATTTTTTTATTATTTTATTTTTTCATATTGATCTGATTTCGTTTTCTTTGTTTTTCCGAATCCTTAAAACAAATGTTGGATCAAATATTCATTTTAATACCCCAGACTAAAAATTATTTTCGTTTCAGTTTTTAATTTAAATTTTTAATTATTAATTTTCAAAATAATTTTTCGTATAATTTTTATTTTAACTTTTCTTAGTGGTGAATAAATAAATAAATATAAATCAAATATTTTATGAATAAATAAATACAATAAAAATTAAAAATACAGTCTAAACTACATATACATAGATCTCAATTAAATAGTTCACAGAAAGATTGCACCTCTTCGTTATAAATTTGGCTTAAACGGGAAGATAAGATAAACCCATCAAAATTAAATAAAAGAATTACACAACATGGACCATAAATTTCAGCGGATCTTTAAAAATGTTAACCTCCTTCGCATTGGGTTCTTGGGTTGGCGGGGAGAATGTTTAATCCAGCTAAGTGATAAATTACTGCGAACTTTTTTTTTGGCCTTCAGCAGTTGCCATAAAAACGGTGACCCAAAATGATGCTCATAAATCTGAAGAAAAACCTGTGATCGCGTGGCAAGTGTATGTATTTATTTACATATCTCCCTATATACAAACAGATTTGTATGTAAATACATATGTACATATGTGTATACCTCTGTGAGTAGTAAAATACTTGGGATCTGTCTAAATTTAGCATCGCATCTTGTGGCGAGCCAAAGGGAAATGAGGTCGGCCGTGTGCCGTGGAGCGTGTAACGTTTGAAGTCTTGGCCAGATCCGACTGCCTCAGAAACTGGCAGCTGCAATTAGAGATGGAGGTGAAGCAACAGTCGACAGGGGCAGGGACAGGGAGGAACAATCCAATCCGATCTGCGCCGTGTCTAATTAAGTGCGTGAATCTTGGCAAGAGTTTTGCAACCAAAAATAGAAAATTTGTTTCTACACAATTTTCGACTGCGAAGTCTATTGCACTTCCGCCATACTAACAACAACAACAACAAAAAAACAACAATAATGTGGAAAATAAAACTCCAAAAATGTCTCCCTCTGAAACAAGCCACACAGCAGGCGACAAGTTCAAACATGTCCTGGCTAGTTATCTCTGGCTAATACCCAGCTTCGGATCCTGCGCCCCTTCATTGACAATCATTGCAGACTCTGGTCACAGTTAAGCCTCAGTCGCCAAAAGCAACAACAGAGCTCGCAAGCATCCTTACACACACACACACTCACTTACACACATACATGAACACACACATACACTTAATTCATGTGGGGGATTTACATTTGTAATTAGCAAAGCTTTGCGAAACTTTGACGAATGCGCAGCCAAAAACGAAAACATTAACAACAACAACAACCACAACAACAACCACAACAACAACTACAACAACAACCACAACAACAACTACAACAACAACTACAACTACAACAACAACAACTACAACAACAACTACTACAACAACAACCACAACAAATGCAAGATTGAGTGTAGAATAAATGTGGTTGTTGATTATGTCAAAACAAACAACAAACAATCGATAAGCATTTGATAAATTTAGTTGCAAAACTATCGTAGAGTTTCGGCGATTATTATGTAGATACAGAGATAAAATCTCGACCATTTTTTTAATTATTCTAAAATTCCTTTTTATTAATATAAAATTAGTCACTTCAGAAAGTTTAAATTAGAGATGGACACGTGCCCGAAAACAATTTTTGAAGCCCTCCCCGACCCGGACAAATTTTCAAAAAGCCCGGCCCGAAATTATTATATAAAAAATATTTGTATAATCCCTTTTACTTTTTACTTTATTTTTTTTTTTAAATTAAATCATACCAAATTTTAATTTCAGAGCTTCAATTTTAAACATATCGATACGTATCGATAGAAGTTACTCATCTATTTGTTATTAACTGTGCCTCAAACAGAAAATTTTGTATGTTTTCGGACCTACCGGGCTTCGGGCTTTTAGCTGAGACCCGGGTCCAAACAATAAAAACGCCCGTTTGCGACTTTCAGGCACGAAGCCTGCAGATTTTTGAAGAGGCCCGCGGAACACGAAGCCCGAAAAGGCCCGTGCCCATCTCTAGTCTAAATACTATCAATATTTTTTTAAAATTTTTATTTTATTGAAAACAATTAGCAAGTAACTTGTCAATTTTAAGATCCATCTGATTCGGGAGTAAATTGTTATTTATTTGGTTGTTTCGGATAATTAATATTGCACAATTTTTATATTGTGTATTTTAGTGGCATACATATATGTTGCTCTATAATAGATAATATCTATAAAGATGATCAGGCCTGTTCCTGCTTTTCATTAACCTGTTCAAATTTAATATCGGTAATAATTAGATAAAGTTTAAAACGATAATTTTTAAATACTAAGTCCCAATGCAGCGTGAATAAATACATTTTATTTAATAAAATAAAATAAAAAGTAAAAATTCAAATATTATGATAGCTGATCGATTTATATTTATTTAAACCGATTGATAGAGTATTTTTTTTTTTTTTGTTTTATTATAATAAGTATTCTCATTTATTATTTAAATTATTCAGATGCCATTTAATCTAATTTAATGTATACTCTGTTTGAAGTAAAGAAAACAATCAAAAAGATTTTAAATTCTATTGATTGGCAAAAGTCAGAATCTGGTTGTTGCCTAGTGTTGTAATTAAGAACTGTTCACGTAGCAAATTCCAAATTCCTCACATAACACATATGCTCGTTTAACTGTAGTGCAATCAGTAAAAAACTAATTAGTGAACATTATTTCCGTTATTTTACCGAACTTTTTTGTTTCAAATGCTTGTTTGTTGCTTTGTCAGTTCGGTTTTGTGGCATACGCTGCGTATGATTAACAAACTTTTCGATAATCAACTTTATGATACCGGATCTTTAAGGTTTAAATATCTAATTGAAAAGTTGAAATGAAAACTGGAAGCAGAATCGGAAACGGATACAGAAACAATAAATGAAATTCAACTTTAATGCGACAACTGTACTTGAAAGTTTTGTGTGATATTTTTTCGTTCTCCTTTGCCTGCTGTTGCTGTTCACGTGCAACGTTTAATTTATGCAACTTGTGGCACGGCCATTGATTGGTTCCTGTCCCCCTCCATCCCCCTCGGCCTTATTCTCTCTCTCATTCTCCTACAGCAACTTAATTTGTGTGCGGAATTTATGGGCGCAGCACGTGCAAAAGGCCGACCAGAAGTTTTCACCGCCTGATTTGTGGTTACAAAACTTTTTTCTCTCCCAATTGCAACACAGATTTTCTCGTTGTGTGTGTTTGTGTGTGGCAGCTTGTGCAAGTCGACTAAATTTAGCCAATTGAAAGCTTTGTTCTACTTGCCCCTTTTCGAGATTGTTAACTTTAATGTGGTCATAAAAACGATGCATTGTTTGCACAATTAAAAACAACAGGAGATAATAAAAAAAAACATTACAAATTTTGTTTTCATAAAAAATGAGAGAAACTGAGGAAACTTCAATGTGGGGCACAAGCAAACGTTGCATATGCTCAGTGCCTCCCCTGGTAGCAACTCCTTTACCTTTTAGTCTCGTCGGCATTTGCTACCTAAGCAGATTTCATTTTAGATAAAGCCAACGTCAGCTCCTGCATCTCACATCGAACATTGCAAATGGCTGATAGGATCAGGTCCTGCAGGATGGGAAAGAAGCAAAAGGGAGACGAGGCTATTTTATGCATTCAAGAGTCTTACGCCCCAAAGCCTTGTACCAATTGAAATCAACTGAAGCTGTGCTCAGATTACCTCCCTCGCATTTGAATAGCTGAAGGCAAAGATGCATTAATGATAGCGCCAACAAATTGAAAGCTAACGAATAGTTTAAACAAGGAAAATATGTTGCTCAATGGGAAACTTAAGAATTTAAGCTACTAATTTATCAGGTATTTTAAATTCCTTATTTTTCTCAAGAGAAAACATCAGCATGTTATTTTATCTAAAGTACCTTAACTTATTTATTTATTGTAATTTTTTTAATACGGAAATAAAATAATCATGTTTAGCATCCGCAATTTAGTTTTTAAAAGTTTTGGGAAACATAAAGTTCTAAGAACAATAAATGTATAAGCTAAATTTTAATTTACCAAAACTTTATTATAAACCTGTATCAGCTTAGGCGTTCGATTCTATAAAAACAAATGAAATATACAAAATAGAGAACATCTTAATCTTAATAATTTTTTAACACACAATTTTCTTTTTTTTTTGCCGACTGTTCGTAAATAAATTAATAAAATAAAACAAAGTAACCCTTCTTGTACTCAGTAGTAAAATTAATATATTAAATTGTTTGATCATTTTAATTTTAGGTAGAGACACGAATATTAATACCGTTTTGAGACAAATTTTTTAGTTGAATGTAGTTAACATTTTTGTCTGTTCTTTTTGATGATGCCGGAAAATCCTCTTACATTTAAATATTTATATCATTTGCTGATTTAAAAGTAATCCTCATTGTTTGTATTTTAAATTGGAATCAATCAACTTTGCAAACATTTTAAGTGTAAACTGTTTTTAAAGTTGAGAAAAACTTCAGCTCCTTATAGCTGTCATATTATAAATATACACTGAAAAAGAGACCAACTTCTAAAATCAAGAACATTCATCTTAAATATTTTGTTCTTAACATAAGACCATTTTAAGATCAAAGTACTAAAACTAAGAATATTAATCTCAAAATTCCCAGTTCTTAATATAAGAATTAAAAATCTTAAATTGATAAGAAAATACAAATATGTCATATTTAATATGAAGACAATATTGGCACCGTGGCGCTCTGGTTAAAGTCGCCGCTTCAGTTTGGCAACAAAAATCGAGGGATCGAAACCCGCTCTAGCCAAGGAAAAACAAAATAATCGGAATACAATACAAAAAAAAAAGTATAAATTAAAAAAAAAATAAAGTTTAATGTTTAAAACACCTGCCCTTTTTTTTATTTTAGGTTTGAGAATTCAAGACTTTTTGGTCTTAAACTAAGAACTTATTCTTATTTGAAATGTTCTTAAAATCAAGATGTGTTTTCTAAATTTAAGAATTTTATGTTCTCGACGCAATTTTTAGACCAAAATTCTTAGTTCTGAGACCAAAATCTTGATTTTAGAACCTTTTTTTATCAGTGTATAAGAACTTATTCATCCATGCTGAGACAACAAATTCGGGAAGGAAATTCTCAAGGCAAAGCAGTTGAGCGCATTTAATCGAGCTATTGTTTTACTTTAATTACATAATAATTGACTTTTGTATGTTTCTGCAGTGCTAATAACTGCAAACAGCTTATGGAAAAGGCAGCTCAAAAGCAGCTCAACGGCCAAGACAAGCAATAACATCAGCAACAACAACGACAACAACAACAACAACATAAACGTCATAAAGGCAATCACTGCAAAAGCAGATATACACATCACAACAACAGCAGGAACAACAACAATGATAACAAAGATAACAAGAACCTATTACAATAGCAATTTGGCAACAAAAGGCGTTGCCTGCAATAGACAGAATCAGCTAGAGATGAGAGTGCTCTCAATTTGACCAGCACGACACTAACACGACAATTAAATTTAAAATAATATCGAAAATTCCCAAAGGAAAAAGAAAGCGTGTGAATAACTTTTTGCTTCTGAATTCAATAGATTATAATAATTTTAAGAGTTTGACACGCAGTTTAACTATATGCTTTTATATGTGAAGCTCGCGAAAAACTATCCCGATTCTAACTAACAGTTTTGCTTCAAGCCTTGTATAAATGGTATAGTAAAAATAATTTTATTTACACAATTGATTTACAAACACGCAAAATTGATGTAATTAATTAAATTAATCCAACTCAAAATGGTTGTTTTCAATTCAAACTAAAAAAAGGATTTTAATTTTCTCTTGTTTCAAAGTTAAGCTTTATTAACAATTTAGTGTAGGAACTTAATATAAATATTTCAAAATTGGATTTAATAGTTACTAAATGTTATGTCGTGTCACAAGATGCTCTCACCTCTAGTTCGCTGAACTGAACCAGAAAGTCAGAACCCAGGCAAATGGAGCTCAAGACAGACCTGAGATAGCCAATTATATAAGACGCAGCCATACTAGCTTATTTTGATTTAATTTCTCTTTTAAGATTTTATGTTAACTTTTATGTTATTTACATATTTGATTGAAAAGCTTACATGTATGAACGTATGTATGAAAGTTTGCCTATTCTGCTTGCCATTTATTAGTACCTTTGGGTTTTCAGCTTTGAAAGCGAGAGAGCGGGGAGAAGTATTGCAGCAGGAAACATACAAAATCATATTAGTAAGGTATTAAAATTCATTGAGAATTTTGCACAAACTGCCCTTTTGTCAAAAGTTAGGATTGAAGCTTAAAATAAAATCTAGAAAATAGCTTAAAGAGAAAAATGTACAAGGAATATGAAACAAAAATCTTTTTTAATCACATTTTTAAAGTAAAAATAAATAAATTTTAAGAATAATTTGTGATTAAGCAACTTTATAACTGAATATGATTAAATTAATAAGTACTAAAGTAACCCTTTGCTGGTTTAAGTTCATCTAGAAAATTGGAAACTGAATATATTTATTTATTTACAATAGGAATATTTTTTTGAGTACGTTCTTTTAAGTTTTAGTGACAAATTGCAATTAAAATTGTTAAATGAAATATTTATATTAAAATATAATATAGTCAATTATTATTACATTTCTCTATTACTAAACAATTAAGAAATATATACTTAAATTGATCATTTTGAGCTGAACACATGAAATACTAAATTATGTGAATTTTAAACTATTAATGTGATACCAAATTTAAAATATTCTGTTTTTAATTACTTCAGTCTAAGGGCTATAATATGTACTGGTTTTTAACCACGTTTTAAAGCTTTTTTCTTGAATTTTCGTTGGACTTTTTCAATGCATTTGCCAAGTGCCGTCGTCAAAGTTGACTTTGAACACTTTTACGTTTCGCTGATTTTTCAAGAGTTGCATTCTCTTTCTCTCTCTCTCTTCTGAGTTCTTTCTTTGCAAGCGAGTTGCTCATGTCCTGAGTCCTAAATCCTATGTGTATGTGTGTGTGTGTGATTTTGCCCACATTTGACTACAGGACCTGCTGTCGTCGTCACTCATTAGAAAAACGTTGCAAGCAAAACCAAAGTGGTAAAAAATTGCAGTACGTGTTGCAAGTTGGTAGTATGTAGAAGGGGCAAGGTATGAGAGAAAAAGAGAAAAAAGTGCATGTAAAGTTTGTAAAGCAGAAAAAGAAACGGAGAAAAAGTTTATTACAAACTTTGGAGTGAACCACGCGGCAAAGAAAGGAAAGAAAACGAAAATGAAAACTAAAAGTTTAATATTTGATTTAAAAGTTGATAAAATTTACTTTAGTCTACACTCAACTCGACGCTGCGTGTTATTTGTTTTTATTGAATTTATTTGAATGTGTCTTGGACTGAGTTTTTCCCCAAGGAATAAATGTGGCAAAATGGGAGGAGGGGGTAGCTTGGTGTCTCAGATAGCGCGTTGATTTTTCATTTCACCGTGCAAATATGAAAAACAAACTGAAAATGAAATGAAACAATGGCCCAGCTGCAGTCATGAAAATGGGGAAAATATTCCAAATGCTTTTGTTTGTTTGCGCTGAAATGGAAAAAGCGGCCAACAGCAGCAGCAGAGCAGCAACAGCATCAGCATCAGCAGCAGCAGCGTTAGCCATTGTTATAAGCCATGCCAAAAGCTAGAAGAGAGCATACTAATTTTGATATGAAGCCTGAAATAGAACTGAACAGAAGGCAGAGAAGCATAAAGCATGAATGTGAAGTTTATACTAAGCTCATAGCTTCAAAGCAATGCTGAAATAAGAGTGAATAAATACAAAAAGTCTAAAATCGGAGACCGTAACGAATATAATTTTTATAGTTTTATATTCTAAATTAGAATTATTTTGTTAATCTGCATCAAAAAAGTTTAAATAACTCTTTCAAATTGATTTAAAAAAATTAATTTATTGAATGCAAATAATTAAAATAAAATATAATTTACAATATTTAATTAAAAATCTTAGTATAATATTTACTTTCAATATTTATTATAAAAATTGTATTTACATGTCATGTTTTTGATTAAATAAAGAAAATGATTAAATAATTAAATACAAATAAACAAAAATAACATATTAAATAAAATTAAAAAAAAATAGTTATTTTAAAATTTAAGTATAACTTTTACTTTCAATATTTGTTATAAAAATTGTTTATCAAAGTCATGTTTTTGATTGAAAAATAAAATGAATGCAAAAAAAAAAATAAAATTATTAAATACAAATATTTGAAAAAATAAATTAAATAAAAAAAACACAAAAAATATATATGTATATTTAAAAATGTAAGTTAAACTTTTATTTTAAATATTATAAAAATTGTATATAAAAAAAAAATGATTTTGAATGAATAACCAAAAACTAAAAACTGATAATTGATGAATCACGTAGATATTCATAGAGCATTCAATGCTCCATATTTGAGACTGTGCAAATCTTCACACTGCATATTCAGCTGGCCTAAAAAAACTCCCCGTAGATATTTGTAAATATTCATAGAGCCACAGGAGCTATGTTTGTCATACATACACTCACACCAGCATACACACACACACACACACAGGAGAAAATTTGAACAAAAACATTTCGCATGCTACCGACTAATTTTGGCTGAAAAATTCCTCGGCAGCCATTGCCAAATTGAGTTTGCGCTCGGAGTGGCAGTTTGTTTCTCCTCTCCCCCTTCACTAACTCCTCCTCCAGCTTGCTTAAATGCAGTGCAGTGCAACTAACTCAATTTGGCGCTCATGTCACATACGTCAACGCGAAAGAGACACGCCCACTTGAAGGCGCACTGCCAATTTGTCAGGTTCTGGTGCAGCACGTGCCACATCGCACGTTTAGCTGAGCTTATCATTTTCTCAAAAGATTCTCCCTCTCTCTGTCTCTCTGGAGATATCTCTTTCGCACTCCCTTTCGCTATCTGTTGGACTATTTAATATGCAAAACGTCAGTTACCAAAAAACTGACAAAGTTGAAATAAATTTTTATTTCATGGACTCTGTTTGCACTTCTATACACACAGACACACTGATACTTATATATCGGCAATGAACTTGCCGCAGCGTAAATAAAAAAAGGAAATCTAGAAAAAGAGCAAGTGAGAAGCGCTTTTTTCGAGCCTGCTTGACTTGGACCTACCCTTTAGCATGCTCTTGAGAGCAACTAATATATCGAATATCAACCGCGAAAATAACATAAACGACAATAGTATATCTAAAATCATTTTCTTTTACTTTCAAAACATGTGTTATGGGGAAATTTTTACAGAACTTGAATAATAAAGTTGTGTTTGTTCCTTAAATGTCAGAAATTTAATTTTTTCGAAGACCCAAAAATCGACTGCCACAAATGTATTTCCAATGTCAACAAAATAATTTAATTAAGCTATGTTTTACATTATTAAAAAATTCATTCACTACTTTTTTTATGCATTTTTATTGAATTTAAAAAATAATTTTATTTAATTCAATAAATGTTACATATTGTCAAATCTGTCAGCGATTTTTATTACCATTTGCTTGGTTTTAGGAACACCTACAATTGTTTTTGGGCTTTTAGAGATTTTTTAAAAAAACCCAAATATTTCTAATGATATTTGAGGTATCTAACATATAAGAACTTACCAGGGAATCGGACATGCTACTCATATCTTTACCCTGTACTAATGGTCAAACTACCTTTTTCTTTACCCATTTCCAATGGGTACTCGGTATAAATATGCCAAGCCAGCAGCCGCAGAACGCAGAACGCCTTTGTTTGTGCTCCTAACTAGGCTCAAGGCATCCGTTTGGGATATAGGAAAAAGGCATAGTCTACTTCTGGGCGTTTCGTCGTCTATTTCGACTCTTAAAACGCCGCTCACGTACCAGACGAAAAAAAAAAACGAAACGCAATTGCAGACAAAACGAAAGGAAAGAAAAATTTGTTCTTAGCGATAATTTAAAAACGATGCGAAGCAGCTGTAAAAGTTTTATTTTTAATTTAAAATTCAACTTAAATGTCATAAATGCAATGAAGTGCAGCAGCTTCAAAATCGAATCAGGGAACACAGGTGGCAAATGCTTAGCGTTGCGGAAATCATTTTCCAAATGCCGAACCGAATGACTAACTGAATTTGGCCCAGCACTGTGCATAAAGTTTGTCATACGCCCCGTGGTACGCCCAGGAAAATGGCAAAAAAAAATGGGGTAAAAAGAAGGGCGTGTGCTTTTCTCAGCCTGAACGACACTCAGACAGTCAGTTAGTCAGCACGTTGACGATTTGACGTACTATTCAAATGCACGAAAAACCACGTAATGACAGAGTAAAAGTGGGAAATTTAGTTGGAGTGCTCGAATAGTTAATACTCTGTACAGTTTACCTGAAAAATTGTCAATTACATCTCACAATCTATGACTTTTAGCTCCTTTAATGCATCTTCAAAGAATTAACAAAATACTAATGAATTATTTCAGCCAACTTATACATAATATGACGGTTAGAAAAGTTTTAAGGATATAACTAAATAAAATTTAAGTCGATTTGCGGAAGACGAAGAATTTATAAAGGAGTAATTACAATTACATTTTTAATAAATTTTGAATTTCCATTGATATAAGATATAACAGGGTATAAAGCCAAATGCGGCTAAAACACGACGTTGCTTTCACAGACACATATACATATATACATTAAATTGTGAAAATATTTTCACGTTTGCTGCTACTTTGGGACACATTTACATGCACCTTCATTTCAATGTGTGTGTTTTTGTATGAGTGTGCATGTAAAAAACAATTAACGCATTTTCAGCAGGAAAAAAGGAGTGACTCATGCGGTGATAGCTGAAAAATTCAAGCACTAGATTTTCCCACGTGCGCAAATGGTTGGAACTTTTGCTGTTGGAAAAAGCAGAGTTCAGGGGTGTGTGTATGTGTGTGGTTAGGAGCGGAGGGTTCATGTTAAGCATAAGGTTAAGGTTGAGGCAATTGTCAAATAGAAAGTGCTGAAAATGGGATTGGCAAAGGAGTACGTTTGGTTCTTGAAGTCACGTTTGAATTAAATGCAGTTCAAGAGTATTTTAGGATGTTGAAAAAAAAAACAGAAAACTGCTCGACAATTTTTTATAATTTGTACAAGTTGTAGGTGTTAAATTTTTGGGCACTTATATAAATTTTCTTTATTTATTTATTAATTTCTGTTTAAAAGCTTTTTTCAGTTATTCATAATTTCATATATATATTTAAACTGTTGTATGCATAACGGGGAAAAGTCCTTAACTGACTCCTGTTTTTTTAAGGTGTTGAATTTTTTTCTGCTTCACAGGAGAACCTAAATAAGTGGCTAGAATACTTAGAACAGCATCGATACAAGTTTGTCAATGACAGAATAATTCGAATCGTTGAGGAGATAGAATAATCATTTATTTTAATCAAAATAGAGCTTTTTCTTAACGTCAGATTTGTCAGACTTCCCAGCGCTACTAAGAATTACTTCCCGGAAGTAACCGTCAACCTAAACAGGATTTTAAGCACCGGAAATCGTTTCTCTCTTAAATATACTAGTCTGAAGAAAAGCTTCAACTTGTGTCTTAAAAATAAGTAGCGAGAAAAAGCTTCAAAGACTCAGTTCTAATGACTTTTAATATCAAAATTGAAAAGAATCTTCACTCACCATTTGTTGCTGGTTCTTTGGCTTCTTGTTTAGGTCGGGCACCTTAAAATTGGTAACTGCCTCGATGACCTCCGCCAGTAGGAGGCCATCGCGACAGTCGGCCGACAAGTCGGTGACCTTACGCTTGGATTTGGCACGCTCCAGATAATAGTTGGCCCAGTCAGTGTAGATCTATAAAAGAGGAAGGAGATTAAAGTAGTTAGAGACTTGCACAAAAATATCTTGTTTTGCATTTTGCCATTTTAATACGACAACTAAATGCCCATTAGAGGGAGTAATTAAGGTTTTTAGCCAGCTTTGGACACTTTCCGACAGCTGTTCATGTTGCACAAGTTGCACAACTTGCTGTCCGACGGCATTGAGGAAGTGCTCTGGCTGGTTATCAGGAAATCATTAGTAGCTCAAATGTCTTTTAGCCAGACAACATATGCACAAAATACTTCTATTTGACAGCCTGCACTTTTCTTGGCAAACAAATTAAACTTCGGACTGTCATAGTTCCCTGAAAGTCGTTAAGAAAATCTGTGCAAAAGTTGCAGGATGAGCCTTGTTTGTGTGTAAGTGTTTTTATCATATAATTATTTCGATAAGTTTTTTGTGAATGAAAATGATATGAAAATGATGTGCTAGGGTTGAATTAGGACTACAAGAGCAGGAAATTATGAAGAAGTAAAATATTATTATCTGGTAAAATTATCACTTTATAACCTTAATCGAAATCTTAAAAATATATATTTTAGGACTCAGCTCAGAATGAGCATGTCATTTTTCAGACTATCACTTGAATCATAATGCGATATTAAAAATCATCTAAGGTTGATTAGTAAAAATGGAATTAATAATAACGAAATAATTTATTTATATTGAATGATTAATATTTTCTAGAATTATGTTTTTCGTTGCCATTTTTATTACGACTTTTTAATTTGGTTATTTGGTGAAAGATAATCGCAATCACAATTTTGTATTATTAATAGTTGATTTACATCTTTCTAAATTCATTTTAAATTTTCACAGAAAAGTAAAGGAAGAGTTTTAACCAGAGGCAAGTTATTTTGAATCTACCAACTATTTTCAGACATCGACCATATATAAGCACAGTCAGTTAAAGAATTTAAAGACAACTTTCAAAATCTTAAAAACTAAACACATGCTAAGATAATATAATAAAATATATTACATTTCAAAATCAAACAATTAATTATTTAAAAAAATTTAATTGTTCTTTTAAATACAAAAAGGATTAGAAGTTCAAAATATAATTAAATTAAATTTATTTTGTTATATAACATCTTGTACAATTAAATATTCATACAATTATGCGAATTATGCTGCAAAAATGAAATATAAAAATGCAGTACGAAAACAATATTAGATGTCCTAAAAGTATTATTTCGCGAAATTAGATACATTTTGAGCACGTGCTTTATTATGATTCTCGCATTATATAACATATAACATATAACATATTAGGAGTAGAAACTCGATAAAATATCATAGTACTGCTGTTTCCTTTTGGTATTTCACTGCTGGTGTGGAGCATTGTCTTTTGTACACATCGTTAGCCACATCCTTGCGTAGTTTTTATTATAGCTCATCCTGCTAATTCCAAGCCATATCCCCAGATTCAGACTGTCTTCCATATGCATGCGACACATTTTATGTACGCCTTGGTTGGCAATAAAAATAGCTGGCATTGTCCTTTTGCTATCTGCCCGTCTGTTTGCCTAACTCTCATTTCCCCCTCTCTTTATTTCTCTTTCTCTCTCTTAGCTCAGTCAGTTTTCCATTTGTCGCCGAGTTACGACTGAACTTTGCAGCTGAAAAGGGTAGCGTATAGAGGGTTTAACAATAGCCTGGCCTAGACTTTGAGCTTGCTTATGCAATTTTTTTGTATCCAGTATCTCTTGCTGCTGTTGTTGCATTGTTGCCAGTCTGCCATTTGCAAGGGTTTTAGGCTCAGGCTTGGACTTTGGCTTTGACTTGGACAATAAAGTGAAAACTTGCCTCTGCCAAATAGCAACAACAACTGCAACAACAACTGCAACTCTAAACTGTCACTGACAGTGGCATTGGCATTGGCAAACTGGCTAAGTCCATGCCACAAATATGCTGCCCTGGGGATCTAAACCGAATGTGGCACCCACAACAAACAGCAAAGGAATCGACTGGTTGCCCTTTCAGCTTTGTTTTGAATACAACTCTGGCATTGGCTGGGCAACTGTAACGAAACAACAATAAACTGTGCAGTTGCCTTTGCTTTATAAAGAGCAGCTGTTTGGGGCTATTCCTGCTCCTTTGGCATGTGTGGATGGACCTCAGATGAAGTGGGCTGCCACATACCACATACCCGGCAACTCTGTGCCACACTCTAAACGCAACAAAATGCAACTAAACTTCATTTAGTGTTGTAAGTAAACTGTAATAGAGTTAAACAATTTTCATTGACTAATCAATTTACAGCAGCCCAACGAATCTGCTTCTTTCTCCTTTGAGATAAATACACTGATAAAAAAAATGTTCTAAAATCAAGATTTTGGCCTCAGAACTAAGAATGTTATTCTAAAAAATGCAGCGAAAACATAAAATTCTTAAATTTAGAAAACACACCTTGATTTTAAGAACATTTCAAATAAAAATAAGTTCTTAATTTAAGATCAAACAGTCTTAAATTCTCAAACCAAAAATAAAAAACGGACAGATGTTTTAAACATTAAACTTATTTTTTTTAAATTTATATTTTTGGATTTATTCTTTTTTTATAAATATTCCGATTATATGTGTTTTCCTTGGCTAGAGCGGGTTTCGATACCCTCGACTTGTTACCAAACTGAAGCGGCGACTCTAACCAGAGCGCCACGGTGTCATTATTGTCTTCATATTAAATATGACATATCTATATTTTCTTATCAATTTAAGATTTTTATTTCTTATATTAAGAACTGCGAGTTTTTAGATTAATAATCTTAGTTTTATTTATTTGGTCTTAAAATGGTCTTATTTTAAGAACAAAATATTTAAGATGAATGTTCTTGATTTTAGAAGTTGGTCTTTTTTTCAGTGTATATATATATAGAGTACAAACCTTTGCATAGTCGCGCGTCAATATGCCATTGATATTATCGCAGGAGCCCTGGTAACTAACGCATCGGGCCAACATCCTTTCTGCGTGTATCACAACTTCCTTTTCAAATTGAATTAGAAATGCTTAAAAGGCACATTTCCAAGTTATTTCCTTGCGTTTATTTTTATTTCTTCAACAACATTTTGTAAATTATTTTTAGTGCATTTTCTTTTATTTTGATTTGAACTCTATTAATTTGAATTCCAGTCTGTATAGCTATTTTTTCATTAGACAACATTTAAACTTAAAATGAAAATAGATACCTTCGTTTTTAATTTAAAAACAATGATAGTATATTTAAATTTAATTTTTTATCCAGATATTTCAACAAACTTCTATGATTCATAAAATGGTTTGAATTTTAAATTTAGCAATAAGCCATATATGCAACAAGGAAAATGTATTAAATGTATTATTATTTTAAATTATTTTAACTTTCTTAGCTAATTATTTCAAAAAAATCTTCAACTATTTATGTCTTCTGCGCTTATTTATGTAAAGTTTTTTTTCTTTTTGATAAAATGTTTCTATTGTTAACGTGTGATTTTTCACACCTTAATGTAAAGAAAAAATAAAAATATTTTCGGTTACTTAATTTAATCAAAAAGTTGGCCATAAATAGTGTCTTAAATGGTGAAAAAAAAGTATTTTAAGTTATTTATTTATTATAATGTAAATACATTAACTATTCATTCTTTTATGATAAGCATTTTTAGAGCATATTTTTGGCACTTATAATATTCTCCCCCTTACAGACCACTTCTAAGTATCAATTGTGGCCGCATCCACTAACTTTTCCGCACACTTATCACACATTATGTACCTTTCTTTTTGTCATATTTATGGGACCCTCGACACTTTTTAAGCCCGCATCTAAAGGTACATAAATATAAAATTGCAGCTCCAATGTTTTTTCATTCTTTTTATAATACTTTTTTTGCCAACACCATTAAAATGTCAATTATGATAAAGTTTTATTGAAACACCGCAACACATTAAGGCTTATCAACGAGCCCAGGCGATGGCGTCCGCCCAAAAGTATGCAATAATAATAATAAACATTATAAGAGTCGTTACTTTTACCCTTTTCAACGGCAGACAACCTTTTGGTACAGCCCAGTTTGAGTTGGCCCGGTTTGGCTCGGCCCATTTCATGTTGTGTTCGAGGCGTTGAAAGTCACACGCCCACTTTTGTGGGGGCAAAACTAATTGAAAATGAAAGTGCTCCACAACAGGTTGGCAGGGCCAGTCTCATGCATAATTGGAGCTGACACCCTTGTCAGCGACTGTTCGCTACAGATATTGTAGGTAAACAATTTTGTTAGCTTGATAAATTTTAGTTTATTATTGTCATTGTTGTTGTTGTCCCAAAAAGGGGTTGACAAATCGTGCTGGAAATCAATTTGGTTGCACGGAAAAGGTCAACTGCTATTTGGTAAATGAAAAAGCGCTTGCTATACACAAAACTTGTCCCCCGTCCCTTGCCACGCCCAATTGAGAATGCTATCCGCCCACCATTTTGCTCTTATCTACACTGATAAAAAAAATGTTCTAAAATCAAGATTTTGGTCTCAGAACTAAGAATTTTGGTATAAAACATGCGTCGAGAACATAAAATTCTTAAATTTAGAAAACACATCTTGATTTTAAGAACATTTTAAATAAGAATAAGTTTTTAATTTAAGACCAAACAATCTAAAATTCTCAAGCCAAAAATAAAAAATAAGGCAGGTGGTGTTTTAAACTTTAAGCTTATTTTTTTTAAATATTTTTTTGGATTTATTTTTTTTTATGAATATTTCGACTATATGTTTTTTCCTTAGCTAGACCGGGTTTCGAACCCTCGATTTTTGTTGTCAACCTGAAGCGGCGACTCTAACCAGAGCGCCACGGTGCCATTATTATCTTTATATTAAATATGACATAGTATATATATTTTCTTATCAATTTAAGATTTTTAATTCTTATATTAAGAACTGCGAATTTTTAGATTAATAATCTTAGTTTTATTAATTTCGACTTAAAATGGTCTTATTTTAAGAACAAAATATTTAAGATGAATATTCTTGATTTTAGAAGTTGGTCTTTTTTTTCAGTGTATGTACAGTCGTACAATCTTTGTCTGTGTAAGTGACGTGGGGGTAGAAGTTAGAAGTTTCACTCTGCAGGCGTTTGGCTTCGAGTACTTTTGTGAAATGTCAGTAAAATGTCAAAATAAAAGTAATGCTGATAAAAATTTTATAGCTTGTCAGAAATGCTAAAGAAAAATGCCGCTGGGGGTTGTTTCTCATCTTGTCTCGCTTCTCCTCTCTTCTCTTCACTTCAGTTCACTTTGCTTCTGTTCTGTTCTTTATCAAATGTCGCGTCTTGGGTACTTTAGTTTATTGGAATTTGCATGCATCAACAGTAACAGCAACATCCTCATCGACAGGTGGCAAAGTAGCATCAAGTCTTAACACAACAACCAAGAATTTATGTTAAATCGAACGACAGACACGACGCATCGTCTGACATCAGTTAAAAAGGTCGATATGTCGATGTATGCTTTATCTCTCAGTTTCCAGTTGCTTAAAGCGGCTTTACAGCTTACGATATTTCGACTTTTAAGGCGCATTCAGGTGTGTTTAACAACACAAGGTAACAAAAATGTCAATAAAATTTGGCCATTCAACATAGACTATTCGACTCAGACATTGAAAACCCATTTCAGTTACACTAAAATCTATAAATAATAGAAATATCTAGAAAGTTGAAATTAAATTCCAGTATTTGATATGCCGAATATATCTAATCGAGTTGGAAAACTCATTACATTTGATTCATTTAATGATTCATATTATGTATTACTCGAACTTCCAATAATGAGTTTAATTTGGATACGAAAATTATATTTAACAGAATAACGCAAGATTTTTTTTTAAACTGAAACTATTTTATATTTGGAATATATTTATTTTAAAATATTTAATAGTATAGTCAAATTGCAAAATATAATTTAAATAGTCCACCTTTTTTCAAAGCTCAAATAAATTTCATTTGTCATATGTTTGAATTTTACATCCAAAATTTATTTAAGTTACTTAACTACAACATGAACTAGACATTGATAAAATTGTCCTTAGTTACTTAATATGTCGATATATGCCTTTGGATACCTTATATAGATTTTATCGAATAACAAATGAACAATGTATTTAATTCGATAATATCAAGTTAATATCAGTTCGATATTATCGAATTGACAATTGAATTTGATATAGTTGCCTTATAAATTATATTGATATTTCAAAATCATTTCACTAACTCGAAATGCTGCGAGAAATATTTGTTCTCATAATCGATAATTCGATACTAGCGAAGTAACCATTTAATTTGATATAGTTACCCTATAAATGATATTGATTTTCTAAATTCATTTCACTAACTCGAAGTACTGTGAGAAATATATTTAATCTATAAATAAATAGATTGTGGATTGTAGATAGATAAATAAAATAAATAGATAATTCAACAAATATGTAAGTGCTTTATATTATCTCACATAGAATTTAATTTCCTTGCTAAATTTTGATTTGGAATATTTGTAGCATAGTGTAATCGATAAGCTTAGTGGAAACCAATGACAACCTGTTGGGCCTAAGCCAAAAATTGCTTTGATAAGTAACTCAAAGTGCTGAGCGACCCTTCGAGTTTTGGCTAGGCTCATTTTCTCACTCCAAGCTCATTAAATTTGATTATATTATCGACTTTTATCGCATTTGACCAAATGGAGAAGGACAAAAACATCTCTCAATTCGATTTGCCAAAGTCAACGAAAGCCACAAGAGACGAAGCTCAAAGAAAAGTCTCAGATGATTGACATTTGAAAGCAATGTCAAAACAATCTATGGCACCTTTTAGCACAGTGACTTTGATTTCATTACACGACTTGCGGAAACGATTGGCTGATTGGCAACGTGTTGATGGGTCGCAATCAACTGAGTTGTCATGTGTTCGCGCACAGGGTTCACAGGGGGTGATTGTTGTGACATAATTTGAGCTGAATGTTTGCAATAAATGCGCTATAAAGTGTTGCTCAAATTGTATGTAAACAGTCTTCCTACACACTTTTAATAGGCACTATAAACTATTTAGATAGATAGATCTCTCTGTAGTAACTTTACAGAAATTTTATGAGATGATAGGATTTATTTGTATTTTATTTCTTAAGCAATTTGGTTTCAAGACTGTAATAAAACCATTGGTTAACATTAAATTCTTGCAGATATAGTCTGTTGAAAAACTTGCGAAATAAAATGTAAAATAACATTTGGACGGAAGTGAATGTTTCAATTTAAATTAATGAATTTCAACGTCAAAATATGTATAAATGCGTCAAAAAGAAATTGGCTTTGAATGACACATTTTCTTGAATCTTTAAATTGTATAACTTTGCAGAGCTACATCAGAATGTCAACAATAAAATATCTTACTAGACGTGTCAATGAATAACACTGTTTAATAAAATCTCAAACGGAAAAATAGAGTGAATTTAAATATGTTGGAAATACGATTTTAAATTGGAAATTAAGAAATTAGTCCTTACAGTTTACATTCATCACTATCTATGTATTTCCTAAATTCAACCCCTATATTTAAAGGCGTATTTCTTAGATTTTGTTTGTAGTTTTCTGGAAACCATATACAAAGTCCACTCCCCTTAACATTTAGATAAAAGCCAATAAACTAGAAACCTATTTACAGTATAATAACCCGCCATTTCAACAGCTAACCAGAGTCTTTTCCTTTGGCCTTACGTAGGTGTGTCAAGTGAACAAAATAGACATATTTATTGTGGCAATTCCGTCGCCCACTTGAGTCTGTAGAAAACTGTTGAAATAGAATAGAATCGACCGCATGCGAAGTTTACTTTTGTTGTTTGTCTATTTCATTAATTGATAACAATTTTTGTCACAATTAATGAAGGCAACTCTCGATTCGCCTCATTTCTTTTATAGTGCCACAAAATTGGAGGCAACTGCCGCAAAAGAAATATATACGCGACTATGAAATCTAAATAAATAATAAATATTGAGGGAATGATTTCAATATGTTTATCTAGAACTTTTTGCTGATAAACGGAAAAGAAAAACCTGAAGCAAAAAGCAACACTGCCTGTCAACTGTCACATAAATAAATTTTATTTATATATGTATATATGTATTTTTAGGCAAAAAGTTTGGCAGGCATCGTTTCCTGTTGCCCCGCCCTTACAATTGCCATGACAGCGAGTGCGAGGGCAGATCGAGAGGACGGGGGCTTTGTGTCGCATTTAATAATGACAACTCATCAAAAATGTATATGACCCACTTGCGGCGCCCCTAGCTCATCAGCCAGAAGTTGCCAAAATACAAAAACAACAACAAATACAAAAAAAACCCAAGAAAAAAAAGAACAGAAATAACCCAGCAAAAACAAAAATGGTCCCATGCCATACAAAAGTTAGGGAAACTTTTTCATTCATATCTATCTGTGAGTAAGTGCCACTGGCATTTTATGGCAATTGGTTAGAATCCTCTACTCTTCTTATGCTAAAACCCAAACCCCGGTCCCAGCTGAGGCCAAGTGGCCGAATTAGTTGCCGGAAAAAGCGACAAAACTGTCGGTAATTGAAAGCAGAAAGCCAAAGAATACCAAGCATTAAAAAAAGTACAAAAATTGCGATTAAAAAATTTTAAAATAGTGTTCCTATAATTTCGGCATATAAGTTGATTAGATATAGATAACAAATCGAATCCAAATTTGTACATGTTTCTCACTTCTCCCAAAAAATGGATTTCATTTGAATTATTAGTTTAAAATTTAAGTTATTGACGAATAATAGATTTTTATCAAATTTATTTCAATTCAATTCATTTATTTTCAATTACATTGCAGTTTCTTTAATTTTTATAGCTCACTTTATTTCCGCTTGAATGAAGTCATTTAACCATAGCCAAACGCATCAGTTGCCTGACTAATTTTGCATAAAATCTGCAAAGAAAAAACGGTTGACCAATTGACCAGTTGACCGGTTGGCCAAAGCGTAGTGCTAAATGGCCATTGAGGCTGACCGCAGCACACGCAGGATACACACACACACACTCACATAGATATTGGCGCAGGATATGTGCGGTCAAGTCAATAGACACACGGGCAATTGAACACAGCTGTTGCTATATATATGTGAGGCAGTGTGTGTGATGATAGCTCTTAGCCTCTGCCTACACAGAATAATATTGAACAATTACCAGGCATAAAAGGACTCAGCTTCAAATCGATAATCCACCCAAAAATAGCCGAATAACGGCTCAAACTCTTGAATCTAAATTCAATTTGTGCAACTCGTGTGTTGAAAGAAAATGAGAAAATTGACACTAAAATGCGGATACCAAGGCAGCCAGGCATTAAATTTCCAATATAATTTGCTGACCCACAAAATAAAAAGACAAGAGACAACAAAAAGGTGCGCATCAAAGGCAAAATGAAAATTTTTGTTGTTTTTCCTTTTCCTCCTATTTTTAATTATGTTTTCAATTAATTATGCGGCAACACATTTTTGGAAAGAAAGTTTTTATTTAATTACCGCTAAAAGGCAGCAACAAATCAGCGGGAAAGGCGTTCGGGGTTAGCTTCTTTTTTATTCTCTTGGCTTATTATTATGCCACACGAATGGCAGGCGTTTAACAGCTGTTAACGCCATTGCGTGCTCGGGCCAAGTTAACGACCATGAGTCACCTGCAATTGACGCGGAGTGTTTCTTGGTGGCAGGGGAGGCCGTTACAATTGCCTAATGCAACCCTTTTTTGGCAGGCATTACGCATACGCAATGTGCGCCGCCTTCTTGTTTGAATATGTAAGTAAAAGCAGCTGCTTGAGTTGGGCGGAAACAATCAAAGTTTGCCACAGGCAAAAAGCGACAAAAAAAGAAGAAATTTATAGGTGAAAGTACTCGACCAGCAGATACTCTACTAAATCAATTTCACAGTTCTGGTGTATAAAAATCAAATGGAATAATAAGATATTAACTGAGAATAAGAATGAATATAAAAAAAAGAATAAAGTATTGCCTATAGAAATAAGACAACCTTTGTTATCCTTTTAATACCGACTTTAGTCAATCATAAAAAGAACTCCCAAACTGTCGTTCCATTTACTTTAGCCAACCTGTTTTTCTAAGCCTTCACCTGAAAATTTCAAGCCGCCTGGCAAAAATCAAAACACACACAATGTAATAAAAGCTTTAATGGAAGCACGATAAAAAGAAAACAGGGGAAAAGAAAATGAAAGGAAACACCCGAACCTAATGGCTTCATTTGTAGTCCAGCAAATGGGGTAAGAAAGGGGTGCCAAAAGGTTTTGAAGCTGGAAGCTGTTGCTGTTGCTCGTAAATTGCCACATTATGCGGGTAATATAAAAAATCATAAATAATTAGAGCTTTAGGCCTAAGTGAGATTTGTTGTACATACATTAATAAAACCTTTAAAATTCAATGATGACCTTTCGACTATTATACATAATGATTATAGGCAAATGTGACAAAAAAATAAAAAAAAGTAGTTAAAATGTCTCAGATTGTAAAATTCAGAAAATGCAAGTAGTTAAGCAATTTTCTCAACTACTTAAATCTTTTCTCGACCACAATTTCAATCAATAAATAGCATTTGAAATTTGTTGAAATATCCTGAAATTATAATTTTTCTAATATTATGTTAAACAGAAAAACTTGTTGATTGATTGATTTTTGCATATTATTTAGCTTAGTGTAATTTTATTTAGAGTTTAAGATTTTTGGTAAATAATATATGCCGATTTAACGTAAGATCCATGTATGTTGTTTCTTTATTTTAGTATATTCATTTGTAAATTAAAATAAATGCAATTTAATTCATCCTTCTCCTTCGTTATTATTTGATTATTTGAATAAAACTTTTTTATATTTTTTAACAATCCATTTCTGACTTTCCGCCTTCCAATTTCATTAACTGTTTTTACAATAGTTGCATTCAACATTATCGACAGACTTTGGTTAATTCTATTAGCCACTCCAATGGTATTTAACTCATTTTTTTTGTGGTTGTTGTTGTTTCACCGCATGATTAAAATTCAATTTAATGAACGTTGCATTTATTTAAATTGTGTTTCGAGCTGTTTAAAGTGATTTATTAATGGTCGCAGTGCCATTTATCTGAGCATAAATCTCATTTCATAATTTTGTATGCTATTTATGCTTTTAATGTGTTGACAGGAGAGGGAGATCTGGAGCAGTAACATGAGGGAGAAGAAAATAACTCCGCTGATAGAAACATTTTTAATTTTTTACGTTTTGGTATTTACACTTAATTAACTGCGCTTTTTGAAGCACATAAATTCCACTTGATTAAACCATTTGCTGCACTACATTTTCTCTTTAGATAAGAAAAAACATAAACACACACACACACACGAGCACACACATTGAGAAAAAGAGAAAAACCCGGCAATTAATTCATTAAAAAGCAATGGCAACGACCACGCGTATTTCAATGAACCGAAACGCGTACACGCGATGCTGCCAAAAGGGGTACGTGGTGGAAATGCAGGGCACGCTTTTCTATTTTTCCATTTTCTCTAGTCGCGGACAACGTATTTTCCGTATTTTCAGTCAACGCTCGCGCGATCGGCAACAGACTGAGAGACGAACTTTTCTTCTCAGCGAATCTCCTCCAGAGAATGGGGAGAAATAATCTATTTTTGGTCAAGTGCTTTGCAACATTTTCGAAAAAGTTCAGCAACATTTTCGAAAACCTGCAACACATTTCTCAAAATTCTCGTAAAAATTGGAAACAGAAATGGATTAAGTTGAATTAAGTCAGTTGAAAATGAAATTACAATTATTTGAATTAAATCTTCACCCACTCAGCACAGAGCATTGCTAGATTTTCAATTACCCAAACCCCCTATATGAAATCTGGCTATCCGGTACACAAAAAATATTTAAATTACAAAATAAACAATTAGATTTAATGAAAGGGGAGCTCAGAACGACGTCTGCCAGATGCCAATGGCAGCAAGTACCCAAAACAATAAAAGGAAAGTCATGAAGAAAGCATTAACATTACAAGAACAACAAGTGGAATAAGAAACAACAATGCATAGTTGTAAAAAGAAAATGTTCTTCATATGGTCGGCAGCAGAAGGGGCCTTGTGGGGTGGTTGGGTGGATGGATATGCGTCTGTTAGAGCAAACAATGGGCAGCGAACAACTAAATGTAAATGAAATACAATATCAGAGCAAAAGACTTGAAAAGTTTTCAGTTTCAGTTAAAATTTAATGCAAGCACGTAGACTATAACAATTGTTCTTTTCCCAAAAAGTAGAAAGCATATTTAACAAAGAGTGCTCGACTTGAAGATACCTCTACCACTCTAATCCGTGCTATTGACAATAAAATTGAGATTCGTAGGCTAAATTAAAAATTAAATAAAGCAAAGCTACAGATAAAAGCATTCAGTTATAGGTACAGATATGGTTAAAGATATATGTAACTGTTAATGTAAATATAGAGATACGACAAAGTTACTTCTACTAGTAAAATCATATATATTTCATTTCTTTTCCTTGAATACATAAGTACTCCTGAATTTATAACATTGTCTATTTTCATTTTTTATTTTTTATTAATTTATTTACTTATAATTTTACCTCGTTATAGTACATAAGACTTACATACATACACTAATAAAATAAATGTTCTGTTTTATAAATATTCCGATTATATGTTTTTTAATTGGCTAGAGCGGGTTTCGAACCCTCGATTTTTGTTGCCAAAACTGAACCGGCGACTCTAACCAGAGCGCCTCGGTTATTGTCTTCATATTAAATATGACATATTTATATTTTCTTATCAATTTAAGATTTTTAATTCTTATATTAAGAACTGCGAACTTAATTATCTTAGTTTTATTAATTTCGACTTAGAATGCTCTTATTTTAAGAACAAAATATTTAAGATGAATGTTATTGATTTTAGAAGTTGGTCTATTTTTCAGTGTATGTAATAAGCTATAGACCTCATGTAGTTTAAGTAGATCAATTTAACTAGAAAATACTAATAAATAACTTTTAACACGTTTGCCGACACTTTAATCCTTTTTAAGGCCAGCGACTGGACACTAATGTCCCTTCTCTCCCTCTGCAAAGCTGTGTGAAGTCAACTGTCAAGCCAGCGTAAAATTAGCGTTGTAACCATTAAAAGTAAATATATACATACAGAAACAAAGTTAGCTGTGCAACAACCACGTGCAACAATTTGCAGGCAACATGCAAAGTCATAGAGTGCGAGTTTGACAGTCCTGGCACAAATATTGTGCATAGCGCTTCAGATAAGTGCCATATCATAGTTGCATAGACGTAGCAGCTGAAGGGGTTTTTAATTAATGGTTCATAAATATTAAGTGGAAATAGCTGCAGTAATCTTGTTTAATTAACCAAAAAAATGTATAGGCTAATTTTTATAAATACTTAAAATGAATAATCACATCTAAAAGACATTATCCGCAAATGAAGAATACAATAATAAAAATAATAATAAAAAAATAGAAAATTGAATAAATAATAAATGGACTAGAAGTTCTTAAAACGAATTGAGATATTTTCTCAGACTTCTACGTTACTAAACACTTATAAAGGCATTAGTAGAATTTCCATGAAGTGGTTGCGAGGTTGCTTGTCTTATTTGCTCTGCTGTCAGCTGACGAGCATTGACAAGAAATATCCATCTAAGGTAGAACAACCCCCTTTGGGATATACCACTGTGCGCAACCAGGCGACGCATCTATATCTAAATATATGCAGCATGTTTCACAACATTGAAACGCTTGCAATGCCAACAACAATGGCAGCAACTCCAACTCGGGTATATATGGAGCTACCCAGTTCTGCTGCTGTTTTATGCTATTGCCACACGCTATTTTTATAAACAATTTTGCTAGTTTGACAAGCGACGGCGTCAAACCGCCCCGGATCCCACCGACATTGAACCGCAGGAGGAGGTGAACACTGAACATGGACGACATGGCAACTAAGTGGCCTGGATGTCAATGTGGATGCGACTGTGGTACAGTTTGGAGTAGCAACGGGGTCTGGGACTGGGTCTGGGTCTGGGCCAGGGGTACGCCTTGCCTTGTTAGTTGTGTTTCTTCTTCTTCTTCTGTTGCCACAGAAAATTGCAAATTGCTGTTGCACTTGCTGATGTTGTCAGGCTGACCTGATGAAGACTAATTGTAGTTAATGTGGCGTGAAAGCAGCGTCATCTATTGCACAAAACTGTGGTTACTTCAAGAATTATTATTGCTATGCAATTTCCCCGTCCCACAGATGCCCCTCAAAACTAATCCAATTGACACTTAACTCCATATCGCAGACATAAACAAAATTTAGCCAGCCTGGCTGCCAGAGTTAACGCTTAATTAAGTAAACTACTCGTGTTAATTAACACAAAAGACAAACAAAAATAATTTCACACTATGCGCTGAGACCCAAAAAATAAGAAAATCGAAAGGGGGCAACACTATTTATAGGATACCGCCACAGAGAGGCACTTGAAAATTAAATTTTAAATAAACACACAGTGCCTGAATTAGGAGTCAACAAACTTCATCAGTCTGGCACAAATGCAACAAACTAAAAATTTCTGTAGAAATTTCTAAGATGATGATTGAAAGACTTATTTATTTGATGACTATCAAATATTATATTGCAAAACGAATTTTTTCCGCATTTTAAATATTCTTTTAGCTTTAAATTTAAATAAAGCTTTTAATAATATTTACACCGATAAAAAATATGTTCTAAAATCAAGATTTTGGTCTCAGAACTAAGAGTTTTGGTCTAAAAAATGCGTCGAGAACATAAAATTCTTAAAGTTAGAAAACACATCTTGATTTTAAGAAGATTTTAAATAAGATTAAGTTCTTATTTTTTGACCACAGTCTTAAATTCTCAAGCCAAGAATAAAAAATTGAGGCAGTTGTTCCTTAAAAACTTTGAACTTTATTTATTTTTTTGATTTGTTATATTTTATACAAATATTCCTTTAATTTGATTATCCTTGGCTAGAGCGGGTTTCGATCCCTCGCTTGTATATCAAACTGAAACGGCATATGACAAATTTATATTTTCGTAACAATTTAAGATTTTTTATTCTTATGTTAAGAACCTCGATTTTTTAGATCAATATTCTTAGTATTAGTACTTTGGTCTTAAAATGGTCTTATTTTAAGAACATAATATATATGTATAATAAATGAGATTATGATTGTTATAAAAGTAACTAAGTTATTTATAAAAATAATTATTTTGAAAATAAATTATACTACAAAATTTTAATCGGAAATTTTAAGCAATAATAAAAATGAAAAGATAAGATAATATATTTTAAATATCATTATTATAATAAAATAAAATAATATGATTATAAGAAATAAAATATTATATTATATATCATATTAAATAATTTTAATATAATTGTATAAGAAGCTTCGTTTTATTATTATTATTATAATAAAATAAAATAATATGATTATAAGAAATAATATATTATATTATATTTCATATTAAATAATTATAATATAATTGTATAAGAAGCTTCGTTTCCATTATATAGTATGTATTTATATCTACTGGTTTGTTTTGTTTTTAGGAGGTCCAATTAGAACCTTGAACTTTTGAGATACCGTGCCAGCATTGTGGGTATTCCCCAGCGTCCTTTTAAAGATGTGACTCTTCACTCAGCTATTTTTATATTTATAAACCAAATCGTATAAGGCACATGTGCGATGGCACGCAACTAGGCGTGTCTGCTGCGTTGCTGCCTGCCTTCGCATCTTTGACAAAATAAATTGCGTCAAGTTCAACGCCGCCAAATGTCGAAGACAAAATAGGGAACGTGCAACTGGCGGTGGCACTAAAAATAAATTATAAAATAGCGACGAGTCGAGCGGCGGCGGAAGAAACGCGGCAGGCAAGATGTCAACGTGCCTCATAATTAATTGCAAAAAAGTGTAGCAACAGGGAGAAAAAAATACAAAAAAAAAGGAGGAAAACTTTTGACTGATCACATGCGGAAGCCGGAAAAGTGCCATCACATATGGAGACAGGAGGCGGAGGCAGAGGCAGATAATTTACAGTCTCTCGTTAGGACTTATTATTTTATCATTATTTTATGAAATGCTTAAAGCCCTTGTTTTTATATATCGGTGTAAATTCTATACTTCAAATGCATATTAAAGTGATAATTGGTGGTTCTCAGCAACTGTCTCTTGTCCCACTCAAAAGAACTTTTCATATGTGTTAAACCAACAAATCACATGCTTATTAAACAGTTCCCAGAACATCAATAAAACCAGCGACGACGCTGACAAGGATCCAAATTACTTTCAGACTGCAAATTTGTATCATGTCGTTAGCAACATTGTTGCCAACGGGACTTGCGGTATTGACGACGAACCGTGCGTGTTGACAGTTTGTCGCAGGGCTTTAACTGGTTGCTGATTTACTTGTTGTTATTATACCCTGTACACACAAACTGATTGAAGAGAGATATGACATTTTAGTAATTGTGTGGGTTATTTAAGGAGGTCAAATTAGAACCTTGAACTTTTGAGAGACCGTGCAAGCATTGTGGGTATTCCCCACTATTTATACATACTTACTTCTATAAGTATTGTACTTTCCAGCATAGTACTAACGCATCTAATCAAAACTATTAATAAAGTTGTTATGCTCTGATTTTTACAAAATCCTCTATAATGCATCTAATAAAACTAATAACTATACTATTTATCTTTGCTCTTATTGGATTTTTTTGAGTTTTCGACAATTCTGACAACGTCCAATCTCTATAATGCAAAATTTATGAATAAGTACATAACTTTAAATATTTAATTTGTAATTTTTATTATCTTTCCTTAACTTCTTTCTGTCTTTTAATTTAAAATCTTTGTTTCACCTCAAAATAATAATTAAACTTGCAAATAAATTACCGTACAGGGTAGTGCCTCGTTAATTTGTTTTTTTTTAGCTGTGTTATTTTTATTTTATGTTGATTTTTTATGCCACTGGCACTGTATTTTTAAACTTTGTACATTCCACTTTCCGACATGCAACGCGGATGCATGTCACATAATTATGAGCATCATGATGCACGGTCGTCTGCATCATTATTAAAGCCTTTATGCGTGAGCGTACATAAGAAAAATATGTTGCAAGCATTTTCTTGTTGTTGTTGTTGATTTTTTGTTGTTGTTTTATGATGCGCTAAGTAGGGTAGAATGCTGCTTCATGGCGCCGAGTTGAACCATGTGTGTGTGTGTGAGTCTGGCCATAAAGTCAATTAAATATGTATAAATTTAATGAGTGCTACAGTGAAGCCTAATGAGACGGTAATGTATGCACAAGAAACAGGTGAACATAACGCTCCACTGAAGCTCAAAATTCGTAGCATAGCTCAAGGCGTTGAGTACATATAGTGTATAGTGTTCGAACTATGTCTTTCACAATGTGCTGTATTTATTTCTCAGTCTAAATTTTCTTTATTTATACCATATTTATTATATTGATTATACATAATCTTCAATCTCCTTGGTACTCGACTCCTTCTATCCTTTTACTCCCATGGATACTTTATGCATGTCAAAGAATAATCAATGGCCAGACTATAAGGAAGACTAGAGCACTTATCAAGAGCGTTCGCCTCTGGTGTCTTCTGCGATAACGTGACTCCTGTGACAGCATGGTTTTCACAAAGACAATTTAGTTCATATATGTTTTAAAGAAAACATATATTACAGCTTCACAAAAAAAAAGCTTAAAAATTAAGGCAAATGCTACTTTATTTAAAAAATATACACAATTTTTAACAGAGTTTATCATGAAATTTTCCAACCCAAAATGTAGAGCGTATCTAACTATTTCAATTTTAATATAAAAAAATATTTTGACGGTTTAAAATAATTGAAATAACAAGGTAATAAGTATAACACATAAATTAAAGCATGTATTTATAAAAATAACCACACTGAAAAAAAAGACCAACTTCTAAAATCAAGAACATTCATCTTAAATATTTTGTTCTTGAAATAAGACCATTTTAAGAGCAAATTAATAAAACTAAGATTATTAATCTAAAAATTCACAGTTCTTAATATACGAATTAAAAATCTTAAATTAATAAAAAAATATAAATATGTCATATTTAATATGAAGACAATAATGGCACCGTGGAGCTCTGGTTAGAGTCGCCGCTTCAGTTTGGTAACAAGTCGAGGGTTCGACTCTCTAGCCAAGGAAAAAACATATAATCGAAACATTTATAAAAAAAAACATATTTAAAAAAAAATAAGTTTAAAGTTTAAAACACCTGCCTTATTTTTTTATTTTTGGCTTGAGAATTTAAGATTGTTTGGTCTTAAATTAAGAACTTATTCTTATTTGAAATGTTCTTAAAATCAAGATGTGTTTTCTAAATTTAAGAATTTTATGTTCTCGACGCACTTTTTTTGACCAAAATTCTTAGTTCTGAGACCAAAATCTTGATTTTAGAATATTTTTTTTATTGGTGCTGTATAATTTTTTGTTAGATTGCAAATCGTCATGGGAAGTAAAAACGTTTTGATCTGACTTTTATAGTCTCAAAGATGTCATGTCCAGACAGACAAACAGACAGGCATAGCCCAATTGACTCGCTGATGATACTAATCAAGAAATTATAATTTTTAAGGTCTGCCATTGCATATTTTGGCACAAAACCATTATATCCTATACAGCAGATTTGGAAAAGATTTAGTCCCTAAACCTTGGAGTATTAAAATCCGAAGAAGAAGAGATATATACGAATGAATAAATTCTTGATACTGAATATAGTACATTGTATATAAATACGTATTAAATTCAAATTACGGAAGACAAATAATAGATAATTTATAATAAATATATAAATTAAATTTGCGTTAAACGCATATAATAGACAATAGATTACAGGCTAATGATCAGGTGAATATCTTCTAAGCTTTAATAATTACAATAACAAATATTTGAAAAGCGAATCGCATAATTTCCATTTACATACTTCCATGTAAATCCTTTGCCAATTCAGGCAATTACCAAAGCTGTTTTATACTCTCAAAGTTAAGCTACTTACAACCTTATTCTTATCAACAGCACGGTTTGAGTGCTCAATAGTTCAATGGTTTAATGGGAGACGTCTCAAAATCGGCTTACCTGCAATGAGATAAATGAAGTGAAAGATAAAACACGTTAATATTATTATATAACTTATGTATGCAAGCGGTGTTCAAATGAAAGCGGTACACTAATTGGAGCTCATTTAAATATGTAATAGCAATAACAACAACGGGCAAAAGAACAAGCTAATTAGTGGCCTGGAGAGTTGTGAGCTAAAAGAAGCTTAAGTTACCAACTGGCTAACGATGCTTTGGGCAAATATAAACAGCAATTAGCCATAACTTGATGATGTTGGCCAACTAATTGACTAAGTTGATTTCAAATACAAAAGAATATTAAAAAATTCCTTTTCATATTAAATAACAAATCAATGCGAGCTCTGCAGTCAAGTGTGCTCGACTAGCATTTGCCCTGTAATTAAGTCTCTAAGAGGTATTCAAAACATATTTGCACTCACATAAGCATCTTAATAAATGTAAAATTTTTTATTGAATATTTATTATTGTCAAAATATAAACAATATAAATTTTAATTATATTTAATAAATAACAATTAAATATGTAATGCAAATTTAATATTGAAATAAAATTAATAAATAACAATTAAATACATATGTATATATAATCTTTATCGGAGAGTTTATACTCGAAACTACATAACTAATTTAATCTTCTTAGCTCTTATGGTTTCCCAGATTAGATCAGGCGTTACCACAAAGATTCACATATAGTTGTTTTTCCCTTTCTTATCGAGCACAGGGTACAAAAATCTGGTTAGATAACTAAGCGCCTATTGAGTTAGTTACGGAACCGAAAATTCCTTTCCTATGGCCGAGGAGAAAGGAAAAGGTCGAGCTATGCCCAGCTGGCGGGCATGTTTAGAGAAAGGATAGAAGAAATAGGGAATTGCTGGGGGACGAGTCCTGTCAACCAGCATCCTGTCTAATACTCTAATATCCGTTTTGCTCGTTATCCTTTTGCGTTTGACATGTGTAAGTGGCTGTCAAGCGTTTTAGAATGATATTTTTCCGTTAGAGCAACCGTTGTTGTTGTCGTTACTGTTGCTGATGTTGTTGTTGTTGTTGTTGCTTTGGCAGCACCTTCTGCTTTTTACTGTACTTGTATTGTCCTGCTGCTATTTCGCATTGTTGTCCTTTTCTTTGCTGCCTTCCTGTTTGCTGTTGATTTTATTTACATTTCTAGCATTTTTTAACCTGCCCAGAACTTTGGGTTGCCCACTTTTATGCTAATATTTTTGGGGCATGTGTGCGCCTGAGGTCAAACCAAATAAAAAATGAAAGAAAGAAGATATTTGCCTGGATTTCTGGAAATGCTCAAATCGTTGCTGAAGGGCAACAAATTGCTAAAAGAAAGAAAGACAGAAAAAGAAAGCATTGCCTACATTTTGGCACTGTAAACATGCAACAAATTGTAAAATCTTTGAATGCTTTCAGTCGCCCCTTTTTAAGCTACCTGAAAATCCGAATACATTGCCTTCTTTTAAGCTCTCTCCTGATTGCCAAGTTCTTGTAAATGCTTCAGTCTGCATTTAGACTGACTAACAAATGTCTATTTCGAAGTCTTAAGATACTTTAAGACGCTCGATAATAAATTACTGACCCAAGAACATAATCGAATGCAAATCCTTGTCTAGAAAATGTCAACAGTATGAAGCATGTTTCAAATACTTCAGTTCATTCAGAGAGTATAAACATTGTACTAATTCCTTTGAATACGTTGGTAAGAACTGCGATTAGAAGCAAAGTTGCATTTAGTTTAAATTTACACAGTGCGAAAAAGCTTAGATAATGTTGAATGGTGATAACTTTATTTTAAAGTCACAAATTTCCTAGAAATAATATTTAATTATTATATGAAATTCATATTAAATCGATCACTTATAAAGGAAGAGGTCTGATTATATTAATTTTATTTTATTTAACTATCATACTTATTATTATAAAATATCTTATGTTTAAAAATTCTTCATTCAAGCAAAAATATATTATAATGTGAAAATGTATCTTTACATGTATTAAACTATCTTCAAGTACCAGACCCAAAGCTGGTTTAACTATAAAACATTGTATTTCGTACAATGTCATGGAGTGGGCAACACTAGATGGGCTTAACAGTGCCTCAACAGGGTTGCATAAACAAAAGTTTCTCATTAAAATGAAACTTTGTTGCATTACAAAACTTCGTTGGCTGCTGTTGTTGTAATTGTATTGTAATTGTTGTTGTTTGTGTGTGAGTGTGTGTACCACAATCTACACACACTTACTAACTCATATGTGCATATGTGTCCGTCTGGCCCCCAGCGGAGTTGCGAGTGGCCTTAAACTGATAATTGGATTTAATTTTTGAGTAGCCCGTGCCCGTCGCCTCTGGGTCTGGGAACATTTAAAATGTTGCAGTTGCTGCTCACATGTCTATTCGAGCGAGAGCTGATAGTCACACCTAAAAAGGGGCCGAAAACCCCAACTAAGCCGACGTCTAGTGACCCAACAGAGCCACAGGTTCCCTGGTTTGGCAGCTCTCCTTTTGATCTGATCCTTGTGAAAATTTTGACATGTGCTTGTTATAACAATGCTTACAGCTCCAACTCCAACAGGGACCTTGGGATTGGGTCTTCCGTCCATAGGGGAGGGGGGCAACCCAGACGAGAGTTGTCGCATAAATATTCATTTTCTTGACTTTTATGAAAAGGGGTGGCTCCTCCTTGTTGTTGACTACATCAAATGCGTGTTATTTAATCCCCTTACAGCTGGCTGGGGCTAATTTTTAATTTTTATGGTTCACATGCTGCCCTCAGCCAAGCTCATAAAATGAATAATTGCCACTTTTTGGGTCCAGTAGCTTTTCGACGCTAATAAAGCGACTGCAACGTCGACCGCGACTGCGACTGCGGGGCAACTTGTTTGGAGTCGCCCCTTCAACAAATGGAGATTAATTTTATTATAATGTTCGCTGGCAACGGGCGACTTGTGGGCGAGCTCGTCATATGAGTTGCAGCTGAAGTGGATTTTGGTAGCTCTAACAGACCCTTTCAGCTCTTTAGACCCTTCCCCATCCTCATCACATTCACCCTCTCAAATTTTGGCGTTAAATTAATTTGGGGACATGGCTGGGTCTATTTTTGTTTGACCAGCGAAGAGAGTGTGTTTGTGTGCTTGTGAGTCGATACTTGATTACTTTGAATGGTTACGGATATTTCGAGTACCATGTACTCTCCAACATGATGTGGCATAAACGGAACGCTTTACATACTTGATTACCTAAAAGTACCAAAACGCTCGACATTAAACGGCCAGAGATTAGGTACTTAAGTTCTTAACTTGAGTCTGAGTAATTATATTTGTTTGATAGTTGTAGTTGCCTGGGAGACAAATGCGAAGACATTTTTGAATTAATGACAGCGATACTACCATCAATATGCCCAGTAACCTTTAAGATGAAATTGATTTAACAAAGTGACCTCACATATTCTTACATATATTTAACTTCTACAAAAGAATTCCAAAACAGGATAAAACCAAAGCTGAAAACCGGTTCAGTTTGGGTTTTTAAGAAGCCCGAACTGAATTATGAACCGAACCTGTGCAATTTTTTACCACGCGAAACTGAACCTGAACCGAACCACTCTATTAAATAAAACGTTAGGTTAAAAAAAAAAATAATTTCAAAAATGTTATGCTTCTCTAATATTGTCATATTCTAATATTCAAAAAAGCTTACAATACTTTCCAATTTCGAATTTTTTAAATAATAAATTTAATGGGTTTTAAAAGTCGAAAAAAATCAATAAAAATATTTTTTTATTAAATTGAAACAAGGTTCGAACCCAAACATTTGATTCAACCCAAAACAATCAACAATCACACAGAAAATGCACGAGTCATAGAGCCATAAATGTGTTCATTTTGCTTTAATTAATGACTTTAGGAGTTGTGTTTGCTGTAGACGTTGTTGTAGTGCTTTCGATTGAAAATTTCGTACCCACCGCTGGTTTGAACTACCGAACCGAGCCTTTATCAACATTTTGGTGGTAAAGCCTTGATTAAGATATAAATGCTCAAAAACAAAAATAATGATATGTGTTATTATAAAATTGTTTCTATGCAATTACATAGAAAATTCTTAAAATTTCATACTTGTAAAAAGTAAAATAATGGCACCAAATGAATAAAAATTACCAAAAGTGAAATTCAATATCGTTCGAACTATATAACTAGTATACTATAAACTTTAATAAGTTTTTAATTTCCAGGTTTTTTATTTAAGTTAGCACTTAACCCACACACATGCATATTTACACCGATACACATATCACTTTATATATTGCAATACATTTCAAAATGGTAGCCCAGCAAGAGGCATAAATCCAGGCACTCCAAAACAATCATACGCCTGAGTCAACAGCAAGCAGAGAATCAGGAAGAAGAGAAGGAACAGGGACAGATCAGAGGCAGGGCAGAGTCAGGACTGTCTCTGTGACAGGTCGTTGTATGGGCTGAAGTTTTTATGCATAAATCACTTTCACTTGTTTACACAAATAGGCGCAGAGTAGCTGGAAATGGGAAATGCGAAAGTACCCCAAAAACCTGCCGCTGAGCTTAACGAAAATTTCAATTTCTTTTTTTTTTGCCATAGCAGCAAAAAGTAAACCGAAAACATGCAACACATATTAAAGGAGGAGAGGTGAGGGGCATAGCAAGAGAAGGGGTCAGCAGCTCGGCAACATACAAAAGAGCAGACCTCGAACATTGATAAGTTTGAGTGAGCTTCATTTTGGCCAACCGCCCACACAAATATTGAAAGGGAATAACAACAACAGTTAAACAAACAATGTTCGGGTTCGGGACCGGGTCCGGGTCACGTTCCGGGGCTTAAGCCCAACGGGAGAAATGGGACTGTGGGAAAATTGTCCAAAAATACAGATTCGCAGAGCATTGTGTGGTTGTATAAACAATTTAAGCGATACTTTTATTTATTATTATTTTTATGCCGTCGCCGCTAAATGTAAAATTAATATGGAAAGCAACTCAACTCCCACTTTTGTTTACTCACGTAGTCAATTGGCAGGCAACACGAGAACATTTCGTAGCATACTTTTAGGGGACGCTGTATGCGACACACTGACTAAGCAAATAATTAACTCGCACAACTTGGCCAGGCGGCCAATTATGTTGATGGCCCAATAACATATTTGGCTCAATTAAATCAACACACGGCCCTTTGCATTAAAATAAATAAACAATAAGCCAAAACAACATCAACAAAAACAACGAAAACTTTTCCAGCCTACAAGCAAAACAAAAAAAAAAGAAGAACTTTAGCCCAAAAGTTTTGCAACTCAAACTCAAACTTTTGGCTGACTATTAGCTGGGGCATGCCTTATGCCTCATGCCACATGCGTGCTGTCAAATTATCTGGGGAAATTATTTTTTAACACGCACCAAACACAATGCGACAAATAGGCTAAATGTAGATGTTCCACGGGGACAGCAGGCAGATGTGAGAGATACCAAGAAGAAGAAAATCTTTTTTCTTCTCTACCTAAGAAAACTTTTAGCATTGCCAATTGAATTTAATGAGTAGTTAAATAAAAAAGCATGTAACTGCTGATTTTTTCGGCAGTTTCTTTTATTTTATTTATGCTAAACTTTATTTCATAGACTTCCTAAAACAAAAACTTGTCGCACAGCTATCTAAAGTTTGGGAGAGCTCAGATACACAATTTCAAGAATGTCAAAACTTTGAGTTCACTGGGGTTGCTACAGCTAATCAAATAAATTGACAGATAGGTTTTGGTATATTGATTATTCTGTTGATGATAATGTAGTAAAAAATGGGAGTTTTACTAAAAAGTTTTAAGCTACTATAAATGGTTTCTAAACACATAAATAATAAGCCAATTTTAAGTTATTTTATTATATGTGCAGAATTTTTAAATTACTCGTATTTCTAAGAATTTTTCAATTTATATTGAAGAAATTGGCGATCGCATTTTGTGTATTTATAATTGCATCTAAATATGTCTCTAAATCAGGGATTAAAACCTTAACCGAAACCGATACCTTTAACCGATAAAAACCGATTGAAATTTGTAACCGTAACTGAAACCGTAACCGAAAATAATTCTTTCCGCTGTACCAAAACCCGGAACTCTTTAAACCGAAATAACCGTTTAGTAATCGATTCATTTATAAGGGTTAATTTCGGTTCGGGCCGTCGCGACGCGTCGCAGCTACTGAGCAACTTTGATAACTTTGAACTGTCATAACTTTGCCAAAAGGGAATCAATTTCCATGCACAATGTAAATTTGATGATTTTGATGATTTTGCCTCAAAATTCGTTCTGCATTTAAATTTTGTTCATTTTGAAAATTCAAAAATTTCGAAATTTTTCGAAATATGATAAAATTTCTAAAAATTTCTAAAATAAAAAAATATAAATGCAGAACGAATTTAGAGATAAAAACATACACAATTTTATATTCCGCATGAAAATTGATTGAGTTTTGACAAAGTTATCGCAGCTCGAATTTAATGAAAATCAGTAAAATCAAGATAATCAAAATGTTCAAACCAAATTAACCAGATTTATATGAGATCCAATTATAATAAAATCGACATTACGCTGGACCATTCCAGTAACCAGACAACATTATTTTCCAGGCTAATAAGTCTTTTTTCATGTAAAACAATGAATAACGCTTCTTATTTTGGTCAACCGAAAAACTTAATTTTAATTTTTTTTTGAACCGAAACCATACCGGTATTTTTAAACCGAAACTTATAAAATCCGAGAACCGTTCCGAAACCGATACTCCAAGATTTTGCATAACCGATAACCGAAAACCTTAATTCGAGCATAACCAAAACCGTAACTTAAACCGATATTCGATTCGGTTTTAATCCCTGCTCTAAATATCTCAACTGGTAATTCTTCCACTTTCTCTTCTTCTTCATGTTTCTTCCAGTTTATTTTGTACTTCCTTGTTTTTACTATTAAACGAGTAAAACTTGAATATTTATTTGGTGAATTGCATTGCCAACACTTTTGGTGGTGTGTAAGGAGTAGGAAGTAGTGAAATTCCGAAATTTGTTGACTATTTGCGGTGGCGAAACGAAATAGAATGCCGTTAATTAACCCAGCCAACAGTTTTAAGTGGCCAACAAAAATATTTGCACTACAATTTGGCCAAGCTAACTAGAAGTCGTTCACAGTTGGTAGTTTGGTATTTCAGATGAAGTAACTACAGTTGTACTAGTAGAAGTAACCCTGTTGGCTGCCACCTGCGGCTAGTTGTTGCTTGTGTTGGCACAAAAGGAAACGCAAGTTTGCGTTTAACTTGGCCACAAATCAAAGTGGCAACAAAACAAGAAAAAAAAATATTAAAACACAAATAACCAACTCGAGTCGCATTTTTATGACTTTTTCATAAGTTTTGACTATTTCAAATGGCACGCAAAGTAATTTTTCAATTTTATGCCACGCTGATAGGCATGCCACGATTTCCGCTGACTTGACAAATCGTGCAAAAATGAAATGTAAGCCTATACAAAAAGTTTCACTTGCCCCTCTGCCCGACCTTCTTTTAGACCTGGCATTACGTGCGCGTGCTACCAAATAAGTAAAGCCTCCTTTGGCTAAGGTCCTGTAACTCTAGTGAAACTGGCTGATGATGATGCGGCATAAGCGACGACCAGTCGGTGCCCCCAGCGGAACCCAGTGGACGCCTAATATGTTTAGGGCTTGCGGCTTACACTTAAGTGAAATCAACGAAATTTAGCTCTTTATTTTGTGTGTAAAAAAAATTTACAAATGCAGACGACTCTTAGATATTCTACAAATTTAAGAAAAAGTTAAAAATATTATTTGCTTGCATGATACAATTAACATTTTGTAAGTAAAGTAAAGTAAAAAAAAATGTATACTTCATTTTGTATGTAGAAAACTCAAATGGAAAGACTCTTAGATATTCTACAAATTGAAAGAAAAGTTATAAATATTTTTTAATTGGCATAATACAATTATACAACTTTTTTTTTTGTATATGCTGAATTTGAATACTGAAAACTGAATATCAATTCGTTCACAACCTATTGTAAATATATACGTATGTATATATTTATGTATGTATATACGCATTATTTTCTATATTTTTTTTGAAAATACCCATTATTAATTTCACTCTGTATCTGTCACACACAGTTTCCAACTTTAAGGGGTGACCAATACACGTGTCCTTAAAATTAGTTTCGCTTGAAATGAAAGCAAATCTAATTTTGCAATCAATGAATTTAAGTTAACATCCCTTCAGTTCCGTTAGATTTTAGAAATTTTATGAAACTGATTTTATTATTATGGATTTATCAGATTTCTTAAATAAATTTGAATAGGGTAAGATAAAAATTAAAATATTGCCTATGTATATGTAGATATTAAAGAAAATGCTAGAGTTAAAATTTATATTTAAAGTCTTAATATACACAAAAATAATGTGAGAAACAAATTATTATATAAGACTAATGAAATCTGGACTTTATAAGACTTGATGATTTAATTAATAATAATAAAATAATTAAAATAAAATGTCTGGCACAAACGTATATATTAAACTTTTAGTTTAAATTTAACTTCTATAGTTAAGATAATTTAAAATGTATCATAGCTAATGTACCCTAAAAATATGGTGCTAAGCTTAATCTAAAATAATACGGCGTAGCAAGAAATCACAGCAAAAGGGCTGCCATTCAGAAATGGGCCATTCATCACGAAATAAAACCGAGTTCCCAACGTTGGCTCCACCCAACCACTCAGTCACACATCCACTGAAACACCAGGCACCACCCAGTGGGTTATGGCTGGGACTGAAAAAGATGAATGACTTGACAAATGCTCTGGTCATGAATCAAATATCAATTTGACAAGCGGCAAACGAAGAAGTTTTACCAGACCAAAGTCTTTGTCCTGATGATGCTCAGGTGCTGCGTAATTCCTTGGCTTTTGTTATTTTTTGGAGCTGTCAACTTAATTCAATTTAATTGTGGCCAGCGTGTAAATGACGTACATGTAATGGAGCCAGCCAAGAAGTTTGCCCAAAATCATTTTGATAAGCTCAAAGTTTAAGAGTTTGATAGCGTCGCGACGTGGCGGGAGCAAAGATTAATGAGAACTTTTCGATGGCGTTGCAGTTGCAATTTAGCTGGGTGTTTATTAACTTTAGCTGCAAGTTAGATTGCCTTTCAACAAGTCTCTGCAATTTTGGTGTCAAAACTTGACGACGTTTCATTAGCAGGCTACAAGAAAGAGGAGGCGATACACAAGTCGCGTCTGGGGATTTACATGGCAGACACACACTTGCCCCACAGCGTGTTGCACATTAATTATAAACAGGACAGTGGCATCAGTCGACGCTTTTTCCCATGGGCCACGCTCTTTCTCTCTAAGTAAGCCCAATCAAGTTGATTAATAGTGTGCGACTGCTCTGAAATCTTCATGTCACAGGAACCTGCCCTCCAGTAGATAAATGAAAATGAAAAACAAACAATTAAAGCAACAATAGCGTCACCTGAACAATCAGTATTTTTATCAATAGACGTCCAGAGACCCTTCGTTTCCGGGTCTTAACTCATGCAAATAGTCTATTTCCTGTCAGGCATTCAGAATGGCATTTTTAACATTTCTTTTTCATTTCATTTTTATTGCCGCTGACCAAAACGGAAGTTTTGGGTGCCGTTGCAAGTGCAATATGTTGCCAGTCGATAGCTGCTATGGATACTCCTCTATCTCTGGTCACTTCCCTTTCCTATATACCTTGCCATTTACCATGCAAATCTATGCCAAATACAGCAACATTTATGCAATGCAAACCGCCGCACACAAAAAACTGTAATACCTTTTGACTAGTAAACTTGGGCTGAGGGGTCCTATTTCCCACTTTTTGTATGCTAGCACAAAAAAAGCAGCGCACATTTCATTTGAAGCCCGTTAAGCGAGGGCAGTTTAAGCACATCTGCTTTGCAGATTTTTGTATAATAATATGCAATTTTGTCACGAAATTTAAAAAGAAAGTTTGAGTAACCTAATTGTAGAATTATTTATTTAAGCTAGAAAAATTGGCAAGATGCAGTTGACTTAAACACATTTTTAATAATTCCACAACAATTTACACTAACAAATTTCATTTAAGTTTAGAAAAACTTGAATTTTCGGGAATTTTGACATTGTAAAATACTTTGTAATTTCCGAATAGAATTTGAATGGAAAATGGAAATAATCACGTGTAGAATCTTTACTCTCAAGGTGATAATGCAACTCAATTGTTATTGAGTCGTCTATTATATTTATTAGGAAAAACTCGAAATAGAAAATATTATATAAATAAAAATCGCTATGTACTTTTATTCTACAAGAGTTCAATATTTTGATTAGATTTCAGAAATACTTTTAAAAAGTAAACTGCAAAAATAATATGACATTTAGAATCAATTGAGTATATATTTTATAGTAGGAAAACAGAAATTAAAAAAAAGACAGAAAATATTTGATCAAGTTCTAATCATTTTAATGAATTCGATTTTGCTAAATTTTGTTATTTTGAAAGTTTTATTTTCTTTAAGCTTTCTAGTCTTAGTATAATTTTATTTTAATCTCTAGTTCTTTGGCCTTTTTATAAGATTCTTACGAAAATATTCCGATTCAGCTTGTAGTACTAATATGAAACATTTCGAACCGCCCATGTAGAATAGTTCAAGCTGCATAGCTTAGGAGCTTAAAAGCTTTTCGGGGCATCATTGACACCGTTCTCGTTGTTTTTGCACCGTTTTTTTCATTCAATATTTAAAAATGGACGCAAATGCCACAAAGAGCGAAACGAGCAAGAAGAACGCATATTTAAACTATGTTGAAATTTGCAAAGTGAAATGGAAATGGTAATAAAGGAGTAAGAGTGAGTGAGGTAGGTGGCAAGTGTTACAACATGCGTGAGACCCACAAGTTGCATTGAGGTTGAGCTCGGTTTCTATGTCGCAGTTGAAATGTGGTATTTACTTAGTAAATGGGCAACGGAGCAAAACCAGTTGAAATGCGGTTGGGATTATTAAAAATTCCCTTAGCTAATGGTAGGTGTACCTTACTCTTACACTTACCCTTACCCTTAGCCTCGGTGTCCCCTTGCTTTTGTGCTTCATACTGGATATGTGTGTAACTGATGCTCATTAGAGCGATGCTGACATATTTCTAGCTTTTTATTTTTAATGGAATGCCAGTTGCCAGTTGCCAACTTGCCACTTGACACATGCCACCCTCTCGACTAACAAATTTGAAACGTTTTACAGTTAAAAGCGCAACTCGAACCCTCGACTAAACCATCAATTTCTAATAATGTAATTTTGTAAACGTCATTTTGTAGCAACCCCCGAAAAAAACGCATGATGAAAGGCGGAAAGTGGTTGAAGCAGCTGCTGTTGCCCCTGCAACTTTCATCACGTGCCAAATAGAAATTTGCATTGTGGCAACAACTAGAAGAGAAAGAAAAACTCTAACGAAGGCATTTACACAAATATTTGCAAGTTGCAGTAAATGCCAAAATGATGACACAAGCGTAAACCATACTCAATTACTGGCCATGACACCTTGCAACAATGCGGGGCAGGCAGCTAACACAAAAAGGGGGGACACCATCACCATTTGCTTTACCACCCTCTCAAAATGCAAATAGAATGACAGCAACATTCGCACGCTTCTAAAGGGTAAGGGATGCGAACAGGGATGAGGAGGCGTAGTTGTACCTTAAGGGTGTACCTTTCATTTCCATGGGTGCAAGAAATTAAAATCTAATAACACAGCTCAAAGCATAAATATTTGTTATACTTTCTCGCAACAGATCAGCCGGATGCCCGAATGAAGCTGATGAAGCAGCTCCCTGGTGGTTACAACCCTGTTGCATAGTTCACAGAGTGGTTGAGGAGGGTAAGGAGATGGATAAGGCATAAAAACAAATTATTACACACTCCAGGGTACATCAGCAGCAGAGAACAAGGGTGGAGTGGGGCGAAGGTGGAGGTGGAGGCAGAAGCTGCAACAGACAGAAGCGTAGGCAATGGCAACCTGTGCAACATTTACCTCAGATGCTTCGAGCCAAAGGCTTCGGTTGTCTGTTGCCTGTGCACCCAACAACAACAGCAACAACTCGATTTGCTCTTTGTTGTTTAGTCTTTTGTTTGGTGGTTGCAAGCTGGTGCTACTGCTTATCCTGCTGTTGCCGAGGGCTGCCAAAGAAGTTGATCGATTGCAGTTCCAAGTAATTACATTTTTACTTTGTATCAATATCGATCAATCGGTTGATTTCCTGTTGTTGCAGTTATAAATGTCAGTGGTGCATTTCTATTTGATTGATTGACGGTTTAACAATCCTTTTCCTACAAAATATTTTAGATTTCTCACTGCATAAAATAAATACGTGTGAGAAACTTTATCTAGCTGAAATGTTTCTTCTTGATCAGCTTTTCCCAAATAGTGTTGTTTACTTCCACGATTTATAACTGAACTCTTGGCAATTTCATCAATATGTCAAGTGGTTTTTGTTCAAATTTGATAATATTAGATGGCAGTGATTTTTCACGATTATTTAACATATAATAACATAATTTAATATATAAAACGGCTAAAGGTAAAAAGCTGAAATTTTCACACAACATAGAGGACACAATTTCATCGTGCAATTAGACGGCGATTTGTGAAATTCCACCTGTAAGTGCCTCAAATTCGGGTCAGAGGTTAGGGAATTGCTTTGTATATAAAACTTTTTTGTTTCTTAAGATATCTTAACCAAATTTAGAGATTATATGTTTGGGACTGTCTCTAACATTCTGACTAAATTTGGTCAAAGTCGGATAGCTATGGTATATCATACAGCTGCCATAGGTACAATCGGATGTAAATTATCGTTTAGTATGAAAAAAATATTTTTTTCTCAAGATATCTCAACCAGACTCATACTAAAGAATACTTTGACTAAACTTTATTAAAATAAATAATTTTCATTTGGGGTTGGCGAGCGAAGCGAGTAATATTATAAAATGCTGAACAAATTTCATACCAATTTTATATGTTTTGTACGTTCGTTAATCATTTGATATAATTAACTTTTTTTGATAGAAATGTTTTGAAATAAGCTGAGAGCATAAGTGCATTACACTTAGCTTAGCTTCTTTCTTCATTTCTTATTTTGAGGGTAAGTAATTATAACTGATTTACTTTCTTCTTTCTTCTTTATTCTTGTTATACTATAACAATTCATTAATTTTCTCTCATATTTTCAAATATTATTTTAATTTTCTTTATCATATCTAAAATTTTAATTTACAAAATATTTTAGATAGATTTTAAACATTATTTACATATAGTAACTATTATAATCTTAATATTTAACTATATTCTATTCCTTTCTCAGAAACCTCTCAAGCCACCCTCTTTGCTATTGTCATAGTAGTACACCCTTTGCATTTCTGTGCTTAGAGACAGGGCCGAATGTTTAGGTTTTGTCTACGGCAGGTCTATTACAGGTATACAAGAACTCACCCTGGGGCTAGTTTATCTAATACTCTCAACTTTTCTGGTTATTTTCTTCTTCCTCTTTGAATTTTTGTGAAATTTTAAATTTGATTTGTGCTCAATTCGATTATGAGTAAAGTTAGCATTGAGTCTTCTTATATGTATGCTGCACTTGACAGTTGTTATCCCTGGTAATCTTAGCTGGAAAATTCATTTAGAAACACACTCTCACACACATACAGACTGTTGTGATTTTTGGCGCAATGAAAACTCTTTGAAATTCAATATGCAACTTGCCCCCATATCATATTTGCTGCTTGGCATCCCTTATTCCCTTGTTCCTCCCGGTAAGGCAATACAAAATCAATTATGGGAATCGACGCGCCTTGCGAAATATACGAGAGCAACGACAAATGTTCCCTAAACATATATCATTGTGAGTGTGTGTTTGTAAAGCATGGTCTAAGCCTGTGTAAAACCCACTGTAAGTGTGGCCCCCTCCCCCCTTCTCACTTCTCCACATGAAATTGTCCCTCCCCCTTCTGTAAAACTATAAATGGGCAGTGACGTCGACGTCGTAGGCTTAAGTGTGTTTGACTGCGGCTAATATTTATTTCCGACAAATAAATCCCCGAGCATGTACACAACCCCACACACACACACACACACACACACACATAGGGGAAGAGAAAGGAAATAAGGACAAGGAAAAAAATAAACCAGGTTATTAATTTCACAAAACTCTCTCCAAGCTAAACCCGTGACATTCTGCTTTCAGACTGTGGCATTAGTTTTATGGTCCCCTCAGGTTATTGATAGCCCTCCCTCGGGTTGATAGGAATGGGGCAGGAGGAGCCGTGGGGTTACGCACATCATAAATTTTCATGTTTATTTTGTTGTTATAACTTTTATCACTTTTATCACTTTGGCTACGAAGTACAGCTAAACTAATGTCTATTTATCTAGCCAATTGTTAAGCTTTCTTCTTGCTTTTGTTGTCACTTTTAATTAGCACATACATATTTACACAAGCCCATTTGTTTTTGTATTTACTCACAGCTTGCTAAACTAAATATTTAATGTCATTCATAACTATTTGCCAACAAAAACCAACTGGAAAACTTAATCGAAAGCAGCGTCATTGCAAAATGCAAAAGTTTTTACTCGTTCTTCTCTTTATATCTTCCTCCTTTTTATTATCCATCTTCATCTTGTTCTTTTTTTGCATAGTTTTTATGTGCTGTAAGCTACGCCCAAAGTTATGCAAACAATATTTTGCTCACTAACCGAAAGTAAAGCATGTGAAATTTAAAGAACAGTTGGCCTCAGGCTTAAAATACCTAAGTTAATTTAGAAAGTTTGCGGAACATGAACGCTTAGAGTATTTATTATGTTTCCACAGCGATATGTTAAGTTGTTTTCAGGAAGTTAAAATAAATTATGCTTTCTTATAAACTGTGGCAACGTCACGTCGTTAATTTGTCGGCATTAAATAGAATGCTCATAATGATATCCTACAAGAATTTTTGCAAATATTTACAAAGCTGCTAAAATTGAAAAAGACAATTGACAATGCAAGAATGAGTCGATATCAAAAATTATTTATCTTTTCGGTTATTCAGAACCATCTAGATTCAATAATATTGTATATATATTGAACAAGTGATCGTCATTATAAATTGATAAAAAATGTATCTTAAGTCAGAAAAATTAATGCAACTATTTCCTAAAATTATCATATTATTTGTGTTTCTTATTTAAATTTTCAGTTTTTGCTTCGCTTTCTTTATGGTTTGATTGATTGTTTTTTTATTGATTAAATATTGGTATTAATTTTTTTAAATATTCAAAATTCGGAATATAACGAAGAGAAAAGAAAAAAATAGAGAGTATTAACTATACTTTTCACATGCTATCATAAAACTTTATTATATGTTGTTCATATAAAAACATTAAATGAAGCTATTATTTTAAACCTATTATATAAAGTAACCTATTATAAAAAATTAAATAAACGATAATAAAAGAAAATTTTCCGTTAACTTCTTCGCAGTTAGGGTATTCCCGTAATACTTTGACCTGAACTCAACAGTCCTTGTTCTTGTTCATATTTATAAGCTGTACAAAGCTATTTTGCTTCCACTCGGCATTATTTTCCTATTCTCTGTCTCTGCTTTTTTTTTTGACTTCTCTAGGCAATGCTCTATGGCATCTTTGTCTCGCTGGATGCTTTTCTGATTTATCTGCCATGTTTTCTTACCTTTCACTTGCACAAAGACAGCCTGGGGCAATGCGTTATGGCCAAAAAGAAATGCAAATAACTGGCCAGTTTTGGTAAGGGATATAAATCGCTTTCTTAGAAATGTGAAATGCAACAATGCAATTATTTTGTTTTTGCGAATAGTTTTATACGTTGACTTGAGCTTGACTTTCGAAATTAATTGCATACTTTGAGGCTAACGGCAGCTCATAAATACGCCATGCACGACCAAAACTTTTTAATTAGTTACACAAACAACAAGAATAACAACAATAATAGCAACAACTGCAACGAGTGCAACAAAGCGGCTGCGTTTGCCCAACAGCAAAATTTAATAAATAAATTTGCCAATAAGCCAAAACTGCGCAGATGCCAAAGCAGGCAAAGCATTTTAAAATATGCATTAAGCGCCAAAAAGTATGCAACAGTAACAACAACAACAACAACGACAATAACAAGCTAGCAACATCAACTCGGGACTCGAAACTCGGGACAAAGTGCGACTAGAGCACTAGAGATTTTCAGGCCCGGACTGCCTTGTTAGTGGCCAAAAATTATGGCTATAATTTTTCACACAGAGCGACAGCAAGTCGTAGTAGAAGCACAATGAAGGAACGGGATAGAAAAAGAGAATAAGAGAGGGAGAGGGAGAGTGAGATAGGGTAAATCGTACGCAAAAACTTTTGAATCAGTTTAGGTCACAATATAAATCTCGTGATCATTGAAAAATAATGCAAAGAACTTTATAATGCTAATACTTTACTCTGCTAACTTTTTAACAAAGTGCCACAAAAATGTTGTTGATAAGAATCGATATTTTATGATATATACTCTTTAGTAGAAAATGTATTTTAAAAAGTGAAGTTAACTATAATAAAGTTTCTAAATTAGTCAGGTATTATCACGACTAAATCGTGTACATGGTCAAGGTCAGAATTAGGAATCTTTAATACTTTAAATCAAGGATGCAGACTGATTTCAAATCGAAAATGGATCCGGTAAACAAAGATTTCTGATTCCTCGAGAAGCTTGTTTCAAGTAATGAAAAAATAATATATAGTTTGTCTTCGTGCAAAAATATGTAAAATTTATTGGAAAAGTTTTATTTTAAAAAATAATTATATATTTTGAAATAATTAATTTAATTAAACACATACATTTTTTTTTAAATAACAAACTGTATAAATTATTAACAAAGTGAAACAAAAATGTAAAGAAAACCTTGGGTCACAATATAAAAAACTTTAACTTTAGATTAATTAACATTTTTGTAAAATCCTGCGAGCTCTGTATACAAAATTCTCACATAAAACTCCACAGTTATATATACTTTATAGCTAATTTTTAATTCTCTGTATACCGCAAACCAATTCCGTAGAAACCTCTAACTCGGTGCATCTAATCCTTGTGGTGCCAAAGGAATCATTCATTGAGAGCATTAAATAACGTGAGCTTGCGCCAAAAAGTATGCAGCAGATTTTCAACTGCATATGCTCGACTCAATAAAACTGTCCTTCCTCTGGCTCCCCTTTGGGGGTCTATTTCTGCCCGGAATCCGTCTCTCTGTCCGTCTGTCTGTCTGTTTGAGTGCTGTCTACGGCGTCTGACATGTTTTAAGCATAAGTGCAACGCATTTAGCTGTCAGTGCTGCGTTGGGACTGCGTTTGGGTCTTGGTCTTGGCTGACTGCCTTTAAAGCCCGTACAGAGCCCAGTGATTCCCTCTTGCCACTGCCTCCGAACTCTGCCCCTCTTTCCACCTAAATAAAGTGGACCAAACGAGGCCCGCCACCCAAAACGTATTCTTCCCTCCCTGATAGTGCAGCAAATTGAAAACTTTAAGTGGAGCAAAATATGAAATGGAGGAGTCTGTTGGAGGACAATGTTCTCAACGTCATCAGCATCGTCGTCGTTGCATGTGCATTAATAACGCCATCGTCCATTAAACGGCTCAGTTCCTGTGCGCATTTCCCCTCGCCACGCGCTTCCGGGCAGCAGACGTTGGTAATGCGGACCAGCTGCCCATAAAATTAACGCACAATATTAATACTTATAGACATACACACACATGCATACATAAATACATATTATACTTTATTTTGTTGCAATGAAATTATTATTAAAACCAACCAACTGGCAAAAATATGGGAAAAAGAAGACTTTACATATTTTTTGTGAATTATCGAAATTCTGATACCCTCGCAAAGCATTCCTAAATAGTAGTGTAGAGTTCTCTCGTTGGACAATATAAATTATATTTTTTGAGCTTTTTTGAGAAAATTCTGCAAAGGTTATTCAAACTAGAACTTATTCTGATCCTGATACAGTAGTCGAAAAAACTTAGCTCAAAAAAAATTCTTACTGATTAGATGAATTGATATATTTGTGAAGATGCAAACGTTTTTAATGGTAAAACATAATTCTGGACTAATAAATAAGAACAACAGCTTAAATATATGTATATTTGGAAGGCATAAATACAGCTGCTCTTTATATACAAAATACATTATGTATTACTATTTATCTAACCATCTATATTAAATTATTATAAATATTAAAAACTACTTATTAACGAGTATTGTGATAAACAACTTTATATGATTTGAATTATCAATGAAATCATCTGTATATCGTAAAGTACAGTATTAAAAATATTAAATACTCTCGGCAAGCGTATTAGCAAATAAGTTCGATACAGTTGAGTGTGCTCGACTGTGAGATACTCGATAGTCAGAAAGTTATAATATGTAAAAATCCCATTAAAATATTCAGTGCATTCTTTTTGTTTCTCTTAGTTTAAGGCTGTTTAAAATAGCCGAGTTTATTACTTAATTATAATGCATATCTTTCAATTAATCTTCAATTTTTTTTAATCTTACGGCGGAAAGGGGCGTGTTAATACTCTAAAACATAATCTATTATCACGAAATTTTGTTGCTCTAATACTAACAGTCTATAAGATACATAACATACATTGTCACAATTTTATTAGCCCGTTTTACTCGTTGGGTACCGGGTCTAATTATGGAAATCCATGGAAAATACAGTTGAAAATAAATTAAAGCTTAATGCAACTTCAACTTTAATGCCCCAACGGGCATATCCAACATATTGACAGCTGCTTTTGCAGATGCAGTTGCACAATTGCAATTGCAGTTGCAGTTGTTTATCAGCTCAGATGCATAATTTCAATGCGTAAAGGTCTTTTTTGCCACATGACGATTCATTTAAAATAGTTTCGCCAGCAGGAAAAAATAAAACAACAAAAGAAATAACTGTTGCATATTTTTCAATGCAATTGCAATATTTCAATGAAGTTCGGCAAATAACAATGGGTATATTAGCTTTTCGCAAACATTTGTAAATATCAAAAAAAAAAATTGTTTTTCAAATATGGCAGGAATAAAATAAAACAATGCCAATTTCGGAAAATGCATTTCCCAGGAGAGAAAATAATTCAATTATGTATGTATAGGTGGAAATTTGTTGAATATCATATCGGTATCAAGGTTGCTAAATTTGCAAAAATCACAAAAATCTCTAATGTACAATATTGTGCTTGTCGTTCTTTTGAGTTCAAATTAATATAAAACGACACATTAATGGTATAAAAATAAAATCGGCATAAGATAAAGTCTTTCTTAGTGAAAACTAGTCAATTCAAGATGGTAAAAATTTAATTTTTAAATACAATTTCAAAATTCATTGAATCCGTTTTTCCTGTCCTATATATTTTCATTCAAGTTTCTTTACTCCCAAAACTCTTGTTAAATAAATTGAAGAGAATTTTGCAGAGTACTACGCAACTTGAAATTATTTTATTTCCGAGTAAATCATTTTTTTTTCCGCAAACAAAAAATTACATAGCATAATTATGCACATATGGCATTGGCAATGGCAATGGGATTTTATTTCTTTTGTATGGGTTGTGCAGCATCCGGCGCCACATAATTATAAAGTGCACATTGAACATTTATTGCCAGTCATAAATCAAAAAGTTATCGAAATAAAGGACAGAGTAGATAATCGCTTCGCCCTCGCTCGGGCGACACTTTTTACAACTTATTGGACTAATCATAGAGGCAAAAGAGAGACGGATGCAATACAACGTGGATAGGGTGCGAGGGGGGCACATAAAGTAGCTCGCGACACGCGACTTACCCTGACAACTCCCCAACTGCAATTTGGAAAAGGGAAATATTTCGGGCACATTGTAAACCACGTTGGGTGCAGAGCAACCCTATTGGAACAGCAGCCAGACAGGACATTTGACGGCTTAGCGCCTCGTGTACTGTATTTTGTATATAGCCGAAGGGACTGAGTACGGAAGAGGGGCGGGGATCGGGTGAGGCAACAGCATGTCAACGTAGTCGCAGTCGTCGCCGGATAATGTCCGGCGGTTTGTTTTGTTGTTCGGAAATTGCATGCCTCAGTGCCGTTGCAATTTGCAATTGAGACTTTTAGCTAGAAGGCTGCAACACACAAACACACACACTCACACACTTTGAGATAGTACTTTATAGCGAGGATTTACCGTATGTGCGCTGACCACAGCACATTGGGTTAGGCCCAAAAACAGTGCGAGGAAGTCGGTAATTTATGGTTTTTTGAAGCGCCAAGTGGAAGCGAGCCATGTGTCGCTTTGCATAAATTGCTTACGTTTTGTTTGCTTTGACTCAATGAGTGTGGGCGTGGCAGGCGGAGTACGCGGACATAGGGTATAACAGACAAGTTGCAAACTAGCAGGAAAGTTCTACGAAACTGTAGAGCACTAATGAAATTAATCGAAATAATCTCTATTATATTGAACACTTAAAGTTTCATCTTTTTCCTATAGACCGATCAGTTATATCAGGAAGCGTACTATTCTAGACGATTTAACTACGAAACACTCTGTTTTCAGTTCTAAGGAGCCGAGATTTCAGTGTTACTTAAAATGGGAAACAGTTTTATGAATTGTTTCCAATTTTGATCGGATTATCAATTATCAATATAGAATATAAAAATAATTACATTAATTTAATCAACAGAAATTTGTTTTTAATATGTTTAATGCAGTTGAAATGGACTCGCTAGCATTTAATTGAAAGCTCCCATTAACCGAACACTTTAAATCATTTACCCCTCGAACACGATTCCGAAAAGTTTTTTAAGAGTAGTTCGATTTGCAAATATTTTTTTTTTAATATATTTATATTTGTTTCAACTTGATTTAGAAACAGTAAAATTATTTTCTTACATTCCAATTGTTATATATTTATATATTAAATAATGAAAATCCATTGAGGAAACATAATACAGCGTATTTGAAATTAAACCGAAATACTCTAATTTTATAATTTTAATCTTAGTGAGAAATCAAGTTCGGAATGTATCGTTTTAAATACGATTTACTTGATTTTTTCCCTCTGTTTAAGGTTCGAGCCATCAAGTCGAAACTTCTCTCCAATTCTCTCCTGTTCGGCTACCTCAGCGCTTTAATTATTTATAAGTTATAGTTAAGCTACTCTTTTATTCGTAACCGTTGCTGTTTCATTAATTTATTTGCCCATCACTTGGTTCATACCTTTCTGTTTTCCCGCCATAAACTTTTCTCACTCTTTCTCTCTTCTGCTTAAACTCCATTAACCTTGAGCTGGTGGTTACCCCCCGGCTACATTGATTTACATTCCATTTACTTGGAACATCCCAGCGACCCTTCCATAGTTGTTTTACTGCCCCATTACAAATATGAGAAGCACTGCACTTGACACTTTTCGGAACACTTTGTGGAACACTTCATTGAATGCCCAAAAGCAGACTTGATGCCAGAGGCACAATGGCCAGAGGCAAACGATGTTTTTGGGCCGTTTCTTTGGTGAAATTCTCTGCGAAGCGCAGTTCAATTTACAAATGAGTCAAAATGCCAGTGGCAAGTTCTGTTGCAGCTGGGTTTATTGTTAAAGAGCATGTGGCAAGTCAAGAGCAACAGAAAACACAGCAGCCATGGCAACAGTTTTAATTCAATTCCATTAAAAGTCGCAAAGACGTTGCACAGCTGTGCGAAAATTGTTGCTCCCTCCCTTTCTCTCTCTCTCGCTATCTTACTCTTTCTCGGTATCATTTGTTTTCTCTTTCTCTAGCACAATCGAACTAATGTTTGGTAGCTCGCAGAAAACTAATGAAGCGCGCAGTGGAAACGCGAGGATTGATTGCTCCCCGGAGGCGCCGATGGCAGCAGCAGCCACTTGAAGCAAGGAAAACAGTAAAATTGTTGCAATCATCAGGACGAAAAGTCAACCCCCACTTCATCCCCAACCCCCTTGGTAGTTTGCCAGCAACCTCCCCGAGAGGCTGCCTTGCATTTACTAAGCCCAAACTGCACTTTCATGGATGTTTGATAATTTCTACTCACAGGGTTGACACTCGGTACGGTAGCTAAGGGAGCTGGGGCAACTCGGGGTAACTCCCACGGGGTGTTTCAAGTTGCATAATAAAACTTGTTAAGTTGCCCGCTCGTTAAGATAAGTGAGCCGGCAAATGGCGACAAGTGCGAACGGAACATGCCACAATGATTACCAGCTTAAGATATGCGAATACTCGAATATGGGGTGCAGATGGAAGATTTCAAAACGGACCGCATTTATAACGACTTAAGATAAAAAATACTTTCAATATCTTATCAAAATAAATGGATATGAAACTCCATTTGGCTTCTGATAAGAACAATTGTTAGAACCTTAAGAAAAATGTTTAATAAGAGAAGGTTCATTGCTAAATGTCAGGAAGAAAAACTTAATATGTTTTATTAAAATAAATGTTTAGCTCTATGATACAGAAATATCTTTGGAAACGTTGTATGCACACTAATCCTTAAATCTGTTATAAGGATTGGAGTAAAGTAGGATATATTTATTTATTTTAATAACCAATAATAATCGGGGCCAAGGAAAAGGTCAAAATCAACCAAAATTATTTCATGATATAGTGCATATAAATTTACCGTTTCTGCATTGATTTTAATGAACAATATTGTGTTCAATGATCCTGTTTTATATAATTATGTGATGTATGTGACATTAAAGCCAGAATATCTTTAAATAAAACCATCACTGTCGACAAAAACGTTTTTATCTTAAGTCCTTAAATTTTCTGGAATTTCAAAGAAAAACAAATCTTAGAAAATACTTAACAGCAAAGTATTGTTTCCGCAATTTTAAATTATATAATTGCTAAAGTAATGATAAGCATTAAAAATGAGTGTAATTAATTAAAATTATATATATTAATAAGATTTTAGGAAGCGTGATTTTGAATTTGGTGACTTTCTCTGGTAATGTCTAAAAATGCAAAGTTTAACCATATAAGTATGGTATAGAAATATGCTCAGAATATGAAAATAAGATTAATGTCAGGAGCATTAAAAATTTCGTTAATAATACTGAGTTTACGATTGAGTTCTCAGCTTTCCTTAGTTTTCTTAGTATTCGAAAATATAACAAAGTAAATCATAGATCAGACAATATAAAAGTTATGGAGCTGAAATTTGGTATGCTTTCATATATTTTAAGTAATTTTATAAATATATAAATAAATTTAAAATCCCACGAATTATAAGCCGATTAAATATAAAAGTTATGCAGCTGAAATTTGGTATGTTTACATATATTTTAAGTAGTTCTATAAATATATAAATAAATTTAAAATCCCACGAATTATAAGCCGATTAAATATAAAAGTTATGCAGCTGAAATTTGGTATGCTTACATATATTTTAATTATTTTTATTAATAAATAATAACTAACTTTAAAATTCCACGAATTATAAAATTAAATAATAAATTTATGGTTTAGTCTAGGACTCACCTCGATATAACCCTGAACGCTGTCGCATTGTTGCAGCACCAGAATGCTTGAATTTGCCTTCAGTTCATCTGGTGAACAGGGCGATAGGAATCCACTGTCCGCATCGCTGTGCGTTGAGTTTGGTCGAGGTTTACGTATCTTATACTGGACATGGCGACTGGGCACGGGGCCCGGATTGAACAACACATAGTTGGACTCGATGGGTACGGTGTGGGCACGTTGATCCTTGCGCTGTTGCTGCAACAATTGCTGCAGGTGCAGCATGTGATCGGTGGTGACCAACTCCGAGATGGCACGCTGTTCAGAATTGGATTTTTGATTGGTTTTCTTGGAGCCAGGACGAAAGGGCGACAGATTGAGAAATGTGAGCTTCTTTTTCATAGCATGATGTTGTTGTTGTGTGCTGGAACTGCCACTGGAGCTGGTCGAATTGCTGGATGTGGATGATTCAACCAGTGCTGTTGAGGTGGTTTCCGTATCCTTTGACTCCTGACTGTTGGACATACTGGGCAATGTTTCAAACTCATTTAGCAATCGTTTATCCAGACTCTGCTGCTCGAGTTTAGCTTGCACTAACTGTTCGTTGCTGTAAGGATTCGGTATACCAATGTCCATGATGGTTGGCTCCATTTCAAAGTCACCCGGGTCGATGACAAAATAATTGTGATGCTCAAAACAGGGCAGAGCACAGGCGCTGGCTTCCGTTTCGGCCTCTGCCTCGCCGGAAGTCTCAATGATGATGGTCTCCTCGAGCTCCTCGACATCGTAAATTACCTCGGGCACCAGCTCCTCATCGTCTTCGCAAACCAAATGCTGCCTGGAGCTAAATAGCGGATCACGCAGTCCATGTTTCGCACTGCTCGGATACCGCATCGCCTTTTCATTGATAAAATCGACGGGATCAAAAAGGCAATAGTTATCCATGTGCGAGGTAGCTGCTTTCCTCTGACGCACCGGCAAATTCTTCAGCTTCTCACTATAATCCGCCGCATCATCCTCATTGTTGTTGGCCAACTCTGGTGCCGGCGGCGGTGGGGATAACTCCTGACTCACCTGCATTTCACCACTGCCCTCAGAATGTTGTTGCTGCTGCTGTTGCAACGATTTCTGTGAGCCACGATGCAACGTGGCAAAGAGTCCACGTGCTATGCAGTTTTTAAGTTCCGTGACACGCCCCTTATAGGGACTCGACTGCGCTGAGCTGCTAACGCCCAATTCCTCGAGGCCCAGCTGTTTACTTAGCTCCTTGCGTTCCTTTTTGCTTAGCACAACCTTCCCCCGACTCGGCGTATTTGGTGCCGAGTGGAGGAGTCTCGACTCACGTGAGGGTATCTGGGAGAGCGGTGGTGGTGTGGGTGGTGCCGGGTCGCGATAGGCCATTGGCACCACAATACTGGTGGCATAGCTGACGGGCAACTCACTGAAACTGGATCCCATTGCCTCGACTTGGCTAAATTCCAACTCCATGTAGTTGCCATGACCTGGCAGCTGGTTATCAGTCCGGGAATGGGCCATTTTGTGGGTTGTCTTGGGTTTGGCGCCCAATTGCTGCTGCTGTTGATGCTGCTGTTGTTGATGTTGCTGATGTTGCTGCTGTTCCTCCTCGTTGGCATTGCGATCGGGACGCAGCGGCAACTTGCCACGGCTGCTGGACATGTTATTTGGTTGCAAGTCCTGCTTATCCTGCGCGTTTTTCCCCACTCATAATGGCAGCTCATTGTCCAGCTGCACTTTTTCCACTTGTTTTTCCATTCTATTTTCTTTGCACTTTTTTATTTAATTTAATATTTTCTCTTTTCGTTTTTTTAGGCGCTTCACAAAATTAATGGTTTCATAAATCTTCAGCTCAATGGTCAGTTTATATTTGCTTTTTTCATAGCGCTACACAAAAATATCTACACAGGCGTTAATGGGGTTTAGCTGGACGACTACAGACCGGGATCTGGGTCCAGTTTGGGGCCAAATGAGAAAAAAAAAGGGCTCACGCTTTGTACATTTGTTTTGTAATTGGATTTTTGAGCTGATGCATGTCAAAGTTAAATTAAAACTGACGACTGGGTAGCCAACAAGAGTTTTCTATTTGTTTATTCTTTTTTTTTTATTTTGTATATTTCTGTTGTTTTGTTTTTGAGTTTGTTGGGCAGCCCTTGAGCAAAGTCATGGTCATGACCAGGGTGTGGTTTTGTCTGTTTTTGAGTGATGCACAAACGGCACCAGCCACGGCCACTCGACCGCTTTATAATTTGTCTACAAAAGCAATTAACAACCAAAAGGAAGTGCCGAAGAAGGAAGTGAGCACAGTATCTGACCCCAAAACGCCCTAAACTACACTTTAGTTTCCCCTGCAAACTTCTAGACTTCCACTCAAAATATTAAATGTAAAACACTCCACTAATTATTTTCGCTTTAAAGTCATTGAACAAAAAGATATATTTTTGGGAATAAGATTATCTTATTTTAAATTATTATTTAAATTCCATTAAATTATTATTTTAAATTAACAGACTTCTGTTTGTATACCTTGTTTATATACCTGTTTTATATCTTAAAAAATTAAATATTAAACACTTTAAAATTTTCGGAAGAAAGACATTGCACTATGGTCCGTTTGACGATTTTTTATTAGGAATAAATTAATAACTCAAGAACGAAACAAGATATTTTGGTCTAGTTTTTTGCATTCGACTTATAATATCAATACGCAAGTGGCATAAAAAAATGTGGGCGTTGTACCGATTTAATCCTTGATTCTGTAATACTCAAATTTTTTGTTTTTAAAGCTATCTGCACCAAACTTGCAGGATTTGTGTGTAACTATGCTACTGTAACTATGATCCAAATCGGACAACTATATCATATAGAAATAATAAGAGTTATCGGTTGCAAAATGAATTTTTGTATAAAAACCATCTTATTTTCCAATCTATTCGTCCAAATTGAAAATAAAGATGTAATATTATGATTATAATATTCCGACCAACAAATATCAAGATCGGAATACTAAATCATATAGATCTTCTGGTAAATATCGGTCAAAAACTGATTTTTTGAATGAAACGAGAAATTTATTTTTTATAACTTTAAAAAAATAATATATTTTCATTGGATACAAATTTTTGTAAATAGGCTTTTAGATTACTTCAATTTAACCAAAAAAATTGGCATAACAGAAGTACGTGCTCCATGTTCAAAACATCTTTGTTTGAGAGCTGTTAACTTAACAGTGTGGGCCAATGTTAAAATTCTGACCATGTAACATTGTTGTTGGATGTATTTTGAATGCATCGCCATCAACAGTTAGTTAATTTGAACAACTTTAAAAAGACTTTATTACAAAAAAAAATCGAACCTTTGAATAAAAAGATAAATATTTTAAATAAATTAAAATTATTAAAATAAGTCGTAAAATAGGAAATAATTTTTCAATCACAAGGAATTTTAAAGTTAAAAAAATAGTATTTACTCATATTTATTCAATCACAAAAATCTCAACTCTGAAGTTATGTCATAACTATACAGGAAAAAGCAATAAAAGTAAAAAAATATGTCGGAATATTAGTTATGTGTGGGTGAATATATGTACGTGTATGTGTGAGGGAATGCCAAGTTAAATGCATAGTTGAACAATTCAAAGACGTGTCAGACATGGCATTTTTGATTTCACCTAAAAGAATTCAACAATTCCTTTGCAGCTAAAATCAATAAAATAAATCAAGTAAAAATGCAGCGAGTGCTCGACTAAAGGATACCCCCTATTTAGCCTTATCATGTATTGAAAATGGTTTGATCGCCTTTTGGCCATTCTCAAATGTTATAGGGTATTGTTGTTATTTATTTAACATGAAAAGAAAAATGTTTTAAAATTTTCTACATTTCCATTCGCTTGGAAATTGATATGCGAATTATTTGTAGAAGTATGTTTAAAATTTGATTGTATATGTCTTAATGATCATTCTCTTGAAGCATGCAACAGTCCATAAAGTATGCAACAACAACAACAATGATGGCCGGCAAATGGAAAAAGTTTTATTGGCCAAACAAATTGAAAAGCGAATCGGACAAGCGAACAACTAACTGGAAATTCTCGCACAGCTGGAGAGCCAGTGAACCCAACAAGTTGCATAATTGTTGGCGCATGATCAAATTAAATGGCCTGAAAATGGAAATGGAGGCGCCACAGTTGCAGCTTGCCCCATTATGTGCCGCCGTCAGGTAGTTTTCATCGTTTTTTTTTCGTTTCTTTCGCGCTGCCGTAAAGTATAAAAGTAATTTGCAATTAAAATGTTAATTTTTAATTGAATTGCAAAAAGACAACGGCTCGAGCGACGTTAAGTAGGCAACGAAATCTGAAAATTAAGCTAATTAAGAACAGTTGCAGTAGCAGATGGTTAACAACGTTTCGGGGCCAATGCATTTGGGCCAACTCTCGGTTTCTATAGCCGCAAAGCGACAGTTGACACTCGATTCTTTACACACTGACTTTAGAGGAGAGAGTGGAGAAAGAAGGAGCCAAAGTTGAGAAAATGAAAGAAAAAACTCTTCAAGATTTGTGCTTTGGCATTTGTTGTTATCGTTATTGTTGTAATTGCAGTGCTTCAACATTTGAAAGCCGCATGTCGGCTGTGGTTTCTGTGAGTTCATGCAGAAAAATCACACCCCATCAAATCCTGTCCCCTCTCTTCGTTAAGTAACTGCCCCATCAAACCGCAAACTTTACGAGTTGATAGCTGAAGTAAAGTGGAGCATGCACTGCTGTCCCCCACTTCCCCTCTCACAGTGTACCACTCTAACAACGACTTAAGCTACAACTCTGGTTGCTGCCGCCACTTCATGACATTATTTTATTTGCACTCAATCTCAGTCCTTGTGCCGCCTGCACAAACTTCTCCACCAAACTTGGCTAGAAATGCTTTTGATTCGATGCTGGCCAACGCGTTAGTTCTTTACTTTTATTCTTTGGCACTCAACGACCCCTCTTCTCCTTCCCCTTCACCGTTCGTACCAAAAATGGTACTCAAACAAAAAGACAAACTGAACAGATCTATTAGAATAGCTGCATACCCTTTAAAAAGATCGCTAAGAATAAGTATGTTATTTGTATCAATTATTTTATTCGTTTAACAGATTTAACTGACAAAATCACAGAACATTTATAATTTTTCCTACATTTCGGACTACTTTTTCATATAATTATTGTTTTAAGAAAAAATTAATTTTTTATATTAAAAACAATCATATTTTTTGTGCACACCTATTACTTCAAAGTCTTTATTATTCAGAAATATATTTTTTATTTCAATATTCATATAATATTAAATAATCACTTTTTTTTTTTGCACGCATATTTCTTTGTTAAACAGGCACAATTTATATTCCAAATATTAATTTGATTTAAAAGTTAAATATTTATAAAGTAGAAGACGAAAAGAAGATGAAAACGTTGGAACTTTTGTGAACACTTGTTTTTAAAAATTATTCAATTTGATCTTAAGGAGCTAACAGCCTTTTAAATTAGTCATATCTAAAATAAAGATGCTTATTAAAGGTTCTAACTGTCCTATCCAAAATGTGTGAAGTCACTTTCTAATTTAAAATTTTAATTTGATTTATAAGTTCAATACAGTAGAAGACAAAAAGAAGATGAAAATGTTGGAGCTTTTGTGAACACTTGGTTTTTAAAATTATTCAATTTGATCTTAAAGAGCTTACATTTATAACATAAGCTTTTAAATTAGTCAAATATAAATAGGGATACTTATTCCTATAAAAATGTGTTAAGTCACTTTCTAATTCAAATTCTCAAGGTAAATTTAAAATAAATGTATATTTAGATAACTACAAATAAAATCTTAAGCTTCCCTGCAAACCGTTTTATAAAGTCAATGCACCTTCCAGTATACCCCGACTTTAGCTAAAGTATAATAAAGTGGTAAAGTCTGTTGTTGTAGTTGTCGAAATCGAGTTAGAAAGAGACAGACTGGCAAGAGAATGAGATGGCGAGATGAAGTGCAAGAAAAAAGTACGTGCGTATGACAGTTTCAAACACTTGCCAAGACTTTTGAAGTATGCCGCGAGTTTTTCTCTTTATTTCCCGAAGAGGCAGGCGTCAAAATGTTGCATGCAACGAAACTTTTGGGAACTCTGTTGTTATTTTTGTTATGTGCATAGAAAATTTGTCTAGAGGAAAAGCCGGCCGTTCCAAAAGGAAATCTATGAGCAATTCAATTAAAGCGCAATTTGCAAGCAGGCGTCATATTTTAGTTAGTTAAAGACCCCATCCGGGCAGCTCAATTTGGTGGGTTTGGTTTGGAGGCGAGAGTGAGCCACCCCCGCCCATTTGCTACCCCCGGGAGTGCCTCGAATTTAATAAGACTCATCAGTGCAAACGGAAATCGCTTGAGGAAATTGTATGTTTTAAGCAAAAGCAAAAGCATACATAATAAACTCATATAAAAGATTGTTGCATACTTCGGGGGAGCACCAAAATGCGTTGGAGAGTGGGAAAGAGAGGCAGGGAGGGAAAGGGAGAGGCAGGACCAACTTGTAGCCAGCGAGCGTATAAATACCCACATTTGCAATTCGCAGAAAGAAAAAAATAGCTAGCATAGCCCCAAGCGGACCGCGGCTAAGAAGACGTCGACGTTGAGGACAAAAACCAACGAATGTTATTAAAATAAAAAAAAAATAGGAAAGGAAAGGAAAGCAAAACGTTGCAGAAGTAAGAAAAAACAAGAGCTCCAGAGTCATAAAATTTATTAAATGCCTAAAAGTATGACAGCAATAGACAATTTATGGGCGAAAGCAGGACGCGAAACAGAAGGGAAATATGGAAATTAGTTTGCTGAGCTTGGATCCTAGGCAAAAGCAAAGTAGGAAATCAGTAGAGTTAGCTGCAGTTATTAAGAGAAAGTTAATCAGAAAAATGAAATAAATATAAAATTTAAGGGGATTTTCAAACTGGTCGACTTTGTTCTCAATTTAATTTTTTAAGCAATTTTGCTTTAATACACATATTATATTAAATTTCTTTATCTTGAAATATTCAAAAGCTTTAAGAAATTAAACCAAAACCGGAACTAAGATTATATAAGAAAAATTTAATATTAGCCTTTTTATGTAATTTTTAAAAATCTCATCTCTAATACATTAAAAAATGTATTCTTCAATTTCTCTATTAGGTAAATTAGATGATAAGGATATAATATTAACATTGTATACAGTTAGGAAGCTCAAATATCATAATTAATTCAAAACTATTTTAGCTCTAATAATATTATAATATTTAACAATGATTTATATCTTTTTTACTTTATTTTTCAATTAATTATTTTAAATTAGAGTACATTAGTATATGAGTTGATGTGCGAAACTTTTAAACATAGTAATATTTTTTTTAATATAAATAAAAAAAATAAATAAATTAAGAAATTCTCTTGTGAGTTGTAAGGAAATTAATGCTGAAATTAAACTGAAAAACAGTCGACAATCTTGAATATAAATATTTAATTTGCATTTGCATGTCTCTTTAGCATTCATTCCTTAATTTAGCCATTATACACACGAACTCAACGAATCAATATACCTCAACTGTGTAGCTCTGTGTTAATTATAATAATAGAGGGAACGTGAGCAACACTTGTTTCTTCATTAATGAAATGGACATTTGCACATTCCGGAAAACACGAAACACAACCGAAAACAAAAAGCTTTGCATATTTATAGGCATAACATTTACACTAATTTAAAGTTGAATTCGAGCCCCAACAAACTCTCCTGGACAGTTGCTTAGGGTATTCACTGTCAAGCTGCTCGTATTTGTAGCTTTATAATTTACAGTGAGACAGTGTGAAAAATAGGGAAGGAGAGAAATGTTGCTGCCATATGGTCACGTGTTGAACTCATAATTCAGGACAATCTCACGGACTATTAAACTGAACGTAAAAGACATTTGTTTGGATATGTCAGGTGAGTAGAGACTCCCAGTTCCTCCCAGAGCTTTTTTAATTAAGCAGCTGCTATTTAAAGTTATTACAACGGATTCTTATCCATTTGTAGGAGACAAGGCTAAAGAGATCGAGGGAGAGAAATGGCGCACAATCAATTCACGGTGTCAACTTTTTGGGGAAACAATACAATTTTCTTATGTGTAACATTTTCTTGCGCAATTTTCCACTACATCGGATTAAAATGTGATATGTTTGGGCTTGTTTACAGACACATACACAAACACACACACACATAGAGAGGGATGAGAGACCGAGTCAGACATGTGTTTGTTTACCAAGTTGGCAGCTTTGTTTGGGACTCACTCGTTGGAGTGGGTCTTAATTTCCGCTTCGTAAGCATTTCTTCTTCTTTCTTTTTTTTTTGGATCACACACAGCTTTCTTTTATTTTTTGGAGGGGGCAGACAACGTTTGTTTATTTTGGATTTGTTTGTCTTTTTCCCTTACAGCATTTCGTTTCGTGTTTTTTTTTATTTTTTTTTTCGTCTTTTTGCTTGAGTACTTCCGGTTGCGCCGGAAGTGAAGACACAGAACGAAACACGCATGCAGCATGACAAGCGAAGGGGCTTTAATTGTTACGACTGGAAAATTGAATTGCACAAAGCCCTTCAAATACATCCATGAATAAGATTTTCTAGCAATTGATTTATATACTTGAAAGTAATTTGCGGAACATATTTCGTTCATTTCTTCACATCACTTTAAGCAGCTTTTGCAATTTTCACACGTAGCGCAAAAAAAAAAAAAGAAAAGCAAAAAAGAATCACAAAGAAGTTTTTTTTTTGCACCCGCCTAAAATTAGGCAGCACGTTTTGTGTTTGTGTTTGAGTTTCAGTTTGAGTTTGTGCACCTCGCTGGCAACAGTTGCCGCATAATAAGTATGGCAAACACGCCAAGTGGCATGCAACCAGAATAAACTTAAGGATGCTTAAAGACGCTTGAAAATTGCTGTAAACATTTCTCAGGTGTTGGTCTCAGTCTAAATAAATTATTGTTTTAAAATAAATTGTTTTAATAGAGTCTAAATTAAAGTTCCCTTGACAACTTGTTATAAGTCAATATAAATAAGAGCACGTATTATAGATTTTGAAATTTTTTTAGAAATTTGTTTAAAATTTCTTATTTCTTGAATTCAAATTTAAGATTAAATATTTCAATAAAAATAAATTAAAAGAATCGCAAGAAGTATTCAGTTTTTCTCATAGAAACTACAGAAAATTGAAATTAATACAGCCAATTAACAAAATAAATAGAATAACAATTATTTAATATGTATCTTTAATTAAGTATTTAACACACAAACTCATAATATTCCATGTAGATTTCACAAAGTACATGTATTCAAGTTTATTAGATATTAATTTATAACTAAAACAATCTAACTGATTGAATTAATCAAAGAAAACAATGAATTTTCGGATTCAAATCAATTTGTAATTACACTAAGTGTAAGATATCCATATATAGCTAGTTCTAATCTATGAGCAAAAGTAAATGCTTAAATAAATGCATTCAATCAACAAATCAGCATGTTGCTTTAATCAGGAAACAAAACATACATATTTCTCCTACTCAACCTACAAATTCTTCTAAGAATACAACACTAAATGAAAAACAAATCTATAAAAAGACCCATTATTATTAGCAGCACCCAATTAGATCTTTATAAATCACAGTTTATCATTGCCAGTCAATAATGTGCTGGAATCACACACAACTTTAACTTTCAGCATTCGCAGCTTGCCGGAAATGTAACCTTTGCCCCCTAGCAACTCCTCCATACTTCCCATTCTTCTTCTTCTCATCTCTATATTGCCGCACAGCTTCATTATGGCACATCATCTAATCTAATTTAAGGCAGATGATGGCTTGTTGTTGCCTACATTTAGGCACTGTAAGATTTCCGACTGATTTTTATTACCGACAACAAGGAAAACGGAACGAAAAGCGCAATAATCGAGGTTCGGCACGCACCAGGAAAAACGACTAGAACGACTCGACTTTCATAAGGATTCATATGGATCTTAAGGCCTATAATCGTATGTATGTGTTTGGCTAAGCCAAAAGGACGACATTACATTTTATTATCTATTATTTTGTTGCGCCTAAAATGCTACTACATTAGCTCAAAAATCCCAAACACATACACACACATGCACACAAAGACGGGGAGTGAGGTCAGGACTATTTGGTGGCGACATGACGTCGGAAGCCGCCAGCCGCAAAACGTAAACATTAAAACAGGAAACGGAAGTCGGTGCCACAGTCGAAAGCGGCAGACATTGTAATGTCGTACGGTGGTTATGATTATTTCGCCTCAGTGCCACGATACACTCCACACATAAACACACACTCACACTCACTTGGTGTATGTTTTTAGCATTTATTATTTGTGTTTCGCTTTATTTTTATTTTCATATTTCTGCTCCTTCTGCTGCCGTCTCACACTTTAACACATTGTTTGCTTTACGTGTTTGCATACTTTTAGGCGACTTGCCTGCCAGCTAATTCTTTATGCATAAAGTGTTGGGATTTCCCTTTGCCGTTATGCATTGCAAATTAGTTGTTAAAATATCTAAAAATTTATATTTCACTATTTCACTTTTTGCACTATTAACACTCTGGCAACACCAAAGAAACATTCTTTATGTTAATCCACAGTTGTTAAAGAATGTTTCATTGCCGGCCAACTCGCAATACGAAAAATTTACGCGCACAAAATCCAAGGAATTTCTTAAGGATTTTCTAAACGTAACGTTGCAAGGACGAACCGCGCGCCATCGCTGCTCACCGAGCACTGACTGAAAGGACACGGAAGTACTTCTGACAGCAGCATTCAACAGCGGCATTTGTAAAATTTCCCTTTGGACATTTGGGACATTTCTCGCAATGCCCTCGCTCACTGGAAGCGACCAACTGCAATTGACCTTAGCCTTCGATTTGCCGGCTTGGTTCAACGCACCAGCCAGAGGTTTCTCCATTTCAGTTTACCCCTTAGCAAAGGGAATATTCCTCAGGGGTAGTTTTCACACAATATATGTTGCCTATGGCATTGAAATGCCAATGTTCTAACAGGTTGTCAAATGACGTCATAATATAGCAGGGGAAAGCACAAAATTCCTCTTTTCATGGACATTTCTCCAACAAACTTTCCAGACTTGCTACAATTTTTTCGTGTACTTTACTAATAATATAATATGATGTAAGTAAAATAATAAGTACACAACATTTTTTAATATTTTCAATAAATTTCGGGTATTTATTGAAAAATTTATATATTATTTTCGGCAATAAAGAAATTATTTTATTTTCATATTGTCTTCTTGTCATTTTGCAGTTTTTCGATTATTTACTTTATAATGCAAAACTGTAAGTTAAATTTAGCAAATTTACAGATCGAACAATAACTCAATTTCTGCCTTTATGGAAAGTTATACAATTATAAATATGTAAATATTAAAAAAAATAAGACTGTCTTTAAAAAAGGATATTTATTAGTTACCAAAGTATTTACTTAATTTTTATTAATATTTAATTTCAATCAAATCCGTTACGCGTTTAAATTATTTTGTTTTGCTTTAAGAAACACATTTTCTTGGGGTGTTTCCATAAAATAGCTATTTTATTTTATTTTTTTAAAGTCAACTAAAAGCAGTCGACGGGTAGAATAATAATTAATAAAATTTTAAATAAAATTATAAGACTAAAATGCTAAATTAAAAATTAAATTATATTATAATAAATTTTAATTTATAACTGAAAATATATTAATAAATTTCAGTTTAAGCTGGGGATATTCAAAAATTTAATAATTGATCCAACAGTTGTTGCCAGGATTGGGAAAAACCCAGAAAAACCAAATCAGATCAAAGAGTATTAGTATTTTTTTAGTATTGGTAGAAGTATTAGTATTAGTATAATAGTAATAATAGTATATTTACTGTAAGTAGCAATGATAGTATGATTCGGGATTTCTCTCAGAAACTTAAGTGTTTTTACTGAACATAAAACTCTTTAAAAATATCAGAAACAATCCGAAAAATATGGTTGGTGAATTAAAAAATTTGTCTGCTTTTGAAAAATATGGTAGGTGAATTAAGAATTTTTTTTGCTTTTGATAAAAATATGTGCTAACTGCTATTTGCGACCTTAAATACCTAGTTAATTAAGTCAAGCTGTCAATAAATTCGTAATCATTAGGTAGATGATATGAAGTTCCAAATGAAGAAAGCTTAAAAAAATATGATACTGTTCAGCTGTCAATAAAAAGTTGAAGGGATGAAGGACAACAGAATGACACTCTTTTATTTCGAGTATTCTTAGTTTATTTGGATTTATTTTTTTGGTTTATATGAATCAACTTCTTGCTATACATCATGTTTGTCCATTGATAAGAGAGCCGAGAGACTCCCCGTTGCGACTATAAAACAATAGAGCCGCAATTTTCATGCACTGCGACACATGCAACAAAATAAAATGTAAATGGCACAGAAATTGCTAAAACCATCGAGGGAATTTTCGGCAATAACTATAAAATGTCTAAAGCGAACGCAGCCGTCGCGTCGCGTCGCGTGCATGCAGTCAACCAGGGTCAGGACCAAGGGGATGGAAGATGGAAGAACAAGAGCGGGGGCAGTCGGCAAGGGACGCCATCGTTGTCGCAGTCATTGGATAAAGGATTAAAAAAACGGCGACACAAAAATATTATCTCAATAGAACAATCTCAGGCGGGCAAGGACAAAAAACCGAAAATTGAGGCAAAATACACACACACACACACAGTAACAAATCAACAAACACACCTACACCCTTAAAAAGCTTGATAAAAACAAAGTGAAAATTTATGCAAAACAAAGATAGAAACAGCCTCGAAATAACAACACAGAGAGATTCTTGAATGCCAGGGCAGATGCGGAAATGGAGAAAAGGTTGAGGGGGTTAAGGGATTAAAGGGTCGAGAGTAAACCAAATAACTAAACAGACAGTTGAGACACTTTTACAGATAATATTGTTTATAAAATCTTTTGAGTTACGTTTTTTACACGCTTTGCAATTAAAATAAAACAAAACTTTCTATACAAAGTTTGGCGACGAAACGATCTCAAAAACGGGAAAAGGTATGCATATAAATATATTTTTTAAATTTGAATCTGAATGTGGCAATTTCGCTTTTTTCTTGCAGCTGAAAAGCTGAGAAAAGCCAATATAATAAAAAATGCATTTAAGTCAATGTCTAATCGTTATGTTTAGTATGGTAAAATCAATAATTATAATCAATTATTTTAATTTCAATTAATTATTTTCTCAAAGGCTGTTTGACTAAATTTAACTTCATTGAGGTTGAGCTTTCTCTTTTAAACTTGTAAATAAATCAATTTATGTTCCATTTTTAGGACGTTTCACATAATTAAGGACAATTTTGTTAAATGCATTGGTTTACGGATAACGTTAGCGGATATTATAAATGTTGCTCTTTTCTGGCAACACCGTGACAATAAGTTGGCGACATCTCATCCAGAATTTTGTGAAAGTTGCCAGACATATTGATACTGGGTTATTGCAACAAAAAAACTTCAGTTAACATTAATTTATGAAATCAATTATTATTTTACCAGAAATTAAATGGACAATTAATATAAAAATAAACTAAATTTTAAAATAATTAATTAATTGATAATCTATCTTACTTTCAATGGAATTTCTTTGCAGCTCTACCCATTGATAAAAAATCTACAGCAAAACTTATTGGTTTGCCAGCAAATTTATGTCCTATCAAATCCATTTAAAAATAGAAGCATATACTTACAATAAAAGAGTGAAAACTTCTTTCTATTGAATTTTAATAACACCACTAAATTTAGTAGCAAAAATTTATTGTTTTCCACATATTTTAGCCAGTTTCATCTAAAAAATTATTTCCTAGCAATTCCCTAGCATACTTTTGAAACTAAAATTTAAAATAATGATAATATTGTACGAAACTATAGTTTCAGGATGTTCATTATTTACCATCATTTCAATAACCCATTATTTTTTAAGGTTAGCAAGTTTTGCAACCATTGCAGACTATCACATCAAAAAATAAAATATTCTGAACCAATAGACAATATAAAAATTAAATTGACAATTAATATAAATACTACTAAAAATTAACAGTTATATATTGTTGAGCTTATGCCCATTAAAAGCTGAAATTGTATCGTAAAACCAGCTCAATCATTTGATTAAAAATGTGTAGCAAAACTTTTTTGATTTCCGCATAATTAAGCCAGTTTCATATAGACATTGATTTCCTTGTCATTCCCTAGAAAACACAGCATACTTTTGGAACTAAAATATGAAAATTAGGTGAACGAAAATAAATATTCAGGCTGTTCCTTATTTACCATTATTTACATCTTATCAATTACCCATTTTTTTCGTCTTAGCATGTTTTGCAACCGTCGCAGACATTATTAAGAATATAACCCAACACAAAATAGGATATTCTGCAGCAATATACAATATACACATTAAATTGCCAATTAATATAAATACTAGTAAAATTATCAGTTATCCATAACTAAAATTGTATTGTAAAACCAGCTCCATCATCTATAGCAAAACTTTGTTGATTTCCCCATAATTAAACCAGTTTCATACGGACATTGATTTTCTTGTCATTCCATAGAAAAGAGAAAGCATACTTTAGGAACTAAAATATGAAAATTAGCTCGAGTCCGAAAAAAATATTCAGGTTGTTCCTTATTTACCATTATTTACATCTTTTCAATTACCAATTTTTTTTGGCTTAGCATGTTTTGCGACCGTCGCAAACAGTAGTAAGAATATGACCCATCACAAAATATTATATTCTGCAGCAATATACAATATTCAAATGAAATAGACAATTAACATATTTAAATACTAACAAAAAGAATTAGTTTGCATTTATGTATAAAATTAAAATTTTATTGTATATCCAGCTCTATCATGTGTTTTTAAATGTGTTGCAAAACTTTATTAACTAAGCCAGTTGCACACAGAAATTAATTTCCTAGCCATTCTATAGATAAAAGCAAAGCATACTTTTGGATCTAAAATTTGAAAGTAAGTTCAAGAGTCCGAAAATAAAACTAGGATATTCGTAATTTACCATTATTTAGAAAATTTTAATACCCATTTTATTTTGGCCTGAGCATGTTTTGCAACCATTGCAGACTTTAGGGGATTAGATTTCACAATATGGGAAATTCTGTATCAATATACATGTTCATTTATTGCCCAGAATAATTCCCATAGCATTCCCAACATTTTCGGTACAATAATACTTAGCAGAGACATACAACATATTCAAATATCAGGCAACATTAGCTAAGATATTAACCATAAAAGGATTTTGAGTTGCTTTGTGAGTTCAAAACTTGGCGCAGGTTCCTTAATTTTTAATTCTCAATAGATGGCGCTTAATGATTGTAAAATTGAGTTGAAATAAATGGTATATAAATAGAATTATTTACGTTAAGTAGTATAGTAAACTAAAATCAAATGATGCGGAAAATAATTTGATCATATACACAACAGTATAAATTACGCAATTTCATTATTTAAATGCCAATGTAATTCTAATTTAAATTCACTATGCACAGCTTTAAGGCTTAACCCTCTGTTTTCCTTCACGCACAAAATTCTGCACTAGCTGACAAATAACCGTCGCAATCCTGTCAAATTGGCAACACACACACTCTCACACATACTGACTGCCTCTTTTGAAGTTCGCGACAAATTTGAAGCTGTCAATAAAAAGTGTTTTGATTTTGCAACTTTGCACTGCGAGCAATCAATTCAGGACAAGACAACTTGATTCCTTGCCAGGCGAAGACAAGTGCCAGGAGTTAGCCCAAACAATTAATCATTTCAATTTTCCAAACGACTTGGCAACGGCGTCGAGGACAAAACAATTTGCTAGCATTGCTAACGTAAAGAAAACGGCCAAAAGTCAGGACACAGTCAGGACACAATTGCAATGTCAGCAGCAATGTGACATGTCCTTGTCCGTGGGCATCCTTTGCTGATAGTCGCATTTGCATGTTGCCACAGGAGTTGCCTTTTACGCCCAAAACAAAATCACTTTGCGATTACCAAACGAGGGATGTTCCATAACTATCACATTGCTTATTAAACAGTTACTAACAACAGTGCAATCGTTTTTATTTATTAGTTGGCGAGGGCTGTTTCATAACTATAGCATTGTCAATTTTACAGTTCTGTGAATAACCACCCAAATTCCCTTCTCCGGTATAGTACTGAAAATATTCCTGAGCAATTGAAGTTTTGTCTCCATTTTTTTTTGTTATACTTAACCACACGTGATTTGTTATTTAAAACTTATTAAAGACAATATAGATTCTTTTTTACTTCTAAGTCGTCTTAATTTCTCTGTTCCTTGTAGACCTACGAGAAACTATCTTCCATTATCTCTTTCTTTATGCACCACTGATTTTGCTTTCCACAATCCATTTCGTATACTCTGCGCACAATATAATTCTCTATTTCATGTTTTTCATCTGAAGGCTACCTATATTCTATTGAGCTTTTTATTTTCTCTCACATAAGAGAACTTAACTGGAGCACAGTTCATCTTCATTTCCAATAAACTTAGCTGTGAGTAGGGGCACAGCTTCCGGACCGACTCAAAAATTTCGTCCATCAGATTGAACTTTTCATCCTTATTTCTATCCTTATACCAATAAAAATTTTTTTCTAAAATCAAGATTTTGGTCTCAGAACTAAGAAATTTGGTCTAAAAAATGCGTCGAGAAAATAAAATTCTTAAATTTAGAAAATACATCCTGATTTTAAGAACATATCAAATAAGAAAGGCAGGTGTTTTAAACTTTAAACTTAATTTTTTTTAAATTTATACTTTTCTTGGATTTATTTTTTGTATAAATATTCCGATTATATGTTTTTTCCTTGGCTAGAGCGGGTTTCGATCCCTCGGACTTGTTAACAAATTGAAGCGGCGACTCTAACCAGAGTGCCACGGTGCCATTATTGTCTTCACATTAAATATGACATATTTATATTTTGTTATCAATTTAAGATTTTTAATTCTTGATTTAAGCACTTCGAATTTTTAGTTTATTATTCTTAGTTTTATTAATTTGGTCTTAAAATGGTCTTATTTTAAGAACAAAATATTTAAGATGAATTTTCTTGATTCATGAAGTTGGTCTTTTTTTCAGTGTAGGAATTAAGTTAAAAATTCTTTTTATATATTTATAAGTTCCCTTCTTCTCTTCTTTTTTTATTGTCTATTTTTTATTAGCCCCTGGCAACCCTCAGCTGTGAATAGGGGTATAGCTAGATGGTCTGGCAAATAAAACTTCCCCATCGTGTCGGTGTCGATTAGAGTAAGTTGGATTTGCTTTCATTTAACCTAAAATTAAAATTAAAATTTGTGGTTCCTAACTTAAGATTCGATATGTAAATTACTTCGGGCAGCTCTGATTTGCCGAGTCAATAAATAAATAAAAAAAATAAAATATTAATCATATATTATATTTTCCATTTAAATGTCACGCATCGTTTAGTGCGATACACATTTTATAACAAAAATTATAATATCTCTCCGAAAGGGAATACAATATGTATGCATGTGCTTTCACATGTTCTAAAAATAATCTATCAAGTTATTATTAATTTGAGTGAATTTAGCATTCTCAAATTATTCATAAAATTTTAATAAATAAATGATTAAATAATCTGTCACATATTGAGGCGGACTTCACCGAAAATCAGTATAACACACACGAATGTGAGTGAAATAAGAAAAACTGCAACTCACAATATTAAAGTACATATATAGTAAATGCTCTTATAACTATGTTTATTTCGAAAATCCCTATATAGTCCCCATAGTTATATAGTTAGCTTAATTAAAGAATTCAGCAAGTGCTTTTCCGATTGCTGATACCGACACATCAACATGAATTCCTTAAGAGAATAAAATCTTTATTAGAAACTTATCGCAAACGGTTCAACCAAATATTTGAACAGATCACTAAAGAATCTGAAGTTTTTTGAAATGCAATAATAAAATCAATTGTGTCTGAGAGGCACAGGATTATCTCAGACAATAGAGTCCATCTAAGAAGTCTTCGACAAATGGCAACTTGGATGTCAGGCAACATGACTTCAGTTTTCTAAGGGTTTCTAGATTAACTGACTTGAACGAATGGACTTATTTCACTTTAAATCAGTGTTGTCCAAAAGTAGGCTGTAGAATATCTTATCCAATCGCAGTGTTACAGTTACTTTCTTCTTTCTTTGGCTCGAAATTAAGTAATTTTCAGTCCAGATCCGAAATGCATATGTACATACATGCAAACATATCTTATTATCGGTTATCTTTAAATTAAAAAACAAACACAATATGTTTATTTCTCTAGCTCTTAAGGTTTCTGATATGTCTATTTCGACCTTATTGTTCATCCTCATTAAGAATATATACATATACATATACATATGTATATATTCTTAATATGGCCATTTTCACAGATAAGTCAGCATGAACAAAAAAAAAAATTTATCAAAAGCTACATCTTGTTAAATTATGTTCCCAGAATATTTTCAAGTTGATAATTTAAACCATTTGCATGTGAATTGAAATATTTGAAGGAGCAACGCGACAAAAAAGTGTAAATATTTTATTTATACATACAAAGATAAAATTTCAATAAAATCATTAATAAATTTGTGTAAAATTGCGTGTCATTTTAAGATTATTAAAAAATGAAGTGGGCAAATGTTTTTAAATTCAATATCCTTAAAAATTATGACACATAATTTTTAATTCTATTGAAATGAAAAAATTCACAAAGTTTTGATTTTTTAAGTCCAAGTCCTTCTATTTTTCTAACGTGACGACTAATATCTATTAATAAATATAATTAAACTTAATTATTACTTCTGTCCTTCTGCAAATAAAAAAAAAACCTTTTTTAACATACTGAATAGATCCTTGAAATTTTGAAGAACAGGCGCTGGTTTTACAAAATCTGAAATTACATATTTAAATATAATTTGAGAATTCCATCCATTTTGTTTTCCTAAGGCATGATCTACTAGAACATCTGGATTTTAAATTCACTTTTTTAATCGTGAGCAAGATAAAGGATAAAATTATTAAAATGGTGTGTCCGATTTTCTGGATTCGCCTTAACAAAATTATCAAATTTTTCATCGAGTCTTTGGTCAGTATATCCCTCTTCCTTAGCGAAACGTATCAAATTAGTGGCCCTAGTCTCAAATTCAGCATATCGTTGTGCTTTAAACTTCTCAAATTTGGGCTGAATTTCCGAGATTGCTCCTCTAGTATATTGGTCTATCCAAATTTCCATCTGCTTAGTTGGAATTTTAGGAAAAAGATCCACATATTGTTTTTCATATTCGAGTACTTGGTTGATATCCAGTACCCAACTTTCATTTTTCGAACTCCATTGGTCGATAAAATGTTGACAATTTTCAATTTCAGCCGGGCTTGCAACTTTGGAGTCTACAATTAATTTTACTGTTTCTAAAGATAACCTAATCTTAAACTTAAAGATGAGCATCTCGATCTGATCAGCAGTCTGCTTTAAGTCATCCTTGAGATCGATGGGTGGAATAGCACTCACAATGATCTGCAAGAATTGAAATTATTATGGCAACTGACTTTTTCTATATCCATCAGAATGCGAACCAAGAGAGCGAGAATTATTGCGACGTGTATGAAACGCATCTTCTTCAATGTTAATAACTCACTAAAAACGGAACGACAGTTCACATTCTTATAAATGTAATAAGCTTATCAAAATGGAATTTGTACTATATAAATACGAAACTCAGCTTCTTATTGTTTCTACAATTGCATACGATTATTATCAGCATGACAGAAAAAAATTATTATTGGAGCTACAACTAGACCCCACAATTAATAATAACAAGGGGAAAATGGAAATGTGTGCAACTTGCAGATGAGAATATACACTCATAAAGCGTATATATTCTTAATATGCAACAAAAACCAAGTCAATATAGTCATATCCGTATGTCTGTTTAGATTATGTTTAGACGGTATGAGTAATTGGTATCTGCACTCAGGAAAATTTGGCATCCTAAAATTAAGTACGACCGCACTTGAATTTATACCGTATTGTTCTTAAAATTTTAAGATTTCTGTGTACTAAAATTATAAATTAAGTAAGAATAGATCTAAAATTTTAATTTTCGACTGACAGCTTTTGATATAATAGTCCGATTTTAACCAAACTTAGTCAGAATATATAAAACCATGTCAAACATAAAATCTGTGAGTCTCTTAATTAAACTGCCGCCTAAAACTCAAACTTTCAAAATGCCAGATAGCTTCAGTGTACTTAAGAAAATCAATTTTTATATAACAAAACACACGACATAGTATACGTAAATGATGCATTTAGTATTAACTTGTTTTCTCTTAAATCTAACAAAATTGTCAATTATTTACATATTTGGAGTAAAGTTTAATCACACTGTGTACACTGTTCGTTATGTTACGCTCTAGTAATCTTACTGCACCTAAGAGATTATTAAATTATATTTAATACAAAGAAGTAAACATCTGTGTAATGTCATGTTGATAAAGTACTCAAATCACACATATACACAAGATTATTAGGGGCATCGCTCTTCTCATGGTAATCTGCAATATTTTCAAAGCTCAGTCATTGGAAATACCCATCACGATGCATTTGTTTCTGCTGATTTTACTGCCACTTTTGGTACGTAAATTAACTCGATTCCAAACAAATACTTTTATTACTTACAATAATTGCAGGGATACGCAAGGCGCCTCGACGATTATGATATGAGCATAATGTTAGAGATAAAACAGATGTGTCTTAATACAAGCAATTTGACAGTACAAAATAGATTGCAAATCGATATCAAAGCAGCGCAACTAATTATGGATTATGGGGTTGCCAATCAGTCGATAATTGCAGGGTTGCCAGACTTTATCAGTCGTTCGAATGCAAAACTGTTAAATGTAACAGAATGTTGGGACGGAGCGATCCATTTGGATTTTTTAAGGACGTGTGAATTGATAGACTTTTCTGAGGCAACTGATATAGAGCGCTTGAATCAATATACGAAAGGAGCATATTCAGAACTAAGTAGACAAGCAAATAAAGATCGACAGACTCTTTATCAATCACTTCAAAATGCTCTCAGATGGAAGTTGGATGAGCTCAGTGAAGATGCCAGGCGAAGGGAGGAAGACATAATTGCAGATATCAAAAGATTTATCAATGATCCGGGAACTAATGAATTTATCTGGAAGTTTAGAATGATGTTAGGAGCAATTGAAACATATAATGACCGATTTTTATCTTTAGCTTAAAAACTTTTTGATGTCAATTTTAAAATTGAATAAGAAGACATAAAATACTTTATAAATATGTTTATTGTTAATTTTGCAGAAATAAATAATAAATAAATATATGCAGCCGATATTTGCAACTTCAAAAAATAAAATCTGAAATTTCAGGAGCACCCACATTGCGTTCTAATATTTTCAAAACAATTGAAAGCAAGATTAGCGGGACACACCTGTAAATATTGTAATCCATAAATTATGGTTTAATTTTTAAAGGCAATCCAAATAACGGATTATTATGTAGACTATTAAAAACGGTTAGTCCTTAATTTATTTGTGTTAAGGTTTTATCAAAATTTCTAAAGTGCTGTAATAGCATAAAAGGGTTTGGGCATTAGACAAATTAAACTTAATGTTACTCCATTTTGCATGGGATAAATGGGCTGGGTAATGACAACACGCCGACACACTTAAGCCCAATTACAATAACAAAAACATAGCATGGAGTCATTGAAGAGTTAGGAAAGTCTCTGACAACCCCCAAAAATAGAAAACAGAGAAGCCGAATGCCAACCTGACCGAAAATTACGGCCACAATTTATGTTTATGTGAGTTGAAAGTTGTGCGGATCCGTTGGATTTTTATTATAGTTCAAGTTCGACGTTTAAGGCTAGAACAAAGTTTTGGCTTGCATGTAAATTTACTGTTTTAGCCAACCAACTTGAGCCTTTTTATGGGCTCAAGAACTCAGAAAACACAGAAAACGAGAAAAAGCGGACAGAAAAAAAGGTAAACCAAAGCCGTTGAGATTTGTGTATGTCTGTCTCATCGCAGCGAGGCGAAACGTTGGTCAAACTTGACTGCGCTTTATGAACTAACCAAATGTAATACGAACCCTGACCCTGGACTCCTTCGCTTGACCCCTCGACCCGACTTGCAGTAACATAATTCATTTTATTATGCCCAGACTAGCCTACTTTCGGCCGCATTTGCATGCCGGGCATGTAGCAAGTGTCGCCCTGATTTGATTTCTTCGCCATATCCTCAGGGATTCGTTCGTCTAATTTATGCGTTATTTATGCAGCAATACGAGCCTCCATATTGATGAAGAGACGACGAGAACAGTGAGAAAACCATAAAAATAATTCAATTAAAATGAATAGATACAAGCAATGCTTTGATTTTGCCGACAAGTTAAGCTAAGGGCTATTAAAATGATATAAAATAATACACTGAAAAAAAGACCAACTTATAAAATCAAGAACATTCAACTTAAATATTTTGTTCTTAAAATAAGACCATTTTAAGACCAAATTAAGAAAACTAAGAATATTAATCTGAAAATTCGCAGTTCTTAAATCAAGAATTAAAAATCTTAAATTCTTTAGAAAATATAAATATGTCATATTAAATGTAGAGACAATAATGGCACCGTGGCGCTCTGGTTAGATTCGCCGCTTCAGTTTGATTAACAAGTCGAAAGATCGAAACCCGCTCTAGCCAAGGAAAAAACATATATTTTTAAATAAAAAAAATAAATCCAAGAAAAGTATAAGTTTAAAAAAAAAGTTTAAAGTTTAAAACACTTGCCTTATTTTTGGTTTGAGAATTTAAGACTGTTTGGTCATAAATTAAGAATTAAGATATTCTTAAAATCAAGATGTGTTTTCTAAATTTAAGAATTTTATGTTCTCGACGCATTTTTTAGACCAAAACTCTTAGTTCTGAGACCAAAATCTCGATTTTAGAACATTTTTTTATCAGTGTACCGAGAGAATGCTTTAAGATATTATGTTTGTAAGACATTACAAATATAAATTTTAAGGATTTTATGAAATTAGCTTTTATAGAAGCAATTGGCAATGGTATTACCATTTCGACACTCAGATGATAGAATTTGTTTTCATTACATTAATTATTCTGAATGGAACTCTTATCAGTTGCAGACTGTGAATCCAGAATCTTGATTTATTTTGAATTACACGACAATAATAAAAGTTAAGCCTAACGCTCTACATATTTCTTTAAAATTATCAAATCTTATATCTGGAATTGGTTTAAAGAAGTAAAATAAATGTTGTGAAAATAAATATAAATTTTGTACAAAGTTTTGTGGACTCAAATGAAACCATAATTTATGAATAACAATATATATGCAAGTGTGTTCCACAATTCTCGCTTTCAATTGTTTTTGAAAACAATCGAACAAAATGTGGGTGTTCCTGAATGTTTAGAGATTTTATTTTTTGAAGTTACAAATATACTTATTATTGATTTCTTCAAAAATACTACTTTAACAATAAACATATATATATACTACTTTAACAATAAACATATATATATATATATATATATATATATATATATATATATATATATATGTCTTCTTATTCAATTTTAAAACTAATTCTAATCTTGCAACAAATATTTAATTGTTAGATATCAACCACAAGTTTTTGAGTATTTTAACACTTTTATAACACTCTCGACAATTAAGATAAACCTCTTTATCAAAATCAATCATTATATGTTTCAATTGCTGCTAACGTCATTCTAAATTTGCAGATAGTTCTATAGTCCCCGGAACATTGATAAATCTTTAGATATTTAGACACATCCGATTTATCCCTAACATTAGGCTCAAATAATCAGCAAGCAATTATTCTAAGTAATAAAACTATTTGTTTGTAATCGTGTTAATTTAAGTACCAAAAGTGACCGAAAAATCAGCAGAAAGAAATGCATAAATGGGTAATTCCAATGACTGAGCTTTGTAATCATTGTAGCTTACTATGTGTAGAGCGATGCCCCTTATAATCTTGTATATATGTATACTTATATACACATTTGACTTGATTACTTTATCAACATCGCGTTACACAGATGTTTTCTTCTTTGTATTAAATATTATATATTAACCTATTAGGTGCAGTACTGTGATTAAAATTTTTGAATATTTTGTTAGATTCAAGAAAAAAGTATTTCCCGGGCTCTATTATTGTAAGCCCGTTGATATTATTTGATTTGACTTTTTATTAATTTTCAATTTTGGCATCCAGAGAAGATATCAAATTATTAAATGAAACGAACCGGGCAGTTATGTCGACTGCCTGAGCAAACCGATCGTATACTTCTTCGAGAGAATTGTCAGTATATCCAGATTCTTTGGCCACACGAATCATTTCGGTGGCCCTCGTCTCAAATTCAGCATAACGATCAATAAGAATATCCTTGAATTTAAGCATTTTGTCGAAGAGAACATGCATAACTGCAGGACTCTCAAGTTGTTTAGGTCGAGGTTTAGACAGGAGACTTAACAATTCTTGTCTAAATATTTCCGTTTGATCGACATCGTATAAACTTTCATTTCGAGAACGCCAATTATCAACAAAATTTTGCCACTTTTCAGTTTCCTGTGGATCAACCATATTGTTATCCGCAATAATTTTGGATATGGATAGGATTTGCCTAATTAAGTCCTGATTGATCAGCATTTGAATCTGTTTAGAAGCCTGTTTCAAGTCATCCTTGAGATTCGAAATTGGGATAGCATTCACAATTATCTGCAAGTACTTCCAATAGTTATTATGACACATTCCCTAATATAAGTCCTTTAGAATACGAACCAAAACAGCGAGACTGACTGTGACGTGTATAAAACGCATTCTTATTAATCTGAATAACGCACTAGAATCGAAACGTCATTCGATCGTCTTTTATACGATTTGAATAGCTTATTAAAAATAGCTATAAAAAAACAATCGTAAACTTATATATTCGGACTTATCAGCATGCAATTGTTTCTATCAGAAATTCTACAATTGCGTCGTGAAGTCTCGAAGGGTATCAAAGAGCAAATCTTAAACACGATCAGTGTTGCCAATTCGTGAAGGCCTTAAAAATTAAAAAAAAAATAGCTTTAAAATAGCTAAAGAAAATTTAGGAAAAGCAAGGAAGTCTGATGAAAATCTACTATTTAGTTGATTTTATACCCTGCGTTCACTGAAAATAGATAAAAAGTGTATAATGGCTTTGTGCAAATGTATAAATCCGACAATTCTAAATGAGTATTAAGAATCGAATCGAATTAGCCCTGGCCATCTGTCAGTCAGCTTCTATAAAAACCAAGAACAATTTTAAAGTGTATAAAAAATAAATTCTTACAACTGTATACAAATTGTATAATACAATCAATTATCTAGTTTAAAATTTGTGAATATTTTGAAGTAGTTTTTCAACTTTAAAAAAGCTAGAAATTTCGCCAGCCGCCACACAAACACACAACTCAACTTCCCGCGATTGACATTCGAAAAACTCTAGATTGGACGGGAAAAAAAACTAAGTTGCCAACACCAGACACGATTGCAACAGTTTTATTGCATACCATAAAATGTATTTCTTAGTTGGGCTGGAAACCCGGCAGTAGTGCAATACCGGGTCAACCCATGACAGAGTTGGAGCAAGCTCCTAGAACTCCATCTGTTTCCAAAAATCAGTTTAACATTTGTTGTTCTCCAATGGAGAAACTATCAGATGTTAAGCTGATAAGAACAGATACTACACATGATCTTAGCCAAAAAGGCCGAGAAGCGATAACTTAAAATGTGTCAATACCCATTACTCTATTCGTCGACAGTCATAACCTTTTGGGAATTATAAGGAAAACGTGTTTGTAAATTGAGCACATGCATGTTTACAGTGTCTACTTTAGGGTTGCTTACATAAGAGTAGCCTACTTTAGGGTGCATCTTAATGAACCTTGACCTTATAATTCCCAAACAGTTTTGGTCTGTCTTCATGTAAACTCTATATGGATTGGGGTGCATCTTCACTCTGGCTTCTCTTCAGTTGTCGAATAAATCTTTCGCCTTTTACTAAAGATTTCCGTGGAGAGGAGCACTCTAATGAGTCTAAATTGAATTTTTAGTTTTGAGCCCGGCAGCGATTGTTGCCTGGGCCATTTTGAAATACATTATAATTACATATAATTAGAACAAACGAATATGCTTACGGTAATATATTAAAAAAGAGTTTTGGATTATTATGTTGCGACAAAAACCCACTTTGAAACTAGATTTTTTTAATTCGAAATTTTGACATTCATACAACGTTTTTGCATTAATTTTATTTTATTATTATTTAATTGTTGTAATTTTAATCGGTTTCAAATGGTCATATTGTTAGATAGACTTTAGTGCTAAAACCTCGCCCTTCAGATCAGAGATCTAACGGGTTTTCGCTTTTTAGTTATTTTATATTTTCATATTGATCTGATTGGGTTTTTCTGGGTTTTCCCCAATCCTTGCAAGAAATGTTGGATCAATTATTAATTTTGTATACCCCAGACTTAATCATATTTTAAATTTTATTTTTATTATTTTAAATTTATTATTAATTAAATTGTTATTTTTATTATAATTTTTGTTTAATTTGTATTTTAATTTTTTGTTTTACACTTAATTTTCCTTTCGCCGACTGCTTTTAGCCGTGAATAAATAAATAAATAAATAAATATAAAAAAAAAATATTTGCACAAAATATAAGTATGTATATACATATTTATAAGTATGCTCATATTTACTTCAATTTAACGATTCAAATTATTCTGCAAATTTTATTAAGAATCTTAGTACCACAAAATAGACAGATTATTTATAAACTCGACATACAAACTTACCGGGTATTCTCACTGATGCAAAATTTTAAAATAAGTCGTTATTTGTGATAAAAAAAATGTAACTTTTTAAATATCCGCATGTACTGCAATCAGTATTCAGAACAACTGTTCCTTAGTGCAATAAATTAAAATATGTATGTATGTAAATGTATGTCAAAATTTTGACAAAATTGATCTGACATAGCAATGATATTGCTGAAACAATTAAAAAAATGTATTACAAATTAATTCAATACGAAATATTCAACGAGATCTTTGTTCATTTATACAACTACAAAATTTTAATACATTTTATTCGAATTTTTAATCAAGTTAAACTTTAAAAAAATTTAAAAATAATTATTTTATTAAGAGATAAAAATTTTGCTAGTTATCTTCTTGTTAATTATAAAATGTTAAAACGTGTAGAAAAAAAACGAACATACTTCACTGAGTGCAAACATATTTCAAACAAAGTATAAAGATTTCCCTTAAGTATATAATAACAATTGTTATGAAATGTATTTAAATATGAGCCCTCTCGGGCTTCCAAAAATTGCCGTAGTGGACGGTATTTCACGTCCCCATGGCGGGGTATTGGTTAAAGTTTTCAACTAGCAATAATCGCACCTCAGTAGAACTTCATTGGTTACGATATCGCCTCTGCGCAAAGATAACCAAACACTGATATTCAAAAACGTTTCCTTGCAGCAAACACTAAAACTAGTTGCGAATTGTAAGCATTCGATTTACAATCAAAATATAACATACTTTTGGGCTACCTTTCACAGTTTCTTACTGGCGAGTATAAGGTAATGCAGGTAAGAATAATAAGATTAAGGGATGAAGTAAAGAAATAGATGTTGCAGCTGCATATTTATTGTTGTCATAAAATTAAGCTCCGATTTTCTATTATGCATCTTTATTATAGCTGAGAGATTTTATGAAGTTGACATTTCTATGCATTTAAGGCCGAACTAAATACATATCATTCAGTAAGTTAACTGAGACAGTAAATATGCATTGGGAAAAACTATGCATATTTATTTAATTCAGAAAATAGTAGAATTCTCTAACATATATTGGTTCTTTAAGGATAATGGAATGCCTTTATATGGAAGGTAATTCTTATCTGTAATGTTTGAAATATAATTAAAATAAAAATTATAGTTAAATTTTATATTTATTGAAAAAAATTATAAATAAATGTTATGCATACATAGTGCATAGAAGAATTCGCCGGATATCAATAATTCCATGTTACTCTAGCTGTTTTTTCTTCACATAGATTTATTTAATTGAAAACTTCATTCATAACTTTTATATTTGGTTCCAGCTTAATTCAAATGAGTGTTATTTCACTATTTTTGCACTGTGACTTTATTAATTTAACTAAAATTAAAAATAAACAATTCCAAATTTTGTAAAGCATACTAATCCATTAATTGTTACTAGAACGAACTTAAAAAAAATTCATTTAATTTTATGATGCATTACATCTTTTTAGTTATGATAGCAAATGATTTAATACTTAAGATCTTTATTAGTTATCAGACATAAGAGACACTTAAATAGATTATACTACTTATGACGCCCATTAAACCCTTAGTTATTATAAATATGCATAAAGAGACCCCAATAATAATTGCTTTTAGCTGTGTCATTAGCAATTTGAGTATCCTTTTTGGGGTTATTTAACTATGCACATATTTTCCCCAAAAATCGTCGCACACAGATAACGTTAAAACAACTGTCAGTCCATTATCTGAAATTATCTTCAAATTGCCGACAAAGTGTCGTACTCTCAGCAATTTAGCCTGCAAAGCAATTTACTTCAACAAAATAGTTTTCATCCCCCCGTCGACGCGTCAACCCCAACCCCAACCCCATTTAGCCATCTAATGCTCATTAACTATTATCATTGTCAAATTTCGTTGCATATTTATGGAAGTTGAAAGCGTTGATTAAAATTCCCAATGCTTGAACAATCTAATGAAATTAATGAAAAATTCATGCAACGCGAAAAAGAGGGAAGACAACACGGCAGCTGAAAACTGTTTACAATATTGAAGAATTGAAGAAATGAGGAAGGGCCAAAGTATGTGCCTCGGGTCGCCTACTCTAAAATGCTAAATAGCCACTTTTGCGGCAACATTTTTTTCTATTCTATTTATTTTTTGCTCGTGCTTTGTCATAAAAGATTGAACAACTTGTAGGCAAAGGCCAAGTGCTCAAGCTAACCCCCTGCTCTGAAAATCCAGCGTCCTCAAACTTAAAGTCAAGAGTGTCAAAGGCAGAAACCCAACGGCCCCAAAGAACACTCGGGCACAAAGACAGCGAATACCGGAAATCCGTTTCATGACAAATGCGTCACATTGTCGTGCCGGAGTGTTAAGGACGGTGACGACAACGGGAGGGACAAAGGGAACGACGAATAAGCCGGCAAACAGGCAATGAAATTCCTTCAATGAAGCAACTGCACGTGACTCGCTGGCAGAGAGAACCAAAAAGAGAGAGCACACTGCCTTCGACATTGACATTGACGGAGACACACAAAAAGAAAGAGAAAGACAGAAAATGAGCGATTTCTGCGCCTGCGTATAATAACCCGGCAATCTCGACGTGCCGGCAGCTCAACTCCGGCGGAACTTTGGCATTTTAATGAGAAATCCATATTTATGTTGTTTGTTTTGCCAAAAAATAAAAATAAAAACAACAACAACAAGAGAGAGCAAAAATTTGTTGTTGTGCCAAAATGGTTGCAAGGCAGCATATGCGGCGAAAAGTGAAATTACTTTATACAGTGAGCGCAATGGGGAAAGAGAGATCCAAAAGACTCGAGTAGCGGCATTTTGTAATCATTTTTAATGGGCTGCGTCTGGAGGCGCCATATGGCTGTAATACTTATGATAGTCCAGAAATTACACGTAAGAACAGCACAAATAACCAAATATTTGAAAATTGTAAACATTTTCATTACGACTCTGGTCTAAAACGGATACCGACCATATCAAAGCATATCGGTAGAGACCAAAAATATTTGCGCTTATCATTTATCATATCATTATTATGTATGATTAGAAGTTCTTACAACAAATTATAAAATAACCAAACTTATAAAACAAACTGAATTATTTATTATTCATTGATGAATTTTGTAACATTCTTCACATTTGTTGTATGTAGAAAATACTTTAAAGAACAATAAAAGTTTATTGAAATTGAAAATGTTTAATAAATCATTACGAAAAAGATATAAATTCAGTTTATTTAGAAATTAAATTGAACAAAATTTTAATATGCCTGCATACTGCACATATGAAAATTAGCATAATTTCCGCATTTTTTTTGTCATTTACAAAATTAAAAAACAAATTATACAAACAGTTAAATAAAATCCAAATTTTCGGAGATATTAAAAGTAAATTAAATTAAAACAATTTAATATAAATAAATATTAAAATTATTTACGGTGTTCTTTTTTTCTTATTTTAAAAATATTTTATAGATTTTTACAAATATTACATATTTACAAAATATATTAATATTTTCTTATTTTAAAAATATTTTATAGATTTTTACAAATATTACATATTTACAAAATATATTAATATTTAAAACTTTCCAAAATGTTAATTGAATGGTTAAATAAAGCCAGAAATTAGACCTACGATTACCAGCTCATGCTAGTATTTGATTAGAGTATTCGGAGTCGTATTTGTACTCAAATTTGTTTTTATATCTCTTTTTTTCCAAGAAATAAATGGACTTTTAACTATGCCACGTCGGCGCCGTGTCACAATAGAGTCATAACGCCATCATTCCGACAAAAGCCATAAAAATAGCGGCTTAAATAGCAACAGCATGTCTAGCATTTTACCAAGGGTAGTGCTCCCCCAATCTCGGGCTCCCAGAGACCAGAGCCCGGAGACGTCATGACGTCGCGTTTGCCACACAAAAAGCGTCCACTTCACACTTTTTGCTCTGGCACTTTTTTGCCAGCTTTAATAAACGGGCAACAAACTCGGCAAAAATTTTATGCTTTTATTGTGCAAATAAAAACACGCGGAAACTACTTAATCAAGTTCCATTCGTAGACGGGACCCAGACCCACATAGATACATGCCTTAACTCCGGCTCCAACTCCGGTTTTGACTCCGGCATGCGGAAGCGCCGTTTTTGTATGCAACAGAAAGCAAAAACAAAGCCCGGCTAACAGCAACAGCAGCAGCAAACTTTTCCGACGAGGTCTGCTTTCTTTTTTGTGATTGTAAGTGCAAAAACAACAAATAAAACACACAATAAAAAAAATTAACATGGGAATGCTGAAAGCTGAGACAACATACAAGCCAAAACCAACAGAGAAAGCTAAAGAAAACGACTTACAAATGCTCTGCAGCTATTAAAGTTGAAAATTTAGTTCAATTCGAATTGATATAATAATCTGTTTATTTTATGTGTTCAAAAAAGCAAAAATTATGAGAAGATTGAATGGATAAAAATGTAGAAAAACACAATCCTCCTTAAATATTATAAGAAGTCAACACTTATCTCAGAAAACTCTCTTGTTATCACTATTTTCATTATTTAAAGGGGCTATCAAGTCTCTCAAGTAAAATACATGCTGAAGCCTTGCGACCCGACTTTCTTTTTGCTAAATAGATCAATTGATATCTTATCTAAACTAATATATACTATACATCTCCCCGATATGTGTCCTCGATTTTCAAAACAGTGAGTGATCTGATTTCTTTGAGTATAAATCTGAATTTGAGTCTATTAACTGCATAAATTACCTGTTATGCAGTATATAGTTAGTTTACATTTACGTTTAAGCTAAATTCAAATTCTTTTACATTTTTTCACCCTGTTGCATATCTATTGACACGTTTTATACACCCGATTAAGCAATTAAGTTAACCGCATACTGCACTCTGGCTGTGTGCCCTAAAAGAATATTTCTATCTTCAAGTTGAGCTCAAATTTATGACAGCAATTAGCGGGCCAAAGGGGCGTTTCTTGGGGGAAGTACAAGTAGGGCTAGAAAACTCTTCAATTAATTTGTTGAGCTGCTCAGACAACAAAACGCGCGCATCAATCAAGACCTAGTCAAAGAGAGACTAAAACCTTCATTTTTGGGTGTGAAAAATCGACAAATGGACAAGAGTTGGAGGACAAATAGGAAAATGGGAAAATAAGTAAGCAGAAAAAGGAAACGCGTTAAATGCTGCCCAGTTTCGGTCGCGTGCCGCAACGACAGCTCGTAAATAAACGTCTTCTTTTTAATTACCGCACTCAAGTTGAATTTTAAATGCCATCAAACTTGACTATTGGCCAAAATAAAAATGAAAATGTGGCAAGACCTATGTAGGGAATTCATTCACTTACCTGTATCGTTTCCGTTGCGGAATATTTCCGATTATAGTCAACATGATGAAGGTTCGGCATACTGGCTCACTGGTTCACTGATAATGGCAACGGATAAGGGCCTTTTAACACGTGTCCTTGTCGTCCTTGTCGCTGTTGTGGGGGTTGCTCGAGATATGTCACTTTATGATACATTTGTGTTAATTTTTGTCGTCCTCACCCCTCAGAATGGTTTAATTTGACTGCAAAGAGAGCGAAGTCGAAAAGGAAAATATACAAAAAGTATATTCAAGCTGAAGCTCAAGTTGAAAAAAGTGTAAATTACTTTCCCCAGCCAACCCTTAGGGCTTGTTTACCCATGTCGATATTGTTAATACGCCACGTGTAACCCAGCGAACTGTTTGTTTGCAATAGAGAACGAACGAGAAGAAGATAGAAAGAGAGTATATAGCGCTGTTGGGATTGCCGGATTTATTACCAAGTTTACGCTACGTGCTTTGACTAAATTTACAAGCTGAATACACACACAATAAGCAATATAAGAGCACAAGAAAATCTGAAAACTTTGATGCTTAGTTGATTAAAAGTGTTTAATAGGGGCAAAAAATATCTAATAAGACTTAATGCAGTTGAAAGATAAGCCATTATAATTATTTTCGGGAAATACAATCGATAGGATTGCTAATCCCGTTTTTTTCATATATATAATTTGTATGTATAATTCTTAGTTCATTATTATATTATTATATTATATTCATTATAAATATAAAATAATGTAAAGTTTTAAATTACATTATTTTATTGTGACATTTCAAGACACATTGTTTCCCCTCGTTTGTCTGCAATTAACTATCTACTTAGGCATTCAATATCACGTGCTAGGCACTGTGACTAACTAATTAGGCACAAGTTTGTATGTTGCGACCTGCATATCAACAACTTGTACTGACAAAGAATAAAGAGGGTGAAAACTCTTAAGCTCCGTTCTGGCCGCTTAAAGCGGAAAAGGAAATATGCAATTGCCTGTTTGACAGGGCTAATTGACTTTTGTAGCTGTCATAAATGTTGACACACATAAAATGGATCTACAGGACGTGCAACAGCTGTCAAATGCGAGGCAATTTTGAACGCTTATTAAGTTTAATGTGTAGACCATTTTACAATCCAAAATACGACTAACACCAACTATAAGAAATAATCGTAAAACCCATATTAACTGAGGCCACATCAAGTTGAACCCATTAACTGCTTGGGTGGCATATTCAGCAATCATTTTAACAATATGTGCTTAGTTACAATTCATTGATTCTCAAGGGACAGAAACCTTGCAATAATTTAGTTCAAGACGGCGGAGGTCTATCCAAATGAGTTTTGAAAATTATAACTAGTCGGAAAGGCTATAGTCGAGCTCCCGACTATAGGATACCCGTTACTTCTTTGAATATATATAAAGTATTTTCCGAATTTTAGATTCTAAAGACATAAAAACGCTAAGTTTATAATGATAACTGCAAACAAAGTTAACCCCATAAACGTACTTTAATGTAATAACTACCCGAAAAAATATTCGACAAAACATTTATTTTATATTCAATATTCCTAAAATATAGAAAAGGGCAAGCGCCCTAATTGTTACAATGACCACGATATGATATAGTGAACCTATTAAAACCAAATTCATTCAGGACGTATAAGACAAAATAATATTCATAATCAGCGAGTGATTGACAGAACCTGCAGAAACTCCAGAAACTCTCCAGATTGGCAAATCTCCAGAAACAACAATAATTTTCACCCTAATCCTTAATTATCGACCAATTCTTTCTATGGCAGATATATAATATAGTAGACCTATCTTAACCAATTTTGGTCAGGATGTATAAAACCAACTTATATGCATATTCTGTAAAATCGGTTAAGATATCGTAATAAACAAAAAAATTGTTCATACTAAAACTTGATATTCGACAAATCGGTTCTATTGCAGCTATTAATATAGTGGACCGATCTTAACCAATTTTGGTTAGGGTGTAAGGAACGAACTATAATGCATATTCTGTCAGTTTTTCATACTACAACTTGATTATCGACGGATAGATCGTATGGCAGCTATATGATATAGTCGACCGATTTTAATCAATTTTGGTCGGGATATATAAAATTAACCATAATGCATATTCTATCAGTTTGGTTGAGATATCTCGGAAAACAAAAAAGTTTTTCATACTAAAACTTGATTTTCGACCGATCGTTCATATGGCAGCTATATGATATAGTGGTCCGATCGAAAATTTAAAACTAACTTGATCTGCGTGGGATTTATAGAAGTCTGTGTACCAAATTTGGTTGCTCTATCACACGGACGGACAGACGGACGGACAGACGGACGGACTGACAGACGAACAGACGGACATGGCTATATCGACTCGGCTGTTGATGCTGATCAAGAATATATATACTTCATAGGGTCTGCCACATTTGCACGAATACAATATACCCTTTTACTTAATTTTTAAGTAACGGGTATAACAAGAAGTACCATATTATAACCCCTTAACGAGGCATCGATCTAATGATGAGAACGTGCATATATTTAATATTAAATATCGTGACGAAAGATATTTCACTAATTAAATTATATACTTATAACCAAAATCTTATGTAATTTTTCCGGGATAAATTGTTTAAACATTTTATTTATTATTTTTTATGGGTAAAACCTTCCTGATACATTGACGGTGTTCATATTTTTACTTTTATTATATTCATGACTGTTGTCCTTTAGCATGACAGGTTAGGAAACGAGCCCCAGTTTTTCGAACTGAAAAGTTATACATATTTGTGGCACGTCAGCGACTCTTATAAAAGACACACGGGACCACCAATACCTTTGTAATTTGGCTAAATAGATTAAGCAATTAAAGGCCGATTTTTCAATGTAATTGAAAAATTTTTGTACACGTTTGCAGCAATGTCATTCAGGTCAAAAATCAAATACAATAGTGATAAATTATTAGCAAGCATCATATAAAGCGTTTACATTATCGATATTACCATCGACGTTTCTGCAGCTCCACTTCATGCTCAGCACTTTCGTTATCAAATCATTATTTTCATTCCATTTATTAAAAACTGGCCCGGCAACGAGAATCGCCAGGCACGACTAAAAATTTAATTTAGACTCATTAGAGTGCTCCTCTCCACGGAAATCTTTAGTAAAAGGCGAAAGATTTATTCGACAACTGAAGAGAAGCCAGAGTGAAGATGCACCATAAGCCATATACATTTTACCTGAAGACAGACCAAAACTGTTTGGGAATTATAAGGTCAAGGTTCATTAAGATGCACCCTAAAGTAGGCTACTCTTATGTAAGCAACCCTAAAGTAGACACTGTAAACATGCATGTGCTCAATTTACAAACACGTTTTCCTTATAATTCCCAAAAGGTTATGAAGGTTACGAATAGAGTAATGGGTATTGACACATTTTAAGTTATCGCTTCTCGGCCTTTTTGGCTAAGATCATGTGTAGCTTAACATCTGATAGTTTCTCCATTGGGGGACAACAAATGTTAAACTAATTTTTGGAAACAGATGGAGTTCTAGGAGCTTGCTCCACCTCTATCATGGGTTGACCCGGTATTGTACTACTGCCGGGATTCCAGCCCAACTAAGAAATACATTTTAGTGAATTCGATAAAGAAGTTGGTATTGCAAGCATGTCAAAGAACAAATGCTGATAGCCCCACATATTGACATTTTTAATCAAACTCGTACGCAATTGAAGAGAATCTCCCAGAGAGAATTGCATGCTGATAAGTCCGAATTTATATATTAATTAATAATTATAGCATTCTTAATATGCTAATCAAATCGTATATAAGACGGTCGATTGGCGTTTTGTGTTTAGTGCATTATTAAACTCAATTAAAATGTGTTTCTTACCCGTCGAAGTTGGACTCGCTCTTTAGGTTCGTACCCTGAAGAGCATAGAATACGGAAAGCATCATAATCCTTGAACTACTTACAGATCATTGTGAGTGCTGCTCCAACTAGGAATCTCAAGGATGACTTGAAGCAGACTGCGGAACAGACGGAGTTGCTGATCAATCAGGAGAGGATTAGGGCAACCTTTACCATGGCCAAATCAATTGTGGACAGCAAGGTGGCAAGTCGAGGCGAAATTTAAAAGTGGCAAAATTTTATTGATCAATGGGGCTCTCGAAATTACACCCGATTTGACGAAAATATAGAACAATTGTCAAATATCTTGCCTAACGTTCCACTTACAGAACTTAACAGTCGGATGGATCAATATACAAGAGAAGTCCATTCCGAATTAGAATCCAAATTCAAGGAACTGAAAGCAGATCAATATGCTGCATTTGAGACAAAGGCCACCGAAATAATACGTGTGGGAAAGGAAGCGAGACATACCGACAATTCCCTTGATAAAGTATACGATAATTTTGTTCAGGCGAATCGATATAATCGGGAACGCTTTTTTAATAATGTACGCTTTTTTAATAATGTGCTGTCCTATCTAAATGGCAAAGACTTTAATTATTATAATAATATCAAATCTGTATAGCTGAGACCGAACTCAATAAACTCGAATAAAACAACAATAATAAAATAAAATTTCAGAATTTAAATCTTCTGATCTGCATAGTTTTTGAGTTTTTAAGGTACCTTGTATACCCTGTACCCAAGGGATGCCAAGAGGTAGATTGACTAATTACAGAAAAAAGTAACTAAATTCATTAAACGGATGCTACTGGTTTGATAAATGTGATGCAACTTTCTTTTACTTATTATTTTTGAGTAATTTTAATAGGTGAAGATAAAATAATTCGAATTATCAATGAATTGAATCAATGCATTAATAGATCATCTTCGTCTCTTTTGCAATTTACTAGAGTTCTTTGTTTGTTTATTATATTTTTCCGTTGTATAAATTATTTCATACAAACACGAAGCAAAAATTTAAATGAGTCCTAATAATGGCTATAAATAAAATTCATAAATAAACCCAACAATTAAAATTCACATTCTTATTTCTTCTATAACATATTCGAAAACTTATACGGAAAAACGATAAATCCGTCAAAATTTCTAGATTATCTTTTTAGTTTTAGTATTCGTTCTCGTGAGACAATCATTAAATTTTATGACTGTAACTTACCAGAATAATATTTGTATGACTTTTCTCTTGACTTGGCATGGTGGTTGGAATCGAAGCGAGTTATTATCAAACTGACCACCAATTTTCCTAATGAATCAAAATTTCAATGTTATCATTGCAGACGTTTAAAATCTAATTTTTTCAGCTGCTATTTATCTGTAGAAAAAACACTTGAGTTCTCATATTTTCAATAGTTACAGCCTGTATACACCCTTCAATTTACAGAGAATATCGAGTCATAGTCTTGATTAGCTTAAAATTAATGATGTATTTCATTTAGAGGCGCTGAAAGTTTCCAACTTTAATAAATTTGAGATAAGTTGTATCCCCAAGCATATCACTAATTAAATTCAACAACAACAACCGTAACAATAAGAAGAAGAAGTACATGAAGATGAAGATGAGAGGAAGGAGATTGAAGTACTACTAAAAACAACAGCAACTCATTTTGTACCCTGCGGGACACCAGCCAAGTTGGCTTATACAATGGGAGGTCCCTTTGCTCCCCATATGTTGTATGACCAAAATTTATTAGCTGCTTATGTATATGTATATGTGTGTGTGTGAGGGAATGGTCAGAAATTTGGTCTGTGTTTGTACGTGGTAAGCACATGTTAATCTCAAATCACAATGGGGCCATAAGCAAGCCCATTAAATTGACTGGACCATTCGCTGGATATAAATTAAATGGTTTAATAATTGAGTTAGTGCAACTTCGGGCTAATACGTGTTGACCCAAGGCGCTTAAAGTTGTTGTTCTTGTAAGTCTTGTATGCAAATTGTGTGGTATCAATCGAACTGCAACTGATTTAAGAGTCGTGCCACGCACTGACGCAGGACGCAGCAGACAGAAGTCTCACGCTCCAATGAAGGGTCAGCACTTGGCCAATGCAAGTAAACTTCCGTCAAGTGGCATGCGGCATGTGGCAAGTGGCATGTGGCAGTTGGCTAAAAAAGCCAACTGCATACATAGCTAGCAAGTAAGCAGTCATAAATTATGCAGCGACATAGTCAAAGGACAACAACGACGCCAACAAAAGCAGCAAGGACATGCACATGCAAATGCCAAGCCATTGCCCTGCTTGCTCCCCTCCCTCTCTCCCATTCTCCCTCTTTCTCTCTCTCCTTATTCTCTATTAACTCTACAGAATACTCCAAATGGCTCAGCAGTTCATAAGCACAAGTGCGGGGGCGTAAGGAGACACTGCAATGCAATGCAGCAGTTGCAAATTATGACAAACTGTACTACAAAGTAGTTTCTAACTCTAGGATTCTCTGTTGCTGTACTTGCGGATCACTGCACACAATGTTTTAAAAAAAAGTCTGCCAAGATAGCACAACAATTATGGGAAAATTGGTACATGACTTTAAAGTGATGCCGCAAAAGAAATAACTTCTGAAATTTATAATAATGAAACCGATGATGAAGAGAAAATTGATTAATTTAATTAACCTCGAATAAAAATAGTCGAGAGAGAGAAAAAAAATTAAAAAAGAATTTAAACATAATAAGAATGTAAAATTAAATTGTAAATTATATTATAATTAATTTTATTGTATAACTCAAAATATAAAAAAATTAAGTTGAATTAAAGTTAATAAGCTCTGTTTAATTTTATTTTTTAACTAACCAAATTTATAAGAAGCTTAAATTGTATTTAATAACATTTTTTTCAGTGATTTATAAACGTTTTTTTAACTATTAGCTATTCAATTAAAATTCTATCAAAAAAATATCATTAAGTTTATGAACTTGTAATTCTCACTAATCTCTCGATGTGTGGCACTTGCGAAGCGAACGATAATCCGATTATTTTTAATGAAATGTAGTAAAGCGGATAATCGGATTATTATCATGCATACAAAATTTCAAATTTAAGAACAAGCAATTCAGTAAATAACATAGATTTGTTGAAAAAACATTCTACAATTCAATAAATAAAATGTATTTAATATCATTTTCTTATACGAAAGAAATTCAAAGTTGCATTATTTGATAGCCATAATAGGGAATATAGTACTTGAAACTTATTTAACTCATTGTAGTCTAAATGCTTATATTCTGCAGTTTGCCGTAATGCCAGCTGGAAAACAACCACTTTTTATCCAAGCTCACATCGCACAGAAACTTGGCACAAACTTTATAAGAAACTATGCGACAGACTTAAGGCAAAAACTTGTACCCCAAGTTGAAGCTACAACTTGAAGCCCAACAGGTTAAGTACAACCAAATTCCGACTTTCACAGACAGCTGCCAGCTAATTGCAGCAGTAACAACAACAACTATTTATAGAAACAACAGAAACAACTGCTTATAGTTATGACAATTTACAGCACCCTTTCTTCATCCTGAACGTTGTCGTCCCTTGATAATGTTCAGGGACATTAACTTGGCCCATTGTTGTTGGGCAACAACAGACGAGAAATTTTTGTGCGAGAAAAGCTTAATGAAGTTTACAGTTACTGTGCTGCAATTTAATTAGATTAAATGAAGTTCTGAGCTCAGTCACTACAACAACAACAATAACAGAAAATTGTTAACTTTTGACAAGTTCAAGCCATTTGTCAGCCGCAGTCATCGCCACAGCCGCCAAAAACTTTGCCAAATGCCAACAAATCTAAAAATATAAATGAAAAAGAAACGGAAAAATACGAAAAAATCAATAAATAAGACAGGGGCACTCTTGACTAAGCTCAATGCGAAAGCGTAAACCCAACAACAACAACAACTGAAACCGAAATATCAACAACAACAACCAGAGAAGAAAGCGAAAGACGACCGTAACAACAATAAAAATTTATTGTTATCCTCAAAAACAAGTGAAACAATCAGCAATAAACTCAGCAATACGTATTTTATAAGAAATGCTGATTATTTGATGCTCTATCTTTATTTTAAAAAAAATTAAGAACTAGGGATCCTGAAAAAGTCTTCAAAATTCACTATCATTTAGTAGAGAATTTAACAAATTTTCAGAAAAAAATACTGGATAATATCAATAACCACGTTAAAAATGTACTAAAGTTATCATGCATAAGTGTATATAAAATTTTTAATAAGCAGTGTAGAAATAAAAAAAATATAAATTCAACTCAATTAAAGGTAAAAATAATAAAAAAAAAAATGTAATTTTACAAGCTTAATCGTAATATCAAAAAATATAATTCAATAAAAATTAATCTTATTTAAGATACAAAAACCGAAACATTTTTCCGGTACTGTTTCCGTAGATTTTTTCAAAATTATCAAATATATAAATTTGCATTATGTTAAAAAATTTCGATTTAAGTAAGGCTTATTACGGAAAGATACATACGTTCGTTTTAGATTTAATCCCATTGTTTCGGATTTAATCCCATTTTTATAATTTTTATATGACAGTTAGGTGTAAGTTACGTTTCAATCTTAATGAATAAATATATCTTGATGATAGGAAATCGAGTTCAAAAGAAAAAAATAATATTTCTTCTTCATCCACATGTTCTTGTTAATTGTTAAATCATTATTATATTGACATAGTGTAAAATAAACGCGATTTAAAAGGAGAAATAAATGAAATGATATATACTATTGAATATATTTTATGTACAATTTTTGACAGCAGAATCTTTAAATATCATCACGAAATCATATTACCCTTCATCTTAGAGAGTGTTAAAAGCACAAATAGAATGAAAATCAGCAGATATCAGCGGTGTGAGTCAAGTTATTTAAGCGTAGAATACTTTTAGGCCGCGAAATGCGTGCAAATACTTCTTGAACAGCGTTTTTTCATAAGCCTGAAAAGGACTTAACGCGGCTGTTTGGGTGTATTAAGCTGCGGCACAGAAATTGCCGGCTAGGCAGTTTAAGCCTGGATATTACAATTTTTGCCAGCTGCGATTTTCAATTCAAAAGAAAAACAATAACAAACAAGGATAAAAACACGGTGCCATAAAGGTAAAAATAAAAAGGACAGCACCCTAAACAAGTATTCGGCTTGAACTGAAAGGAAAACACTTGAAATTTGAAGTGGATGCGGAACACGAGTTGGCCATGTTACCCACTTGTTTACGCTTGTAGTTTTCAATTGAATTTTTGGCCCCATCGAACATTTACTAACGAGTGGGAAAGAGATTGATATTTTCTCAGCGAGAGAGGGAGGAGGGAGAGGGCGAAGCAACAATTTGACAAAGCAACAAATTATGCTCACTGTGCAGACGCTGCAACAAATCTAATAAAAAATTAACAAACCCAAAAACTGAATCCAGACTCGTATATGGCCACTTGCACCGCTGGCTACACGGTTACCTGGTCAAACAGACGACACAGGACACCCTCTGTCCATGAATTGCTTTGCACAGAGGACCAAAATCGAAAAGCGCGCAAAATGCAGGCCAAATGGGGTTACAAAATAGCGACTTCAATTCCCAGTGGATATTCAAAAGAGACGCACAGTGACAACACAAGTATTACAAATTATAAAATTATTTTTTAATATTTTTCTGAGTTTTCCAATTAAATCATACAATTTGCATTGCATATATACTTGCAACAAAAGCAAAAACCAAAACCGGTACAGTACCCTAATAAATTGTTTATTTTTATTTTATTTTATTTATTTAACGTATTTTATTTATTTAATTTAATTAGAAATAAAATTATAAAACTAAAATGTAAAATTAAAAATTAAATTATATTATAATACATTTTAATTTATAGTTGAAAATATAGTAAACAATTTAAGTTTAAGCTGAGAGTATTCAAAAATGTATTAATTGATCCAACATTTTTTGCAAAACCCAGAAAAATCCAATCAGATCAAAGAGTTTTATTTTTTAGGTTTTATTAAATGCATAACTATACAATCTATATTAACAACAAATTTAGTGAATCTTTCGTGAAAGCTACTATATAAAATTAAAATATAAAAATTATTTCAGCTTCCTATTTACTTTTGATATAAATGTTATTGGTTAAAATAAATATATATTATTAGATATATTAGAGTTTTGCAACCCATATGATACTTTCATAAGTTTTTGGATAAAGTTAACGCTGTTTTTTATGCAAAATATTATATGAAATTTTTGAAATTATTTTATTCTGTGATAAATAAGTTTTAACATGCCATATTTTCCATTTAAAGAAATTCAAAATCACAACTCTATTTTTATCTGAAATACATACACCACTGTGCAATAGCAATGAATTGAAATGGGGGGAGGCTAACGGGTCGCTTCAAATGACAGCGACTGAAATTGAAGTTGGCAAACGTTTTTCGAGGGTTGGTTTTAAAATGCAAACACCCAAACCAGGGTTCAATATGCGACAGGGAAAGCAGAGCATAGAGCACAGAGCAGAAGGCATAGAGCGGAGGTCGTTACAGTTGGCAGGCAGTTGGGGATTTTGTCCTTGCATAGCTTTACATAACGCAGGACAGCACGTGTTCTGTTATGCCGTTGTCCTCTGAAACCAATTGGGACACCGACTGTCAATGTCTAGGCTCAGTTCAACTTATGTTATGTTTATCATTTCCCATTCAACTGAACGACCGATAACCAAACAAAGCGCATTTATCTCAACGCAGCTAAATCAAGCCTAAGTCGAGTCCTTTTGTCGCGTGTCAAGAAATCAAGCGAGTCTTTTTTGATTTGCCACAAGAGTCTGGTGGCAACACGAAAATTAAGAACCAACGGAAACCCGCTAAACAATAGCGGAAATAATTTTATTATACTTGGCGTATTTGCATGAACAAACAGCCATAAAGACGTCTGTGAAACGAAGCAACCCATTTAACTTCGTGGCCTCAATAACAAGACATTTCAAGTGCTAATGAGAAGACGACAATAAAGGAATACTTTTTTTAAAGAACTAACGAAACGAAAAAGGTAGACTAGACTTTGAATGAATTGTTGAATGAATAGAAAGTGTACAAAAATTGGTTATTTTATTATCTCAACTGTTTTTCAACTTTGTCCTGATTTCATAATCTTAAAAAAATATTTAATAAAAACAAAAGTAATCGGATAATGAATCAATCTTAAGATAATCTGTTATTACTTTATACATATCAAATATTTCAAAACCAAGCTAAAATAAAATTTTAGATAGACAAATTTAAAAATGTATACTTTTTAACCAAACCACTTTTTAAATTATTACTATTTTTCAAATTTATTGTATACTTTGCAATAATAAATTAATTAATTAATTACAAAAAATAATTTTTGAAGATCCGTCAAATTTATTTCAGCAATAGAATTTAAATCAAGGCGGCAAAAGGTTCTGAACCGAACCTCGCACTTGAATTGGATGATTTGTTGTAATACATACATATTTTTAAATTACAGCATTTAATTTTTATTTTTCACTTTCTTAACTCTCTGTTGTAAGAGTTCTCAAATTTGTAAATACATTTTCAACTACTATGTTAGCATTCTGCTGTATTAAAATAAAAGAAATCTTAAAGTACTATGCATGAGTGATATCTAGACATCTGCTTAGTTCTCAATTTGGCTCATATTTTATTTAAGCAAAAGTGTAAAATGAATGAAAAGAAAGTACACGGTGATAGAAAGCTGTGCTCGGTTGAGTTTAAACAGAGTTTAGCAAAGCGTTTTGTTGCAATGGATTTATGCGTCTTTTGATAACTAATTCCCTTTGGGCAGCTGTCAACAGGCAGATAAACTGCCAAGGCAACTCCCAAAGAAACCAACAAATGTGGAAGAGCAAACGTATTTTTCAGTCTTGAAAAAAATGAAAAACTTAAAGTTCGCTTCGCATTTGAAATGTCCTTTCTATAGTTGTGGAAATGGTAAGGGTATTCAATGTTTCGCATTTCAAAATAATCGTTCTTGAGTAACTGAGAATGACTGGCAAAGTGTAAGACTGTCAGACTGGTTGACTGTCTAACTGCCACTCGTATTAATTTGCTGTTAAATGGCAACCCTGATGGAATTTTCTTTTTTGGGGGTTGCGGCTCCTTAACGCATGTCCAAATGTGCCGAAAAAATGGGCAAAAACAATTTGAGGCAATCAGCTGCCGCGTACGTGACATGAGATTCCACTTGCCGCTTGATGCTTTTCTTTCTGTGGCCAACAACTATTGATAACAAAGCGAGAGAAATGCTGGAAAATGTAGTGCAAAATGCAAACAGCTGCTGCCCAGTCGCCTTCAAAAGGAGAGGCCAAGAAACCGTTGCAAATGTCATTGAACTCGCCCCAAATGCTGCTAACGAGCACGTGAGCTAAGTGTACCGGAAAATGAGCTAATTTACTCTCCAATTGCTTTTAGTTTCTTGAGTCTTTGAGGTCTTTGACAGCTTGGGGCACGTGTCCGTGCATCCAGCAAAAGTCAAGAAATTCAATTTGAAACATAAATCATGCCAAACCTCAGATGAACACGCAATCAGCTGTTTGTCGCATAGCAGGTTAGGAACAGTATGGAATGGAACAGCATAAAATGGAATAAAATGGAATGGGCTGGACTGCTGGATCATGTCAATCAAGCCACAAGCACAACGTGTGTCCCAAGGGCTGAGAGTGCCAGACATGAGAACTTGCATGGGGTGGTATACTGCTACTTATCGAATGTAACAGACTCACAGATACCCTTTAATATGGTTAAAAAGTTAGAGAGTGCATTAAATATGCAGAGAGTGAAATTTTATAAGAAAGAGTTTTACATATGAAAAACATTTTGCTTATATTGACATTAGGGTAAACAATGAATGCAAAAATTGAGAAAAAATAAATTGGGAAAACAGAACTAAAAACATAAAAATTTTAAATCCAAAATTAGTTAATTAGGCTATGGGTTTTTTTCAACTTTTCGTACATTTTAATATATTGATAAGACTAAAGAAGTTCCCTTTTATTTTTATTATTTTCAATTATTATAATAAAAATTCAAAATAAAAATTATTCTTATTATAAAAATTGAAAACTCAAATTAAAAATTGAATGTGAATATCTTTTCAACCAAGTATTGTATTTGCAAAATCTAAAAACATTCATGACGCGTGGCTCAATTTCTATCATGTGATACAGAACACGTTCTTGAAGGACTTATATTAAGGATATTTTAGTTTGAAAAGATATGATTTTTAAATAAAAATTGAAATTTAATTATTATTTTTGATTTTTATTATTAAAATTGAAAATTAAAAGAGTTAAAAGTAATTTTTAAAATAAAAATAAGCCTTTCTTGACATCCCCGCTTTTTAGAAATGTCATATATAGGATCAATTAAGATCAGGGAATAAAAAAATTGTTATATTGTTATCTGGTTACTGAATTAGTCCAGTGTAAATTTATTATAATTTGATCTCATATAATTTTGGTTCATTTGGTTTGAAAATTTAGATTATTTTGATTTTACTGATTTTTAATAACTTCGAAATACCATAACTTTGTCAAAAGTCAATCAATTCCCATGCGCAATGTAAATTTGATCTTGATTATCATCTTTATTCATTCTGCATTTAAATTTTTTTCATTTTCAAAATTTTGAAAATATCGATTTTTTTTTAAAAATACAAAGGTAGGTATGTAAATTTTTAAAATTTTCAAAAAATTTCGAATTTTGAAAATGAACAAAATTTAAATGAAGAACGAATTTAGAGGTAAAATTATGCTCAAATTAACATTGCAAATGAAAATTTATTGACTTTTGACAATGTTATGGCAGTTCAAAGTTGCTCAGTACCTGCGATGGCCACAGCCGAAATTAACCCTTACTAAACGGTTATTTCGGTTTAAAGAATTTCGGTTTATGGGTTTCAGTACAGCGGAAAAAAAAATTTTTCGTTTACGATTTCAGTCACGGTTACCCCTGATTAAGATTCATCATTGTTAGTTACAATTTCGTCATTCTTTTCTAATTCTTACAAAAATTTAAAAATCAAATTCTTCGGCCTAGTAACTGCTTTTATTTAAAGACATTATTTATTATTATGTTACCTAAAGCATTTCAGTGTCATTTTAGGGTTCTTACAAGACAGGTATACTACGCATTTTTACGTGGCAGTGTGGGAATCAAACCCATTTATATTGATATGATAAAATACTCTTATATCAAATAAGATATTTGAGCAGAGAGCTGATGTCTATCTGAGTTAATATTCTGTTTAGCTAATAAGCATCCCCTCGTTTGCCTTTCTCTGCAGGGTATAAAAATTGAAGTTAGCGATTTATCGATGGCTTCGATGTAGGCGATAATTCATTTAACAATGTGTGGCATGCGTGTGAGCCTTGGGGCCATTGTTGCCCTTGGATGCTTGGCCATTGAGATGTAAACGGTTGCAAAAATTCATTGGAGTTGTTGCTGTTGCACAGTTGGCGCTGGGAACATTGTTGCCCCGGGGGCTAGAACAAAGGATAGAAATGTTTTTATCTGCCACAGCATCACTCCTTTATTTGCCAAGTGCAAATTGCAAAATGATATTAGAGCGGCGACGGCAACGGTAACTGCGGGGGTGGATTGCTGCAGTGCATCATCATCAACTTTGGGGGTTGGCGCATTGTGTCTAACTGAGCAGAGTGAAAGTGGAAAGTGGAAAGTGCGTCCGGCGGCAGGACCAGCACAACCAGCAGGATTCTGCCCTAATGAGCACGAGCAAATTTAATGTGATTCGTGCGAAGGGTGCAACGCCTCCTCCAGCATTGGAGTACATATACGTATCTATGTATATACAGTGCTTTATTTGCTTTTGTAATTGACGTATTGGTGCAGCATATAAATCCAACACTCTCTGACAACTGCTCCTCTGGCTGTCCTTCCGTCCAGCTGTCCAGTCATCGAATTTAATGAATAATTGAGCACACACCTAACAGTTGTACGTGAAAAACACAAAGAAATTCTTTCATTTGCTCAATTGACATGTGCATCGAGCAGCTGCAGGATCAGGAATGTCCCGTGGGAAGGGAATACATTGTGATTATAGTGTGATATAATTAGTTGAAATTGATTGAGGAAATTCTGTAATCCTTTTGCCCTTCTTTCTCTTAATTTGTTGCATTGTTTTGTAGTAACTTATTTATTTAAAATTAAGATATTTAAATATATTTGCATTCTGAAATATAGGACCCTTTATTGCTTTGTTATAGACTAATTTAATTGAAACTCTTATAATGATGGGAAATAATTGGGTGAAATTGATTAAGGAAATTCTGAACTAAACTCTCAGAATTTCAAAACAATAAAATTACATTATTATTGCAATGTGATACAATTACGAGAAATTACATGTGTAGATTGATTAATAGAACTTTTCATATTAGTTCCAATAACACATTGGATTACATTTAAAATGTATGGAATAAAATGTAATTAATTTATAAATATGTAAATATTTTTAATTTTTTTTAAATTTAAAATAACGGTATAGCAACCGTTTATTTTCCACATGAAAATACTAATCTTAAATTTTAGAAACAGTGACATTCAAGACCAATTTTCATCAAAAAGTCTAGAGATTCGTGGAATACAAAAAAATTCATAATTAAATAAAAATTAAACAAATTTTATTTATTTCCAAATTGGAAATTAAGATATTATAAAAAATACAAAGCAATCCCCTATCTATTATTTACTTTGTGATTGTTGTCTGTCATTGTTCGGGCTTCTGATGATGATAATAATGATGATGAATTTGTTATTGAAATGACCATAACAAGCTGACCGTAACAACTTGTCTCAACAAAATGCATTACAATGATTTATGAACATGACCCCGGCCACAACAACAACCCCTAGACAAATTAACAAGGATATATTATAATGCTACTGCTCCTGTCATGCGAAATTTCTTGGCAAAGTAGCCAAACGCCCCAAAAAACAAAGGCTGTCAAAGCCACAAAGAGACACTCGACTCCAGCGGACGCCTGAGGTGTTTTCTGTCAAGTTTAAACAAAAATTAAAGCATCTCCTGCCCCCCATTGCACACTCCAATACACACACACACCCACCCATATACCCAGGCATACACAGCCTCCCTTCAAGCCAAGTAGAAACTTTGAGCTAATCAAAAATGTTACAAAGCGGAAAAAAAATCACATGAAAATGTTGTGTCCCATGTCGAAACTCTGATACACTACACTACACTGAACTGAGAGTTTTACTCTTCTTAAAGTTAAGAATTGTATAGTTATAGTTATAAAAAAAATAAAAATTTTAAAAACAAATCCAAATAACAATGCAAAAATCAGTTTAAATATTATTCAGCATTCTTTTGAGCGCATTTTAAATTATATTTTGTTTAGATACACATATTTAACACTGTGGACGACAGTCCACGCTAGTGACGAAAGCAGCTCGATAAGAAAGTTGCATAAAGAAACTATTCTTAATTTAACTCTGGAAATAATTATAGTAAAAGGTACTTTTAAACAAAAATTGTTAAGGTTTCTTTTATTGAATCGTTTTAAAATGTTTGTTTTAATGCTTTCAAAAGAAATGTTGTGATAATGTAATTTGGAAAACCTCCACCTCCAAGGTAAGCTGTACTATTATTATTCGATCAATTTTGAATATTTTTGTTATGTATTAAAAATATAAATTACATTTTTTGTTTAAATATTTTGATATTTAAATTTTGTAACATATAGTTTTATCTACTGCTGTCACATACATATGTAGATACAATATTGGAAAGCGTATGAAATTCTTTTATTACATAATGTCGAGGACCATTGCACAAACTGATCAACAAAGTTATGATATCCCTTTTAAGGACTCTGAGAAGAAAAGTCCAACTTGTGTAAGTGGAAAGCGCAAAAGTTTTCTCAAGGAGTTTGCCACCACCAAAAAAAATAAAAATAAAAATAAAGGAACACTCTGTAACAGCCGGTGCGAGTGGCATACCCTTGTATCCTTGTAGTTGTTGTCGTTGTCAATGTTGCTGTTGATGTCGCGGCAACATTGTTCTTATGATTAGCATTTTATCAGCAAGATCTTTTGCTCATCATTTTGTGTTAAGACAACAGTATGAACCAGAATATTTATGTTAATCTTTCGGGTTTAACGCTTACCCAATTTCGCCAGCAACAGCTGACATTGGTCGAATACCACCCCCCCCCCCCCCCTACCTATCTACCCCTACCCCTACCCCAACCTCGACAGACAACTGGTAGCAAAGTCATGTGAAGCTGTAATCAAACAAAAAAGTAGCGCAACGGCGGGTGGTGCTTTTTATGTGGCAAGCCCATTAATTTATTGCCACGCCGGAGGAGAGACACCTCACAACAAAAGGCGACATTATTATTTCATTATTATGCCAAACGCATCCAGTGTATCCACAACCGTGTATCAGCCAAAAATCCCCTTTCACACACACACACACACACAAACACTCGCTTACACTCACATCCACATGCACGTGCGTCTCATATTACGAGAGGGAGAGGAAGGGGGGCGGCATGATTCATGCGATGGCAAATTTTTAGACGCCCCCTCTCATAAATAAAAAGAGAGACGAAACATATGTTTGGTTAGGTTGGATCCTGAGATGCTGGAGACCCTGTACATATTATATACTTGTATTCACTCGTAAATATTTTTATAGTCTGTAGGCCAAGATTGCTTTATTCAATTCACTTAAAGTGTGGGTTTATTTTTTGACTCACCTGTCACGTGGGTTGCAGCTAATCCAGGTGTGTGTAAACCATTTAGCGGCAATTAAAACATAATTGCGGCATGTGTTGATAGCAATCTAACGGTAAATCATTTGGGCGCAAATTGCAGCACATAAACACACACACACAAGCACAACAACAAATTGCGCGCGCGAATGAAAGACAATGAAACAACGACAATCAAACCCACACGAACACTCACACACACACAGCCAGCAGCACAGGGTTGTGCTGCAGAATCCGACTTTAAATTTTTAAGCGCACATTAAAATATTGCACTTGTGCGGATTAAAACAACAAAGCTACGCTCAATGCGGGTGTAAGCAGGACACAACGACTCTCTGTATTGCTTTGGCACATACGACACGATTTAATTTGTTTGACGCTGCGCTGCCGGCGCACGTAATTCCGTTAAACGCTAGCGATACATTTTGCAAAAATAATTCACACGTACATGCGCCCGTAAGCATACACAACTTAACACCGTCGCGTGCAAAAGCAGACTATTTACTAACATTGCAAATGAATGTAGCATAATTTTCGGAAGCATCGCAAAGTCGCTCTCTGAGAGAGCGCCACTGTTAGTTAACAGTCAAGCCATTGAGTTAACAGCCATGTTCTGAACAGTGTTGCCACTAATCAACGCCCAAAAAGGCTATATCCACATTTAGAAAAAGCTGGGAAATCTAGAAGAAAGCTAAATAAAAAGTTTTTATACTTCTCAGGTTGACTTTGTTTTAAATATATTTATTACAAATATATTCAACTATTCACCAAATCAAATTGCAAATGTCTATTATATTAACTTTATTAATCATATAATTCTTCGAAAATGTACTATCAAATTTCCTCTTTGGTAGTTTAAATTGCCAAGGGATAAAAATCAAGTTTTACAATACCAGCGAAGTAATCGTCTTTAAAGGGAACTAAGGCGACCCTTAAATTGGGATGCTTGAAGTATAAACGAAACAGTTCGTTTTCGATAGCGCAATGGCAATGTAAGGTAAGGGGAGAAGTTCTCTTACTCAAAACCATTTCCATTTGTCGCCTGCTTGAAGAAAAGAACTCACTACTTGCTTCTATATATGATAGGCTTAAGATCTTTAGAGATGGACAACAGGCGACAGTTTCCCAAAACTCAATCTCAGAATTGAAAATTCGACCGTAGGTAAAGTCAAGTCGTTCCAGAAGTGGCAAATTCGCTATCAATTTACGAACATCTTCGGCTGTGAAGTCGCTGCCAATCACAAAAGTCACTTGACGCAAGTTTATCAATTTTCTTACTTCGAATAATTCGTTAGAGGAAACTCTGAAAAACATAATTTTCTCGATATCCTTAGCACGCATCTCAATTACACAGTTCAAACGTGTAAGATTTATCAATGCAAGTGTACGAAGCTTGGGCAAACACACTAACGTCTTAAATTGATTTTCGTTTATGTTCACATTATCAATTTCCAGCAGCTCTTCCAGGTTCTGTAATCCTTCAAATATTTTGGCGATCTTCTGGCTATCACCTGTTCGGATAACGGTACGACAATTGGACAAGTCCAGTTGGCGCAAATTCATCCAATTTTTCAAGTGGATCAAATCAAATGGACCGGAAGGATTGATACGGTTCAATTCTGGAAATATCCTCGCAATTAATTTTATAACTGGTTTTACATCCGATTCATTGCAATCGTAGTACTCGTCCTCGAATTCAACCTCAGCGTCTGAGTCGAAGTAGATGGAACTTAGTCCGTACTCCAGTGATCTCATTTCCGGAAATTTGTAGTGTATCCAGCATTTTAGTCTATCCAATGTCAGATCGAATAGGGACAATTGTTGCACCTTTGGGCTAATGATGGACAGGAAATCATGCAACAATTCTGGTTTCTCATCGAAGACTCCAAAGTGGCGGGAGTCCAAAGTAAAGATCTGCTGACGTTGCCAAGTATAGCAGAGATTAAAGACCCAGCGATTTGTTGGTTCTTCTTGGGTTGCTTCGAATAGCATTAATTGTTCATGTAACTTTAACTTCTTTATAATGTGCAATTGACAATCATCGTTGAGGATATTCATCTTGATATTCTTTATGTCAAGACTTCGTAAGTTGAAATTGAATTTTCTTTAATATTTGAGGTATACCTGAAATAGAATAAGATTAGATTTTGATTAGTTGACACTACACTAATTAGTATTTAATATCGTGAGTTTAAAAATAAAGACATCAAAGCACAAAATGATAAAAGAAAGAGTGAAAACTATTTTTCTATGCTTTTTTAATAGAGTTTGTTGCAGAATAGTAGCTTTACATTGTTACCATTAATTTATTAGCTGCGAAGATAATAACGCCGTGATGTTCGAATATTAAATGGACAATGGTCGATTGCTCGACTGCCCTTTTATTAGAAAAATATCTTAATACTATACTAGTTTACATACAACTTATCTGCAGACGTCTGCCGCTTCCCAATATAATTAGTCTCCGTGTGGCAATTAGAGGTGGAGAACTATCGATAGCACTATCGCCACTATCGATGGTTTGGCACTATCGAGCCACTATCGATGGCAGCTGACACCTTCGATAGTGTCCCATCCACTATCGATAGTGCCGTCGATAGTAGAGGTGGAGAACTATCGATAGTCGGCGCCATCGATAGCGAGCGATTGTTTTTCACAAACCATCGATAGTGTCGATAGTGCCATCGATAGTGGCTCGATAGTATAGCCCAACCAAAAAATTTTTTTAAGCAAATATAATAAAATTATGCTTTATTTTAACTAAGTTACGATTTAAAAATAAAAGAATGAAACGAATACAATAAAGTACGTCTTGCCGGGTAATTTATACCGAGGATCCAATACATGAGTGTATTGCACGAACCCTTCGTTTTCTACAATATTGTCTATACATCTTTGGCAACCATTTTAGTTAGAGCTTTATCTATCTCGGTCTTTCTTTTAGAATTTGAATCATACACGACGGCTCTTTTAAAGTAATACGCCACAGAGTTCATGCTCGATCTGCAACTGCTGCTTGTAGATGCAGTGTCGTTCCTCTCAGCACGTACAACTTGTGTGCTTTTACTTTCCACGCCAGGATGGAACCTTTTTAAATGGTCGTGCAAGTTAGATGTATTTCCGCTTGTCTTGTATTCTTTGCCACAATCGAGACATTTGGCATATTTCTTGTCGTCGGACCTTTTAAAATATTTCCAAACATGTGCAATTTTCGACTTCTTTTTGTTACTCTGTCGATTTGGTTCCAAATCTGAGTCTGTGCTGGAGGAGCACTCACAGTCCGGCTTGTCGGCACTTGATGAAGACACTCGACGTTTACCTTAAATTTAACAAATTATAGATCAAAACACTTATGTATATAATATAGTAAACATACCCAGATTTAAAAAGCGATCCATATTAATTTAATTAATTTTTTCTTGCTTTTAAATTTTTCCTCGGTATTTTGCAATTGGCGCCGACACAGAAAGTGCGCGAAAAAATTTTTTAGGGTTGTAAGAAGCGCACTATCGACGGCACTATCGATAGTGGATGGGCCACTATCGAAGGTGTCTGCTGCCATCGATAGTGGCTCGATGGTGCCAAACCATCGATAGTGGCGATAGTGCTATCGATAGTTCTCCACCTCTAATTAAAAACCAGGGTATCCAACCGAAACGAATATCGGTGTCAATCAGGGTTTCGGTAATGTTTATATTTTGGTTTATATGGGTTTAAAATATATTTAATTAGATCAATATATGGGTAATTCTCTAATGTCGAATGCAACATTCGTACGCATTCAAAATGAAAAAAAATATATTCCAAGACTTTATTTTATTTCTACAAAATTCAAAACTAATAGCTCTTGTCTACCACTATAATTGGTGCTAAGATTGATTTTGGGGCAATTGTTCATTTTCAAGATATTTACAAAAATCCAAGAAATTCGCACGCGACTCATACAGAAGTCACTTTTTCGGTGACCAGTTCAAACACTGATTTCAGCGAAACCTGAACAAATATTTTAACGCTATTAATTTTAAAATGTTATGTAATGCTATTTCTTAACAATGGTTTTTAAATGATTTAAAAATATGAAGTAGTTTTTTTTTAATTTAATTTTAATTATTTTCGCACGCGACATTTTGTTCCACCAAACTTTTTATGTTTTTTTTTTACTTCGTATGAAATATATATTAACTTTTTTCATCAATATATAGTTTTATTAACAGAATTGATGTGTTTTCTTTGCATTATTATAAACTTTTTGATGCTGGAAGAGAGATTTGATTAAACAATCATTATAATACAAACACCCCATTTTGGCCGTAAATTTTTAAGAAAACAGGCAAAAATAAAGAAAACTGAATTCATTCAAAGATGCAGTCGGTTTGGTCATCCGAGTTAATTAATTCAGGTGTGGATTGTTAAAGAAGTAACTTGAAAATGTTGCTGGACGAAAATTTCACAAGATGTGAGTTTATGATCGTTTTTTTGATTTTTGCTTCGGTTGACACTTCTGTGGAAATTCCCATATATATTGAAAATCTATTTAATAAGATTAATTTAAATTTAAAAAAATAAAATTCGATTTAAAATCAATGACTACATAATTGAATTTAATGCTTGATTGAACCGAAATTAACAGCTATTTATGAAATGGTTGTTTATCGACTATTTTGGTTTTAGTTACGGCTATCAATTTCAATCGATTAACATCGGTGAAAGGTTTCGTGACGGTTTTAATCCCTGTTGGAAACTCCACACATTTACAATCAGTTTATTTCATAAATAAATTTCTCTCAAAAAGTAAACAGAAGTATTATCGTTCCGAAGACCCCCATTTGCTAATACTTGCTTGTTAATTTGAACATAAAATATTAGTCCTCTCTAATCGAGAATATTGTATGGAAACTTTCTAATTTATTTATGTATTAAGATTCAGCAGCTGCTCTTCAAAGACTATCAACTTTTTTTATATCTACTTAATCTTATTTTCATGCCTGTGCTTCATTTCCACATGGGACTTTTTGGGAATCTAAAGTCATCTTTTCGCAATAAATAAATAGCAGAATGTAAATAATCACCGAGTATTTCCCTTGCAATTATTTACTAATTAATTGCTGCTCTATTTAAATGATTTGCTATGGTTAGTCTGCTTTCATCCTTTGGCGCCATAATTCAAAACAAAATACCTGGGCTTATAAATACTAACATTGTGGTTACCCTGTTGCAGTATATTTTACATATGTATTTGGGATGTCGTAGTTTATCAGCGACGGTCACACTGTTTGTAGCACATGCACTCATCCCTAGTTTTTGTTCGAAGCGTGAGCGTCGATTTTGTTAATAAATTCCGTCAGATAAGCAGCGCTAGCGCTAATAAAGCAAATAATTAAATCATAAATATGCCGGCCGTGGTGCGTATAAAGCGCCGCATTGATGAGGAGCCACATACGGCCTTTGTATTGAACGGCAAGCGTCGTCGATTGCAAAATGATGAAAATGCGCCAGCAGCAGCAACAACAACAACGGCAACGGAAAGAGACAAAGAAGGAGAATTAAGTCAAGTGCTTTTAAAGTTTGCCGGCACTATAGATAAACAGGTGAGCAGAGTAGCGTGCAAAAATATATATAAGAGATTTTATAAATGGGATTTTCTGTAGGATGACAGCGCAACCAAACAATTTGCGGCAGCGCGACTGAACAAAGAGACGGCCAAGGAGTTGGTGCGTCAAACAAATGATCCGGCAATTGCCAGTGCCCAGCGGCGGGATAAACAGCGACAGGAGGCGCAACAGACGGCAAGAGAGCATCGATACCGTGTGGTCAACTGTCTGCGCACCACGTTGCACGAAACGGCAACAACAGAAACAGATGCTATCGATGCAGCCGCCAAGGAACAAGGACCAACAACTGATAACAGGCAAATCACAATTGTGGACATTGAATCGCAGCAACAGCAGCAGACGCATCCAGAGCAGCTACAACAGCCGGCGGATTCGGATATTGGTTATGTGTACGATTTATATGTGCCAGAGAATGAAGCACAGGCGGCATATGTTGATATGATGGATGACAACTATCTAAGGTTCGTCCTGCACATAGAAGAACAGCAAATGTTCAATATCACAAATTTCTATATGTAGACATCATCATCATTATTTTGGGCTAGTTGTCTCTGTATGTCTGGGTGTGTGAGGTATGTGTGTGTGTGTGTTTGGTGATTTGTTATTGCTAAGTACACGTTCTTCATAGTCCTTTGGTAAAGAATGCATACATACTTTATATCAAGGCTGCAAACCTGATTCTGAACCGAACCTCGCAAAACTGGTTCGATACGTATTTTTAGGCCAACATTAACTGAATCTTAAAAATAATATACCCCTCGAAAACGCAAACTTAATTTTGCAAAAAGTTATATTTTTATTTTCTAAAAAAAAGTTTATGTAACTTTTAACTTCATTTATAAATTACTTTTTTTAAGTTTTTTTTATTTTATTTTGACGTATGAAATTTTCTCATGGATTTAAGATTCGTTTGAAAGATCTGATAAAATTTGAGTTTAATTTTACAATAAATGTAAATCAGTTAAAAAGTAAAAATATTAATTATTCTTGGGGCTTAACTATTATTAAAAATATGAAAATTTGTGCTTTTATTTTGACATAGTGAATATTTATATTATAAACAGTTTATAGTTTTAAAAAGTTAAAAAAAAAAATAATAATTATGTCATAATCATAAGCTAGAGTCTTTAAAAAGTTTTCAATTTGTATATGAAGAATTCGAAAAGCTTAAAATACCAACAAAAACTGAAATACATTTTTAATTGTATTATTATAAATTAAAGGTTGCACTTTTGGATTAAACCACCAGATAGAACCTTTTTAAAAAATTATAAAGTTTGCAGCCTTGACTTTATATGACAACAATACAAACAAACAATTAGTTGATAAGTAGTTGTAATGAATAAGATTACCATATTGATAATTGCTCAATAATTTGTAATTGATTCTCTATATAAGGTTGTATTATCCGTTTAATTACTACAACAACTGCTACTGGTAACACATAACAACAACAACAACGACAGCAAAAAGAACAACAACAGTCATCACAATAACAACAGTGAGAACAACAACGATGTCCCATCTGCACGCATCACAGATCAACCCCAATCCAGGGGTCAAACAGTTCCTCCAAAGACAGAATCAACTTAATAAGCTATTAGTTTGCTTCTTTTCTTCGTTTTTGTTGACATTTTCACACACACACCAACACACACTCACACACATATATCACATTTACATGCATAAACATTAACAATTGTCGATTTTACATTTCTTGCCCTGTCCAAATTTGTTGCCAGTTGCCAGTTTTTTTTATTAAGTTTAAGTCATTCCACAACAATTTGTGCTAAAGTCGAATTAAGTGAATAGTTTTAGTTTAATGCGTAGCTTGAATAAAATACATAAATAATCGCAACTGTGTTTTATTATATTACAAATACAAAATCCTTTTGCTTTCGCAGTCTTCGTCCAGTGGACGAGATCATAATGGAGGATTGTTTCAATGATGCCGACGAGGACAATGACTCGGAGGACTCCAATCAGGAGAACTACTATACCAATGATTATCCCGATGATGATGATGTCGGCGCCATGGGATCCGATGATGAGCTCTGCCAGCAAATGAACAAATTCATGTTTGGTATGTCATCTGTTTTTCTTCTAGAGTTAAATTTAAATTTCTAAACTCTTGCAGATGATGATGAGGATGAGTTTGCCAGCGGCTCCAGCGATGATGATGATTACAATACATTTCAGGATCCGTATGTGCACACAATCGACACCGAGCAAGACTCCTTTGTGGATGATGTGGACTTTTGCAATGTCGATCGTCAGGTCAGCGCCTATGAACGTTACAAGCGACGCATTCTACGCGAAGCCGAAGGACTCGACTCCAATTCTGATGATGATGATACTGATGATGCTGATAATGATGATGCTGATAATGATGATCCTGATGAATCGCTATTTGAAAGCGCCAGTGAAAATGGAAACAAGAGCGATTAGGAATCTATATTTCAGTTTGTATTGTATCACAATGAATGGCAAACGATATTGCATAATGTGTATTCGAATGATTGAATCTAGTTATTTTATTTACATATATTAAATAATCATTATAAATTACTAAGCGAATCTATTGCAGTTTGTGTTTTATAAAAGCGGTCGCAGACATCGTCCTGATCAAGAATATTTATACTTTTATACCCTCTATAAGCGTATTAAAATTGGGGGAACAAAAAAGTAGGATAAAATATTTTATTAGATTCGTGCGATTTCCCTTTACTATTGGTTTTTGTTGAGTTTCAATAAAGGAACCAGAAAAACAAACATTATGTTGACGTACCAATTTGTAAAATCTATATTCAATTGAGAATGTAAGTATGGTTTTCTATAGGTAATTGTATTGAGATTCGCACAATGAAATAAAAATGTAAAAAGAAAATTTATCTGTAGTTCTAATATAAATGATTTGTACTTTGTTGCAAGTTGTAATTTGAATCAGAGGTGGTAGATAACAGTAAAAAAATGCATTTTAAATCGGAGTTATTTGTTATAAGTAAACGAAATACAGCGAACAAGAAATTGTTGAGCTTATCATTTATATCACTTTTTTTTTTTGCAAATTTTTAAATCAAAATTCGAATTTATTGGTATTATTCGGAGAATGACAGGAGAAAGCAGAAAACACAATTTAATGTAAAATTTCCATTTTTTCTTTTATATCACAGGATCACATTTCAAACCACTGCTTTGATTATTTTTATTATTCTTGAAATTTATTTCGTTTTGATTCCATTTTTTTAGTCATCCCTATTTTAGTTTCATTAAATTGTTTTCTAAATTTCCTTTATTCTTGGTTTTTGCAAATTTTTACGCAGTATTTGCGCAACTTTTCAGTACGTTTATTTATTTAACTTAAAATAAATAATTGTTATAAATTACTAATCGGAACTATTCCGACGTTTTCTAGACTTTTTCTCTTTGGAGCTTTTGCTACTCTTTGTCCTTTCTTTCTTAATATCGACACTCTTTAAGCTGTGCTTAGATTCCTCGGGATTTGGTTTAGTTATTGGCTTTGGAGCACATCCTTCCATATAGAGGCGTAACGTCTCCTCATCCAGTTTTTCATTGTCCTTGGGCGGTTTGTAGTCCGCCACGTGATCAACGCGCAGCGAGCGATCGAGAATTTTGATGCCATTTAAATTGTCCACAGCCAGCACCGTTGAGCGTTGATCCTCGTAACATAGAAAACAGAATCCTTTCGATTTTCCCGTCTTGGTGTCACGAATTAAATTTATGTTGACAATTTCCCCGTACTGTGAAAACACGCAGATGATGTCGCCTTCGGAGAGTGTGTATGGGAATCCGGCAACAAATATCCATGCGGAGCCGCGGTACATGTCATGCCAGCTTTTGCCATTGGGGTTTTTAAGATCATTTTCACTTAATTTTAACACATTTCGCATATTTGTTAGCGGATTCATGTTGCAAACAAACAAATACTCTTCTTCTTTATTATTCGGTGTATTTACAGCGATGCTGCCACCCAGAAAAAGATTAACGTCTGGCAACCTATGAATAATATATAAATATTAAAATAAAAATTTTATTTTGCCAAAAACTATCGTTTTTTTTTCTTTTCTCTTTTGTCGACTTCTTCTCCCGCGGAGTGACGAACTTCCAAGATACATGGAATAATTCACCTTTATATTATCTAACATCTAATCATAAAGTTATTAGTTTATTGATAAATTCTTGCAAAATAACAGAAAAAAATATTTTAATTGTGCGCCGGGTCCATTTTACAATCCAGCCGATAGTTTTAGTATGTAGGCAACTCTGGTGATCGATTACTCATGCAAAACCTATCGATATTACATCGATTCATATTATACGACAATTGGTCACACTTTCGTCAGTAGTACGTTTAGTCCGTCGTCGGTTGGTTGTTCGGTGTCCGTTGCTTATACCGTTTTTGTTGTCGCATTGCAAAAGTTTCAAACTCTGCAAATTGCTAGTGAAAACTGCTTGAAATGTTGTAATATAATTACAATAAAACATAAGTGTTTTAATGTGCAATTAAGGTGTGTTAAATTATCGAATTTTGATATAAGCGGCTGCCCTGTAAAACTCGCATGTCTGCCTCGGCATACATATATATATATATATGTTTTCGCTTGTGTGTGTGTGTGTCTGTCCGCTTGTTCTCTGTGCGTGTGTGCCTGTGTGAGTGTGTGAAAAGCAAAAGAAAAAAGATATGCTGCGAACAGCGGCCGCAGCAGCAGCAGCAGCGCAGCAACAGAAAAGTATCTCTTCTTCTATTTAAAAATGTGTGTCAGTGTATGTGTATTGTTAAAGGCATAATAAATAATAGACGCTTGTATCTCTCTCAAGCATTCAAAACGCTGTCTTTTAATTGTGTTATTGTTTTATCGTTTTCTCATCAAAGTTCTCAAGACGCGAATTTGGTGTGTGGCAAATCAAAAGGCCGTAGAATTACAGTTACCGAGTATTACAACAACGCCCTATTTCGTCGCGGGGGGGAGGTCAACATCCAACATCTTCTCTACCCGCAGCCCCCGCAGCTGCTATACGCTTTCGTCATCCGTTTTTGTCGCCACTCGCTCTCTCTCTCTCTCTCTTTGTATCTGTCACTGTCTGTCGCCCATTCCCACGCATGGATCGCCGCTCGCATAATGTACGCATTTTGTTGTTGTTGCTGGTATGTAAAAGGGAAAATACATGTGTGTATGTATGTGTGTAAATACACATATTATTTTGTTACTTTTACACTCGCTACATACATATGTACATTTGTGTCACCCCGCTGGTCACACTTGCACACACATACACCTGAGACAACTCCACCATATGCCTGCATGTCCCCCCATTCTCCTTGTGTCGGCTTTCTATCTGTTTAACACATTCCACCCCATTTCGCAGTACCATGTCTTTCGCCCCACTGCCTACTCATTCTCATTCTTTTTATCTTTTCTGTTTTGTTTTTTGGTTTTTGCAATTACTTGTTTTTTTTTCAAAGTTTAGGCTTAGGTGTGGCCGTACTTTAGTTGCGGTCTTCCTTTGCACACTGAAACGGAAGTGGCAAATAAAACGAAAATTATAAAGGAAAAGAAAAAACTTTGTGTAAGCCCACACCGTTTGACATTGAACTCGCCAGTTCCAGTTTCACTCGCCTGTCGCTGTCTTCTCCTGTTTCCTGCCCCCTGCCTCCTGCCTCCTGTTGTCTCTCTTCTTCTTACTCTTCATCCACAGTCACTGTAAGTCGCCTCGTTACTTTCCCAAATATCCAACTCCTGTCGCAATGGCCTTTCATTTTTGGATTGCTGTCGCAACATTTACTTTTGCGAATACACTGCAAAAATAATTTGGAGTCCTATTACTTTAAATTACACCCATACAGTGAAATTTCTATATAAAGAAGTAGATGAGGCTTTGAAATTCAATATAAACCGATTAAAATATCTTATTGAGAAATATGTATTATGGGAAACTCTTTTTCTTTTATTTCTAAAGAACTGCATTCGAGTTGGCAAAAGCTGGATAAACATGTTTCCTTTCATAACAAAGCAACCCTTAAGAGATTTAACCCTGAACACTGCATAATTATCGCATAAGTTATGGATCAATGCATGAGAATTTCTAAATTTGTAAGGGCATTACTTAACTCAAATTTCCTTCCCTGTTCTCAAAGGTTGTTTTTATTTGGATAGAGACAGCTTTCTTCAGATAGGAGACTTTTTCGTTTATTTGCATAAATTAGAAATTTATATAGATGAGGATAATATAATGATATTAAAAAGTAACTATCTTATCTTGAAAAAATTACATATTTAAAAGTTTATCAAAATATATTACAATATAACTAACTATAGAGCATTACCAATTCGTTATGTTTTCAATCAAGTTTTCTTTTTCTGGTTTTCTATGTACAACGTTTTTTTCACTTTATTTTATTATTTTTTTTTTTTTCGGCAAGCTTTCTCATTATTATTGCGAGTATGAGTACTATAGGTATATCTCTATATATGTATATTTGAGTGTATGTATACGATATAACGAGTACTGTTATTATTATGTGCCTCACGTCTTGAGCCAAAGATTCGCGCTGCGACTGCGCACGATTATGGCACATTTCATAGCTTCATAGCGCAATGCCAATGCGATGAAAATGACCGACCGCTTCAGCTTTGCAGACCGAAACGTGTCAAGTTGCCAGATAGCTTTACAACTATACATAGATATGTACAAAAACTATACATATATAGAGTCTAGAGTTGGTATTACATATGTACATACATATATGCAGGGTATATGACTCGTGTTTAGAGCATAACGTGCGCACATCGTTCGATTAATTTCGTTGCGCCTCGGTAGCTGTGCACTCAACTTAAACATCCGCTCAAACACACACACACCTACACACACACACCTATTACACCTACTTGGAATCGTATAACAGTTGAGAAGAGCAACGCGCGCTGGGTTTTTAACCCTTTTTGCCGTAAGCCACAACTGACCAACTGGTAACTGGTAACATCTGTTTTCTTCGAGAACAACAACCTCAAAAACAGACAATTGCTCGACTGGCAGTTACCCAGCACCAACGAAAATAACATTTCAAGAGTTATACAAAGCAATAATTCAATAAATAAATGATACTTATTTAAAATATACATAGAATTCTAACTGAAATTGAATGATTTCATTTCAGTTTTAAATTTATAATTATAATCATACAGTTTAATAGAGTTCTTAATTCAAGTTAATTAAGCTCAAAATATTATTGATTAATAAAAATAATACTAATCATTTACCTTTTGCCGATTACTTTTAGTTGTCGTTTAATAAATAACTAAATATCTTGTTCTCGGTAAAGAGATCAAAAATTTGTAAATAATATGTATGAAATATTGAACAAAAGTTTGTCATATAATTTAGATAGATTTTGGCGTTACTACTACAATATTATGCATCTCAAAATATCTCACCAACAGTCTAAATATATTTATATGGACTGTTCTGTTAATGCAAGATTAAAATATATACGATATTTACCAACAATCAATGACATTAATATACCCCATGATGTGCACTTTATAGGGTATAAGCAGCAAGTGCAAAAAGTGGGTTTTCACTCGCATTTTTTTGCGGCTCTCTTGTCTTGTTGCCATGTTTGTAACTTATGTGTTGTTATTGCTGTTTACACCTGTGCCTCGCATTTCGCATTGTTTGCAACAAGCGCGCATGTAAATTCTTAACTGCCACGCCCCTATTCTTAACATTTTGATGGCCAAATACCGACAGCAAAAACAAAACCCCCACACACACTCACACACCATATAAAAACGGAGACTTGCGGCGCGCGGGTTTTTTATTTCATCTGCGTATCAAATAATTGAGCTCAATTGATTTTAATTAAAACTGACAACTCGACGGGTTGCTGCTGTTTGTTGTCGTTGTTGTTGTTGATGTCGTTTCGGGTGTTGTTGCCAGTCATATGAAACAAAAACTATCAACAATGATGGCTGATGATGTGTTTGATGAATTGCAACTGAAATTGTTGAAAAAATTGAACCAAAAGTCCATTATACTATTTAATATTAAATATATCTTACAGTTTTTGTTGATAAAAAATGCACTAATTTGTATAGTAATTATTGATAAGATCTGCAGATTTTTAGTGACGCATTTTAAAGCATTTATGTATGTTGACAAGTTTTTCAAAATATCTATTGATTTGAAATTGAACTATTTTATTTTGATGCGATTTGACTACTAATTAAATGTATTATGATGAAAAGAGTATATCTTTACATATGTATAACATCATTTTTCTAGATTTTCATGCTGACTAAGTTTCTTTATATGTACTTTTTGTCGATTGAGCTACATTTTGGCAGTCGGAGAAGGTTTTCACTATGACTCATGGCTGTGTGACACACAATCTGCACACTATTGATAAAAAAATCAACATTTATCTACACATTTTACATATGAATCATAGGCATAGATTAAATATTCAACACGGCAATATTTATAATAGTTAAGCAATTATTCTAGGAATAACTTATAGTTAAAATCTATAACATATACATATGTATGTAAATTGGTCCCCAATTGGAAAATAATTACTCTCAAATGTATATCTAGAAATCTGATTACAGTCTGCTACATTTTTACATCGAACCATGTTTGAAACGACTGCGCACGATATTTGACTTTTTAATCAATTTGTAATATAAAAAAAAAACAAAACTTATTCGAACTGCTTTAAAATTTAATTTAATTTCCTTCTATTATCAAAATCATTACTTAAATATGGAGAGCTATGATGTCTTAAATTTTAATAGGTTCATTTTGAATATAAGCGGTATTGTTCTCAGGTTCATAGCTCCCATTGATGACTTTAAGAAAGCCTGACTTCTGGAGCTTTAAATACATTTGTCTCAAATATGATTAGAAAAAAAGCTTTTTTAAATCAAAACTCAAATAAATACCGAGACAAACTTAAAAATTTCTTAAGCCAACGTCTAAAACTTTAATTTACAGGATCTCGAATCATTATAAAGGCCATATGCAATTAAAATGTAAAGTTCACCATACGAACTATTTATATAAATTCCCTTCTATAGATCGCATTTCGATTTCGCTTATAAAATAGATATCTAAACATAGCCCCATCCAAATGCCAGAAAACAAATGAACGGCGGCGTACGGCAAAATACAAGTAAAATAGATTATACTAAAATATTTCTAGCGCAAATTGTTGGAATATTTATACATATGTATATGTGCAAATATCTATAGATATTATGCCTGAATAAATAACTATATTATTTATCCATAAGGTTTATTTGTTGTTGCGCTTTTCAACTTTCATTCATTCATTTAAATATTCATTTGTTTATCAATTTCAACGCTTGTGTCTCGTGCCTTCGCCCTGTTCTCGTCTGTTAAAAGTCAACACTTTACTCAACAATTCATATGCACAACCCACACATTTAAGTTGTGTGAAGCTGAATAATAATAATAATCATTAAATTAAACTAAATTGCTAAAATACTCAAATGCTGACGTTTCTTTCTAAATATTTTTTGGCTCGCGCTTTCCAGCAGCTGTTTCTCATATTTGTTAATGTACTTTTTTTTATTGTACTCTTCAGGTTGTTGTTATACCCTCCAAACATTAGATGGGGTTAGATTGGGTTAGTAAAAATATAATTGATAATAATGCTAATAAAGATGGATATTTTTATTTTTATTTTTGTTATTTTATAAATTTATTTTTAATTTGTTCTTGGGGACTACGCTTCAATGTTTTCTAAAAAAAAACCTGATATTTTCGGAAACATCATATAACATTATATACACTAAAATAAATTTAACATTCAACTTTTTCAGAACTATTATTGGTTTTAAAGTAAAAAAAAAATTACGATGTTACAATTGTTGAATTGGTAAACGAATGGTATACATTTTTTATTTTTATTTAAAAATGTCTAAAAAGTAATTTCACTTATATCGTTATGCTCTTGAAAATAACTATTTTTGATTACATTTATTTTATGTTATATTATAATTTTATTTAATTCAGAAATATATAGACAAGTGTAGGGTGTCTTGTAGTCTATTCGAACTGCTGGAACACGTTGTACATGTTTCGAATTTGTTTATTTTTGAACATTTGGCATGGTGGCGCTACCAGCTCTAATAAAACTTAAAAATAAAAAATAAACTATTTAGATATGCGGCGTGTGTGTTGGCCAAATTTTTTATATGTATTTTTTAGACATCGCCGACGCCGCGCAAAAAACTTTCACTTCCATTAAAAAGTTTTGTGTGTACCTGTGCGCTTGGCAAAAGCCCCAACAATCTCGACTTTAGCTTCGACGTTAGCGGCGGCGTCGTGGTCGTTAAATGACATTAGGTTTGGTTTTATGGCTCAGAGCCCCGGCGAAATTCTGCATAAATGTCAAAGTAGAAAATTTACTTGGCAATCGAAGTGAGCGATTTCGCTTTTTTTTTCTTCTATTTGTTTATTTACTTTTTGAAATTCACTAATAGAAAGTACAACTGATAGTTAAAAAAATGTAATTTTTTGTAATGTTGAGGAATAAAAGGTTCTATGTTAATAAACTGACTTAAAATTTAACTAGAAATTTTTATAAATAAGATAAAATCGGAGAAAAAACCATTCATCAGGATATCAAACAAAAACGAATATCGGTTATACTATTTGAATTTTGGATTTCTGTTATCTTCGTAAATCGGTTTAATTACAATTATCCGTTTTTCGTATATTTGATTGAACCGATATTAACAGTAATACATTAATAGGTTACTATAAAGTTATTTCTGTTTGAATAATTTCAGTTTCCGTGTAATTAAAAAGTCTTGTTTTTATTACGGTTTTTATTTCGATTTCGCTTACGTTTTTAATCCCTGTCGTTTAAAATGATAACTATTTTTTTACTTTTGAAATAGGTTCTTAATAGTTAAGAATTTCTGTGATATGGCTCAAAAGTTTTTTCAAAAATATAATTAGGTTCTTAAATACTTAACCCAACTTGCGGAATTTTGGAACGTAGGCTGATGATTCAAATATATTTATATTTAAGATATGAAGGTATTTTAATTTCAATAACTAGGGCAAACGAAAGAGGAACTAAAACATGTCGTTTAAATATCGAATCTTCTTTTAATTTTGTAAAATACTTTCAAAAATATGTAATTCCTATTTGATTACCCGTCTCGCTTGTCCAGTGAAACTCTAGTTAGAGTATACAGATTTCGTTGCTTATGCTGCAAGCATTGAATTGAAGTGATTTTATTTAGTTGCACCTGTTATGTGACCGGATGTTGTAAGCTCAACAATTACGAGGTATGTTCGTAATGAGAGAGTCGCCTGAAATGTTGGGGCACAGTTCATGTACATATACTAAAAAAAATTATAAAAATAAAAACACAATGAAAAGCGGCAGCTCCCACAGTTGACTAATATGCAGCTCCATTTAGACTAATTACAGTGCAACCTCCCAACCACTGGTAACTTTTATGTGAGTCAGCAGAGCAGCAGGGTGGGGGGGGCGTACTGGGTAGCAGCTCTTTGGCTCCCTGAAAGGTTCAACAGATGTAACTTTATGAGTCAGCGAAGCGCACCAAAACAGATCTGATTTCGCGACTGGCAAGTGTCAACCGAAGCGTAGATTGATACGACACTGCTCAAGAGATTAGCAACCAGTAGCAGCAGCTTTATGATGGAACCGGATTCGTATCAGCCTTGGGGCACATTTTGAAAATCTGCTCAGTAGGAGGGGATTGTACGAAGCACCCCATAGATTATTTAACATAATATTTCATGTGTCGAGCTCCTCGAGCGTTTAATGAAGTGCCCCATCTAAAACCTCGCTATGTAGTCATTGAAATTGGTCAGTTTAATGACTTTTTATGTGAACTCATTAGTCATTGCCCATGAGAAATGTAGACTGAAAGTATAATAGCAAACATACGATGGATATAGTACATTTTAATTGCCATAACCTGCATAAATTTGTGAATCATTCGTTGTACCTAGTCATCGTTTTGTAAATATAACTAGAATTGTAATATATATTTAAAAACAGCTCAATTACTTTGCGGTACAATTAAATATATTTTTAAAAAAAACCCTATTAAAAAGTGACATAAATTTCTTACATGCTGTTCCGTTTCAGAAATGGATATGCATCATAATTAATAAAAAAAAGCTTAGTTTCAGAAGGTGTTCAGCTTCATATTTCAGAAAATATAAGGATTTAAATAATGAAATGTAGTATATAGGCTCTTTGTATCCAGCTTCTTCTAAAAACTATAGTATCGATTACTAAAAAATGATAAATCCTTTAATTTTTCCGGTTCATAAGTGGTTCTGTTTCATATCTTAGAAAATATTTGATATAAGATGATGAAATTTTAGTATGTAAGCTCTCCTTACTCAGATTCTTCTAAAAATTATGAAATCGACTATTAGAATAGGTTAAATGCTATCTATCTTGATTTCAGAAGCAGTTCTGCATCATATTTTCGAAAATATTTGAAATAAGGTAATGAAATTTAGGACTCAGGCTCTGCTCTTGTAGTTTCCTTAAAATATACTGTGAAATTTACTTCCTCCGTATTCACCAAGTATTTTAATTGTGTTTATGAATTATAGCATTTAAGATTCTTCCATTAACTGGCTTCTAAAACAGGTTTACATGCACTATTCGCACTGCCTTTAATCAGTTAAGCCCATTAGCAGCTCTATAACTTCTGGTAATCAACGAATGGACTTAAATTTCTCACGATGTGCAAAAGTTTTATGCGATCTTTTGTCTGTATCGTGGAAACCATTAACACTTAATGGACTAGAATCATTGCCAAAGCATTTCCCGAAGTTTTGTAGCAAGACTATAATCTTTCCTGACGTTTCGCTGTAAGCTCCTCCCATTTCCTCTGCACTCAAGACGTATCTCTTTCTCTAGATGGGGGTCACCTATTGTGTTGCCCGCTGCTGTATCCCGGTCTCATTAAGATGCACTTGTTGAACGCAACAACAACACAGCATGGCAGTAGGATTGACTGACTGAGTGACTGACTGACTGACAGTTTCCCCAACCAAGTTAAGCACATTATGCATGGCATATATATGTACTATATGTCTATTTGTATAGTCGTAAGTCTTTTATGGTCGACATCATCATCATTGTTTGTTGGAGTCCATTTATGTATGTGTGCAACTGAAATTGTTCGCTCTAGAAATGCCATTGAGTAGTGACCCAGTTAGTGCCATAAATTAGCACAAGCGACTGACTGCCAGTCAGACAGACAACTTAGAACGTTCACTTTGCTCTTATTAAATACAAGTACGACTACGAGTGCGAGTGCGAGTGCGAGTACAAGTATCTCAGCGTACTTAGAAAAACACGCACTGCAGCTCAGCTCAGCCTGACAGGCAGGCAGTATTCATGTTGATACCCTGTAGCCACAAAATTTGAATACGACGGTTATCATCCAATTGTGCAATGAATCCAAAGGCAAGGTTTTATTTGCTGGTTTTTATTTTAAACTTGTCGGAAAGGCTAATATTCATAATCAGCGAGTGATTAACAGAAACTCCAGAAACTCTCCAGATTGACAAATCTCCAGAAACAACAATAATTTTCACCCTAACCCTTAATTATCGACCAATTCCTTCTATGGCAGATATATGATATAGTAGACCGATCTTAACCAATTTTGGTCAGGATGTATAAAACCAAGTTATATGCATATTCTGTAAAATCGGTTAAGATATCGTAATAAACAAAAAAGTTTTTCATACTAAAAATTGATATTCGACAAATCGGTTCTATTGCAGCTATATGATATAGTGGACCGATCTTAACCAATTTTGGTAAGGGTGTAAAGGACGAACTATAATGCATATTCTGTCAGTTTGGTTGAGATATCTCGGAAAACAAAAAAGTTTTTCATACTACAACTTGATTTTCGACCGATAGTTCGTAAGATATAGTCGACCAATTTTGGTCAGGATGTATAAAACCAACTTAAATACATATCCTGTCAAATTGGTTGAGATATCCCAGAAAACAAAAGAGTTTTTCATACTAAAACTTGATTTTCGACCGATCGTTCCTATGGCAGCTATATGATCGAAAATTTAAAACAAACTTGATCTGCGTGGGGTTTATAGAAGTCTGTGTACCAAATTTGGTTGCTCTATCTCTTATAGTCTCTGAGATCTAGGCGCTCACATTTGTTCTGTCGTATACATCCTGATCTAGTATTGTAAAAATCGTGTATAGGAACGAGCGAAAATTTTAATTTTCATTGCTTTTCACGGTATTTTAACTAAATTAAATTAAATAAATTTTTTGGGAAAATGTTTTCCAAAAATAAATTTGCTATGCTTATCACCTTTTTTGAAAAAGTATTATGCCAGGGCGGTGTCAAGGTTGTATTTGGTTAAAGCCCAATTTTCCCAAAATAATAGAAAAATTGGGAGAACTGTAAAACGAGTATGCAATTGTTTTGATTTCGTCAAATTGGAATTGATTGGATTTAAAATCTAAACTTAATGCAGATCGATATATGTACTTACATATGTGTATGTTCCTAACCATCTCATGGAATTTATACTGATTATTAAAACTAAACTAAACAGCAATTTATTTATTTAACGTCGACGAAAAGCCGCCGACAGGGAGAAAATGTAATTAATTCAATTTAAATTAAATTATATTATATTAAATAAATTGTAGTTCTAAACTGAAAAAATAGAAAAAATGTTAAGTTGAAGTTTAAGTTTGTGGTATTCAAAAATGCTTTTATTGATCGAACATTTGTTGCAAGGATTGAGGAATACTTAGAAAAAGCTAATCTGATCAATAGTATTTTTATTTTATTATTATTATTAGCAACTAACATCGTCGCTTTGGATGCAAGGAGTTCTAAGCATAGGGTGTCTTTAAGTCGAGTACTTTCCTACTTGTCTCAATTAGGTCAGTCGTGAGAGATAAACTGAAGAGAGAAAAAAGTAAAAACGTACTATTAAAAAGCCATCAACTATTGTTCAATATTAAGTAAGTTATTTCATAGCATTAATTAGTTTACGGACGCTGCAAGCGATTGAAATCGCTACTGAGACACACACACACACACACATACACACTGCACATGGGGCCTAATTGATTGGAGAAAGTGACGTACATGATTTAACTGACCGTTAGTTAGGTTTTGCCTGGGAAAATGTCTTCATCGTATCGATGCCAAAGTGCATGAACAAAATAAAAAAAAATAAAGACCAACTGCAATTTCAATTGCAACACCCAAAACAACAATTGCAACAACAGCTAATCAGCCGAAACGTTGTAAATGTGTGAGATAAAATTCATTTGAGATAGACTCGTAGACTCACTGAAACCGATCGACGTAACGGCAACAACAATTACGACAATTGCGGCAACAAATTTGAAATGTAAAAAAAATCATTGAAAATTAGTTTGGGGTATATTTATTACCATAGATCGTTTTGCAACGATCGAACAACTTATGATGAAATTTCACTACTATTCTTCCAATTAAAAGGTCAATTAAGAGAATTATCTAATAATAATTTAAAGTGCTAGAAACATTTGAAGACCATTTTCTTCTTTTTAAACAATTATAAAACAATATTTAAATGTTTAATCTTAGGTAAATAAGTAAACGTATGAATTAGATTAGTAAATTTGCACATTGTGACTATTTTATAAGGACGATCTTGTAGCTCTTCGATGATAGATAATAATAAATAATATAGTAATATATCCAAAGTAATCCAATTAGATCAAGTTGGATTACATACTTACACTTTACGAATATTTAATGAATGAGCTCTGATTTTAATATTAACCCACAAAGCAGATCTCTAAATAAATAGATTTACTGATCATAAATGTAATGATTGCCGTATTTGTAAGTTTCTATATTTCTATTTCCATAAGCAACGACTTTGGAATCTTTAAGTAAGTGAATGTAGATAACGAGTCGCCAGCGCATAAGTAAACCTCAGTTGATAATGTTATTGTATATGGTATAAGATTGGTTAAATCCCACAATACGATCATATTTTAAGCTTTGTGCTTCACTTTAAGACTTAGAGGAAAAAAATGATTTAATTATAATCTTTATAACATAGCTATTTAAACATTTTAAACTTGTTTTTAATCTGTATAATTAAATCAAGTAAATGTAATACTAATAATATATTTATAAATAATCTGTATTACAGATATTGTTTTTTTATTCTTATAACACTGACTGAAAAAAATTACGTTTTACTTTACCACATGAACTTCCTTGACGTGGTAGAAAAAATTCGGTACTCAAATTTTATTAGTGACGGAATCTTTTTATTTAATAGAATACTGAAAGTTTGCTAAGAATGGTACTTGAGTATTCTTTTTTCGGGAGTACTTGACTTGTGACTGGTATCTTATAGCTCTGCAAGTAAAATCTCCCAGACTCTATTTGTAGTCAAAAGATATGCGTAGTTATTTATTGAGTTGCTTTGTAGATGCCTAAATAACTTAACTTTTCTAGCAAACATTTTATTAAACGATACACCATTTAACTGACCTAATAATAATTTTAATGCAATTGAACGCCGAAATATAATTTGCAATTATTTTAAATAGCATACCACGGAAGAATCAAAAATGCAATGCCAAAAAATCTGTGGCAGACAAAAACAAAAATTATATTTTGTTTTGAGGGGCATTCGTAGAGGAAAGATTAGCGTACAGCAACCGTGTGGCAAAAACCATTTTGACCAGTGTTATTTATAATAGTAATAGCCTATTATATTTTAGTATTTTATTCATAATTAATTATTCTTTTATATATTGCATAAATTAGCCCCTTAACCAATTATCCAACTAACTTTTCAAATTCATTAATGAGTGGCACCTTAACTGATATCAAAATAACAATCGACCCAATCCAACACTTTCCGTATAATGGACCAAATGTCAAAGACATCATTAATAATGTTAATCTCACGCGATGTATTCATGATTTTAATCCATTTCCCGTTTAACTGTACCCCATATACGAGATTATTACAGCTACATTTGGGGACACCGCATTGATCTATGGGTATTTCTTTTTTGTTTTTCCGTTTTTTTTGGCTTTTTTGTTGCTGTGTTTCCCAGCCCGTTACCGTTTGTTTTTACCAAATTGTTTATTTTGTTCAACTCTTTTTTTTAATGTGCACTTTTTTGTCTGTCATTTTCTTTATGTGCTGCATTTTCGGACCGTTAGCGTCAACGTTTTTGATAGTTTTGTTGCATTTGATGAACGTACATCTCTATCTCTCTCTCGCTCCACTGCCCGGTGGTGTCCAGTGCCCGGCATCAGAGTTCCCCTCTCCTAGTGCCCCCCCTTGTCACTGACAAAACTCGTTTCCGTCTCGCTCTGCGATTTCGCCGACGCCAACGGCATTGCCTGTCTCTTTCTCTATCTCTTTAGTTGTCTCTGTTACAAGTCGTCTCCCTCCCCCATTCCCCGCTGCTGCTGTCTCTCCCCTCGTTTAATTTATGAAAGTTTAAATGTTGCTTGCATCGGTTGCATTTCGTGTCGCCTCTAAATCAGAACCGCTGCTAGGCAACTCACTCGGCTTCGATTCCAACTGGTTGCTTATAAATATTTATTGTATCTGCTTATAGATATACTTTCAGAGAGATATGTATATATGTATACCATATATAAAAGAAGAAAAAAATATATATACAAGTGTATATCTGTTTGCTCTGGCTGTGCCACATCCTTAAGCGGCGGTCTGAGCCACTGGCCTTATTCCAAATAAAGGAATTCCAGACACGGCTCACTGCTTTTGACCATAGACAGCAGCTGGCCGAAAGTAGAACGCCGGCCTGGGTAATTGATAAAAGACCTGCGTGCGCTCTGTTAGAAAGTAAATGCGAACATACACTCGAAAAAATGAACAACCTAATTATATAATGTTCAACTGAATAATTTAATTTGATTTAAAAAAGTGTTTAAAAGTGATTTAAATATTAAGAAAATGTACAATTTTACAAATGGTATTGCTTAAAGGGAAGAGGTTATTATGTTACCAATCGATTCGCAATTAGCAAGGATTAAAACCGAAACGAATTTCGGTTTCAGTTACGTTTTTGGTTATGATCGAATAAAGGTTTTCGGCTATCGGTTATGCAAAATCTTGGAGTATTGGTTTCGTAACGGTTGTCGGTTTTTTGAAAGTTTCGGTTTAAAAATACCGGTATGGTTTCGGTTCAGAAAAAAAATAAAAATAAAGGTCTTCGGTTGACCAAAATAAGAAACGTTATTCATTGTTTTAGATGAAAAATGGCTTAATGCTGTTATTAGCCTGGAAAATAATGTTATCTGGTTACTGGAATGGTCCAGCGTAGTGTCGATTTTATTATAATTTGATCTTATATAAATTTGGTTTGAAAATTTCGATTATTTTGATTATACTGATTTTTAATAACTTCAAACTATCATAACTTTGTCAAAACTCAATCAATTTCCATGCGTAATGTAAGTTTAAGCATAATATTACTTCTTAATTCGTTTTACATTTACATTTTTTTTATTTTGAAAATATTAAAAACTTCGAAATTTTTAGAAATTTTACAGTGTTACCCCTTATCATTTTTCAAAAAATTTCGAAAATTTCGAATTTTTTAAAATAAACAAAATTTAATTGCAGAACAAATTTAGAGGTAAAATTATGCTTAAATTTACATTCCGCATGAAAATTGATTGACTTTTGACAAAGTTATAGCAGTTCGAAGTTATCAAAGTTGCGCAGCAGTAGCTGCGACGGCCAGAACCGAAATTAACCCTTATAAATGAATTCGTTACTAAACGGTTATTTCGGATTAAAGAGTTTCGGTTTATGGGTTTCGGTACAGCGGAAAAAGTTATTTTCGGTTACGGTTTCAGTTACGGTTACAAATTTCAATCGGTTTTCACCGGTTAAAGGTTACGGATTCGGTTAAGGTTTTAATCCCTGGCAAATAGTTCACATTTATTAACTATAAACTGTTATTATTTATAGAAGAAAAAAGTAGCCTGGGTATTTAAACTTGAATCGGTACAAAAAAAAATTGTCGTAGTGATCGAAAAATAGAAATAAATATTCACTATTATTCACATTTAAATTAAAGTATAGGGAATAATTAGAGTTGTTTCTCTGAGTGTAAAACCCTGCTGATGAGTAGCTGATGATTTGAGAGTCATGCAAGTATTTCGGCTGCGTTGTTGTTGATACCTTCAATGACGGCTTCCGTCATTATTTTGATACAATCGTTATTACAAATATGTAGAGAAGTGCCCCTATAAAATTTCAAAGAATTATATATATACATAAATAAATGGCATGAGTAATTGTAAATTTATAGCGACGAGTCATGTTCAAGGCAAAGTGCAAGCGATCTCAAAAGCTCGACTTTACGTTGCCCTGTATTAAATAACCAAATCAAATAAATACATTTATTTGAACAATTTGAACAACGCTATTCTCTTGTTCAAGTAACTAATATGACATATGTAATTGTAAGAGTGCATCGTATTGAAATCGGAGTACTTAATTGCTATATGAATCTGAGTCCGTCAGTCGGTTACAGTCGAGAGTGTTGGGTAGAAGTAAAGTTCAACGTTTGTAACTATCAAATAATAATACATAACAATAAATTATTATTATCATTTTGGGTTATTGCCCTTTACGTAATTATGCAATCTATCAGTAGCAAATGGAAATCATTCTAATAAATTTTACTGATCAGTTGATCAATTACAATAATGTGTTCATCGAGACTGATTGGACTGATAATACTAAATTAACTATAAAGCTGCCTAATAAAAATCCTTTTAAAAAAAACTATATAATTTTGTAGATAATCTTTATAAAAAAAATAAATCCCACGAAATTAATAGATGTACATATATTACCGATTTCATAATAAAGCAACCCAAGTGCTGGAAATAAAGCGATTGATTGACATTTATTAAAATTTGATCCGTATATAATAAATATGATTATTTGATGTCATTAGTAATTTTTATGTCTTTATTTAACAGTTCAGAACCTTGTTAAGAGCTTATTAAAACACTTTTATTGCTTTCAATTGAAAGCTAATCAAAAATAATGATAAAATCTTAAATTTGATCATAAAACTAATATTTTTATTACACGGGTTCACTGAAAATGGGTAGTACAGGATATAATAACTATGTTCAAATGTTTGTCACAGTCGGAATGAGTCTGTATATATAATAAATATCATATTTTAATGTCTAATAATATTTTAAATAATAACTAGCCCCTATGTATTTATTATGATCGCGTATGATTCTGAATATATAAAACATATCATATTTTAATATTGAATGTCTAATAATATTTTAAATAAGAATGTCTAATAATATTTTAAATAAGAATAATTAGCTCCTATGTATTCATCATGATCGCGTATGATTTTGTATAAATAATACATATCATATTTTAATGTCTAGTAATATTTGAAATAAGAATAACTAGCCCCTATGTATTTATCATGATCGCGATATTAAACACAAAAGTTATTGAAAGCAACTATTTTTAAATACTTATTGTAAAGCTGTGAGGAGTTTAAGAGTGTAGTTATCACACAGGATATTTTTAAATGAAACATGCATTATTATTAGCTTTGAAAATACCCTGTGAAATATGTCTTTGAAGTTAAGAACTTATATAAAATTTATAATTTTTATTTGCAGATGACTAACCCTGTGTAATTCCGTGCACTTATCATGTCCGAGAAGGTGAGCAGCGCTTTGGCGGCTCAACTGCATGCCCATGCTCTGGCGTCAACCAATGAGGCAACCTGCCACCTGCAGCCAGTGTCGTCCAATACATCCAAGGATGCAACGTTGCAGTTCGATACGGATGCGCCAGCGGCGGCAATCAGTGCACAATTGAATTTCAAACTTGTGCCAGTTGATAGCTTGGGCGGGCTTAATTTGAGTCTGGGCAGCAGCTACCAGGAAATGTTTGCCCCGATGAACACATCACAAATCTCAAATGCCTCCACAGAGTCCAGCTGTAGTCCACCAGCAGCAGGAGCAGCACCGCCCAAGCCCAGCAGGCACATGGCGGTGCAGCCTTTAAATAGCGTAAGTAAAAATTGAATTGTTCAATCGATATCTTTATCACTCATACTTCTTTTATTTTAGAAATCTTGTCGCTTTCCCAAGCTGGAGGAGTGCGCACACTTCCATTACGAGCGTGTACAGCTGGGGGCACTCTCGGTCCAGCTGCTGGATGACAAATCGGAGCAGCTGGGCAGCAGCATTGCCTCGCAATCGATTGGCGGAGAATTGGCTCATAGCTCGTTGCGTTCCTCGGGCTTCATGCCGGAGAGCTGTTGGTTCATCATACGCGTCTCTCCGCAACGCTGTGAACCGTTCCTGATCAAGCGCAGTTATGAGAACATGCAAATGCTGGACGAAATGCTGCATCGTTGTGTTTACGATCGCAAAATTAGCGGATTACGTAACATGTGCGAGCTGGAGGCAGAATCGGAGCTGCAGAGCGAACAAGAGGTGGAATATGCAGTGGCCAAGTATCTTGAACGCTTCTCCAAAATTGCCTCCGACTCGCTGACATGCGGCACCATTCTCACCTGGCTGCAGTTGGACAATAAGGGACGCCGTCTTCCACTCGCCGATGGTGAAACTCAGCGAACGATTAACACGCCGGCTGTGGGAGCAGCATATGGAGTGAGACGATATCAGGCGCAGGCGCCAGACGAGATTAACATTGAGGTGGGCGATATGATATCAGTGATTGATATGCCCAGTCCAGCCGAATCGATTTGGTGGCGCGGAAAGAAATCCCATTTGCAAAAGTCCCTCTACGAGGTCGGATTCTTTCCACAGTCGTGTGTGGCCACAATTGGTGATAAGGTGCCACGTAACTTTCCCATGCCCGCCCCATTGGTTGGCCATTTGGATGCCTCACCCACCAAACCGGTGCTGCGAAAGCATGGCAAATTAATTGCCTTCTTTCGCTCCTTCATATTATCGCGTCCGTCGCGTCGACGTCTCAAACAGAGCGGCATCTACAGAGAGCGTGTGTTCTCCTGTGATCTGTCCGAGCATTTGTTAAACAGCGGTCAGGAAATACCCATGGTGCTGAGATCCTGTGCCGAATTCATTGAGAATTATGGCGTTATCGATGGCATTTATCGTCTATCGGGCATCACATCAAACATCCAGCGACTACGTCGCGCCTTTGATGAGGAGCGCGTTCCGGATCTCGGTAATCCAGAAATGAAGCAGGATATTCATGCAGTTAGTTCGCTACTGAAAATGTACTTCCGTGAGCTGCCCAATCCCCTGTGCACCTATCAACTGTACGACAACTTTGTGGAGGCTATTCAGGTGAAGGCCGACGAAGCCGACGAACGGCTGCGTTTGATGAAGGAGACGGTACTAAAGCTGCCACCTCCGCACTATCGGTGAGTGTTATGTAAAAACCTTCGGATTCTACTTAAAAAAATCATTCATTACTGTCTAATCTCTTCTCGAAAGGCATAGCCAGAAGAATTAACTCAATTCAGTTTCAGCTATCCGTAATACTCAATTAATTTTGTTGTTTTGTGCAATCATAACTAAAAATGTACAAAAGTAACATTGAGTTTGTCAAGTAAATTAAATAATTCATTGATTCCTGATCAAAAACCGAATCGATAAATTCATGTCAGTCTGTAAAAGTGATGAAAACAACTTGTGAAAATGAAAAGGCGCGAAAAAACAATAAAAACCAAAGCGTGCAGATAACAGTCGACCTTTTTTCGATGTCCGAAAAGAACTCTTATTTATTTATTGAAAGAGAGTAACTCGAATGACTCAGCTGATAACACTCAACCGAAAACAAAAACGAAGAGACACGAAGTGTTCTGCTCAGACAGAGAGCGACCATGCACTTTTTTTTGGCTATGTTTGCAACCAAACCGCAAGGAGAAATATGGTGGACAGTTATTTGCAAGCTCTGATGAAAACAATTAACAATACAAAAATTGGAACGAAGATAGAACAAAAAGATTTTTTTAAAACTATTGATATAGTTTATATCGCTTAACAAGGAAACGATTTTTGTCAACCAAAAACAAAAAAAAAATCACACAAAATTAAGGTTTCGGGTATGTTTGTATAATGGTTTTCTGTTATCGGTTACGAAAAACCTATGTATAACGGTTACCGGATTTTTTTATATTTCGGTTACGAAATACCGGTATGATTTCGGTTAATAGAAAAGTTGATATAATGGAAAAAGTTCTTTCAAAGAAGAACTATGTATTTAGTTAGATGAATCTATTTAAAAAGGTTAATTTAAAATTAAAATCAAAATTCTTTTCAAAAACGATGATGACATCTGAACAACATAATTGAATTTAATGCTTGATTAAACCAAAATTAACCGTTATTCGTAAATCGGTTATTAATCGGTTTTGGTATAAAAAAAATTTTGTTTTGGTTAGGGTTTCAGTTACAGTTACCAATTTCAATCGGTTAATACCGATTAAAGGTAACGGTTGCGATAACGGTTTTAATTCCTGCATAAAATATGAATTTGAAACAATACAATAATCTTAGAAAAAATTGTTCAGAAGGCTCCAATCGAAATAGGATCAGTTCGTATTAAAGTAGTTACGTGTTAGATCTGCCAAAAATTTCAATCTTTAACCAAAATTTCATCAAAAAATCAGAGGCTTAAGAGATTATAATATTTTTCTATAATTCGATAACTACCCCGAATATAGACTTTTGATCAAAATAATTGTCTAATAAATTCACCGGGATGAGTCATTTATAGGACAGCTATTAATCACGCTTTACGGAATATGAATCAATGTAATATCATATTTATTAAGAAAGTTTCCTTCCTCATGTAATCTTTAATAGAAATTCCCTCAGTCGCTCATTCTCCTTATCATTATCTCTCGCTTTCTTCTTTATCAGGACGTTGAAATACTTGTCGGAGCATTTGCATAAGGTTTCGCAACATCATGAACGCACCGGGATGACGGACAAGAATTTGGCCATTGTTTGGGCGCCCAATTTATTGCGATCACCGGCCCTGGAATCTGGAGGCGTGGCAGCGTTGCGTGGCGTAGGCGTTCAGGCTGTGGTCACCGAGTACCTGATACGCAACTGTCACAACATCTTCGATGCGCTCGAGGATCACAATGCACGTCTCAGTATTGTGGGCAATGTTTTGGCGCCAGCTCCGCCGGCTGGTGAGCTGCGTCTGGAGTCGTTAACCGATTGCGAGAGTCTGCTGGTCGAGCAGCGTGAACAGGATCAATCACTAGTGTTGGTGGAGCGTCCGAAGAGCCTTAGCACAGGTGGTGCCAAGCTGATAAGCCTGGAGGAGGCACAGGAGCGTCACTCGCGCATCGAATCCAGCGGTGATTTGAAGCAATCGCTGCCGATTAACATGTTGAGCAGTGGCAGCCACAGCCACAGTAGCAACAACAGTGGCAGCAATGCCGCCTCCAACATTGGCTCCTACATTGAGGTGGGCGGCGGACCATCCAGTCTACCGGATAAGTATCATACTGTGCTATCGGTGCCACGCAGCTGGCAGAAACGCAAGCCGGACAAGACGCCCTCCTGGAAGAGCATATTCACACGAAGCCAGCGCCAAGGCAATGAGCCAGGTCACAAGCTAATCATCGATGGCGCCACAAAGGAACCAAGCGGCACGTCACGCGTCAGCTTCGTCCAGATATCCCATGTGCATGCCAGCAAGGAGCTGTCGAAGCACGACAAGCCCAAATCCATCGAGTTGCTGGAGACGACACGAGACGCCCGAGATGCGGCGATGGGCAGCAAACCCATGGAGCTCTGCATACGCTCCAACTCCATTGACAGTCTACGTACTGTGGGTCACTCGAGGAGTGTGTCGCATGATTCGTACTTTGATCTGCTGCAGTCGCCGCAGCGCGGCCACATGACCACCTGTCCATCGCGGGAACTGTCTGAGTTGGGACTTAACTTTGACCGTGAGGAGCCGGAGATGCGCATTTTCTCGGAAAGCGAATCTCTGGTCAGTTCACCGCGCGTGGGCAAGGAGAATGTGCCGCCTGCCTCTGGCTGTGCCACACGTCGCATAATGCGCGCTCGTCCCGAGGAGTTCTCCAGTCAGACGAACAGCGTCAATCCCAGCCCGAAGAAACAGCCACGTCTCAATCTCCTCTCGCCCAGTGCGGCACGTCAGCTGCCCCCTAATCCATGTGGCCATGAGCCGGCTGGTGCCGAGAACTGTTGCAAGCGCTACAAGCTGGAGGATCAGCTCTCGGATATACAGTTCATTGACTGCGGCACACCGGAGCATCCGATGACAGCGCAACAGCAATTTGCCAGCGTTGAGGTGCATCCGCCACCAAAGCCAGCACGTGCTGGAGTCCAGTCAACGGACGGATGCGGAGCTAGAGATGCGGCAGCAGGAGCAGGAGCTGCACGCTACAGTTATCCTTCGGTGCAGCTGGGTGCCAAGCGCAAGGAACAGTTGGCGGCCAAGGAGCGTTTCAGCTATCAGGGCACCTTCACACAGCCGGCCAGCAAGCAGGAGTCCAGATCGCACATACCGTGAGTACTTAAAATACATGTCACTTGCCACAGACTTTAACCATCTGTTTGACTATCTCCATAGCAACGGGAATGGAGCTGGAGCTGGAACTGGAACTGGCGCTGGAAATGCCAATGGGAACGCTTCGTTACGGAGCAAACCACGTGTGGAGATATGCTCCGAGGATCAGGCGACGGTCAAGTTGTCGGTGGTCACGCCCACAACGCCAGCGCACAGTCCACGCTACTCGCTGCTGCTGTGCGACACGGAGAGCTCGACAAACAGCTCAGCTGTGAATACACCACAATACGATATGGAGCCATTGATGATGACCTCCGTCATGTCCGGCATTTCGGGTGTCTCCTCCAATATGCAACAGCAGCAGCAGCTGTTGCTGGGCGTCGACGCATCCAGCAGTTATCTGGGCAGCTCCCACGAGAGTTTGGGCCAGCATGTGAGTTCCAGTTAAACAGAGCTAGGAATATCCTAACTAAGTTAATAATTTGTTTTATTTACTGCAGTTTGTTTCACAAAACAATAGTTAGTTACATTTTTCAACTATCACTTCACTTCATTAATTTTAAATCAATTAATCAGTTGAGTTTACACTAAATTGGGGTTAATTTTTGTTTTTCTTATTGATGTGAGCATGTTCTTAAATAATGTTTTTATTAGAAAACGAAAATGTTGACGTGAATAATATGAAATTATATTTTATATTAATAATCACTAATTGTTGGAAGCTTTATTAGTCACCGGATTTTCAACACTTTCAGATATTTCAAAACAAACTTTTAAGAGGAAAATTAAGAAACGGATTCGATGCGCATAAATAATGTGGTGATTTTGATAGGGGCGTCGTCATACTTAGAAAAAAATTTTTTTAAACACTTTGAATTAAAAAAATATATATATTTCTATATTGTTTGCTTTGGAATTTCCACAGCACCTAATCATAATAAAGACACTAAAAATTTAACGAATCTTTTTAAAAGAATCGCCTATAGAAAATAGTTTTCCTAATAAAATCATTTTAATATAAAAATGCAAAAATTTATAATATTTCATTATTCATATTTCATTTCATCTTTGACAAAGCGAATTACCCCAATTTTAAAAGTAGCTACTTTTTATAAAATACATAGAGTTTTATATTTAGACATTTGAATTAGCCACTGTTAACTTGGTTAAGATTTGACCAGAAATTGGTTTCGGGTCTAAGCTTTAACAACTTTTAATTGCAAATGGGAATCCTATTATTCAACAAATATCTAACAATTATTTTTAAATCGCAAAGTTAATACAATTCTTACTATTTTACTATTCATTTATAATGTGTTATTTTTATTTTTTAATGCGCATTTAAAATGTGATTCAGGAAATCTACAAATAATTAAGGCGTATTAACATAAATATAGTGATAGTGAAATGTAATAATAATTAAGTGGTACTAAATTGTACCTTATTTTCTTTAGACTATTTTAAGCATTTAGTGAATAAATCATCAAAAATTAGAAAATAGTGTGAATAAAATGTAAACTAGTTTTAACAGGATTTAGTGATAGCTAATTTAGATATTTGAGTATTGCTGGAAAGAACCATTAAGCCGTATTATTTAATGGAAATAAGTTTTTAGCACTATTCCAAGCTCTGCAGCTAAAGTAATAAATTCTTTGTTGAACTAAAACTCATGCTCAACTTATTTACAGTTCAATCATCTGACGGATGTGGAGCAACGGGACATGCATGCATTGAAGCGTGAGCTATCATTGGATTTGCAGCCAGTGCAACAGCGTCTGCCCCAGGCAGCGAATCGTGCCGCAACGCTGCCAATTAAGGATCAGCTGCAGGCCAGCTCGCCCAACAATTCCAACTTTACGGACAACACTAGTCAATCGGTGACGCCCAGCGAGTTTGGCTATCAGCATCTGCAGCGACAGCTGAGCATGCACTCGCTGCTGGCAACAGAGGACAGCTCGCCGCTCTACGAGGACTTTGAGCAGACGCCGAGCAATACACTGACACCGCAGAAGCTCCAGCCGGCAAACATCGGCAGCCCCATTAAGTCAACCATTAGCATAACGTACAAATCGCCGGAGAAGGAGAAGCCGCCGTCTAAGCCAGCCCTACTGCTGGAGACCAATTTTGATGAGCACATTGTCTACGAGCAGGTGAAACTCTTTCGCAATTCGGTCACCGAGGTGAATCAGTTGCTAAATGAGCGACACAATCAGAGTCTAAATCAAATCGAGGAGGAGGAACAACAGCAACATCAGCAGGATGGCGGTGCCAGACGTGCGGCAGAGATGACTCAACAGCTGTTGGAGTTAGAGCGAGATCAGGAGCGAGAGCTGGAGCTGGAGCAGGAACAGTTGCTCTATGAGAATATTGAACTGCGCAAGCCGAAAACAGTTTATGAGAATCTACGTGGCGAGGAGATGAAACTCAATACAAATGATCTTGAACTTGAACTGGAATTGGATTTAGATTTGGAGTCAGCCCCGAAACAGCCAAGTTGTGATAGAATTGAACTAGACAGCCTGGACAGTTTGCCAAGCACCGATCACATAAACATGGCAAACGAGCAGTCCAGTAAGTCGCCCTCTTTCAGCGTCAAGGAGTTGGCCAATAAATTTGAGAGTTCGCCCGTGGAGCAGTTGCCCATGTTTGACTTCAGTCAACGCGGCGGCTCGATGAAGAAACCCAATGAGCTGAGCTTGCCCGTACCGATAGCTCCGAAGCCAGTGATGCCAGCACCTGTGCCGCTCAAGAAACTCAATAATGCACAGAAGATAACTCGCTCCTTGGATGAGAATGCATTTGTTCGTGAATTTGGAGGTAAACAGTTGCAGGATTTGGGAGCTTGTAAGCTACCCGAACTGCCGGAGCTAAACAATCGACGCAAGAGCTTTGATTTTACACGTCCGAAGACATTGAATCCGCCCAAGCGCTTGCCGGGCATGAGCATCACCGAGGAGATATGCCAGAAACGTGCCGGGGAGCCGGATCAATTGCTAATCACAACACCCACGACAGAGAATCGCATCTCATTGATACAGCAGAATAATGTGCCGCGTGAGCAGCAATCGCAGACTCTGAATCTACCAGCTGGCGGTCGCAAGAGTGTCTTAACTGGCGTCATACTTGATCGCGAACGCATCGATAAGATTAAGGAGGAGCGTCGTCAGCAGTTGACACAGAAATACTATGGCGACACTTTGAAATCGCGTTCCAAGACGGAACTCAACAGCGATGAGAACAATTTCCAGGCTTCCGATTCGTTGCGCATCAAGTCCAAGTCACGTGGCGATATGCACACTCTGCAGAAGGACATGGACATGAATCTCAAGCAGCTGGCACGCGCAAGCGCCGGATCCGGATCTGAGAGCACATTGCATCGCACTAGCGACTATGGAAATCAACGGGTGCGCAGCATATCCGATGAGAAGAATCAAAATTGTGATAGTACCAGCAATGGGGCCACCACCATCAATCTACCGGTGCACAGTGTGAAAACAGCTGCCCAGAAATATGCGGCAAATAATGCGACAATCATCACATCATCCACGACTACGACAACTGGCAAATTCGAGCGTGGTATCGGACGTGAACGCCTCTCCAGAAACTCGATGCCCCACACAACAACCACGGAGAGTAATGCGAGCGTAAAGTGAGTAACTGTTAAACGTTGATCTTAACAAAAGTTTCTAAAAATAGTTTATAAAAAAAATAACTAAAACTGCTGAAAAAAATGTATATGTATATCCGAAAAATGCTGATAATAATTTAGTAATTAGAATTCGACATCTTTTTTAACATCTATGCTATCAACACCGATATATAATCTTTATATTTGTTGAATTTTTATATTTATTGTGAAACATGGGATAGAAACAAAACTTTCCACTTATTTTTTTAGGCACGTTTATTCATAGGCCACTTAAATTTTATCTTAGATATTTTCAAAATTTTCATTTAAATTCTATGCATTTTACGTCAAAATATCTATAGAAGTTATCAGACTCTTAACTAGATATTGTGAAAATGGCCTGGATAGTTTTTTAGTTTTAAAACCAAACTATTAAAATTTAACTGGATTTGACATATTAAATATTAAACATAATTTCATTTAAACCTTGGCCGCAACTTCACTGTACTTTCAAAAGCTAACAGAGGAATTTGATCATAAAATATTAATATTGATAACAACAACATAATAAGTAAAAGATCCTTCATATATGCAGCATATAAATAATAGTGATATTGTCTATAAAAGTTATAAGATGATAAAAGAAAATAAATACTTCAACTAATGAATTTCTTATCAATCTTTGCAGCAACAGAGAAAAGATCTCACCACAATTCTCAATACGCGATGTGACTGCGATGTTCGAATCTCGTTCACAAAATCAATAGGCTTAGGCAAATTACCAACTACAACATCGAATACAACAACTACAATAACAGAACAAGAGGAGTTGGAGGATCGATCGCGTTATATAATTTATTTAGTTTTTAAATTCTATATATTAAGCGCATGCGTATACAGACAGGAGCATGTATATGGACAGACATATGTAACTATACTCGTATATATATATAAATATATATTTTGGATACTGGACCAAGCGGTTCCAAAGATATGAATCAGATTAACGCCGCTGGATGGAGGATGCATCCGATGGATCAGCAAAATTCAATTTTGTTTTTAAGTGAAATTTTGAGAAAATACTGACTAAAAGACCCAGAGCCAAATGCAAATTGTTATTGCATTCGGCGATTTTAGGCGTTAAGTTTAATTCGTTAATTTGTACATTTTTATTGCAATGCATTGCTCTTGACTTTATTTCGGGTTTGTTTGTTTACTCGCGTAATTTGTTTCTGTGTAATTTGTTTGTTTTATTTTGCAATTGAGAAAAGAAAAAAAAGTCGATGAAATTAAATTAAAAGTGTAAATTTAAAAGCGCTGGTTTTTTTCTTTTTTATGCTTAAATTTAAATGCATTTGACGCAACTTTGAGCGAGTTGCTTTAAGTATATTATTATTATACAATTAATTTATATTTCTAACAATAAAAAATTTACAATAAATTCAATTCAATGATAATAATATTTATTTTTTGGTTTCTTTATAAATACTTGTAAATAACTTGCTTATTCTATTGCTTAATAAACACTATTGCAATTTATTGTATAATTAAAACACGTGTGTGCTTAGCAAATTTATTGGACATTTATAAAATTTTTTAGTGATATTTCAACTATTTCAAACTATATTAGAAATGTAGAACTTGGTAGCATACTTAAATAGAATAACACCTCGGAAACAATGGTTGTTTATAGGCTAATAATGGTTACAGTTCGCTATGAAGAGAACAATAATGCTTAAGAAATTTATAATTTTTAACAATTTTTATACGGCATTTTTTATGCAGATTCCTTTTCTTTTCAAGAACTTACTGAAATGCGCATTGAAGTTTAAATCTTAATAGCCAATAAATTTGTTAAGCACGGTCAACGAAAACAAATTATTCAATAATAAGATACTGTCCTATATACAGAAAGACAAAAATTAAAGACCAAACATAACATTTCAAAATTAAGCAAAGGCAAAAAATAAAATCTAACAAAACTATTTACATTAGATATGAATACATTTTACAAACAATTCATAAGCTTGAAACATTCATAAGATATTTGTATGTGGTTTGTAATTGAATTTTACTACTAGAAAAATTTCATCTGAACTAATCGAAATTGTTTATTTATTTACTTAAAATGACTTTTGATTTAGTCCTTAGACAGCTGCCAAATTTTAACAGATATTACTGAAATGAAATAAAATTAACCAAGGAAATTGTCAGATGTGTAATAAAAAAAACAATAACTAAATAGAAAGCTTTAAACAAATAAGTTAGCATTTGATATATTTTGATAAAAGTACATAAACAAAACCCACTTAAATTAGTTATAAACAATTCAAATTGTATTCTATAACGACTGACGTCTTAAGCAGTGCAAAGAGTTTTGCAAAATGATTATTACAATACATAAATTGCATATAAAGATATATATTTATTATATACCCACAACTATATACAGATATATAAAAATATATATATTTACTATATGGAAAGCTACTCATTATTACATCACTACAATCAACAATTGCAGCTAAACGTGCAAATGAAAACATTTTTATAAGCAGCAACAATAAAAATAAACTTAAATAAATTCATACACTAAAAAATAATATTTGTATTATTTCGGTAACTTCCACTATATACTTTGATCTAGTTATCCAATCAGCAATAAAACAATATCGTAGACTAAGCAACTTATTTCTGAAAACTAGCGGAAATTGCTGTTTTTTATTTTACTGCACTTTGAAACATTAGAATTTATTCAAAATTGGCCCGGCAACGAGAATCGCCAGGCACGACTAAAAAATTAATTTAGACTCATTAGAGTGCTCCTCTCCACGGAAATCTTTAGTAAAAGGCGAAAGATTTATTCGACAACTGAAGAGAAGCCAGAGTGAAGATGCACCACAATCCATATAGAGTTTAGCTGAAGACAAACCAAAACTGTTTGGGAATTATAAGGTCAAGGTTCATTAAGATGCACCCTAAAGTAGGCTACTCTTATGTAAGCAACCCTAAAGTAGACACTGTAAACATGCATGTGCTCAATTTACAAACACATTTTCCTTATAATTTCCAACTCGTTATAGTTGTAGACGAATAGAGTAATGGGTATTGACACATTTTAAGTTATCGCTTCTCGGCCTTTTTGGCTAAGATCATGTGTAGTATCTGTTCTTATCAGCTTAACATCTGATAGTTCCTCCATTGGAGGACAACAAATGTTAAACTGATTTTTGGAAACAGACGGAGTTCTAGGAGCTTGCTCCACCTCTGTCATGGGTTGACCCGGTATTGCACTACTGCCGGGATTCCAGCCCAACTTAGAAATACATTTTATTGAACGCGGTAGAAATGTTGGGTTTTGATCGAGTCAAGTTAGATAACCCCAAATCTTAACCATAATACTCTCACGCAATTGTAGAGATTTCTTATAGATAAATTTGCATGTTGATTAGTCCAAATCAGTGTTGCCAGCTTAGCATATTTCAGGCTAGTTCTAGCACATTTCAAAAATGGAAAAGCTTATAAATTTAGCGAATAGCTTATAGCCAGAAATCTAGCATATTTTAATTTTCATTTACCTTTTAATATATATTGCATCGAAATGAAATATTTTATGAGTTTAAAATGTTTTACGAGCATACAAGAATCGGAACTTGTTAATTTTTTGCCGATGGTTCCGTAAATCGTGCATAAACAATCGCGTAAACTGCTATCGATAAGAATTCTGACCCTTTGTCATTGCTAAATTGTGAGAGTGCAAAAAAAAGTGAAATTTCATAAATAAAAATGCCGAAAATTCTTTACAAACAAATGTTTTGCGATACCTGGATGCAAAATAGCGATTTAGTGGCATATTCAAATTAAAATCAAATATTTAAAAACAAATTATATTGTGTATTATTATTCATTTAGACTTAGCTTTTTTTGCAGCATATTGTTTTTTTATTTTTAGCTTTTTTTAGCATATTTTTACTGCAGATCTAGCTTACTTGCATGCTCGAAACCTGGCAACACTGGTCCAAATAAATATTATGGTAGGTAGTGCTATTTTTGATAAGCTATTCAAATCGTAAGACGGTCGAATGAAGTAGTTCTGTGTTTAGTGCGTTATTTTATTAAACTTAATCAAAATGCGTTTGATACTCGTTGCAGTTAGTCTCGCTTTTTTAGAATACGAACTCTAAAGGTCATTGGCTACGTATGTAAGGTTTTATAATCAATATAAAACTGTTTGCAGGTCATTGTGAATGCTGTTCCAATTAGGAATCTTAAAGATGACTTGAAGAATGATGCTGTACAGACTCAAATGCTGATCAATCAAGACTGTATTGGGTTAATATTTTCCACAGCCAAAACAATTGTGGACCACGATGCGACAGATCACCCGGAAATTACAAAGTGGCACAACTTTATCGATAATTGGCGTTCGCGAAATGAAAGTTTAATGAATGATGTCAACCAAATGGATATATTTAAAAAAGAATTTGTGAATCTAGTGTCTAAATATCCATCAGGACAACTTGACAGTCCAAACAGTCGTCATATTATTGATTCCCTCTCCGGCTTGACGTCTAAATTCACAGATATTATATTAGATCGATATGATGAATTTCAGACTAGAGCCACCGAACTCATTCGTGTGGCCAAAAGCTCGGGATTTACAGACAATTCCCTTAATGAAGTTTACGATAGGTTTGTTCAAGCTGTCAGCACAACTGACCGGAGACTTGGCTTTAATAATTTGCTGTCTTATCTGAATGACAAAGTTCTAGATTTATAGAATACTTGTCAAATCATGATATCGCTGAGTAACGACCTAAAATATATTAAATTAATCAGTGTGCTGCTTAACTCAATATGGAATAAACTACCAGAATTTTTCCCGATTTCTCCAAACAGGACATACTGATTTATTATCTCGATTTTTATAGAGTAAACACAAAAAAATTGAATTTAGTGATAATTAAATCGTGTCTAAATAAAGCATTTGAAAGTCTTGAAGTTTGTCATGCTTACTTTAAAAACTATTATTTTTGGATAAAAGTCTTTGTACATAAATCCGCAGTACTTAAGTTAGACATTTTAAAATTAAAACACGAGTAACACCCAAGACATTTTATAAACAATTATCCTCTTCTAGCTAACTACCCTTTTTTTATGCCGACGGGAGATTCACATTTATTAATCAGAAATAAAAGTCTTTAAAGACTTTTATTAAAAAAATCATCAAAAACTCTTATAAAAGATTGAAAAATTAAATCTTAATTATAATAATTATGTATTATTTTTGTTAAACACAAATAATTAATAAATTTAATTTATAAAATAAAAGTCTTTAAATAAACATTAAAATTGATTTTTAATATAAAAAATCTATAGTATCAACAATCAGTTAGCAGAGATATTGTAAATACTTCAAATTTGGTATGATTCAAACAAAATTTGCACTGGTTCTTAAAGTTGATTTTTTGTTTTTGAATTTTTTATCAATAACCCTCTCCCTATGTATTCCTTTTTTCATTCCATCCATTAAAGGACTTGAAGGATGAGGGGCACTCTTTTACGACAGAGGCCAAAATTGTCGGAAATGAATAAATATTTTTAGCCCACATACATATTGACAAAGTTAACTAAAGAGTTTACTCTGGATCTTCTCTGCGAGACCTACTGTGAGAGAGAAAAAGCACATCACATGAAAACATTTACTTTATTAAATTGTCACAGAAACACACTGCCGGCCAACTTCAATGATGAGCTTATCGCCTTATAATCACTTGCTGTGGCAGGCTACTTAATGTTGCCGATAAGAGGACAAGAAACATGGACATGATTTCTAAGTTTGCATATGAGTATAAGCGGGTAGTTTTGAATGCACTAAATTATGTATATAAGCGTGAAAATATCTGCATTCTGCAGTACGAATCTCATTCCCTTTGCCATTCAATCTTTCTTTCTACACAATGTGTTTGTGTTTGGGTTGATTGACGTTGATAGGGCACGTGTTGGCAATTATTGAAAATAAACATGAAAATCTTATGTTCAAATCAGACGAGTTCTTGTTGAGTTGTCTCTGAACCGGACTTTAAACTGTAGTCGTCCGAATATACACCTGGGCGAGAAAACATTTTGGTTTACAAGACCAATGCTTATTAAAGTCTCTGACAGTGACAGACAAAATTAGAATTTTAGTGCTTATGGCACATCTCAAATTTATACTTACCAGGGATTAAAACTGTAATCGAAACCGTAACCTTTAACCGGTATTAACCGATTGAAATTGGTAACCGTAACTGAAACCCTAACCGAAACAAAACTTTTTATTTTACCGAAACTAAAATTATTCAAAGCGAAATAACCGATTTATGAATCATTTCATGAATCGATTCAATCAAACATTACATTCAATTAAGTTGTTAAGATGTAATCATCGTTTTTAAAACAAATTTTGATTTTATATTTAAGTATTGATCTTATTAACTAGATGTTAAATTTTTATATTGATCTTATTAAATAGATATGCTTTAAAATCATAGAATTTTGTTTACGTTTCAACATTTTCTTGCACCGAAATCATACCGGTATTTTGAGACCGAAACATACAAGAAACCGGTACCGGTTACGAAGCTGAAACCGAAGTTTTATATTTGAAATTAATTTAAATTGATTATTATGATTAACAATTAATGCTGATTCGTTGGTGGATTGAAACATTGTTTAATTACATATATTTTGTCGTGCTCAACAAGAAGTCATCTGATTTGAGCAGAAGCTTTTCATGTTTATTTTCAATAATTGACAACACGTGCCCTATCAACGTCAATCAACCCAAACAGAGAGCCCATTGTGTAGAGCGGAAAGAAAGGTTGAAATAAGAATGAGGAATGAGATTCGCACTGCAGGATGCAGAAAATTTCACACTTAGACTCAGGAGTCATGTCCATTGCTAGTTGACCTTTCATCGGCACCGTTAAGTAGCCTGCTAGCAACGCAGTTGTCGGTCGTCATCTATAGCAAGTGATAATAAGGCGATAAGGTCGACATTGTTATCATTGAAGCTGCCACGCAGCCCGTTTCTGTGGTAATTTATTTAAATTAATTTCCTCACAGCAGGACTCGCAAAAAAGAATCATCAATGGATGGATTAATAATATTTGTTTATTCATTATTTGATTGAAATTCGGACTGTTCTGGGCCCACCCTTGACAGAGTTAACCCTTTTCCCATATTCGCACCTATACATATAGTATATTAAGTCCTTGCTATCCTTTCAGAATTTAGCTTATCATATCTGTAAAATTCGGATATTTTATTTCCTTTTTCAATAATTGTGCACTGTTTTATTCTACTGTCATTGAACCCGAAATGATTAGAGCAAGATTCATTGAGAGTTTTCTGGTAAATTAGGAATTTATAAAGGAAGAATGATTTTTGGTTAGAATCATCTTCCTGAACAATCTTATCTTATACTTCATTTAGTCAGTATATCCAGCTTTCTTGGTCACACCCCTTTTTCCCCATTTTTAATTGGGAACAGGGTATAAAAATATACATATGTATGTGTTTTACAAATCAAATGTCACATTCAATAATTCCAAATTCACACAAATTTTAAAAGATCATTAAGCCTAACATAGAACTACCAAAATTTCTGTATTTCTAAGATTTTTTCAACGGTGATACTGTTATTAACTTTTTTGCGCACAGAAAATAATTTTATTTTATTTGAACCCGTTCGCATTTCAACTCCAATATTGCTCAAATCTTTATTGAATTGACGTTAAATTTTAAATGTATCGTTAAAAGTATTCAAAAAATGCCCTTAAAATTATAAAGTCACCATGACGGTCGTTAAAATCGCGATTGGGATTTGAAATATCTTCAAACTTGTGAAAGATTAGTTTTTGCAATTGCTTTGTAACGGCGCTTACTTGATGCATCTTGGGACTGGCATTCTTTATAAATGTATCCAGCATTTCCTTACCTTCGATAGCTGTCTTGGCTTCTAATTCATCCCTAATACCGGGAGTACAATTGTTTAAATCTTTTAAGAATTGCTCTTTTTCCTCAAAGTGCGGAATATTCACAGCAACCAAATATGAAAGGTCCTTAAATTCGTAGTCGGTTAAAGTCTCTTGCTTTTCCTTAATTACACCCAGCAAAATCTTTAAGTTCTCCAATTTAGTTTCACCGACTGCTTTACATGATATAATTGCCTCAATTTCAATCATAAAGTGCTTCATATAGCTTCGCTGCAATTCTAAATTTGTCTCCTCAGCCATGTTTTTTACTTCAATTAAGAGAGTCCTGTCCTCGTATCTAATGACTTTAGATCGTAAATACATGAATATAGTTTCACTTCCATTCTTCACAAAATAGTCGAATGCTTGAAATAAAAATCTATCGGATTGTCTTGTCGAATTGGTCACCTCCTGCAATTTGGGACTGGCCTCAATTTCAAAGGATTTTAGAATTTTGCTGTTACTCTGTAGGTATTTGGAATATTTATGCTCAAAATCATTCTTTGTACATCTATTAAGGCTCTCTTGCAGATCCCCCTTTGGAATGTAGCGATCATAAGGCCTAGCACGACTGTGTCCAAGGTTATCAACGTATTTTTTGATCGCCTTTTCCGTTATATTAATCCTTCCAGCATTGGACAGATCGAGCCAGTCTTGCCACCTTTCCAATTCTGTCTCATTCGCAGCCTTACAATCTACAACCAATTTGGCTGCGTATGTGCAGAATTCAAGTTTGTTCTGCATTATTAAATTGTAGGTGTTCTCACTTAACAGTTCCACCTGCTTAATAAGCGACAAATCTTCCTCTGGTATGGCACTCACTAGGCTCTTTAATGGGAGGAGAATTATTTAAATATATTTCCAAACACTTTTAATTGTAATACTTACCCATAATGCTACTTGTATCAGCAGTAAACGACGCATCCTCGTGCAAAATTTAACTGAACTGTAGATACCATTTAAAAGTTTCTGTCTTATATACCGCTTTGGGAGAGAGCTTTGTATATATAGAAATTGAGAACAGTGATATTATTGCAATACCCTTTAATCTTGAAATGTCTGGTATGATGAGCTATTATTAAAGTATTAATTATAGTAGCCTTTCGCGCCTTTCGTGCTGCTTTCGTCACTACCGCGAACTTCCGGCCGCAGTGATATAATTTTAGTTCGGATCGATGCACGACTTGACAAATCCCAGAATCTTTTTTGACAGGGAATGCAATCATTATAAGCTTTATTATTACAACACATATTACAATAAATTAATAAAAATTAGCTTTTGCTAATGCATAGATTATTACCCTTAAAGAAAAATATTGGTATAAATTTTTCACGCTCTTTCAAAGCTACTACAAGTAAATTTTTTTTTAAATTACAAAGAACAGAAGAATCATTTTTTAAAGTATCTGCGTTTTATTACTTATCAAATGAAAATTTTTGGATGCGTATATTATCCATTGGAGTGTCATGCCGCTTTCTACAAGGTATACGTTAGTCAATCACTTTCAAGTAGAACATTCTTACTTTGCAGGAAAAGTGAGTGGTTTCTCGTTTGCAGCACGATTAGTTGCACCTGTCCAATTCCTTCTCTATATTCAAACCCGCAAGCTAGTTGCATACTAGTTTCCCATAACTGGTTGGCTAATGATAGTGAAATTAAATTATTTTTGAAGATTTTCTCTTACATGTTTTAAATAATTAAATTTATAAAAATCAGTTGTATAATATAGAAATTTCTTTTGATATTTAAAATCGTTTTCTTATAGAATTTCTCCCTCCACTATTGAATATGTGATGTAAGGAGATTATATTTATTTATTATTTTAGGTAAGTTAAAAGCAGTTGATCAAATGTAGTCTACACATTTTATATAAAATAAAAAAAATGTTATGTGATTTAACAATTAAAATAAATTATATATGGATATAAATTTAAAACTGGAAGCGTAAAAAAAATATTGTAAAATATAAACATTTGGAAAATAATTTTTTTCTATACATTTCGGAATAAACACATATAGGTTTCTTAGTTTTTCCAAGTTATACATACGAATTTATATAGAAAATATGCCTCACACATGCACTACCCGTTAAACCCATCAGATATCTGTACAAAACATTTAGTAAATCAAATTTGATAACAATTACGGGCTTCAAATTAAATCAAATAACAGAGTAGGCTGACAAACCAAACTAATATATCAAAATAACAAAATTTCGAATGGTTGGAAACGGCTTTGGGTTCGGCAATGAGATCGGGTGCTGATAAAATCGTTGAAAATGCCAGCAAATTACAAACTGCCCCCTCATGAAAATCATCATGTGCACATATTTCGATGTAATTTAATATGTGGCACGCGTTTGGGAAACTTTTCTTGTATTTGTTGTTCGCAGGATATGCTCTGGCTCTCAGCACTCGGCTCACTCGGCATCGGCACAATTGTTGGCAATGAGAGCAATTGTGTTGTGTTTGTTGCAAGGGCACATTGGGTATGTGGTAGATGGCAAGGGGTAGGGGGATGTTGAATTGCTGGCAACTGGTAATTGCATTTGTTAGTGCTCTAATTGTTTGGGGCGGGGGCAAAAGGTTACTATGCCTAGGATAACAACAAGAGGCATTTAATAAGCATAGCCCTCGAAAAACTCAAAAGTCCCTCGGAACGTGCTAAAACTTTGAGCCATGTGAAAGGGCGGACAAAAGGTCTCACCCACCGATTAATTGACTAAAGTTTCAGCTCTTCAGCGGGTTAAAATAGAGAGCCTACAATTAAGATTGCAGCGATTTGTTGCTCTGTATAATATTGTATAAGTATGTACTTATGTTTGACTTACTTCTGCTCGAACATAATTGATATATTGCCTTTGATACAATATCAAATTCTTAAACTATCATTTTTTATATATATTTTGTACATTGGAAAATGATCGTACTATGAATACAAAGGTGAATCAAGATTCAATTGCTTATATTTTACATGTATTTAACTAAATAAAAAAATGATCATCTTCAATCTCTTCAACATTTTTTTTAGATTCTAGAGCAAGTTGTTAAACACCCTTTGGTTCCTCGATCGAAGGAAGTGCCGGCAAGGATGTTTCCACTTGTTTGAAGACCCTTACCTCGGATAAACAAAGTACCCCTAGCTGGGAAAAGTTTACGTTACTCGTTTCAGAAGTTAATTTACCGAGAATCAAACTCAAATGCGGATGCAATATTCGAGGCATCTGAAAAGCCGACGCCATTCACGAACTGTAACCTGATCTTTGACACACTTCAGCTTTGATTTCAGGGAATTATGCTAAAAAAAAAAAGAAAGAGAAAACGAAACCAGAGTGAAAACAATGCGACGTCCTCGCATCTCAAAAGGATTTGCCATGCAAACTGACACAAAATGTTGTAATTGCCATAAGACAGACGACCCGTGGAAGTGGCACCCCTCCCGAGTTAACCGCAAATTGCCCTTGCAATACGATGCTACATTTTTATTATTATAAAAATTAGGCTTAGCACGTCTGATAGACACGTGCAGAGGCATAGCTTAAGTTAAGGAATTAAGTTCCACAAAATACTCCTCAAACTACGAAAATCAATAATAATTACAACAAAATGGAATAATAAAAAAACTCTATAGAAGGTCTTAGCAAGGACTTTAAAAATATTTAACACATTCGCTCTTCCGCACGTTCATGTCAAATGAAAAACAATGAAACTGAAGATGTCAGTTCCGGGGTGCTGATTAAGTGCTCCCAACAAGCAGCTTTTGTCAGATACTACGTGGAAAACTCACTCCCCCCGTTTCGGAGCTCGCTGGCAGAATGCAAAACTTACCTGAGCCCTTAAATGAAAACAGAATGTCAGAGATTTTAGCTAAAGCGACTTAATTGCATGTCCCAAGCACACTGAGACAAATTTTGTTTGCCAATTAAATTAAATGCTTCAAATTGTTCATTTTAATTGAAATAGTTTGCATCTTACTGAAAGAAACAATAAACTGACTTCTAAATTCTCCTATTGGCATTGCTATTAAAATAAGTTAGAAATGAGTTATAAATTAAATTGATGGCAAATAAAATTAATTAAATTGTGAAATATATATGGAACTTTAAATTTTAATTTAATAAATAATTATATATGTTATAGTATAAATTATGTGAATTTAAGTGAAATTAGCTTTTATAATTTTTTAATAAGATTAAAAATTTCTAAATAAAAATATAGAATGTTATTATTATAATATTTGCCAAAAATTTTTAATAATTACAGGTGTTATTTATTATTTTTATTATTATTTATTTAAAACTCAACAACAAGATTTCGAAAATTTTTAAGAAAGCTTAGAAAATAGAATCGTTATAGATTCAATTGAAACTTTGTTAAGTACATAAACGAGAAAATCAAGATTATATAACTTAATTTAAAATGGAAATTAAATGCTGTGTACTATAGACTTCCAGTATCAACCAGGTTTCGATGAGAGGATTCTATTCAATTCTTCTGATAAAGTACCTGGAACCTAAAATTTTCTCATACTGTTTTGCTATGCTCATAAAATGTTCTTAGTACAACATTAAGAATTACACACTTTTAGGAATATTCCATTTTCACTTCTGTCGCCTGTTTGATGACAGTGTAATTGTCTGTAGACTGTCGCATTCTCCATACACATACATAAGTACATATATACATGTATATACATCTAATGCGCCCGCTTTAGGGCTTTAACCTAATAATGATGTTCGACTTACTTTGCGTGACTTATTTTATTAATAAAACGAGCAAATTTGTCTTGCTTTTTGGTCGCATCCATGGCACACACACACACACACATGCATACTGCTCGTTGCTGTCGTTATTATTTTTCACACACACACACACATACAAACAGAAGATATACTCCTACCCCCAATTCAGACATATTCGTTGCTGCGCACACGACAAGGACAAACAGTTGTTGTTCTGGCAACCCCAAAGCGCACAGCCAACTGATTGGCTGCGCAAAGGCGAAAGACACACCCCCTGGTGAAGAGTCTATTTTGGGTGGACTTTTTTATTTTGGATGGGCCGTGTATGGCAATGCCAAGTGATTGAATTACTGACAAGTATTTTGTGCCTAATTGCCTCAGCTTAGTCTGCCAGAGAAGATGTGGACAGAGGGGATGGAGTAGAAGAAGGTTAAGGGGAAGAAATAAGGCTTAATCAGGCACAAGTCGTTGTTGAGGTACAGTTGTGCAAGCATGTGAATAGCGTCTGCAAGAGCAGCAATGCCACGGCAATATTACGCATACGCCGCATAAGCCAGGCAGACAGACAACGAGACAACGAGACAAACAAGACAGAGAGTCTGGTAGCTGCGCCATCAATCAATAAATTAATTATAATAATTGTGGCATTTAATGAATTTAATGCATGCACATCAAGACAACAACACAATGGCGGCCATGACACGTTAATTATGGGCAAAATGGCGACGCCAAAGCGCCGAAGTCAGCGTCGCTGTCAACAGTGGCAGAGGCAGCGACAGTGGCAGCGACTGCGAAAGCGGCTGCAACTGTTGGCAATTCATATATTTGCGGTTAGCAAGGGCCAATTAAGCGAAGCTAACCCAGTTACAAATGAATATACATATATGTAGATAAAAATATATATTTTTATATATATGTGTGTATCTGATAAATAGGTAAAATACCAGCATTATGGCCAGAAATCAAGCGGTGCAAATGGCTAAATTGCATTGTCGTTTAAGCTGGCTGTTTGAGGAGTAGAGTTGTTCGTCTAGTGCGAGGGAGACAACCATATGCTACACATGCAAATGGGGGTGTGTTTATATACACACATACAGATACACATACAGATACACATGTATGTATATATAAGTAGACTTTTTGGGCGCCTCTAAGCGACAGCATGAGCACCGCAACAACTGCATCGGAAACTTTGGGGGTGAGTCGTGTGCTGTGTGTTGCAAGTGTGCAAGGGGCATGATGTTGCCCCTTTCAGCTCAGCTCTGCTCAGGGCCTGGACTCGCCGTTGCCTCGTTTAGAGCGATTTGCTGGTTGATGTGCGGTGATTGCTGCAAACTCAACGCGACCGTCAACGAGTAAACAACATAAGCGCGGCGGCAATACCAGAACATTTACATCTAAGCAGGACATGTCAACGCTTAATGAGACCAGCGCCAGCGCCAATGCCAATGCCAACGCTCGAGCCACCGCCAACCCAGTGACATCAGCAGCGACAGCCGCGGCAGCAGCAGCGACTGTTGCCAATAGTAAAAGTCCCGCCACAGCGACCACAATGTTAACCACAAAAACGCCATTTTCCATTGAGCATATATTATTTCAAAATTTAAATACCGCCAGCAACAACAACAGCCATAACAACAACAACAACAACAGCAACAACAACAATAATAATAATAACAATAGCAACAATAACAATAACAATCAAAAGTTTAACAAATATACAGTGAAAAGTGCCAGAAGTAGTGGCAGTTCCAATAACAATTCCATCTCCATATCGAGTGCCAGTGCATATGATAATAATAGATATCCAAGTGCCACATCAGCGACGGCGTCCAACCGACCAGCAATCAGTCCCAGCCATTCAGCGTCGGCTTATGCCAGCGAGGATTACGTCAAGTCCATGCACAGCCAACGGTGCGTACTCAAATCAAAATACAATTATCGCTCGACAATAAGAACCAAAGTAAACTATCTTATGGACATTTCCACTAAAAGCTCCACCGCGTTCACAAACTTAAAACTTATCATAAACTTACATCTTGCAAAGTTCTCTTTTAAAAACATATTCAAATCACTATTCAATCAATTTATATATTAATTAACTCAGTATAATGAGCATACCGACTTCACCTTTGAATAAATTCAGTTACGTTCTTGGCAGTGTTTTTAAAAATTTACGTCCAAAGTGCAGAGCTTGTATTTTAACGACTATTTTTTATCATGCTTCAAAGAACTAATCAAAATTCAAAGAAAACAATTTAATTCTAATATAAAAGATTCTTAATTACCAAAAAAATGTTAATATATTTAATTTATGTATACATCAAATCTGTATCAAACCGTAGAGAAATTTATGTAACGTAAAAAAAAGTGAAAAGGGTTTTAAATGCAAAATGCAGGATGAAGAATTATCTTACATTATTACATTACAATATCAAATGATATTCTAAAAAGGTTAATTCATAATTATGTACAATTCAAACCTATCGGGGCTGTGTCCCTTAAGTGGGCGAGATTCAATTTTTGGATATAATATGTAATTTCGGCTGCTTATCAGCACCATCCACTTATTTTAAATTTCCAATAATTATAAATTATTGGCATATCTATGAATCAAAGAGCAAAAATATTTCAAATCTTTAAGCAAAATTTTAAATCATTAAAACTGAAAAATTTGACGCTATCCCGAAAAGTATGCTTTATGATTTCGGTTCACTCAAAAAAAATGTTTTTTGTAAATGTTCAAAGAAAAAATGTTAATTAATTTTAGTTTGAAAAACAATGATTACACCTTAACAACATGTTTGATTTTAATGTTTGATTGAACAGAAAATAACCGTTATCTATGAATCGATTATTAATCGGTTATTTCGGTTCCTCGGTTTCGGTATATTAAAAAAGTTTGATTTCGGTTAGGATTTCAGTTACGGTTACCAATTTCAATCGGTTAAATCCGGTTAAAGTTTACGGTTTCGATCACGATTTTCATCCCTGCTTAACACTCTCACAAGTATCAATTCATTTATCCAACTCTAATGTAATATGTAGGAAAATAAATTATTATAAAATCCTTATATTATAATTGATACTTTTTAAATACTTTATAGGGTCGAAGACGTATCCTCCTTCCGAAGAATACGATATAATCTTGCTCTACGATTAACGGGTATAACGATAAGGAAGATTTTAAACTCTTGTACAGCCTTGTACAGCGTTACACCTTTCAGTACAAAATTATTCTACTTTCTGAAAGGATATAACTAATTAAGACATTTGAAACTTCTGAACACAAATGCTTTTGCGTAATGAATTTTTAGAGCAATAAATATGATAAATATGTTTTCATTACGCCATATTTGTCGGGATAGCATAAAATTTTTCAGTTTTAATGATTTTAAATTTGGCTCAAGATTATTTAAAGAATTTTACAAAATAATATAGAGACTTTCAATTCGATCAAATGAATTTTCAACTGTTTTTTATTTCTGAGAAACTTGTGGGTTTATTATACGATCACGATGCAATTTTCAGCACAATTATTGCGAAAATATTAAGCTCTGGGTATGCCGAACCTGGTCCGTATATTTTCAATTTTTTTCTGAATTCTTGAAAAAATCAAAATAAAAACAAACTGAATCTGCTTAGACGAACAAAAATACCAGTATCTAGCTATTAGGTAATCATAAAGACAGACATATTTGGTCTACAAGGACTAATTATTAAACGGATTTTAACAAAAAGATTTTAATCATTTAAATCAGCGGTGGGCAAGCCCTTGCTCCCGATGCTCTGTGTGCTCAGTTCGTTATGTTTTCGAAAGTGGCGCCAATCAGACGCACAAGCACTGGAACGAACAACAAACAACAAAATACAAAATACACGACGTAAAGGCGCCTGCGTGCCGGACAACCGAAACTTTGCAATAACAAAATACACGCAGTGCTCAGAGTGCCGATCCCGAGGCATTTTACAATAACAAAATGCGTGTCTCTGACTCTGCTCAATCCGTCAGTTTGAGCAGACCCTCATAAAAACAAACAACAACCACACAGAAAAGGCTCGAGACTTCAGAAGTTGTGTTTGTTGTAGATGTTGTTGTAGTGCTCTCGATTGAAAATTTCGTGCCCACCGCTGATTTAAATTATACGATACTTTTTTAATGGGATTTATTAATTGAATGAGAAAGAATTCGGTTATATATTGATCCGTTAAATCCTAAGACAGCATCAGTAATGTAAAGTATTATAACCTCATTTACAGTGCCCATCAACAACGTACTGCCACCTCACATTATGGCCATTCGTCTTCTGGGCCAAATTCGGAATCGAATTTACCACAAATAACGTCAGGACCTGCAGCACCACCTCCACCACCACCACCACCGCCCCCAGCACCTACAGGAAGTGGACCAAGTGGAGTTATTTACCCGAGTGCGGGTTATAGTGATCACGGTTTCCTGCAAATGACCCTGGGATATCTGTCGCCATCGTCGGGCACGTACAAGTCGGTGGATCCCTACTTTCTGTCCCAAGGTACGTCCGGGGGTCCGTGTCAATGGCCATTAGCAACACCAAAAGTTTTTTGGGTGCCGAAGTCAATTATGGAACAACTACTCTGTATAATGTAATTAATGTGACGCTAACTTTGCAGCCAGCTTGTTTGGAGGAGCGCCTTTCTTTGGGGCGCCTGGCTGTGTGCCGGAGCTGGCGCTGGGCCTTGGCATGGGTGTGAATGCATTGCGTCATTGCCGGCGGCGCAAGGCACGCACAGTGTTCAGTGACCCGCAGTTGTCGGGTCTGGAGAAGCGTTTCGAGGCGCAACGATATCTATCGACGCCGGAGCGAGTGGAGCTGGCGACGGCGTTGGGACTGAGCGAGACACAGGTCAAGACGTGGTTCCAGAACCGTCGCATGAAGCACAAGAAACAGCTGCGACGACGCGACAATGCCAATGGTAAGTGGACAAGACAACTTTCTTTGTAGAAGTTTCATGCTTTTGGCCAATTAGCCTCAAGCCTTTTTGGCTCTTAGCTGACTTTCTGCCAGACGAAAGTTTTCTTAAAGTTTACACAAATCAAATTAGTTGTAAAATTTCTCAAATTTGTGCCCTATCTTCTCCTTTCTACTTACGTATCCTCAGAGCCCGTTGACTTCTCACGTACAGAGCAAAGTGGCAAGCAGCAAAGTGAAGCCTCCAATGGATCTGGCTCCACAGACTCCAAGCAATCCAAGCTGGCAGCGGCGGGTGGGTCACAACCTTCAACCACCCAACAGCAGCAGCTGCAAATGTGCTTCCTGCAACATGGCTACTCAACGGATGACTACTCTGACTTGGAGGCGGACAGCGAGGATGACGATAACTCCAGCGATGTGGACATTGTAGGAGACACCAAGTTATATCAACTTACATAGGCTAAAGCTAGTTCTATATTGTCAATAAGTTGACAATAATCAAACATCTAAATGGTGGAAATATGCCCAACATAATTACGAGTTCTAAAATTTGTTTAAAATACCCCAATTCATTTAGCATTCCTGTATTATTTAATATATTTTGGTAACGTGATTTCTGCTTCAAATATTCAAAGCTATATCAAATTTATAACATGTTCATCAGTTATTCATGTGTATATCTTTTCAGTTAAATTTTACATTTTTGTTTGGAATTATTCAGTGTGAGAAAATCATTGATATTAAGTCCAAATATGTTAAAAATATAATAATATCGAACTTCGATAATTTATAAAATATATATTAGATCTCAAATAATATAATAATCCAATTCAATATATGTTAATATTACACTTAATTTAAGTTCGTAGGTCGCAATATTCTACAAATGCCATATATTTATAAACCTTTTTTAAATTTTTTTTATTTATTTAATTTTTATTTATATACATTTTCTTAATTTTTTTTTATTTATTTAATTTTTATGTCTTGGCATATTACCTACTATTTAAGGTCAGTACAACTATCGTTATCTTACTGTAAATATTGATCGTAATTAGATCACGATTGAGCGTCAATCTAGTCACAGCTATACTTAAGATATCTATTATCCATTAAAATATTTAAAATTTAGTGATTCGTATTCAAGTACTTCCATTTTTCCCCATCTATTTCTTCCTCTCCTCTCTTTCTCTAAGAGTCTCTATCTTCATGTTTTAGCAAGCTTAGTATTAATGCTTTTCAATAAAAAGTCATGTGCAAATTGAACGGTTCTTAAATATTTTCCATTTTCCCTTCGCCGAGTTCCTGTGGGCGCGTCCGATGGGCAATCACATCCAATTGAGTACCAACAAAAAGTTTCCTATAATCAGGTTAAACTGCGACTTCTCTGTATAGGGTTGAAGCGGCAGCACCACGCCCATTCTCAGGCCCTGCGCAGTCTGCGAATGCGAGGCATGATGAGAATTGGGGTGAAGTCCTGAAGTGCCCCTTAACAATGGCAAAATAATTGCGGGTTATTAGCGAGCCATTTAGTGAAACACTTTGTTGCAAGTCGCAATACAAAGTGGTTGCATGCTTCCAATTGATTTGAGAAATTAAGGATGCCACTACCATTTCCTGAATGCCTATTGATACATCTTTTAAATCAGTGCATCATATGCTTTTCTTTTTTAAGGTTATTGCGATTACATTAGAGGAACCCAGTTTTATATCCTGGAATAAAAGTTTGCTCTGAAAGTTTTCTTCTGAAATATGGTAAGTATTTTGTAATATTCTGGGTTAAATATTAAAGTTAGGCAACATATAATAATTATATTTGATAAGTCGAACGTCTCTCTCCCAGAAATGGCTAACAGTGATGGAAATTTATGGAAAATTAATGTGAATTCTTTGCTGAAAGTACAATCCCCTAAAAAAAAAGGTTTCAAACTAGTTTTCACGATTTAAATTAAAACTGCAGTATGCATAGATCCAAAGATCTAAGATGTTCTTTTACTCAGTACTTAAATTCAGTATGTTTAAAAGTAGTTTGAAAATACTGTAGTACTTAAATTTCAAATACTTGATATTGAGTCCTGTTTCGGTTTTCATTTTATATTTTATAGCCATTAATAAATGTAAATTTTCAAGCTGAAGTTAGGCAAAATATTTAAATTTTATCGTCATTGATTTTATCGCTCTTAAATTCTCCAGCTCAAATTAAATTCAATTCGCAAAATTGGTCCAAAATAATATTAGAGATGGTTAAAAATATTCACTTTTGAAAAATCTTGCCGAAATTGAAAACCTGAACAGATCCGATTATTAATTTCAATCTTAGTGAGCAATCAAATTTGATATGTAGCGTTTTAAGTACGAAATACTTAATTTTTTCGCTCCAACACGGACTACGAGATTGCCAAAATAAGTTTTTAACAGCTTTTTAAACCCAGAATACCGTCTAGAGACGAGTGAGCTGCTGGAAACTTGAGTTAATCATTTGAAGTATCAAAACGATGGACTACGTGTTTTTATCCTAAAATTCCAAAATCTGATTAAAGGGTTATAGGAAATATGTGGATCAAAAAGGAGCTTATCTTGAATTGCAGAGCTGATGTCAGCTCACCACACTAACCTATCGTTAATCTCAGTTTCGATGTCCTAAAAAATTTATTATTATCGGAAAGTAATCTCGGACTTTATTCAAGAAATGTTATGAAAATCGGTCCAAAATTAAAAACAGAGATCAACAAATTCTAAGCGCGACGCAGATAACCATATTTTGTGTATTATTAAATTGCTTTTCATTGAACTAGGTACGGAGTATCACAACGTCGAGTACCTAGTTTCACACAGGTATTTCAAAATTAATTTTATATAAAATATTGATAAATAAATAATATTTTGGGAGCGTTGGATAATATAAAACCTTTTTTAAAATCATATACTTTATTTATCATGCTGAACAATATGTCACTTAATTTTACCAAGAGCTTTTCATGTTTATTTTCAATAATTGCCAACACGTGCCCTATCAACGTCAATCAACCCAAACACAGAGCACATTGTGTAGGGCCGAAAGACAACATGGCAATGGGAATGAGATTCGCACTGCGGGATGCAGATATTTTCACACTTATGCACATCATTTAGTGCATTCAAAACTACCCGCTTATACGCATATGTTAACTCAGGAGTCATGTCCTTTACTACCTGCCCCATTTCGAGTGTTTCGTGTCCTTTCATCGGCACCGTTAAGTAGCCTGCTAGCAGCAAGTGATTATAAGGCGATAAGCTCATCATTGAAGTTGCCCCGCAGCGCGTTTCTGTGGCAATTTAATCAAATTAATTTTCTCACGTGTTGTGCTTTTTCTCTCTCACAGCAGGCCCCTTAAAGAAGAGCCAGATTCATAGGATGAGAAACCCCTTTAGTTAACTTTATTATTGTGTGGATCACGCTAGGCAACAGCAACATTTTATCTGATATCAAACCTACTGTTTTGTATGTCCTGAGCTCAAAAAAATTAACTAAAAGGGTGTAAGGCTTTTCGCAAAAGCATTTAATATCTCCGAGTCCATTTAGCATTATCATTCTGTCTGTCCGTCCTTCTGTAAGAATGCATCAATCGAACAGTTTTAAAGAGCCAAAGACATCAAATCAGGTCAGGTACATATTAAAATTAAATTTTACTAATTTTTTTCTTATTTTAAATTTACGTTACTTAAATCATATTGCAAAATACTATCAAGTATTGCAAAAATTTATTTTTCAATTAAGCAAATTATGATTTCCTGTGAGTTATTTTGTACCTTAAAATTCCTTAAAAATTTTAAAAACACCCCAGTGTTTACTTTACTCTACTAATTTAACGTCACTAAATTTATTATTTTCTTATCAGTCACAAATAAGGGTAAGTCAGTCTCTGTCCTGAATCAGTCTGCTCTGCAGTCACTTTATCCTTAAGATTGCTAATTGGATCAATACCCACAATGAACGATTGTTTTCCAATTTTCTTTAGTCTCTACATATTTGTTGTGAGTGATTTACTAAAAAAAAAAAATTATTTTTAATTTGGACTCGAACTATAGCAAAGTTCTGGTATTTTATTTAATTGGAATAAGACAGCAAATTATTATGGGCAATGTACTGAATCCTTATGCTGACTGCCTAAACATGCCTATTGTAAATTCATCAAAGGAATTGTCAGTATAGTTTCCAGCTTCCTTGGCCAAACGAATCATTGCGGTGGCCCTAGTCTGAGTTTTAACATTACGATCTGATACAAATTGTGAAGATTTAGATGACATATCCGAGATGGCACCCGGAATACGACTCCTTGCTGCTCCGTCAATTTAAATAGATTGATAATTAAACAAGTGACTAAGCAAATCTTGCCCAAATAACAATATTTGGGTCTCACCTTGTATCAAACTTTCATTACGAGGGCTCCAAAATATTTTGTAAATTTTCAATTTCCGGTTAATCTGTTACGTATTCGTTTATAATGATTTTGACTGAAGAAAGGAGGCTAGTTTCGTGATTAATCTCCAAACGAGTCTGTACAGCAGTTTGCCTCAATTCATCCATTAGGTTCCTAATAGGAACAGCCCTCACACTGATATGAAAGCATTTCAAGAATTATGATACATTCCGTAATCTAAGCTTTCAAAAAACAGAGACTAAGTGCGACGGGTATAAAACTCAATCTAATTAAATTTAAATTTTGGACACAATTAAATTATCATCATATTAAGTTTTTATATGTTTTTTGGTTTCGATGGACTAGCAGCATTCCTTAGTATCTAGTATGCAATGGTTGATTCAAGTTTCAACTAATGTGTCAGTCAAGCTATTTTGGTTAAACATTTTAAAAATATTTCTCATTCTGTAACTGGTAAACCACGATTAGACAGATATATCGCAATAACTAAACTATTTATTTAAAAATAAATAAATATAAATAATAAGAAGTGAATAGATTAATGTAACCTAATTAAGTACTTTATGATCCAATCGTTTAAAAGCTTAATAGGTTTGGTCAAATTTAAACTGAATATATACCCATGACTTGATTGTTATACAATTATTTTTATTGTTGTATTATTTTTTCTGATTATTTTTATGAAAATAATTCGTCGATTTGAATAATATTAATAATATATAGTATACTTTAACACTTCAATGATCATATTCTTGCAAAAACAAATTTATTTCCTATTTACGTTCAAAATCAAATCTGTTGAATCAAATATAATCAATATAGTAAGGTCACTGCAATGACAAAATCAAGGGTTATATAAAAATAAGATCAGCAATTATTTGAAATACATATCATAAATACATTTCCAACAAATTTTTATAATAAATCAAATAGAAATTGATAGTACGCTAGAAGCCAAATTAATAGTCGAGCCTCCATTCTTATCAGTTGAAAACATGAAAGAGGTTTACCATATAGGGTGACTTTACCACATACAATCAATAACTTACGCATGTACATATATGTATATTATGTCACATTAGAGGAAATATATAAAACAATATTTTATATGAAAATTCTAAGAAAATTCGAAGATAAAATTTAATTATGTAATCGAAGCTAAAAATATCAGTTTCTATAACATTTATAAATTATATAAAGGCACCCTGTATGTGTATGCGCTTAACATATATTTGTAGTGCTTTCTTACTGATAACAATTGTATGCGTGCATATGTATGTACATATGTATGAACATATGTACAATATACATATGTATGTACTTAAAGTATATAACATGTGTTAAAACAAGTCGACAAACATCGTGCGATTTTTTATATTATTTTGCATATATGTACATATATATTTATCTGTTTCTCAGACATACATATGTTTTTGCACAATTTCATATACATACATATGCTTCCATTCCCGCCCTCTTTCTGAGGATGACAACTTTGCTCATCAACTCAATCTGCTTATGTATAACTAAATGGGGGCATGTCTCGCTCCGTTAATACTCCCTCTTCTATACCCTCTCTCTCTCCTTCTCCTTCTCACTCTCCGTCTGCCTCTCCCTATCCGTCTCCCTCTCTTTCTGTTTTGGCTACGCGTGCATTTATATATTATCTGTTGTGCAATACCCTATATTAAAAGCGTACAGGGGAATGTTAGTTGTCTCCTCCAATTTAATTAATATCAAATAGAGACTAATACGGGAACCTAACCATTAACCAATATAATCCATATTACATATATGTATATGGTATGGGTACCAGATCCCAAACCGAATCGAATTCTAGAACCGGTACGCTCCATCACATTTTTCCCAAAAGTATTTGTTGCTTTCTGTATGTATAAAATTCTGCATTATATTCAAAAAAATGGCTATAGTCGAGACTTTAGAATTCACGTTACATACTGGAACTTTCAGGAGATTGCAATTTTTAACAACTTAAAACAGTCATTACGGACGATCTATTAGCCCAATCTTGTTGCGGTTAATTACGATGATATATAAAAATAAAAATAGATAACATTGATTATAAAAAAAAAACAGGTATTATCTTAAAAACTGTGGAGGTATTATCTTAATCGCAACAATATATCGTAAATAAAACGGCAGAAATGGCTGTTTTAAGTTGTTTAAAAATGTAATCGACTAAAAGTTTCAGAATGTAAAGGATATTCTATAGTCGGGGTTACAACTATAGCCAATCCCCCTTGTTTGACAAATTCTTCTTGTTTAACTGAAAACCAAAAGGCGAACATGGCCGAAACCGAAACTAAAACAGATGGGTAATTCTCTAATGTCGAATGCGATATTCGTACGCATTCAAAGTGACAAAAAAAATATTCCCAGACTTTATTTTATTTTGACAAAAGGCGAAACTTATAGCTCTTGGCTAGCACTATAATCGGTGCTAAGAATGATTTTGGGCAATTGTTCATTTTCAAGATATTTACAAAGATCCAAGAAATTCGCAAGCGACTCATACAGAAGTCACTTTTTCGGTGACCAGTTCAAACACTGATTTCAGCTAAAACAGAACGAATATTTTAACGCAATTAATTTTAAAATGTTATGTAATGCTATTTCTTAACAATGGTTTTTAATTGATTTAAAAATATGAAGTAGTTTTTTTTTAATTTAATTTTAATTATTTTCGCACGCGACATTTTGTTCCATCAAACTTTTTATGTTTTTTGAAAAACTGAATTCATTCAATGATGCAGTCGGTTCGGTCATCCGAGTTAATTAATTCAGGTGTGAATTGCTTAAAGAAGTAACTTGAAAATGTTGCTGGTCGAAAATTTCACAAGATGTGAGTTTCATGATCGTTTTTTTGATTTTTGCTACGGTTGACACTTCTGTGGAAATGCCCAGATATTGATTTCGGTTTGATTCGCTAAATACAGGGTATTTCTACGTGTAACAATCACCAGCTAATTATTATTCTTTCTTGTATTTTTATTCCCGTCCGGCACAAAATGTTGTGACGTTGCAGCCGCCGTCGTCGTCGTCGTCGTCGTCGTCATTCCCATTGCCAGCTGAAAGTCAACGTTGTTCAGTCTCTTTAGTACAGCCGTCGACTGCGGTGCTTTTGCTGTCTGTATTCTGTGTTCTGTTTTGATCAGTTCGTTTATCGTTCTCTCTCTGTAAGTGAAAGTTATATTGTTATTGTTATTATTGTTATTGTTCTTTGGTTGCTCTGTTGCTAAAACGAAGCTCCACAAATGTTTTGGCCCGGCAATGTTAAAAGAAAATTACTTGGCAATGTTATCGTTATATTCGAAAGATATACACATACATATATGTATATGTATGTATACTTTTAGATACATTTACTATAGCTGAATCAAATCATGTGGCGTTTCCAAAAATAACGAAAAAAAGGGGCACGTGTCGCTCTTTGAAATTGGCAAAAAAACATATGAGAAACTTTTTGCCTGTTCCGGTTTCTATTTGTTGCTTCGATAATTTTACAATAACTGAACTTGTGTATAATATGTATGTATGTATGTTTTATACATATGTATAAACAGGTTATCAGCTAGCCAATAGCCAAAACAACCAAAAACCACACTAGACTATACACATACATACACAAAGACAGACACACGCACAAGCCTGACAAGTTTTTGATAATACTAAAAGTGCTGATGGGTCGAAGCGTCTCACTATCTCTCGGCTCGTTTGACCTTCATGCTCTCTGGAAGGCATTGCCTTTTTAATTTGTTGTCATTGTTGTTTGTGTTTGTTTTTGTTTTTAAGGAGTCACACAGGAACCGCATAATTTACAGTAATATCCCCCAACAATGGCGGCCAGTAACGGTGATTGTAAGTGAACATTTTCTCTGCTCGCACCTTCTTTGCTCTGCCTGCCTGCCCGTCAATTTGCACCACAACTCCCGAAACTGTCAATTTACCCAATCCTCTCGAATCCAATCCATGTCAATTCCAGTTTCTTTAATCAACTGACTAACTTAATTATTATTTTATTCACAATTTCTCTTCTAAATCAGCACAGATTTTGCAATGTTTTTGTAAATAATCAATAAAAAACGTTATTATTAGAATTATTTGCAATTTTTTAACCTATTTGCCTAGTCAGTTCGAACTTCGGACCAAGCAATCTGAATAAAACAAATATATTACTTAATATGTATTATTATTTAATTTATTTAAGCATTATTTTATACTGACAAACTGTGCTTGTGATTATATAACTACATATTAAAATATACTTAAACCTGTCTACCTGATAACTCGATTGGTTGAAGAACAAATTTGATTAAAAAATTGACAGATAATTTAAATGTTCTAGAAACAAATTAATATTGAAATATTCGACAAAGCATATAAAGCAAATGTTAAATGCCTCATACAATTCAGTTGGTATTACACTTTTGATGTATGTATAACAGTTGTGACTTATTGCATTTTATTAAATAAGAGAACATTTTAGATACAAATTTACGTATTTTGTTAAATTATAAATATTATTTATTTTTTGAAAAAATGTGTAAAAGTATTTTTGGTGGGTTTCTATCTAAGCTCAAAGCTAATAATGAAACTTTCAACAATTGCTTTCTAAATACTTTCTTAAATTATATTCGTGTATGAATTGTAATAATTTGAAAAGAATGTGTTAAAGTTATTTTGTACTTTTTGTTGTTTTTTTCTCAGCTCAAAGTTAATAATGAGATTTACCACAATTATTTACTAAAACCTTTCCTAGATTATATATTGTTTTACATTAATGTTTCGCATTGTAGTCACTGTATAAACATATGTACATACATGTACTCAATTGAAGAATGCTTTATTCTTTTGTATTTAGCCAATTTTATGTTTGCGCTTACTTACAGTGCATGTTCCGTTAACAGAGTATGTTATATCACTTAGAGAGTATGTTCTATATTTCCATGAAGCTGTTGTGTGAATACTTATAACAGCGAGATGCAAATATATAACATGCACTTATGCAACATAACTTACTCTGTTAACGGATATAACATGCACGATCGTTATGTTAACTTAACATCTAAAATCCTATTCCTGCTTTCTTATTATTCTTATGTTAATTTACAATGTGTGTGATATCCGTTAACAGATTGTGTTATGTTATTTACAGTGTATGTTGTATGTTTGCAACAAAGTTTTTGTGTACATATAACAGACACGCATGTAACATAACATGCTCTGTTAACGGATATAACATACAGGATTCTTATGTTAACTTAATAACTAAATCCCTATTCCTGCTGTAACATTAAAGTCCCTTCGAGAAAGTGTCACTCACATTGCTTCCTCATTTCACAGCCAAAATGTCTCAACAAGGACCCGCCTTCGATTCGAATGCGATGACGCTGACGCGTTTCGTGTTGCAGGAGCAGCGCAAGTTCAAGCAGGCAACTGGAGATCTGTCCCAGCTGCTCAACTGCATACAGACGGCCATTAAGGCGACTGCATCGGCGGTGCGGAAGGCGGGCATTGCCAAGTTGCATGGCTTTGCGGGGGATGTGAACGTGCAGGGTGAGGAGGTCAAGAAATTGGATGTGCTGTCCAATGAGCTGTTCATCAACATGCTGAAATCCTCGTACACCACCTGCATGATGGTCTCCGAGGAGAACGAGCAAGTCATTGAGGTGGAAACAGAGCGGCAGGTGAGTGAAGTCCATCTCAAGAAGATTGTCATCATCATGTTAATCTTTGCTCTCTTGATCAGGGTAAATATATTGTTTGCTTCGATCCACTGGATGGATCGTCCAACATTGATTGTCTGGTATCCATTGGCTCCATTTTTGCCATCTATCGCAAGAAGAGTGCGGGTGTGCCCACTGTACAGGATGCACTGCAGCCAGGCAATCAGCTGGTGGCCGCCGGTTATGCGCTCTACGGTTCCGCCACAGCTATTGTGCTCGGCCTGGGAAGTGGCGTCAATGGTTTCACCTACGATCCCGCCATTGGTGAATTCATCCTTACCGAACCCAATATGCGTGTGCCCGACAAGGGCAAGATCTATTCCATAAACGAGGGCTATGCCAGCGAATGGGATGCCGGTGTCTACAACTACATTGCCGCAAAGAAGGATCCCAGTAAGGGCAAACCCTACGGTGCCCGCTATGTCGGTTCCATGGTTGCTGATGTGCATCGCACCATCAAATACGGCGGCATCTTCGTCTACCCGGCCACCAAATCATCACCCAATGGTAAACTCCGTCTCCTCTACGAGTGCAATCCTATGGCCTACCTCATGATCCAAGCCGGCGGTCTAGCCAGCAATGGCAAGATTAGCATACTGGACATTGTGCCGCAAAAGATTCATGAACGCAGTCCCATCGTTCTCGGCTCCAAAGCCGATGTCGAGGAGGCGCTCAGTTACATGAAGTGATTTCTTATTTTATAACATCAAAATAAATGTTTTTTTACGTACTAGTTCGTTGGATTTCGTATTGGGAGCGTTCTGAATGTCGAAATTTCGTTATATGTACTTCTGAATTATACATAATTTCGGTGATAAAGTATGTGATCCAGAGATTGTAATCCCTGATATTATCATTACATATACATATTTCTATTTGAAGAATTCAAAGAGACAGATTCAAGAACTATAATCTCTTATATCATCTCTAATTTTGTGTCCAATCAACTGATTTTATAATGCATTGCTCACTTCATTTGCATTAATAAATATGATATGAAATTTCACAAACATTGACGATAGCAAATAATTTTCTAAATTTTAACATTTTATAAAAATTTGTAACATACTTTCTTAGTTTTCATTAAATGACGAAACAAAAATTTGCATTATATTTCACATTTTTAATGCTAGTGAAATTTCTTTTCATTATCATTAATTTGATCAGTGATAATGAAAATTCTATATATTATTGTGTGTTATTTTTGAAGAATGGTGTTCTGAACTGTAATCCAATGATTAAAATATTATTAGAGTAAACGCATTTATTACAAAATGAAATAAAGGAAGATGTGAAATTGTGCAGACATAGAAAAATCGAATCAGAACTTCTCACAGTTCTACACTTTCTAAAACTTAACAATATTAACTGGGATCTTTTCCGACTTAAAAGGCGTTCGCCTTGTGCTTGGGCACAAAGCTGAATCCCTGAGGAACTGGTCCGAGCAACATTTCGCTAAGCTTAACCCAATCGGCGGCATTGGATGAGCTCATTAGGGTTTCCATTTCATCGCGTCCACGATACTTTTGTGGTCTGGAATTGATCTTTTGTGGCGGCGACTGCTGCAACTCCTCGGGTATGTAGCGATAGAGGAACGACTGCCATTCGAGCAGAAAGCGACGGGTGCTCTCCACGCCCTTGGTATCGGAACCCCAATGCTCCAGTCCGTAGTTGCAATAGCGACGCAACATCTCAAAGCGCTGGGTGGATGTCGGTGCCCAGAAATTTTGCTGCTTAATCTCCTGGAATATCCAAGGTTTGATCAGAGCTCCGCGTCCAATCATCACGGAGTTGACATGCGGAGCCAGCGCACGTCGCTCTACATAATCCTCATAGCTGAGTATGTCTCCGTTGCCAATGACGGGCATGTGTTTGGCCTGTGCCGCACATTGCTCAATATAATTCCAGTTGGCGGACTTTGTATACCGCTGCTCGCGTGAGCGTCCATGCAAAGTCACCGCTGAGGCGCCCCACTCTTCCACCATAGGCAGCAGCTCATGGGCCACACTCTTGTCCGCATAGACACCCGTTCGCATCTTGACCGTGAAGGGCATCTTGTCGGATAAGGCCGCACAGCTGCGCACTGCTAGCTCCAGGATGTTGGTTCGTCTCATCAAGGCACTGCCGCCACCCTGCTGATAGATGAGATCGATGGGACACCCAATGTTCAGATCGATGTAGTCCACGCGAGCTGTTTCGTGCAGCACCTGTGCTGCTTGTGTGATCACATTGGGGTTGTTGCCGCACACCTGCACGCCAAAGATGTCCTCGCTCTCGTGACGTTTCGTCAGCGCCCACTCCTGTCCCAGTCCCTTGAGCAGCGGCACAGCGCAGGCCATTTCCCCGCAAGTGATGTCCGCACCAAACTCCTTGCAGATGCGTCGAAATGGCAAATTCCCAACCGTAGTAAGCGGCGATAGCACAAGTTTTTCACGGAAATCAATGATAGGTTTGCGAGGAGCATCCCGTCCACTTGGCGAGTCATCAATGGCGCTGCCAATTGGCGGCGTTGGTGCAACACTCTCTACATCCGTCTTCTGAGGCTCCGCCGGAGTTTCCTCTTTCTTTTCTTGCTCCGCCCGTTGCTTTCTCTCATCGCGCAGCTTTTCGGCTTGTTTAATTACTTCCTTGCTGCGAGAAAAATCGTAGTCGTGTTTTCGTAGTCGCACTTGCATCTCTAATTACATAAAGAGTTAAGCATAAAGCGGAATTATCATTTCTCTCAAGTTTCTCACCTGCACTGATGCCATTGCACGTGGTTGGCGGCGTCTGTGCATCGTAGTCCTTCCCTTTCATGTTTCTACCCTGCGCATCTGTGTGCGACTTGGCAAAGCGACAGGTGACGCCACGGCCACAATAGCCCTTGGTTGCATACACATAGCACTCGTTGCCCAGATCCTCGCCCTTGGCTGCCAAGTAGGCGTCCAAGTCATGCACATAACGACAATTGGACAACGTGCAAGCTTCTCCCCCGGCTCCATTTATCAACGAGTGACAGAGATGCGAGAAACGCTCGTCCTTAAACACCGGTCGGTTCTATGCAGAAGCAGGATTCTTAGTTAATAGTGCAACAAATTGACTTAATAATATACACATGTGCATACCTTGTTTTGACCACGTTTTCGTTCCTTTTTACCGCCTCGTTTGTTGCCCGCCTCGTTTTGAGTGTCTGCTTCTTCCTCGTGCTTTCTTTTGTTTGAATCGCCATCATTCGACGTTGTCTGCCAGCCTCCATTGGCTTCACCTAACAAATACCTAGAAAACAACATAATTCATCTTTAAAACTATTCAAATACTATTTAATAACAAGACTTACTCCGGCTTAATATAACAAATACCCGACTCCATGTCGCGTGTGTTGTGTTGTGTGTTGTCAGTGTTGCCAACTCAGCTTTTTCCGCCACATCTGGAGCTCTAGCTTTTTTCTAAGTTCAAAGAAATACTGAAATATTTCACTGCTAGATTACTGTTTTTTATAGTTGTAATACTTTATATTTACTATAAAGCAAACTAAAAAGTATAAAAACGTTTTTATCTGGCTTTCTTTTAGATTTCCCAGCTATTTTTAAATGTTTTCCGGTCCCGGAGAGATGCCAACACTGCTGTCGTCCAGTGTTGCCGGATCCCTGTCGCAATGTGTGTAAATATCAGTGTTGCTAACTCAGCTTTTTTCCGCCACATCTGGAGTTTTTCGAATGTCAATCGCGTCCTAGCTTTTTTTTAGTTAAAAGAACTACTAGACATATTGAACGAAACATTGAAAGTGGCACATTTTTGTGGCAGTCACTGTGCCAGCTCTGTGCCCCAATATTAGTGTCTTTTCCAAAAAGTGTTAGTGTTGTTAGAGTTTTGTCGAATTTCGGATATATGTATTTTTTAGAATTTAATTACACAACTTCTTACCCCGAAGGGTGACGAACTGTCAACCTTCATAAGAATTATCACCTTAATTTTATCTAGCATCGAATTACAAAGTTTCATCAATTTATTGCTAAATGAACTAAAAATAAGTTCACATTTGAATTCCGCGCCGATCATTTTTAAGTCGGAACGGCGTTGTGTCAAATCGTTCCGATTAAGTTCGATTGAGCTATTCATCACCAACTGAACAACTCAATAATTGAACTAAAAGAACGAACGAGTGAGCTTATTCGGAAAATCGAGCGACTGAACATGTTCACCTAATTTAAATGACATTTGCAAATATCGATAAGTATAAGCGATAGCAATCGACAGATAAAATATCTCAGCTGTTCGCGATGGTGCAACTGTTTAGTTTTTTATTAAAATCCACAAAATCGGTAAGTACATAACTAAAGTGTATATTATTAATCTGAAATAACATCATGAATAGCCCGCGCGAGCACACTTCCGCTCCAACTTCCTGGACACACTGCGTCTGACGGTGCGCGGAGGACATGGCGGCAACGGACTGCCTAGATACGGAGGCGTTGGGGGGCAAGGCGGATGTGTCTACTTTGTGGCCAAAGAAGGCTTAACGCTGCGTAAGGTGGCGCAAAACTTGAAGGATAAACGTGTGCTTGCCTCCAGTGGTGAGGACAGCAGCAAATTGAGTATCTTCGGAAAGCGCGGCATTGATCAGCGCATAGAAGTGCCTGTGGGAGTTCAAGTCTATGATGAACAACAGAAACTGCTGGCAGATCTGAATGAACATGAGGCAACCTGCATTGTGGCGGGCGGTGGCACTGGAGGCTGCACCGGCAACAATTTCTTAGGCCGACCTGGCGACAATCGCACTGTGAGTCTGGATCTAAAACTGATTGCCGACGTAGGTCTGGTTGGATTTCCGAATGCTGGAAAGAGCACGCTACTCAAAGCCATTTCGAATGCCAAGCCAAAGATAGCCGCCTATCCTTGTTAGTATATGGACTTGATTCTAAGAACATTCCATTAATTCCCGTTTCATTTGTTCATTTCAGTCACCACAATTCGTCCACAGATCGGCACCATTGAGTACAGGGATCTGCGGTCCATTAGCGTTGCCGATTTGCCGGGACTCATTGAAGGAGCACACGCTAATTTCGGCATGGGACATAAGTTTCTCAAGCACATTGAACGCACACGGTTACTGCTCTTCATGGTGGACATCTTCGGATTTCAACTCAGTCCACGGCATCCGCATCGCGACTGTTTGACCAACATCTATGCGCTTAACAAAGAGCTTGAGCTCTATGATCCCACACTGTTGGAGAAACCTTGCGTGTTACTGCTCAACAAAATGGACAAGGAGGGCGCAAAGGACATACTAACGAGACTAAAGCCGAGTATTACAAATCTCGATAGTGGTCTATCTGAATGCCCAGAAGAAGTGCGACCTAACCGAGTCCTGAAATTCAAGCACATCTTACCCATATCGGCGAAGAACTCGGCGAGAATAACGCAAGTAAAGAAACAGTTGCGCGAAACGCTTGACGATGTTGCAGCAGAGCACTTATTAGCTGATGGCCAGATGATAAAAGAGCAATTACAGCAACGTGTGGGTGTAATAGGTCCTAAAATTACATAATAAATGTTTAATATCTTGTTTACCTTATTCACATTGAGCCTGTTTGTTTTATTCAAATTCGATAAGCTCATTCGAAAATCACAGTGATTTTTATTGCTCATCACCATTTCGATGTGCGATGAGTAAAACAATCGATAACGTTTGCATGATGCGCCACCCGCGATATCTCATCACTAGGCAACCATAGTCACACACACACAACACACATACACGCACGCAATTGTTGTGTCGCGTCGCGCTAAAACACGAAACGAAAAATGTTGAAAATTTCAACGCTCGCGCCCAGTGAAACAAATTCCAATTGGTGCTCTGTGAACATGTGCTCAAGTGCTAAATGCTTCAAATGTATCCTATTGGATTACGAACGTCGACTTAATGGCATTTAATTTGTAATGAATATAATGACATTTCGATACATACACACACATACACATTAATCTTGAGGGGGGCAGAACACTGAAAAACTGGTATATAAAAGACGACGCCAAATGAAAAAGACAGAGCGTGCTAGAGAGAGCGAGAGAGAAAACACAGTACGACACCCAACAATTGAACGGTAAAAAATTGCCAAAATCCAATTATTTATCTCTCTCGTAATGTCACAACACAACAACCCCCCGCATCATCATCATCATCATCACTACTACCAGCAGCAGCAGCAGCAGCAACAACAACAACAACTTCATCACCATCAACAGCAGCAGCAACAGCAGCAACAACAACATAAACAAATACAGCAGCACAGTTGGTACTCACATGTTGCTTCCTACCCTCCCCACCATCCGCACGCCGCAGCCTTTGCGGCGCCCTGCAAAACCAATAATAACAACAACAACAACATTATGAATGCATACGGTGCGGGAGCTGGTGGCACGCATGCAGCATATTATGGAGCTGGTGGGGGGGTGGGCTATAACCTTGAGGGCAACACTGTGGCCTATGCGCACAACCAGCTGCTGCAATACCAACAACAACAGCAGCAACAACAACAACAGCAGCAGCAACAACAACAACATCACCTCAGTCAACGCTCGTATATGCCGCACAGTTTAATGCATGGCTCGTATCCCTATATCAAAAGCGAGCCATTGGAACTGCCTGATGATAGACAACGCCAACAACATCAACAGCAACAACAACACCAGCAGCAGCAACAACAACAACAACATTTTCAGAACCCTATGGCACCGCCACCAGCTCCCGCCAATCGACACAGTCTCGATGCCAGCGGCGAAATGATAATAAAATGTAAGTATCGAGCTTTGGGGATATCGATATCCGTACTTCACACACACACACACACAGACACACTCATTTAGATACACGCATACGCATGTAAATGCAAAACACTGACAGTGTTACATGCAATTGGTACAGACGCACGCACACACTGACAAAATAAAACACTGACGGAGAGTGTCAGAGACTGTGTAAGAGACTGGGAAAGAGCACAGTTACTGTTACTTGGGGGCCATTTTCCTATAGCGTAAGTAGCCGTAATTTCAGCTCCGTTTTTGGCGTCACCGAATCAATAAAACGTTTTGTAGCTGAGTTGAGTTACGCTGAGGTTTTTGCGCTTGTTCGTTCGGTTGGTTTTCGGTTTTTGGTTCGTCGTCTACGTTCTCTGTAGATGTATCTGTATCCGTATATGTATCTCTGTTTCTGAGTGCGTTTCGTCTAGCTGTATGTGTGTATGTATCTATTTTATATCTATAATATATATTATGTACATATTATATGCTCTGATAGATGCTTTATATTACCGGCTATAACCCTAATGTTTATATACAGACTTTTCTATCTATTGACGAAATTTTGATTGTCCAAGTGTGTAATTGTGTGTGTATCGTTTTCAAGTCTCGATTCTTATGTAACATGTACGTTCCCCAATAGATTATACCCTATGTATATGTACATATAGAATGGATTATCATAACCTAAGGGCGGGGCATCTAATAAATATCTAACGAAAGCGAAACGATGATATAATTCAGATACAATCCAATTATTAGAAAAGCAAATATAAAAGACAATTATTATTTATAATTCATTGGATAATGCTGAGGGAAAATTAGAATCTGTATATACTTCTACATAGTACATAAAGAAAAAAGAAAACACTCTTGCTTCTCTTATCTCTAAATTCATTCTTATCACAATAGTCGCCCTGAGAGCACAAAAATTGAAATATATAATGAATTTGTATGTATAAGTGCAACAAACATCCATATCTGAAGTTGTTGAGATATTTTCTCAGTTTGCTTTATTTCGGTGTATTCTATTGGAATATCTGTCGTTTAAATCTATTTTCTTTTAATCTTATAATATTTTTTTTTAGTTTACGTGTTTTTCATTTTTTTTTATTTAAGTGCGCAATAAGAATATGGTATTGAAGTTATATTTCCACTTGCTTTAATCCATTTATATTAATTAGTAAGTAAAATAGAGAGAATTTTTAGAATTATTTTATTTAAACCATTATCATGCATTTCAACTAATTTTGCGAGTCTTTTTATATATTAGCGATTATTTCTCTAGCACACTTATAAATTTACACATAAGATTTGTGTCGATAAGAAACCAAAAATAGAATTCTATAATTAAAATTAATTTCATTAGAGTGTAAATTCAAATGTGATATAAGCTTAACAAAGAGTTGTGATCAATTTTATTGCATATTAATTATTTGGAATGATATTTATTGTACATAAATTCTCTATTTTTTTGGCAGCGGAACCCATTGACGAACATGCCTACAAGTCCAACTATATCGATGATAATACGCCCTTTGCGGATTTTAGTAAATATCCTGAATTCGGCGACGACATGTTGAGCCCCAAAGTGGAGCTTTCGATCAAGGATGAGGGTTATGGGTGTCAAAAAGTGCCGGTAAGTGGTATACTCTATTTTTATACTATTATACAACTGATATTATCTGATAATTTGTAGAATCCGCTCAGCTTTCCAAGACGCAAGCTGCAATCGGAGCGTTCGTCGGAAAGTCTTCCCATTTGTCAGCGTTGCAAAGAGGTGTTCTTCAAGAAGCAAATCTACTTGCGTCATGTGGCCGAGAGCAGTTGCAGCATACAGGAGTATGACTTCAAGTGCAACATATGCCCCATGTCCTTTATGAGCACCGAGGAGTTGCAGAAACATAAGCATCTACACAGAGCTGAGAAATTCTTTTGCCACAAGTACTGTGGCAAGTTCTTTGACACGATTGCCGAATGCGAGTCGCATGAGTACATGCAGCACGAGTATGAGAGCTTTGTTTGCAACGTAAGTCAACCAGGCAGGAATCTGTATATTTTAATTGTAATAACTTATAATTCTTGCAATTTTATCTTGCAGATGTGTTCCGTTACGTTTGGCACGCGGGAACAGCTCTATGCTCATTTGCCACAACACAAATTCCAGCAGCGTTACGATTGCCCCATTTGTCGCTTGTGGTACCAAACTGCTTTGGAGCTGCACGAGCATCGTCTAGCTGCGCCCTATTTTTGTGGCAAGTATTACATAGCCGCACAATCGGCAACACACCAACAGCAGCAGCAACAGAATCCGCAGCATCAGCAACAGGCCAACTACAAACTGCAGGACTGTCATATGGCCACCATGGAAAGTAAGTGGATACATTGAAAACTTCCTATAGGAGACAGACAGTAAAATTGATCGATTGCGTCTACTTAAACAAAGCAAACCATATAATTATAGAAAAAGGATTACCTATAGCTGTGTTAATTTATGTAAAATGTAGAAAGTCACATCTATTAGCCGATTTTACTTTAATTATTTATTTAGTGTTAACTAAAAGCAGTCGACAATATCTTTTTTTATTTTGAATAAAATTTGAAAATTTAAAACAGAAATTATAAAAAGTTAAGTACAACTTATATATGGGTTACCTCAGATCTCTTAGGCAAACATTTCTCTTGATCAAAAGTTTTTCAAATTAATAATAATTATATTTACCAAGTCTTATTTTAAATTGTTAACATAAATAAGTTGCACTATTGTGGAACTGCTAACAGAGTAATTAAAAGTCAAGCATTTTACAGCATTCAATTTCGATTAATTTAAAGATAATTGTTGCTATAAATAATTTGCCGTACTGTAGAACTGCTTACAGGGCATCTAAAAATCAAGCCTTTTACAGCATTCAATTTCGATTAATTTAAAGATAATTCTTTTAGCTGATTAATTCTTCGAAATTTAGATATTAAGACTGAACCGTACCTCAAATCTAAGTCAATCACCTTAGTTATTCATACTTCGATCAGTTAAATTTGCATTTATTTTATTAATTTGCACTTTCAATTAATTATTCCAGCTGTTAGTGGTTTTATTTACTTGTTTTATTTGTACACCTTGAAATTCCTTTAAATCGTAAAATGAATTGTGTTGCAGTACTTTAGATTATTGGTTTAAACAAATGAAATGCAAATATTTATACAAATTACCAATGTGATTTAACTGATCTACCTAAATTGCAATGTCTTAAACTTGCTGACAGAGTATTTGCTAATCGAGTACTCTGACTACAATGTCTTATGTATAATTTTAACTAATTTCACTACTTACTTTCAGTGCCAACGCCGCATCACAAGGCGACTGCAGCTGCCACCGCATTGCCGGCAACGGCAGCGCTGAGTTCGTTGTTGCAACAACGTCAGGCGAATGCCGATGGCGCCGCTTTGTTTGCCTCAACGCTGAAGAATGAGGCGAATGTGAAGCTGGAGCGAAGCTATAGCAATTCAACAAGCGAGTCTGGCTACAGTTTGCACGACAGCAGCTATAACAATGCCTATGGCAGCGACACCTCGATGCATGCTGCTGGTGGTGCAATTGGTGGCCCACAGGCGCACTCCTCGACGCTGGACGATTCGGAGGATGCGCTTTGCTGTGTGCCGCTGTGCGGTGTCCGTAAGAGCACCAGTCCGACGCTTCAGTTCTTCACCTTCCCCAAGGATGAGAAGTACTTGCATCAGTGGCTTCATAACCTCAAGATGTTCCATATTCCGGCATCGAGCTATGCGACCTTTCGTATCTGCAGCATGCACTTCCCCAAGCGTTGCATCAATCGTTATTCCCTGTGCTATTGGGCGGTGCCCACGTTCAATCTGGGCCACGACGATGTTGCCAATTTGTATCAGAATCGTGAGCTGACCAACACCTTCACCACCGGCGAGGTGGCACGTTGCAGCATGCCCAACTGCACCAGTCAGCGGGGCGAGAGCAATCTCAAGTTCTATAACTTTCCCAAGGATATCAAGAGTCTGATCAAGTGGTGTCAGAACGCCCGTCTGCCCGTCCAGGCCAAGGAGCCGCGTCACTTCTGCAGTCGCCACTTTGAGGAGCGCTGCATTGGCAAGTTCCGGCTGAAGCCCTGGGCAGTGCCCACATTACATTTGGGCGCCCAATACGGCAAGATCCATGACAATCCGAAGAACTTGTATGTGGAGGAGAAACGATGCTGCCTTAATTTCTGTCGTCGTAGTCGCTCCTCGGACTTTAACATGTCACTGTATCGCTTCCCCCGGGATGAGGTCCTGCTCCGACGCTGGTGCTACAACCTACGACTTGATCCTTCAGTCTATCGCGGCAAGAATCACAAAATATGCAGCGCTCACTTTATCAAAGAGGCTTTGGGACTTCGCAAGTTATCACCAGGTAAGGAATTCCATTCTTAAGATTTGGTATTTTCATATAATTTTCGAATTAAAGTATAAAACTAGTTAGCGAATGATGAACAACTAGTTGTTTTTCTATTCCAAACTGTTTTAAGTTTTAAAATAAACATTGCAGTCTAACAATTATTTTAAAATTTTAGTATAAAAGTTACGAAAAAACATTGTCAATTTGTTTTTACGAAACTAAAAATAATAATTAAATTAAAACTTGTTTTTGATTTTTATTGAAAAGAGGTATTTCTGATTTTTATTTTTAAAGTTACAAGTAAGAGTTTTGGTAATACACTAACTAAAAGTTACGGAAAACCTCTTATTTGTAACTTTTTAAATACAAATCAAAAGTTACTCTTATTTTTGATAATTGTTATTTCGTATTTTTCAAATAAAAATTGATCTTTGAATTTTGTAAATAAAACAAGCGGGTAAGGCTATAGTCGAGATCCCGACTATAAGATACCCGTTACTTGTTGAACCAACTTTAGTCAGGATATATAAGACCAACGTCAGATAAGATTGGTTGACGAATCTCAATAACCAAAAAAGTTTTTCATACAAAAACTTGATTTTTGAACGATCTTTCATATGACTGCTATATGATATAGTGGACCGATTTGAACCAACTTTGGTCAGTATGTAAAGGACCAACCTAGATACTTATTCTGTGAGATTGGTTAAGATATCTCAGAAAACAAAAAAGTTCGTTCGTATGGCAGCTATATGAATTAGTGGTCCGATCGAAAATTTATGGAAGTCTGTGTACCAAATTTGGTTGCTCTATCCCTTATAGTCTCTGAGATCTAGGCGCTCACACGGACGGACGGACAGACAAACGGACGGACATGGCTATATCGACTCGGCTGTTGACGCTGATCAAGAATATATATACTTTATAGGGTCTGCCACGCCTCCTTCTGCCTGTTACGCACATTTGCACGAATACAATATACCCTTTTACTTAATTTTTAAAAAACGGGTATAAAAATAGAAAAACATATATGTATATATATTTATATTGTATAAATTGCAAATATAAGTTTTTGGCAGATATTGCTAATTAAGACTAAAATATGAATTTTTGTTAGTGTATTCCAATTTTTCGAACATATTTCCTTTACATTGATTTATTTATTTTAAACTTGTATAAACTTTCTAATCCTTACTCGATTAATTGCTGTTCCAGGAGCTGTTCCCACGTTGCATTTGGGCCACAACGACACGTTCAACATATACGAGAATGAACTATGGCCCCCACCAACGCCCGCCACGCCCACTAATCAGCAGCAGCAACAGTTGCAGCAGTCGCAGCAGCAGCAGCAACAGTTGCAGTCGTCGCATAATCATAGCAACAAATATCAACGTCATTCGGCTGCATCGACATCCTCGTCGGCCAGCTCGGCATCGCATTATGTGGACGCGGACATGGGTGGATCGTATATGGGAATGGGCAACTCGGGTGGATCGTCGTCTGGACTGAATGTGAGCGATAGCATGGACGTCTGCTGTGTGCCCAGCTGTGAGAGTAAGCGGCACAACAATGAGAACATCACGTTCCATACGATACCAAGGAGGCCGGAGCAGATGCGCAAGTGGTGTCACAATCTGAAGATACCCGAGGACAAGATGCACAAGGGAATGCGCATCTGTAGTCTGCACTTTGAGCCCTATTGCATTGGTGGTTGCATGCGTCCATTTGCGGTGCCCACACTGCATCTGGGACACGACGACGACGACCTCCATCGCAATCCGGATGTGATCAAGAAGCTGAATATCCGTGAAACCTGCTGTGTTGCTGTCTGCAAACGCAATCGGGATCGGGATCATGCCAATCTGCATCGCTTCCCCAGCAATGTGGCCCTGCTGACCAAGTGGTGCGCCAATCTGCAGCGTGCCGTTCCAGATGGCACCAAGCTCTTCAACGATGCCATTTGTGAGGTGCACTTTGAGGATCGATGTCTGCGCAACAAGCGACTGGAGAAGTGGGCGGTGCCTACTCTAATCCTGGGCCATGACAATATTGCCTATCCTCTGCCCACGGCGGAGCAGGTAGCCGAGTTCTATTCCCGCCCCAGTGCACCCAACAATGGCGAGGAGCAGGGCGAGTGCTGTGTGGAGACTTGTAAGCGTAATCCCAGCGTGGATGACATCAAGCTATATCGTCCGCCAGAGGAGTCGCAGGTGCTGGCCAAATGGGCTCATAACCTGGAGCTGGATGTCGCCAAGTTGCCCAACATGCGAATCTGTAATCTGCACTTTGAATCCCATTGCATTGGCAAGCGGATGCGACCCTGGGCCATACCCACTCTCAATCTGTCCACCAACATTGAGAATCTCTTTGAGAATCCCGAGCACCAGATGCTGTACAAGCGTCGCACGCATCTCAATTCCAATCCCAATCGAGGAGCCGCCTCCCATGGCGATGGCAGCGTGAAGCCGACGTGGGTGCCACGTTGTTGCCTGCCACATTGTCGCAAGGTGCGGGCCCTGCATAATGTGCAACTGTATCGATTCCCCAAGCTCAATCGATCCACGCTCGCCAAGTGGGCGCACAATCTGCAGGTGCCGTTGGTGGGCAGTGCCCAGAGACGCCTCTGTTCCGCCCACTTTGAGCCGCATGTGCTGAGCAAGAAGTGCCCGGTGCCGCTGGCGGTGCCCACACTGGACCTTAACTCACCGCCCGGCTACAAGATCTACCAGAATCCCGCCAAGCTCAAGGCCAACAAGCTCTGCCTGCAGCGGGTCTGCATTGTCGAGAGCTGTCGCCGGCAACGTGGACAGGGGGTGCAGCTCTTCCGGCTGCCCCACAATCCCACCCAGCTGCGCAAGTGGATGCACAACATACGGATGCGGCCGAGAGGCGCCATGCGGCAACAGTATCGCATGTGTTCCATTCACTTTGAGACGCACTCGTTCAATGGGAAGCGGTTGAGTGCCGGGGCGATTCCCACACTGGAGCTGGGGCATGAGGATGAGGATATCTATCCGAATGAGGCGCAATCCTTTGTCGAGGAGCACTGCACTGTCGACGGCTGCGATGCGTCTAAGGAGCAGCCGGATGTGCGTCTATTCCGATTCCCCACCGAGGACGAGGATCTGCTCTGGAAATGGTGCAACAATCTCAAGATGAATCCCGTCGACTGTGTTGGCGTTCGCATCTGCAACAAGCACTTCGAGACGGACTGCATCGGACCGAAGCATCTCTACAAGTGGGCGATACCCACTCTGGAACTGGGACACGATGATGCCCAGATTGAGCTGATACACAATCCCAGGCCGGAGGATCGCTACGTTGATCCGGTGTTCAAGTGCTGTGTTCCCACTTGCGGCAAGACGCGCAAGTTCGATGAGGTGCAAATGAATAGCTTCCCCAAGGATCCGACACTCTTCCAACGCTGGCGACACAATCTCCGTCTCGATCATCTCAATTTCAAGGAGCGCGAACGCTACAAGATCTGCAACGTTCACTTTGAGGAGATTTGCATTGGGAAGACGCGACTCAACATTGGTTCCATTCCCACTCTGGAGCTGGGACACGACGAGACCGAAGATCTCTACCAGGTGAATCCCGAGGAACTGCAGAGCAATCTATTCGGACGTCAGCGACGTGTCCATGGATACATTAAACAGGAGGAGCCGGAGGAACAGGAGGAACAAGAGGAGCTGGAGGAGCACTCGGAACTGGATGAGGACATTAAGCCGGACATTAGTATGTCGGAGGCGACGGACTCGAATACATCGCAGGTGAGTAGCCAACAGCCAACAGAGATTCACGGCAGGATGAAGTTAATGCTTTCTCCAATTGACAGGTTAAGATCAAAAAATCCCTGGCGGATTTCAAGTGCTGCGTGCCGAGCTGTGGACGCAGTCGCTTGGAGCACGGAGCACGCCTGTTCCCCTTCCCAAGTGGCAAGCAACAGCAGAGCAAGTGGCGCCACAATCTCCAGTTGTCGTCCGCCGACGTGGACAGAACGACACGTGTGTGCAGCGCCCACTTCAATCGTCGGTGCATCGATGGGAAGCAGCTGCGGGGTTGGGCAATGCCCACCCAGCAATTGGGACACCAGGAGCAACCCATCTATGAGAATCCAAAGAATATACCGGGCTTCTTCACGCCCACCTGTGCCCTGGCCCATTGCCGCAAGCGTCGGAGCATTGACAACGATCTGCGCACCTATCGATATCCGCGCAGCGAGGATCTGCTCGAGAAATGGCGCGTCAATCTGAGATTGGCGCCGGATCAGTGTCGCGGTCGCATTTGTGCCGATCACTTTGAGACAATGGTGCGTGGCAAGCTGAAGCTGAAGACGGGTGCGGTGCCCACGCTGAAGCTGGGACATGATGAGGGCGTTGTCTTTGACAATGAAGCCATTAAGGCGGGTCTGCAGCAGGATCAGGAGGCGGAGACGGAGGAGGGCGATGGCGAGGGCGAGGCAAGCATGGAGTCGCTAGTTAAGGTTAAGCAGGAGAAGCTCGAACCGGAGGAGGAGCCGCCAGATAATGATGAGCAGTTGGACAAGGATCATCCTGAGGATCATGGCTATTTTGATCCCTTGGAGCTGGTGGAAACATTTGCGGATCATCAAAGCGATGACAATGCTGCGTCTGACGATGATAATGATGATGAGGATGAGGATGAAGCTGGCGATGATGATGAGCTGCTGCTGCCGGATACGTCACCAATTGCAGTGGCGTTGCCATTTCCATTGCCGCCACGTCGGGAGAAGCCGGTGAACAATGTGACGCCCATTTGTTGCCTGAAGCATTGTCGCAAGGAGCGCACGGCAAGTCATCCGCTGAGCACCTTTGGCTTTCCCAAGGATCAACAGCAGCTGCTCAAGTGGAGCGCCAATCTGCAGCTGTCACTCGGCGATTGCGTTGGACGCGTCTGCATCGAGCACTTTGAGTCCGAGATGCTGGGCACGCGGAAGCTGAAACAGAATGCGGTGCCCACATTGAATCTGGGACACAGCACACCGCTCAGCTACAGTTGCAATGGCCAATCCGTGGGCATTATTGATGACCAGCCACAGCATTCGGTTTTTCGGCTTTGGAGCCTGAAACATTGCCGCAAACGGAAGATGGTAGCGGATGGTCCGCCGGAACCGGATCAGGCAGCGATTAAGCGACGCTGCTGCCTGCCCAGCTGTGGCAAGCAGCCGGATCTCCATGGCGTCCAGTTGCATCGTCTGCCCAGCAATCGCATCCTGCTGCGCAAGTGGCTCCACAACCTCAAGCTATCTCCCATGCTGGACAGCAGCCAGGCGCGTCTCTGCAGCGATCACTTTGAGATGCCGCTGGAGCAGCATTCGCTGGAGGATTGTGTGCCCACACTGCGACTGGGTCACAACGATACCCATATTTATCGCAATCGTGGCAGCATCTCGGCGTCATCGTCGTCATCCGGTGACTGCATGGTGCCCAGCTGTCCCTGTGCCCGCCTCAATCTCTATCGCTGCTATGATCTGCCCGAGAATCGTCTGGTGCAGCAGGTCTGGCTGCAGTGGCTCCGGCTGCCGATGCCTCAGCTGGCCAGCGATGGCAAGCTCTGCGTGATGCACTACATGCAGCTCTATGAGCAGGTGCCGCTGCCCCATGAGCTGCCAGGGCCGGTGCTCCGTCAGCTGCAAGAGACCTATGATCTAATCTCCAGTTCCTCCATGGCTATGAAGCTGCGCTGTGCCGTGCCTGGCTGCTACTCCAAGTACACGGACAACATCCGTCTGACCAAGCTGCCAATGTGTCCGGACACCTGTGCCAAGTGGCTGCACAACACCAAGATCACCTATGAACCTGCCCGACACTATATCTACCGCATTTGCATGCTCCACTTTGAGTCACGCTGCCTGGGTCCAGTGCGTCCAAAGCAGTGGGCGGTGCCGACGCTGCAATTGAATCACAACGATCCGGATATCTATCTTAATCCCAAGCTGGATGGCACTACACCAATGTCCGTGCCCGTTTCCATACCCGTTCCCGTCTCTTTGTCCGCGTCTGTGCCCGTGGAGCTGCCCTTGCGTATTAAAACGGAGCTGGCCTTCACTGGCAGTCCCAGCGCCAGTGCGAGTCCGAGTCCACGTGGCAAGCTGCGCATTTGCTGCATTCCCAGCTGTGTCCAACAGGCCACGTTGCAGACGCGTCTCTTTCGCTTCCCCAGCTCGGAGACGGCGCTGCTCAAGTGGCTGGTGAATACGCAGCAACAGCCGAGATTGGTTGATGCACAGCATCTGTTTGTCTGCCAGGATCACTTCGAGGAGGAGGCCATCTGCAAGAAGCAGCTGCGCAGTTGGGCTGTGCCCACGTTGAAGCTTGGACACGATGGTCATGTCATACCCAATGCGAGGCACAATGGCAACATTGCCGACAGCCAGGAGAACAAGCAGGCGCTGCAGTTCATCTGGGAGAACTATTGCTCGGTCCTCAGCTGCTTCCAGCCCCGCAGCGAGCAACTGCGTCTCTATGCATACCCCAAGGATCGGCCCACCATACGTAAATGGGCAGCCAACTGCAAGCATCGTTCCATGCAGGCCAGCAGCGATGGATTCCAGGTAAATGACTAACAAATCTCAAGGCAGAGTTATCAACAAGTGCAATCGATGATTAATAGATAGATAGATTGATTGACTGATTGATAGATTTGATTGCAATCTCAATTGATTGCATAAAATTCAATCTGCAATCATCATCAAAGCAATAAAAACTTTGGGGTAATGTAGGCTAGATACATCAAGGAATATACAAAGAACCTGGGGTTAAATCCTTAACCGGTATTAACTGATTAAAATTAGTAGCCGCAACTGAAACTGCAACATAGTATTTATATTTTAGCGAAACCGAAATTATTCATACCAGGGATTAAAACCTTAACCGAAACCGTAATCTTTAACCAATAAAATCCGATTGAAATTTGTAAGCGCAACTGAAACCGTAACCGAAAATAATTTTTTCCGCTGTACCGACAACCACAAGCCGAAACTCTTTAAACCGAAATAACCGTTTAGTAACCGATTCATTTATGTATAAGGGTTAATTTCGGTTCTGGCCGTCGCAGCTACTGAGCAACTTTGATAATTTTAAACTGCCATAACTTTGTCAAAAGTCAATCAATTTCCATGCGGAATGTAAATTTGAGAATGATTTTACCTCTAAGTTCGTTCTGCATTTAAATTTTGTACATTTTAAAAACTTTGAAAATTTCGACTTTTTTCGAAAATTTACAGTGTTACCTTTGTCATTTTTGTATTTTTCGAAAAAATTCGAATTTTTTAATATTTTTAAAATGAATAAATTGAAATACAGATCGAATTTAGAGGTAAAATCATGCTCATAATTACATTGCGCATGGAAATTGATTGACTTTTGACAAAGTTATGGCAGTTCAAAGTTATCAGTACCTGCGACGGCCAGTACCGAAATTAACCCTTATAAATGAATCGGTTACTAAACGGTTATTTCGGTTTAAAGAGTTTCGGTTTATGGGTTTCGGTACAGCGGAAAAATATTTTTTCGGTTACGGTTTCAGTTACGGTTACAAATTTTAATCGGTTATTACCGGTTAAAGGTTACGGTTTCGGTTAAGGTTTTAATCCCTGGTCTATGGCATACAAATGAATAATTGATCCAGCATTTGTTGCAAGGATTGGGAAAAACCCAGAAAATCCCAATCAAATCAATATGGAAATATAAAATAATTTTAAAAAAATATTTCAAAGTGTACAAAGTGTGTCCAGATTCTGTGATAACAGTAATCGAAGGGTCATTGGCTTGAAAACCGATGCGATGAAAATAGCATAGAAATATCTGTGAAAAAGAGACGTTCAATTTAAATTTTGGTTTAAATAATGATTGAACTCAGTAGTGATTAAAATCAGAATTGATTGCAATCATTAGCTTCTAAATTATTGATTAAAATACTTGATTTCAATTAGAAATTATGCGATTGCAGTTGAATTGATTGCAATTTTGGACAGCTCTGTCTCCAGTTCGATCATCACTAAGTTTCTTCCTCTTTTTTTAGGTCTGTCAATCGCACTTTGGGCCGCATTGCTTTGACCCGGATACGGGTGAGTTGCGGGAGGATGCGGTGCCCACGCTGGAGCTCAGTCGTTGCATCAATGAGGTGCGCTGTGTGGTGCCCGGTTGTGTCAAGGATGAGGATGCACCGCGTCAGCGCTTCTACAAGATGCCCAAACGCAGTGCCCAGCTCATCAATTGGTGTCACAATCTCTGCCTGGATGTCACTGCCATGGCAAGTGCTGAGCATCACGTGTGCGATCGTCACTTTGAGACGCACTGCTTCAATCAGCAGAAACTGCTGCGTCCTGGAGCGCGTCCCACGCTGCATTTGGGGCATGACGAGCAAATAGATGTGATGCCCAATCCGGCTGATTGGGATGCCCCAGATGCGGTGGCTGCCCCCAGTGTCTGCTGTGTGCCCAACTGTGGCAGCACCAGGGCAGAGGAGGATCCTGTCCAGCTGCAAGCCTTTGGCTTTCCCAAACTGCGAGTGCTGGCGGATAAGTGGCTACACAATATACGCCTGGAGCTGGGCAAGGAGCAGCTGACGAAGCTGAAGATCTGCAGTGCCCACTTTGAGGCCAGTTGCCTGGAGAATGGACGACCTCAGCTGGGTGCCATGCCCACGCTGCAGCTGGGCCACGAGGATCACCACAATATCCATCGCAGTCGAAGCGCAGATCCAACAGCGGGCAAGGTCAAGAAGTACTGCAACAGGAGTGGCTCCAGCCATGATTGCTGCTATCCGCAGTGCGTGGAGCTGCAGAAGACTTACCTGAGGATTAGCTACGATCTGCCCCAGGGGGAGGCACTGCGTCGCAAGTGGCTGGAGTACATGGCCATAGCGCCAGAGGAAGTGGAGGAGAAACCACTCAAGCTCTGTCCGCTGCACTTGATCCTAATCTATGATCACAGTGACGAGCATTTTGAGGAGCACACGAAGGAGCAGCAGCTGGACACCAACTACGAGGATGCCCGGAATAGTGTCCGGATACGTGTCATCAGTTGTGCGGTCCGTGGTTGCCGGACACTGAAACCACGAGACGGCGGACGACTCCATGGATTGCCCCAACGTCGGGATGTGCTCGAGATGTGGCTGCACAACATGCAGCTGGTGTTCTATGAGCACCAGCGATACCTCTACAAGATATGTAGCAAACACTTTGAGGCCAGTTGCTTTATGGACACGACACGCCGTCTAAAGCCCTGGACCATGCCCACCTTGGAGCTGCCGGAACGGGAGCCGGGCGAGGCGCCTGTCTATCAGAATCCTACGGAAGCCGAATGGCAGCGCATGAATGAGCTGCTGGCAGCGGAGCAGCTGCAGCAAGAGCAGCAACACATCCCGGAGGATCATGATGGAGAAGAGATTGAAATGCTTGAGCCCATCGTCAAGATTGAGCATCAGCTGGACGAGGAGGAGGAGGAGCAGCAGCAGGCGGAGGTGGATCGAGAGAGGGAGGAGGAAGAAGACTATGAAAACTCACAGCAGCCGCTGGAAGTGCTCCTCGAGGTGGGACACGTTGAGAAGTGCACGACCTATGAACAAATGGATTCAGAGGCGAATCTTGGCTATGCCGTCGAACAGCAGACGCAGATCAGCAGCTTTGGTCCATCGCTATCGATGGCGACATCCACTTTGCAATATGGTAGTGGCTCCATGGTCAGCAACGGATTCAAGTACAATGCCCGCCACTGCAGCGTGAGGGGATGCGATGTGACGGCCAATGATGTGAGTGGCAACATCAAGTTGCACAAGTTCCCCACATCGCTGGATGCGATGCAGAAATGGATGCACAACACCCAGGTGGATGTGGACACGAATTTCGCTTGGCGTTTCCGTATCTGTAGCTATCACTTTAGCGACGAGTGCTTCAATGGATCGCGCATAAGACGTGGTGCCATGCCCACGTTGAGTCTGGGACCACGTCGTCCTCCGACTATCTACGACAATGAGTTCAACCTGACGCTGCAACCGGAACAGGAGACGGCCGATGAGTTGGCCATTGAGGTGACTAACGATGAGCAGCTGATCCCTGAAGCGCAACCAAGTGAGACCCACACAAAGGGCGGTGAGATTAGTCTGCGTCTGCCTCAACCGGCGCCGCCACGCAAATCCAGCAAATTCTGCCAGATCGAGGGTTGTCCCAACCATTTGACCAGCGAGAATCTGACACTCCACAAGTTCCCGCATTCGGTGGACATGTGCGCCAAGTGGCAGCACAATACCCAAGTTCCGTTCGATCCGGACTTCCGCTGGCGCTATCGCATCTGCAGCGCCCACTTTGAGCCCATCTGTCTAATGAACATGCGCCTGATGCACGGCAGCGTGCCCACACTTCACCTGGGGCCACGTGCGCCTCGCCAGCTGTTCGACAGCGACTTTGAGGCGATTAGCATGCGATTGGACAAGCAGAAGAGCAGCTCGGAGCAGCACTTGGAGCAGCGGGAGCAACAGGAACAAGAGCAAGAGGATGACGATGGAGATGGAGAAGAGAATGAGCTGAGTTTTCTGGTGCCAGAGATGCAGTTGCATGAGGATGCAGATGCAGAGCAACCGGACAACCCCGTGACTTACAACAACAGCTGGAAAGATCTGCGTTTGCCCAGCATTAAGAGGGAGAAGACAACGACAACGACATCGACATCGACGATGACGAATCCAGTCAAGTCTGGCTACGACAAGTGCTCCCTGGTGCATTGCCAGCGTCAGCGTTCTCACCATGGCGTCCATCTCTACAAGTTTCCACGCTCGAAGCAACTGCAGCAGCGCTGGATGCACAATTTGAGGATCATATATGATGAGCGACGTCCCTGGAAGACCATGATATGCAGCGTACACTTTGAGCCCAACTGCATCCGACTCCGCAAGCTGCGTCCCTGGGCGGTGCCCACGCTGGAGCTGGGCGACAATGTGCCGCAACAGATCTACACGAATGAGCAGAGCCGGCAGCAGCTGGAGACGGGCAGCGATAATGAGGAATTGGAATTGAGCACGGATATGTCCATGTCCGTGGAGGGGACTCAGCTGGAGGGAGCGTTTGAAGACGACGACTATGATGATGAAGATGATGACTTTCTGGCCACAGAACCATTAGTGAAACGGGAACGTCGCTCTCGCTTCGATCCCTTGCCGCCGGGTCAGTTGCCGCCTTGGAAAATTAAATTCTGCTCCTTGCCCTACTGTCGTAGTCCACGTGGTGACGGCATTAAGCTCTTCCGGCTGCCCAATAACATTAGTTCCATTCGCAAATGGGAAAAGGCGACGGGGATGCACTTCACCGAATCCCAACGCAATACGAAGCTCATCTGCAGTCGCCACTTTGATCCACAGCTAATCGGGGTGCGTCGCCTCATGTACAATGCCGTGCCCACACTTCATCTGGGTCCAATGAGTGGAGCTAGTCAACCCGTGGCAGCTCCTGTTCGACCACGCTGCTGTATGCCTGATTGCCAGGAAGATGTCAAGCTGCACAAGTTTCCCAGTGGTAATGATGATACAATAGCAATAGATAAACCAATGCCTAATCCTTCTTCTGCCTCTATTACAGATCCCCTGCTGCTGCAACAATGGTGTCACGCACTGAATTTCTCGGATATTCAGCGTTATAGTGGCAAACACATCTGTGCAACTCATTTGCCCGCCAAAGCGCCGAGTTGCATCGTCTGTGGCGTGGAGCATATCAAGTTGCCGTTGTTAGACTTCCCGGAGAATCGCAATCAACGCGCCAAATGGTGTTACAATCTCAAAATCGAACCCATACCTAAGTGGGATAACTCAAAGCAGATGTGCAGCAAACACTTTGAGAGCTTCTGCTTCGTTCAGCCGGGTCAACTGCTGCCCGAGGCAGCTCCCACGTTGCATTTAAGGCACAACGACAGCAACATATTCCTAAACGATTGTACCACAGATGGCAGCAAGATGCTGCCGATTAAGGATGAGCCCTTGGACAGCGATGACCTGATGCTGTAACAACAAATAAATACAAATATTATAATAATATTATTAGATATGTACTGAGATTAGTCAGGCTGGAGAAGCATTGGGAATAGCGTGTCATCATATAATATATATATGTTTATGTATTTATGTGTTAATGGAAACCCATGTGTATAACCCACATCATTTTAGCCTAGTTTTTTAGTATCTTATCGTAAATAAGCATCACGTCTACTGTTATAGCGCCTACTATTATTAATATAGTAGTTAATCTAATAATAATATAATTAATGTAATCCAGTGATTTTAAATGCGTTTTAAATGGCATTTGAAGGCAAGCCATATAGTATACATACATACATAATTCACACATTTATACATCACACACACATCACACATACAGAACATGTTCCTTAGGTAGCTTTTGTTTTATAATTTTAATAAATTTCGAGAAATGTTTGATTTTATATATTTATTTGATTTGATTCATCGATAATAAATTACATATTAATCATACTATGTAATATCATTGAGCATATACAAATATGTAAACCTGTAGAATATACAAAAGTACTTGGTGTTTTATAAAATATACATACATATAAAAAGAAAAACTATTAAGCTACTTGCAGTAAAAGTATAACTTGACTTTGACTATAGATTCTATATATACTAAGAATAAATTTTAAAAAAAAGTGCCCTCCCCTAAAATACGCCATAGACGAGTGTTACTGCTTGCCAGTCTCATTGGTGTCCTCGCTTGTATAGCTGTTCTCCACAAATAAATTGCGATCCGATTTATTTGACTGTATGCATAAAAATGGGGTTACAATTGTACGAAACATTGGGAAACGTATTGAACTCACCTCGCGATACTTTTGCAAATAAATGGAGAGTGGCTCGACATAGTTGTCAAAGCCCAAATTGCTGAAGGCCACCAGCAAATCATCCCCGTTGACAGTCTTGCGATTCTCGGCGACGCTGCGCTCGATTGCCTCGCTGCTGATGAAGGATATGAACTCGGAGACGCACTCCTGTATGCACTCCCTGGCGTCTTTGGCGATTTTGCCGTTCTGCGGCACTGGCACTTTCATGATTTTGATGATGTTGCAGATGGGCAGAAAGCGATCCTGTTCCCGCAACATGATGCCATGTATATCCTGTCTGTCCGATTCGTCTGAAGAGAATTCAATTTGCAATTTCCCAGACGAAATGTTCAATTTATCTCGTATTTACTTACCACCCGACGCGTCGTCCTCGTCTTTGACGAGTATATCGTTTAGATATTGCTGCGAGTCCTCGCTGTTGCTCATCTTTTCTTTGGTTTGTGCTTACAGTGTTTAATAACTAAACATTTATTCATACGTTTCGTAAATTTATTGATTTATTTTGGTTTTTTGTTGTTTTCTTTTACACGATTTGCAGTCACTCACACACACACACAAACACGCGCTCTCACAACAGAGCATTTTACATTTTCTGTAATGTTATTAAAATTCAGACAAACTGTATTGCACGCTTGTCAGTGAAATAATTTAATTTTTAATCAATGGGCTGTGAATTGTTGTAATTAATTAATGTAATTAACTCTTAATTAAAGCAATTTCAAATAAATGTCGTATTTGAGCTTAACAGCTATAAACTCAGCGCATTTAATGTTGTCTGCCTATCAATAACAGAACCCTGATAACATAACAGAACTCACAACTGCTACCAGCTGTCATATAACAGACTACCGTAAGGCTTAACATTTAATTTGAATAGGTAGTTTATTTTTGTTGTTTAACTTTTTAAAAATTGATTTTTCAACTAAAAATGCAAATATGCTGATTTTTGCTTTTAAGGACGCTGTGCAGTTCTCTAAATAATATATCGATATGCAGTTTAAGTTGATATGCTTACCGATGTATCGGTATGGTGTGACGGGTTATTATTCGATAGGTTCTTGGACTGCAGTCGATAACTTCTACTGATCGCAGCGGTAATTTATTTTGCGCACTTTTTTTTTTGTTGCACGCGATAAGCAAACGAAATGCATGAAGAATCTGTTATTATAAAGGAGGAAATAGACATTGATGATACAAAAATAAAGTTGGAGCTGGATGATGTCGAGGACGCGCCAGATTTGGAAATGTCGTGCGGTAAATAAAAATGTTTGCGTCTGTTTTCATTGGCATCTAAGTGTGTGTGATTTGTATGCATGTATTGTGTAAATTTTTAATACGCACTATACCGTTAGCTTTGTGTTTAGTATGTATGATTAACTTATTGATGCTTGCAGCTGGCGGTCTAATGCAAATACTTGAGGAGCGGCCAAATATGATAACGGTGCCAGTTCACGACTACAAGTCCGAGGACGAGCTCAAATTCATAGCTAGCCTGGGCATGCTCGATCAGCAACAAAAGGTAATACCTAACCTAAACACATACACATACATATGTACATATGCGAGAGTGTGAGAGTAAGCTTTTGTGTATTACAGTTATTTGTGACGTCAGCTTGTGAATTGGAAGAAACTTCCGCTCTGAGCGAAAATCAGTGCAAAATATGCAAGTTTATGTGTGAAAATCATTTGGCACTGGCCTCGCATCAGATCAATCACCAACTAAATAATCATTTCTGTTCTTATGGATGTGACCTTTGGTGTAATACCCTAGATGAGATCCTGGAACATGAATATCGTCAGCATGTGAGCAGCTCAAACAATTACAACTGCAGGGTAAGTGCAATGAGAGAGAGAGAGAGCGAGACAAAGATCTTGTTGTAAGTGTCTTTCTTTCCCTTTTCACCACTAGAATAAGTAACATTTTCTCACTACTAATGTAAATTCACAACTTTTGATTTCATTGTGGAAAGTTAAAACGTTAATAAATTCATATAGGACAGAATGTAGGAATACGCGTGACTCATGGAAAGATGCTGTAAAGATCTTCTTTTTTTGTGGTGTGACCAGAGCCTAACTTTGGTTTTCAACTCCTTTTAATGATATGTATATGTATTTTCCATGCAGATATGTCGCTTGGGATTCCTGGATTCGCTTGGTCTGGCCAGGCATATGAAAGGTCACAATTATGTGCCCCGTTTTGTTTGCGCCATTTGTCGATGTCACTTTGAGACGCGTCGGGGACTTCAACTGCACCGGCAGCGCAGCAAGGGGCCGTGCAGTCGGATCGAGTATGTGGACCCGCCCGGCATTGTGGGTCAGCTGGTGTCCATTGACAAACCGGCTGCCTCACTGCCAGCAGAGATGCTGTGCGATGTGGAAATCAAATCAGAGCCGATGGACGCAGACGAGGAGCAGATAGAGCAACAGCCTGAACTGGCGGATGTGTTCATCAAAACCGAACCAAAGGAAGACCCGGAGGAGCTGAGTCCTCGTAGCGATGTCACCTGGCCAAGCATTAGTGCCACAAGTCTGCCAGAACAACTGCGGGGGAAATTGCGTCTACCTGCGATAAAGAAACCATTGAAAGCGGAATCCCCAGCGAAAGTTGAACCTGTTGTTCATGCGACTCCTGCAATACAGTGTAAGCGATCACTTAACCGTATCGGTTAACATAAATACACATATTAAATCGAAGTAAGCTCATCATTCATTGTAAAGATCACAGAATATGTCTATATTGATAGAAATAAGATATTTAAAAACGAGATATTTATTTATTTTCATACCTATGACTCTTGGAGTAGGCGTCTGTATGAACACCTGGATCTCAGAGACTGTAGAAACTAAATCAATACAATTTATCTAAATTTAGAATTCTCTGAACTCCACGCAGATCAAGATCATATTGTATTTTTGTCAAAGCTCTTCCAGCCTCCGCAATTTAATACGAGCTAGAGACTCTAATATCCCTTGTTTTGTTTAAAAAAGGGTTTCAATAAATTTGTATGCGATTTTCTTGACGCATTAATATAAAGATATAAACTGAGTGCAGAGTATCTTATAGACGCAAACTCTTTGATGTTTCGCTAACCGATTTAATCCATGTATAGTCTATTAATGAATAGACTTATTTTTCGAGGTAACAAACTAATTTGTATTTTTATAATTTATTAAACTATCGACATTGCAGTTGTTCCAGTTAAAAGATGGCAGTCCTTACCAACTTCAATTTCTGTATTACCAGCAAAGCGTCCCAACATTTTAAAGCCAGCGAAGGAAAAAAATCAACAGCAGGCAACAAGTTTATTGAAGAAGAATAACATTCTGCAGGCAGCGAAGAACAGTCCGAATGTGGCATCCAACATTTTGAAGGTGCTGCCCAGCAATTGTATGGTGTTCAAACTGCCGCCAAATACAAAAATAATCAAGATTCCGTCAACAACGGCGACCGTGACGGATGCGAATACCAACAGTGGCACTATTGGGAGCAATGTAATCTCAAATTCCAATGCCAAGACCATTAGTGCGGCTCCAGATACCATTGCTCCATTTTCTGTTAGGTCTCTACAGACGCCCGTTGATCGCAATGCCTATTTCAGTGATCTGAGCTTATTTGAAACGTTGCCAGAATCTCGTAAGATCATTGCGGACTTTCAGAATCAAATCCGTAGTATTGAGCAAACGTGTCCACTGCCCGGCAGTGTTCTGCAAACACCAAAGAAAAGCACCAGTGGAGTGTTGCCCACACAGCTGGACGTGCTTAAGCTGCCGCTGACTAAGTCGACCAGTGACAAGGTGCGAGAAATGCGCTACATGTATCCCGATCATCGTTTCCACTGGGAGTGTCCGAAGTGTGCCCGTTGCTACGAACAGTATACGGCATTCTCCAATCATTTAACATCTGTACACAGTATTCCTCAGGAGGCCTTTGCCCATATGCAAGTGGAGGTCAAAACTTATAAGAGTGAGTATCAGTTACGAATCATAGACTCCAAAGCTTAACATATTTTCTCGGGTATTTACAGAAATCCAATCCGTTGCCTCAAAGGTCACTGACTCAGACTTGCTAAGTCCGAGTGTGGATACTCCTGCTATGCCAAAGACTACGATGTCACCTCCATTAATTCCAGTAAAGTCAACAGATGAAGCTGCAAGGCGTGATGTTACAGCTGCAGAAGATGCAGTGCTGACTGTGTCAGCTACAAAAGTAACGTCGCCAGTATCTCCAATTGTTGAAACTCCTGTAAAGCCAGCTGAAGCTCCTTCGAAGTCTACGTCCACTGGAGATACTAAAACGGCGCGATCCACAGACAAAACTCGCCCGGCCCAATTTCAATGTGAGGATTGCTCAAAGTGTTTCACAACATTCGGTGCACTCCGCATTCACAAGATGATTCACACCGGAGAGCTGCCACATAAATGTAACTACTGTGACAAACGCTTTCGCACGCCTGGCCAAGTGCGTGTCCATCAACGCAGGCACACGGGCGAGAAGCCTTTCAAGTGCAAGGTAGACGCACCTTCTTTGCTCCTCCTTTTCTCGTCAATAGCTTAACCCCATTCGTTATTCCATCTCGCAGGTTTGTTCGCTGGATTTCACACATCGCGAGACACTGATCTCGCATCTGTCCCGTCACATTGGCATGAAGCGCTACAAGTGCTACGGATGCGATAAAAACTTTGTTGTGGTCAGTGGATTGCGGGCACATCGCCGACTACGTCCCGATACTTGCGGTAAGGTGAAGTTTACGGCGCGTGCCCATGGACCGCGAGTTCGTGTTATACGTGGCGAAGTCATCTTTGAGTCGCATCCCGAGCACAATGGTTATTTGCGCAGCGAGGATCCTTTGAACATACTATCAGAGATGAGTCAGGTAGAAAAGGAACCAGTTGCTTCCGACGATGACGTTAGTTAACACCTCTACACTTTTCCAATCGTGAGATGTTGATGTTTGCAAATCGTATTGACATTGTCAATTGTCTATAAATAACCCAATATCACTTGATGCCAACCTGAATATTACCAATGTTTCGAGTCCTATCATAAACTGAAAGAATTTTTTGTTAACGGATATGCTTTTATTACACTTCTCACATATATCTTTGTCATTTTCAATGAATAAAACAATTGTATATATTTTATATAATTTGTATTTTATTTCGCCTTTTATTATTGATGATCATTGGTTGTTCGGTTCTTCAAAATAATATGTATATATATCTGATACATATAGTCGTATGATAATGTTTAACGTAATATTTTCCTTGCTTAAATACATACAATGAAATACAATCGCTCAATCTGTAGCTGGATTATTACTTAAGGGCTTTTGCATTTTGCATTTAGCATTAAAATTGTTAATATCTGACTAATTGTTAAAATATATATGTAATATTAAACAATTTATATATATTAACAAAATTTGACAAGCCGACAAATTGATGTAATATACAATAATCTGTAATTTTATATTATGTATTTATATGATTTAGTATGCTATATATGTACTTATATATGCTTGCAACGTTGATTATTCTAGACATCTATTGTTGCTATCGTTATCGCTATAATTTCATTATTATTCAATATTCATTCCAAATACACCCCATTCGGGGTCAGTGTCAATTTACTATGTCCTAACATTCATCCAATTCTTTTTCTGGGCAACTCGCTAACAATTAGAATTACATATAGTATGTATATCTGTATATGTGATCTATATCTAATAATGTTTTTGTATATTATATATGGATTATTACTATTGTTTTTTAACATGTGTTCGGGGCTAATAATAATTTAGTTATCGCTTTGCTAACGTCTTTTATAAATACTACATCGATCGGAATTTGAATTCAATCATTTCAATCATCATACACGTATCATTTCGTTATGTACATTATTATAATTCTCTTAGACAATAATAAGTATAAATGTTTGTTTGTATGTATATTTTATATTCTACAATACATATCTACAGTTATCTTATTACTTGTCGCTTGATCTGTCTAACTGCTTGATTATTATTTTCTATACTGACTTTTTCATACACTTTAGGTACCATAATTTTCTAGCTTTAGGATCCTAATTAGCTGTAGGGTTTCTGGTATATACAGGAATCAAAACATACAACGCCTAAAAAGATGTTTCAGAAAATTCAGAATTTCACTTTCACATCAATTCCAGCCGAAATGTGACTAAAGCATACATTTTGGACCATCATCTATCTGTTCCGATAAGTATGCCATGTTAAATTCTGCGGAAATAGTTTTAAAGTAGAAAACATCTCTGATAACCTTAGCTTGTTGGAAAATTAAGTAATGTTCCCAATAATCTCCAATTTTTGGAAGGATATAAAATGTAAATAATCTCCAAATGTTGGAAGGATTAAGCAATAAAAAGGGAAAGAGCTTTACAATTTGGACAGCTCTCTGAATAAATATTTTTCTATCATTCTATGGGAATGTCCTGAAATAACTGAAACTAACTTATAGCAGTTAACTAAATCTAATAACTAATTAAAACTAGCTGCCTTATAAGATATGCACTACGCAAGACTTTTTGACTAATTGCACGGTTTACATTGTTTTTTATTTTCATTAGATAAGTAAACGGACTTCTGTTCGATTTCACTTTCGTATCAATATCACACTAAACATATTAAACGCACTAAACCCATCAATCAAAGTACAACTTTTCATTTGATTTGTATTTGTTTTAGTGAATTTGATGCGAAAGTGTAATTCGGAACAGGTCTTCTAATCATAGAACCTAAGCGGGCTTCTTTTTTTTAAGTTTTGTATAAAAAACACATTAACATATTATATTTGATTGATTGATTGCATACACATACATACATACAGCACATATATGTACATATGTTATGCATGAATGTATATGTGTTATAAACTGGATAATTTTCGCATCTTCTCATTATATCATCGAGCTACTTTGTTTGTTTCTTTGTTTCGAGATTCTTTTAGGCGGTACGACTAATAGCTACCAAGTCCTTAGTTAAAATATGTATAGGTTACCAGTGTGGTTGATGCCACACAACAACAAGTTGATTGACTACTTTGATTAGTTAGAGCAAAAACTGTGTGCACATATATATACATACATACATACATACATACACACGGCGGTATAAAGAGGATATACGAGTATGTGTGTGTGTGTGTGTGTATATCGCATATGTAAATTACTGATAATTAAACGTGTAACAGTCTTATTGAGTTCACAATTATGTCAAATGAATAATAAAGTACGATAGAGTAGACCGAGGCAAATCAATAAAGACGGACGATAAGATAAATCAAGACTTGGATAAAATACAAAAAACCGTAAATAGTAAATATACATACATACATATGTAACATATATGTATGTATGTCGTTAAGTAATTATGTGTGGGCAGTATCTGGCTATAATACTTTAAAGTTAAGGTATCCGTGTATCCTATGTATATCGTAAATGCACATTATGCGTACAGTTTGCAATCGAACATGCAACATGCAACATTTAACATTATTTAAAGTTGACAACGTTTTTGCTCTGTAGCCAGCTGGACTCCAGTTTCAACTCCAACTCCAACTCCAATCGATCCTCAGTTTGCATAGTTGTCAAACGATCCCAAATACTCCAAAGCAGCGCGATAGCAGAAATGATATTGATCCTGTCAAGATACAAATAAATATTTATATTTATATCAGAATAGAGGAACATTTTCTATTTGCCGCTAACTTACTTCTGTCTGCACCATGGCGGGACGCTGGGAACGCAGAATTCGCACTGTTTGGAACACATCCAGCACCCCTTCGTATTGCATGCGTTCTAGGACGATGCTCAACGTGATAAAGACACCACTGCGTCCCACACCAGCCGAACAGTGCACTGTGATGGGACCATCCTGGCCAAACTGCTCCTTGGTCTTGTGCACCTGACCAATGAAATCGATGAAGCCATCGCCGGATTTGGGTACACCCTGCTCGGGCCAGTCAATGAACTGGAATTGGCGCACGGTGCGCGAGGAACCATCACGTGCATCGGTCACCTGGTAGGGTAGAAGAATAGAAAATTAATATTTAAGTAAAATTACAATAATAATACTGATAATGAGCAATTTGGACAAAAATAAGTTAGAAATTGCCTGAACAGCTATCGAAATTAACAATATTTATATCTTATTTAAATTTTATTTTGAATCTATTAATTTTTTGATGTGTTCTTACATATTTGATAATTTCTGGAAAATGTCACGACCGATTTTAAAAAGTTTTATATTTTCTAAAGGCTAGTGAATATATTTATTGGTGATTCTTGCACATATTTATTGATTTAATAATATATATTTTCGGAGTAAGAAGTGGGGTATATTTAAGAATTCTGCAATATATTTGAAACTTGTTATTTTTCCCTTGAATTAACATATTTAATTAAGCTTCGTTTTAGATATTATTGATTGAAATAAATCGTTCATTAAAATTACTGCAGGCGACCAATTTATACGATACACCTTAAGTACGAACAACTTTTTTATTATTTGTAATATCTCAATTCAAATACATCTAATAATGTCTTATACATTTATTTATTACTAATAAATGTAAATTTTATTTTAAAATCTCTATTATTAAAATTAAAGCAAAATGATTTGTTATTTATTTAAAAATTTAAATTTATACAAAAAAAAAATATTTTTGGTGTATGTATTAAATGTGTATTTAACATTTAAAATATAAATTTTATAAGATCGATTTGATATTGAATTTCATATTGAGTAGTCTATCGACATAGGCACAATTGGTCGAAAGTCAACCTTTAAGAAATCATAACGATTACAAATTTTAAAATAATTAATTAAGATTTCTCTTTTTTCCCAAAAAAAAACACATGCAAAATACCTATTATTTTTTGATTATGAAATATTTATAAAATTAAAATTTGTTGTAAACCATTGAATAACTTTTAATTTTAAATTTGAATTATAAATATTTAAGTTGAGTTATTAATTATTTATTTATTTCAATTTTTATTTTATAAATTAAATACTTTTACCAAATATATTAAAAGAAATATATTTTAGTTATTTTTTGGTATATTTGGAATTTGATGATATTATTCTTGAGTGCATTTAATTTTTAATTAAAATTTTTATTATACATATTTAAAATATTATATTTTTGTCATAGGAAATATAACCAAAAAGATAAACTGTCTTTCTTGTTTTTCTTGCAATCAAACGAAAAAGTTTGAATATGAAACCCGTAAATAGTTATCGATAAATATCAGATGACGTGGGAAACTCACCTTGAACTCACGCAGCTTGTATTGGGGCATATTGTACTCGGCTATGGGATCCACAACGTAATACTGATAACGAACGGAGCGTTCATGGGGCCAGTACTGGAAACATTTCTCCTGCAAGAGAAATAAATGAAATAAATGATCGATACGAATGTTGTTGATAAGTTGTGGATGCACTTACTCGGCCCATTTCCTTGAGTTTGGTCAACATGACGACAATGGTGGAGTTGTGCTCCCAGAGCATGCGCCAGAAGTCCTCGGCGGTATCCTGAACTGGTCCCTGAGCAGCAATATAGGCCGATCGATAGCGATAGCCATCGATGAAGCTGGCATTGACATAGTCGCTACCCTCGATGCCGTGTATGGGCGTGAGGTATACACGACTCGACTCGTAGGGTAGAATGTGGACCAAACGATTCTTGTGCTTGTTGCAGGCCAAATTGGCAGTAACAAATTTGGAAGAGTCCATCTTAACATTGGATAGCTTCTTGAACTCGACCTCCATGCCGGAAATACTCTCGCCCGGTTCGGTGGTCAGCAGTTTCTGCAAATGAGTATGCAAATTGCGAGCGGCGACTTCGGTGAGGCCACAAATGATGGCCTCCAGTATGGCATCGTGGATGAAGATGTACTGATCCTCCGTTTGCACCATGTAATTGCGTTGGGCGCGCAAACACGTCACATGTCCGTAGATGTCAATGATCTTCTCGTGCTTCATGCGTTCCAGCATCGAATCGATGACAATGTAGCAACCGGTTCGTCCCACACCCGCCGAACAGTGCACCACAACTGGGCCGGATTCGGGTGGCGTTAGGGCGCGACAACGGCGCAGGAACTGAAGGAACGGTGCCGGATGATCGGGCACACCATGATCCGGCCAGGCGGTGAACTGCAGCTGCTTGATCTCGCGACGATCATTGAATCCCTGACGGCACAGCTGGAATGTCCGTATGCTGTAGGTGGCCAGCTCCTGGGTCTCGGTGATGGTAACAAAGATCTGGCCATAGGTCTCAGTACCACGCGTCGGCCAATACTGATCGCATTTGATCCTCGTGCGCTCCTCCAGTCGGGTCATCATCACAATCGTCGCCGTCTTCAGCTCCCAGCACATGCGCCAGAAGTCCGCGAAGGTCTCCTGCAACGGCCCCTGGGTGGCCACATAAGCATTGTGCTTCCGATAGCCATCACAGTAGTTGGCATTGATGTAGTCCGACCCGAGGACATTCTCCTGTGCCGGCAGCTGCACTCGCGAGTGATCGTAGGCGGTGACATTGGCATAGCGATTCTTGGACTTGTTGTGCTCATAGTTGGAATTGTCCCAGGTGAACTGCTGGCCGGGCTCAATGCTCTCGTATTCCTGCGAGAACTTCTGATTGTCATTCGTCTTGAGTCGCTCAATGTGATTGGCAAACTCCGAAATGGGTATGGGCGGATGTGAGATCATGCCGGGCGTTTGAAAGTTCAGTCTGCGCATGTCCACGGGATCACTTGGTGTCGGTCCGGCGCCCAGATCGGCGGCCATCAGGGGTCGGGTAACCGCTGCCTGGTCGGGCGTCTTGCACGGCTGTCGACGACGCCTCACCACATACAGGACAATCAGCGTGGTGGAGACAACAAATGCGGCGATCAGGGGCAGCACCACCCACAGTATCTCCGGCTCATCCTTGTTGCGATTGACCGACACCTCCGGCTCCGATGGCCAGTTGGGATCGGGTCGATGTGGTCGCTCGCCGGGCGGCGCCTCACGCATGTCCAGCGACAGGAACTCGGAGAAGGGACTCGAGGTGTACAGATGCTTCTGTGGTGTATCCACCACGGCGCGCACAAAGATGCGATAACGCTTCTCACGCTCCAGCTTGCGATTGGTAAAGTTGTGGTAGTCATCTCCCGATCCCAGATGGAAGGTAAACGGTATGGAGCGTTGGGGAAACTTGGCGGCTATATAGGGAGCATTGGGACGCTCGGGCTTATTACGACCAGGCACCAGATCATCGGTGAGGAACTGATCGGGATTCTTGTGCAGATTGGACTTATCCTCCGGCACCACAACCAGATAATAGTGCGAGATTGGGCCATACTCTTCGGATGCCTGGGGCAAGATCACAAGGATCTCCTCACCATTGACCACGCCATAGAAATCCGGCTTGACCATCGGCTGCGGTGCTGCCATCTGTGTGGTCACCGTGATCTTTGTGGGCGGCCTGTACGAGTAGTCCGAGGGAATGGCGCTCACATTCACATTGTAGGTGGTAAATGGACTCAGCTCGTTGATCGTGTGCGTCTTCACAAAGTGTTTGAGGATTATTTCCCGCTTCTGAACCGTCTGCGTTTGTGAGAATCCTTGGGAATCCACAAAGACCTTCATGGCATCGAAGCTGATCTTGTAGTTGACCGGATTGAGGCGTATGGGGGGTGACCAGGAGAGGGTCATTGAGTGTGTGCTGACGTCATGGGCACGCAGATTGAGAGGCACATCCTCGGGCTTGATGCGCACCGTTACCTTCTCGCTGAGACGTCCTAGACCATTCTTGAATCTGGCCGCAATGGCCACAGCGTATTGAGCGAACTTCTCCAGATTCACCAGATCCGCCGATTCGGTCAGACCCACCGTCTTTGTCTGCCAATCATCCAGATCCTCCACGGCGGTCATCGTGTAGAAGATCTTGTAGCCCAAGAGCTTGCCACGACTGGGCACCGGCTCCCACCAGATCTCAGCTGTCTGCTCGGAGGTGGCCACCGCTTGGACGGACATTGGAGCACGTCCCATGTCGCGCTCGGTTTCCACAACGATCTTATCGCTAAAGGGACCTGCTCCCTGTTTGGTATAGGCACGCACCCGGAAGATGTACTCCGTGTGCTCCTCCAGATTGGTGAAGACCGCCTTGCGCAGAGTCATGTTCCGCTCGGAGCCCAGGCCGTGATCGATCTTCTTGTGGAACTGCACATCGTAGCGTGTAATTAATCCATTGCGATTATCCCGTGTCGGAGGATCCCAGGTGACGCAGACCACATCGGGTGTCTGGAAGCGAACGGTTATGTTCGACGGTGGCCCGGCGGGTGTTCCCTCGGGTGTCTGGAAGTTCTTCACTGTCTCCTGGCCAATGCCAATGTGATTGCTGCCCGCCACACGGAATTCATACTCCACACCACGCTCGAGATCATTGAAACGCTTCTTGGTCATCTGCGGTCCGGATAACATTTCCTCCTTCAGCGTCTGATCCTTGACGCCCCAGCGCAATCGATATCCCCGCAGCTCACCGTACGTTTGTGCCGGACGTTCCCACTCCAGTTCAATGGACACAATGGGATCACGTTCCATGATCTTCAGACTTACCGTGGGACGCACAGGCACACCTCCGGGTGTCTTCACAATCACCGCCACACTGCGATCACCATCACCTTTGCGGGTCAGAGCTGCCACCTGAATGGAATACTTTGTATCGGGTTGCAACCCTGTCACACTGTATTCAAGCGTATCGACCACATCGAACTTGAAGGGTTCGTTGAGAAAGCCCTTGCCCTAGAATGGGAGATAGATTAAAGAGTTTAACAAAAACACCAATAAATATCATCGACTTCCCCGTACTTTGAATGAAAATTAAGGTGTCAAATTTGTATAAAACAATTTACTTTTGCTATGCAGTTTCAAAACCCATTTAATTGTGCGTTTTATACCCTTTAGTTTATTAAAATCGAGTATTATTTAATTAAGTTATTCAACTTTTAAGGAAAAAATTGAAGCAAAAATAATCTCAGTTATGCATTTTTTGGTATTTATATTTATTGCTGGCAGGATTTGATCGTTTTTAATTCATTTACGCTACCTTTAGGTATTTTTATCGGATCACCGATTCGAAAGCTAATGAAAAGTGTAAATTTCAAGACCAAATTGGACAGTGTTGAGAAACAATCTTGGTGATCATTTTCTTGGCAAGAACTAGAGCGCCGATTATTTTACAGTTGTAAACAATTTTATAAGGACGTACAATGACATGGGCTGCAACATGTCTATAAAAATCTATTTTTTGCATTCCCATTTAAAATTCTTCCCAGATAATCTGGGTCAGTTCACGAGAAATCGGTGACGATAAGTTTAAAAGAAATAGATCGAGTACACATTTTTGAGTGTTTGGTTTAAAAATGAAAAAATTTTCAAAAATTAAAGTAGCATGATATTTGATACAATTTTACAATAGTACTTAGAGACACTTTCATAAAAAATATTATTTTTTAAGAATTCACTATAAATTGCTCAACCATATTGCGGTCGACAGTGCTATAATTGCGCGACTTATCAACAAATTGTGAAACTTTCGTTTCCGAAAATCTTTTATAACTTTGTTAATTATTGACCGATTTTAGAAAATAGACACACGTTTTATTCTTTTGAATAAAAAAAAGTTGAAGGGCTTTCTAATAAAATAGTGTTCAAAAACATCGCCAAAGTCAAAATAAAAAAAAAAATAAAAAAAATTGTTTTGCCTAGCAAATACTCCAATAAGGGATTTGAAACCTGTAAAGTCATGTATGGCTCGTTTAACGACATAACTTTCTTCTTTCCAAACCCGCATGTAAAACTTTGTTTTACAGTCACTCAAAATTTCGATGTGCACCAAAAAATTCAAGTATGTCAAAAATTTGTATTTAACTATATCTACAACCTACGCTATGTCGGATCCCAGAAGAATTTGTTTTTGGTACCACTGTGTTATTGGTACGTCCATAAGCAATTAAAAAAAATTTTGTATAATAAAATTATTTTAAAATTTTTGTACATCTTTGTAAATATTTAAAAAAATGAAATTTAGTTATTATTTCCTAGTTCTTTTTATTAAGATAAATATATTTTTCATCTTTCTTAGCATAATGCATTTATTGTTATTTTTCTACTATTTCAAAATTAAGTTAAAATAAAATAAAAGATATTAAAAAATTAAAATGAAGGCAATAATAAATTTTTTTACTCTCCATTTCAGAAGTGAATGTTAGTGAAAACCATCATTACTCTAAAAATAGAGTGCGATTAAAAATAATGGTTTATGACGGTGATTTAAAACAAGGTAAGGTCGAAAAATTAATTTATTGTTTTTTTAAATTTCTCCACAAAAAAACTGATCTTTTCCGTAATTTCGAGTTCTTGAACTTACCTCATCTCGCATTTCCTGCACGTGGATGTGATAACCGCGTATGATGCCATTGCGATCCTTTTCCAGTGGCGGTTTCCAGCTGACATGTATCGAGGTGGAGTTTAAGGGTGTGGCCTTAACATCTTGGGGATCTCCAGGCACTATAGACGATCGACGAAGAAGCAATAGATTAGCTTAAGGTATAAATAAATAGCAAGGATTCAAACGGACTATTCAAATACGTACAGTTTCTTAGAGATAACTTAAGTTATGTTTAGGATTTGTTGGCTTAGTGGACCTTAAGACTAAGTAGCTTATACCAAGAGACATAGATGAAACTAGACAGTTAACACTAAGGTTTCTAAAGTTGCCTTAGACCCTAGGAGCAATATACAAAACCAGAACGAACTTTTGGCTCCAAGTCAACGTCACCACATCACAGATTAATTGAAAATAATATTTATACAAAAATGGATAAATTTTAAGAAAGTGCTGCTTAAATACTATATGCACTATATATTAAAGTTGGGAAGGTAAGTAGTTAGGTAGGTATATAAAAGAAGTAAGTGGTTGCTCAGTAGGTGCACAAAAGTGAATAAGAAGTGCATTTTATACCTTGCTTGCTATAGAGAGTAATACTTATATAGTAAGTTCAAAAAGTTTGTACACAAAAAACTTGAGAGAAACCATTATCTATGGTTTCCCCAATTCTTCATATTGAAGAATATTTCTGGGCAAAAAACAAACATGTAAGCATTCAAAAAACGTTTTGTACTGTTTGGATTAGTGTGCAAAATGAAAGACATAGATGTGTTATGTACTTAGTTCAAATCCAAAAAGGAGGAAATTAAGATTTGATTAGAAAGTCAAGAGCCTTATTACAAAAATCCTCGCTGACTTTATTGGCTTCAAAAATATTGGTTGAAATAGAAAAAACATTTCAAAAAACAAAAAAAAAGAGATTTGATTTAAGATTTAGTGATTGGTCTAAAATTCTGGACCAGTATAAAAATAGTATGATATAAATATATGTATTTATAGATTATATAAATATACATACATATATAGCATAAGTATATATATGTATGTAAGTAGGTTGCTAGTTTGGGCATTCTTAAACATTATATTCAAACCATATAAAATACTCACTCTTTTTTTCTAAATAGATTTAAAATTATTTTGTATATTTTTAATAATTTAACCACCATCCATTAAATGTTGCGTTCAAAAATCAAAGTTCGCAATAATTTTGTATTCACATCAAAAAAGTTTTCAAAATTTGTATTCCATTTCGAGTTTGCATTCAAAAAAGGTGCACGAAACAGAGCAAGTAGTGCAAGGTGCGAGTGGCCAAGCAAAGATATATTTGTGTTTTTTATTGTTTTTTTTGGTTTTTTTTTTTTTTTTGGTTTTTTGATATATATGAAAAAAGATATAAGATATTGCTTTTTAGTTTACAGTATACAGTTTCAATGCAATTATTACGGGGATGAAATAATAAATGATTCGCGTTGAAAGTAATTTGAAACATAACATAACATACATATACATATGATACAAAATGTACATATTTGTTGGCACACCCGCTTTGATACTCTACAAAATGTGTTGCAGTTTCAATATATTTTGGTTTTTCATTGAGCTAAACATATGATGTGGTATTTTGTAAGGCTTAAAATGAGTTAAAATTAGCTTAAAACTTACAATTACTTAACTTACTTAAATTTCACTTTTAAATTCTAACTAGACTTATTTAATTATTTTGTGAGCTGGTGTTCGGGTTAGTTGAGTTCATTAAAATTTTTTAAATTAATATATTATTCAAACGCAACTTGCGGCACAAATGTTAAATTATGCTTCATTAGTGTTCGCCAGGTAGCACTTTGAACCCGGCAGGTGAAGGGGGCATCTTGCATGTCAACTGCAGCTTTGTCTATATCTTGTCATTTCATATGCATTCAAGCCCACACACACACACACACTCACACACACACACACGCGCTAGCATCCTAAAAGTATATAAAATAATTAAAATGCCACCGTTGGAAGGTGTTTTCAATTTTTTTTTAAATATTTTTTCTTTTGCTTTTTTGTGTGTTGTGCTGAATAGAAAGAATGGGGAAACGAGCACATCCTAAGCCAAGTTACAAATGCTCGAGGTGCTCATTTGAATACCTTATGGTCACAATGATGAAAGGCATATAAGTACAGTATAGTACTTGGTGGTTTCTATACATATATTCAAAAACTGTAACAACAGGTTTTATTTTATTTTTTATTACATTCTGTAGCTGAAACAGGAATTTAATTTTTATTTTTTACTTTATGAATACAAATTTGATCATCCTCTTATGAAGAAATGGAAGAACATTAGTTTTCTATCTTCAACTCAGTAAGTTTAAATGAGAGAATACAAAAGTAACAATTTTGATTTGATCAGGTTTTACAACAACAGGTTTTATTCTTATTACATTCTGTAGCTGAAACAGGAATTTAATTTTTATTTTTTACTTTATGAACACAAATTTGATCATCCTCTTATGAAGAAATGGAAGAACATTAGTTTTCTATCTTCAACTTAGTAAGTTTAAAGGAGAGAATACAAAAGTAACTATTTTGATTTGATCAGGTTTTACAACAACAGGTTTTATTTTATTTTTATTACATTCTGTAGCTGAAACAGGAATTTAATTTTAATTTTTTACTTTATGAATACAAATTTCATCATTATGAAGAAATGGAAGAATATTAGATTTTTATCTTCAACTCAGTAAGTTTAAATGAGAGAATACAAAAGTAACTATTTTGATTTGATCATATGATCATGAACATAATTTAATTATTTTGATTTCATCATATGAAAGAAGATTAAATTTAGAAAATTTAAATTTTAGTTTTTTAATTGATAAAAGAATTATCGTAATGTAGAAGACTTCAAATCAGCCTCTTTATCTGTTTTGATTTATTTAAAAAATCTTGAAAATCTGTACGGGGTATCTGTTAACTGACTAGATTGTGGTTACATAGTGGTTTTTTTTAATATTTTATTTTTTGTTACTTGTGATGCTCTGTTGGTCTTTCGTGTGAGTCTGCAGCACACAAAAGGGAAACTGCTGCCTGCTTTACGAATTTGCAGCAAGCTCAGAGTGTATAAAAAAAATGAAAAAAAAAAGTAAAGCAAGTGCCCAGCTTTAGACTGGTGCCATTTGCATTTCGCATTTCGTATATCGCATTGAAAGCCAAGCTCAGCTAACAAGCGCTACACAAACGAAATAAAAATTAAAGAAAGAGAATGAACGAAATAGGAAAAAAAATATTGTAGTATACTTTTGAGATGACCCTTTAACTGACAAGCAGCTGCACTATGGGGCGTTTGAGAGATCTTTTTGGCATTAATTCATTTTTTGAAGGTATGCAAACTCATGAATTTTTATTGCCAACACATTATAAATACATCAAACTGTTACGTTCCATAACAGAAATGTTAACATAACAGTCCAATGTTAAGATAGCAGCTGTTAAAGTCAGCTGTTTCAACCGAAGGCCGCGCGCTTTCATAAAATGTAAACTTGCTGTGCATTTTATAATCAATAGTTATTAATGAAAATTGCATGAAAAATATTAAATTTGTATTGGATGTTAACAATTCGGGCTTGTACTAAATGTTGCAACTGATATTTTGTTGTTTATGCTCTTGTCATATTAATAATTTGTACATTTAGCAAGTGGTGTCAATAAATAATTTTCGAAAGGAAAGTTCAACTTTGCAAAGAGTTACATAAAATTGTCAGCACTTGTCAAATTAATGCTTATATCCATGTTGTAGAGTGATTAATTCTGAATTCAGAACACTTTGTTTCAATGTGCACTTTTTCGCATTTTTAGCAAAATTTAATTTTTTAGTACGTAACCTCACAATTTTCAATGACTATTTGTTCGCAGTGCCCTATGGAGAATTATGAGAAAATATGAGCAGTTTTTTTGATGTTAATTAATATCTCGGAAACTTCGCAAGATATTTAGATGCGGTTTTTTTTCTAGTATTATACATACCCTTAGAAGTATGTATCCATCCCCACCCCCAATTTTTATTTTTTTGTTATTTATGTTCCTACCCTTCTAAAAGGGTTTACATCTTTCTGTATCAAAAAATTACAATTTATTTTAATGCGAATAATATATATTGTTAGAAAATGTAATTTAAATAGTAATTGTTTATTATTTCAACCAAATTGCACCCGAAAAAATTAAAAAATAAAATAATAAAAATAATGGGCGGTCTTAGTGACACGCCCACTTTTCCAAAATACTTCTAAGAGTATGTATAATGCTAGGAAAATAAACCGCATCTAAATATCTCGCGTAGTTTAGTTAATGCCAAAAAGATCTCTCAAACGCCCCATAGTGAGCTGGTATCCAACGCCGCAGGGTTATCAATGCAATCCGAGATAGTCACGCACACACATCCTCACACATTAATTCATACACACACATTTGGTTGTGCTAAAATTGAGTATAATTAAAAAAAAAATAGTAGTTGTAGAAGACGAGACAAATGAGCATCGAGCAGAGAGTTGTGAGTAGAATACTGTGCTGACTAGACAACTTGATGTGCTCTCTTTTTATTAAATATGGGTGCATTGCTCAGGTGATAAGATGATTAATAAAGTAGCCATACTCATAGATAATGTATATACGTATTAATCTGGCTGTCATTTTATTTGACAATTGTGCAAAGGTGCTGCCAGTTTCCAGTGCTTTGCGGTGCTTTTTGTAGTGCTTACTTAAAGTACAGAATCAAAGTGAGTTTTGAAGTGTGCTTATAGCTTAACTTAGTTGACGTACTACTAGGTGCTTAACCAATAACTAAGTACATTTCATTTACAGTGCTTATGTTTAACAAATTATATTAAGTGAGTGAGTCAACACATTTTATTGTGACGACCATTTTTCAAACAGAAAAACAACTAAATTGAGTGATACTTAGAAAGAATGAAAAGTATTTGGAAACAAGCAAGTTAACAGCTAACAAGCAGATGTGTTTTTCACTTTGATATAAAAATAATATTTAAAGTGGGCAATAGCTAAAACTAAAACTAAAACTAAAATAAACTAAAACATTTTTAAAAGTCAAATTATAAAGGATGCAATAAGAGATAAATCTCTATTATCTTCTCAAAATAACAAAAGTTTTTAGATTCTTCGGTAAATAAAAGTTTTTCTAAGATTCTCAGCAATAACGCTGGCAAAATCGAATTTCCCTGTGGATTTTGATTTGATCTTTATATCGATTCACTTCAGCACTTCCGAATATTTATTTTTTTGATGAAGCCAATTGACAAAAACTATTATTAATCGAATATTTTTCGTTTATTGTTAAAAACGAATTCTAAAAACTACCCCACTTTTAATTGTACGAGTAAAATTCCCAATCTCTTATATTTGATAACATTTATCTTTTCATATTTATTATTAAAAACGATTAGAGCAGAACTGGAGCAATTATGAGGAATGTTTTTTATTTTATGTTTAATATTTAGACTAAATTAGCCTCAGTTTTAAATGTTCAATCAAAGGTTACCCTTATTCTGTCTTTTAATTAAAATTAATACCTATATTTAACTATACATGTTCTGCTGGTTAATTATCTGACAAAGTCTGATTAACTATATATATTCAGAAATATTAGCACAGTTTGCATTACTAAAAAAAAAGGTATGTATGTAAAAAATGCGGAGAGAAACTATAAAATTGGTTTATTGTTGCTTTTATAAATGGCGGTCTCAACTCAGGTGAGCGTCATGTGGGGATCAAACAAAAGGACACCCATAATGCTAGGTGTAAAAAAGTGGCAAAAACTGTGAGCCAGATGCAAATGTGTTAACTGTGCAAACATGCAGGTGATGGCGAATGGCAAATAAAACTTAATCAAATGTGTCAACAGAATATGCAAATTAAATACAAAAATCAAATAATTTTTATGCGAAAATCAATTTAAGGATTTTCGCTATGTTGTTGCTGTTTTCTGTCCGCGAATTTGCATAGCAATAAAATAAAATAATAAATAAATGAACAAAAAAACAGCAACAGCATTTTTGACGGTAGGTGGGGGAACGTTCAGAGGGTGTTATGTATATAGGCGACAAAGTGCAAAATGTGTGCCAAAAAACAAAACACAAAAGTCAATGGAAAGAATGGACTCAAAATATTACACCGAGCTGCTGCAAAATGTTATAAAATATGTATGCATACATGTGGATATATGTACATATATCTAAATGCGAAATAAAATCAAAATTATAAAGGATCAAGTATGTATCTACGGTTTGCCGCAGTTTTAATACCCTTGCAGAATGTACTTTTCAACTGTATTATGTTAAATGTTCTGTAACTTGAATATATGATGTTCTGGAGATTGAAACTCCTTCATTTAACAGTATTTATTGTATTACAGATTTAATAAATATATATATGCATCTTTAATACAATTTGCAGAACATACTGTGACTAAGAGCTGATGAGTTTTATAGACAACTATGTAAATGATAAAAGTTATCCTTAAAAAATCCAAGTTATTTGTTGTTCTTTTGACGTCTGCACTATATAATAATTCGATCTTTTCAATATACATATTTGTATTTTACATTTTATATTATTAATTTATATATGATTGCAACTCAGCAACTAGATCAAGTAATAAAGAATATAAGTATATATGCTTTACAGCGTCGGAAATACTTCGAACAAAGGAGTTACGTACAGCTAGATAAACTTGTAAAGCTAACCCTCTGCAAGCATATAAAAATATATGAAATATGTAAATAAATGCAATGAAATGTTTGCATTATTTGCCAAAGGTACACAACAACAAAAGTGTGGCAAAGCGGGAGATTCTGGGGTAAATGAAGGTGGGAATGGGTGACTATGGTCTACTTAGGCCTGTTGGGAGTTTTGTTTACATTTATAATTGCATAAATTTAATTATGTAAATAAATCAATTTTATATTTAATGTGGTCCTTTTGCGGGTACACACAGTAAATACAATAACAAAATAATACAAAAAAAAAATTAAATTAAGCAACAACAATCAACTAACCAAATTCCCAAAAATCATAAAATCTCGGTAGATTATATTTGCAGTAGATAGTTGTGTATGTATAGTAGTAGTAGAAGTAAGAGTAGTAGTAATAGTAGTAGTAATAGTAGTATATTTGGTGCGCTTACAAAAACACAGAGCTCATGGCGATTTTTTTTTTCTTTAGGTGCTATACAAATTACCACAAAAAAGTTGAATGCATTATATCAAAAAATATGAATTATTATATATTTAGAATATATTTCCAATTCGGATAATGCAGTTAATCTTTCATAAAGACGATTGAGAGTCAATTAAATAACAAAAACACAATATAGGAGTTGTGCTAAAAAAATTCTTTCGAACTTTTTTTTTATAGAGATACAAGTGCAAAAAGTAGTCAAAAATTGCGCCAAAAAATATGCAATTTTATATTACCAATTAAAAATTTTATTTTGTTTTTGATTAAAATCAAAAAGTAAATTAGCTTAATATATTGGAAACTAAAAGTAAAATGAAGGATTTGGAATAGGCGAAACACAGAATTGGGGCATGAACTAAATGAAAAATAATTTAAAGAGTTTTCCCTTTGATTCTAAAATGTTAATGGTTCTGTTTCTGCATTTCAAGTTTTCGTCAAAAGATGCATATTGAATACTTTGTGGGGCTGATTACATTATCAAATTTTTAATTTATTGCGAAATTATTGAAGAGAAAATATTTATGAAAGTTTAAACTTGAATTGATAATTGAAGTTTTTAATCAGTTTTATTAATTAGAGAATATTCAGATACGAATGTTATTTAATAAAGTTAGGAAAAATATTATAAACTATCAAGTTTATCAAGGAACTTATTGAAATATTCGTATCAGAAGCACTTTTTAATTTATTACAAACCAAATAATTAGAAATTTTTGAATATTCATTTAAGGAAAGATCTACAAATTAAAGAGGTAATTAATAAAGTCTGCTGCGATCAAAAAAATATATGTTTGCAGCACATAGAACATTGTATGCATATGGTATTTACTCTTAATAAACACACACACACATGGAACAAAAGTCAAATTTTTAATTTCAACAGAAACGAAATCATAGAAATGGGGGAAAAAAAACGCTCCATTTTGCGTTCCGGCAGCTCCTGCGTTGGATGCTCGTTATCAAAATTCAAAAATTGTACAAAAATTTGTTTGATTAGTATGAGATATATAGGTAATTTTAGGTGTAACAGAACTGAGTAATAAATAACAGTATAAATAAATATATAATTTAATTTGATAATATATGAATGAGAATGGGTAATTGTAAATAATGGTAAATGATAACGAAAACATAAGGAATACGATTTGAGTTAAGACTTACGCATAGGTAAGATTGTCATTGGCATACATACCATCCTCTTGGGTGCGAATTATTATCGGATGGGAGCGCGGACCATCGCCCACCGAGGTGCCGGCGAGTACCCAGATCTTGTACTCGGTCCAGCGTTTCAATTCATCAAGCACTATTTGGGTCATGTTCAATGTGAGTGTGGACGCCTCGTCGTCCTCGCGACCCACCTCCACGAACAGCACCTTATAGTATATGATGCGCCCATTGGAGCGTTCCGCTGGGGGTGGCAGCCAGCTAAGTGAGATCGTTGTCGAGCTGTTCGCAATAGCCGTGATATTACGTGGCGGTGCACCTGGTACTAATTACATAATAGATGGGAACGGTACGTATTTTGTGTGGTTGTTTTTTTTTTGTTTTTTTTTTTTATTGTTGAGATTGATTTTGGTTTTTTTTTGCATAGCCAAAATGATGTTGGGATTATGTAAGTTTATTTAGTTTTCAGTTTTTTGTTTATTATATTTTTATAGCGTTCAGCGATTAGCGTTAAAACCAAATAAATGTTTGTAAAACGAAAAACATGTAACGAAAGAAAGCACAAAACGAAATGTTTAATAAATGACATAATGGATAGGCTTAAGTATATAAATTGGTATATTAAATAATCAAAATAAACTCAAATATAGTCAAGACATAATTAATTAAATCCAATGGTTTATGCAAATAATGTTGTTGTTGCTTTTGCATTGCAAGAAGCTCGAAGTTCTCATTTGAAGCTTCTCTTGAAATAATTGTGCATATTTTTTGGTAACGATTTTCAGCTGAAAATATTATATACAGTAAATACTAAATATATACAACAGCTACGAGAGATTGATAAATAAATTCATAGACATCATTTAAATACTAATAAAAAGAAAGCATGCGAAAAACATCTATAAAGTTTAAAAAGCTTAATTTAAAGGCTCACACACGCACACACACTCAGCACGCACACATATACACAAGCAATATAAACACACACATGGCATATGATTTATATAAACATTTAATTTGCATAAACCATGTGGTTTTAAAATTTTTAAGTGCAATTTTAGAGTATATACACAAAATATTGAGCTAAACTAAGATTTTACTAATAAAGAGATAAAGATATGTATATTTATATATGTATATTTGGATATATATATGTTGAGCAATTCAGGTGCACGATGAACAAATAGTATACTAATTAAATGGCAAAGTAATGATATACCAATTAGTATAGGTGAGACAGATACAAAATACGAGTATTTAAATGGATATCAAGCAGTTGAAATAATTTATTGCAAAACTGAAAGTTAAGGAACAAGTCAATTTAATACAAGTGCCAAGCTCATTTCTCATTACTCAACAAAAGGCCGCAAAACAATCGTTAAGCCAGGCACCACTAGAACCACTGGAACCACTAGAACCACTGGAACCACTTAGAATTTTAATTATGCGCAAAATCATGCGTATATGCAAAACGTGCAAATATGAAAACCAAAAGTGATGAATACAACAATGCATAGATACTTCCACTTCCACATCCATTACCATTTCCTCTACCATTTCCATTTCACATTTCCATTTCACATTTCTCTTCGCGTTTCAAAATCAATTACTAAACACAGACACAGATCTGTTGAGAAGTTGAGAGTATTGTCTACGAATTTTGGTTTTGTGGTTGAAGTTGCAGTCTTAAGTTGCATGCTGAATTTCGACACATGCTTAGAAATAGTTGCATTGCATTTGCTATAGTTTTCTCATCATTTGCATAATTAAACACTAGAAACATAAATTATTAATGCAAATAAATACTATACTTTCTCATGCTACTCATATATTATATCTCATTTTAAAAGTAGTTTTACATCACAATTTGTTGCTGTTTTCTCTGGTGTTGTAATTGTAATTGTAATTGTAACTGTAATGTGGTGCTGTTTATCATGTTTTTTTATTTTGAGTTGTGGGTCATCAACAGATTACAGATTTCTATGAAATTCTTAATTTTTTCAGAATGAAATTTTTAATTTAATAAGCGAATGCAAGTCAAAGTAAATACAATTAAATTAAAATAATACTTTATGCAATTTGGAAGTAGAAAATTATGGATTTCATTTTAAAATTATCTTACAAATAAGTTTTTGTTATCCTGTGAATGTACTTTAATTAACTAATTAATTGTCAAATGTAATAAACTTATAAAAATAAAGAACATAACATATTAAAGTGAACAATGAGATGTTTGACAGACTCTTAGTACAATTTTTGTATTCTTTCTTCAATGTTTATTTTATTAACAAACAAGAAAAATATGAATAATTGAAATAATCTCATACAATACAATATTCTGTAATCTGTTGATAAAGCATTATAAATTGGAGCTTGTGTCTAGTTTGGTTTTGTATATTTGCGATTGGTATGTGTTTATAAATAAACATGTACATTTCCGTGCGGCTTAGAATTAATAATATTTCCCGCCGCAAAATGTTTATAAATAAACATATGTTTTTTAGAGTGCGAGTCTTAGAAATGTGTGAGCAGCCCTCGCTAGAAACAAGATACGAAATACTCGGCTTGTGGTCCAACCTGAACTAAAAATAGAAAGGTCGGCCGCGAGTTAGGGTTGAAGGAGATAAGCGAGTCCTAACACATGTGATTGGTGGCGATGCAATTGTAGCATTTCTAATCTTACAAATACTCAAAACTATGTTAAGAAACTCAAATAATGTCACTCAAACTGAAAATAATATTTATCTAGAATAAGAAACATTGTATTGTAACTCAAAGTCGGCAAGGGGTCGATCCTCTGCCGGCTATATAAACCGATATACGAGAATAAAGAAATTAGTCTTGAACGGAACCCGACCCACGGTAATTCTGTTCATTGCTCGCCAGAGCTAGCGCTTGAGCCCGACCCACGGTAACTCTTGCCTAGCTCTTAGGGAAATAGATGCAGCCATGACCGAGTTTTCTCAAATCTTGGTTTATCGAGCGATTGGCATACGAGATACACGTATCCACGCTCAGATAATTTGCTTGAAGTTGGTTTCACGCCTTCCTAGGATTATCAGGAAATTTAGCTTGAGAACATCATCTCTCAAAAAATCCGAATAGAGAGAAGTAAAAAAAAAAAAGATTGAAGAACTGAATAACCGTGTGTTGTTAGCAGCGGCATAAGAAGAGACCGACTAGCTAGCAGCAACGGCGAAGTTAGAAGAAGCCCGGTTAACTGATAGTGCCGGCAAAATTTGAAGAGAACAACCGTGTGTTGTTAGCAGCGGCATAAAAAGAGACCGGCTAGCTAGCAGCAGCGGCAAAGTTAGAAGAAGCCCGGTTAACTGATAGTGCCGGCAAAATTTGAAGAGAACAACCGTGCGTTGTGGCAGCGGCATACTTTAGAATCCGACAATCAGCATCAACGGCAATGTTCCAAAAAGGGGAATAACCTATTGTTGTGGCAGCGGCTAAGTATAGAAACCGACAATCAGCAGCAACGGCAATTCAATGTTCATACCATAGAACAGCGCAGCAACCAGATCCTTACAACATCTGGTTGCCACAGAAGAGAAATAACAGACGAAAAAAAAAATCAGGAGAGCTAGTAGGTGACGACAAACAGCAAGCAGCAACGGCAATACAACATCAGCATCGCAGAAGGAAGAAGGTGTTCAACCCAGTTAATCGACAACATCTGGGCAACGTAGAAGGAAGAAGAAAAAGTCTCGGCTGACATCAACAGCTGGGTATACAGATCATCCACAACAGGCGATCTGGCAACAAACAGCTGAACAACAACAAACGGTCTGGCAACCTTGAAGGAGGGATGACTCACTTCTAATCAGCAGCTCAAACAACGTTTGGGCATTTTATTCCCCCGGCAAATCCTCACTTTGGAGGAAAACTGGAGGGGGGAAAATCGGTAAAACACAAAATAGAGCAATAACTTTGCAGCTCCTAATATCCCTAATATATAAATTTAAAAATACAGTCCATTACAATATCAGAAGGAATTCAAGAAATATTCCCCGCCGCAAAATGTTTATAAATAAACATGTACATTTCCGTGCGGCTTAGAATTAATAATATTTCCCGCCGCAAAATGTTTATAAATAAACATATGTTTTTTAGAGTGCGAGTCTTAGAAATGTGTGAGCAGCCCTCGCTAGAAACAAGATACGAAATACTCGGCTTGTGGTCCAACCTGAACTAAAAATAGAAAGGTCGGCCGCGAGTTAGGGTTGAAGGAGATAAGCGAGTCCTAACACATGTGATTGGTGGCGATGCAATTGTAGCATTTCTAATCTTACAAATACTCAAAACTATGTTAAGAAACTCAAATAATGTCACTCAAACTGAAAATAATATTTATCTAGAATAAGAAACATTGTATTGTAACTCAAAGTCGGCAAGGGGTCGATCCTCTGCCGGCTATATAAACCGATATACGAGAATAAAGAAATTAGTGTTGAACTAGAACCCGACCCACGGTAACTCTTTTCATTACTCACTACAGCTAGCGCTTGAACCCGACCCACGGTAATTCTGGCCTAGCTCTTAGGGACTTAGGAGCGGAGAACGTTCAAGTATTTCTCAATACTTGTTCAGTATGCGATTTGTATGCCTAACTAGACTGTTGTATGTGAATGTTAGGTATGTAACTTAATTAAAGTAACTAGGTGAATATTTTGTACATGTGTTATTAAGTATAGCCTAGACCAGTGTAAATGTAAGTATAATAAGTATGTTATATAAACTGTACTAATTATATGATAGTTGCAAGAAACGAGAACAATCACATATCATACATAATGAAATTGAATATATATAGAAATTATTATAATTTAAGGCAGAAGAGTGCAATTCATAACACACTTTTCTTTTCAGACACACACACACACACACACACCTATACAGTTCTTATATACGCTCGTTGAGCTTTACCTGTATCCTTGTGAGGGCCATAACACACAATACACACACACACACACACACACATACACTGACTCACACACGCAGAACTGTATATAAAAGGGTTTCAACGAATAATCAACTACATTTCAATGGCATTGAATTTGAAAAATATATGTATGTGTATATGGATAGTTATATATAATATATGTATATATTATAAATGGTATATGTTTATATATAGTTAAAAATTAAATTTCTGTTTTTATTTTTTATTGGCTTGTTCTTAAACTATAAAAAACTCGTACGATTGCTACAGCTTAATAGAGTTGTTGGTCTTCTGGAACCTTACTTAGTATTTAGACAAGAGACTAATCACTTACCATATTGCTTGGTGCGTACTGGTATTGGGGGCGTGGTTGCGCCCTCGCCGCGTTGTGAACGTGCTGCCAACCAGATATAATAAAGGGTATCAGGATACAAACCATCAAGCGTATAGGACTCAGAGTTCGAGATGCGCCTGTTAATTTGCGTGTAGATATTAGTTAATTATATAGTTGTTTATTTGTTTGTACGTGTATTGTATTGAATTAGCTGATTGTTAACTCACTTGTGATGATCCTGATTGGCGTATGTATCATTCCAATAAAGCTCATAATGGACAATATTCTCGCTGGAATGCGTCGGCTTGGACCATTGCAATGTGACTGCGGTCTCGCCGATATCAGTGGCCCGGAAATTGCTCGGTTGTGATGGCACACCTGTACGCACCGTACACCGTACACCGTAGACCATACACACACATATACAAGCAGAGACACAGATTCACAGATTCAATGTGATACCCAGGAGCATCCATCCACGTGCGCATATATTTGGTTTCGGTTTTTGGTTGGTTTGGTAATAATGAAACGGAAATTACGGAAATTAAATAAAATACAAACAAATCAATGTGGCATTTATTTATATATGCCAATTCTTATATGATGATTCAGGTACACTCACACACCCACGCACTTAATATTTGTTGAATGTGTTTAAATGTGTTTGCATCTCCATAACAAGAGACCTGTCCAAATTTTGACCAAATTCCGTTGGTCCAACAAATGCAAATAATTTTGTTTTTAAATGATTTATATATATTCCCTCCAGAGAAAAAATATTATTTTGGTTTTATGAATTTAAATGTCGTTCATAGGAGTATCTCTCTATATTTTTTACACTATGTTTTTACTTCTTTTAGTTGAAGTCTATCTTGAGACGTAGCAAATAATATATAGATAATATTTATGATAAATGCATGAATATAATAAATATAATTTGTTGAAATTCGGGTTTACTTTACAGATCATAACATAAGTATAAATAAATAATACTTTTTCTTAATTTTAACACATTTTTGTAATTTACCAATTCTGCCGATGTTGCAGTTGAAAGTTTCCTAGGATATGTTGTACAATGTATCAATGGGATTAAAATGAACACTTTATGCTACATAGCCGATCTTAGCTAAACTCACTAAAAGTGATTACCCATAATAAGATTAAATGTTATATTTATTATGCTATTGAATTATAGCACTAAATAAATCTTTTACTCTCTTGAAATTCGCATTTAATTGATTTTTGATAAATATTTAAAATTTATTTTCGTTTGACTCTCTGCATAAAATCTTGTCTAAGCTATAAATTCTTTCCTGCATTTGTATTTGTATATATTTTTCAAAATTTAATATTTACACTTGAAATTTGAATAGTTTTGTAGTTGCAATTTCCAATGCAAATCTAAGTAATGCCGAGTTGCACAAAGGACCCTTCGTCAGTCAGTCAGTCAGCCAGGAGTTGGCACAAATAAAGCTAAGCGCATTAGGCAACCGCTACAAGTGCAACAAATACGGCAAATACAACAAATTTAAAGTCAGACCATAAACTGTTGGCCGCATCACAGCACACCAGTACACTTGTTCACCCCACACACCCTACAGTTCCTACAGTTCCTACCCTTATCACCCCTCGGCACCCACCTGGCCACAAAGCTGCATATCAAAGTACGGCAAATGCAATTGCTTCGGCAGTCAAACTTAATGAATATTTGCTGGATGCACAGGCACAGTTGCACACATATATATGTATATATGTATATTTATATATACACGCACTCACACACACACACACACGCACACATACCACATACAGTCATTTAAAGTGGGTTGAAATTCTTAAGTAAATGGTTTAAATGCCTTTTATTCTAGAGAAAACAATGCAATTATGTTTAGTCAATGGCAAAAATATTAAGAAGTCTAAAAGGGATGTGTTTTGTTTTCCAGAAAAACCGAGAATCATATACAGTAAAAGATATGAGTTTAAAACCTCATATAAACTATCTTTTAAGGGGTATCCTGATAACATTTTTTTTCAGTTTGCATTATAAAATTAACTTATAACTCGTCAATCAAATCTAAATTCATTTTTTTTAAATAAATATTTTAATATAAGTGTTTTTTTTATTATAAAATTAGTTAAAAAACTGTATTTTTCAATTCGAATAAGTAGTAAAAATTTTGGAACACGCACTTTTCTTTCATGAGTTTTAAATAAAAATTCAAACTCAATAATTATTTCAAAAATTTATTATGAAGAAAAAATTAATTTTTTTAATTTCATAATTCAAAATGATTGTTACGATCTCTATTTACAGCTGATAAGAAAGCGTGAGCACATCTTGAGAGATAGTTGTAAACCAGTGTTGCCAAAAAGATAATAGCTAAAAAATCACTCTTTATAAATGTTTTATTTTATTATAAAAATAGTTAAAAACTGTATTTTTCAATTCGAATAAGTAGTAAAAATTATTTCAAAAAATTTGTTATGTAGATAAAATTAATTTTTATAATTTCATAATTCAAAATGATTGTTACGGTCCCTATTTACAGCTGATAAGAAAGCGTGACAGATAGTTGTAAAGCTACATTTTGATATATCTAATAATCAATTAATTAAGAGATCCGCTTTATTGACTTTCTCAGCTTAGTCGAATAGTTTAATATCGTTGCCAGAAAGTAAGAGATGATTAATAATATTCTTGAGTGACTGTAAACACGTTACGCTTGTCATTTGAAATTATAATTAAATAAGTGGTATAATCTTCGATCAATTAAGTTGTCCATGTTTTAGTGTTCTCCCAGCGATGCATTTCACATTTGACATTCAATATCTAACACAGTGTGTGAGTGAGAGTGTTGTTCCAGAGTGTTTGTTTGTGTGTGACAAGTAATTGGGTTTGATTGGGCAATCAATTTCGGTGCAATGTCACTTACCTTGCTGTGTCTTCACCTGAACCGGAGTGGACATAGGACCGGCTCCCATTGAGGTGTACGCCTGGATGCGGACTGTGTAAATGGCATGAGGTGTTAGCTCCGATACGGTTGTCAATTCGCTATTGTCAATCATTCGAGAATTCCAAGAGGCCTCCGGTTGATTCGAATTGGTCGTGTAGTACACCTTGTAGCCCTATGGAATGACATAATATGAGTATGAGTGTGAGAATTTCAGTTTGCAAACTCAAGAAGTAAAATACACCAAAAATTCAAAAAAAAGATATGTCTTCATATGAAACATTTATGTACAATGTAAAAAACATACTGACAAGAATAAAATACGAAGAGAGTAAAAAAGACAGTCTAGAAAGATAGATCAAGAAAACACTGACTTTGACTGACAATAATATGTACAAATACAGAGAATGGTTGCATATACATAAAGTATATTTAATTTGGCTACAAAGATATTCCAGAAAATGCAATTAATTTAATGCTGACCTCATAATTCATACTTATTAATTAAAGAGTTTTCTATTAGTAGCATATTAACAAGAAATTTATTAAAAGGGTTATTAACCACAATCTTTTGATTCAAAAATAAATGTAAATTCATCTGTGTGCTGAGGCAACACAATCGTTTGGCCATAAACTGTTTGAAATTGGGAAACTGATAACCAGAAATGAAATATGGTTTTGTGGTCTCAGATTTTGCGAACTTTATAATTTTGGCATTGTGGTAAGAACAGTTTGCAGCTGCAACACGAAGCACACGACGACGCACAACAATGGAGACCACAACAATTGCGGCCTAGCACTTTGCTCGATCAATGTGCTCCACAGGCAGTCAGGCGGTCAGGCAGTTAGTCTGAAGGATTTCCAGCCCAAGTAAACTGGCTAACTGTGTGGCTTTGATTTCATTCGCACATTTGCATTTAAACGCTTTGCTTTTTGACTTCTTCTGGCTGACAAACAAGGCTAACGTCCTTTGGCCTCTCCATGTGACAAAGTGTCGACCTCTGGTTTGGCCTAGAGTCGGAATCGGAGTCAGAGTCGATGTCGTTGTCGTTGTCGTTGTTGGACATTGTGTATAGGTTGTTGTTTAATATGCGTACTTGATGCCAGGTACTTACGGTCACTTGTCCATTGGGCGTCTCTGGTGGCTCCCAAGTAATAATCATCGTGGATGAGCTCAACGGGCGCACTTGCACATTACGTGGTGCACTTTCCATTTCTGAAAGAGAAACATAGACAAAACGATAGATAGAGAGAGAAAGAGGAAAAGAGAGAAAGAGTAAGAAAATATTAACATTGTTAACGCAAAGTAAGGATTGCCAAGCAATTTCTCAAGCTATTTATAACAAAGGACAGATGTGAGGATGCTATGCAAATATATAGTTTCATAATTTGATAATTGCACTTCAATGCCGTTTAACGCTAGATTAATCTACAGTTCAGTTACAGTTCAGATGAATCAATGCCTGACGATGATATTCCATATCAATTAAGCTTCGAATTGATTAAATATGAATATATTTATTTATTTAGCTTCGATTCGTTTTATTTAGCTTTGATTCGATTCGATTGTCTTTACTGATCTTCAGCTAACCAAATATTATATTTAAAACATAATAGAATAAGTCTGATATATATATATATATATATTGAAATACTTGTATATTCGTATTAAATTATTTTCCTATATGATAATTTACATTCACAAATGATGACTTTGATACTCAATAAGTTGAACAATCCAAATATTTTTTTAGGAACATAAATAAGCGTGCTCCTAGTCGAATTAGTGGCTTATTTAATAGCTCAAAGCTGCTCGAACTAGATCGATGTTTATTTGAAATTAAGACTGCCGGACAGTCAAAAGGAGATACTAGTGCTGGGAGAGTATTTAAAGTAGTTGCCAGACTACAACAAATTCGCATTTTATATTTCAGTTTCCATAGAAATAAACTTTCTTTGGATTTTAGTTAAAACTTTTAACTAGAAGAACTTAAATAGTTATATAGTTCGTAAATTTCTTTTCTTATCTAAAGTTCAAGTAAACTCGTCTAATTAGATTTTCAGATGAAAATCATGGAAATTCATAATTATTCAAAGTGATCCTAAAATTCGCAGAAATTTCTAGTATGTTATTGTTAGTTTTAATTAGTTGGTTTAATCAATTTCAATAATTGCATATGGGACCGATGCAATTTACTCGTTGGCATTGGATGCTCTGATTTTGTACGTGGAATAACTGACAATAGTTTTCGATCATTAACAATCAAATGCACTTTAAATACCGACTCGTAAGCCCCCTTTTTTTTGCCGGGTTTCTCCCTGTTCTGTACAGACTGCGTTCAGTGTCAGTCATGCATATGCAATTTTGTTAAATGAATTTCGGCATTTTGGCAATAGTCAGGGTTTTAAATCAAATACAGCGACAGAATGGTAAAGGGGAGCAGGATAGAGCAGGATAGAGCAGGAGAGCAGGAAGGAACAGGAGAGATAGGAGATAAAAACCAACGGTATTAGGGCCGCCGCACAAATGTTTTGAAATGCAAACAATCATCCATCACAATTCCTGGGTACAGGCACTGAACTTTTGTTGAATTCATGTCCGTCCGTATTTCTCGTCATTGTGAAAATTTTGGGTAGTGCTGCTACGTCGAGTCCGACGCATTATAGTGCGAATTTTGCATTTATAATGTGTGCTGCAGCATTCGCCCAACACAACACAACACATCACACACATTAACTGAATTTTGTTGTTCGCAAAACAATACGAAAACGAACTTAAAATCAGTCCAAAAGCCCCCGTTTTCCCCGTTCTCACTCCCTCCCATCACATTGTTAAATTTTTCAACATTCTCGGCCCGGTAAATGCAATAGCCATACAGTTTTCACACCCATCAATTCAAGTGTAAAACGGCATATTGGCGAGATCACAGAATTACCAAATTTTTGCCCCATTAACTTTATAAGCTACCTCAAATCGAGATTCGCTTACAAAACACTTACTTTATATCAGGGATTAAAACCGAAACGAATATCGGTTTCAGTTACGGTTTCGGTTATGATCGAATTAAGGTTTTCGGTTATCGGTTATGCAAAATCATGGAGTATCGGTTACGTTATGGTTTCGGTTTAAAAATAACGGTATGGTTTCGGTTCACAAAAAAAAAAGAAATTAAGGTTTTCAAGTGACCAAAATAAGACTCTTTATTCATTGTTTTACATGAAAAACGACTAAATGCTATTTTTAGCCTGGAAAATAATGTTATCTGGTGACTGGAATGATCGAGTGTAATGTCGATTTTATTATAATTTGATCTCATATAAATTTGGTTCATTTGGTTTGAAAATTTAGATTATTTGGATTTTACTGAACTTTGATAACTTTGAACCGTTATAACTTTGTCAAAAGTCAATCAATTTTTATGCGCAATGTAAATTTGAGCATGATTTTACCACCAAATTCATTCTGCATTTACATTTACATTTACATTTTAGAAAATTTTTGAAAATCGAATTTTTTCGAAATTTTACAGTGTTACCCCTTTATCTTTTTTAATTTTTTCGAAAAATTTCAAATTTTCAAAATGAACAAAATTTAAATGCAGAACGATTTTGGAGGTAATATCATGCTCAAATTTACATTCCGCATGAAAATTGTTTGACTTTTGACAAAGTTATGGCGGTTCAAAGCTATCAGTACCAGTGACGGCCAGAACCGAAATTAACCCTTATAAATTAATCGGTTACTAAACGGTTATTTCGGTTTAAAGAGTTTCGGTTTATGGGTTTCGGTACAGTTACGGTACGGTACAGTTTTCAGTTACGGTTACAAATGTCAATCGGTTATTACCGGTTAAAGGTTACGGTTTCGGTTAAGGTCTTAATCCCTGCTTTATATTGTTATAAAAATAATTTAAAATTTCAAAGTCGAAGGCCTCAGCAGCCAGTACTCTCTAATTAAGTTAATAGTTTTAATTCAATATTATAAGTTAACTGTATATAGATAAAAAATTATTTATTATTTAAAATTTCAATTTAATACACAAAGAAATTAAGCTAAAGTTTTATTAGATTTGAACATATATCAATTCTTTTCTGGTTAATTTCTGTTTCATTATTTAGCTGTTGCCAATTATTTTTTTTATACTTTGGAGAATAGAATAAACACTTATCGAATCATTCAATTCCTATTTTCCCGTAATTTACTGAGAGGCAGGTTATCTTTGAATGAAATCGAATCAATATAGAATATTTTCTAGATTTTTTTAAATTTATTATTGAGAGACTTGTTGTTAATATGAATTTTATTTATGTATTAACAATGTTTCACTGAAAAATGTTTAGATTTCTTTAATTTAACTTTGAAAAAGATAAGATTTAACTGGAGATATTTATGGATATTTCTTTATCTATTTAGCTGATTTTAAAGACTTTTAAGTGGATCTGTCTAAAGGGTATTTTGCAGTCTAGCAGATGCTTAAACCGCATTCGCACATGTTTGAAATGCTTTTGAGAGGCGTGAATTTGTTGGACAGTCGATTGTGCAGAACGGAGAAATAGCAGAAGGGTTGGGAGGAAGGAGGGAGATGAAAGAGGATTACTGGAAGCAGGAGGAACCACTGCTAATTAGTGGGAACAGCATTTGATCGCCTCAATTGCTGACAAGCGTCACGAGTTTCGAGTCAGTTTAGTTACTAATGCCACAAGGGGAGGAACAAGTGCAACTACCGGATTAGGATTCCTTTTCTTGTGCTCCCCAATTGGTTAATGGCCAATCAATAAATTCCAATTCTCACAATTTTACTGCAATATCTACATGTGCCACTGCAGCGTTTTACCCACAATTTATATCGCAAGCATCTCATCTGTTACACAAGTGTGTAATAGTCAATGTGTGGCACGAAGCTATTGCTATTGCCGGATAGAAACCGGTTGCCATTTGCCGGTTCTGGGCTAAGATTTGCATGCAGCACATGGGCACTCCAAAAATTGCAATAGCTTTTCCAGGCAGCGGCTGTCTGGCCAGGATGTCCTCGACCCCTCGATCCCCCCCTCCGACCTCTTGTCTGTCCAACTGTCTGCCAGTCTGCCAGTTATTCTGCCAGCTCCTTGGCTGTGTGCGTCGTGTGTCAGCGTCACGTAAGCTGCATTTAAGAGCATATACATTACATACGGATACGCTCCATTAATATGTATCCCTTGCATGCCATGCTCACGCCTACAGCTTATAGCACTAAATTCTTAGCAGCCTCCTATACACACACACACACCTCCACACACTTCCACACACTTCCACTCACCCGCACACACTCTCGCATTGCAGGCCCTTTGACCTATTACATGACGAAAGGAGCTGTTAAAGAGTTGCCAACACACTTGCAAATATGTGTGTGTGAGTGTGTGGGTGTGTGTGTGTGAATGCGCATTAAAGTTAAATGTATTAGACCATATTACACGTATTATAGCCAAATTGGAATAGAAGATAGTAGCAACCAAACCTCAGATTTTACAGAGCATATTCTCAAGAAATTCTACAATTATTTCTACGAAGTTTGGAAATTTTTAGTTGAAATCTATAAAATTATCATACTGCAAACATGATCCGAAACTGAAATAAATATATGAAATATTTGAAACAACTATGAAATTCAGGCGATTCTTAAATCTTTTCGCCTTTAGGTTCCAAGCTCCAAAGAGCAACTATTAAAATAATATTGTTTATAAAGGATGTAAGCCGGTTGAGGTGTCTTAGTTTCCCAGTCTTTATTTAATATAATTTAACTTAACTTTTCATTATAAGTTATTTATAATTTAATTTTATATTCTTAATTTTCAACTCAATTTAAAATCCTATTAATTTTGGTTCTTGGTCCACTATTTTTACGACGTTTAAGTAAATAAATAAAAATAAAAAAAAATAAATAAATCTCAGGAGCCGAAACTTTAAAATGATCCTCCTCACGAATGCAAAGCACAAGCAAATAAAGATCTAGTTCGTTTTTTTATTTATTTATTTGAAACAGTAGAATAACAAGAGTAATACCTTATCGTCTGTTAGATATTTTAAAAAAGTTGGAGTAGAGTTAAATTTCAAATAACTAAGAAATTAAAATATATTTTGTTGTATCATATGAAATTAAGGTTCAAAAATTCCTAGATCCACCGTGCTAACCGAATTGAAATCTTTCATATATTGGAGGTGTTGATCTGTATGACACCATTTCCATTCTATTTCTTTACTTGAGGAATCACTTGCTCAGTTATCCTTCAAGCTTAAGGCGTTCTCTAGGTTCACATTGTTGAACCAAAACTACGAACATTTTTGATTGATGGGTTTAGATGATTTTAAAGTAGTTGAAATGCCTAGATTAGTTTTTCCGTCGAACAGTAATTCTAATTGCAATTTGTCACCTGTTTCCTCTATTCTGTTTGAGACGAATCGTACACTGATAAAAAAAAATTTCTAAAATTAAGATTTTAAGGACTAAGGATAAAATTCTTGAATTTAAAAAACACATATTGATTCAAATAAGAATAAGATCTTATTTTTAGACCAAACAAAAATAAAAAATTAGGCAGGTGTTTTTTAAACTTTCAACTATTTTTTTATATATGTTTTTTTTTGGATTTATTTTTTATAATTATTCCTATTATATGTTTTTTCCTTGGCTAGAGCGGGTTTCGAACCCTCGACGTGTTTTGACCAAACTGAAGCGGCGACTCTAACCAAAGCGCCACGGTGCCATTATTATCTTCAGATTAAATATGACATATTTATATTTTCTTAATAATTTAAGATTTTTAATTCTTATAATAAGAACTCCAAATTTTTAGATTAATATTCTTAGTATTAGTAAATTGGTCTTAAAATGTTCTTATTTTAAGAACAAAATATTTAAGATGAATGTTCTTGATTTTAGAAGTTGGTCTATTTTTCAGTGTACTTAACATCTGCTTGTCTTATCCAACGCTGGTGTCTTATTAAACCGTCTCGTGTTTATGGCAATCGATTATTGCTCCTCTCGTTAAAAGCCATAAATAGCTCTTTGCCAGCTGCTACCTAAGCTAAAATCAAATCGAACCGGATCCTAAGCCAAAACCCTAAAGTGACACGTGTCATTACGAAGCTGCTGTTGTTGCTTTGGCTCGACTGTTGCTAGTTTCTCTTTTTTATTTTTTTTTCTGTTGCAATTGCTATCGAAATATTATTTCGAAACGATATTGGGCAAGCGATAAGCATAATTGCGGCAATAAAAGTTTTCAACTTTTATACGACAAGTTACAGAGCATAAAAAAGGACGAGAAGGAATTCAAAAGGCAGTCGCAGGACGCAGTACGCGCAATTGCCATGGCTAAAGCAGCGTTGCATATACGCACGAGCTCAGAGAGAGAGAGAGAGAGAGAGTAAGAGAAAAAGAGAGAGAAAGATACACGGTCGTAACCATATGAGGACATTGATGCGCATTCATACAAACGCATAACAATGCAAACTTTATGCGTTGCCTGCCACATTGTGTGGCAGCAGGAGGCATAAGCAGCCGCCCGGGCTTGTGGCAGCTGCACACACACACACACACTGACACACACATACGTCAGTAGACTAGCTATGAGACGCAGCTGCGTATGCAACGATTTTTAAACATTGCATTTACCTTTGATTCTTCTACCTAAAAGCTGTTTTCGTAGCAGAGTGCAACGAGTTTCGGTACAGAAGAAGAAGAAAGGAAAACGGCAGGGGAGTCGAAGTGTAGAGTAGAGAAGTGAGGGAGATTCGTATAATGGTATGTGAATGCTGCTCAAGAATTGTTATTGAAATTGTTTTGGCCATCAAATTTTGTTTGCCGCCAAAGAAAAGGCTTGGCGAACTGAGGCTAAGGATACTTACTTGTGCCACCAAATGAGAAATCACCTAAGAAGCAGAACGGGATAGAGAGAAACAGAGAAAGAGACAGAGGGAGAAAGAAATGGCATAACGAGAACGGGTTAGTAGCGCACTTTACATAAAACCGGCAAAGAAATCCACAAAAAAAAAAATAAAATCAAATTGAACAAAAAAATGCTTGAAAAAATCCTTTTTCCGAGGCAGCGGCATGTGAGAGAATGTGAGAATATACAGAGAATATATATATGGAAAGCAGTTAGTGGGTTTATCTTGGAATGGATTGTTGGTTTTGTTTGTCGGTCGGTTTGCTTGTCATCATAGGTTGGAGCTACTCACTTGTCTCACCAGTGGTACAGGTCGCTGGTGCCGAGGGCGAACCGCGTCCAATATTGTTCACGGCAATCACATAGAACTCGTATTCCGTGTAGGGACTTAGAGCACGGACCACGTAGTACATGGTTATGATGCCGCTTATCTCACTGAAGGCCTGATTCGCATTCTTTGGCTTGTACTGTATGACATAGTATTGCAGATCTTCGGGACCCTTGTACGACCATTCCAGACGCACCGATGTCGCGGTCACCTCAGAGATCTGCACATCCGTCGGAGCAGTGGGCAGGGCTACATTTGGGAAAGTTAATAAATATTATAAGCTTGACTTCATAATAGGGATTGCAAATTACACTTAAGTTTGAAAAATTTAAACCAGGAGAAAATTATCTGCATGAATGACTTATCGTTTTTATCACAAAAATTTCATTTAACTAGTTTTTTTTATCTTAATAAAAAAATAAATGAAATTTTAATACATTCTTCATATATATTTTAAACCAATAATATATATAACTCCTTATAGCAATTTCTATTAAAGAACTTGAATATAATATATATAACTCTTAATAACAATTTCTATTAAAGAACTTGAAAATAAAAGTTGTTTTTAAATTTTTACAAACAAATTGTGCTAAAACATCGTCCTTCGGATCACAGATCTATCGTGTTTTGTTTTTCTAAATTATTTTATATTTTTATACCCCAGTTTTAAAATATTATTCGTTTCAGTTTTTAATTTAAATTTTATTATTTATTTAATTCTTAATTCTTAATATCATTTTTAGTTTAATTTATATATTAATTTCTTTCAACACTTAATTTTCCTTTTGCCGACTGTTATTAGTCGTGAATAAATAAATAAATTGAATGCATATACCAAAAATCTTAAAAAATACCAATAAGAACAATACTAAAATAACATTATTGTTTTTTTTTAACTTTAGGTATGTGCATTACAATCATATTGATAATTTCCTTTATCTACTTAAAAATTCAATCTTATATATTATTTCATAATTTATTATTTGATGAAAATTCAACAAATAATTTTTATTTGAAAATTCTTCACACTTCACTTACATTGCACTTTGACCATGGACACAGCTTCGATCTGGCCGAGAGAAGAGGCAGCTATGCAGGTAAAATTTGCACTCTCCTGTATATTATTCAGCTGCAGCACATTCCGTCCAATGGGTATGTCATTCTCCGGCGTCAGATCATGTGCACCTGCACAGAAGAAATGTAAGTATTGAGGCTTAAACTGGATTAAGTTTCCGACTTACCCTTCATCCATCTGACAGCCGGCATGGGTGAACCAACGGCAATGCAGGATAGATTTAAATTTGAGCCCAACATCACCTCATTGATGGCCTCTGGTGGACGTGAGAAAGTTGGCGGAACGCGACGTACCTTCACATATAAATTTGTCGCCTTTGAATGCTCCGTTCCAATGGAATTCTCCGCAACGCATTCATATTTCCCTTGATCTTCCTCGCGACTGTTGTTTATTTGCAGAATGCCTGAAATAAAGACAATTTTCAGAATAATAATAAAAAGCGTTCTCAAATAAAAAAATCACTCCGAAAGGGGAGAATTATGCGGAATTTGTAATCTATTTGTGAAATCTGTTCACAAGTGCAATAGCTCCATTGTTATTTTAAGTAAAGCCTTTAAAATATTTGAAAAATTTAAAAGAGTGACTTGCTTGAGCAATGACAGCAGAAAACAGAACACAGAACTAAAAGGGAGATTTTATTTTTTGATTTTAGATTTTTGTTTATTCTATTTATCTATATATATTCGAGAAAAACATTTGTTCTTTGACAAAGTATTGAGCGATATTTGGCATTGCCTGAAGGACGAGGAGTATATGATCAAGATAACTTTACAAATACATGCTAGGACAGATTTACCGGGGTTGTGAGAGGAATGATGATTGAATTTATTTCATTGCCTGACTTATATAACCCCATGGAAAAGCACATTTCGTTTAGATGGAAGATCTGTACCTAGTTCAAGGGTAGGTAGATTAATTTTCCTCCATTTTGTGTAGGATCTTTTACACTTTACCCCTTTAACAGGTCGTAATTTGGTTGTTACTTCTAAAAAGGGATTATGCGTAGTTCTACCTCATAGACTACCTGTTCACATATAAAAGAAACTTCACCTTCAGGAAGTCAACTCAGTTACTTATTAGTTTCATAACAGTAAGCACCATCATGTTGCTATCATCACTTCTCCTCTCGAGCTTCTTGAGCGTTCAAGGCACTACATATTTAACGGTCAACCCAGACATGGAGTCGCCAGCGCTCAGTGAACAATTGGAGATGATCGATCTGTTGGACTTGGGTGATAGGACCAGACGCATGGTAGAGCCAAATTTCCACAATTCGGCATCAAAGTTCTTGCTGGAGGTGTACAATGAGATAAACGAGGAACAGGAGACACAGGAAGTTTTGCATCAGAGGCATAAACGTTCCTTGGACGATGATATACTGGTCACGAGCGAGGATCGGCAGGAGATTGCCAACTGCAACAGCATCTTAACTTTCTCCAGTCGCATCAAATCTCGGCCAGAGCTGGATAATGATATGGATCTGCATATAACTTTCAATACGAACGATGTGCCGAGGGATCTGATGCTAGTTCATGCCATGCTGCGTATCTATAAGCAGCCCAGTTTGCAGGAGCAAAGACAGAACTTCACCGTGTCCATTTACTGGAGGATCTACAGTCATCAGGGATTGAGTGATGATGAGCCAGTTTATCGCATACTGAACTCTGTAAACACCACAATGAATTATAAGGGCTGGCTGGAGTTCAATCTGACACAGACACTGCACTCCTGGTTGCTCCACAAGAGCCTCCAGCAGCCGCAGCGTCACGAGCTGCGCGTCTCTGTGGATGTGGCACAGTTGAGTGTCCTAGATGCGGGTCTGGTGGCACCACAAACAACACGACGCTCTAACCTCGAACCTTTCATTGTCGGTTACTTCAATGGACCCGAGCTGCTGGTCAAGGTACAAAAGCTGCGTCTCAAGCGAGAGCTGAAGAAGCATAAGGCTGCATTGCCAAGTAGACCTCGAATGCCTCCGCCGGATCTTTACAAGCCGCCGCAGTCCTGTGAACGTCTCAACTTCACTGTCGACTTCAAGGAGCTGCAAATGCACAACTGGGTCATAGCACCCAAGAAGTTTGAGGCATACTTCTGTGGCGGTGGCTGCAATTTTCCACTCGGCACCAAAATGAATGCCACAAATCATGCGATTGTTCAAACCCTGATGCATCTGAAGCAACCGCATCTGCCCAAACCCTGCTGCGTGCCCACTGTGCTGGGTGCGATAACCATACTGAGATATCTAAATGAGGACATTATTGATTTAACCAAATACCAAAAGGCGGTGGCCAAGGAGTGCGGATGTCATTAGAATAGTTTAGTAGAATATAAAACTTAGAATAAAAAATTTTTGTAGTTAAAAAAAATAAATAATAAATAAATTTAAATTTGTAAGTTATACAATAAGTAATATTTTCAAATAAAAAAAATTCAACAATAAAAACAGTGATTTTTCTAAATCAAATAAAAATCCTATATAAGACGTAAAAGTTTAATGACGAAAGCATATTCAAGTCCTTAGTTTTCAGATTTAAAGAATGATATTCAATTTAATATACATATGTATGACCTAGCAAAAAACTAAAAAAATGTTTAGTTTTTACAATACAATAATTATTTTTTAACCAATTTTATTAAAATTGAAATATACTAATGGAAGTATTGTAAGATTAAGAACAACATATTGAATTTGATTAAATCGATTTGGTAATGTCAATTTGTTAAGAGCAGCTAAAAAATATTGGGAAACCAATTGAAGTTTGAACAACTAAATCATTTTTTTTTTATTAAACTATTTTATAAGCTCCCAAATCTTAAATGATTTTTTGGTTTTTCTTTTTGTAAATCCAGGCAGAAAGCTTTAATAATATGGATCTCTTAAAACTCTTTTCGGGAAGACGTGGCATATGTAAGTGTTATTAAGATCTTAGATTTATCAATAAATGTGAGAGTCAAAGTGTGCTTTGGTCTTGTCTGTTGCCTGTTTTGTAGCTTGGCTTTAACGGCCGAAACCCACATTATACTCATTGGCTCATAAAATGGCCAGAATTTACCTTCTTTTTTTATGCACTAGCTGGCGACATGGGAGAAGGCGCAACACATGAAAATTAACACAATTTTTATATGATTTTAAAGGCCGTATAAAAGTTATGACAGTGTTGTTCTTGCACGCATTGGCAATCTGCCTCAGGTCTATTAAATATCGAGCGCACTTTTCCGGCATATTAAGCTAATGTGAATGATACACACACAAACACACACACATATAAAGTGTCATAAAGTGTTGAAGCCTTCGCATTATATTTATATGACCAATAAAAAATGAAATATGTACTACGAGGCTAATTCAGATGCCATAACACTGGGGAATATGGGACTATAAGACAATCCATAATACTCTGCCAAAATGCATATAAATTGTTGCTTTTAAATCAACAGTTTGGCCCATAAAGTTATGGCTCAATGTGAAACGAGTGTGTGATTGTTTTTAACAATTAGACATTAAATTTAAGGAAAGACCTGTAATATCATTTTAGTGCTGGGGGTGGAAATCTACATGTTTAGTCTGGATGATTATGTCTGCAAAGTCTAATGTGTCTCTAAGCTGTTGCAGACTATTATTATAAAATTTACAGATCGTTTGAGTTCCCAAAATACAAGTTTAACATACCTTTAAATATATTTTTTAACGAACAGGGTATAGTTTTATTAGGCATTCATATTAATTATTAATTACAAAACTGGAGTTTTAAGGGTGAATTAAGTATCCCAATTGTTAGCATTATGCTTCAAATTTCTAATCAATATTTATTAACTTATGCAAAATTATACATTCAGTTTTGCTGAATTAATCATCTAAAATTGATTATTCAATTTACGCTCAGATACACCCCAATTAATCAGCTGCCACAATTTTAAATTTTTATATTCAGACTCATACTCCTGTATGGTGAATATATGTAAGTCAATAAATAGTCAGGGCATAAAATATGAATGATATATGGCAACTATTCATTTGAACCGTTTCATATGAAAAATATTCAGATTTAAATCGCTTCATTATTTATAGATCACATGTTTGGGCGATAAAAATTGTCGGCTCTTTTATGCACACATATTGTATTGTGATTGGATTTCAGTTATTTTACATATTTTTTTATTTATTACTTACAATTTTTTTTTAATATTGAAACTTTGAAACGGAAATGTTGCTTTTTTTGAATGACCGACCGATTGAGAGACTTACAATGTGAAAGTAATATATGTATATCTCAATATAAAAGATGTGTGCATCACAAATATTATTTTAATTAGAGATATTTCCTGAAAGAAATGGGATATAAATACATATACATATATAAAAGGATACATGATCATTAAAAGCGTAGATAACTCAACTATTATCAGATAATTTGATGTCAAAAATTTTAAATAAACTTTCTCAATTTCACATTAAAAATCACTACGGACGGCAGTCCGCTCTAGTGACGAAAGCACCACGTAGTGTGCAAAAGGCGACTAGCAATATATACACGAAGAATGGAAAATATACTACGACTGTCCGATCAGGTCGAGTTATATACCGATCGAAAGGTAAGACTTTTGGTATCTCACCTGGTTCGTAAGATATGGGGGTGTAAGTGATTGCAGCTAGTGGGGCCGTTGGAGCCTTTTGGTTAATTATAATTTTTAAAAATTCTTATCATAAATACGCGTCGAATGGTACCTCGATCATTTCAATCCGAAATTTGGTTCAAAAGATATATTAATTTGAAATATTTAATGACCTTCTCAAAATGAAATGAAAAATCAGTTTGTCTGTTTGTTTGTATCAAAGCGCTAAAAAAGCTTAAATTTGATGATGAGGAATTATTTCTTGGAGGGAAATAGCTAAAACCTGAATGCCGAATGCAAAACAATTTTTTTTTTATTTTAGAATAATTCATATTTTAAATGTAATAAATTTCGTCACAAAATTGGATATCAGAAATTTTGGGGCTAGAATACGCTTTCGTCACTAGACTTTTACCTCGTGTAGAGGTATTTTTATGTGATTTAAAAAGATACGAGTTATACCTACTTTTACACCAGTTTGATCATAACGAATAGATTTCACTTTTTTCCAACGGATTAAAATATTTGATTTTTTCATATATAAAAATAAATACCTGTGGTGAATAAAATAATGAGAATTGGTAAAAAGCAGCAGCTAATACATGTAAAGTATTCATAGTTAGTTGTAGTTTTTGGCTATATATGAATGTGTGTTGCTTGATTTGATGTTGTCCAATTAATGAACACTGTCTGATTTGCTTCGTTGCTTTTCAACAGTCGAATAAAAATAAGCCACAGAGAAAAGAACAGCAATATTACGAGGCGACACACAGACTACAGTTGAGTGAATCATTTTAATGACTCGTATTTTTGCAACACCTCCTTTTCATCCTCCTCCCTGCAGGAAGTAGATGTATATAAATTGTAGAAATGTCGAGCCGTGCTAAATGTTGCAAAATATCGTATACCCCACTTGTGTTTATTATATGTGTTTCAGTTGTTTTGCGGAAAGAGATGAATGCCGAAAGGGAAGGAGGAGAAAATAAAATAATATAAAAAAGAGAACAACTAAAAATGATGCACTGTGCTAGATGATTGCGGCGTGGTTTTTACTGTGCAACGTTTCAGTTTAATTTTTATTTCTATTTTTTTGTTTTATTTGCATTGTGCTTTTGTCGTTGTTGTTGTTTTTGTTTTTGTTGTTGGCCGTTCACCTACATGCATCATAGTTGATTGTTGTGAAATTTATTGCATACTTTTTGGCGTGTTGCTGTTGTACATTTATTACGCTTGTTGCGCTTCACAGCAAACGATTGTTGTTATTGTTGTTGTTTAGAAACCGTTGAACCATTCAAACAACCATTAAATGCCACTGCATTTTAAATAATCGAAATATTTGAATGTGTAGTATATATGTATACGTATACGTATTTGAATACACTCACTTGCCATTCATTTAAAGGTAAAAATCCACAGAACGGCACAAGAAGAACTTGATTAAAATTTATGGCGAGCAACTTTCATTAAAATTGTTGGCAAGCTGGCAAAACATTAACATAAGCCACTCACTCACACACACACACACACTCACACACAAACACAGACTCAGCAAGAGGGGAGAGGTAAGGGTAAGTAGACGCTTGTAAGGGTTTTTTAGGGGGCAGCTTCAGCACTTTGTGAGTGGGCTTTGACTGTAGCAATAAAAATTAAGCTATGCTGCATGCATCTGGGTGTCGTCTCCCCTGCCTTTTTTACCAGCTGCCTCTGTGTGTTGTAGTGTGTACGTATGTGTGGGTGTAACTCTTATGAAAATTAAAAATTCTTTCAAGCCTCATAAAAATAAAGAAAATAACTGCCAACATTGGGTTAAGACTGAAAATTGGCTTTTAAATAAAACGGGTTTTAAGGCGGGCGAAGCGGTTTTAAGCCAAATGAAAATTGTTTCAGCTTGCTTCAAATCAAAATAATTAAGTTTGGCAATACGAATACGCAGATGACATTGAAGCGAATCGGTTGTTTTTAAATGTGCACCTTTAATTATAATATAGTATTACATAGTATTTTCCTTGTCGAATCGATTCTATGAAACTCAAATTTCAGTAGAAATATAATAATGAAAAAGTACAAGCCCCGCTATAAGGATCTGCAAGAGAGCCGTACTAAGTATAAACAGAATGCTTCATATTTAGTTTATGACAATTTCTCACGGTTTGTCCATAGAATGGAATTTTGAAAAGCTATGTTCTGGAATAAATGAAACCCGAGATTGCTCTGAAAGATAAATACAAGATGGATAACTTTATCACGAAAGCGTGTCCCAAGATGCATGAAGTGAGCGAAGTGACACAGCAATTAAAAACAAAGATTTTTTGAACCTATGATGATGTTTTTCATAAGTTGTAAGTTGAATTAACGTATACTTAGTATAATGTTTTTGTTGAGACTCTGAGTTTGTTGAGATCAAGTGCTTCTTTATTGTGGACTTTAAATTAAATATATTGAAATGTATTGTTGCTTCATCTTTCATTTTGTTATTAAGAAATTGAACTATTGCATCTATTTCTATTTGGTGGTGGTAACATTTAATATAATACAATTTCTATTTTCATTTTTCCTTTTTAAGAGGGATTAAAACCGAAACTAGTTTCGGTTTAAAAATAACGGTATGGTTTCGGTTCACAAAAAAAATAAAAATTAAGGTTTTCGGTTGAATAAAATAAGAAGCGTTATTCATTGTTTTACATAAAAAACACTCAATGCTCTTTTTAGTCTGGAAAATAATGTTATTTGCTTACTGGAATGGTCCTGCGTAATGTCGATTTTATCATAATTTGACCTCATATAAATTTGGTTCATTAGGTTTAAAAATGCCGATTATATTGATTTTACTGATTTTTAATAACTTCGAACTGCCGTAACTTTGTCAGAAGTCAATCAATTTCCATGCACAATGTAAATTTGAACATGATTTTACCTTTAAATTCGTTCTGCATTTAAATTTGTTCAATTTTAAAAATTCTAAAACTTCGAATTTTTTTATAAATTTTACCCCTTATAATTTTTACAATAATATCGAAAATTTTCGAATTTTAAAAACGAACAAATTTTAAATGCAGATCGAATTAAGAGGTAAAATCATGCTCAAATTTACATTGCGCATGGAAATTGATTGACTTTTGACAGAGTTATGGCAGTTCAAAGTTATCAAAGTTACTCAGTAGCTGCGACGGCCAGAACCGAAATTAACCCTTATAAATGAATCGGTTACTAAACGGCTATATCGGTTTAAAGAATTTCGGCTTATGGGTTTCGGTACAGCGGAAAAAACTATTTTCGGTTACGGTTTCAGTTACGGTTTCAAATTTCAATCGGTTTTTACCGGTTAAAGGTTACGGTTTCGGTTAAGGTTTAAATCCCAGCTTTTTAACATTTGGTAATATTTATAAGGGAAAGCAGCCAACATTACTGCTTACTTACTTCTTACTTACTTCTCAACTTACAACACTGATTAAGATAAATATATAAAAGATAAAATATAAATAAATATAATCGATTTATATCAAGCATAAACCAGTTGGAGTAAATCGTTATTGTTATATATTGCATTGTTACTGTTTCCGACTTCATTAGATATTTTCTAAATAAGAGTAGTTGACACTGTTTATTAGACAAATCGAGATATCAGTATTAAGACAGGGGTTAACAAATATCGAATGCACGAATCCAACTGAAGTAGTTTACGAACCAGTTCACACATCTTAGACATCTGATTGTGAATGCATACCTCGAGCCGAACCACATTTATGCAAATTAGAATCCCAAACATGGTAATGGTATGCATTCCGGAAGCATGAAATGGAACCACTCCACTCCACCACATTCACATTCACATTCATATCCACTTCCACATTCACGAACAAACGCAATTCAATGCGCCGTCTTTATGTAGCAGCTACGCATCGCTGGGCAACGAGTGCTGCAGGATTGTTGGGAAGCTTTTTATGGCCACATGGACTATTTAGCCAAAGTCAATCACAGCAACAACGAGCCTGGCTGAGAAGCCATCAGGCTCCGGGGACAAGCGGGACAAAAGGGCAACCGTGTTGGCAACGCGATGTCGTCTTTTGTGCCACAGTTGGCGTTAACAACAGGCGCGAGACAATGGTGCTCCCAATACGCGGGTAGACACGAAATGGAGTCCCCTCTCCCCCCTCTTCACCCTTCTCGCCTCTTTGGACTCTTCTCCTCTATGTACATGGCACACATGTGGCATGCCACAACTGCACTTCCGCTTGCGCAGTCATTTTCATATTTTGTAACTTCCGTTGTCACACACCGAATGCAAGATAGAAAGAGAGAGTGAATTGAGTAAGAGAGAAAGAGAGAGAAATAACTTGTCGCCTGGCTGAATCCCAGAGCCGCTAAGGCGTGTGCTCAGTGCTTGGCTGCGTGGCCAAATGGGATTATTAATTAAATTATGCTTTAATTTAAGTAGTCCTCAACGTCTTTTGGCAACAATGTGACATTTATGGCGCCAGCCCCCCTATAAAAGTGAAAAATTTCAATTTTGATAATGCACCAACGGTCGACTTATCAACCTACCCTCCTTCCCACCCCCCCAAAAATGGAGGAAAAAACTTGAGTGACCCCACAACTGGAGTCATTCCCAAGTGCCGACTCCTTTCCTTTTCACTCCTCTCCTCTCCTCTCCACATTTCTCTAGTCATGCACATTTTGGGCAATTACTGTCTCATTTTCAACAAAAGTGACTGTCAACTCTTTCGACGACGAGACAAGCTGGGGTTATGGGACACTAGAGTATAGGGTACAGGGTGGCTGGGGGGTAGGGTAGCTCATAATTTAAGCATTAAACTTTCTCAAATGCTTTCAAGTTGACTTGCCTTAACTACAGTTTTACAGCTCAAGTAAATAATTGCGACCCTCCTCTTTACCCAAGAGGAGAACCACACTGTGACCTGTGGAGGGGCGGGGAGGACGATTGTAATGATGGGCACAGCAATTAAAGTTATAGTCGCTTGGTTATTTTGACGTTGGCCTCGTCGAGCGCTTAAGGATGGCGATTGCTTGTTTTTAAAGTTACTGCAGCTAGTGTTGTTTAAGTTTAGCCAGAATAGTATATAAAAAAGGAACACAGCTTGGAGACTGCGACAAGGTGTATTCGTTTATGAGAATGGCCAAACATAAAGATTAACCTGGCTTTATGTGCTGACGACACGAAGCAATAAAAATTTAACAGCATATACGGCTACTTAAGACTAAAGATCTGACTACTTCAACTTTACTATACTTTTAAAAATAAAGAGAAAATAGAATTTCAATTATACGTACATTCGTTTTTATGCTGTTCTTTATTTGAGAGAAATGAAAATGATTGCCTCTCTGATTTGTCTTTCAATAAAAAACTATTACTCTATTTTATTAAAGCTTCATCAATAATATCGGAAAATTGCACAAATTTTAATTACTTGATACTTGTAAATAAATTTTATTTGCAAAATACTTAAATTATAAAACCTAGTTCTTGACTTGAATAACTCGAAATAACAACTAAATTTTACACAAAATTCTAATATTGTTATCTCGTGAAATTATTAGAATACAATTTTAAGTTTCTAAGCTGCAAAGATCATTAACTAGTTATTATTATTGGGCAAACCTTTGACTTTCTAGTTACCCATTGTATTGAATAAATATTCAATTGCTAGGTCGATCTAAGACAACCCTTGACAATTGTTATACATCTTGCTGGGTTCGTGATACTCGGGGGTGACACTTGTACAAGTTGTGCGTAAGCTCATTGCCCATTCCATGTGCTGGCCATTAAGTCAATTGGCCAAGCAAAAACCAATTTCTGATAAGCCTCTTTTGCTTAAAAGCCAAATTATGGTATTTGAAAAATATTCGCTATACCTTTTGCGTTTATTTTTTCATTCTTTCTCTCCCTTGCCTCCAACCCAGTTATAAAGTAATTTCCCCAGACGCATTGAACCCTTCTAAAAACGAAGAACATGGTCACTACGAGCCAATGCAGGTTCTTGGTTTTGTTTGCGCTCCTGCTTTCTTTTTTGTTCTTATTATTTTTATTTTTTATTGAACAATGCCCTCAGGGACTATTTGGCGGGCAGGCGAATAAAAATAAAGGTATTATCCCCAATATGATTGTCGGTCTGTCGCACGGTCGCTCGGTCTTTTGGTCTCTCTACAGCTCTTCAGCCTACGCTTCACTGTGGACAAAATTAACTATCAACGGCAATGCGGCAATGCCCCGAAGTAATTTTAAATAAAATATTTATAAACGTATTTGCGCACTGAAGTGCGACCGTTGTCATTTGCTGGTGAGTCGAAAAAATAAATACAAAAACAAATACTAAACGCCGATTGCAGATATTCGCATAACAACGAAAACCTTAATACCCTTTAGGAGTACCATTAAAATTGTTGACAATGCGGATAAAAACATACATTTAAATACATTCTTAAAGCACTTGCAACACTTAAAATCAATTTAAAATTGTATTGAAATTCCATAATATAACTTTAGAAAGGATTTATTTTTGTACACAAACTCAGTAAAATTTTTCAACGCCTCATTGTGATGCATTCAAAGACTTTTTGCTAGCAGAGTATTTATTTTATTAAATAGGAAACAAATCATTCTCTTGTTAAAAGATTTTATATCTATCATTACTACTGCATTATAAATTCGTCGTAAAATCGATAACATTGAAAAAGAAGCCTTTGTTAAGCCTATAAGATGCATTGGGCACAATCTAATAAGACAATCAAGAAGGGTCCATAATAATCGTATTAATAAGTCTTAAAGCAAATAGGGCGTGACCGAAGGCGCAATATGATTGCAACTAGAATAGGCACGACAAAGGCAACTGGAAAAGAAGAGAGTAGTAAAGGCAAAATGGATCCCCAGGCATTTTATTAAAATAATAAAGTTCTAATTTAATTATGAAGCGAGTACAAAGAGCGAGGATGAAGAAGAACAAGAAGAAGCAGGAGATGACAATGAGCTATGTGAAGTGCGACTATGCCGAGTTACTTTTCATTTTGATAACTCACGTACCCCTCCCGAGGGTCTTAATTAGCACGCGACGGCCGTATAACCGAAAAATCAACGCGCCTCAAGCTGCCTTTTTGGTCGGTCGGTCGGTCGGTTGCCTGTGGTTGGGGGTGATGAGGAGGGACTTTGCAAAATAAAGGACCATAAAGTGCTAATTGAATAAAACGGCACATGACTTGCATAACTTATTATGAAATTTATATATATATATAGATGTATCATTACTATGCAGCCCCAGAACAGAACTGAACCGAATCCGAATCCGAAACAGAACAGAATAATTCCAAACCGAACTGAAGCAAACCTAACCCGTCCGCGCCTGAAGCTTAAATTTATTTCATTTTCATAAATTTAAAACCTACTTTAAGACAACAGAAAAGACAGCAAAAGGAGGCAGCAGATGGAAACAGGACCTGCAGCGGGAGCAGAAGGAGCCGCTTAGAGACGTTTAGAGCACCCAAAAGGATATTTAGCTGGCGGAAATATTTTTACGTTTCGTTTAACGTGCCAAAGATGGCGGCGTTGTCGACTGTCTGTTGTCTGCTGGCACCTCTACAATACCTCCCACCTACCCAACTTCTCCCATCCGAAACTCTCTAGAAAGTTGCTTGGGCCCACGTAAAACTAATTTAACCCGCAAAGTCCACGGCCACTTTTGTTCGTGTTACGCTAAATTAGTCGACCTGCCCTGCCAGTTTCGACCAGAGACCAGAGAGAAAATAAGAAGAAGAAAAAAATGAATTTGTTTCAGCTGGAATACGAATAGGTCAGGTCGGATATTGTAGTAGTCATCGGTCGGTCGGTTGTATACAACAGAACAGAGAGCACATATACCATAAAAAATGATTTTACCTTGGGGAAATTTTTGCAACAGTTTTTAATTTGTAATGCGCTACAACCACTAAAACAAAGTGGTTAGTTCTTGCCTAGGTAATTGCAACTGCCAACGGTTATTGGATACATAATATCAACTCCAGAAGTGTTTTTTCGACAACAGAATGTTGTGAAATTCAAAACAGATTAATAGAAACTGAGGCAATTTGTAGTTCGAGATTTCATATAGAAAATGAAAAATCAGTTGTTAGAGAAGTTAATAATGTTTATTTAAGTTAAATCAGATTATAGAGAATTGCTTTCTGAGAGTGTAAACTTGAGAATAGATTGATAAAATCCGAAAGTTGGAAAAGATTGTACTACTCTATTCTCTACATACTTTTATAATGTTGGACAAAGTTGTAAAAACTGAAAAAGTTGAGAAAGAAAGTTGTAAAACCTTTACTCAACTAGTTTTATGTTTTATTTATATCTTTGCAGTAGGTATTATAATTTGGCAGGAAGTGTGTAACGCCTTAGAAGAAAAGTCTGTTCTTCTGTTCATCTGTTTCAATGCAAAATAGTCGCTGAGTTTTGAAGTTATCCTGATATAACTTGGTACAGATTTCACTGGCCGTGTCGGATCACTGTATCATAGAGACGTCAATTCGATCAAAGTCATACATAAGTATGAAAAACTTTTTTGTTTTTCAGATATTTTAAGAAATTTGGCAGATTAAAATATTTTTTTAAAATCTAACTTTTATTTCATACAGCTGTCCTACGAAAAATTAGTCGAAAAGTGAATACAGATCACTGAAAAGATATCGTTGCCAAGATTATTATTATTATTATCACTGTTATTTACACTATTATTATGATGTAGGTACAAAATTTTAGCTTTCTTGATCTGTATATTTGAAAACTGGCCGACACTTTTTAATCTGTAAATTATTAACTTCTCACTTGTAATAAATTGTTAATAATGAATTTAATTTATTATCACTGTTATTTACACTATTATTATGATGTAGGTACAAAATTTGAGCTTCCCTGATCTGTATATTTGAAAACTGGCCGACACTTTTTAATCTGTGAATTCTTAACTTCTCATGTTTGAATAGAATACTGAAGTAGGGCATACGGTGTTTGCTGTTGGCCTAACCTTTATTTGTGAGGATTCAATTGTTTAGCAAGTTGTCATTAAGCGAGCGTCCATTTCATTAGCATTTGGTTCGAGCTTTTTGCAATTTTTACCATTCTCAACACGTTTCGAGTTGTTAAAGCGGCTGACCAGGTCGGACCCTATGTATAAAGACCTGGCTTCCGGCTGTGGTGACCATTGTAACATGGTCATGTCAGGCGGGCAGTCATTGTTCTGGGTTTCATCGGGTGCTCCTGTCATTGCCACATGCAATTGAAACGCGTTGGTGGAAATCTCCTCCCCTCCTCATCCGGCTGGTTATCCAACTGTGCCCAACTCCCCCATCTGAATACAAAACTCCCCATAGACAACGCAAATATAATCATTGTTATCGCGGCTGTTGCTGTCGCTGTCGTTTGGTCTGTCGCTCTGTCGGTTTTGGTGTTGTCAACGCGGCCATTGATGTCATTTTAAAAGGACTCTTTTAATGCATATTAATGTCAATATTAATGTCAATATTTGTGCTTCTAATGACCGTCGCACCGTCGCGTCGCTTCGGTTGTTGACGGCTTTGTTAGTTTTCAAATGGCAACGTTTGATGTGCCTCATGTTAGCGTTAATGACATCGACATCGTCATTATCATCATCAGTATCATCATCGAGCATATTTTCCGTAATTAGACTTGGCCCAAACTGAAACCCGAGTGTAACTCCTCCAACTCCTGGACAACGGTCTTAAGAGAAAGCGCTTGATTAAAGGACCTGGCGACATTCTGTTGACATTTGTAAAGTTTCTACCTAATAAGATCTCAACTAGCTGACTCATAAAACAGGCAGCAGCCGCAGCTGCCCACGAACTAAAAAGGTGTGTGCCACCAATCGCCATTTTCAAGGACCAACTTTGCCATTTGTCAGGCCTCGCAGATGTTTCATCAAATGGATGGGGCCACAAAGGACAGCGGGTAAGGGAAGGACAGAGCCAAACTGGCAAAAGTCAAACGTTAACTAAGCGCCGAAAAACTTGTGACACAAAATGCGTCGAAGCATAAGTAAACTCCTAAGAAATTCAAATGAGCGTAAGCGCAAAATAATAAAAATAAAAAAATGGAAAATGGAAAATGGACAAAAAAACATACCAAAAAGGTAGCGTCAAAGACTAGAATTTTAATAAATGAAGTCGCTTCTCAGCGGAAGACACTCAGCTCTATTTGGGGAACATTCTGGGTAAGGGGTTTCTTGGCATCAATGATAAGGATATATGCGCAATGATAAACATCAAAGAAATGGACAAAGTGAATGTTGACATACTCAAATTTGAGAGGGGGAAAACAGGAGACATGTAAAACAATAACTTTGAAATGTAAAAGACATGCCTTTCTGGGAATAGAAATTGTATATGCTTGGATTACTGATTATACCTTTGATTTCAAGACTGTCAGGCTGACTTTAATCATAAGAAATGCGTAAAAGAGGTTAACTACACTCATAAAAATGTAAGGGACTAATAAAAAACCAAATTTCTAGAGCTTGGAATGTAAGAAGAGCAGATGATAATTTCTAAAACAGATTGTATTATAACCTGAAATTATGGGCAAATTTACTTAAGAGGCAGAAAATGATCTTAGTCGTCAATAAAAATAAATAATCATTTAAACTAAAATAATAAAGCACAACAGCCTGAATTTTCTATAAATTTACTTAAGAGGCAAAAAATAACTTTTTGTCTTTTAGAAAAATTAATAATTAATTAAAATGACTGTCTGATTACATTAAGTAACAGCCGATTTGGAAAGTGTTACACAGCTTAAAACTATTATATATATACGTAGTTTCTAGTTACCTACATAGCCACATATCCAACATCTTGTTCTTTGCACAAACTGTAACTCTATATGGATATAAATATCCAGTAATAAGATTGGCTAATCCTTCGGAAATATCTGTATATTTAATAAAACTATATATCTATTAAAACAATAGTTTTAGTCCCGGTGTACAAGTTGTACAATGTGAAATTATTTTTTTTTAAGCATACACCATATTTTATTTTTATAAGAAATGCAAGAAAAGCAGAATCCTTTTTTTCTGAGTAAGATTTCGAACAGTTTCAAGAATACAGTTTCAAGATCGCAGTCTTTACAAAAACTAATACTTGTCAAAATGTTAAAATTTTCCGGAAACAATAAGAACGGACATTGCTATAAAAGAATAACAGGAGCAGTTTTAAGGCTATACCTTTAAGTTTATGAGTTATTATTTTGTTTAATTGTTTAATTTAACTTACCGTTATTTATGACATATCTGGGATTGGTCATGTCCACTTTCGTCTGATTCTTGATCCAATAGATGTTCGGTGTGGGATTACCAATGGCTTTGCATTGCATTTGGACCGTGTGACCCACTTCGATGACGCGTGTGCCTGGACCCTGCGTTATAACCGGAAATCCTGCGGGTGTTTTATCGCCTGTAATGCATAAAGAAAAGTCGCAAAAATGTTTTTAAAAAAATCACCTAGAGCAGCAACAACAACAAAATGGGTATCAAAATAATGTTGCATAGAGAAAAAAAATGAACAACAACAAAACTATGTACATATGTGGCGTGCTAAAAGTTTTTAAGGGGTGTGGAATATAAATAAAATATGAAAGGAACGATTCTGGAAGACCTCACACGGCGAGGTTGGGAGTTTTGGAAAACAATATGCCACAAATATACACACACACTGACACACACACGCTTACACACCCACGCACACTCGCATAAAGTATTGTTTTACATGACGCTTTTATAAACGGAAGTTGCCGTTTTTTAAAACGTTGCACAGTTGCCTTTGTTGCCGCTTTCTACGCCATTTTGTAAGTCAAACAATGGCGCGCACTGCACACACAAACACACACAAGCACATGTGTGTGCGGGGTCAGCATTTTTCCTTGTGACAATTTTCTTTTGTGGCACACTTTAAGGGCTTGGAATTCACAGTCGCAGTTGAAGTCACATTCGCATTCGCATTGTTATTATGTGTCTGCGTGTGGACGGTTTAAAGCAAATCCGCAACTTGCAACCAAGTGGCGGCTGCTCTCGACTGCATCTTTCAAATGAACAAAGCTCATTTACATTTTCCAATTAAATCCAGCATTCAAATCTCCTCCCCACCCACCCACAGCACACAATTCCAGGTCCAATTGCAGCTCCGGCAGCTGCCATTGCACATCTGCCGGATGCTGTTGCCACTCCCACGTTAACCTCTTTCCCTCATCATCTTTCACCCCCTCTGGCAAACCTATAGGAGAGTGGTATTACCACTATTTAACGACGTTTGTCTTTGACTTTGCATATAAGAGCCGAGAGACAATTCGCGCCCATAAAATTCAAACTAATATAGTTGAATAATCAGTTGATAAAATATTATAAATCATACAATTTCAATAAAAATACTAATTATTTGCAGAGAGATTTGATTTATGCTTTTGTTTAAATTTGAAATAATTTTGTGACATCGAAATACTGATTTTATATATTTCTGGAACACCAACATTTATTTCTGGTGCTTTCAAAAGCCATTGTACTCAAAATCAATGCAGATTTGTATACTATATATACTATATACACTATATATACAAGAAACTATCTACTATCGATATTGGGAAGTCTTTAAACTGTTCATAATATTCTTAATTATATCAAAAAAGATTATTATTGTAATCAATTCCGAAACTAGTGTTTTTATATATAAATATTTCAAAACATCTTTGACTCTGACTAAGAACTATAGGTACTATTTTCGAGGGGGCAATAACTTTTTTTAAGATTACAAAAATAAATAAAATAAATAAATACAAAGACATTTTTGCATAATTAATTCATTAAGTAAAGTGCATTTAAAAGTCGTTGAGGTTCTTGTTAATCTTATATTTGTATTTTTATTTTTGGACTTGTTATTTCCATTTGTGCATTTCGCTAAAACATTTAACAGCGGCAACAACTACAATAAACCTGGGGGAGTTAGCTGCTTTACCGTGCTCATCCCATCCCATCCCAGTGCCCCTGCGAGCCCCCCGCTTGCCCCTTCTCAAACCACTCATCCTACAATCTGACGTCTGTCTTACTATCAGTCGGTTTGTTGTGCCTTTGTTTGTGTTTTTCAGCGTGAAATTAAAATTTTTAACAGAGAGACAAAAAACGCAACTGCATATGTATGCATTATAATATGCTCACACATACATGCATACATAGTATATACATACATATAAACACATATGCATAAATGCAAAACAAGAGAAAAAACATTGATGCTGACATTTGACGCTGCCGTTGCCATCATTGCCGCCTCTCAACGTCCTTTTTATCCTTTTCAGTCTACTGACATTTTCAGCCATATTTCGTCAGCATCTATGCCCATTTCCCCACCCTCGCTACCATCATATATCCCCCTCTTGTTGGGTTTTTGGGTGCTTTATTTATTGTTGCAGCATCACTTCTTCGCATCCAACAGCAATAACAACAACAGAACATACTGAAAACTGTGCCAAAAATTAACAAATAAAACTTTTTATTAAACAAATGCACAAAAGTGTATTCTGCTTGCTTAGCGAGTGTATCTATATATATATATATGTGTGTGTGTGTGTGTGTTCCGTGCTTGTTGTGGGATAAAAGAGGATACAACAAATAGAAAGACAGGCATAAAAACAGAGTAGCAAATACAAAGCTCAATGTAAATATAACGTAACGCTTCGAGAGTTACAGATTTTTCACAGCCAAAAAATGTAAAAATTTTTTTTCTTTTGAAGCATCGCAAGCCAATATAAAACTGCGTAGTTATATTATGACAGTTTATTGGTACTACCGACAAAAAACTCTTAAAAAAAGGAATGTGAATGTTGGTTATTTGTACCAAGTGCATATACTCTTTAAGGATTTATCCGTTTCCCTGTTTTATTTGATTTTACTTAAGCGAAGAACTACTTAATTTTAAAAACTCTTCTTCTTATTGATTACCTTCATCTTGCTAAAAGACTTTAATAATCTAGTTATTTAATCTCTAGAGTAAACAAATATTTGAAATTAAATTTATTTATTCTTTCAAAAATAAAAACAAATAAAATTGACCATGCCCCATTTTTTAACAATTACTATATTCCGACATGTTTTCAGAATTTTAGAATTTTAAAAATTTCAGATGTAAATTTTTAAAATCTATGTTTGTAAAATGTCTTGTAATCTTTATAAAAATGTAGCAACTCATTTAATAGTCTACAAATTATATTAGTGAGCTTTTGGCAAAGCACAGTGGTCCGGATTGTCACTATCTCTATCATAAAAAAACTGGAATATTGTACATTTGCTAAAATAAATTGATTTCAATTTATAATCGTCCCGATTTTATGCAGAAGAGTATTTAGCATTATTATTATTGACATACTTATTATGCAGAAATCAGTTTATGTATATCATTTACGATAATAGCAGTTGAATAGTTTAGCTTATAAAAGTTTGTTAATGTACTATCTATGGCACTTTATGATTTAATATTTCTTTTTCACATGTATTTTAAAATGTCGGGACGGCGCGTACGCCATTCCCGGCTACCAAAAATTGTACGCACGAGCTATTCACATTAGGAATAATCGCAGAGGTCAACTAAGCCGAATAGTGCAATGACCAAGTCTCACTCCGGAGGAACCGCCTAATTGATCACGGTTAACCTCTACGCCAGGTAAGTATGCTTAACTCAGCTCACATCTGGGGTTACCATATACTAGCTGCTTAAACTCGTTGGGAATTATATGTGAAATTATGTAAGAAATGCTGCGCTCTGAGATATGCAACAATTTCTCAGAGAATTTTTGACATACGAGCAAAAGTAAATTTTACAAAATAAATAAAGGAAAAAATAGTCAGTCAGAAAAAGTTGACATTAGTAATGATTCCATAATTCCAGTTAATCAATAGTAGTTTTTAATAAAATTAAATAGAAGCAATAGTACTTTTTATTATAATAAGAAAAAAATATATAGTCTGACATAATTCAGATTTTTCCCTCCGCTGCAATTACTTTCCGCTAGTTTTTTTCTCCCATCTTTCGTGACTACGAAAATTTTAGAATTCAAAATGTCAACTCAAGGTAAAAGATAAATCAAAAATCCAGGTTTGTAGATGGCAGTTACTCTCTCTCTCGGAAAACTTGCAGAAAGACAAAATTAAAACTTTGTTTAGTTTCATAGCAAAGTTACTGGTTAGTTAATTATTCTATGCAACTCCAGAGAGCTAAGTAAAAGTTATTTTTATAATTTGTGCCAAGTTTTATTTAAATTTGGAGAGGATTTGTATCGCACTTAAAGAACGTTTTCAGCTGCACTTTGAGCATATTTAAAGCTTAATCCGGTGTCAAATATTTGGCATTATTCTTTACCAAAAATATGCAGCAGGGTTACTCTCAGTGGTGGCACATGCACCACCATCGACAGACACCACATTCTGGTTTAACGACATTTCAGTTAAGGACTAAAAGTTGTTGATTTTGATGTTGATGTTTGTTGTCGTTGTTGCTGTTGTAGTTGTTGCTGTTGCTGCTGTTGTTGTTTTAGTTGCTCCCAATGGGCACATTGTTGCTGCTGTTATTGGTGTTGTTGCCTAGGCGTTGCCAATTTGAAAATGCAATGAAAAATTCTAAAAGCAGAGGACAGTGCCAAAACTCCGAGCATGCCAAACTGGCGAGCACTTCATTTACAGCGTTACGAGAGGTGTCGACGGCAAAGGGGGAAGACGAGGAGTACGAACGCATCGCTGACCAATGCAACGCGTCAGTGCGTGTCTGCATGCCAGTGACTATATGTGTGTGTGTGTATGTGTGCATTTATTATAAAGCCAAGCAGCTCACAGTGGGAAAAAAAGTCGAAAGAATATCTTATATTCATTACAATTTTCTAATTTTGAATATGGTCTTTATTTTCTTCACTTTTCGTTTATCAATACTTTAAGCATATTATCGATCATTTTTGTATAATTATAATATCGACATTTCTGCAGCTTTGAACTTTAAAAAGTCACATATGTTTTAGCTTACGAAACGACAATTTACACTTTGAAGAAAACGAAATATCTTTTTAATATTTCCATGTAATATTCAACATTTCGTTACCAACCGAAAAAAAACCTTCATAGATTTTTGAGAGATTTCCGGTTGATTTCGATGTTTATGGTACTCCCTGATAAACTGGTTTTCTTCAAATTAAAGGTACATATTTAAAAATAAAAGTACATTCTTAAATGTTTATTTTGTGTTTTTCTTGAAATAATGCTTTAGAACAGAATATTTAAATCTGTTAACGATTAAATTGTCCATTCTTAAACTTCTTGTTTGTAGATTGGCTTATTTGGATTTTAAAATTAACAAACTTATCTGCGATCTATTTTAAAAATTAATTTTATGTGTACCAAAACGTGAATGTGTCTTCACTTGGACATTTGGATTCCTACACGAATACGAAGTTTAAGTATTTGTTTTATTATGTTTGGATTATTTTTAAAAATTCAAAAATGTATTAAATTTTAATTGCCATTAAAAGAATACAGAAAAAAACCTCATTGCTATATTCAGAGAATGAATATGCATAGAATATGAATTAATGAATAGAAGCATTTTGTATCTATTTTTTCCACTGTGCGGCATTGGGAGCTGCACCCAGTGGCTGCTGCTGCTGTCGTTGACTGCCAAATTCATGTGGCTTTTCATGCATTTCAATTAAGCTGCTGCTAGTTGGTGGTGATGGTGCTGCTGCGAAAAGTGTTGGAAAATGTGCAAACAATGTTGAGAGGAGAACGTTATGTTGAGTTTTTAGCGACAGCTTTTTTAATGAATTAGCTAATAAAGGCAAAGTAAAGTCGAGCACCTGGCCACAGTTTGCATTGCTTTCAGCAATACGAGCACCTTGTCACACACCCCAATACACACATATACCCACAAAAATATATACAGTATATACAAATACACGCATACACTTCTTCTCAATAGACTGGCAATGTCTTGAGTGCGATAAACATCATTAGATGGCACAAAAGCAACGTCACATAAAGCGCTTTATTTGCATGTTGTCTGCTTTTAGATGCCACTGACCCCCGCACACACACACACACACACACACACAACCTCACACTCACACACACACTCACATTAAAAGAAACGATAAGGAGTCGTGGCAGCTATAAAGCTCATACACACAGGTGCCAGGTGTTTGCATTATTGAGTCAGTTTCAAAGGCGCATTTTCACGCCGCGTTTTTCTCTCAGTTTTTCCTCTGATAAATATGCTGTTTACCCCATGCCTAGGGGAGAGAGGAGGTCAGGGTATTTGTATGTATGTGTTGGCATAGCAAACATTTTACAGACGCCGAAAGCGAAAGGCAACAACAACATAAAGTCCTCTTTAAGAGACTTTGGAATTGCCTTTCGGTCTTTTGGTTGCCTTTAAGGATACTCAGGAACTGGCCACAGGCAAATTTGCATATTTTAATTATTCATGCATTTTTAAGATTGATAAGAGGTGCCCTTTTCTTTTCTTCATCCACAATTTTTTGTTAAGCGCGGTCAGTCCAAGGATCGACTCTTGCCACTTGCCACTTGCCTCTTGCTACTTGCCACACTTCGCGTCGAGTTTGTCAAAATGCCATTTTTCCACTAGGAGCGCATTAGCATTAGATTTCTTCGTACTTTTGCCGTTTGTGCTGAAGCATTTCCATCAACTTGTTGTTATTGCTAAATTATTAAAACATCTGAGATGACTGAAGTATGGATTGTAATTTATAGAATACTTAAGACCATCAACTAAAGCATTTTTAATGCTGCTTCAACATACATTTCTATTATTTGTAATGCAAATTCACAAAATAGTATCAGTTTTGTTTGTGAATATTCTCAAGTTCGCTTTAAGATTTTAAGATTATTGTGGAACAGGGACCGCAACTATTATAAGTTTTAAAATAAAAGTTGGAATCTAACAATTATTTCCAAATTTGTATTTAAAAGTTACGAAATAATACTGCACTTACATTTTTTTCATTTAAGAAATTCGAAAAAATAATTATTATAATAATAACTAAATAATAAATTTCAATTTTTTATTTATAAGTTACTAAAAAACACTTATTGTTGATTTTATCAATAAACATAAAAAATAAGAGTTATTTCTGAGTTTTATTAAAAAAAGTTAAGAATAAGAGTTATTCCATTTAAAAATAAAAAATAAAAGTTATATTTATAATTTTTAGTATTTTTTGGATCCTTAATATTCGTCCTTAAAGGACATGCTATGTATCATTTGAAAGGTATTGAATCATAGATCAAGAATATTTTCTTGGTAATATTATAATATTGGTAATACACCAATTGGCCCCAAAAATTTTCAATTTAACTTTTATTTTTAATTTATAAAATAAAATTTAATTTAGTGGAAAAGGAAAATTTTTTATAATGGTATTTTAAGTTACTGTAGCTGGATGCAATCGAGTGGAAACTCACTAAAGATTGTCTTATTCATTGCTGGTTAAACTTGGTGTCAAATTTTAGAAATTATGCAGAAAACTTTTGTAGCAAGCAATTGAAAACAAATCAAAACACCAGCAGTCAACAATTGTCGAAACGTTAAATGTATTTATTATAGGCCTCGACTGGGTCTGTCGAAGTGCTCCTCCCTCCTCTTCCCTACCCTCCACAAAATAAACAATTGCGTGACTGCTTAGCAAAGTTTCAAACCAGCAAATGTTCTTGTAGCGGAGCCAAATCCCAAACAAAACATGCTTGAAAATTGAGTGTTTATTGTGTTAAGTAGGCACACACAGGCAATGCAAGAATCAGAGGGAATTGGGGGAATATGAGAGAGGAAATAAGGATAAGAAGAGTGTGACAAGCCAAGGAAACTGCGCCTACGGCAACTACAAGCAGAGTAAATAACCGTTTTTTAGTGGCAGCAGCCGGAAAATGGCAACTTGCTGAAGATGTTAGACAATACCAACAATAAAGCCGCAAGTGCCAGCGGCATTCACAAAGAGCAAAAAAAATGTGAAAAGAATGTAAGAAAAAAAAATAGAAGTTGAATGAAGATATAACAAAGTTTCATCCACAAGACGCCGGCAAATTTGTGGCTAGTCAACACTTCCTGTTGGCAAAAAGGATGTGGCATACAATCGACTGCACGCATATACATACTATGAGTGTGTGATTGTGTGTGTGATTGTGTGTGTGATTGTGTGTGTGTGCTTGTGTATGTGTAGATGCCACAATGTGAATGCTGCCTGCTTGCTTACAAGTGACATCAAGCAGCTCATTGATCAGCCTAATGAAGGGCCAACGTTTGCCTAATTGCTGTCGCTCTTAGCAGTTCTCATTGTGTATATCATACATCGTACTCAGCACTCGGGCTGACAAACAATTGATTTCAAAAGAAGAGCTCGGTGAATGGGCCAGAAGTGTTCGCAAAGTATTCCGTAATGATACAAGTTAATAGATACAAAGATGGCCGAATCTGAATAATTGAAGATTGAAGGAAAAACATTTAAAAGGAAAAGATGTAGTTTGCAATTGCAAATTGGGTAGAGAAAAACATTTGTAGATTCAACTGAACTTTTGATTTAAAAAATTCGGTAAACTATATTTAATTTACGACAAGTTAGAATATTTATATTATTTCGAAATTTATTTTTATTATTATTATTTTAATAAAAAACCAAATCCTTAACAATCAAATGTAGTTTTTAATTTTATTTTTTTATTTAATTTGAATATTTCTAATGTTATAAATTCAATAGACTTTTTGACGGTAGCCACAAAATATAAACTTAAACAATTTAGTATGTTTTGTATAAAAATGATTTTATATAAAAATGGTATATGGGTAAGCACGTTCTCCACTTATGTTGAAAATATCATTAAATTTGAATGTTTATTTTTGACAGATAAATTAAGTAAGTCGCTTTCATCATATTTTATTTAAATTAACGATTTTTGAATAGAGTATATTTCCGGTTCCGAGTCAGAAAATGGTTTTAAAATAAAAAATAGTTTATTATTGCAGACTCTCTAAACTTGTTAATGCAATATTCCATAATCTTTTAAAAATATAGATATTGAATTAACGATATTACAGAGTCAAGTATTATTATAGGAAACTATACACGTGAAGTCAGTTGCTGATGAATTCTAATCTGTTATATGCTTACACTAGACAACATTCGTCTGGTAACTGGCATCACAGTGGTACACCGCAGGCAGAGAGATAGAACCACATCAGTGCTAATACAAAATGCAGTACAGTTTGAAGCATAAAATGTTTGCTGATTACGGTTATATGGCAACAATTTGCTGACTGTTCGAGCTGTCCGCCGGTTTGTCGAGCAACGATATGGCAACAGAGATAAACTGACGGACGGACACACTGACTGACGAACTGGATGCAGAAGAAGAAGAAGAATACTTGTCTGTTTGTCCAACTGTCAGTGCAGTCGTGATAGTTGCATGTGTATCCACTGACAGACGACATGCAGCACAGACAGAACAGACAGCCAGACAGACAGTCACGGCATGGAGAGAGGCAGGGGAACAGGGAATAGACAGAGGGGTAAGGGTAGGAAGCTAACGTACATCTTATTAAGTTTGCATTACGAAGGCGGCCCGGAAGATGGTCGTCTTAGATGCCGGAGTTTCAATTTCGCTGTCCAGACCATGGACTGTCGAAGACGATTTTAACATATAGCACGCTCACTTCTTCGTATTCTTATTCTTATTCTTCTACTTTTCAGTTTGATTCCCACTTCCCCTCACTCACTCCCTCTCTCTCTCTCTCTTAAAATCGCACTCCTGCTTGTCGTTCTCTATGTCTCTGCCAGAGACTCACTACAATTTAATTTAATTTTTCTTGTCGTAGACATTTGATAATGCTGCCTGCTGCCTGCTGACTGCCAGTAAAATGTAACAAGAAATGTAGCAAATGGCATACAGCAGCCACGCCCCCTTTCCAACCACTTTCTACTACTATTGCAGTTACTATTCTGGGGATCTGTTGCTGGCAGTTATGCGCTGGCGCATTTTATAAATTTTTAAACTTATGACTCATTTTTATGCATTTCCACTGACTGCACACTGAGCCCGGCTAGAAACAAATGTCTGGACACAGTCCCATACACAGCATGTGGCCTAGAGATGGGTATCGGTAAAAAAAAACGTATCGGATACAAAATTATAACGTCAAAAATAACAGAGCTATCACATTATATGTCAATAGGATCGAAATTAATCATGTTATTTTATAATAATAAAAAAAATATTAGTCGCAAGACAAGTTACAAAAAAATGGATGAAATATTTTTAACTAAGAAACTATTTGGCTAAAGAAAAGCAAGCACATAAAATATAAGTTCTTAAAAATAAGTCTTTTCAAAAATGGGGCATTTCTTGCTTGCCAACTAAAATAGGATCAGTACATTTTGAGGTCCGTTTATGTAGCCTTAAAATGTACTGATGGGAAACCAAAACTTCCTCAAAAAAGGAAAGTGAAATTTATATGAATATTTTCCATATATCATAATTTTAAATATACCGCTTTTCATATCATATCATTCTTAACTTAACTATTCTTTTTCATTATTGATACAGTATCGGTAACACCATATAGATACTCATCCCTAATGTGGACTGTAAAAGATGCGTTCCACAAAACTGTTAAGTAATCTTGATTCTTCTGGCTTCCTTCCTTTCTTTCTTTCTCGTCGTCTTCGCTGTCTCGCTGGGCGTCTAATGCGCTCTAATGCAATAATAAATCATTGGAAATCCATTTGTATTGTCAACACAAGTCCTGACAACTTGCGACTCGCATGCGAGTCAGCCATTAAACGCCTTCTGCCAAAGCATAAAAATGGAACAGGAGACAAGTTTAGACAACGAAAGACATAAACACCTTCATATTGTTGCTGACTTTGTTAATGAGGCCCAACAACAAAAACGAAAAAAATAAATAAATACAATAAACCAGAAAGTTAAATGAGCAGCAAAAGAAGTGGAAAACGTTGACTCGAATCGGAGATACTCTTGCGGGACTTGTTATTAAAAAACTATTGCAACAATTATTGAAACAAATCAAATTTATTTATTATTTTATATAAAAGATTAAAGTCAATTGATAATATTATTTATTTTAACTTGTTTTGGGATCCATAAGAAACTATAATAATATAAGATAAAAGATAAAAATGTATTTTTTTTTCAATTATATTTGTGAATTTATTTCTTTGTCGAAACAATGATTAGATTATTGATTAATTATTTACTTTCTATGAATAAAATATTTAACCTTTTTTTATCCCGCTATGTGATCTGCTCGAACCTGTTTAATTTCCGGTTTTATAATCCGGATATAAAAAATACTTATTTTTTTTAAAGTATTTTAAGAAACTATAAAAATTAAATTATTGTGAAATACTATGAGAATGGAATTTTAAATAGATTTGATGTTTATCTATGATTGATATTACAGTGTGTATCGATAGTGTTATCTAGTTTACAGTTGTTGAAATTAAGGTTAGTTATGATACGATATATGACATGATATTAAAGAATTTCAGTTAAACAAAACGCAATCAATTTAGTAAATTTAATAAATAATACGACAGGGACTTTAAGTAAAAGTTGGCTTTAGAGTCAGTTCATGTTCTGGGAATATCGTGACAAGAGTTCAAATATGTTCAAATAAGCGTATGAAGAAGTTGATAAAGAAAAAGAAGGAGAAGGAGAGTGAAGTCAGATAGACAGACAAAAACAAAACAGACGGCGAAATTAATAAATAAATTAATAAATTACAAATAATTTATCACGAAACACACACGCGTATTGGCAGCCTGTCTCTGTGTGTGTATGTGTCTGTGTGTGTGTTTGAGTGTGTGTCTAAATAAGTCTATTAGAGAAATGAAAATAAATTGCGTGCTTTCAGGCGGCTGCCAGTTGCCAGTTGCCAGGCGCATTGGCCATCGATTGTCGACCTGCCAACTTGGACAGACAGCGTCAAAACAACAAGAACAAGAAGACCAACAGCAACAGCAACAACAACAGCAACAACAACAGCAACAACAACAGGAGCAATAACAAAAGCCAAATTCAATTATAAATGCGTGTAGCAGGCATTGTCTTTGTGTGTGTGCGTGTCAATGTTTTTGTGTGAGTGTTAGTGTGTGGGTGTGTGTGTGTGTGTGTTTACTACTAAGTGCAAGTGATTAATTTTTGACAGGCACATTTGTTGTGCGGTATTGAAAACAATCAATGCGAAATGTATGACACGCCCCCCCAAATGGATTCGTTGACTCCCACATGAAATATGTATTCAAGTTGTTCTTGTTGTTGTTCCTTGAGCCGCAAGTCAAGAAATTGATGAGCAATTAGATAAATATGGCAATAAAATATTTGAAACATGCTTTACCTGGCAGTCAATGAGCTTGTAAATGAAAACAGTATAAATATAAATTTTATCTATATTTGTGTGTGTGTGTGTGTGTGAGTATGTTTTGGGAATAAAACAGATGTACAAATAATGCCATGGGGAGCCAGCCAAAGGCATCTGCATATTTGAATAACAAGTGAATCGATTGAATCATCACATAGAATACACACATTTACAAAGCAAACAATTTCAATTATAAGTATAAATGAAAGCTTCAACTACAAGTGTATGTAAAGTACATAGTAAAATCAGGTACAAAAAAAAAAACGCTTTTACGTTAATCAAAAGTGTTTTTGTAGCTGCCAACTTGTTGTTGCATATAAAGAACTCTTATCTGAATTTGCCAAAAGGCATTCTCAAATTATTTCATCTGCCAACTTGTTTTAAATAAAACCCATATTTAAGTATATTTCTTTCAACTGTTTTTGAATATAGAGATCTCCAAAATTAGATGTGTCAATAAAATTGTAGTACAAAGAAATTAACTTTAAAAAAGCACTGTTTTATGTTATGATCTGTCAGATTGTGTTATATACAAGTCTGAAGAGATTCTGGTGACAATTGATTTTAAGAACATTCCAAAAAATGTTGATGCTCCTGAAATGTCAAATATTTCAGATTCGAACAGATTCTCAGAGTCATAAGATCAACTGCCAATTTAATATATCAAATTACAATAAAATGATTAATTACTGGTATTTTTAATATAATACAAAAATTATTTTTAACGTATTATTTGTAATTTTTTGTGTTTGTAAATTAATTTCATTTAATTTTATCAATTTTAAAAGTTATCAAATGTATACTAATATTTTACTTTTTTTTAGGATTATAAAAAATTGACAGTAATTTGAAAAAGGGATTTTGCTCAAAAAAAAGATCCTTTCTTCTTTAATTATTTTTAAGAAAATATTCTACTAAGCTGTTTCATATATAGAAAATCTTGAATGAATAGATTTGGATTGTATCTTTCTATAATTCATTTAAATTCAACTTTCATCGCAAATTTTAGAATAATTATTTTTTAGTTTACTTGAGTAACAAGTTAGTAATCCCATTGCCACCCAGATCTGACCATTGTCGAGTGTCTAATTTGGGTGTTTCGACCATAAATCGTTGCACTTTATGTGGACACTCACAACTTTCCCCTCTCAACTCTCCCCTCTCAACTATCACTCTTCTGAACTCCCTCAACTGTTGGCATCCATCCAGCTGCCCGGGTTTTTCGGCTATTTACATGCAGCACGTTTTTATGAGTATCTCTCCCTGTTGTCCGAACCCAATGCGAAATGTGCGTTTTGGGTAAAATTATGCCATAAGCCACGTGCTGCCAACGCAACAAAAAGAGGAAAACGAAAAATTATATATTGTTGGGCTGTTGGCCAAAACCAAAAGCAAAGTAAACTGAAGCCGGCAGAAACCCGCGTTACGGCCATAATGCAAATTTATGATCAGAATTCAATTATGTGCTTATTGAAACGCAGCTGCTGCGTCGGATACCTCAGTCCCTGGGCATGTCCAACTGTGACTGCGACTCCTGGCCCTACCTGTAAGCAGGTATAAATACAGGTACCTCCTGCTGGGCAGACTGGCAGTTAATGCTGCGCAGTTTAACGCTTAAAGCCAAAATGCTATGATTTACACGCATACACACACTTGCAAATAAAGAGCAATTGCATTTGTGGCTTAAAGTGCGTGCCACGCATTTTATGAGGCCCCGAGCGAGAAGGAGGCGTCATTAAACCAGTTAACAAATAAATACTTTGCGGCCTCTTGTCATGAAGAGAACCAAACCCAAGTCAAAGGCAAGCTACTTTACGACCCTGTCGAATACCATTTTATGCCCTACACGCGGGAATGTTGATTTGGAGAGAGGAAATTGGCATGTGGATGGCCCAAAAGGAGTTGCAGCTGGAGGAAGAGCAAATTAGCTTCATTTAGAATTTTTGAGCTCTAATCAGACCTGGAATTAAACGTGGAAAGCAGGTGAAAATATAAACGAGATGATAAGTTTTAATTTTGAGAGAAAATAGTTTAATGGATGAGTGAGTAAAGATAGAGATAAAATAGAAAGAGAAAGAAAATACGCATAAAAAAACAAACAAATCAGAGTTAATGCAGGCGGAACAGAGAGAGGACTAGGAAGAGACAGATAGACAAAGAGAAGACAAATGAGGGAATAGATAAAATTAAAGGAATTCAAGGAGAATAGAAATTATGAGAATATGTTAATAATAAGAAAAATAGAGAGGACAGAAATTTTAGAGTAATACAAATCTTAGATAAATAAAGTGATAAAAATATATACAGTAGAGATCGAGAGAAATGAATCAAAACTCAAAGAGAGGAAAAGATAATATAGAGGGAATGGAGAACATAATAAAGCCTATTAGCATGCCGTTAGGAAAAATAAATTTCCATTTCTAATAAAGGATGAAAATGCGCGCTCTCGACTAATCTCTCAGCTGCTCTCTTCATGTTGGCTGCTGTCTCATTCTCTCTTACTATTTCAGCTGATGCACATATACAGCTTTTAAGGGGTCAATTTTGATCGTGTGGTCGAATAAATACACCTATAAACACAACGAGCACATGATTTGGTACTCTTGCAAATCAATGAGATTAGAAAAGCCAGCAACAAGAAACACATCAATTGCTATTAAAAAATAAAATAATTAATATAAAAACTGTGAGTAAATACAAAGAGACGGAAATTAGAATCAGCTGATTCACTTAATTTATTTTGAACGAAGCTAAGCTACTTTTTTTTCTTTCTCTTTCTCTATAGTATATGTTTTCCTATACCTCTCACTTTAACTTTATCCGCTGCTTTGTAGAAAGAGAGTCTACTGTATTAACTTTTTCATTGAGTGCTGAGTTTTCTGGCTTTTAGGTGAGCACGATGCATAGTGCGAACATCGCCACAAGCTGTGTTAAACTATGTGTTTTTTTGTTGTTGTGGTTTTTGTTGGTGTTTTTTTTTAGTGTGGATGTTGCTGTTATACGTTAGGTACCTTTTACTGGCCATACGCGTTCATGTATAAATAATTTGAAATTAATTACATGTAACATGTTACTTTGTCTGGCCATTCGTCTGTTTGTTATTTTGTTGTTATTTTTGTTTTGTTATTGCTGTTGTCTTTTTGCCGGAGATAGTCAGAGAGAACAGTCAGAGTTATAAAATATATACGACTACTGTATGCGTTATGTGAATGGATATGGAAATGGAGAAAATTGCGTAAAAAAAATCCGGCAATGGGCTTTGGGATTGAGGTTGATGACGGCGTTGAGGACTGCTGTACACAGATTTATGGCACGCAATTAACAGAGCCGGCCATTAAGCGAGGCAACAACAGGTCAAATGTGCTCGACTAGGAGATACCCTATACTCTAAGAACCTTTACCATCTTTACAAGTTACAATTGACAGCAGATGTCAGTTAAGCATAAGTTAAGGGTATTGCAACTACAGCTGCAAAATACAATTGTAAAGCTCATTGGCAGCTGTTGTAATGGTCATACATATTTATATGTGTAACTGTATGCGTCTCTGTCTGTCTGTGTGTGTGTGTGTGTAAGGTACACACATTTTATAGCATACTTTTATGGGCAACAAACAGGAGTTTTTATGCGTTTTGCATTCATATTCGGCTTAAATGTTTTTGAATTTAAAGTTATAATTAAAAAACTTTGGGCCACGAGCGCACATTGTTAGCCTTTTAATTGGCTCTTTGTTACTCTCGTTGTTGTTGTTGATATTCCCCCTGTGCTGTGCCCCTTGTACCCCTTTTACCCCTTGTGCCATTGACATGACGTGGCCATCACATTGGTAGTGCAATTTCAATTCAATGCGCTGCCATTAAATCTTTCATATGTAAATGACATGTTAAACATTAAAATAGACTTGCATAAAGTTGCATAATTGCATTTACGCAATATTGCCAGCCTCCACCTACTCTTTCCCCCTATTCTCACACCTTTCTACACATAATTGACTGACGCCCCTTTGTGCAGTTTTTGGGTATCTTTCCCCTGTCTCCCTGCGTGTGTAAATATATTATTTATTGGAAATATGCTCATAAAATGTGCAACGTGAAATCTACCTACGCAATTTCGACACATGTTGGCAACTCTGGTCACTCGGACAGCGGCAGCTGTAAAGTATATTGATAAATAGCCCAGGCACGAGTTTATTATTTTCATTGCAAACTTCATTCATTGTAATAATTACTATTTTTTATCATTATTTTTAATTAATAAATACCTCTATTTAATCATTTTTATGATTATGCCTATACATTACAATAAAAACTGCCTGCAATAGCTTCAATATTAGAGCATATAATGTTTTAAATAGTATTAAATCATACGATATTTAATAGTTTTGAAATCTATCTCTCATGTTAATACCCTGAAATTTCTATAAATTAAAAAGTAAATAAGGTTATTTGGTATTCTGTTCAAACTCTATCGTAATCTTGTCAGCTTCTTCTTGACTTTATATTGGCTTTCGAGTAAATCATTTTAGTTACTGACTGCTGCATTTACAATATTAATTATATTAAACAAAAATGTAATATAAAAAATCACATGTAATTTTTATTAATCAGAACTTAATCTCAAATAAAAGCTTTTAAGTTTAAGGGCCGTTTTCTCATCTTGCCGAAAACCTTACAGTCTAGATAACATAGCCGATAAGAAAAATGCTAATGGCAACGCGAAACTGAATTGAAATTATTGCATACTTTTAGGCGTATTAGTATCTTGGATAATATTAAGTACAGTTTTTAAGATCTAGACCAGCGATGCTCAAAGCTGCCTTATGGATGTGCACGCACCAATACAAATAAAGAAAATCACACGCACACATGTAACGAACTTTTTTTTTATTTCAATGAGTGCACGGAAAAAAATAATAACATGTTTCTAAAAAAATTAAAAATGTTTTTTTAATGTTTTTTCAAAAGCTCATCAATATCTATTTTAATTTTAGTTTTTATATGAAATTGGCTCTTTTTTAATGAAATTGATCTTTTTTAAAATTTGTTTTATCGCATTTCTATTTATTTAGTAGCAACAGTACACACGTTAATGTTTTTGTTTTCCAGTGTACAGAAAACGAAAAGACAACAACAAAATACATTCGGAATAATGACAGCAAAACGAAGCAGTAAAATTGTTTTTGTTTTGCCAGCAAAGAATCTTGACGGAAAGCGAGAAGTCAAAAATTGTTATTGTTTTACCAGTAACAAATTTTGACGGAAAACGAAAAGTGAAAAATTGTTAGTGTAATTTGCAATGTGTACCAGAACCTTACCAGTGTGTAAGCTCACACACTTCCATATGACATGTGCAATACAAAAACAATTGTGCGTCGTGTGCATAGGCTCTGTACACCTCTGATCTAGACACAATTCACATTAAAATTTATAGATATCAAATTTGGCGGCAATATTTTTTGAAAAGTGTTGCCAATTCTTAAATAGTGTGATCACAGGGATGCCACATTGTCACAAATTACAATTGTTGTTTTAAAACCAAGATGAGTTGAGTTAGTACAGTAGGCTTTGAAAGTAATATGAGATAAATGCTTGCACGTTTCATGTAGATTTTAAATTATTTTGCAGTTGATTATCAGGTCTTACACCATGTTAATCGAAATTTTTGTCTGAAGTTGATAGCCTTTTTTTTATAATTTTAATATTATAAATTCATTGTCAAAAAATAAACCCAATTTAATTGAAGAGATATTCAGGTTTCATGTTTATTGTTTTTATATTTGGTGCTATTGCTAATCTCAAACTTTTGTCTTAGGTTTTAAGCTATTCTACTAATATTAAAGCGATAAGGAAAAAAAAATATATGGAAACATATAATAACATATGTATAGTAAGAATAATAATTTTTCATTTTTAAATTATTTTCTATAATATATAATTTAAAATATATATATATATATCCATAAAATTACTTGGCTATTTTCAAGGATCGAGAGTTTTCATTCATCACTCGCTCTCAATCTATTTCTCGCTTTACCTTTATTCCTCTCTTATTTCTTTCTCTGTCTCTGTTGGTTTTATTGTTGTTTTAATTAACCGTTGCAAGTTAAATTAAGACAGTAACATGACAACAACAACAACAGAGCCTTGATTTCCGTACACACACTCACACGTATATAAAACCGCATACACAAACACATTCGCACATAAAAAATGCCGGAAATGCCGCAGAAAAACTAATAACCAAACGGAAATGCGTACATACAAACGAGTATACACATATGTATGTACATGCAGACCGTGTACCCACTTTCCCGCTCTCTCTCTCTCTCTCTCTCTCTGTCTCTATCTCTATCTGTCTCACTTTGGAGGTAACAGCCATAAAGCAGAGACATTTAATGTCCAACGTGCACACTGACAACCGAAAAAATTTAATTAATTTCATATGCGATTCAACATTTTCAGCTTTTTGGATGGGTTCAACAATTCTGATCTATAGTTCATATCCTCTGCCTCTGTTTCCCCTCTCTCGCTCTATTTTTCTGCAGCTACTCTTTTAATACATATCAACCAATTTTTTTTGCTATATTTATATTTAACTTTTCTCTGTTATTTTGGAATTCGCATTTCAATTTGTGCTTGACATCTATTAAATTTTTTTTGCCTTATTCGATGTTCAGCTCGTTGGCAGCCTTACTCGTTCCCTCTCTCTCTCTCTCTCTCTCTCCCACTATCTCTTTTTCTGTCTGCTTCTCTCTTTTTTATAGCCAAACATTTACATAATTAAATTTATAAACATTATTGGTCGCATGCTTTTAGCTTTATTAATTTTTGTGCCCCATGCTGTTGCACATAACAGAAAAAACCTGTCTCAAACTTTTTTTCAGCTACATTTATATATATGCACATACACACATGTCAGTTATATAGTATTTGTTTGGGGCTTTGTTAATTACATGTAAAGGTAGTTCATTTGATTAATTTACTCGTTTGTGGCAGATACAAACTGTAACTGGCTCCGTTACGCGTCCAAAACCTCTGGGGAAAAGCTCACAATGAGCGACATTTATCGATCAGTTTTTAATTTTCTATTGAGATTATTTCTTTCGAAACTCAGAATATAATTCGATGAACTTAACATATCATATTAGTTAAATGAAGCAGTCTAATGAGGGAACGTGTCTCTATTAAAACTCAATTTTTAATTAATACTTTAATACTTTAAGGCCCGCATTTTCAAACTACAGTAAAATGTTTTGTGAAAGATATTTTAAAATTTGATATTAGTTTCTATAAATTTTATATCAAAATATCTTTAAGTTAGATATGGAATTGAGCTACACTGATAAAAAAAATGTTCTAAAATCAAGATTTTGGTTATGTGTTTTGATTATATGTTTATACCTTGGCTAGAGCGGGTTTCGATCCCTCGACTGGTTTACCAAACTAAATCGGCGACTCTTGCCATTATTATCTTCATATTAAATATGACATATTTATATTTTCTTAATAATTTAAGATATTTAATTCTTATATTAAGAACTGCGAATTTTTAGATTAATATTCTTAGTTTTATTAATTTGTTCTTAAAATGGTCTTATTTTAAGAACAAAATATTTAAGATGAATATTCTTGATTTTAGAAGTTGGTCTTTTTTTCCGTGTAGATATTGAAAAAATGAATTTTAATAAATATAGGACTTTAGTACTTATTTATTGTTATTTGTGAAAATTAACTAACAAGCCGATGCTTCATTTCGTATAAATGTAATATAGAAAAATATTTAGATTGTGAAGAATTAGAGTTTATGAATTGTTAGTGCTAAACAAAACAGTTCAAGGTATTTAAATTATTTATATACACGTATTAAGTCCTATAGTTACGTTAGATACTCATAATTTGATATTAACAATACAAATTTTTAGTAACATTCACTAGATACAGCTGTCGAAAATAAAGCTTAAAACTTCCAGGTTGTCTCTCTTAAAACAGTTACTGTGGGATACACAGAATAATCACAACGAATTGTTAAATTTAATTATATTTTCTGCTGCTATTTCTCAAGCAAGAAGTTTTTGTCAAATTTTACTTCACATGTTATCCAATGAAAGTTTCAAAGTGTTTTTGTATAAATTTTCCGGTCGCTCTCTCAGCACTAATTTTTATTTTAAGAAAAATCGTATGCTAAAGACAACTCTTAATATAAATAAACACATATTTATAAAAATTAATGGTTCAGAGGTTACTGAAAACTTACTCATTTCACTTTTTTCGTTTTTCTCTTGTAAGTTTGTACACAAGTGTTATTTTAGGCTGTTACTGCTCAGACACTTTTGTGTTTTTGCTCAAAACAGACACAGAACCAAACGGAAGAACCGAATGGATATGTTCAATGGAGAGAGAAACATTTTTTATGGTTTTGCGGTTTTGAGTGTTATTTTCGGCCTCTCCATAAATATGTTCTAAAAATGCTCTCACTTTATGCACTTAACGTTTTGCATAAAAAAGTGTTGCATATTTATAAGCGTTGACGTTGATTTGCCATTAAGTGCAATGTGTTGTTGCTGCTGGCAAGTGGCACATATTTAATTGAAAATGAAGCAACAACAGTTGCAACAACAGGAAGACGAAGCTATTATATCCATAGCAGGAGAGGAGTCTGAAGTCTGACAACAACATAAACTCTTAGCACAACAAATGCTAAGCAATCAAAGCGTTGAGATGCACTGGATTTTTCAATTTTCTGTTCTTATTAATTATAGACTAATTAACAAAATGCTCAACGCAGCGCTCAGTGAAAGCACTCGTGTGATGACAGCTGCGATAGGAAGTTGAAGATGCAGTGGAAAAAGCATCAGGAAAAGTACGAGTTGAAGAAGATGCCAAGTGCATATTTAATTGCTTGCCTTGGACAGCGTCAAAGTTGTTCTAATTGTTGTTGTATAGACATAAAGTGAATGCGTAAGCAATGCTAAGAAAAGTTTATAATTATACTGATTGTAACCACAAAGCGACTGGCGATAGTTGAGAGTCGACAACAAGCGGCAGAGTTTGATGTTTGTCAGCGACAACTAGACAAAAAATAAAAAAAAAATGAATTAAACTTTGTTTTTATTTTGACCAAGTGGAGTTGAGTGCCCCCCTCTCGACTCGCCTGCTATTGGGCCGCATTTTCACTTTACCATAGATATGCAAATGTAATTAGTTGCATGCCACACAGGACGTACAGCAGCCAACTGTAAAACGCCGTTCGTCCTGTAAAATGTTAGTGTAGCGAAACAATTTATACTGAAAATAGAATTAAAACCACAAAAGCAAAACATACCAAAATAAGAAAAGAAGAATTAAGAAAATACAAGCAAGAAGGCGATACAAAAAAAATAGAATAGAGAAGAGAAGAGAAGAGCGAGCAATGCAAAGGCTGTGGCAAATGTGGCAAAGGGGCAAAGAAAGCGCAGTCGGCTAAACCAAGATTTATATGCAACAAAAGAATAAAGTGAACATCATTGCGTCTCATATTGGAGTATACGCGACTCCTGAATTTCCTGTAAAAACGAATTTCAGAATTCGATTAAAATAAGCATTGTATAACATAATGTCTGCAATTATCTTAAGATAATAAGTACACTGAAAAAAAGAACAACTTCTAAAATCAAGAACATCATCTTAAATATTTTGTTCTTAAAATAAGAACATTTTAAGACCAAATTACTAATACCTTAGTATTATATATTATATATTAATCTAAAAATTCGCAGTTCTTAATATAAGAATTAAAAATCTTAAATTGTTAAGAAAATATAAATATGCCCGCACTAGGCCAAGGAAAAAAAATAAAAAAATAAAAAAATATATATCAAAAAAAAAAACAAAGTTCAAAGTTTAAAAAAACACCTGCCTTATTTTTTTATTTTTGGCTTGAGAGTTTAAGACTGTTTGCTCTAAAAATAAGAACCTATTCTTATTTAAAATGTTCTTAAAATCAAGATGCGTTTTCTAAATTCAAGAATTTTATGTTCTCGATGCATTTTTTAGACCAAAACTCTTAGTTCTGAGACCAAAATCGTAATCTTAGAACATTTTTTTATCAGTGTAGATATGTAAATAAATAACAAGAACTGATAAATGAATATTTCTTGAATTGTTAAATTATACGTAATAAGACCAGAAAAATCAACAAATTCAAGTTGCATACTTTAGTTATACAAATTATTGGAAACGTTCTTAAAAGTTGTATACTTGTGATACTTCCTAGTACACAATTTGATACAGTTCTGCGAAAGCCGTTTAGATAAATAAAATTGTTGAAACTCTCAATTTTTAAAATCGTGGTCTGGAAAGTAGTTGATAACTGATTGTAAAAATTATGAAAGTATTAAAGTAGAAAATTAAATTCAAATTATATTTTTTAATTAATTAAAATACAATTAAAATACATTACAATCTGAACATCGATTACAAAGAAAACTTTCGATAAATATATTTAGTTTTTCGATAGAAAAATTCAGATGTCATGCTACACAAAATTTGGTATTATGATAAGGTATTAGTCCTGTTTACCAGAAAGATTAGAGGTATCACAAAAATGATCAGGGAGCTAGTGAACGAAGCCATTGATATATCAGGCAATTGTGAATTTTTAAGTATACACGATACTACACATTGCAGCGTTTAACAGGGTATACAAAGAGGTAGAATAGCGAAGCAGCAGAGGGGCAATCACAAGCAGACGGCAAAAAAATGTGCATAGATTTGGACACAATGCCAGGAGTGCACGACAGGAACCAACGAGAACAACGCGACGTTGCCAACAACATAACAAAAAAATAAAAAACCACATGAACAATAAAAAAGAAGAAGAAGGGCAACAACTAAGTTGCCACAAAGACGACGCCATGCACGACGAGTATAAATTTGTAATTCTTGATGCAACCGCAACGTTTATTAATTTAAAATTCAATTTAAAATGGTCAAGACTCCGCCTCAAACCAAAAAAAACAACAAGCTCTCATGTTAGTGTATGTGTGTATGTATGTATGTCTGTGTGTGATGTGTGTATGTGCTGGGTGTGAGGGTTGAATCAATAGATTAATGCAGCAGCAATTAGTCTGATCGAGCGTCTAATTGTTTTGCCACGGCAAAAAGAAATTTAAATTGTTTGCTGACTAAGGTCGAAGAATTTATAATCTACTGTCAGACACACACTCCATCACAGACACACACACACACACACACACACACACATACACATGAGTGTGCAACATGCAACATGCATCGGGCACATCACATTAATAAAAGAAACGCAAGATAAGCGAGAGAATGACGAAAGGCAAAATAGTTTGGATATGTTTCCCTATTGAAATGCAGAGTGAAAAAGTACAATAGAGAAATAAAAACTAAAAAAAAAGAAATTAACTTGGCTTGAATTAAGTATGGATACTTAATTCATGAGATTCGTTTAAATTTAACTGGTTTATTTATTTGCTATCGAGAAATTTGTGCAATATTTACATTACTAGTTTCGAAATAATTTTGTTCTTTACAATACCTCAACTAATTTCACCAAAATGGTATCTATCTTTAACAAACTGAACTAAAATTGGGCTATTGTATAATTGGAACGATCAGTCGAAAATTAACTCTGATAGGTTATACAATCTTCCGAAGATATCTTTTTTTATTGTTAGTAGATACTTATTTTTCTTCTGATATTTTTGAAATTAATATCTGTATATTTGTTTTAAATTTATTATTAAAAATTTAAAATAAACCATATACTATAATATATAAAAAAATTTCAATAGTTCAATTATTTATATTATATTAACATACAAAAATAAAATGTATTATTTAGTTTTCAAAAAAATTTACTAAATTCGCACAGTGGTCGAAACTTGCATAGTATTTGCTTCATTTGATTATATATAACTCAGCATATTTTTTAACGAAAGTTTTTTCCTTATGTTAGACTCGACATATATTGGATAAGACTTTGGCTAAGGCAATTTACCTATTAATAAACATTCAAATGAACAATCGTTTATATTTTATAATATATATATATTTTATAATTGATACTAAATAATAATAATCATTGCGGTCCCTGGTTTTAACTTAAATTGTTTTTTAATAAATGCCCAACAGATCAACTAAACAATAATCAACTTTTCGTACTTGCAGCTCAGTTTATTTATATTTTTTTTCTACTCTTAACGACATCAACAAGGAGCCAGCTCATCTGGTCTTATCCTTGGTAGTTGATCTAATACGCAGTACTGTGCATTTTGAGACCTCACAACAATTTCGATAATGTGCTTGGTTTTTTTGGGGGAAAGAACAAGTGAATGGTTTAAGCCGAATGTGGAAAAAGAGGCCAAGAAGAAGAAGAGAAAGAAAAGGACCAAAAGAAACTATGCAATGCGTAGCACATTAAACACAACTGACAGCTCAACATACGTCACGTGGCGTTGTCGTAAAGTTGCCGCAGACACAGAAGACGGACAGGAAGAAGGAAGAAGGGAGGGAAGAAAGTAGTGTGTGTTTGTGTATGTGGCATATATACACATAGACACACACATGCACATGCACATAGGACACATCGATGACTCTGGGGCATTTTTAATGGAAACTCATTTTTGAGGTTAATTGTAAGCAAAAGATGGGCTGGCGTTTCACTTGGTCTTGGCTCTGTGGGTGTTGCAAGCGACAGTTACACATGGAACAGGTTTACCCGGAGAAGCGGGATGAAGCGAGGGCACATAAGCTGCAGCAGAGTTGGCTCAAGGCTAGCGGCGTTCATTGTACAAAAATATGAAAGCACAACGTGTGGCAAATGTTGCATGGGGCTGCCTGCTGTTGTTGCAGTTGTTGTTGCTGCTGTTGCACCGCACTGTGGGACAATTAGGGCGTAAGGTGTCGTAAACCCCTTTTTTTTAGGGAAGCGATTTTAAGAAAAATATACGCATTCGATAGCGAAATCTTCAAAGATTATAAATCCGAAAGGTTTTTTGAATCAGGTAAAAATTGTGGGCATGACACCCTCTCAAAGTCGACTCATTTTTCAGTGCGTGCAGAAAGGTGCACGTTTTACAAAAAATACGAACTTTAGAACTGAATTATAGGCAAGTTATGCGACCGATCTTTATGTTTTTGGTTTCACCTGAAAAGTATATTAATTTCTAATGAAATGTCGGAGAAATTTGTATGTATGAAATGTCTCAGTTGCTTAGTTTTTTTATCCGCAATTTTTAAAAAAAAGTACTAAAATGAGGCTATTTTCCAACTTTGATGGAATAGAACAAAAATTGGACTCATTTGGACTCCATCCCACTATCACAGGACGATTTGGGAATCAATTCTCTATCGGATTTACCCCGGTCTTTTATGCATCTAGGCGCGCCTAACACCAGTTTTAGTCGAAAAACTGATGCAACCTCGAAGTAAAATGGTGATGGAAGAAGAAGAGCGCAGTTCAAGTACATGCGTTTTGGCAATGACTGGCTGCCAATATTTTGATATAAATTTAAAAAAAAATTTTTTTTATCATGTAATTAGGTTAATTTAACTAATTTATATTATTATATCAGTATTGAAATAAGATGAAATAAGATTAAAATGTACATAACTGACAAAAAAAAATGCTATTTTTTAAATTTTACATGTAAAATATGCACAGAAAATATTTTTCAACTTTGACCGACCATTCTGATTTACCCAGTAGGCCTTTCACACAGTGTAAGATTCTTTTTAAAGCTTAAAAAGTTTTCTATCAAATGCTTTTTGAATTTGGAATATCTTTGGTTCAAAAGATATGAATTTTCAACAAAAAAATCAGCGATTGTCCCACTGTGCACAGTTGGCAACCGTGTGGCATGCCACGGCAGCAATAACAGCAGAAGGAGCTGCAGCAGCACCAGATGAGTTTCATGTGCTGCGGCGCTGCGTTTTATAATGAGCGGAAGGTTTTTAAGCGACCTGCGTTTTGTTCCACACGCTGTTGTTGTTGTGCATTTGCCCGGGTAAAACGCTTTGGCATAAGTTGCCAGTATAATCTGAAAAGTATGGTAATGTAGAGCACTCAAATTGCGCTGGGTAAAGTTGAATGTTAAATACTCCTCCAGCGGCATTTCCAGCTACTCGGTAAGTCTTGAATCAGTTAAAATGCGGTTTAATGGTAGATAAAATGTGGCCGTAAGATGCAAATGTCATATATTTTAGTAAATATTGTAGCGGAAAATTTGACTTAAATTACGTATACGTATTAATTGTTATGTGTATTTAATAATACTCCAATCACATTGCGAGGCAGTGAAAATAAGGTACAATAAATATACGATTTGATGATATTTGAAATTAATCTACAATTTAAAATTTGATTAAATATGTAATTTCTTCAAATGCAAGATTTTGTATATTATATATATATATATATATATATATATACATATTTATTTTTTGTAATATTCTGAAGTCATTGTCTATGTTGCTAGAATATGTTTTCTAAAATAAAAATATGAATCTGATTTAATAAATCTATCAATTTTTTAGTGTTTCGAACCGGAACATAAGCCGAATCCACTTTCATAAAATATTGGGTTTTTAGGGAAAAATAATTAGATGCATTTCATACTACTATTATATCTTGATTTTGAAACTAAGAAAAAAATAATAATAACAATCTCAACCTGCATTCCTTAAAAAGTTGAAAACATTATTTCTTAAATAAGATCAAATACAAATACATATATTTATTTATAAACTCTTTTAAGTATTAAAACACTTAAAAATGCAGCTATATCCGAAAATTATTTATAAATATACTTTTCTTCTCCTTTGCATTTTTATTTATTTAGACATACAGAAATATAGAATAAGCTGCAAGTTCCCCGCTCCGAATGAAAAAATGTGTAAACATAGCAGAAAATTTGCAAAAATCCAACGGAAATCCCTTAAGAAATGCAATGTAGCACTTTTTTTGATTTGCTGTTCATGAATAACACTCATTAGCTATGGAAACCAGGCATATTCACATTCACACGCTCACTCGAACGATAAATGAATGTTGTTGGGGGTAAAAACAGTGTTGATATGGCCAAAAATATAAGCCCTTACTATCATCATTATCATAATCATTATTATTATTAGTTGAAGTTTTGGCTTTAAGCAGCTTTAATTAGTAGCGAGTGTCGAAAGGCGAAAATTCAAGTTCAGGCCAAGTTAGCTGAGCTGATGGCCTGGCAAGTGCTCAACATTTTTGTGCTGCCTTGGCATAAATGGCTTAATTGCAGGCTTAATGACAAACTACAACAAGAACAACAACAACAACAGCAAGAACGATAACAACAACAAAAAATAGCTAAAATTCCATTGGACGTTGTGCCATTACTTTAATTGTGTGTCGTATTTTCGTTGGTGTTGGAAATTGCAAATATTTATTGGTATTTATAAGCGCACAACACACACACACACACATACAAACAAACAGAGAAATATACACTGATAAAAAAAATGTTTTAAAATCAAGATTTTGGTCTCAGAACTAAGAATTTTGGTCTAAAAAATGCGTTGAGAACATAAAATTCTTAAATTTAGAAAACACATCTTGATTTTAACAACATTTCAAATAAGAATAAGTTCTTATTTTTAGACCAAACAGTCTTAAATTCTTAAACTAAAAATAAAAAATAAGGCAGCTGTTTTAAACTCAAACTTATATTTTTTTTATATTCATACTTTTTTTTTGATTTATTCTTTATTTTTACAAATGTTCCGATTATATGTTTTTTCTTTGGCTAGAGCGGGTGTTTCGATCCCTCGACTTGACTTGTTACCAAACTGAACCGGCGATTCTAACCAAAGCGCCATATTAAATATGACACATTTATATTTTCTTAATAATTTAAGTTATTTAATTCTTATATTAAGAACACCGAATTTTTAGATTATTATTCTTAGTTTTATTAATTTGGTCTTAAAATGTTCTTATTTTAAGAACAAAATATTTAAGATGAATGTTCTTGATTTTAGAAGCTGGTCTATTTTTTTCAGTGTACATATACATTGAAACATAACAGAAAGCACTCCAAGGATCGTTGCTTGTCGTCGTTATGACAATGCAGAGCACAAAATTGTTGACATTTTTGTCATTTGTTTTTAGATTCTGGTGGCAATGACACACTGCCAAGTTGTACACACAAACATACATATGTACATATACTGAAAATGTTATTTATAAAAATGACAGACACTTCTATTTCGCCACATGCCACATTGCAGGTCACATTTGCCCTCCCTTCATCCCCCTCTCTGTCTCTGTCTATGTATCTTTCTCTTTTTGCCCGTGCCATATGCAGAGTGGAATGCTGTGAAAAATGACGGCTGTGTCACGTCGCATGCATCGTGAGTTTGTCACACATACCACACTAGATTAAATTATAATCGAGCTGCAGGATATGAAGGCACAGTAGCCAAAAAAAAAAAAAAGTCACCCCCTAGCAACTTTTCCCCTCCAACCATTTTGCATCTTCAACAGCGTCTGAGATTTGCGCAATTGACTGTGTAAGTGTTCTTTCTCTCTCTTTCTGACGCTCTTTTGTCTGTCCCTTTTGGTATTCGTTTTTTAATGAAATGTCAGGCAAGCGTTTGAGCCATTTTTCATCTGGCATTCACAACAGCAACAGCAACAACAACAACAGCAATAACAGCAACAACTGATTAACTTTTAACAGCCGCCGCTTCGCTTTGTGCATTGCATTTAAAAAAGTATAGCATACTTTTAAGCGTCGCCATTTTGATAGAGCATCGTAAATCATGCAAGGTCCAACCCAAAAGCCACTCCCCTGACCTCCTGCCTACCTCACGATGTGCTGTCAACCCTTTTGACATTTCTGCCTGAACTGCAACTTTGACATTTTGCGTTAGTTTATGCGATATTTCATATGTGATAAGAACAACAACAACCACAACAACAACAGCAAAATAATAATAATAACAGAAATAACTGACATTTCCACTGTGACCTTTTTCTGCTGTAATAGTTGTTGTCCAGTGTTGGTCAACGCTTTCGCACGCCTGTGTACCCTTTTGTGTTTTTCAGCTCATTTAACACTTTGTATAATCTTTGCAAACGCATCGAAAATATGAGCAAAAATTGCTGAATTCGGTAAAAAAAAACATCGGCGTATTTTGGATAATTCTGACATTTGTTTTGGCATTAAACGAAGCAAATTTTTACTTTCACTGATAACATTTTCTATTATTCTCATTTTTTGGTTGCTTTCATTCTTTTCTTATTCGTCTTTTGGCAAGTTCAGGGAAGATAAATGCTATTTTTGTTATCTAAAGAGCGAAAGTTGCCGAGGGAATTTTCTGGCACTGCAAGTGAGAATTTTCAACTGCGTGAAAAGTAAAAAATAGAAAAAATAATGCAGAAAAGTTTTAAAGTTATTCTGCTAACAAATTGCTTGGTTCTAGCTTTAGATTGGATTGGAGCTTTGGCTATGCAACTTATTGCAAGTGGTTGTAGTATCTAATTAGGTCTGTCATCTCTAATTCAAACGCTCAATTAACACGGAACGTTTTGCTACAGAAACTATTTTATATATCCTTAATGCATAATATTTAATAAAAAAGACATACTAAAATTAAGTTCGAGTGAACTCGAATTAAGTAATTGCGATACTTAAAAATAATACTTGACATAAGTACGAATTACTTAAAATGAGCATTTAAATTCTATGACCAGGTACTAACAACCTTGATATAACAACAAATAATCAGGAATGAAGTAAAACTCTAAAGCTACTAGAAATAAGTACTCAAATTCTTTATATAAGTTCGAGACTCAAGTTCGACTCAAAGATCAAATATGTAAAAACTAGAATCAAAAACTTTAATTCTTATATAATTTTAGCGTTCGCTTGCTTTTAATTCTCAAATAGTTCTTGCGTATCTGCTATGAGGAGCACTGGTTTTGATAATTTTATTAAGTAGCATGAGGTGCTCGTAATACTTATTTCAAGAACTTTTTCTAAATACAATTCAATTTTATACTATTTTAAATTTAGTCTGCAATATGCTTAAATCAAGTATTATGTTCATATTTGAACATTATTTTGTACTCAGTAACATAATTAAAACGACTTGGATCAAGTTCAACTGTACGTGCGTTTTAAAGTTTATTTAATTTTGAAAATAGTAAAATACTTAAATTTCGTACTTAAAATATCGTACTTGAAATAAGATTAAAGTACTTGACTTTAGTAATTTCAATCTTAGCTAGAAATCAAGTTCGAAAAGTGGCGTTTTAAGTATGAAATACATGATTTTCCCTCTGTGTAGAGGTTTTTTAATTTGATCAGATTATAGTCTAATTTTGAAATTATTTTATATAAACATTTTTTCGCAAAATGTAATAAAACGTTGATAAATAAAATTTTTTAAATTAATGTATTTATATTTATGTAAATCAAATGATTTAGGATAAGAAATTTAAATGTTCGGTTTAAGCTATCAAAATAACTCGAAAATCTTGAAATTTATGCTGTTAAAGAATTTTAGTCCCTATGCTCATTAAACAGTCAGTCAGTCAGTCATTTTGTGAGTCAGTCAGTCAATCAGCACAAAAAGATTCACATATACTATAAATGTACTTTGTGCTTGGTATATTATAAATTCGGTTCATTCCTCAGTTAAATTAGGCAATTTTTAAAAGAAATATTGAGAGTTTCTCATTCGCTTTCAGAGCGTGCAGGCAATGTAAATCACGTGCTGAACGCTGATAACAGCAATCCAACAATCTGAAAATATTTTCAACAATTTTTCATTGTTTTACTGTTGGTATAAGCCGTACCAAAGGCAACGCCTTTCAATTTCAGTACGCGATTTATGCCAGATGTCAACTGTTTGACAAGGATGACCCCGCATAACCCAAGGCAAGCCACACCCTAACACACACACACACACACACACAACACACATGACAGATAAGTGAAAACTTTGTATAAAAAATAAACAAACAAAAAAGAAAAATTCCACGCCTTTTTTTTGGCTTTTTAATGTGTGAGACAAGCTCAAAGCGAATGCAAAACTTTGTTACACATGTAATGAAAAAAATAAATAAATAAACAACCGCAATGCTCGACATATCATGTGACGAGATGTTTTAGAGCCCCAACTCCAACTCAAGCTCAAACCGTTTCCCCTTCCCTTCTTCTTTTCCAGCTGGTGAATTGCGTCGATTTACCATGCGAGTCCTGTCGCTAAGCCGCACGCCAAGTTGAGATATCAAAAGGCAAACACGACAAACAAATAAACAAATAAGCAAACAAAATGTAAAAGGGAAACAAAGACATATCTCTCAAGTGGCATCGTATGTCAGGCCAAGTGCTGCTCGCATGTCAAGTGCATAAGGTGAGGTGAGGTGAGGTGTGTGTGGTGTGTGTGTGTGTGTGTGTGTGTCCCAAACCCCACATCCATCAGTCAATCTAATTTGGCTGCGAGGCATCAAACACGTAAACAGTGGTGGATATGTATATTTATTTGGCCCAGGATCCAAAGGATATAAAGGCTTATATGTTTGTAGCAATGTCTGCATGTCCATATAAACGCCTAGATTTCAGAAACAATAAGATTTCAAGCAAGTTTGGTGACAATACTTCGATTTTGAGTTCAAATTAGTACACTGAAAAAATCCGGGATTCCGAGATAAAATCAATCCAATAAAGTGTCAGAAGTACGGTATTCCCTGATTTTCATAAGCCAAGTACAAAATAATTAATTCAAGCATGATTTTTCTCAACAATATTTTGATTTTCGGGATTCTGTACGCTTGATTTTAATTATATCAAATATTTTAGGTTTCTTTGACTTTGTTGCCATTTTATCCGCATATTGTCTTAATTTAACAATAATATTCTGAATACATTCTTAAGAAATCCAAGCTAAAATCAAGAATTTAAACTTCAATTGAAGAGTTATTTGTTTCCGCCATAGCAAATGAAAAGAAACACAAATAACTAGAGAATGTGACTTAGAAATTGACAAACAACATAGAGATTTGTGCTCTAGTTCTATAAATAAACAAAAAAATAATTAACGTATTTTTAATAATTGTTTAAAGCAGATTCATTAGCAAACAATTACCTGGGGATGGGGCCGCAGGCCGAAAAGTTATATATGCATTCGATTGAGAAATCATCAAAGATAAGGTATTCAAAAGGATTTTTGAATCAGGTAATAAGTATGGGCGTGGCAGCCTCTCAAAGTTAACCAAATTTTCAGTGCATGCACAAATGTGCAAATTTTACAAAATATACAAACTTTAAATCTGAATTATAGACAGCTTATGCGACCGAAATGGTGATGGAAGACGAAAAGCGCAGTATAAGTACATGAGTTTTCGCTGTTCATGTTATGATAAAATTTAAAAAAAAAATTTTTTTTTATATCATGTAACTAGGCTAATTAAACTATTTCCGATATTAATCAGTATTGTTTAAAAATGAAATAAGATTAAAATGTATATACTAGACAAAAAAAATGGATTTTTTCAAAATTTTAGATGTAAAATATGCACAGAAAATATTTTTTCAACTTTGACGGATAAAGCTGAATCGATGAAGATTTGATAGTAATGCTTTGTAGGTTTTTTTTAAAATCTTCACTGGTTCAAAAGATATGATTTTTGCAACGGAAAATGAGAAAGTCAATAATTAGAATTTTCTCTTGTTTATTTTTACTTAATTTTCTATTATTTAAAATATTAAATATGATTCATTACATGTGTCACATTATTATCTGTTTCGTTATTTTTATTACTAGTTTATATGTCTGCAAATATTGAAAAAATGTAAAAAATTAAAATACAAATACAACATTTTCAAAATGTGATCAGAAATGTATTCAAGTGGGAATCTATTCGTGTGGTCTATTGGATGGATTTAAAGAAGGTTTTTCTATTTTCTTTTATTTTTTAAAGGTACTGGGCATCCAACAGTCAGGCTTTTCGACTAACTATATCTTTCGTTCGTGTTGATTAAGTTGTAGGCGTTTTCGAAAATATTTTCATTTGTCTTCTTAATTTTAAAGTCATGTGCATTGGGGGAGGCATTTATTATTTAGATGTTTTTGCTGTTGTGGCATCATTGTGTGGCAGCTGCAACAACAACGGCAACTTGGCAATGCAGTTGGCAAAACAATGAGCCCAAAGTCAAAGCTAAAGCACAAAATGCAGGCAAACAAAAGCTGCGCCCACAAAGAATATGTCCCAAAACATTTCTCACTCTACGTATGTGTATGTGAGTGTGTTTGTGTGTGTTTATGTTTATGCTTGAGCTGGCATTGTGTGCACAATGAGAAGAGTTTGAGCTCATAAGCAGCAGCCTCTATTCTCGTACAGCCTCTGGTTCTCCGAGCACCAAAAGCCCCTCCAGAGAGTAAAAGTAGCATATTTAAGCGTTGCGACAAAGCTATGAATTTAATAAATATGGATGGCATTAGATCAAAATATAATGAAAAAGTAGTTCTCTTGGATACCTTTATTTGCATTTCATTTCTTGACAAACAGTTAAAACTCCCTCTACATTCGAGCATTTGACGAGAAAATGTACAACAATTAATTAAAGAAAAAATGTGTGCTGCTTGCGAATGTTGGTATAAAAATTAAGTTCAAATTGTATGTATTTAATTAAATATTGACGAAAACGGCAATTCCGAACAATTTTAGTTTCATTTCATAACAATTACAATAATAACTGTGCAAATCGAATTTCGCAAGACGTTATCTTACTGCAAAATGAGTTTGTCTTATTATAATTTAATTTTCAGTCTCCTAGCTCTTACTGTTTGCACTCCACACTGATCAAACTGGGAGTCGGTGAGGACAAGAAGTTTTCCATATTTATATACAGTGGCTCACAGCTTTATTGACCCACTACATTTAAAACTATGTTTGTTATTGTTGTTATTGTTTGCTAAATGCAGATATACATATGTAATATACATAACAAAGTAAATGAAAATATTTAGCTTAAATTCAAACAATAATTAACAAATCTGTGTTTAAATTTTAATTATATCTGATTTTCATTAAAAGATAAATTCATTTAAAATGTGTTATATTTAGCTGGGAGCCACTATCAACCATTACTAAAGTTATATTCAACAAATCTTAGTTGAATTAAGTGGATGCCCTACATTTTATAGTCTCCGAGATTTAAGTGTTTATACAAATGATCAGGCAACAGACGGATATGGCTAGATCCAATCGGCTTTTGATGCTAATCAAGAATACATGTACTTTAATGAAAATATTTAGTTTTAAAAATGAATTTATTTAAGTATTTACATTTAAGGAATAGCTAGAAATTCACACATCCAAATCTACTCAACTAGAACAACTAATCATAATCATAACTATCATTATAAAATGAAAGCAAAAGTAATTAGCCTGAAATTAGCTTAAAATGGTGGACAAACAATTTCTAGTCATGAAAATCAATATAAAGTATGAAAAGTTGGTAAAAGAATTGGAATTTTGGTTTCCTTTACAACTACTCCTTACATTTTTTTATTTTTAATATTTTTCCTGTGAAATGCGATTCAAGACTGGTTAATACCCGGCCGGTTAATACCCGGTCCATAAACGAGTTAAGACTGGCTTTCACATGAATGTAAAGCCACATTAGTTGGCCTCACCATAAAGTCTCATATACTTGAGTCCCTTGGCCTAAGCCATAAATTGTTTCAATTTATTGTTAAGACTCTTGGTCCACATCAAGTTTAATTCGTAATGTTCAACTATTTAGCAGCGAGTGTTATATACTATTTCGCTGTCTTTCCCGCCTCGTTCTTCCTCTCTATCGCTCTTTCTCTCTCTGTCTCTGTCTCTGTTCGTCCTATCTAAATTTTAGGGCATAGACATCAAATCCATCCACTGCAATGCGTCAAAACCGTTTCTCTTGCGAGTTAGGGCTGCACTCTGAGCGCATCGTTTACTATTATGATGATGAACTCCGTTCAAGGCGGGGAGCGATGTGACGAAATGGGGAAAAAGGGGATATAAAATATTGCATGTAACAAATGTAAAACATGCCAGTCTCATAGGAAAACCTTGTTCTATACGTGTCTAGTGGCAAAAAATAAAAGTAATTTCACTTTTTCGAAGAGCCAATAAAAGTTCAATTTTTTGAAGTCGCTTCCAATTTTATTTAACGTCATTACTGATGAAACTTTAATACCAAAAAACTTGCACTTGCTTGACAGACAGCAGGAGGTAACTGAGGGGGCAGCCGACCGAGAATAGAGGGTGGAATATGGGTAAAGTTGGTGTTATATAGAGTCTCTATTGATGGCCAGGCGGCTGACATACGAGTAATTGGACCCTTTATACATATACATTACTTCAATAAAAAAATATATTTAAAAGTATTGAGAAAAACGTAAAAATTGTTCTATTCTTTGCACAATAGAAAATTAAAGTTATTAAACTATAAACAAAAGATTTACAATTTGTTATTCTACTCATGTTAAAGAGGAAAATTTGAGGAAAATTGTTTATATATTATTCAAGAAATATGGAATCAGCAGTAGAAATACTGTTTCTTTGAGTTCTTTAAATAATCGTTTTATACAGATTTTTATTCTTATTTTTATTTTAAATTTTAACTAGTATACATCTAAAAGAAACAGAAACAATTGAAATAAATGTTTTCGAATTTTTAATTTATATTCAAAATATTTTTTATTTCAAATATTAAATCTTATGTAATATATAATATAATATTCATCATTATGATAAGATAAAATAAACTTTGAAATCAGTGTGAGTAACATGTTCTAGCACTGAAATTTTTTCAAGAATTAAATCATAAAGTTCTCCTATTTCGTTTATCATTTAAGAACTCAATATTTATTCATTTTTTTTTTTTGGCAAATATCCAATTTCCATTTTGATACGCATCAATTTTCATTTCTAATCCTCAATCAACTTTAGCCTATTCTGCACTTTTGATTAGGGCATTCGTTTCAGCCCACTTTTTGTATTTCAGCTTCTTCTTCTTCTTCTTCAACTTTTTACTATCAATTTTTCAATTTAGTTTGCAACAATTTTCTGGGCAAGTTTCCCAGTGGCTGCCACAGCTCTGTTGCATTATATTTCTATGGCTGCAAGACGATGTTACTCAATTTAAGACGTTGCTGGCGACGAAGTCGCTTTGATAGTTACGTGTGGTTACACACGCGAGGAGGGGGTTTGAGGGGGGAGGGGGTTTTCCCCTGTCGCCCTTTTCTTCCTACTTCCCGCTCCCACAGTCATGCAGATATGCCAGCAAGTCAGAGCTTAGTTATTGCTACACTCATATCATTTTGGGATATATATAACTACGTATAGAGTACTATATATATTTCCTTCAGCAATTTCGCCAGGCACTCGAATTTTTCTGCCACAAATCATATGCAATTTAAATGGGTATTTAATGTTTTATAATTCACATAAAGTGGAAAGTAATGAGTTTTTCAAGTGCATAAAATTGCGAATATATTTCATTTGTGTTTTCTTAATTAACAAGCGAAAGTTATTAATTATAAAACTAAACTATCCAGATAGTTTTCTAAATTTTACATCTTTAATTGTGAAATTAATTTCAAGTTTTTTTTAGTACTATGATACTATCTGTGATGAAGAGCGTTTTAATGGAACTTTATGGCAAAATGGAATCTATAATTTTAATACAATGCACAATATCCGTATTTGATAATGCAACAATAGAATTTAAAATTCTAAATAAGAAGTTGTAATTTAAAATCATTTAGCCAATATTATATGCGGTAATTATTTAAAAGGTAAAGCTTACATAATATGTAGCTTAGTCTCCAGAATCCCTTTTCAACCACGTTCTCAGCTAACCATTTTCAATATTATAAGGTTCCTGATTTGATATATTTTGAAATTTATTTATGCTGCGTTTTATTATCTATCGTACTCTTGTTGTGATGTATTTTTTATCTATTCAAATTATACAGTTTAAGCATCATGATTGTATACGTCTTTTTAATCAACAAATTTCCTTCTACTTAGTATACTCTCTTTAGTGTCTGACTACAATAACTCGAGAAATTTTAGTTATGTATTGAGAATTACTTTTGTGCCAGCTTTAATTGAGCATGGGACTGCAAATGCAACAAATTTCAAACAAATTCCTCGTCGTTATCATAATGTTGTTCCGCACGAAAGAGGCTGTTGGCCAAATACACACACACAGACGCACTTATTATTAGCATAACTTTGTTGTACTTCATGTTGCAGCTTTAGTTTAAGTTTTACAGCATACTATTGCTATTTTTCCATCTCACTCTCTGTCTTTCTATCTCTCTTACTCTTTTATTTCAGTGTGCTATATCATATATTAAGCGCAAAGCGCTCTAAGCCCAATAACTTTCATGCACACACACTCCAATACACAGAGTTTATTGTGTATATGGGATGCTGAGCACAGCTTGGTGCCACTGCATTGCTGCAGGGCAGTCAGCGTACTTGCCTGCAAAATTTCCCATTTAAACTTTTCGCTACAGTACAATTTTCATTATTAATATGACTTTTTAGGCAGCCGCAAATGGCCAAACGGCGCCAAGTGGCTGTCGGCCGGCTGTTCTGGCCAGGCTTTGGCCATCCTGTTGGCCAGTTAAACGCGCCCTGTGTATTGTCAATGTTAGTCAGTGCCCCCCTCCTTTATAAAGGGGGAAGGCACAACGGGCGGTCGCTGCAAATGCGAAGGATAAAGTTTTTGCTCAGACTTGCCGTTTGACTTTGCAACAAGTGTAGACAGAAAGTGAGAGAGAGAGAGATTGAGAATGTGAGTAAGACAGCGATATAGGGCGGAGTTGGAGCCATAAACAGTGTCCAGGCGGCTTTTTAATCAAGCCCAACTAATGGTCCGACCGGTAGGTAAGCCTCGCACCATCCATCCACCCGATTTCATAGCTCAACCAACCACCCACTTCACCACCCAGCCAAAAACCTAACCGTAACCACCAAAGCCGCTTATTACTATAAAGTGAGATTAATGAATCTCTGTGCGACGTCGTTTTTTGGCTGGCAATTAATGAAATTTATTTGTGCCAACGCTTTGGCCAGCTTATATTGTTGTTGTTGTTGGTTACCAACCAGAGGGGATCGAAGCGGGACAGCGGATGTGGTTCCACTTTGGGCGTAGGTGTGGCAACTGTGGCAAGCAAATTTAAAAGCAAATTGTTTGCGTTTTTGTCTTTGGCGACTGCTGATGATATTGTTGTAATTTACAGCGTATAGTGGGTAGAAGAATGTCTAGACTTGACTCTGACATTGGCTAAAAGGACAATGAAAGCTTTAGCTGGAGAAGTTGCTACAAAAAGATTCATAACTAATATTTCATATACCCTTATTCATCATTACGTTAAAAATATAATAGTACAATACCTGCTGTTAATTTCATTTCACTTTTATATTAGACACGAAATAAATTCATTTTTTGATACCGAAATAAAAAGTAAAATTAAGTAAGTTTTCACTAATAATAAAAGTTTTGATTTGAATTAGTTGAAATGGTTCGAAAAAATAAGAAGTCAGTAATAACAAAATTTCATTTTGAGATTTTCCTTAACAAATTAGCTATAAGAATGACCATGAGATTTCAAACTAAACATTGATTTACATCCGCTTCTATGGCAGCTATATTATACAGTAATTCGATTATAATATTCTCTTTTAAAGTATAAAAAACGATTGGCAATTACAATAATATTTGTGCAGAATTTATTTAGAATTTATAGAGTTTATGGCTATTCAATTTTCCCAGGTGACAAGTGAGTAGTAGATTTACAATAAAATGACGTTTTAAAGTCAATTAAATAATTTTGCTCTAAGGGGTTAATAAGTTGTGAGCTTAAGTCATATATATATAAAAACACAACTCGACAATAAACACTGAACCTGAAGGATAATATGTAGTCGACTCGAAATCAGTTTTTTTAAGTATTTGATTTAATAAACATTTATTGAATTTGTACTTGGAATTCTTTGAGGATGCTATAAAATATCAACTGATATTTAATGAGTGACAAAAATTATAATTCAAGATAGAAATTTCAATAATTTCTCAAGTCTTGAGTAAATAAGAAACTCAAGATTCATCATTGGAACTCTTGTATATTCCGTTTATTAAATTAAATTATCTAAATCTACAATGTCTGTTTAACTGTTACCAAAATGCTTTCACTTTGTCGAATCGAATCAAAATAATTTTTTGGAAGAATTTGATTTAATTAAAATTAATTAAATTTGTACTCGGAATATCTAAATTCTTTGAGGATGCTATAAAAATATCAACTGATATTTAATGAGTGACAAAAACTATAATTCAAGATAGAAATTTCAATAATTTCTCAAGTATTGAGTAAATAAGAAACTCAAGATTCATTATTGGAACTCTTGTATCTAAGTCTACATTGTCTGTTTAACTGTAACAAACATTTTTGATTTTCCACGCCATTTTCTTGTGCACTTAATTGAAATTTCGAAAATTCCCATCAAGTGTGTCGCAATATACCCTACTTCATTGTTTTTTTTATTTTTCATTTTGTTGTAGTTTATACGTAATACGAATATAATAATGCAGCACATTATAATAAATACACAGGGAAATAAAAGACTGTGTGTGTCTGCGAGTGTGTGTATTTGAGGAGAGAAAAGGACGAAGAAGGAAAGGGGGGGGGATATAAATATAGCATGCAATAAATTTAGCAAAGCGCCAGCAATCAGCCAACAAATTGTAAACAATAAATTTTATGCTAGGCAAGCTGCAGGGCATGTCAGACGAGGGGAAAGTGAAGAGCAGAGGGAAAGTGAAAGGAATGAAAGTATGGGGTTAGGTAAAAGGATGCTGGTTTTCCACATTAGCACTAAATCGCAGCGACTAACGCCGCCAGTTAGTTAAACGTTTTTCGCATAAATACATAGAAGCACACACAACGCACACCTCAAGAGGAGGGCGCTTAGCCACGCCCACAAATGAAATATAGCTGCAGTTGTGTAAGCTGCAGCGGAAGAGAGATGTGCAAACTAATCTTTATTTCGATATTTGCATAAAACAACAACAACAAATATGTCAAAAAATTTGCAAGCATCGTCGTCGGTATTTCTTTTTTCTTTTTTGGTTTTGTTTTTGTTTTACTTGTTGTGTTTTCAGCTTTTATTTTTTTTCGGTGGTTGCCACTGCATAAAACTGCAAGCCAAAAGGATTTACTGCACTGATGCCACGCCCACATCACTATACGCCCTTCTGACACCCAGCTACAAGCAGAGATATTGCTAGCTGCTGAGACAGAGTCACGTTATTTGCAGCTGCTGCAATCTATCCGACAAACTCTGACTCCGTCAACAGCGGTATGTGTGTGCGAGTGTGTGTGTGTGTGTGCGTATACAGAAGGTGGCAATGACGGCTTTGTGGCGAGTTGTAATAAGAGCAGCGGCAGCAACAACAGCATCACATCTCTACACAGAGACAAAAAAGTCATACGAAATTCAAGTTCGAATCAAGTTTTTACGACTCTAAAAAGTCATACTTGATAGAACTACGAAATTCTAAAAACAAGAATGAAAAATTCTTTAAACAAATTTAAGTTATATTTGTTTCTTAGGTTATTTATGCGTATCATTCTTTATGAACCTAAGAACACATTTATTTCAGACTGTTCTCCTTTTTAGCATGGCAGATTGTGAAACGAACCATAGTTTTTCGAACTAAAAAAGTTATATTTGTGGCAGGTCATCAGCTATATTTGTTCATTAAAAAAAAGAAAAGTGAATCGAGTGAAATTCTAGATTAACTATAAATTATTGCGAACATTTTAATTCGTAATTCGATCTCGAAACGCGTCTGCTATGAAGAAAAGTTCGATGGGTACTGAAAAATTTGGACCATCATTACTAGAATACATGTTTTTTGTCAATCTTTACTTACATTCGCAATAAGTGAATTGGATAAATTTATCAGGCAGTGTGAGATGTTGCATGATGGCTTAAAAAATTATTTCAGGAATATCTTTTAATCTTTAATCTTTAAATACTTATTCAGAACCATATTTTATTTGTAAATCAAGCTCATACGATTTTGATTTTAGTCTGAAATTTGCTTGTTCTATTTTAAGATGTATTTGTTTTCAGTTATGAAAAGGTTAAAGAATCTGATTTCTGGTTTGAAGATTGATCGGGTTTTTCTAAGTATGTTTCGAACTCCTTTTAAAATTTTGAAAATGTAGTAAACTAAATTTTGTGGAATCAAGTTAGAAATGTAGGGCTTTCAGTACGAAATAATTGATATTTTCGCTCTGTGTAGACAACCACAAACACACCTGTTCACACACACACACACGTACACACACACACATGCTGGTGCACATCTCGTTGCAAGTGTTTTTGATCTCGCGCTGCTTTAGCCTGTTGGGAATTTTGATTAAAAATGCTTCCACGTGAAGCTCAAACGTGCTTGGCGTGAAGTTGGTGGCAACTCTGGCAGCTTGCCTCAGCGTTGCAGTATGTGGGGCCCAAAGTGGGCGTGTCTGTGCGCCTTTATTGGCATTGCCGCGTTTATTTTAACACTCGCGTGTGTGTGTGTGTGTGTGTATGTGCTTGCAAATTTTTACATTGAGATTTATCACGCCAAAAACTTTAAGCCAAAGGAAAAAGGAAAAAAATGAAGGTCAAGTCGAAGATTAAATACGCTATGTATACCAAGAATTTATTTTATAAAATTTGCATAAAGTTCAGTACTATCCATAGATAAATGGAAAAATCTAAGACATACTTTTTTGAGAGTGTTATTATGGAAACAGGATAAACTTTGAATTGAAACTTATACTGAAAAACTTAATTTTTGATATAAGTAATATTTTAAATAGTTTTTCTAGAAATTGATAGTAAAATTTCATTTTTAAAATGTATAATCAAAATTGAATAAAAAAACTATTTATTTATTCGAAAATAAATAATTTAAAATTTGAAATTGAATGTAAATACCAAAAATTTCAAATTTAACAACAGCTCCCTGGTTCACATTATATCAAGAAAATGTTAAAAAAAAAACCACTTAAGAACCAAATAAAGAATATTATGTAACGAGATTTCAAAGAAAATTCATAGAAAATACTTTTCTCGGTCAATATTAGAAGAATATTTTATTTACTCGGGTATCTGAAGCTGATAGAGTTGCAAAGCGGCTCATACTGTTCATAATACCCTTGGTTACAGTATAAAGATGATGTAAATATCACAACAAAAGCCGCAGCCTTTTTTTAACTGCTCCATAAAGCAATTAATAGTTAAGGCTCCTGGCGTTTGTGCAGCTGCAGGTGAGTTATATGAGATGATATATACACACATATAGATGATGGATATACATGAAGCTAAATGCGGGCATCCTATGGAAATGAGAAAAAGTGAAAGAGAATAACTTCCGTGCGATTAATTTGTGGCAGTAAACGAAAAGAACTGGATAAATGTTGGCTAAAGATTTACAAACTGAACAAGAATTAAAGTGTATGCGATAAAATAATATACTCGTAGTATTTGTGTGATTCCTGCAAATATATTTACATCCAAAATTTTGCAGGTTGATTTTAGTCGCCAGCGTACTATGTCCATGACAAACGGTCTGGATTTAATGGCAACTTTTACCTTCAGCCAGCTTGTAGTCCCTGTTAAACTACACTAATTACTTCCCCTCATTTTATGAGTACGAGTATATGTACGTCAATGGGATGGAGCTCTATCAAGGAGCGTTACAAGCGGCCACAAATCAAATGCACACCAATTACCTGGCGCCAGGGCGCACAAAGCATAATCAACTGGCATAATTAACAACTAAAAATGCACACAGCGACGTTTGCGGGTGTTGGTATGGTATCAACCAAAATATGTTTTTCCACCTGGCCGTGCAATTTTCACACATTTTGCGGTGCTACGCGGCACCGCGGCGTCGCCACCTCCCATAAACAACAGCAAAAACAACAACGACAAACAAGCTACAAAACAGCCTGTAGACAGTAGTAAATTATAAGTTGCAGTCTAACGGCAAAGTACAGCACATTACTCATACGCCTCATGTGCATAAATTTTTTACTATTTTACCCCCGCCAATAATTATTTTCCGCTTACAAAATGGCTGCTGAAAAACGATTGCAGGAAATCTAAAATATCTGAATTCAGGTGAAATACAAAGCCAAAAATTTGGGGCCATAATCGTTAAATGGTCAAAATATTGCAGATAGGAACTATCTGAAATAGCATACACCAAAAATAGAGAAAGTCAAATACAATGCGAAAATATTATTGCCATAGTTTTGCAATAGTTGTAATCGATAAATAACAGAACATAAACTATATGCCTAGACCTACACGTAACTTTGTCCCACTTACTTTAAATGTATATACTACTAACTATTCCTTGCATGAACCTTTCCGAGTGCTCTGTGATGACTACAATACTCTCAGAGTCCTCTTTTCCAACTATTAAAAATCTTATTCTACACTTTTTAGCCAGTAGAAATTAACACATCATTGATCTGATTGGGTTTTTCTGGGTTTTCCCAATACCTGCAACAAATGTTGGATCAATTATTACATTTTTGAATTCCCCAGCTTAAATTTAAACTTAAATATTCTTTCAGATACGAATTTAAATTAACTATAATATTATTTTATTTTTAATTTTACATTTTTATTATTTAATTGTATTTATAATTTAATTAATAAATATTTTTTCTCGCTGTCGACTGCTTAAATAAATAAATAAATAATAAATAAATAAAAAATAAATAAATAAATAAATAAATGCCTTTCCGGACAAAAAAAGAGCTATCAATTTAAAAAAATTTAATTTGTCAGCTTAATTTTTCTTAAGGATAAATTAAATTTTATTTTTCTCTTTAATTGTTACTTTATATCGTTTTTTTCGAAACAATATAACAACATGAAAATAAATTATGAAAATCATGAAATTTACACAAGTTTTGAGTTACTACAAAGTCTATAAGTACAATTTACCCAACTGCAATACACACACTGGTTTAATCTTACTTTAAGCTTTTAATACCATAAAACCATGTTTAAATTCACTCAACGAACAATAAATAAAATAATGTGTAATCAAATTAAAGTTGTTTTAGTGGTTTCAGAACATGAATTTTGATAAGTTGCTTCAACAAATTATAAGTTTATAGTACCACAAATTTGATTACTCGTGAATACACTATTAAATCAATAAACTTTGCAAGTTTTATTTTCTGTTCGTTTTTCTTTAAGCAAATTTTGTTGTGTTGATTTAGCGAGCGATTAATTCCAATAAATTTACTGCACACTTAATTAGTTTAAGACTGCTTTAAGCTCATTAAAATTTTTCGAGCTGCCAAAAGTTATACGACTCTTGGCCCGCTCACCCCTTTTCCAGATGGAATTAACAAGAATGTTTGTTATTGATTTGCGGAGGCAAAAAGCCAACAACGAACTTTTAGCTGCTTATAATTTAGTGCAAAAATTATAAATAATTTTGGCCGGGTTTGGCTCCCTCAGTTTAAGCAAATTAGTTCAATTGCCAGGGCCAGGGCCAGTAAGTGAACAGAGCCTGTCTCAAACTCCTGGCCCATTCCCCTGGCATAGACTTGATTAGGCTTAGGCAAAAACTTTATCCTTGCACAGTTGTAAATAAGCAAAAGTAAATTTTGGCAAGTAATTTAAGCCACACAAACAAGCTGGCAAACAACTTTGCAGTTACCCCTTGGGGTAGACAAGGGGATGGTTATGGGAGGAGGTTGAGGAGGACAGGGAACGGAGTACGGGAACGGGGTGTCTGCTATTACGCCAAGGCATGTAAAGTTCTTTACCCAATTTTAATTCAAAATCAATGTATGAACTTTGCTTACATTACGCTAAAACTTTGCCGTATCCCCCCTTAACCCGCACGGGCATCCCCCCTATCCTAGGATGTCGACTGCGGCTTCAATTAAGGCGCCTGCATTTGCTATATATGCTATGGCTGGATGGATGAATGGTTGGATAGATGGATGGATGGTTGAATGGTTGCACTATGGATAGTTCTGACCATTTTATGCATTAAATCCATATTCAGAATTTTTTAATCTTACCACTTAAACTCACTAAAACACAAATTTGTAATCTTACAGATTGGTTATTTTAACAGACCTTAAACAAAAACTAACTTTAGAATAATAACTATGAAAATTATGCTGTAACGTCTGTTTAGAGTTGTTCGTGCTCACATGTATAAATTGGCAATGAAAACATACTTTGGAATATATCTAAAAACTGAGTTTGACTAAGTGTAGTTATAAAATATCAAGAAATGTTCAAGAAATCGATTATAGTTAAAATGTTAAGTGAACTTTTGCATTCATTTGCTAAAATTCAACTATATAACACAAAATCTCTATGTGAGAAATGCCGTCTTAGTTGAAATGTAGCAAAATAAAGAGCAAACTATTTTAGAAAATGTGGTTTTAGAATATTTTATAACGCGTATGAAATAAGTTCAGTAAATTTTTGAATAACTTTTTCGTAAAAGATATTATTTAATGATCAAGTATTTCAATATCATATATCATGTATATGAAGTACATAGTAGTCCAATCTTGAAAATATTTAATGATAATATAATAATAATGTCATTCATATCTGGTAGGTTTGGTTCGGATTTCTTAAAAATAAAAAAAGTTTTTTAAAAAAGAAGTATTGCTCTTATGGAATCGATTCCAATGATATAATAAAGCATAATTGAACGACAAATCTGTATGCATATCGTAGTATTTCTCTTTTTAGCCCCAGTTAATACGAAGCACAAGAAATCTTGTATCTTTCTAGAGTTATTAATAATTTCCCAAAAAAAAGGCAGAGATCCCATGGTATATTGGCTGCTGTATGGATTGCCACTTACCTTCATAGATGGTTAGAGTTGCATCTGCGGATACGGCATCGCCCACGCCGTTCTCAGCCACGCACTCGTAAGGCGCATCATCGCGTCCCGCCCTAACGGGCTCAATTCGCAGGATGGAAACGCCGCCCGGTTGCTCCAGCACCGTGTAACGCGATTGAGTGCCTGGATTTCAAAGTATCGATATATGTGTGAATTGTTGGTGTCATGACCTTTCTCGCTAAGCATACGAATACTCAGATATCGCTAGCAACTTACCTGAAACTTTTTTGCCGTTTTTGCGCCAAACTATCGATGGTGGAGGATCACCGCGTGCCGCACAATAGAAACTGGCCACGCCCCCAACACGCACGCCCTGATTCTGCGGCTTCCTGATGATCTCCGGTGGATCTGAGAAATTTGTAAAAGAACAGCATTTAAAGGTTAGTAAAAAGTATAAACAATTGCAATACGACGACAGGACAACAATTTTTCAGTTAACACGGAGTTAAGTTGTTTTGGCAGAGTTTTCAATCGATTTTACTCTGAAAAGTTGGTAACAGTTTATCAGTTAACATTTTGTAGAAGAGTTAAAATTGTTTAATGAGTCCAATCCATCATGTTGAAGTCGTAATCTAAATCAGTCATTTTGTTTAGTTTGTCTATTTTTTATGAACGATATGAATAGATTATTCTACTTAGTTATTGTTAATCTGTTGATTGATATGACAGGCTAAATTTGTTATAATAAATGACAATTTTGTATTTGAGTAAACGTAGACAACGTAAAAATGTTTGAAAATCTTGTTTTCCAAATTGACATTTTATTTCTATGCAGTTTTTATCAAAACCACGCAGCTAAACATTAAAAAAATGGGCTTTATACTATTTAAGTATCTGTACTGAATATTGACAAATAATCTTAAAGAAAATTACATTACATCGTTCATATGAACTAATTCGGAACTAAACACAGCTCATTTCTGGAAAGTGAGCAATAGACATATAGCTGAGAAATTCACTGAAAAAAAAGACCAACTTATAAAATCAAGAACATTCATCTTAAATATTTTGTTCTTAAAATAAGACCTTTTTAAGACCAAATTACTAAGAATATTAATCTAAAAATTCCAAGTTCTTAATATAAGAACTAAAAATCTTAAATTGTTAAGAAAATATAAATATGTCATATTTAATAATGGCACCGTGGCGCTCTGGTTAGAGTCGCTGCTTCAGTTTGGTAACAAGTTTTTGAGGGATCGAAACCCGCTTCTAGCCAAGGAAAAAACATATAATCGGAATATTTAAAAAAAAAAGTATAAATGTCAAAAAAAATAAGTTTAAAGTTTAAAACACCTGCCTTATGTAATTATTTTTGGTTTGAGAATTTAAGACTGTTTGGTCTTAAATTAAGAACTTATTTTTATTTGAAATGTTCTTCAAATCAAGAAGTGTTTTCTAAATTTAAGAATTTTATGTTCTCGACACCTTTTTTATACCAAAATTCTTAGTTCTGAGACAAAGATCTGGATTTTACAATATTTTTTTTATCAGTGTAGGCAACAAACGCAATTCCATTGGGATTTAGGCAGACTTTGCGTAATTGTTGCCACAGCAACAAGCGTAGCAGGTAATATATGTACCACATATATACATACGTGTGTTTTGGCAGCTGCATTACCAGCAACATTTTTAAAGCCCTTTTGCTGTTGCAGCGAATTCGATTTATTTCGCATTTCTCTGTGTTTTTAGTGTTTTTCTGCGTTTCCTTTTTTTTTTTACATATTTGTCACAATATGCTGTCAATACAACGCTGCATGTTGTTTGTGACAGACACACGCACATTTGTATGTATGCATAAAGGCAGCACTGCGTACGTGCTGCACACACACAGTCAGAGATACAAACGGGAAACACTACATCTTTATGTGTTGGTGTGTGCGACATTAAAAATCTGGCAAAAATCACGAAACGTTAAACAAGCAGCAAAATATTGTCATGTCTCCCATCCCAATTCCCAACCCCATTCCCCATTGCCATCGCCAATTGTCCTATCGCGTTGTCGTCCTGCCGCCTTTTTGCCAGTCTTCCTGGCAGTGTGTAAAGTAGTTTACTCAACATATCAATTCAATTTATGCGTTTTATTTAATTTAAATGTTAAATTTTCATTTTCATTTGCATTCTCATTTTTATTCTTTTTATTATTACGCTGCACATTTTCTCAAGCAGCAAACTTACGTGTCAGATATTGTATATAGGGAAAATCCGAAAAATTTGCATCTGTAAATGGTCGTCAACGGGTTAATCATTTTAACAACGAGCGCAGCGACACGAATTTTCCGATTAACGCGTTTATCAATTATTTTATATTGCAAAATTTATATTTATTTTTTGTATCATAAGCTTAAGTGCAAAACTTATTCTTAACTTAGGTGAGATACTAAGTACTTAATTGTAATAAATTCAAATATATATTCTAAAACTCAGTCAAAAACAAGTTTTTAATTTTATTAAAATTTTATCATCTTATCGCAACTTCTTGCTATGGTCAAAAACATTAAAACATTAAAAAAAAACTATATTTAAAATTGTAGAATCCAAGAAAATACACTTAATTTTAACATGATTTTGAATTCAATACACCTTTACTTATTTTCACAGTCTATATATGAACTTTCAGAGCCTCAATGCAATTTATGCTGAGATTTAAAGTCGAACAACTTTGAAATCATTGTATGAGATTTAAACGCATGTCTACAAATTTTTGAGACTCTTAAAAAAAATACTAAAATCTAACTTATTATCTGTTGAATTGACGTTTGTTCAGGTTTTCCGAACTTACTATACATTTTTTATTTAATTTGAAATTCAAAGCATTACAAGTTTTTCGAATTTTGCTCAGAGATCTTATAACTGATGTCTAGAGGGATTAGGAATTACCGTGCCAACAAGTAACAGCAGGAGAAGCTCCTCAGGTTGAACAAAGGAGAGAATAAAGAGAAAGAGATAGATAGATAAGATAGAAAAAGAAAGAAGTGGTTGTTGCATTGTTGCTTTGGTCACAAATTTGAGGACATTGTAAGTAGGAGTATTGTAAATAATTTAAAGTTTTCTACAAGGCGTTCACAGCCAAAACATGCAGACCATTTGGTTGCTAATGCGTTGTCATTGTTGATATTGTTACCGAATACTTTTTGGTATCATTTGGCAAGTTTTGCGTTCAATGTTTGCCTCGACAAGTTGTTGGCCAGAGAGTTTTCTCCTACAGCAAAATACGCAAACAAAAAATAGCAGCGACAACAACAGCAACAATAACAAAAATGAAAGGAAAATAGGAAAAATAGTCGTGATATGTGTGTGGCTTTCAAGTTGAGCCAACAGTCAACAAAACAGCAGTTTTCCGGGCCAATTTCACATGTCACTTTGTGTCTACCTCAATTTCAGCAGAATATTTCAAATTTGACACTTGCAAATGCAACTGTGGTCACGAAATTAACAGCAAACAACATCAGCAGAATTCAAAATGCCAAATGAATGCGGTAACATCTTTGGATGAATCCAATAAAACAGAAACAGGCCAAACTAATTGATAAGTAAGAAATTTAAATAACAACTTGAATAACTTAAGTGGTGAGTTATTATTGTTTGTTGTATTATTGTTGTATTGTTTTATTTTAAATTTTCTTTAAAATTTGAGCATGATTTCCCCTTCAAATTCGTTCTGCATTTAAATTTTGTTCATTTTGAAAATTTGAATTTTTTCGAAAATATTAAAAAAGATAAAGGGGTAACACTGTAAAATATCGAAAAAATTCGATTTTCAAAAATTTTTTAAAATTGAAAAACATGTAAATGCAGAACTTGGAGGTAAAATCATGCTCAAATTTACATTGCGCATGGAAATTGATTGACTTTTGACAAAGTTACGGCAGTTCAAAGTTATCAAATATCAGTAAAATCAAATAATTGAAATTTTCAAACCAAACGAAAGAATTTATATGAGATCAAATTATAATAAAATCGACATTACACAGGATCATTCCAGTAACCAGATAACATTATTTTTTCAGGCTAATAAAAGCATTAAGTCTTTTTTAATGTAAAACAATGAATAAAACTACTTATTTTGGTCAACCGAAAACCTTAATTTCTTGTTTTTTTTGTGAACCGTAACCATACCGGTATTTTTAAACCGAAACTTACAAAAAAGCAAAAACCGATACGAAACCGTTACTCCAAGATTTTGCATAACCGATAACCGAAAACTTTAATTCGGTTCCTTAATCCTTAATCCCTGCTCAAAATAAAGGTAAATGTCGATTTCATCTGTTTATTATAATATAATCTCGTGACCAATGCAATTATTTAAAAAGTATTTGTACTTCGCATTAGGATTATATTCAAAAATAATAATAAATAATGTGCTTAGAATAAACTTTGAGTTCGTGGACTACGTATCTTAGAAAACGTCTCACTTAAAACTATAATTATCTTGGAATGCCTACAGCTTAACAGCCTTAAATAAAACTAATATTTCTTTAATGCTGTGTTGAATTTTGCAAAGAAAACATATTAAGGAACATTCTCAAACAGAACTGCGTACTTTTGCTGTTGCTCATTATAAAACGCCCAATGGAGTTTTGTGGATCTGAGTGGCAAGATGAAGATGATTTGCTCGCTGTTGCTCGCAACGTCTTCGCTGGATTTGCGAAGCACTTGAAAGCATTTTACGCTTACGTTAACAGTTTTTATAGCCCATGTAGAAGCAGCAGCAGCAATAAGCATATTGGTTTGTGGCTGTAATGAGCTAAGGACCCCACCTACCCCGCGATATCCACCTCACCACAAGATGGCAAAGCAAATTTACAGCGATTTCTTCATCTTTTTTTTCTCAGCGCCTTCTCTTGGCGCATTTGTAGAGTTTTATGTTTGCTTAAACAATTTGATTGCCAAGCGCCAGACACACAGAGAGACAGTCAGACACTTGCGTGACGAGTCATAAAAATCGTATCATTACAGCCATAAAACTGGGATTTCTGTTTATTTGTTGGATTGCTAACATTGCTTAATGTTGTTGTTGCCTGCCATAGAGCAAAAATTTAAATAAATTTAATTATGTTTGTATTCAGCGAGGAAATGAAGAAGAAGCCAGAGGAGCGACAGATCCGAACATTGCCTGTTACAAAGATTAAAGGAATACCAAATGAAATTTGTAGATGCCATAGATAGTAGAAGAAGCGCCAGGTCTGCTTTGATTTGATATGGGGGCAATATATATAGGTATATATAAACACATATATGTGTAGTTAAACTGCAACCAACTTTTTGCCTTGCGTGCAGCTTTTTGCTGATTTTTCATTTCGCACGATTCGCTGGCTGGGGATTTCGGAGTTGGAGGTTGAGCTCCATAGAGCGAGCAAACAATTTCGTTGTTGATATGTGCAAATTGATTTCAACGTTTGAAATGTGCAGTTATAGATACACACTAACACACACACACACAATCAACTAAAGCTCGTATTGCTTTACCCAGTCAGCCTGGCAATTTATATGGAAATTAATACTAACATTTTTACTATAACAAAAAGAATAAAATTGTTAGAGAAAAAATATATGTGTATAAAATCGAATTGATTTTGTTAAAAATATTCTGGAAACGTTTTGCCACACAGTGGCGTAGGTAATAATTAGAAAAGGAATTAGATAGAGGCATGGGTGTGTAAATTGTTAAAAATCTGGATTTGGTTTAAACGTTCATATGTGGATGGTATGGAATGTGGGGTTATTTAGGAAATAAATATATTGGTGAAAAAAAAAACATTGTAAAATAATTAAATAAATATATTAAGAAAGTATTTAACAGAAGTCTGAAAACAGTTTGAACACAGAACTAATACCTTAAAAAAAAAAATTGATTAGGAATTAAAATAATTATATGAATTTTATACTTTTCAATATTTAGCGATCTATCATTTTATTTTGGCTTTATTTTGAAACTATGTTAAAATATTAATACAAACCATTATCTTAGGTTAGATTATTTAAAAAGTTAGGAATTGTTTTTAAAAATATCTTTGTAGACTTAAAAAATCAAAAAAAATGGAAAACAATTAAGAAAAAAAAATTTGTTTTAAATACATTTTTTATTTAATTTCAAACTCAATTATGTAAGTCTCCAAAAACATAAAATTCAAACTATGATAGCAAAACTTTTACTGACCCTCCACAAATTCCCCAATTGTTAACCCCTTTTGCAGTGACGCCCCTGTTTTTAGAACATTGTCGAATTATAGCCATAACTTTTGGCCTTGTTTCCAATATGCCAAAATGCTCATAAAAATTGACCGCGTGCGGTAAGCAGAGGGTAAGGTGGGCTTCAGAGAGAGCATGGAAAGAAATGGGTTTGGTATGGCCAGGGTGAGGTGAGGGGCAAGGGGGCTGTAGGCATATAAAATCAGCATATGCTATGCGCCGTAAAGTATGCAGCTGTTTTTTATGGCCCTAACCCTAGTTGAGAAAGTTAGGCCTGCAAATGTTTTGGGCCTGGCAATTTATGACGCTACTTTTAAGGCCCCCGGTAGAAGTCTCCTACTGTTTCCCCTTTCCTTGGGCAACGTTTTTCTATTTCATCTGTACGACTTTTTAATAAGTGCCAAGTGCGGGCGGAAGTTGTGGAAAATTTGCCAACATTTAAGGGTTAGACTCAGATGCAATAGGAAAAGGCTTAAGCTGCAAAGTGGTAAGAGAAGTGGAGCATCGGAGGGGGAGTGTGGAATGTATATGTATGTGAGTGTGTTTGTAAGTGTGCTGACGACAAATTATTCCAACAAAACTATCAGTAGCCTCGCAAGAGATGAGTCAAATGCAAGGGAAAAGAGTCCTTTACTCAGAGGTTCCTTTCCCCCTCACTACTTGCCCTACCCATCAATCTACAGCTCGCACGTACTGTCGTCCTCTGTTGACTGACAGCAGCAATTCACCTGTCAGCATCAGCAGCATTTCGTTTTACTGAATTGCATTGAAATACGATGCTAAATTTAACGATTCATTGCATTTTGCTACCCAACACTTCTTCATTTTAACCCACACCCAAACCCTCCGCATTCCGCTCCGATTTTACGGAAAATTGCAACTCTGTTGAACGCAGTTGATAGTCCTGGCCATGCCACGCCTACCCTCCCATTCACCGTTCACCGTTCAGCGTTGTGTATTTTTAATGCAGCAACTTTGGCATAGAATTGCTAAATCTGCTGAGTCTAAGAAACAGAACGCCTCGATTTTGGTGCCTGGACACGCTGCACTGCAAATAAAATATAAACTGCAGCATGCGTATACCCTGTAATCTGAAATGGCAAAGCAATGGGTATGCTGCCGTTCAATCCAATGTTTTGAAGATTTCTGCTCAAAAGTTCCAAACCATTTTATTATTTAAATTATTTTTATTTTTAATGTAACGTATTGCGCATTGCGTTTTATTCATAATGAACTTTAATCGAACCCAGTTATTTTTCATACACAAGTTCTATTTATGTGACAGGTCACCGAATAATTATTATTATACAAAATTATTGTATTTTCTAAATAGATTTAAATTTGTTCCAAATTTATACAATTTGGCAAGCATATAAAATTATTTATTAAATAAGTAAATAAGATCAAGAGTGTACCTTGAGATAATAATTTTGTTCTTCATTTTCCACTTTTTCAAAATCTTAACATATAGAAGAAAATACAACATTTACTTCAGATTTGACAAATCAATTTATGATTGTTCATTATCAAATGGAGCATAACTCTATGACTAAAGGAATATTATGAGAGTTGCAGTTATCAAAGTATTTGAAAAATATACACAGAGTATCTAGTAGTCTATCACTATCTGGCTGCTACAGTTTTTATAGCGAATGCCAGGCGTTGGCGCCGTGCCGTATGCAACTAAATTTTAATGTTACTTGAAAGAGTAATAAAAATAAAGTTTACGCAAGTTGAGAACTGAGAACTTCGAATAGGGAACTGAGAACAGAGAGCTGAGAGCCGAGCTGCCGCATCTCTCATTCTACTGAACAAAAGGCACTGATTATATCGTATAGCAACGCAACAGCCCTGCAAGTATGCAATGTTAAATTTTAATTAAATTGTACAACAAACAGAAGGCAACGTGGAGCTCCCGGCACAAGATTCAGCTTCTGTCACAGCTTTGATTTCCTCGAGAGATAGAGAGAGCGAGATACAGAGTGAGAAAGAAAAGAAAAAAGTGTCAACAAAATCCCATTAAACAATTCATCAAATGATGAAATCGATAAACGCCATTGCCCCGAAAAGATGCTGGATAAAGTTTTTGGGCCTATCAAGCGACAGGTTTCACTGTTCAGTCAGGCATATAAATGATGTGGGCCGTGTGCCCATCATTAATCAAAATTAAAAGTGTGACCATTTGGTCAGGGGAAGGTCTTGGGGTATGTGGCCATTACTTCAAGCATTGTTTTTACTAATATCAGCATGTTATTTCAATCCAACTACTATACGTGATATAGCTCAGTTTTTATTTAGTTCTACCGCCCCATTTTTGGGCTCTGTTTAGTAGTGCAGCTGCGCTCCTGTGCTGGGCCCAGTGACCCTTAACTTTTGGCATCAGCTAAATGAACCGATAAAAAGGTAAACCATTAACCAAGCAAAATACCAGTTTCGACCTATTTTACAAATCTCTCAATCAGCTGTCAACTGTCGGCCATAACAAATGTCAATTTAGCCCGGCCACAATCTGCAAGTCAATAAGCCTTACACAGCGAGAGGGCTCAGACAGAAGAGGAATCGAGGTAAGCACGATGCGGTTCAGTTTTGTGTTGTGGATTAAAAAATTATCATTAGTTGTTTCGAGTTTTTAACAATACATCGTTAACTAATCTTTAAAATCTTATTGTATTATTGCGAATTAAACTCAATTTATTCTCTCAGATCCATTTATCACCGAATTCTATAGTAGTGAACAGAATTATTTTTTTTTACTTATATTTCAAAATCTTTCTAATTTATTTTAGAAAATATTATTAAAAAATCTTTAGACATTTGAATTTTATTACGTTGCATTTTCTATTCTTTGTATTATTATTATTCATTTGCATTTCATTTTAATACTTACCAAGAATTTTGTACATTATGTTACCATATGCATCTATATATTTCAATAAAATGGTTAGTAGACAATTGCATAAAAATTTGTAATTATACAATTTATTTAACTAACATCCCAGTAATAATGTACCTGTCTTGATCAACTTGACTGACCTACAGTTTCCTTCTTAACTTTTAGCTTATAAAAACATCTTGTACATTTTAATAAACTTAAAATTTGCTTCAAAATTCTATTGACCCAAATGAAATATGTAAATTTTCTACAGTCTTCAACATAATTTGTGAAGCAATTCGAAAAACTCGAGCTTGTCGACCAAAAAATAGCTTTGGCCAGCCCGAAAATGACTTGGCAAAGTCAGCGTTAAATGGCCCAAAACATACGAAGGAAGAGAGAGAGAAAGGGGGTGGAGAGGAGAGAGAGAGTGTGACACACTGACAACTATTACTGACCGTTGCCAACACACGAAAATTTTACATGACATTTTAATATAATTAGTTTTTGCTGCCGGCATAATGTAAAGTGCGGCCAAAAAATGTCAGCAAGTGCTGTGGCAAGAAAGAGAGAGAGAGATACACACAAAGAGAGAGAGAGAGGGAGAAAGTGCTGTAGTAGTTCAAGTTGCCTTAAGGACAGCAAAGTTGACTTGACTGCGGTTGCTGTGCGGCGGGTCGATTCGGGTCTAAAACTATTTGAGTTTGCGGTCGGTTGCCAGCATTTTATAAGCCGCAGCATATTTTTCGCAAAAATTTTAGTCTCACGCCTGTTCTATTAAATGGGGATTTACTCCCACACACACACACCCACACATACACACACACACCTACATCGCTTGTATCTTTGTATTTTAGGCATCTATCTATCTATCTGTTTTTTACAGATACAAAATGACGATGTTAGGCACATGGGGTCCACATTCATTATTTCTCTATGCAGGATTACGCCGTAAGCTGGGCTACGGCTTAAAATGCCGCAAACTTTATGATACCCAATACACGTGCCACACCCCGCCTGCTTTTTGTTGGACTAGGCCTAGGCAATTTATGATTGCCTCTGTACACCGACGAAATCTTGTAGACAACCTGGCAATTTCATAAACTGTGCAGACACTTGCCAAATTGGCAATACCCACACCCACCCACCACCTCCGCCTCTCAAGTAACACTTACTCCTGTCCAACCTCCACTTCTGTCTTTGTCTTCGTGCTTTACGCACGTAAAGGCGCATGTAAGCAGGCTTTGATATTTTATTGAGCTTGTCATAATATTTATGATATGTATTTGATGTGTGCACCAGGACTAACAGGACAATAGTCCAGGCTACTGTCAACTTGATGCAGTAATCCCCGTCTGCCCCCTTCGATTGCCACCCCTCTGTGAGACAATGCTCAAACTTTGCCTACAGCTTGAAAACTTTTATTATTATTAGCATTAAGAGCGCCCGACGCCATGTCTTTTGGCTTTTATTAGTTTCAACTTTTGACAGAAATGATATTGAGTTTATATACATGTACAAATATAAATATTGTTCTCATATACAAATATACATATTAATGATCATGATGAAGTTAGAAACTTTCTGTGTTTTTTTTCTCATATCAAAGTTTCATTTTTCTCTTGGTTTTGTTTTGTTTAATTTGTGTTATTTATAAGCTGGCAAAAAGCTTTGGGCAGTTGCTCACTTGCTGCCACGGTCTGAGATAATGGCTAAAAGAAATAATAGAAATGGCCACGGCCAAGATATCTCGACTGTGAGAGACCCTGTGCTTATTCAGTAAAAATAAGAAAATTTCAAATGTAAATATAATAATGTAATAAAATTAAAAATTCAGACATCTATCAAATTAGCGTAAATATAAATTAGCTTTGTTAATAAAGTTCAGTCAAAAAAATATATATATAGTGATCCGATTTTGACCAAATTGGATCAGAATGTTAGAGACAGTCCCAAATATACATTCAGTAAATTTGGTTTGGGTATCTTAAGAAACAAAAAAGTTGTTCATGCAAAGCAATTTCCTGATCCTTGACCTGAATTTGAGGCATTTACAGGTGGAATTTTGCAAAGCGAAGTCTTATTGCACGATGAAATTGTCTCAATTGTGTAAAAATTTCAGCTTTTTACCTTTATTCCCTTGGCCTACACGTTGATGTGTCAGTGAGTCAGTCAGGACAAAGAGTTATATACATATATAAATAATAATAATAATATAATTAATAATATAATTTTCGATACATATTCCCATAATAATAAGATAATACCCAAATGGAAGTTAATTTTTTGTTTAATAAATGAAAAAATGAATTAAATTGATCATGATAATCGATTGTATCGAGTTGGTGACAAGAAATACTCTTTATACTTCATAAGTACAGGGTCTAAAAACTTGTCTAGCACTTGGTCGAGCCAATGCCATTGGCAACAACAACAACAACGGCCAGCTAAATGTGCACAAAGGTAAACAACAGGCAACACTTAAGTCGTGCCAGCAGCAAAAACAATGCAAGAAACTGGTAACAGCTAACAAAGCTAGAAAAGCAGCAAAAATAGACGAGTGGGCGGGGCCGGCTAAGCCTGTGGCAACTGTAGGGGGCGCTTTTAAGTGTGTGGCAACAACAATAAGTGAAGTTGGCCAGATTTCAGTCAGTTCAAGTCTGTGTGTGTGTGTATGTCTGTCTGTCAGTTTGTCTGTCTGTTTGTCTGTTGGCATTTTAGCTGCCTTCAAATCCGCATTGTCATAGCTTGATAAATAGCTGAAATTACTTACAGAGTGGCAACACTCAGCTTAAGAATGAATACTCTCTCTATAAAGGAAACATTGCACAAAACTAAAAGTCTTTTGCAGCAAGACAATAATAAAAGCCTAAGCGATATACTCAATGGTCAGGCTTAAAGCTGAGCATTAACTATAAAAAGAACTGACAGAGTTACCAACCAGTTGAATATTAAAAGAAAATCAACTTGAGTAACGAAGCTAATGTGTAACAAATTTAATGAGTTATTAAGTGAAATGTGATAATTTGGAAAAGTTGTTGATCTGTCGATCTGTTATTGAAGATCTGTTATTGAAGAGCGATATTATGAAAAAGGGACTCAAAAGAAATTGATATACTTAATCAATCAAGTAAGTAAAGAAATAAATATGGAATTCAAAATATATAATAAACTTTATTTAAGTAAGGTATACAAAATATCAACATACCAAATTTTTCCGTTGTCAATTATCCATTTTGGATATTTTTCACAAACTTATGGTAAGAAATTAAAGTGACGTTTAAGAAAATGCTAAAAGTCCGTCAAGGGGTCCTTGATTTTATAATATATTGAAACTAGCCAAAAAAAATTTATAGAAGACTGAATGGTAAATTCCACTTTTAAAGTAATTCTATAACATATCAAAGCATTGTACAACATGGTACTGAACATTATGAAAATATTAACATATATTTGTTTTCAATAGTTGTTTATTTAAGTAATTTTTTGTTTAAGTGAAGGAAAATATTTTTATTTATTTAATAGTATTGCTTTAAGTCATCATGAGAGGACAGCTTAATCAGGTCGGATAAATTGTAATGGGGCTCCCAAGTCCAATTCATACATTGAAGATCAATAAGTTTAAATAGAAGAATAGTTTATATTAATCTTCACAACTTATAAATGACTGAATTGTGCATTCTACTTTTAAAGTAATTCTATAAATATAGAAATATTAACATATATTTATTTTTATTTTTATATTTTTATTAGATTTGTCTTTAGTCGACATGCTAGGACAACTTCATCAGATTGGAGGTTCATAATGGTGGAGGTTTCCAGTCTACAGCTGAGTTTCAATTTCATTAAATATTTTCATTTCCAAACTTGTCCAAGAACAAATCAATTGTCTTAAAAAAGATTTCAGTAAATCTAAATCTAAAGCGTAAGTTTTTAGCTTTGTTTGGGTATTCAAGAAACTAAAAGAGAGTCACCCTTATATTTATCAGACCCCCCCCCCCCCCCATCTACGATGTCTACATATCAAGAAAACAGCTAAAATGTTTAGACGACAGCTACATCAGCCGTTAAGTATGCAAGGCCTTTTTGCCTTTGCCTTTGCCATTTGCCTTTGACTTTGACTCTGTCTAAGGCCCACGGTTTGCTCTTTGTTTTATTATTTCTCAAATCGCTGTCGTTGTTCTTGTTGTCGTCGTTGTCGTTGTTGCTGTCTCTGTCTTTGTTTCAGTCGCAGTCTAGAGCTTTGACTTTGCCTCTTTATTATTATGCAGCATGCGTCGTGGCGCGACCAGATTATAAAGGTCGTCGGCTCGTCGAGGCATTTGCAAAACTTTGTCACGTGGCACGAGACACGCATTACTTTTAAACAAGAACATTATGGTCCACAACATTGACGGGGTGACTTTCCCGTTCCCTCCTGGTGTAGAAATATTGAGATACATTTACAGTTTTGATAAATGTTCCAGCGACTGAGCCTGAACATCAGCTTATGAGAGGCTTATGGAAATCCGTTGAGATTCAGCACCATAGGTAGTTTAATAGTCAAGTGCTGGATGAAAAAATTTCCATCAATTGTCGAGACAACTGTTGCAATGATAGCAATTATGACGGGGACAATATATAGGGAAGAAGAACAATATGCAGTACATAAAAGAAGTCTAAAAAAAAAAAAAACGGTCTAAAGTCCACCGAACACGACTGTGAGAGACCCCTTAAGTACATATTTTGTAGTCAAAATATAATAAAATACATACAAAAAATGATCCAAATATTAATTTAAGCAAAAGTTACAATTACGTAAATATCTGAGGCGGGATTCGTTTTTTAAGCTTGTGAGTCTGCACTCGTCTGTCAAATTTAAACTTTGTTTCGAGAGCATAATTTCAAATGATGACTGAAATAGGCCAAGGTTTATATAGCCCAAGCTTTGGATTCAAACCTTGGCTTAATTTAATAGAAACAAATATTTATATTATTTTAATTTTCATTAAATTTTTTAAAGCAATACAAATTATTTAATATTTTAAACTCCAATTTTATAAATAATCTAAATTAATTCCAAGATTTAAATATAATTATATTATTTTGTGGCGTTTATTGAAAGGCTCAAATAGTTGTGCAATATTAGAAAGGCATAAAATAATTGTAATAATTATTTTTTTGAATCGAATTAAAATTATTTCGATTTTTGGCAGTAAGATAAAATATTAAGACAAACTTGATTTTTAGTTTCCTGATCTCTAAATCTTGTAATCTCTGCGATGTGAATGCTGATCAAGAGTATATATACTTAGTAGAGTAGGAAATGGTTTATTTTGTCATTTACGCACATTTGTTTTTGGAAAACTTTATAGACCCTTTGTACTTTTTAAGTACAGAGTCTAAAAAAGAAGGCGAACATTAAAGCAAAGGGCATTGAGCGACCGAGACGATTAAGACGATAATAACAAGTGACAAGTTTATTGCCCACACACACACACACACACGCACACACACACAGAGCATTGGCCAGCCACAAAAACTCTTACCGGACAGTGAGACAGACAGACACGAGGGAGACGAAAGCCTAAGCTTTTGTGGCCTGAAACCTAATGCCTTTAACCAACAACAAAAGTGGCAACAAAAGGGGAACGTATAAAATGTGAGGGGAAGGGGATAGGAGAGGGAGAGGGGTTGTAACATTGCCCACATTATTGGCATGCGGGGCACACAACATTTTGCCGCCTTAAAAGCCAGTTCCACTAATGCCAACAGCTGGCCACATAAATATCAGCAGTGGGTTGGGAGATCATTGAGTGGCAGCATTCATTGACCAGGCAAGGGGTGGGCACTGTCTATAAATGTTTTTGTTACCAAGTTGTAGCGCAGCAAGCGAGCGCACTAAAACCACTAAGTAAGATAAGTGAGGTCAAGCAAAAGGGGTCATGTGCGCGCATTGTTACGTATACGTAACGGGGAGCCACTGTTGCCATTGGGACAAAAAGTCGCTTGATTCGGGGTCTCGGCACTCGAAGGGGACCAACAAATGGACACCAAAAAGCAATTGAAAGCTCAGCAAGATAGTGAGAGAGCTGGTATGTGGCTGGTGAAAGTGCAAGTTATGCAGTAAGTAAAGTTATAAGAACCAAAAACAGCTGATAGCTGTTACTGATAACAAAGAAATGCTGAATAAGTATCATCAAGTCCCCGTCGACTATTTCTCATTTAACTGCTGCCACATATAACAACACAGCTAAGTCATAATTATTGCAAGTTTGTGTTAAAGTTGGCAATGTGAATTTAAGTATTTCTTTTATAATAAAGTATGTTTTATATTTCAATTCGTAAAATTAATCGCAACAAGATGACAACATTTTAGTAGAAGGATAAGGTTTAATTTAGGTGTGTTCCACAATTTCTAGTTTTTACTCAGGTAGGTTCCACAATTTCCTACAGATTTTGATGGCAATTGCTTTCGAAAACAATCGATTCTAATTTCGACATTCCTGTAATGTCAGCAAACTTATTTTTTAAACATACATATTTTCGGAATCACAAAAATCGTGTGCTACAATTTTTTCCCCCAATTTCAACAATAATTTAATCTACACTGAAAAAAAAGAACAATTTCTAAAATCAAGAACATTCATCTTAAATATTTTGTTCTTAAAATAAGAACATTTTAAGACCAAAATACTAATACTAAGAATATTAATATAAAAATTCGCAGTTCTTAATATAAGAATTAAAAATCTTAAATTGTTAAGAAAATATAAATATGCCCACACCAAGGAAAAACTATATAATCGGAATATAAAAAAAAAAAAACAAATAAAAAAAAACATAAATAAAAAAAAAAGTTCAAAGCTTAAAAAACACCTGCCTTATTTTGTAATTTTTGGCTTGAGAATTTAAGACTGTTTGGTCTAAAAATAGGAACTTATTCTTATTTAAAATGTTCTTAAAATCAATATGTGTTTTCTAAATTCAAGAGTTTTATGTTCTCGATGTGTAATAGATACATTTGTTTTAAATGTGTTCTTTGACATTGCATACTAAATGCTTCGGAAAAAAAACGTAAACTCGTCGCACAAATTTCGTTAAAATTGTATATTTATATAATTTTTTTAATAACCGCTTATTCCCAAACATTTTTAAAATCTCTCAATATATTATATTCTTAAGTTTAGAATATAAAAATTGTCACTTTCGTTTCCTTGAGAATCTCATACATTTTCAGCTGAATTAGCAGTAGTCAAAAATAATTGAAATGCTTTCATACTTTTAAATGGTATATTTGCCGTTTTCATGGTTTCTAGGCTTAAGAATATTTTGTATTTTGTTGTTGTTGGCAATAAATTAATTAGCTGAGCTTTGTCCTCATATTGCAGCTTCATTAATTAGAACCACAGAACAACCCCAAACTCTTAAGCCAGATTTACGCTAAGCATAGATAATAAAAAAAAAAAATACAAAAAAAAACCATACAGTCATTCCATTGGGTTGGGGAAAAATCTCGGGAAGACGAGCCAGGCATTTTGTCAAAAAGTTACGTTTTGGCCACGACCGGCATTTTCGGCCAATAAGGAAATTATTTTGCATGATTCAGCATATCAAAAGGCAAAGCAATTATAGCCAAAGTCGCGTTATCATTCTGGCCAGCTGCAGAGTAACAAGATAGGAGGAAAGGAATGGGGCGTTCTTATCATGAGAAGAGAAAATAAATGAAAGAGAACCGTGAACTGATAGCAGCTAACGTAACCACAGTTATTACTGTCAGTATTCGTATTGAATGCAATGAGATTTCATTTGAGGTATGATTATTTTGAGATATAAGCGGACTTAGTCCTAATATTCAGCTAATACTCGTATTTGATTGGTTTTTTATCCAAACTGCAATTATTATGCGATTTTTATACATTGAGATTAAATAGTTCATTTTAGAGGTGTATGATTCATAGGTTAAGCTTAGTCGCTAACTTAAAAAGCGTTTTAAATAGATACAAATTAAAAAAAAAAAACTAATCATGGGTGATTATTATGGGATATCATCAGGACAGTCATAGAAGATTCCTTTTTGTTGTCGAAAAGTGTCAAGACTTTATTCCTCAACTTCAGCTTATTCCGATGTAGTGCACACTCAAATCACATTTTGCAACTCATTTGTAATCAATCAAAGATAAAATACTCAATTTACCACAAATCCTGAGCAAACCATAACGCTAGAAACAAGAGAAAAACTCTGCATAAAGCTGGAAGATTGAAAAATTCTTGTTTATCAGCTGCACTTGAAGTAAAAGTCAAGTGAAATTCATGATTCGCAGCAAATGTTTTGAGAGCAACGATAGAACAAACAGAGCATAAGGAAAATAATACCAGAATTATTCGTATGCAAATCAACTTTGAGCAACGGTGTAAAAGATATATGTGTGAGTTTGTCTCTGTGTGTGTGTGTGTGCACATATCGATAGATTGATGTTAAGTTGATGCCATACCGAGTGGGTTATTGTCTGGCCCGCATATAAACAACCAAAACATGAGCAAAAAAAAAAAAATAAGAAAAAAAAAGGAAAAGTCAAAAGAAAAGTAAAAATTTCAATAAGGCTAAAGCATTTGTGCTGAGCTGAGGGCGGCATCAAGAAGAAGCAAACGAAGTTGAGAGGCCACTTCAGGCAATTTATGGCATATGTTACCAACACACACCCAAACACACACACACACACATCCACATCCACAGGGAATGAGACGAATGCCCGCATATGTAAATGCTAAAATAATACATGTGCGTATGGCACAAAAATTGATATGCCAACGTTTTTCATGTGTGAGTAATTCTCAAGTAAAATTTATAAAGTTTTTAAATAAAATATAAAATAATGTAGCCGAGACTCTAGAGCGTTGTAATCGATTTTTATGCCCTGTAAATAGTGCATGGTTTAACAGTTTCAAACCTTAATTCAATTTAGTTCTAAAAATATATATATTCTGATGAATAGCAACAAAAGATTTAAACAGATTTTGCCGTATAGAAATACCGTTTTTGAAAATCATTTTTTTTACCTTAAAATTAAAAGTATTTTCATACTTGACATTTCCAAATATTTTACCATACTTTTATTTCAAATACCCAATTTTTATTAATTTTGTAACTTATTACCATTATGAAATAAATTTCTGATGAAAAGCAACAAAAGATTTAAACAGATTTTGCAGTATAGAAATACAGTTTTTTAAATTAATTTTTTTTATCTTTAAATTTAAAGTATTTTAATACTTGACATTTCCAAATATTATACCATACTTTTATTTTAAATACCCAATTTTTATTAATTTTGTTCTTTATTAACATTATGAAATAAATTTCATAATTTTTTTTATTTTTACTCAATATACTATTTATTTATTATATGTTTTACATTATTAAGAGGATTCACTATAAATTAAATTGATTTTCTACGAATTAATACCGCTTGAGAAAATATAGTATTATTTACTTTAAGTTTATTTCCTTTCTTTCAACTTTTTGTTTTAGCAATTTATATTTAATATTAATCAAGTTAGGGGTATTCTTCAATAAATAAAATCAGTTTACCAATTTTCTCCGCACAAAATTTTTTTTTAATTTTTGCAATTCGTGCATGCCGCGTCTGGCACTTTCAGGCTACAGGGTATTCTCTACAGCAACTATGTGCAAAAATTATGTCGCATAATAAATTGAACTTTTCATAAATTTTGCAACTGAAATTGGCAAGGGTCGTCGGCTCTGTGCTCTCGTTCTCAGTTCCCAGTTCCCACTGCCATACTGACATTGTCAACGTCTTTGGCAGCTTTGCGGCTCGACACACCCCCTTGCTTCCTGCTGCCGCCGCCCCCCCTTTTTGCAACAAAGCAGCAGCTCAGAATTTATGGTTGGCAGCTTTTAGGCTTTGTTTTGCTGCTTATTATTGTTATTGGCACCAACAGTGACATATTAGGAGCGCCTACTCCACGCCTGTCGAAGCTCATTTGTTGGCCTGGTCTGGAGACGTCTCCTCCTGCCACCCGTAAACCTCTCTGGCTGATATCGAGATACGATACGGCTGGCGTTGTTCGCTGCGTACGCCAGGATTATTAATATTAGAAAAAGGAAATATATTTTCTACTGACCGGCTGCTGTTTTCGATTATTGTCCTGGCCATCGTCTTATGTTCTATTCCAAGTCCTTTTTCCCGTAAATTGTTATTGACAACGGAAGCAGCAGTGCGGCAAAAATTGGGCGTTGAATTTGCGGCTTGCTTTTCGTTTAGCTGCTTTAGCTTTCTCTTCCCTCTATTCTTTCTTTTCTTTTCGATTCTACGATTTTCTTTTTATTATTTCTCGGTTTTTTTTTCATTGGTTTGGTCCATTTGTTGTGGTTATTATTATGGTTGATTTAGTGGCCACAAATTGAATGAATTGTCTTACTTAACCGAAATAAGCAATATATATTTATATACATATATACAAGTTTAAATTCAATAACGCCTAAGTGCGTGCTCAAATCAGATTAAAACGACGAGGATGAAGGCATTGCGGAAATGACAGTCCTGAATTGAATTAATTAATGCCAGTTGAGGTGAAGTCTAAAGAAGGGGAAGAGGCAGAGGCAGAGGCAGAGGAAGCGGGTGGAACGCAGTAGATGGCGCAAAATGAAGTTGACAAATGCTGACAGCAGCGACATGGCACAAAATATTAAAATAAAGTTGTAATTAAACGCCTCGCATAACTTGCCAAATGCTCAACTTAAACACACACACACACACACACCTTTCTACACTCAAACCACACACACACATATTATAACAGAGCTGTAAAACTTGAGCAACAGTTGAATAGATGAAAATTACTCACAAGATTCCGTGTGTGAGTTTATTGAGTAGGAGAGTGCGTGTGTAAAGAAAAACTGGATTTACCACATACAATTTGGATAATTAGAAAATTAAAATTACACTGCACGAAAGCAATTCATTATGTAATCAAATTTAGCAAATTTATAAATTTACAATAATTTTATTGATATGAAATTTGAAACTTGTCAAGTTATAAAATTTATGGTAAGAATATCAAACACGCTATTTTTTTAAATTATTTTACAAAGATATTTTTTTATTCAGAAATATTTCATTTTAAATTTTTCGGCAAAGTATCTGTGGCATGTGCTGTGGCATGAAGTATTTTAATTTTCAACATATTCGAATATTTAATTATTGTATATTTTATATTATTTATATTTTATATTATGAACCAAATACAAAAATAAATTTATAGTGTTTTTTTTTGAATATAAAATTAATAGTTTCTATTACTAGCTGAAAAAGTCTTACAAATTTTTCTATAGGATACGTAGGCAATGTTCTCAATGAAATGCATTATATTTTGTGTACATTTATTGATTTGAGTTTTTTTGTTCAACCACAAACGTTGAGTGAACTTTTTTATATGAAAAGCTCTGTTTTTCATAAAAGCATTTCTGCACGCGAGATTTGACAAACAGTGCATTAAAGACAGCTTTAAATGAAATTTGCAAAGTAATAAAGTATTTTCCACCAAAAAGGCGAGTACTATATTTTATGTTCCGCTTTATAATATTTTCATTAAGTTCTATGAAGAGAAAACATTAAGAATTTTGCGAGTTCTTGCCACTTTTCAACAATTGTTTGCAGTGCATACCCAAAAAAAAAATAAAAGAAACAAAGAAATGAAGAGAAATTTAACGGAGCAAATGCTACACAATGACAATAATTTTGTTGCGTTCGCAATGAAATAGAATGGTAGGGAGATGAAAGAGAGTCATCACAAGCTGCTGGCTGGCAATTTGCAACCACTGTTGCCACCATTACGACCACCAACAGCATCAGCATCAGCAGTTGGAGTTGGAGTTTCAGTGGTGCTGCTGTCTTCAGCTGCCAGCTGGCTTTGGTCTCAACACAGTCTCACCGCAGAGACACCAAAACCAAAAACCCAAAATGAGAAATACACACGCTGCCACACTGAGGGCAAAGGGGGGCAGAGTGGCAAAGGGGGAACTAACATGAGTGGTGAAAGGAAACGCGGCGCAGGGGCATATTAAAATATTTAATTACCATGTAAACTTACGACTTTTGTTTTTGTTATTGTTATAATTGTGACAACAACTGTCATAATAATGAATATGATGATGTTTGCCAGGCTGGGAGGGGGAGATGGGTGGGTTTTAGGGGTTTGAGAGGCAGCCACAGCACCGCACCGCAGAAAGCAGCCTCCTCCACAAAACGCAATATGCGTCGAGTGCTCGGAAAAGTATGCTACATGCGAGTTTTGAAATGGATGCCAACCAAAGCTTTATTACATTTACTATGTGCGACGGTGTGAGTGTGTGTGATTCATGACACGTGTGCCTGTGTTAGTGTATGTGTGTGTGTTTTTGGCGGTTTTTCTTGAAATTGTCTGGCACTTTTCAAAGTTGTTCAGCGCCTTGCAATGTTATTTGAATTTTAATTGCAGTCTTTTCATTGCATACTTTTGGGCTGTCTTTGTTTTATTGTCTTCATTGCATACTTTCATTTCAGGCTGCCTTTGTTTTATTGTCCTCAAGCAGCTCGACTCGCTCTGTGTGTTTAATTAAAAATGCTTGTCTCGGTCTCGGTCTCGGCCGCTGCACTTGTCCCAGGTGTTCATTCTGTTTGCTCATTGGAACTAATTAGTTTTATTTAGCCTCACTTATTGACTGACTCACTGACTCACTCCCCCAACTCTCTAAATAGCTGGCTGGCCAAACATTTTTCAATTGACATTGTCAGGAGGTACTCCTCGTTTTCTTTCCTACTTAGTATGCGACACACAATACACATAAAACATTAATAAAGCTTGTTGTCCTTTTTGCCTGGCTGAGCAGGCAATTCTTAAGCCAAGCTGAAGGTCCTTGTCATTACCAAGCATCATCCTGCCGCTTTTGCACTGTGTGCTCGGCATATGCTTAGCATAATTTCAGACGTCAGTTACAAACTTTGATTTCTGCCGTCAGCTTTAAACGCGTTGGCTTAATTAAAAAAAAAAAAAATAAATAAATGGAAAAAGAAAAATGAGCAAATAGATGAAAAAGTTGAAAACGTTTAAGGTTTCAAATTATGAACGCTTGAAGCTGCTTGGACCAGAGCTCGGACCCGGGCCAGGGCCACGGTTCATATCATAATTCAGTCATATAAAATTTGTCTAGCGGAAAATTAGAAATGCCGCAATAACAACAAACAACAACAGCAACAGCTAACAAGAGCCACAACAGACGCCTTTGTAATTAAAATCGACAGAGACAGAGGCAGAGAGAGAGAGTAGAGAGTATAAGAGTGAGAAAGAGAGAGAGGAAAAAAGAAAATCAGAACCAGCCATTGATATGCTGATGAGCTTAGCTGTTTTTCCAGGCTCTGCTGATGCTTGACATTCAAGTGACTGCGTGAGAGGCACTGTATATTCTTTGTGTATGTGTGTGTGTGTGTGTATAAGTATGTGTGTGTCAAGAATGTGGAGGAAGGAGAGGTGTGTTGTTTACATATAAATTTAAAGCCAAAACTCAGTGATTTTTATGCTTATCAACAGCGAAAATTGAAAATGACGCTCCAGAAAAATCTACCCTTAAAGTGGATATTGCCACCAAATATTGCACATTGGTTTAAAATTGCAGCAATGTAATCAAAAATTAATAGAGCTCTTTAATCTCTTTAATCCAAACTAATCTTTAGTTATTTTTCACTTCATTTTCTTTAAATTCCGCAATGATTCAATTTAGTAAGTATCATTAGTATAAAAAATTGGCGATGAAAATTACTACGAAATGCCAAATTAACTAACTATTTTCAGCTATTTCAGCTATTACTAAATATTTTATATATATACAGGGGTGCCACAGAAATCGCTTCCGCTTGAATTTCACTTGAATTTCATTCCGCTGTGCCACAGCCCATTCCGCGGAATAATTTTGAGCGGAACGAATCAGCGCTCAATCCGCTGGCGGCAGATGCTGCCACCTTAACCGATTAGGATTTTCGAAGTTAGGATCTGCGATGCCACATTTTTTAGTCTGAGTTCGAAGTAAGGTATTTATTAAAAAATATACGGAACCACTTCTGTTTTCTTTAAATTCAGCATTAAAAAAAAGCTATTTTGTGGTAAAACAAGCTTTACTGCAAAATTCTTTTACTTATTGTGCATTTTGTGAAAGCATTTGTGGGAAATTGTACTTCTGACAGGTGGCAACGCCTTAAAATGGTCAAAAGCTGAGAAATTACAAGAAGAAGAATGGCCAACAGTCTCGCAAAAGGCATTTTAAATTAATTAGTTACTTTGCGCACGTGCGGAAGATTGTTGGCTACAGTAAATTTTGAACTTTAAATTTCCGCAAGTCACAAAATATTGCCAGACTGTTGATAGACAGCCTCTAGAGTTGTCGAGTAATTTTATTGTTTAAGGCGCAAAAAATAAATGTTTAAAATTTGTTGTATATTAGCTATACAAAATCAATAACTGTATAAACAAATTAAATTGGACAAATCAAATAAGAAAAGTATTAAAAATCTATTGTTTTGTAATAATAAACTTAAGAAAGTTGCTAAACAAAAGCTAGGGTAATTTAATTTGAGAAGGTGGCAGTCCTAATCAGTCTAGCTCGAAATGGTTTGAGAAAATGCTACAAAAACTAAATCACTCGAAGTTCTGTGGCCCCTCGGAAATTTCCGCGCGGAAATGCTTTCAGCGGAATGCTATTTCACTAGTGATTTCTGTGGCACCCCTGATAGAAATAAACACATTTTCTATTTAAATTTTCAGAAATTCTGCTTTTGTAGTAACTTTACAAAAATAAGTAAAGCATAGTTTTTATATTTTCTCCAGACATACAACTGAACTCAATTAGTTATTTTTTATAGAAAAATTTTAAGTGAAGCTCGTATAAAAATTTTAAGTAAATGTTTATTCTAACTAGGTACATCAACATTTCCAGTTAAATAAGTATTTCATTAATACCCTGAAAACTGAAGTACATATTCATCAATTTTCAATTAAAAGTAAAACTAATAACAATGACAATTCTTGAAATTGATTTATGTAGTTTCATAAAATAGTTTTTGCAGTTGTGTTGTCGCTCAAGCAAAAAGCTTGAAATGAAAATCAATTGGAAAACAAACAAACAAAAAAAAAACCAGAAATATCAAATTGATGACAAAATTTCTAAGTCTAGGACGCCCTTCCCCATGACAATCAACCAACCGCCACATATCAAACCCATGTCAAGTTGGCATTTCTCAATCAGTTGCAGACCACTGTGCGCCTTTTATTAAATTTCACAACGCCAAATAAACAAATGTGTGTGTGTGTGTGTACACATGTGTGTGTCTGTTGATTTTCAATCGAAGCTGAGGCCGAATTTTCCTTTTTCTTAAGTTCGAAAGTTGTTTGCCAACTTTGCGGTTTTTGAGGTTGACATGTTGGCTGTTGATGTGACCCTAAACAAGTGAAGCAGCTGATGCCTGATTATGATGATGGTGCTGCTCTTGTATGAGGGAGAAGAATGCCAAGTCAATGGGAATGGGAGGGAGGTGGGGCGATGGTATGGGATTTGGTTCAACAAATCGATCAAATGTTGGCATCCTACTTTTAGGGCCAAAAGCCATTTGTATGGAAAGAATATGCATTTCCTGCCAGGCAATTACCTGATGATGGGCTACAAACAAGCCGCTGACTTCCAGCCGTCATCAATTCAAGCGGCGCTCTAATTAAAGATACGAATCACAACATGCAAGCACTGCACAAAACGGACAACGAACTCGGCACAACACCTCAACGAGTGGGTGTGATGTGGATACGAGGGTCAACTGATAAGTTATTGGGCAAAGTAGGAAAACGCAACACTTTTAATCAATTCACATATAAAGTTACTACTGCATAAGTTGTTACACTTTTTAAATTTAATTACCATTTTTATCCTTTTAGTTTTAAATATAAATTTGAATATAATCTAATTTAGTTGTTAAGTGCAGTAAAATTTCTTTTTTTTTTGTTTTAAATTACTTTTGGTCAACTGCTATTAGCTGACATTAAACAATTAATTTAAATTTAATAAATTCAAGAAAATTAACTTTTCTTTTTACTGGTTAAGTTCCATGATATACGGTCACACTCTTAAATTTTGACAACTTCCTAAAAATGTTTAATGGGAAATACCAATAAATTTCTCTTTCAAAAACACAAATCAAACGATGAGATCAATTTTAAATTCGACGATAATTATCTGCACAATTTACTGCGCCAGAACCTATTTATTTTTTTCTATTTCCAAAAGTTGAAAAATAAATTACACTAAAGCGAAGACGCTTTCTGTGAAAATATGCATATTTTGAGAATTGAAGTTGAAGAAGAAATGTCAGTTAAACTGAACGGCTCTAAAAGAATATTATGTTTACATGTAAATTTATTTCCTTACCAAAATGTGCTAGGATTCATGACTTATTAAACCACCCTCGTATGTGTTTGTGTGTGTTGAATTGTTGAGTGGTAGGTGTAATTGATTTGCCGGCACTTTGTCTATTGCCTTTGCATTGCCTTTGTTTGTCTGGGTTGAATTTAATAAATATGAAAAACATCAAATTATTTCAAATGCCCAAGTGTTTGTCTGTCTGTCTGGCAGTTCACTGACAAACGCCTGGCGTGCACGATAGAGAGAAATATGCTAGGGAGTTGAGTTGGTGGTGCGCTGCATAATTTTGCAATTGCTCTACAACAAATCGCAGTTGATTGTTTTACGTAGTAGTTGCCGAGTTGTATGGTAGTTGGGGCATAGCAGCCTTAAAATATGCAACGAAACTTTGCTCAAAGCATAAAATCAACTCGCAGCGCAATGCCACTTGCCACACACACACACACACACACACACACACACACACTTACACACAAAGGAGCTACAGCAAATAGGAAATCACAGCAACAACAACAACTGAAACGGAAATGCAAGGCATTCTTATGCATATCCTCTAAACAACTGCACTGAAAAGCAAAACGAACAGCACAAATGGAGGCAAGGATTTCACACAACTTGCCCCAACTCGTTGGGGGAATTGTTTTTGCTGTTGCACAAGAGAAAAAGAGAGAGAGAGAGAGAGAGAGAGACAGGGAGAAGGAGAAAAGAGATCCAAAGGAATTTTTCATACACAAATTAAATCTATGTACATCCCAAGTTCTCTCCTCTCAGCTATGTGCCACACATACACACACACACACACTCACAAACAAATGGAAAGGGAGGCCAAGACGCCTGGCAAATGCCTTTGCAAATATTCATTACATAATAAACTAAAACAACAACAACATAAAAAAGTGCGGCACACAAATCAAATTGCACATAAAAAATTTCAGCTATGCGTGGCATGCCACGGCTTTAGGCTATTTGCCGAGGGTGCTGCCTACTAGCCGGGGGAGGAGAAGAGAGAGGGGAGTTAATACAAGGTGGGGCATAATATATTTTGTTTATTTGTTGTGTTGGTTTTTGTGGCAAATCAATGACATGTAAAAACTCTAATTAAACGCATGTTTCTGGCGCGCTCTGTTCATTTCCGTATAACAGGCCATAAAATGGCCCAAACACACATATATAGTCTGTGATCCGGTTACTGTAATTGGTGTGTGGCAAATGTTGAAGAAATAATTGAAGGGAACTCGGCATACATGTATGATATACGACTATTTCGAGTCGATTCCAAGCTATAATTCAACAGAACGGTTATATTTGAATGTAATTGTTGTGTTGTGGAAAGTCCATTTAGGAATGATATTTATGAAGGAGAAATATTTTTAAGGATCTTAAAAACGACTCCATTACTCCGTATTCACTTTTCTGCTTATCTACAGTGATTTACAAAATAGAAACCAAAAATAGTTTTTGTATCGTTTACTGATAAAGAAAACTATTTGACTGTAAGAAAACTAATTTTTTTTTAATTTTTCGATTTTTGTGAAACAGTCTTTCTATATTAAAAATCTTGTATCATGATTTTAGAAACCAGTCATTTTTATTATTATATATTTTTTCTCACTATCTCCACACTTTTCTACATTCTAAAATAATGTCTATTTTGATGCCTGTAAAAAATTACAAGAGACATGATATCAGTGGCCGTAACAAACACAATTATTATTTTAAAAATTAATTTTAAACATTTAAGATTTGATTTTTATTAAATTAGTTCACAAACAACCCTGAGCACATCCAAAATGGGCAAAAAAGGAAAATATGTGTTTGGCAGAATGTTTGTAACAGGCAAAAGGAGGCGTGGCAGACGCCATAAAGTAAATATATTCTTGCTGGTTTTCAAAACTGAAAATACAATTTATTTAAGATTTTTGTTCCATGACTCAACAAATAACAATTATTCATTTTAAATTTATTTACCCTATCATAACAATTATTTATGATTTTTATTTGTAAACGTATTTAAGCACTTTAAAATACACCATATAAGCAAAGATATGATTGATTATGGGATGTGTTTAATTTGATATCTTTTATAACATACAATATGCTTTTAAATTATTGTTGAAAGCTGATCTTTAGCTAATTTCTCTTTAATTATTTAATAGTTAAATATATAAATTAAATATATTATTTGACTTACTTTTAAGAATTTTAAATAATCAGAAATACTGAATTCATACTTTTCTGACAGCTGAGTACACAGAATGTATTCAGGCTCTAACCATTTCCATAAGCCCTATTAAGTCAACCCTTTACCTACAACTATATGAAAATTTATCATCATTAGCTGGTTCCCTTCCCCTCTCACTCTTAACCAAAGAATTCCATTTGCATAGTTCTAATTCCTTTTAGGCTACAGAGAAGGAAAAAAAAAACAAATACAAAAATGGAACCTACAACCCATTAACCACAACAACTCAGTTAGTGTTTGTCGCACTGCCAACTTAACTGGCCGTCTGACTGGTCCTTTTTGCTGTTGGCCACTTCATAGGGGTATTGCCAACTATTTTCCCAGCTTAACTTTTGATTTTTGTCGGAAGACCAAACCCATAAAAATACAAATTATATTGTTTTGTATTTATGGAATGTGATTGCGTAGAATTCTTTAACAGCTTTTTAACATGTAAATTCGATTCTTGGTGAACCGTTACACACACTAACACACACACACCTTAATTAAATTTCTAATTATTGTAATTAACCACATTAATATGACCTCATGCGCACCCTAATTTGCTAAAATTCCTAGCCAAGACCCTCCCCCCATCTTTTCGACTACTCACCCCCCTTTTGTCCTGCTGTCACGGCGTAAAATTGTGTAGAAAATTGTCGGTAAACATTTTTACAGTTTATTTGCGGAGCGTGGCGACCGCGACATAGACGTCGACCAATCCCCCGGATTCCCCCCTTTTACCAACAAGCCACAACTGCCCAACGAATGAGAGAGCTTGCTGTATATGTGGTCGATCCTTGTTGCCTTTTATTATATGGCCCCGGCATTGTTCGTGATGATGTACCTGTGCGCGGTATGGGTTAACAGGGTATGCTAGACTAGGAGAACGTTTGTCACATTTTGGAAAACAATTGAAGGCTCTTCAAATTTAAAGCAGTCTGCGGTAAGCATTTAATTAGACTCTTGTCTTTAACCTATAAAGGAAATAGAAAATTTGGCAATGTTTTACCAAAATTTCGGAAATTTAAGTTGATTATGCAAAATAATTAAGTAAACTCCTAGTAATAAATATGAAAAAAGTAAAATACAGAAAAAATATCAGTTTATGAACCCGTTTCAGGAATACATGAATCCATGGTTTTGTTGATATCTAATTTAAATTCTATACAAAAACCATTATTATATATTTTCGACGGTTTTCCACTTTTTCTGGGTTTTTAAAGCATATAGAAATATTTAAATAATTGGTATCCAATTTTTAAAAGAATCTAACTTGGGAAAATGATTTTATTGTTTATTTTCAGACTTTACGAAATCAGGCTAAAATAAATTAATGGATGGTAAAGTATTACAAATTATGCAATTTATTCAATTATTTTTTTATTATCATTTTTTAGCCTAGAAAAATACCCTAATTACAACTGGGTATGTTTATGTCGTGCACTCTCTAATCTTAACGAAATCCAACTTATTTCTGATTATTGTTGTTGTTGTTGTTGGCCAGTGGTTGGCCTTAATGAGGTCATGTGTGTGTTGGTTGTGCGACGTCGGTGATTATGATGGCATGAAATTAACATTTAATTTGAGCTGAACTGGAGCGCCACCTAGCGGCTGCCTGCCTTACAATACATGTATGCATGTCTTTCTCTTTCTGTGTGTGTGTGTGTGCTTTTGGCTAATTTATGCCGCTTGGCCCCATAGATGTCTGAATGTGGCATCATTAGAGGCAACTTTGTGGTCCCGGACGCGCTCCATTGGACAATGGCATATAATTTATGTTTGTCTTAGCAGCTGCTTGCAAAGCTTGTTCACACATACCACCACAATTACACACACACATACACACACATAGACACAGATATTGTCCTGGATAGCGGGGCAACAAGTATGACGACCAACCAGTTAAAACTTTTGCGGCCAAAAAGTTTTGCTTGTCTGCGTTTAAGCTGCGACCAGACTAAAACCCAGTTCCCAGTTGTCCAAAAAAAAAAAAAGAAATCAACAAATTTGTAGCCTGTTCTTTCTCCTTCTCTCCCTTTCTCTTTCCTTCTCTGTCTCTAGGGATTTTTGCAGGCTGGCAAAAGTTTCTTGGCTTATCAATGCCGTCCGGTACCGTCCCCTATTTACCCGCCTTTCGTTGAACCCCGGCAAATAACTGCAGCTATCGAAATTATTGAAAATTTTAGTGCAAATTTCAGTCGTTCCATTCCATTCCGTTTCGTTTCTTTCCCTTTAATGTGCCGTCACACTGCTTTGCGCTCATTTTGGCTCCTGACTTCGTAATATTCCCTTCATTATTTATTAATGAGGCTTAAGCAGCGTCTAACATTTCAAAGCTCTACCAACCGCCTGGGACCGGGTGCAAACACAAGACACCAAATAATAAAAATGTGCGCATATTAAATATTAATTTCCATTTCCAACTGATAAGAGAACAGTTTTCTCTATGATGTAACCTAGAAACTTGCCGCTGTATGTCAAAGGTCAAACGAAATGCCGAAAGCAACTTTTAACTCTACCCTTCAAAGTGGTAAACATGAATATTTTTAGTAGCTGTTAAAGCTTTTACAGCTTTTTGATCAACGCTTTAAGAAAAACGAATTAAAAGTGTAAGGTTAGTAAACTTTACAATTTGAAAATTAAGTAATAATCATTTTAAAGTATTTTAAATGCGATTAAAAGATCTTGGTGAAGCTTCAAAAAGCTCAAGCGATCAGCATTTATGAATTTGTAGTGTGTCAGCTTACATACTGATTTTATTTATGATTTTGATGAAGCATTCAATTAAATTACCGATTCAGGAAAAATATTTAAATTAAAAAACGATAGGATAATCAATCTTGGCCTAATTTATTTGAATTGTATTTAATTTAAATTGTATATTAATCGAAAATAAACACATTTAAAGATTCACTTCTAAAATGATTTCTTCTTTTTTTGTATAGTTTGTTAATTAATGAAGAAAGTCAGTTAATTGGGATAATTTAATTAAATAATATCGATCTTATCTGAATTTGATTTGATATGAAATATCCAATATGATATTCTGTGCCATAAGCAGAGAGATAAAATCAAGTATTTCGTTCTTAAAACGCCACATTTCAAGCTTGATTTCTCACTAAGATTAAAATTACTACAGTCGAGTACTTGGATCTTATTTCAAGTACGATTTCTTAAGTACGTTTAGTATTTTCAAACTTAAATAAACTTTAAAACGTTCTTGAGTTAAGTACAATTCAACTTAATCCAAGTCCTTTTTATTCTGTAACTGAGTACGAAATTATGTTAAAATATGAACATGATATGCATATTGCAGATTAAATTTAAAATCGTGCAAATTTTAATTGTATTTCATAAAATTGTCAAAATCATAAGCGTGGGTGTTTAAAAAACTTTTAGTTAGTGGTCAAGTAAGTGAAGACTGACTACAGAACTTATTTTGTTAAATAACTGCGCAAGAACTACTTCGGAATTCGAAGGAAGCGAACGCTAAAATTATATTAGAATTAAAGTACTTGATTTAAGATTTTACATACTTAATCTGTGAGTCGAACTTGAGTCTCGAATAAAGAATTTGCGTACTCATTTCGAGTAATTTAAGAGTTGTACTTGATTAAAGATTTTTTGTTCTTATATCAAGATTGTTAGTACTTGGTCATACAATTTTAATGCTCATTTTAAGTAACTCGTACTTATATCAAGTATTATTTTTAAGCATCGAAAATACTTAATTCGAATTCACTCGAACTTAATTTTAGAACGGTTTTTTTCGCTCTGTGTTTCGATACTTCAAGCTAAGCTCACGTTATATCTCTAAAAGCACATTCCAAAGCTTTTAAGGATTGAATTACGATTCTAAAACTTTAATCGATTAATCAAGTAAGCATTTCAAGTTTTCTTTAATCAGTTGAGGCAGAATATAAATCGATTCTATTTTAAATGAGTTTTTTCTTTTAAATTAGGTTTATTGAAATATGATAGGCAAGCCAAAAATTTGCTTAACTTAAGCCTGAAATACTTAAGGTCATGCATTCGGAATAGCCGTAACTCGTTCAAGATTATCAATTGCCGTTGACAATAATTTCCGTTGACACTGTATAAGGTTCAGCACACTTTTGGCTATGCCATTTGTAGTTGAACCATTTTTCGTCATTGACCCAAACAACACTTGAGTATTTCCGTTGGAACAAGAGAAAACGGGTGCTAACAAGAAAGTAGACAAAGTTTAGAAAATAAAAAAAAGAAGAGAAGAGAAGAGAGAGAAATAAACCGTCAGACAAATTCCATGAACAAAATGAAATGTCAACAGTAAATTTACCTTACACTTTAGCTATTGTCGTTTGTCGTTGTTGTTGTTGGTTGGTTGGTTGTTTGTTGTTTGGTTGTTTGGTTGTTGGTTTTTGGGCTGATTATTTTCTTTTCTAATGCGCTGAAAGCTCATTTTTCTTATTTGGGCAAAGATTCTCTTAATGGGATTTAGAGAAAAAAAGCAAAAAGAAAGAAAGAAAGAAAAAATGAAGCGAAATATCTACAGACGGTCGACTGAATTGGGTTCGTAGATTTCGTCCTGGTGTGTAAAATGGCGCATAAATATGTTGAAAATGGACTTGCTGAAATTTATTTACATAAAAAGGATTTTACAAATAAGCACAACGCACAACAATATACACACACACACACACACACACACACAGAATTTCGGCTGCCTTTGCCAGTGATTTGTGCCTTTGTCATTATTATAAGCGTCTGAGCGATCCCTTTTTTTACTCTACCTCCTTTTCCCTCCACTCTGGTGACAACTGATGAGGGGTTGTTGTTATGGAGAGCATCATATCTGTTACACACATTGGGCCGTACCGGGTCCCAATGACCATAAATCCATGAAAACCAGTGCAAGAATTGTGCTAACAACATTTTGTGACACACTCAATTGAAATGCTTCTCACAATGCTCACAGTTTTGCACGGAAAGTTCATTTAAAATTGCTGCCAGCAGGCAATAGCTATAAGAGAAGGGAAATTGCGGGAGGGAGGGGAATATAGAGCAGGTTAGGGATAGTGGGGAGTAGGAGTAAAAGGGAAAAACAAAGTCGCGCGCACTAAGCAGCAAATCCTTTCATCCGATTTAAGTAAATGCAAACAAAATAAGTAAATAGCAAGAAGCAACACACCGTAGCAGCCCCTCTTCTCCCCTTCTCCCTCTCTATCTTTGGATCCATAAGGGGCTTAGCGCCTCGCAGCCGCGCCTCCAGGCGCTATGTCTCCCCCTTCAACCCCCCTCCCAGCCCTCCAGCCACGCTGCTGACAGTGCCCCTCGACAGACACTTGGGCGAGGAGCTTGTTAAAACTTTAAGTCCGTTTTACTTAACTTGGCTCCTTTGGCTGACAGTTGTAACTGTTTTGCTTTGCTTCCATCTCACTCACTCTCTCACTCACTCTCTCTCTTTCTATTTGACTACTTTAGCTGTCTCGCACTGTAAGTTTGTTAATTTTTAAATGAACTGACGATTAAAGCCTTTAACTACATTTCTTCCTTCATTTTTTTTTTTACTCTTATCTATTTTTTATACACTTCTCGCACGTGTTTGTCTGTCATTGACAGCGGCTCTAATTGACTTGCATTGTTTCTATATCTATTCATCTCTCTGTCTCTCTCGTTTACACTCATTATTGATGTATTTTTTAACGCTGACAAGCCTTGTAATTAGTCAACTTGCTTAGCCACTTATGCTATTGACACTTGGCCAGATTCAACGGGATTTAAGTTTTTAATTGAATGTCGTTTCTCTTTTTTTTCCGAGTTGATTAGGGTTATACCGAATGTTTCTGAGGTTGAACCGATGATAATTAAATATTAATCTTTGACAAAACATTTCACCATCCAATTTATCGAATTATTTCTTTCTTTAAAAATTTTAAATAAATTTCAACTCATCGTCTAAAAATATATTTAATATTATGAATATTTTCAACTTTCTGTGACTTAGAAATTACTAACATTAAAAAGAGATTTTCTTTTGTTTTTAATAAGGTTTTGTTTATTAATGTGTTAAGTGTGATCCAACACACTTTCAGATTGTATTAGTTAAATAAAAAAAAAAACAGATCCACTTAACTATTTATAAAGAGAAAATCTAGACAATTTTTATAGAAGTGGAGCTAACAATCGAGGTACAGTGTTGGAAATTAATTAAATTCTGTACGATGAGCATCTATTGATATTGAAAAAGATGTAAATGAAAAATTTTCATGTGGCCTGAAACATGTTTTTTTTTTGCAGAACAATTGCAGAGTTTATAAATTATCATGAACTTAAGAAGTTTCAAAAAGAAGTTTAAGAAGTTTCAAAATAAATCAGCTAGTCAACTTTGGGATAAATGTGTAGTGTATTTAAATAGCTAATTAAAGTCTTATTCTTCCTCTGACAACCTATTTTAGAAGGACATTTAAATTTCGTAAGCTATCAGCATATGCAGCACACACACACAGACACACACGCACAGACACACACGCACACACACATTCACTAAGCAACAACAATAACCACAATTCAACTCAATTCAACTCTTAGTAAAAGCTCTTAAAATGCCCGCATTACTAAATGCTTAAAGCAAGCCAAACAAAACTTAACCCGAGCCACAACTTAAACCCCAATCTCAATCCCAAAATGGAATTCAAACCCCCAGAAGGCTGCACACTTGAAAAAGTTACCATGGTCTATGCGATATTTGCGTAGCTCGGCATAATTTCAAATTAATGCACTCAATGGCAAATGGTTTTCAGGTTTTCTAGTTTTCAGGTTTTTTTCCAGTTTTCAACTGGCATATATTTACACAGGCAGGGGTTGGGGAGAGAAGTCAATGGAAAATGGAAAATTGCTTAGGCCGTGCAGTGAAACTGTGGACCAAACTGTAGCATCAATTTCTGCAAATGCAGCTCAATGTGGCAGGAAAAGCTACAGACGAGCAAACTCGACTGTGAGAAACCGTGTATGGAAAATGACATGTTAATTTTCTTCGATGTTTACTGTCCAAACGAAATGCACTTTCTACGTAGTCCATGACCCATTTTTTTCAATATCTAATTAAGGGGTTTGATAACGATCTTAGAGACATTTTGACGTAAAATGCATAGAAATTATTGCCAAATTTATAAATATCTCTTTGATAAAATTAACTACGACTTTTAAAAACAGCAATGTATTTTTTGAATTGTTCTTAATATTCCTTTTTCGATTTGCGAGATGTGACTCCCAGCTGACTCCCAGCTGATTTGAACCATTACTCCTACATATTATATATTTTAAATGAATTTATATTAAAATGGGAATGAAGCATACCAAAGAAAGAGGAGAAAGCCAACTTAATATACCTCTTGTACATCTTAGGTACAGGATCTAAAAATGCCAGAGATGAGGCTCATGAGTGGGTGAGTTTGATGGCAGCTGCTGCAACTGGACGCGTGTTTTTGCGGCTCAACGGCAACTGCAACGGCGACCGGAGGCCCAACGGCCATGAAGCGCGGGAAATGAGGGGAACGAACTGAGGGAATAAAGTGCTGCATAAGCCAAGGCGCACGCACGCTTCGCTGCATGGCACTATAGGACAAATGGACTCTTTTTCTGGTATAAACTCATTTTTTAAAAGTATTCAAATTAAGAAACTTTTGTTAGATTCCTTTTAGGAATACATCGAACTATAATATTGCATACCAGAAATGTTAAATTTGCATTCTGATGTTAAGTTAACAGCTGTTAAAACAGCTGTTTGAATCCAAATTCACGTGCTCATAAATTGTGCACAAAATTTGGCGAAATTCAATTCCTCCAGTTTTTTTTAATTTAAATTTTTGAACGCAATTTATGATAAATAGTGATCAGTGTAGCTTGTACTTTGTGTTTGTAAACCTGTGCTGTTGGTATTATTCGTGTTGTCTGTAGTAAGTGTCAATAAAGAGACGTCCCAAAAATAAAATTTTTTGATCAAAACCTTATCTTTGGGAAGAGTATTAAAAAAATGTAGGCAATAGTAACCGAAGTGACTATATACATGTTGTAGTGTAATGCCTTGTTATCTCATAACAGTAAAGTTTGATGCCCACTTTTGCCCACTTCTCCCAAAATTTAACTTTTTAGCACATAACCTCTACATAAGAAATGCAGGTTTGCTTGAAGCAAAAATTCAGTTTCGGCCTATTTTTACTATAAAATCTATATGATTTAGTATTCCGATCTTGATATTTGTAGTCAAAAATATCAGTTTCATAATACTACATACATGAGTAAAATTTGGCCGGATGTATTGGAAAACAACATGGTTTTTATATAAAAAGACAAATTTTAAACAAAATTACCTATTATTTCAATATGATATAGTAGTCCGATTTGGATCATATTTTATCATTAAGTCAGTAACATAATAACACACCAAACCTGCAAGTTTGGTGCAAATAGCTTTTAAAACAAAAAATTTGCAAATCGCAGAATCAAGCATAAGGGCAGTGCCACGCCCATTTTTTCAAAACCATTTCCAAATGAGATCTAAAATGGTATCCAAAAGACTTTTCACGGAAAACTTGATAAACTTTCGAGTTATTAATTTATACCAGAAAAAGGGTCCATTTGACCTATAGTGCATAGTAGAAAATGCTGTAGAAAAAATTGTTGAATTGCTTTGACATTTTAACATTGTAGTCGTCAGCAGCTCTGTCGCCTGGTCGTCAACTTTGTATATGTTGTTGTTGTTGTTGCTGCTGCCCCTGAAATGGCGAGGGCGTAAAATTGCCGTAACATGACAGCGAACAACTTGGCAAAAGGTAACTCAAAATGCGCTGCGAACACGCAAGGCGAGCGACCAAAAAAATAAGAAGAGAAAAAGACGCACCAAACCCAAAACCCACCGACTAAAGCCACACGAAACCTCTGAAACCCACGCAGCCAAAACTCCGAGCACAACCCAAGCATTTTCCTAATGTACTCGCTGCTCTGCTGCTGCTTTGCTGCTGCTCCTCTGCCTGTTTGTGTTGACTTAGATGCACACACACACACACACACACCGAAACATTCATAGAGTGCTATGGGAAAATATGAGAAGTGAAAAGAGACAACGAAGACGTTTATCAGTGCGCGTTAGAAGAAAGTTTTTCATAATGTGTGGAAAAGAACTTGCGCCAGCCGAAAAGAAAAACTGTCAACTTGACACAGGCGGTGTCCTTTTTTTTAAAGGGTATAAGACTGCGTTTGAGGTATATAAACTATGCACAAGTTTGAAAACTAACGAAATATTTACCCCGAAGTTTCTATTATAATAGTAATTATGGAAATCATCGAAAAACTTACATTTATAATTTTTATAATGGTTTGGTTCGGAAAAAATAAATAAATAATAATAATAATCTTTATCTTAAGTTAAATATTTTAATAAATAATTTCTTCAAATATTAAGAAAATAGGAAAACCATTGAAAAAATTAATGTATTTTGTTGTATAAAATTGAAATAAAACTTTTGATTTCAAGGTCAAAGTACCAAACATTCCCCAAAATATTGAAGGTGTTCATGCCAGCTTATCTTAATTATTTATTTAAAGTTTCATTTTAAATTTAAGGAGAAACACTTACTTTTAATTTTCAATAAAAATTAAAAATAATGCGTCATTACCCTTCATATGATACATCAGGTGTTAAATTTAAAAAAAAGAAAAAAATTCAATAAAGTTATAGTTGCACACAAAAAACACAAAATTGTAAAACTACACAAAAAAATTTTTTTTTTTTGAATCATATTTTAAATGAAATTATTTCTTTTGATTTTTTAAATATAAGTTATTTTTATTTCGTTTAGTTTTAGGTTTAAGATGTTTACAAACAAAAGAGTAAAATTTGAAAGTAAGCAAATCGGTAAGATTAACAGTTGCCAACTTGGATTTATAAATAGAAACAAAAAGCTCATAACTCTCAACTGACTTAAGCAGAGCTAAACTTTTATATTTTTCAAAAAACACTTTTGTCAGGGCATTAAATATTCGTTATTTGAAAATGTGGCAACTCATATTTATTGTTGGTCTGGTTGTTTTTTGCCAGCAGCTTTGCTTCGCCTTGCCTACATTATTTATGCATTTTTCTTTCGGCTGCTGCTGGCTTTTAATAGTTGTGTCTGCGGCAATGTATGCGCATCAGTGTCTGTGATTCAGTATGTGTGTGTGTGTGAGTGAGTGTGTGTGTGTGTATGTTTACCACATTGAAAAGTTTTCTTTGCAAAGTGCTTGGTACATGCGAGCGCGCAAATATGCCAAAAAATATGCTACACAAAAATCGCTCAAGTGCAAAGTTTTAACAATTGGAAAGTTTGCATCATGGGTGCAATATGAACAGGCACCTCCTTCCCTCTCCCCTACACAATCCGTCCAGTCAAGTACTTAGTTAGAGCGTCATACACAAAATGCAAACCAGGCGAGGCAACGAGGGGAAAGAGAACGGATTGAGGTGGCAAGCGCGGTCTTTGGATGCGACGTGTGCTTTAAGTGCTGGTCACATGACTGCGAAAAGGAGCTGACAAAAAATAAACTTGTCCTCAATTTGTGTGCTTGGCAGCAGAGTGTTGAAAAACGTTGCACAAAAATAGAATAGAAAAGTTGAAATATAAAGTTGAAAAAATGCTTTAAGTGAACAATATGAGCATCAGAGGTTGATTTTGGCAGTTTATTATTATTATTTTAAAAAGCTTCTACAATCTAATGAAACTTTTCCAAAAGTATTTAAAATTTAAGCTTAGTAGAAAGCAAATAGTTTTAATTGAGTTTAATTATGGTTTCAGAGAAAACTTTGTAAAGAAAAAAATAAAATAAATCTTATTTATTAATGTTGAGAGTCTAGAGATAATAATTTTATTCGATATAAGTAAAACAATATCAGAAAAGTCGATAATAAATTAATGAGTATAATGAAATACATCTTAGGCTTTTAAATTTGGATACTGCATTGAATTGCAAGTTTGCATAAAAATATTTAAATAATAGACACTAAAATTTAAAGAGAACAATTTTAAGTTAAAGAACACTGAACGATTTATCTCAGAAAATGTGGTGTAGCGTCAGTTTGTGTTTTTTAACTTTGATAAATTGTCAAAGACACACTAAATTTCTTCGGAATAAATTGAATAAATAAAATAAGCAAGGGGTTTAAAGTTTAAACAGTTGACTGCGGCAGCTGTCAACTCACTCAAAGTTCAACTACAGCCAAAGTAAATATGCCAACAAAGAGATATAGATAGATAGTTGTAGAATAAAAGAAATCAGGGGTGGGGGGGAGTGGAAGAAGTGAAATGGGGCTAACGTGAGAGGTACAAACAAGTTTTGCCTGGTTCTTGGCAAGTGGCAAGTGGCGCCACCTGGCGACCAATGAGGTGTGAAGATGAACAGTCGCAAGTGTCCAACGACGTTATTGTTGCACCTAAAACACACACACCTTAACTCTGTACGTGTGTGTGTGTGTGTGTGCAAAGCAAATACAAGGCAAAAACCAAATCAAATGTGCTGATATCTTGGCTATGTACTGGTATACATGTGACCTTTCCCCTTTCCCCTTTCAGCTGCTGCTGCCTGTTGCCTGACGCTTCACTGTGGGCCATTTTCCAATTTTTTTGGAATTAATATTTTTTGAGAGCGACTAAATCTTTATTGGTATATTAATTTATTAAATTATTCACGACTAAAAGCAGTCGGCATAAACACAATAAAGTGTATAAAAAATTAAACTACAAATTATTAAATTAACAATTAAATTAATGAAAAATTTAAATTAAAAACTGAAATTCGTTTAAGCCTGGGGTATACAAAATTAATAATTGATCCAACATTTGTTGCAAGAATTGGGGAAAACCCAATCAGATCAATATAAAAATATAAAATAATTAAAAAGCCAAAACACGATAGATCTCCGATCTGATCTGTAGTTCTTTTACATTGAATATACATTTAATATCAATATTCTGAATTCTACGATATGCAAATTTGTTGTTTTTCAAGCTATCCGCCCCAAACTTGCAGATTTGGTATGTTATTATACCACTAACTAATATAATATCCAAATCGGACAACTGTATCATATAGAAATAATTGGTGTTCACTTTTTTTTATGAAAACCTTGTTGTTTTTCAATATATTCAGGCCAAACTCACCAGATATGAGTGATAGTCAATTTCTGACATTTTGGTCAACTTTGGAATACTACATCGTATAAAAAAATCGGTAGTAAAACTTTTATTAGTGCAATGAACATTAGTATTTGTCTTTATTTATTTCTCATAATCGGAAGACAAAAAAAATCATTTTCTTTTATCTCATAAACTTCTCTGAATGTCCTCAAAATAATTGACGGTTATTACCGCCTTAAATTATTTCAATATAGCATCCTCTTTTCAGTTTATACCCTTCATTGGTTTTTATTGTGAAAAAAAATAATGCTGCATGTTGTCATCTGAGGTTATCATAAAAAGTTTGTCATGTTATAATTTAACAGTGGCGAAGTCTGTTAAGATTTCTGGTATTTAACATTACAGTTTGGAATATTTCTGATTAATTATAAAAAAGGTATTTTAACAACATTTATTGGTTGATAATTGATTTTATTACAACAAAAAAATGTGAAAATTCCCCATAGTGCGCTTGCTTGGGCTACACCTTTGTGGAAATCCAACAATGTCAACTATGCAACACAAAAGCGACAATGCCGTCGCTTTGTCTGGCTGCCAAAGTGCAGGGGCAGGGCAGGGGGGAGGGACAGGGGCTGTAAAAGCGGTACCAGGTAGGGGTAGAAAGAAATGGTCGAGAGGGTGCAGCAGTTTCTTGTTGTTATTGTTGCCCCTCTTGTTGTGTGGCATACAAAAATAGCTCACTTTGCAAATGGCGTTTCTCGCTTTCTCTACTTTGTTCCCGCTTTCCCCCTCTTTCTTTTTGTACCCTTCTCTGTCTCAACCGCATACACTTGCCACCTGTTTCATGTTGCTTTTTTATGCCCGCAATTTGCATTGCCCGCTTTGTTGACGTCTTTTGCACTTTTGCTTTTTCTGCTGCTGCTTTTGCTGCTTTAAGTCAGAGAAAAAAACACAAAAATAATGACATTAAAATGCGCATTTTATTAAAACTCAATGCCCGATTTGCTAGCCAGAATAGAGGTGGCCCAAAGCAGACGTAGCACGTGGCGCTTAAACCTTAACCCCTTGGCGTGTCGTGGGCACACGACATGCAAACGGAAAAGCAACAACAGAAACAACAGTCAACAACAACAACAACAATAACAATGACTGGCAACTACTTCTGTTTTATGAGGCACCCGCTGCGGCCCCTCCCCATCAATTGACAATTATGAGGCCACGCCCATTGCCGTGCTCATAAATTTTGTAATTATTCCCCTGCGTGCCCAAAGAAACAGTCCAAAAAAATGAACACACACGCATCCAACATGGCAAAGGATTCAGAGAAAGGGAGAGTAGAATTATCAACGATGGGCGATGAAATTTTTGGTTATGAATATTTCATCTGCTTGTATGCCATATATCATACATACATATGTTTAAGTACTACTCATACATGAGTAGATGAATATTGTTGCACACAAACGTGACTTCAAAACTGATGAAAACCAAATAGTTTTAGATGGAAAATCAACTCGAAAACTACGAATATTAAGTATGTTTTATATTTTTGTTTTTCATCGACTAGTGCAACAGCTTCAGAAACTCTTGAACTCGAGGATTTGGCTTGAACACTAGTTCAATCTAATAAATATAAATTATTCTATAATTTTACATGTTTTTAATTTTTACATCATTTTTTAAGCCTTTAAAATTATTCAATATAAAGATTTCGAACTTTTTATTCAATTTAACTTTAGATAATTATTTTATTTATATTTTACCATTGTTACAAAATTAAACAAAAATTAAATTATAGATAGAAAAATTTATAAAAAAAATGTATACATTTTTTTATAAATAATAAATGATAATTATAATAATATATAATAGATTGCTCTGGGTATGAGACATATTGTATTGCTAAAATAATGTAAATAATTTGTTTTCCAAGAGAAAAATAAAATACCATCATTGATAAAGTTTGCATTCCTCTTTCATAAACGACTCTCTATCTTTATGATAAAATAATCATTTTATGTGAATTATAGTGACTCGATTTGGAAATATTGGACATAATTAGTCAATTTACTATACACCTTATATCATTATTATCTTGCTATTACTAGTTGAGCGGCATTATGAATAAGTAAGGGAATCAAAATTGGAAAAAACTATATAATTAAAAGCAGCCAATTCCCAAAAACCTTTTTGAAAACTAATAAAATATTAAATATCCTAGTCCTTGAAGCTTTAAGTATTTAACATTTAATACAGAATTGGTTAGTTATAACATGATAATAAAATCCGCAGAACACTTCTGTATCTTGAAGAAAAAATAATCAATTTCGTGTTTGAGATATTAAAATTAATCAGTCAATTTAAATAATTGGATAATATCAATATTATCATATGCTTTCACTAATTGAGCGGCAGCATGAATAAGTATGGGAAACAATAATTGGAAAAAACTATATAATTAAAAGCAACCAATTTCCAAAAACTTATTGAAAACTAAAAAAATATTAAAGATTCTAGTCCTTGATGCTTTAAGTATTCAACATTTAATTCAGAAGTAACTAGTTATTAAATGATAATAAAATCTATAGAACAATGTACGACTCATAACAATTACGAAGGACCTCAGAATTTCAGACCTTGCGCTGTAACCCTGAACCGTTGTCAAAGTGAAATAAATGAACTTTATTGTCACGCACACCGTCTACAAAAAAAAGGAAGAAGAAGAAAAGTGTGTGTAATGTCTGGGGCAACTCTGAAGGAATGCAATTAAAATTTCATGTACTTATAGCTGCTAGCGCACCTTAATTGATTAATGTAAGCCCCAAACCCAAAAATAAAAAACAATAACAACCCACAAAATTCGTGGTTAAAGGGAAGGAGGTGGCCACAAACAAATTAATTAAAAAATGCGTTGCGTTGTCTGCTTTTAGGCTGCAAAGCGTCTTGCTTGCGCCACTTTTGGGCTGTCTTAGCCGGCTGGAGCGTGTTGGCCCTCTGGATCCTAACAAAAAATAATAAATAAATTGTACTTAAAGAGCTTCCGAGGCACCGCAGTGCAGCCATAAACATTAATTAAAAGTTTTGACCCTTTGCTAGCTCCGTAAAGAGAAGTTGAGGGCGAAACCTTCTGCTCATCAGCTGCAATATTCATGTGCAGCAGCCTTACAACTACAAACTACTACAATGAAATGCACTCAGAATTGTTTTCAGTGAGTTTGTCGGGGAGTCGCTACGCTAAACGGCGACCAGCGCGGCCTCAATGGCCTTATTTGCACGTAACGCTCAAAAATTTCGAGTTAAGCACTTTTTGCCCATATGAGTCATGAATCATTTAGCACACACAAACACACACACATTCAGATGCACACATACTCACACGTTGCCAGCAACTTTTCACTTTTAAATAAAAACTGCGCGAGAATTTTCATTCTGCACTGTAACCTGCAGTTGAAAAGGGCATGTGAAAAATGTTTGATGTGTCAAAGGTCTAAGGTCACCAAATGTGACCCATTTCATAGCATCTCTTTTTATGATGAACCCTCCTCACATACAAGTTTTCAACTATTCAAGACAATTCTGTCAACAGCTTCAAATAAAGTTAGTTTTTTTCATGTTTTCTATTTCTCGGTGTACCTTTTAAAAAGGTTTTAATATTTTAAAAATAATTGTAGATGCCATTTAACAAATTATTTCACCGCTTATTTGTATGCTTTTCATATTTTTTATGTGTACTTAAAAAGGTGATTACACTAGTTAACAGTCAATATTATTTCTGATACATAAAGAAGTCAAAAACCACTTTAAAAAATTGTTTCTGTGGTGTTAATATACATAAATATAGAAACTGTTTAATTTAGTATTTTTTAATATTGATTAATAATATTTATAATGGCTTATATTATTAATCGAGAATGTTCCAAAGCATTACACTTTATAAAATGAAATGTATGTATATTTATATTCATCATTTATTCACTCCTTTAAAAGATATTTAGATAGTCACATTTTTGAATTGAAAATTATGATTTTATGTGAGGTAAAATAAATGCAGTAAATATTCTTAAAATGTTGTACATTGTTCCATATTTTCTGTACTTACATAAATGAATGAATTACCTAGTATAATTGATTGATATCATATTAAACAGTACACAGGTGGGCATGATTAACTACTCTTTACAGGGTATTCATCTGGTTCACCCATTCTTTACCTCGCAGCTCTAACTTGTTCATTTTTTCGGCCCAATTTGTTCGCTACAAGCAAAATATGGCACGGACATATTTCGATGGTCAGCACATGTTGTTGGTTTTTGCCTGTGTGTCTGTATGTGTGTTTGTTAGTGTATGTGTATGTGTATGTGTATGGCATACTTTTTGCATGCCAGCTTGGTTAGGTGGAAACAATCAAACAGACAAAAGTGGCAAACTCACACAAACACTCACAGAGGCACATCAATTTGGCCAGGAAACTCAATTCAACAGAAACCAAGCAAACCACCGAAGCATTAAATTAACATTTTTTCTAATTAAACTGGCAGCAAGTGGTATAAAAATGTGTGCAACAGCAATAGAAAAAGCAACAGTGCTATGCCACAATTTGTGGCACTTAAAAGTGAAGTAGCCAAGATTTGCATAATGTCATTGTATTTGAAATCTCTATCAACGACTGAAAGATATTTAACATTTTAAAGTCATGAAAATGGTAAAGATTTTTCTCTAATATATATATTAATTTCTTTCCTTTATTCTTATATTTTCTCAGACTATCTTATCCTTTTTACTTCGCTTCAACTTTCTTTTTCTTTTTTATATCTTCTACTAAAATGCACTATACATATTCTAATACGATCACTATGAATCTGATTGTTTTTTCCCCAATCATTGCAAAAAATAATGATAATAATTATTGAATAACTCCAGTTTTTTTTAACGTTTTAATTTTCTTTTTATCCATTTTAAAAGTATACATGTTTATTATTGTTTTATTTAAAATTTAGTTTTTTAATTAAACTTAAGTTTTAAATAATTTTTGTTTGACTGGTTTTAGTCGATGTTATTTAAATAAATAAAAAATTATTTTAACGGCGTCGAAACTCACGTTTATTTAAAATTCTATCAAGATTAAGGTAAATTCGTTTGGGAAGGAACTGAAAATGGAACGTGAATTTCATAAAGATAGAACTGAAATAGAATCGGAGTGACTCACTTAGCTCAGTTCGTTAATTTTGACAATAAAGTATAATATTATCTTCATAAAGTTTGACAGATTTTGTGTGTGAAGCAATGAAACAGAATTGGAACAGATTTCAAAAAGTGTTTTTTAACATAAACCTTCAGAAATGAATTCCCGGATCTGAGCAAGAATTTAGAATGCCTATTTTTTTTAGATGGACAGAGAGACGTTTAAGCAAATGAGGGACACAAATGCGAATGCGTATTTATTAATGCCGCATATCATTAGATGAACAAACATGCTCATCTACAATATAAGAAGTACTCTACACACGCTCTTAACTGCCAACAATAATAATGTTTTAGCATTTATCACACTTGCTTTTTATGTTGTTGTTGATGTTGTTGCTCTCGTTGTTGTTGTTGTTCTGGCAAAGTGACCAAACAAAGTGGCTCTAAAATTTCAGTGGCATCAGTAAGAACAAAAAATTACAGAAGAAAAGCAGATAAATAAATGTGGCAACAACAAAGAGCAAAGCGCCATAAATCTAAATAACAAATTTTTACGAGAAACGAGACCATAAATAAGATGTTACTGCCTTAGCCTAGCGAAAAATAGTGGAAAAAACAGGCCCAGTATCATTTCCCGGGACCACTTCCCATTTCCCATTTCCCATTTCTCACACACAACACACACCGGACTGCCAACCAAAGCGGCAACAATTCCTGAGAGTTCTGTTAATTTAATATTATTACTTTTCATTACAACTGCCCCACTGTATGTGTGTGTGTTTCTGTATCTGATGATTACAGTAAAATGCTGTTAGTTTCTTTTTTCTGCTCTTTCGAGAGAGGAGTCCCAAATGTCAACACATTAATGTCCAAGGCCCCCGGAGGGCTGGGGTCATATAAATCAACATTTATCTGCCTCCATCGCCGACAATTGAAAATGACAGCAACGAAAACGAAACGACCAAAACGCATAAATACTTTCATCTTTTGGCTAATTACATAAAACCGAGTCTGTAGGTATTCCAAAATATTTCGAAATATTTCTTTAAAACTGCAGAACATCTTTAAAAAATTAACTAAAGTTGAGTTTACTTGAAATTGAAATTAAATTCAAGAATAGATCCTGATCTTGATCTTAGTTGTGTTTGATTACACTAAAATGTTAATATGGAAAGCAAGTCTCATTAAAAAAAAGACTTGAAGAAGAGAAAAGTGAAATGCCTTTAAATTAAATTTGAAAATACAAATTCAGAATCCCAGATATGCAAAGATTTCAGGAAAATTAATGATGTCTATGTAGAAAAACTTTATGTAAAGACATTTTCTTAAAAGTCTTAAGTCACGATAGATTTGAATTAGTGTTTTATAATTCTAATACAGATATAACGAACTCATTGAAAAGAAAAGATTTCCAAGAAATACAGTGGGGAAATATCCTACCCAAAATGACTAAAAATCAAATCAAATTGTTGACAACATTGTGGTAGTTGAAATTTTAAGTAATTTTATTATTTTAAGCGTTATTTTTCACAACCTAAACATTGAAATAAATTAGAATAAAATTTAAAATACTTTTTCTAACCCAAAACCAGGAATGAAAGTAAATTGATTGGTAAATTTGTTGATCTATTTAAAAATTTGCACATTAAGAAACTTTAGATGCTGTACAAGTTATTTTTTGATAAGGTTATGATTATTAATGCACCTTTATATTGTAGTAAAATATATGGATAGGGAAAAAGTCAGAGAATGTGGCCGCACATCTGTTCAAGTTATTAAAATCCTTTCTCGTTTTACTGGTAACTCTGTGTATTTGAACAGGGTATGAAAATAGTGTCAAGTAGCAGGCTGCTCATATTTTGTAAGGTCCTGAGAGCTGTTGTTTTGAGCGCACCTTTCACACGGTTGCTTCATTGCATTGGGCTAATAAACAAGCGCCAGGATAGTGCAAAAACGAGCAAAAACGAAAACGAGAATGAAAACAAAAAGCACAAAAATAAACAGCAACAACAGGACAAGAACAACATCAAGAGACAGACATTCACATTGTACATCCTGTCGGACGAGAGAGGTTTTTTTCTGCACAGTTTTGTCGCACCTCTTTTTCTAACTGTCTGTCTGTCTATGTGTGAGAGAGAGAGTGTAGTGTATCTGTGTGTGAGTGTAGTGTAGTGTAGTGTATCTGTGTGTGTGTGTGGAATCGTATAAACCATTAAATTGAAATTTATGCGGCACTTTGCCGCGTGAAATGTTTGTACAACTCGTTGCGGGCTGCGGCTTTTCAGCAAAATTTCCCCTCTGCCCCACCTAGGGCACCCTGTACCCCTGTACACCCTGTGCTGTACGAGTTGCAGCGCCATAGGCGTTGACAGAGCGACAAACCGTTAGACAACAACATTTGTGGAACATCCAGGCGGAGTTTGAGGGAATTCTAAAAACATATGCAAAACTGTTTGCTGTTGCATGTAAATGGTTTTTTGACCCTCCCGTCACACCGTCACACCGTCCCACCAAACAGACACCACTCCCTTTGGCAGACGGAAACATTTGCCGGCTAATTTGTCGTTTGTTAAAATTATGATACAACGCCCAGTGTAGTGGCAATTGTTTCGGTTTAGACATCCCCTCGTTATATCATCCTGCAACCACTACTAGAAAGTGCGTAACGCCACGCAAATATCAGCAACTCATTTTGATATTTATTTTTATACTCATTTTTATTTTATTTTTGTTGGTTTCTGCAACAAGTTTTAATTAATTTGCCGCAACTCCTGGGCAGGCTCGATTCAGTCTACAGCCCACCGCAATAATTCACGACAGAGTCGAGAGATGAGGGCACAAAAAAGTTGATGCTACGATAATTTGAAAAGTTTTCGCTTAGACAGCGACAGCGGCAACATCGAAAAGTAGGTAAAACAGCAGCAGCAAAACTCTCTTTCAGCCAAAATCGCTAAACCTAAAAACAGGAACTGCGAACTGGGAACTGGCAAACCGAGTGGCAAACTATATGAGTACGACATGCTATATTAAGCCTCAAATAAATGCAGCGCCATAATTAACATATAGCAAAAGTTTTTGCTACGCTAAGCCATAAGCTGCCCTAAAACTACTACTTCCCTCTTCCCCCTGTCCCTATTCTTACCCTACTGACTAACTCCAAAAAACCCTTCGCTGACTGATGAAATATGGCTACAAAAGTAGATTCTCTCTCATCGTGTGTGTGAGACATGTGTGAGACTTTGGCAAAAGTAATTTGAAATTTACAACTTTCAGTTGATTGAGTCAGGAGTCGAAGAAATATATATATATAAATATAAAAATATATATTTGAAAAAGGTATAAACCTATTTCAATTCTCAATTAATTGTCAGTGATTGAGTTTCACATTAATTAGCTACTTATCCTGCTAATATAAAAGCAATTAATACAAATTTTAAATGGAATTTACGAGAATAAATCAACTTGAACTTTCCATTTCATATACTAGAGAAAACTCAACTAATAATCCAAAGAACTGTATAAGCTAATAGTTTGCTAACCGAAAATCAATACTGAAATTAAGATTGAAGATTTTACAAAGTTTGAGTTAAGTATTCTACAGATCTCTTTCTTTCAAAACCGCATTGAAAAACTATTATTCGAATATTTTGGCATAGAATACAACATCTATATAATAACATCTATATGCAAATTTTTATTAAAAAAAAACATTTTTAGAAAAATGCAACTCGACAAACTCATTGAATATATGTATAACCTTTTAATGAAATATACATAATCCAATTCTACAATATTTCTGTGACATTTAAATATCTGTAATTAAATCCAATTCTACAATATTTCTGTGACATTTAATTATAAATTATAGCTTGTAATTAATAATATATCATAAGCAAATATGCAAATTTCCTGATTGAATTAATTTCACACAAGAAATATATTCTATAGCATACTTTTCGGAGCAAATATATATTTTTAAAATTTAAAATGTTGGTAAATATAGTGTAACAAGTAGAGTTTTTACCAAATAATGTATAGAATGTAGTTTTTTGGTTTATAAGTAAAAATTAAAAATTATAATAATAGAAAGTTATTTAGTGAATAAGTAAAACTTTAATCTACAATTTGTCACAGTCTGACAAATGTAATGACGGGATTTCTGTGATATTCGGGCAGACCTTGTAATGCTTTTCCTATATATACAAATATATTTTTTTTATTCATATTACTACTATGTTATTAACTGTTTCTTTTAATTATCAAACATATTCCTATTTTGTACTCACTTTATCTACTTATCTTTCTTTCAAAGAAGATCATTCTAATTTATTCAATATTCTATTACTTTTTTAATCTTGCTACACATATGTGTTATTATAGTGTGGAATATTGAATTTAGAATGGAATTGCTTGTTTCTTGGAACTAACTTGTTTTTAAATCTGCTGATAAGTTCGTTTTAAGGCTATAAGTTTCTCCAACTAAATGGAATTTCAACAGAATAAAATCAAGTATTGCCTGATTTAAAAGTAACTTATCTTAGTTGTACTAAAGTTGGAGTTGAGTTGGTAAAACGCTTAAATCTATGCATACTTATTAAGTGGCAAGTACTATTTAGTACTTTATGGTAAGTAATTATTTATTTTAATTTGTTGTACTCACGGACTGCATCAACGGTCGCTGGTGTCCAGATAAGCAACGCTACAAGGAAGGTGGCTGCAACAAAAGTGGCTGCCATCTGCAGACCCATTATTTATATATGCGTTGAGAGAGAGATACAGAGTGGAGGGAGAGGCAGTTGGTGATGATAAAAGTTGATAACAACAACAACAAGTTCAAATACTCTATTATAATATCACTCTTGTTAAATCGCTATCTTTTGTCTTATTATTTGCCAAGCTGATCAGACTTACTCTCTTTGCTGATGCTCGCTTATTCTCTCTCTCTTTAACGCGTGCTCTCTCTCAAATGTTTCTCTCGTAGTCGCCACGTTGCACGCGCTATTCGTGCATGCAAAATGACATGTATGTGAGTGTGTGTGTGTGAGAGTCAATGTTCAGTTGCGATGCGTGTCGTAGCAGAGAGCGTTTTGCAAGGTTTGGCGTGTGTTGTAGCAAAGAGAGTTTTGTTACGTTTGCAGTTGTGTGTTGTGTTCGTGTTATTTGTATGTGTGTGTGTTTTATTTTAGTATTTTTTTGGTAGTTAGCATTTAGTTTTATGAACGTTCGTGATTGATAGTGTTTGTTCAATCATTCAATCATTTGTTAAATACATTTTCGCAAGCCGAAAATCATCGGATATTACAAGATGTGTTAATAAATGCGATGTCATCATCATCATTACATTATTGGCATTTTATAGCAGCATTTGATCGATAAACCAAAAGATTTCATTGTCACGCCCATCGTTGTTGTTGTTGTGGTTGATTGGGTTGTTTTGGTTGTTGTTGTTGTAGGCGTTGTTTTTGCATTGTTGTCAGTTGTATTGGCATTATGTGATTATTAGTTCAGTGGTTTTTGAAGCAATTCCAGTTGTTGTCGTTGTGGTTGTTGTAGTTGTTGTTGCAGGATCATCAGCGTTATCATTGTTATCATGTGGAGGGAAGCTGTTGTTACTATACGACAAAAATTACCTGCTTAAAGTTGAACTAAATACTTAAAGAAGAACTCTTAAACAATATAAAGATATGCAGTTTTATATTTCTTTGCTTATTATTGATTTAATTCGAAATTTATTTAGTATTTGTTGTTTTTCGTTTTGTTGCCGCCTGTAAAATAAAAAAGAGAGAGTTGAAAGAAATGTCATTCTTCTGGCTTAACACTGACATCCTTTTACAAAAGGACACAAAACCAGACACAGACCTCTCTCTTTTACATCTCTCTTTCTCTTTGTGTGTGTGATTGTGTGTAAATCTCTTTGACTTGCTAAGCTGTAAAAATATAAACCACAAGATATTTTATTTTCTAAATAAGCAGACAACATTTAAGCACCTTTTTTTGTCAGATAAATTAAATGAGAACATCTGATGGATTAAACAAATTTTTGTTTGAACTTTAACAAAGTTAATAAAGCGTTCAGTAGTTAATCAGGATCCTTATTCCGTGTTGGGGAATTACAGGAACCAAAACAATGGGAGAATTTTGTATAGATTATAGCTTATCTGACTTTTTATGCTTTTGTTGCCTGTATAATATCCATTGAATTCGCACTAACTTTTTTCTGTAACTTTTTTTATCAAAATATAGATATGTTGAAAAATTTGTAACAATTAACAGTTGATGCAAACAATAAAGAGCAGCGCAAAATTTACATTTAATAAAAACTCATTTCCCATTCCTACATTTAATTATTTTTTTGATTTGATTACATGCTGAAAAAAAAACCAGCTGATTTGACAAAGGTAAATTTACTGTTTTACATTTAATCGTGGTAAAACGAAATACAGATAATTAGAGTATTAAAATTTGACTAGATATGCCTAGTGAAAAGTAGATAAAACTGCAGTAATTATGTAATTACAATTTGATTTCTGGTCAAATCATCTTTAAAATTATTTGTAATACCCTCCATGATTACTCAATTAATATTTCCACAACAACATTTGAAAATTTCCCTTCTAGTTCTAGTTATATAGAAAATGAATTTTAATTTAAAAATGTTCTGTTTCTAATTCATGTTTTATAAAACCTTACAATTTTAACCAGCGACTGAAAATAGTCGTTATTGATCAAAAATTCAACTAAAAAAAATTAACTTTAAGAACAAGTGCTATTTTTGTTTTAGTACACCAAATTTACAATATTTCTGCAAACAGCTGATAAACTTTTTAAGAATTTTTAAATTAAAAGTTTTTAATGACATTTATTAAAAAAAATCATAAAAAAAACTCCTATAAAAGTTTAAAAAAATAGAAATCCATAATAATATTTTTTATTTTTAAATCACAAATATTTATTTAATTTTCTTTATAAAATAAAAGTCTGTAAATAACCATTAAAAATGGGACAGTTATGGTCCCTGATTTTAACAAAGGTTTGTCATGAGAAAAAAGGAAACAATATATCAGTTTACCTAAAAATCAGCCACCTCGGAACTCTATGTTTACGATTTATTTAATGATTCGCTATCATTAGAAAAATGTTCTTCCTCCATTTAATCTTATTTTATTAAAAAAATATTTATATTGTCGTCAGATTTTCTTTTTAAATGATTTCTGCGAAGATTGGAACAATGAAGACATTTTGCAGCTTTCTTTATAGGAATACAACTTGAATAACTTATATTTAAACGACAATTCAAGTTGCTCTAGAAGTAAAGTGCAAAAGCGTTAAATTTAAATGTATCTAAGTAAAAGGCTGACAGAGCAATTTTAACTAGCTGCACTCTCAATTTAGTTAATCAGAGTAAAATCTAGTTTATTGCATGTCCTAAGGCACAGCAGGAAAGTAAAGGAACGGAAAGGAATAGGGAAGGAATAGAAAGGAAAGGACAACAAGCCTATCATTACCTGCACTTCTCAACGGACAACAACAACAACAATAACAAAATTTCAACAACTGTTGTGGCAATTAAAATGAGCTAAAAATGCCTTAAACTCGAGAGTCGTTTGAACTTCTAAACTCCGCACACTCGATTAGACAGACAGGTTGGCAGCACTGCCAAAAGGTAAATAAAAAGTCACTGCGCAATTGCATGAGCTTGGTTACTTTTGATTTCTTCAAACCCTCTCCCTCCATCTGCTTTTTAACTTCCCCTATGCGTGTTGTTGTTGCTATCTAGGGACTGTAAAAGGGGGGAAGGGGAGAAAGGGAAAAGTGCTGCCCACTTAGCTTAACTAGTTACAGGCAGAATAACAAGCCAAACTGCAGCACAGGCTTAAAAAACAGGCCATAGCCGCAGGTGGGCGTGGTCATTCCCACACGTACTCTAGCTCCATAAAATAATATATATACATATACATATATATATATATATATATGCACTTATATGTAAGCTTTATGCTCTATATGCACTTGTAAAAATCAATTAAACTTTTCAAGTGAAGTTATAATGGCTGCCAACTCGCTTCTTTTTTTTTGTTTTTTTTTCTCTCTCGTTTCGTTGTTGCCTTTCTTATTGTTTTCATAGCCTTGCATTGTTGCTAGCGCTTGTTCTTCGTGTTGTTTTTGTTGTTGCAGTTGTCAAAAGTTTTAAAATAATTGGATTTTTTTTTACCATCGCACTTTTGCTGTAAGCACAGGCACGAACCGAACCGAACCAACAAACGGAGACCCCAAAACCGGAGCTGCCCATTCTACAAAAATTAAAATTTTCTTTGTTACTGACAGCAGAGGGAGAGAGAGTGAGTGGTGAGAGAGATAGAGAGAGGGGCACACTTAATGCTGACTGCAGTCGTCGTCGTCGTCGTCATCGTCATCGTTGAGCGTATTACCCAATTTCCACTGAAGTTTTCAACACCAATTGCAAACGTCAACAACAACAGCAGCAACAACTACAACAACAACGACAGCTATGGAACACTATGGAAAATTTGACCACAATTTGAGGCCAAAAACAATAAATCGAACGAAGAAATATATATCTGGATGTGGTTTTTTTTCAATGGTTGTAGATACCTCTATTATAAATTTTTCCATCTAAATTTTTTTTTTTTTTTTAATGTTCGGTTGAAATTCAGTAGGAATTATTAACTTGAACTATATTAAAAAATATTTTCTAACATTATATATTATTATCATTCATGAAAATCGTGATTTTTTGATACAGACAGATGTAAGCCCATTTAAAAGAGTGTAACCATAAATAACAAAAAAAATTAAAAAACACGCCCATTTTTTCAAAATACTTTCAAGGGTATCTATAACACTTGAAAAAAAACCGCATCAATTTATCTTGCGTAGTTTACAACATATTAAATAATATCTAAAAAAAAAACTGCTCAAAATTCCCCATAGGACATTGCGAACAAATAGTCATTGAAAATTGTGAGGATATGTAGTAAAAAAAATTACATTTGGAATTTTTAATAACGAACATTTGAACAAAAATTAAATTCTTTACAACACACAATATATTTCATTGATGGAATCCTCTCGACTCACTTTAAATACCTTTGGAAAAGTGAAACTTAATGAAATAATATAATTTTTTAGACTACTTATACTTTTACTTTATTGAGTAATTTCTACATTTGACACTCACAAATACATAATACAAAGCACACTGATTCAAACTTATTGCGAATTTTAAAAAATGGTTTTTGGCCCCAAATTGTTGTCAAATTTCCCATAGTGTGTTGGTTGTTCAGCCGCCTACAATGTACAAAAGGGTGGCCGACTTCAAGTGCCGACCGACTCGACTCGTCGGTGATTTAATGGGTTTTATGCCACACGGCCTGTCATTATCGAGCGCAGATAAGGACTCGAAACGTTGCAAGGACTCATCTCACACACATATGCAGGTATTCAATGAGGCTATCAACATATTTGCCAGCAGATCTAGATTAGTTCTTAAGATTTATACTCGGTATACATACATCCAAGCAGCCAGTCAATTAAAATTGACTATTCAACGATGAGTAGTTTTTAAAGGACAATGGAGTAAAATTGGTATGGAAGTTATCATAGGGACAAGAATTTATAGAGTAGACTGTTGAAGTATGTCAAGTATTTCTGAAACTGAACTCTTCTCACAGAAATGTGCTCTATAAGTTGAAATTGTGTTTATTATTGAAGTATGTCCTCTCATATTTCATAATAAGGTCATTTTAAAATTAAATTTAAAATATTAAGGATTTTAGCAAAACTCATCTATTCAGAACTATTTATAAATAATATTCGACTGTATTTCCTTATATTGTATTCCACACAAATCTCTTGAGATTTTGTTGACAATTGCTTTTCAAAAACAACATAACTAAAATATATCAGAGATTTCAGTTCTCGGAGTCAGAAAATCGATGGAATAAATTAATTTTAAAATTTAACCAAATTTTAAATTATTGGTATATTTTATTCAAATGAATTTTATTTAAACTGAATTTTATGAAATATTTACTTCAATTTAAAATATTTAGTTTATTGAGTTCAATAATTATACTCGATTATTTTAAGGATTATATCAAGGAGAAAAATGTCAACTTAATTCAATAATAGTAATTTCGTCTAATTTATCAAGTTTAATAAACATAATTGAAACTCGAATTTGAGCATATTTCAATAGTAAGTTATATGCAATTAAGCAAATTGTGTGGACTGAAATTATAGACAACATTCAGTAGATTTCAGTACACAATAAATAATCGATTATAAAAGCAATATTAGAAAAATGTCTAATAAATTCTTACTAAGTTTCGTAATCAATTTTGTATAATTCAGCAATTTCATCTTAGTATTATTATTTATGATTAAAAGTAATAATAAACTATAAAAATAGATGCCATCTGCATTTGACATATCTTAAGCATACTTATTATATTATTCTCCATCTTTTATTTACTCGTATGACATTTATAAAGTTGCGCAGTCCAAAAGAAAAGTTGCTGACTTTTTGTCAATTAAGCTAATGACATCTGATAACGCAACTGCTGTGCTATCAATAAAAACAAAGGAGAAATGTCATCAATGTGTAATGTTGACATTGCAAAGAGACAACTGAAGCAAAAGTCGAAGCAGCAATGTTTGCAAAGAACTTTAGTTTGTCACACACGGCGTATGCGTGTTATGGCTTGAAGAGGTTGAGAGTTTGAGTTTTGTCTTTAAAAGCAAGCGAAAAATCTGCGTGCAAGCCACAGAACTTTATTTAAATTCTGTTTTGATAGACACGCACATGAGGAGGGAGCTTGTGTGGGGGAGGAAAAGCAACAGCTTTTCATAAAAGCAAACACAATGCACAGTGGTTCAGACGCCAGAAATTTAGGCAGAAATTCAATCTTTTTTGTTAAGAGTTTTGCAAAAAAAAATATTTTATTCCAATAGAGAACTATTTGGGGTATTTGAAAATCATAGTGTCCACAGAACTCTCTCTCCCCTCCATAAAATCCTCTATTTTCCTATACCTTTTGAGAAATCCCTAATCATATAAACAATGTTACTTGTAGTATATACACCTGTATTACAACTACCACTTATACTTCTACCAATTTTAATAAATACTAATACTTTTGATAATACTAATTCTATTAACGCAATGTTAATCGTCAATATAAATATAATGAGATGGTATTCATATTTTTTTTGCCCTTTTCTTAAGAAAACATGTTGCAGATGTTAAACTTTGCCGGAAAATCGTATTTTTCTAATAGCCATATGGGGAGGAGGGTGAAGACAAGTTTAAATTAAAAAAAATAATAATAATAATATACATTTTACTAAGATTCATTTCAAATTTCAAGTCTCTAGCTTTGTATTTAGATTTTTATAAATAGTTTACACTTTTTTTAAAGCGTTAAAGAAGGCGTGGCTCGATTGGTCCAAATTTTTTATCAGACCATAAAGTCTACCAAGTTTCAGGTCTGTAACTACATTGTTCTAATTTCTGCCAACTTTTTTAAATTCTGAACCACAGTGCAATGCAGGGAAATAGTCAAAATAGGCGACAGCTTTTATGGAGGAGTCGTGTATAAGACGAAAGTTGGAGTCGAAAGAAATTGCTCTCTTTTTGCCACAGCTGTCGACTCAGTAGCTGTTGCTCCATTTTTTTTAAGTATATATTCTTTTTCTGGTTTTTGCTTTGGGTCTAATAAAAACACTTGACACCGAAACGAGGAAAGTTGCTTAAACAAAATACTTGGGAGAGAATGAAAATGACAGAATGAAGGAATGAGCATGTCTTATGGAATTCAGTTTTAAAGCAACTAAATGAATTGTAATGCACTGGCAAAAGTTTCCTTTAACAACACAACACCTGCTTAGCTCTAATGGCATCTCTTAGTTGACGGAAAAACTATGGGAAAACTCCCTAACAATGTACAACTTGAACATAACTGAGCTGCTTTTCTTCGGCTTAACTGCAAATTATCTCCATGGCAAAGCAATCAATAGTCTCGAAAAAAAGACAGCAAGGATGCCAGGATATGAAAGGATGCCACAATAAAAGTAGCTACAAAGTAACAGCAAAAATGAAGGGAACAAAGCTTACGGATTTACTGTTTCAATGTTCCAACTAAATGTTCTTCCCCTTCCCCAACCTCCTCACTATCAAATCCAAATGCTGAAGGAGTCAGTTGCTGTTTATAAAGGCAAACTGAAATCGGATTAAAAATGAAAAGAGTTTTATAACGATTCCATAGCATACATTTGAGCAGTACATATTTATAGAAATGATTGAAAATATTTTGGAAACGAATTCCTGCCAAGTATACAAAATATTGGATCTATATCATTATTTTCTTATTCTCCCAGACTTTGTTTACTTTATTATATGCTATGGTTTCAATTTAATATTTATAGTTAAATTAAATATATTTTCATTTTTTTAGTTTAAAATTGTGTATTATTTAATTATGATCTTATTTAACAACATTATTTAAAACTGCAAATATTTTAACTTCTATTTAGTCGATTGCTATTATTCAAAAGTTAAATAAATATATATCTTCAACTAATACAACATTAATCCACATAATTGAATCTTTAACTATTTTTCATAGCATTAATTAATGCAATAAAACTTTACATTTGAGCAGTGCATATTTATAGAAAATATTTTGGAAACGAATTCCTGCCAAGTATTCTTATTCTCCCAGACTTTGTTAATTTTATTCTATGCTATGGTTTCAATTTAATGTTTTAATTTTATAAATTTTTTGAATATCAAATATCTTTTAATTTTTTTAATTTAAAAATGTTTTGTTATTTAACTATGATCTTATTTACCAACATTATTTAAAACTCTAAAGATTTTAACTTCTATTTAGTCGATTGCTATTATTCAAAAGTTAAATAAATATATATCTTCAACTAATACAACATAAATCCGCACAATTGAAGCTCTAACTATTTTTCATAGCATTAATTAATGCAATAAAACTTTTTATATTTTCATAAATAAATCGGCAGACAGCCCATTCAGTTATAAATTAAAATTTGATTTATAATTAGCATGGGTTTAACATTTATTTATTGTTTTTATTAGTTGCATATTCTAAACTTGAATTTCACAGTCAAATTCAAAGCACATTTTTAAAGGGTTAATGGAACTGAATTTCGGGTTGGAAATCAAGTCAGACAATTCATCAAACGTTTAGTTTTTTTTTGTGCTATTGGCCAAGTTCTCTCATTTAGCAGCTGCCTGCCACAGTTTCCAAATCCCAAACTGTGTCAATCTATAGCGCATCCTTCACACTTCTACTTCTTCTTCATCTTCTTCATTTGCGACTTCCACAAAGTTGAAGGCAAACATTTCAACGCCTTTGCCCCACAACCAAAAAAATAGGAATCACTGCTCCTAAAACAATTTAGGCCGCATCGTTCTCACAAACACACACACACAACACACACAACACACACAACACACACACACATACAATACACACACTGAAGACATCTTGGTCACCATCAGTCGCAGTTGCCGCAAACGTGATGCTAGTTTCGCCGCACAAAACAAAAGCTGGAAATTTGGGGCGTGAAATGCCACCACTCCCCATTCCTCCCCCCTTCCCTCTCCGCCTGCTCTGCCACTTAAAGTCCCTTTGAATTGAAAAGAACAACTACAAAACGGCCAAAACAGTTAACGGTCGCTTTAAGCCGAAAAAAACCCGAAAGCAGCTCAAAAATTGTTGTTCCGCTCGTAAAAATGAAAATGAAAATAGATAAAAAATAAAACGCACACACACATATGAAGTGAGAGAGCGACTTCATTTTGTAAATCAATTGAATTTTCAATTGTGTGTGCGTTCAACGCAACAACAACAAAAACAACAACTAAAGGAAGAAGAAGGTAACATAAAAGTCAATGCGGGCTCAAATAAAGGAAACGACACTATTACCCAAGACTAGCAGCAGGACAATGACACAGGACAACAGGACACAGGACATGGGACATGGGACACAGGACATAGCACAGATTTTGATTTTGGGTTAAGCTTTCTTTCACTTTCTATCTCTATCTCTCTCTCCCTCTCTCTCTCCTGCCAATTGCTGCGAAAATCGTTTCGTTTGTTGAGCCACTTTTTATAATAATTTTGTTTTCTCTTTTTCTCCATTTCTTTATCAAATTCTTTTTTTCATAAGAATTTCTGGTTGGAATTGCATAAGCAAATTAAGCGGAATGTTCAAGTTGAAGAGGTTGGTTGAATGGAGCAAATTCCCAATTTTATTTTCTAGTTCGACTCACATTAAATTTACTTTTCCCTATAAAATATTGTCTCAATTCTAACTATATTAACATTTATGTTTCTGCTCTTATTACCTTTATGATATTTCCATTTCTATATGTATATTTGGAAACATCAGTAATGTTTTCTACTCACATTAAAGTCCTTACTTCTATTTTACCTCTATTATTGTAATATATTTATTTCGTTAGAAGATTGTTCTTCTTTTTCCTACTTCCAACTATTTTAACATTTATGTTTCTGCTCTTATTACATTTATGATATTTCCATTTCTATATGTATATTTGAAAACATCAGTAATGTTTTCTACTCATTTACTTCTATTTTACCCTTTTTATTGGAATTTATTTATTTTATTAGAAGGTTTTTTTCTTTTTTCAACTTCTAACGCATTAACTTTTTGCTATTTTCATTCCAATATGAATAATGGTTTACGCTCGAAAGTTTCAGTTAAGATTTCTATTCACAATTATGTTTTTACTTTGTTTTTTATTCTTTTGCTACAATAGATAATTTTAATACAATTAATTATATAATTTTAAATTCTAATCTAATTTAAAATTCAATGTTAAACAAATAAATGATTCCAGTATTCATTCCTATTGCTTTTCTATCTACATACAGATACTTTTTACTTATATGTACACTTCCATTTTCTCCGTAATTGCTTCTTTTAATACTTAATATCCGAAATATATCCTTTATCATAATCAACGTTTTTATAAATAGTTTAAAGTGTTCTCTAACTACTTTCTTTTCTTTATCTTTCTTTCTTTCTATATCTCTTACTAATCCAAGTGCTTTATTAACTCCTCTTTTATGTTCTCCTTCTACTCCCTATATATCAGTTCTTTAAAAAAAGGAATCAGCTGTAACTGTGTCAATAATTTTGGAGGTCACACACACACACACAAAGAAAGGCAGAGAGATCTGTTTCCGGTAGCATATGAATGAACTTTTTACCAGATTTACGTATCGATTGTAGAATCCATATCTGGATTTATGTGTAGAATTAGTTTGTGCCGCATTTGAAGGCTAAAAAAAAAATACGTTAAAGCCAGAAAGAAAAACCCGTTAACCGGCACGCGGTAAACACGACGACTCGTGGCGGGACGAGGGACGAGGGGTGTAACGAACAATAACCGAGGCAAGCCGAAGGCGATTGACGGCTTCAATTTGAACTTGCAATCAAATAACACTTTTGCTTTGATTTCTTGATACTTTCATTATTGATATTCTAATACATTATTTTATCTTTCTTTATAAATTATTTAATTTTTTTTATTTTTTATTTATTTATGTTGTTGTATTTTGGTTGTTGTTGTCGTTGTTGTTGCTTTGCTTTGCTTGTCACACACAGCGCGCTCAGTTTCTTACAGGCTCGTTACATCCTGCCAAATCCCGAAATTGTACTAAATACGTACAAAACTTTTACGATTGGCCAAGGCTCAGTAACCGCCGCAGCGAGTTGTCCGCGTCTGTCTTTGTGTTGGTGTGTGTGTGTGTGTGCGTGTTTGCCGAGTCGAAACGAGCGTAAATTGTCGCTCGTGAGTTCGGCACCTGCTGTGGTGAGTTTCGTGCTCGAAACGATGTCAAAACGAGTCGCAGAGCTTCAACTTCCAAAGTAGCTCAAAGCTAACAAAGAGCGGCAAGCCTAAACACAGAGAATGTGAGTGAAAACTATTGAGTGTATTCAATCAACACTCGCGTGAGTGAGAGAGAGAAACAGGCAACTCAATGCAACATTGCAGAAATTGTGCAACTAAAGAGAGCGTGAGTCGAGTTACTGTTTAAAATGATTGCAATTTATGCTCAAAACTGCTTAGCTACTCAATGACAAAGCGACACCAAAGAGAATCAATTTTAGAGGAATTACATTTTGCCATGCAAATTTGTTTTCTAAAAATCTTTATATTTGCTGAGAGTTTTACAAAATATTAAATTCATTGAAAACAATTACATTAATTTTTTGTAAGATGAATATAAAATGCATTTATTTTTATTAAAAAGTAAATACCTATAAATTGTATAATCTCTAAGTATTTAAGAAGCACATGTGTAGAGAACTTTAAATAATTTGAAGTATTTAACTAATTAACTCTAAATTGCAGCTTAATACTCAACAGTACTCAACTCCTACTGGCAACTCAAAGCAACTCTTATTTAAATTGCAAACTTAAACCAAAGTTGTTGTTTAAAGAGTCCTTGAGTTGGCAAAAGTACTCAAAGTCTTCTTAGCCACATCAAATGCTTAGACAAATATAACTACAAGTTTTAGCTTAAAGAGCAAGTATTAATGAGTAACAAGCAAGCTTAAATGAGTAACTAATGTCACTCTGAGAATGGCAACTCTTCACTTTAAATGCCACTCAAAAGGGAATTGAGCTAGAGAACAACTTAAATGAGTAACTAATGTCACTCTGAGAATGGCAACTCTTCACTTTAAATGCCACTCAAAAGGGAATTGAGCTAGAGAACAACTTAAATGAGTAACTAATGTCACTCTGAGAATGGCAACTCTTCACTTAAATGCCACTCAAAAGGGAATTGAGCTAGAGAACAACTTAAATGAGTGACTAATGCCACTCTGAGAATGACAACTCTTTATGTCAAGTGTTACTCAAATGAGAATTGAGCTAGAGAACAACAATTTAAATGAGTAACTTATGCTACTCCGAGTATTGCAACTCTTTACGCCAAATGTCACTCAAATAGAAACTGACTTACAGAGCAAACGGCAGACACGTTGAAAGTGACTCAAGAGCAACGGCAAAGTTACAACTCAGCAACTCAAAGCACACTCAACATATTCACAATGCAAAAAGAGAGCATCTCACAACAAACAGCAAAGAATTAAACACAAGGTAACTCAACTCAACTCAACTTAACCGAACTCAACAGTAAGGCTTTCGGCAAAACGATGCGTCGTTTCATTCGGCTCGTCGCTCGTGTGTGGGTGAATTAACCGAAGCTGGCAATTCGTACTGGCTGAGAACAACGCAGCGTCAGTCTCGACTGGAGCGGCGTGCTGTGTATTAAAAGCGGCAGGTGCAAAAGCAAGAATAAAGCAGCGTTGGCTAATTGTATTCCATACTTTTTGGCGCGAGCATAAAATAAAGTACGTTGTGGCGAGTCTCGCCTGTAACTGAAGTTGAATGAATGTGAAATGTGAAATGTGACAGACGCAGTGACAGTTGAACATTTGCAACAACTACAACTACAACTACAACAACAACTACAAAACAAACAGCATAAAGAAGGAAGAGACAGAAAAACAAGAAAAATAAAGCCAAAACAGACGGCACAAGTTACCGTGTCCTGATGCTCGTCCTGCCTCGTCCTGTTGGCCCCAGGAGACATTTAACATAATAAAAACGAACGTGTGCGGCATTCGTTGCTGTTTTTGCCAAGTTTTTCTAACACTCTCTTTCTCTCTGTATGTGTGTGTGTGTTGGTTTTGTTTAATGCTAATAACACACACAGATACACACGCACACTTATACAGTGGCAAACGCACAGTTAGTAGAAACAATATTGCAAATGTGTGCGGCAAAAGCAGTTGGCAAAAGTGTCGTAAATCGTTTAGACGGCAAACGTGGCAAGCGACCAGGACACAGATCCTGCAGCAGGACGATATGTAAACGACAATGCCACCGTGGGAAAAACCAAAAAATACAAAAAAAAATACATAAGCAACTCCGAAAGGAGCAACAGCAGCGCCGCAGGATGCTGCCGTTTGATAGCGAGTCCTTTGCACATTTCATGTGAGTATAAATATCCAACTTCTCCCAAAGCAAATGAACTTCATAACATTTTTTTTTTGCTTTTTGTTCCTTTGCGCGCGCATTTTTATGAGGTTTTAACGTAAATTCGAATGTTTGAATTAGGCGCCTGAGTCCTTGTCCTCGTCCTTGTGCTTATCCTCGTTGTAGGCGTGATAAATTTTTATGTGCGATTTCAGTTGTTGTGTGGGAGTGTCTATATGTGTGTGTATGTGTTTGTTGTGTTGTGTTTGTTGTGTGTTCATAAGGCCAATTAAAGTGCGTGGGCAGAAATCAAACTGATTAATTTGTCAAATTTCTATATAAAATGGAATTTTTAGTGCTTCTCGCCATTGAGCGCGTGATTTAGTGCAAGATTTTTATGCCATTTATCATTGAGAGAAATTCATATGAAATTGGTGTTTTTTAGTTGGTAAATGTAAGCGCGACTGGAAGATATCCTGCACCAGGGAAATAAGACTTATTTTTATTATCAAAATTAATTTTAACGCTTATTTTTAAATTTTTAAAATAAATATCAAAAATAATAATTAAATTTCAATTTTTATTTAAAAATCATATCTTTGAACCTAAAATATTCTTAATAAACGTCCTTCAAGCTTCTTAAATGAAATAAACTACTTGGTTGAAAAGATATTCACATTCAATTTGAATATTGATAAAATAATTTGTATTTTTAATTTTTATTTCAAAAATTTAAAAATATTTTTTATTTTGTAATATTTTTTTTTAATTATAGTTGTTACGGTCCCTGTTCTGTACAATTGAGTATTTATTTGCTTGTGAAACTAGTGAAGAAAGCGTCTTTTAAAGCTAGTAAAAATATCTTCAAATTTCGCAGTATTTAAGTGTTCTGTGATTATATGTAAATTCAAAATTAACATCAAAAATATGTGAAAATTATAGACTTATAAAAATGCACAAAAATGTATTTGTTACATACTTGATTAACACTTCAAAACTACCTTTAGTTTAGTTGTTCTTTTGCTGGGTATAATGATTGCCAAAATGAAGCATGCAAATGAATTTTCCATTTGATTTGTCCAATGAAAAATCAAAACGAAAGAACAAAATTATTCCCCATCATTTTTAAATTTGATGCGAATGTGAAAACGACACATTGGAATTTTTGGTTCGTTTTAAAAAGCCAAACAAAAAATGCAAATGTCAAATGGCCACATCAATTCAACCAAATGAAAAGTCAAACAGAATTAGCTCTGACACAAATTCTACTCAAAATATTTGCCAAAAATATTGGAGAATATTTGTGGCAGGCCAAAAAGAAAAAAGACGAAGCAAAAAGTAAAAATGTATTTATGATAGATTAAATTTTCAAAGCTTGACAATTGCTTTTAAATTTATAAATACGATTTCGACGTGTGTAGAGTTTTATAAGTTTAAATTTAAGCAATAAATAAATATTTAATAAGGTTCCTATCTTAGTTTTTATAATTCATTTACTTAATTGATATTCTTTAAGAAATGCGATTTAAATTTCAGCCAATGTGCGAATTAAGTGTAATTAATTGTATAACTAATTTATATTATAGAGAAACACCAGTTCAATTTACTTATATTTTTAATAAGCTTTTGTTCTTTGTTTTTTTCAGGCGGAGAAACATTTAAATACCAAATGATAGACTGATTAAAATGTTGAGCTTGTAAGAAGACTTTAAAAAATTGAAGAGACTGCTTAAAAATAAATTAACAAATTCTGATTTAATGCGGTAAGTTTTAAAACTCTAAGAATTAAAGTTTCGAATTAAATAAAATGTTTCCGTTTTTTATACTTTGTTAAACGTTTGATATCCAAAAGGCTTTCTAACTAGAGACAGTTTTCTTATTAAATGTATTGTAAGATAATTTTAAGAAACTTTATTGATTATTATAAATAAAAATATTATATATTCTTTCTTGAACACTTTCTTAAATATTTTTTGTTTATAAAAGTGGTATAATTTAAAACATAAAATTTATTTTAATATTGTTTTTCAAATAAAAATTACTCAGTAGCTTAGATATAAACTTAATTTGAACCAAGAGTAGAATTGAAATAAAATGTAATAATAATTATTATCAAGAAATCCAATAAAATAAATATTCTAGATTATTATTTTGTATTAATCAAGTCCAAAAGAAAATTTCTTAAATTATTTATAAGCTAAGAATTAATCTCAAAAGATTTTTTATCAAATTTTTTTGAATAATTTAAAAAACGCACCGCAAAATACTTTTTAGATTTTTATATTGAGAAAGTTGATCCTGTTTTTTAAGCCCGTTACTTAAAAAATAAGTAAAAGGGTATATTTATATAAATCTTAGCTGTCTTTCCTGCCGGAAAATATTGAATTTCAAATTTATTTTAAATCCGTTGCTTAAAAAATAAGTAAAAGGGTATATTTATATAAATCTTCCTTAATAAGAAAAGAGTTAACATTATAAATGAATTTCCTTTGACAGTTGTATTGATTTTAGTTAAACAGAATTTTGACTTTCTTTGTCATCAACAAGACACACACCTTTAAGCCAAATCGTTAGTTAAAAACATAACTTCTAACGTTATCGCTATCTATGCATATGCATCTGAAGTTGTAAGTAGTATCCATAAACTGTCAATGGTTGCTTAAAGTTGGCCCAAAATGTCGTAAAAGGTTCTTGTTGTTCCGTTATATAGCCACATTATGTTTGCTTTTTATGGTGTTTAATCCTTTTTAACTACATTGCGCACTCAGCAGCTGATCCTTTTGTTTTTCTGTTGTATTTCTGTTGCCCGAACAATCTGTCACTTTGTGACAATAATGAAAACTTTTGCTTCGCTTATGTGCAACAACACGAGAGTTAAATCGTAAAAATCTGTAAGCTGCGCAGTCAACGCAACAAGCAAATGCACTCAAAAAAAAATGAAAAAGAAAATCAAAACAAACAAATCTATAAAAAAAATTCGACAACAAAACGTGTCAATGATAAGCAGCAGGAGAAAATGTTTCCCTTGCAACTTGCAACTGCAACTTAACGCATATCAAAAGGGGGAGAGTTTTTGTAAGAGGAAGGGAGTTCCCCCTACACTGCACTGTGGGGCATTTGAGCAGTTTTTGTGGCATTAATTAATATCTCGGAAACAACGCAAGATATTAAGATGTGGTTTTTTTCTAGTATTATACATAATCTTATTTTTAAAAAACTGCTCAAATCCCCCATAGTGCACTGCGAACAAATAGTCATTTAAAAGTTTGAGGTTACGTACAAAGAAATTAAATTTTGCAACAAGTGTAGAAAAGTGTACATTGTGACAAACTGTTCTGAATTCAGAATTAATCACTCTACAACGTGGATATAGACATTAACTTGACAAGTGCTGACAATTTTTTGTAAATCTTTGCAAAGTTGAACTTTCCGTTCAGAAATTATTTATTGACACCACTTGCAAAATGTTAAATTTATTAATAAGACACGCACAAAAACAACAAAATATCAGTTGCAACATTTAGTACAAGCCCGAATTGTTAACTTCCAATACAAATTTAATATTTTTCATGCAATTTTCATTAATAACTATTGATTATAAAATGCACAGCAATTTTACATTTTATGAAAGCACGTAGTCAATAGCGGACTTTAACAGCTGCTATCTTAACATTTGACTGTTATGTTAACATTTCTGGTATGGAACATAACAGATTGATGTATTTATAATGTGTTGGCAATGGTCATTAGCCGACTTTAACAGCTGCTATCTTAACATTGGACTGTTATGTTAACATTTCTGGTATGGAACATAACAGTTTGAAGTATTTATAATGTGCTGGCAATAAAAATACCGTCGAAAAATGAATTAATGCCAAAAAAAAAACCGCTCAAATGCTCCATAGTGCATTGCTATCATAAAAGTTTGGCACGTAGCTTTAAGCATTTGATGTTGCACACTTTTATGCGTCCAGAGTATTAGTATTAATTTTCTGAGGTAACAACTCTTGGCCCGCATGCAAACACAGCTTCTCGAGTAGCTCGATTACCAATTTCATTTCCAGCTACCTTCAGCTCATTATGCATGCTTGTCCGCACGTTGCTTTGTGCCACACACACACACCCACACACACACACTTTTAGCGACTTGCTGGCAAGTTTTAGCAATTTCATTTTCAATTGACTGTCGACCAGAACACGCAGTCAGTGCTGGCTAACCAACAGCAATTGAGCGTATGAAACGTCAAAAAAAAAGAAAGGATGAAAGAAAGAAAGAAGAAAGCCCTCACAAAAGTTTGCAACACACATACACACACACACACGCTCACATACACAAAGAGACACAGAGAGATACAAAAGACAGAAGAATCCTTTTCTTTCATTTTGTTCCCTTTTATATTTGAGCTACTTATTTTATTTGAAGCATTGAAACGTGTGTGTTGCAGCATTTGCTATTTGCCTAAATATTGCCTGGGTTTTACAACGTTTCATGGGTGGTATTGAAAGTTTTCTGCGAAATTACGCAGGGCAGACACGCACAATTCATTTGCAAATAGAACAGTTTAATTTGTTGCCTTTGTGCAAAGCGATATCCTTTTGGTCCCAAAAAGTTACAACTGAAAATGCCTGGACAAAAGCATATGCAGTGAAAAAGGAAGGGGAACGGGGAACGGGTCGGGGAACGGGAAGGGAAAGGTTAAAGGAAGAGTAGGTACCCGCATATAAACCACACTCACATACATATGTACGAGTAGATGAGATTGCTTTATGAACAGATTGCCAAGCAGATGGAAAAACAAAGCCCCATTCGATATGCTTACAGTAATTATCCTCCCCCCTACTGGACAATCCCCTTTGCCAGTCTTACCTATCAATTGACTGTTTGCAATGGAATTGTACCGACAGTCTAGACACTTGAAAAGCTGCCTCAATTTTGCATTGGCACGTAACAAACGTCTAACGACTAATGGTCAAATCATAGATTCCAGTTACGAAAGCTTTTGGATATGTCGTACGTATGTGGCCAAAAGATTTGACAGCACTTGACAAATGAGCTAGGCCACAGAAAGTGTCTGAAAGTCTGGCAAGTGGACATGGATATGCAAATGTTCTTAAATCACTTTAGTGCGGATCATTTGTCTTATCTATGGAGGACACTTTCTGTTCAAATATTCCCATTCAATTTAATTAAACAATAATTATATTTCCAAAACGAAACCAAACCATTTTATCATTATTCAGGAAAGTTCAACAATAATTAGAATTCTAATACGAATGCGAATAGTTTTATCATTATTTAGCAATTATAAATGGAATGATAAAAATGTTTTACAACTTACAAGTTGCTTTCAGTTTCTAGTAGCAATTTATTTCAAATAAATAAGGGAATATCTCATTTCCTATTTCATTAAATACATTTTAATTTGGAGCAGAATGCTTAAAGATACTAAACATTCTACAAATTCGAAAGCCACGAATAAAAGCGGCAAATACGTTTTATTTTTAAGATTTAGGGATAATAAGGAATATAAAGTAGAGAATATATTTCAATTCATTTGGCTTAGAGTGAATCTCAGTTTGTAGATCTATGATATGTATGACACTAATTCCATTTGCTCATACATTTTTAAGCCCAAACCCTTTGAAAATGAAAATAAGGGAATATAAATGTTTTGTGCAAATTTATGTAACATGGATGACTCTATAAAGTATACATATTCTTGATCAGTAAGAAAAGTCAAGTGATTTGGGGATTCCATCATTCCATAAGCAGTTAAAATTTATTTTATTTTTAATTTTGCATACCACATTCCCTTTGCCGAAATTAACATATTCATTACGATTGGGTAATAATTTCGGAAGATATTCAGAATGCAATTTATGCATATGACATAATGTGTTTATATTCAAATATGATATTTACTATATATGATATTTGACTAAAACGTTGTTATTGGAAACATTTAACAAGGCCCTATACAAATTAGAGACTATATTACAAAATTAATGTGACTTAAATTCGATAAATAGACGTTCGGCATAGTTAGATAACAGACTGTACTAGTTAGTATAAGATGTTTAACTAACTAACCAGAAAGTTTAACTAATGTGTTTTACACTAGTTTCTTTAAAATGCAGTTTAATTTTATTTAGGAGATATTTTCAAATTTAAAATTAATTTCTACACATTTTATGTCAAAATATCTCCAAGATAGATACATGTTACAAAAAGTTAGGCGAAGTTAAGCATAATTTATATATATTACACCTCTTCCTTAAAGTCAGGCACAACTATTTTAAGGAGGTCATAAGAGTATTAAATCTGCACAAGGTTAAACATTTAATATAATATTTTTATTATTAACAACTGTGGACATCATCGCGTCCATTTTTATTATAGTTACTACAATTTTAATTTATACCTAAAATAGAATAATATAAAACTGCATATCTTTATAGAGTAAATATTATTACAAATAGTTGTTATTGTGGATACTTATGAGTTCTTAAGTATTTAGTCAACAATAAAAAGATTCTACTCACGTTGTTAAATTTCGCCATAATTTCGCTCTCTTGTGTTATTCTTCTAACTCAGAAATTGATCAGCTAGAAGAAGAAATAAAATAAGAAAACATTTGATTAGTTTTAAGGTCTACAAATATATATATTTAAACAAACTCAATGCTAACAATAAGTTATTTCTTTATTTCTTTTGCAGTTCTCGAGTTGGAAATCTCTTTCGATGCAAGGCCTCTTCAAATATATTGTTATTTATTTCTTTAAAAAATTGTTATGTGCCACAACAATAAATATAAAAATATTGCTATAAATAAACCAATTTTCCATCAAAACTGCCAGTCAATAAAAAAAATAAAAGAGAAGAAAAAAAGAATCGAGTTACTTGTTGGAGGGTTTGGGAGAGAGAGGAAAAACAGGGGAAAAAGGCGGGTCAGGTCGAGGCATGCAGCGGCATTTATGGGCGCAAAATGATTGTTATTATACCTTCTTATTATTATTATTGTTATCAAAGCCAATGTCAAGACCTGGCAAAGGCGCTCAGCAGGACGGCAAGGCAAAAGAAACGTGCAGCGCATAAGGAGGCATCCCACTATGGGGAATTTGCCCGATTTTTTGGAATAAATGAATAACTTGAGAACGAAACAAGATATTTTAGTCTAGTTTTTTGCATTAGGCCTAGAAATGTGGGCGTGATACCGCCTTAATCCTTGATTTCGCGATATTAAATTTTTTTGTTTTTCAAGCTATCGGAACCAAACTTTTAGGTTTGGTGTGATACTATGATATTGACTTGTTGCTAAAATATAATCCAAATCGGAAAACTATATCATATAGAAATAATAGGAATTATCGGTTGAAAAACACTTTTTTCCTGAAAACCTTGTGAATTTTTAATATTTTCAGGTCAAACTCACCAGATATGAGTAATAGTAAGTTTCTAACATTTCGGTCAACTTTTGACTAGTATATCATATTGAGAAATCGGTAGTAAAACGACTTTTTTTTAATGAAATTAACATTTTCATTTTACTATAGTTTATTCTTATACTTAGAACAAAGGAAAAATCCTTCAGTATTATCTCATAAAATTCGCTCAAATTTGACAAAACGTACTTTTCAGTTGCATTATCTGTAATTGCTCTGTTAAAACTTAGCAGAGACGAGCTCTGTTAAAATTTTTGGTATTTAACATTACAGTTTGGACATTTCCTGATCAATTGCTGTTATTAATAACGTATTTTAACAACTTTCAAAAACTGAATTTATTCCAAAAAAAAAACGGGCAAATTCCCCATAGTGCATCCCCCTCCTTTCACCTCACACCTCACCACATCACAGGGGGGGGGCTATCGGGGTTGTAGAGCCCACCTACTCGTATATTGTCGTGTGCAAAAATTTATGTTTTGTTTGTTTATTTGTTTATGCAGTGCTTTGTGAACTGTTTCCCCTCGACTGTGCACACACATCGCAGTAGCTCATGCAAATTTATACACCTGCCCTGGCGCCATAATAAATATTCACCGAAAAATATCTCATTTCAGCGCCTTTTGTCTACCTTCTTTTCGCTGGCTTGTCACGTGTCGCCATCATTACCGCACGTAGCGCCGTTATTTATACAAAATGTATATCGTTTATACCAAAAACCAACCTCTCTCTCCACCTCCTTATCATCCTTCAGAAAAAGAAAAAATAAAACGCAAAGTATGAGCAGGATTGCCAGAGATTAAATACCCTTGATATTTATTCACTTGAAATTTAATAGTTAAATATAAATATAGTCACATAATCTTTAGCTAAAACCATCTATATAAGATATAATAATAAAAGCTCTTAATGTTTGAATTGGAATGTGATCATTAAAAAAAAAAAAATATATATATATATATTCTCAAATAATTAAATATACATTTTCGAGTGCCAAAAAATATCATTTCTGAATTCTAAGCTCTTGCACATTTATGTAACAGACAGAACTGGGCGATTACCCCAATTTTGACCCAGTTGTAGGTCGAATAATCCAAAAAGTCTTACCACGAATTTGTAAATACAAAGGAATCAATTTCAAATATCATAGAACTACATTTTTAATTACAAAATGTTTTTTGAAGCTAAAGCCACTTAAACCAATTAGTTATCAATTACAATAATTTCATGGGATGTGTAGTGAAATCTATACAATAAAAGAAATTATAGTTAAGAAATCTCACACGAGAACACCCATTAATTACTGACCCAACTATAAAATATCACAAAATTATTGAAACTAAAAAATGAAAGAGGTTTTCCAAGTAGGATAAAATAAAACAAAACTCACTTTGCATAGTTTCTGAAAAGATCAAAATACTCAGCTTGAAGAGCATATGAAAAAACGAAACAAATTTAAATCATCCAAATTTCATGGGATTTGTAGTGAAATCTATATCTATAAAATATCACAAAATTATTGAAACTAAAAAATGAAAGAGGTTTTCCAAGTAGGATAAAATAAAACAAAACTCACTTTGCATCGCTTTGCATAGTTTCTGAAAAAATCGAAATACCCAGCTTGAAGCGCATTTGAAAAAACGAAACAAATTTAAATCATCCAAAGAGCATCTTTTGTTGCATTTGTTGGGGTTGGGTTGGTTTTGACATTGGTGCTGGGGGTCTTAGCCATCTTGCTAATTGTTCAATATATGTGGAGTGGAAGCAGCTGCTGGCGGCGCTTTAGCAGCTCCTTTGGGGCATGCAATTTACGACACATGTGCACGGCCCAACGACGCCAGAAACTAGGCAACAAAACATGACCAGGCATGTTGGCCAGCTCAGAGTTAATTTGTTGACAGCTTAGTTGGCAAACACTGAACGGAACTCAACCGAACTGTACTCCACTGGACTGGTCAGCTCTGAATTCTCTACTGTCTACTCCTTGGAGGCTACAAGACGTTCATGTCCATTTCCAGGGCTTAAGAGGAGCAACAACAGCTGACCGAGGTGAAGGGACGAATAGACAGCGTGCAATTGTAATTAGTGACTATGGCAATAGTTAGAGCATAAGAGATACAAGATACTAAGTTGCTAAGGAAATGAGTTTGTTTAATGAAAATACAGATATAATGGCATTTTCCATGCGATACAACTAGTAACTTGTGCAATAAAAAGAGAAATTTAATTGTAACTATTTAAATAAAATGTTTATAAAAAAAAGTAGAAAAATAAAACCAAAAGCGTTCAACATTTGAAAGAGTGTGTACAAGTTCTTAAATTGCTGAGCTTACACTTTGATTTAAATTTTATTCCTTATGAATTACCGTGAAAAATAAGAAATTTCAAGTTTGTACAAAAAATGCATATGAAAATAGATTAAATTAAATAATAAAGTTAATGGCGTTTCAGTTAGCATGAAAATAAGAAGAGACTGACTGTGAAAATAAACTTGTGAAGTGTTGAGAATTGAAAAATATTTGAATATTGTTAAAGTCTTTGACTTGAATGAATAATAAAATAGAATAACATAATAAAAAATAATTTGAATACATATTTAATTGAAAAACAATTAAATAAACTTTTGCGAATATTTAAAATAAATTATATTTGACGTTAAACTCAATGTGGCATTTTTAATTACTTGAACATTTAAGTTTGTTGTTAGCTGAATCAGAGTGTTTTATATAATTATTATTAATACGTATTCTACTTAAATCTAGCATGATAAAGTCAAGTAGGTATAGCTGGATTTATTTTTATAATGCGTTTTTTTTTCTGGGTGTATAAGTTTAATCAATCTTATTAGTGTAACTCATTTCTACAACTCGAATTCGTATTTGATATTAATATCTCTAATATCGTATTATATATATTATTATAATATATCAACTACTTCACAGATGTCCAATCCAAGTCAATATCTTATATCTGCACTTCTCAAATACTATATCATATCTGTATATATTTTTCTTTGTATCTTTCAGCTAATTGAGCACTCAAAAACCTGAAGTCCCTAACAAACATGCCATAATAATACCAACTGCGTGATGTCTTTTTACTCTACAATTTCTCACGTTGTCCTGCAAACTGTACCTAAGGCTTTTTCGAACCTAACATAGATACATAAATATATACACTATACATTATTTTTGATTTGATTATCAATTGTCCGGCACGAAAAAAATTCAAGACCACTCGGCGAATAGAAAATAAAGGTGGAAGAAAGAATGAAACAAAATAGGATAAATATTGATGCTTCCATTTCGTTTGTTATAAAATACAATTTGGACTCCAATTTTCAATTGGTTTCGCTGCTGGGATGTCAAATTTCAACGTCAACCTCGTCGTTGTCAACTAATTGGGTTTCGGGGCTCGTCAAAAAGGAAACCGAAATTCGAAAGCAAAAATAAAAAAAACAGAAACCAACAACAACTACAAAAAGAAGAAGAACATGAACGAAAATTGCCATCAGGTGGAGGAATGTGTAAAAAAGAAAAGATTAAATTTCCTTGTTAAGAATTACGGCTGAGCATAATATGAGAAAAAATGACAAAAGTGAAAATAAATATTGAATTATTGATATACAATACATATTTAATACACGTATCGACACATACACATAAATTCATATATGTGCTTGTGAGGACACGTGTCCTCACTGAGTTGATAAGAAAAATTTGTATATTTACTTATCAAAGGGTTCTCGGCGCAATCTGCTCAACGCGAGCTCATTTCAAATGCAGCTGACAATTTGCGTTTGCCAACTAAAAACATAAAATTTTCATAAAAGCCGCTCAAAATGCGTTGATGTATTGAAAAAGCAGGCAGGCTTTCCGCCTTTCTATGCGCTTCACAGCGCGCAGACTTCGCGAAGAGCTGTCTCTTTAGGGTGTTCTTAAAAGAGATTTCGCTTGTATTTCGTAGAGTGTTATTGTTCAAGCAGTTTATCAACATATATTTAAAAAAATTTATTAACAATTTTTTTATTATTTTAAATTCAATTTTTATTGAATTGGTCAACAAAATATTTAAATAGGAAATATAAATTTTTCGCGTTTCCTTATTGTGTTCTCAAAAGAACATTGACCTCAATTGGGAAAAAAAATAAATAGCAATGAAAGCTGAAAATTACTTTTTAAAATAATTATCTATATATATAAAACTCTTTGTACTAACTCAATAACTGACTGAAATTTTCACACAACATACATGGGACAATTTCATTGTGCAATGTAAGAGGATCAAATTCAGGTCAGAGGTCAGGGAATTGCTTTGAATAAAAAACTTATTTGATTCTAAAGATATCTTAACCAAACTTACAAATTATATGTTTGTCTCTGTCTCTTACCAAGTCGGATTACTATATCATATAGCCATAGGAACAATCTGATACAAATTAACCTTAAGTATGAAAATTTGGTTGTTTCTTAAGATATCTCAACCAAACGCATACTAAAGGTTACTTTGACTAAACTTTATTAACATAACTACTTTTCATTCTATTTTTATATTTTTTCTCAACTCTTCCTTTGTCAATTATAAAATTTTTAAAATTGACTTAAGACGGAACGAAACGGAACAAAGTTACTATTTTCAATTTCAATTATATTATTCAATTCAATCATATATTTTAATTATATTCGATTTTATCTATATAACAGAAATTTTAATGGAATGAAAATAACTTCTAAGGTTATTTTTAAAGCCTTTAGTCAGCAAAATTCAAAATTGATGCGGAATTGATTTCCGGAACACGTTACCATTGTATTTAATTCATTTTTTTTTGTTCCTTCGTTTGCGCTTCGCTCAACTTATTGTCAGCGCAAATATTTGTTTGTTTGTCTTTTGACGTAAGACGCAGCCACCGAACCACACAAGATACACACGAGCAACAGACTCGGCACCACACAGTGGGGCACAGTGGGGCACAGTATGGGGGCGGTTGCTTATTTCGTTTTACGAGTGTGCCCAGGCTCAGGCAATATTTTGCATGTTTGCATACAAAATATCATATTTGCTGAGATTGTTTCATTAAAAAAAGTAAGGCAGGTGGTGCTGTACCAAGAGTTACATAGCTAAAAGTACCTTTGGGCTATGCTAGTACGTGTTTAGCTTTAGCACCTACACACACACGCGCACACACACAGGGAGAGAGACATACACCACATGCGTGTGCCATAAAATGGTCATATTACCAAAAAAAAAAAAAGCGGTAAGTGCTACGCCGAGGAAATTGGTTTTCCCACGCACCATGCCAACCGAAAATATAATATCTGTGAAAAAAAAAAATACACGAAACGAGAAAAACTGAGAAAAGTGTTTTCACTAGTTTCGTATGCCAAACAGGTGGACCGCTGTTGTGCACATAAAATTTGCTCGTTTCAGTTTTTTCTTTTCCAATGCATTGAAAAGACATAAAGCCTAAAAGCAGACTAAAGAGTTTATCCATAAAAACCAAAGCAAACGCCACAAACAGAAGCTATGTTATATGATTTTCTAGTCCGAATCCGACACAGAATAAATGTATAAACCATTAAATTAGCTACAACTTTGCTTAGAGTTTACCTCCATACTAAGTATTACTTTTTGCACTTTCCCTTAAGTATGTAGTCGAATCTGTTCCGTTAACTTGACACATATTAAAAGAATTATTTATTTATTACAAATTGTTAAAAATTAACTTAGTTTCAAATATATTTATATTCTTTTCTGACAGATAATTTTTAACAGAGTCATCAGTCAACATTTGAGATTCAATTAAATTTCGAAGAAAAAACAAACACTAAATTGTCTAGCATCGTCTCACTTCTTAATTGAATCTCTAAAAAACCCAAGATTTAAATTTACACCTAGTTGTAAGACATAAATTCGATTTGATTTGAAAAATAGCATTTTGTTTTGCATTACTTTCAAAAAATGACATGCAGAGACAAACGCAGATAGTTGATCATATTATATTTAAAATACCTATTTAAGTTTAAAATAAAACACTAAAAACAATTGCGAATATTTGTTATACCCGAATGATAATTTTGTCGCATTGGTTTTAAAGAAATGTTAACAAATCTAGACATATCAGATTTTAATCTTATTAATTACGGCATAATTGGTCTAACACAAATCCCATAAATAAACTGATGAAGCAAATATTATTATTTCTACTATTAGCATAAAAAGTAATACAAATTATTGTTTAATAACAATAAAGATAATTTTATATACTTTTTATATTGTCATATCCTTCGTACTAACCGATGAAATGCTCTCTGTAAAACAAATTTTAATTATCTTTAACTTGTTAGCACTTTATTTCTACCATTTAAAGGAAAAGCATTTCAAGCATCTGCTTTCCTTATTCCTATATGATAACATGAAATAGCGTTAGACATCAAAATAAGGATACGCTTTTCACCTCATGACTTCTGCATTTTCCTACCCTCCAGTAGAAACATTAACTTTCCATTTCAGTCAAGCTGTCAGCAGCCCAACTGTCCAAAACCAAAACTTCTCCCCCGTCCAATGGCTGCACTTTGCTACCTTTTTGCTTTCCCTTTCATTCTCGCACACCCACAAACACACACACAAACACCACAGAGTTACTCAATTATTTCGTTGACATTAAGCACATAAAAATACAAATAGATGACACCCAGCTAAGACAACAACAACATTTGCAACACAGGACAACGAAAAAAGGGACCACAACGAGTTCTTATAATGGTCACCTCTCTTCTCTGTCGCACTCGCTCGCTATCTCTTTCTGCCTCGTCCTTTCCTTAACACAGACAGCGATTTGTCTGCGGATACCTTTTTTGCCTAGAACGGGCCGAAAGACGGGGCCGTCTTTATCGCAGATTAAGTGCGACATCGTCATCTACCATCAGGCCCAAGTCCATGACCATAGCACTCGTCGTATTCGTTAGTTATACCGGGTATTGTGCTGAAATGTGCTTACAGCACATTAATTTCTTCCACCTGACATTAAGATAATTGTCGGCCTTTGTTTAGATACAAGATACAAGATAATCGACTGAGCAGAGCATGCTCGTCCCAAAAAACTACTGAATGGATCCAAATTGAATGCCATCAAATCTGGGAATGTTCGAGACGTGCTGCTCTTTAACAAATTGTATTAACTTATTACGAATTTACTTTAAACTCAAGATGTGTCGTTGCAAATTTGTTAATGGAAGCTTCGTTTTGTATCTAAGCGAATGTTGATCAACAATTACTAACATATTGAAAGAATACTCCCTAAACTATTAAACAATTTTATCGTTATCTAGAATCTAGATCAATTAACTTAGATTTCTTAAATTTAACTTGGATTTCTTAGATTTTAAGTTATAAAATCCATCCAAAATGTTTGTTGGTTTGTATTTCTGGAACACCCCTGTATGTTTATGCAATATATGTAAGAAATTTTTATTCTAAAATTTAAAAGCAATATCGAAACATAACTTTTATTAAAAAATAATAATTAAGCAATAATTTTTCATTATTTCGAAGTTAAAATTGTCTACGAATCTACGAATTTAATTATTTTTTTAAATTATGTGTAAAATAATGGCTTTGATGTAAAATTCAAGTAAAATTATTTTTTATTAATATATCAATATTAAATAAAAATTAAAAGTAAGTACTTTCTAAGAAATAATAATTAAATGAAATAAATAATAATAAATAAAAATAAAATAATAAAAATAATAATAAATAAAAATAAAATAATAAAAATAATTATTAAGTCGCAAAATGTATTTTAAACATTGTTAATTATATAAAGAAAAACTAAATTATATGTAGAGAAACACATAATTGCAGATTCTCAAAATATATAAGAAAATAATAAAATTTAAAAATAATTTTAGCTTTCTATGAAATATAATAATAATAGAAAAATAATTATTAAGTCACAAAATTTATTTTAAACTTCGTTAATTCTACATTTCATATATAGAAACACATAATTGCAGATTATCAAAATTCGACAATCACGGGATACTTCAAACATCTTAAATACATTGAAAAAATGTATAAGAAAATTAATCAAAAATCAGAATGGCACAAAACCGCGCAAATTTAATAAAATGAAATCAACTTTTAATGGCAATGGGATCAGAGAGGAAGGAGGAAGTGGAAGAGTATGAGTATGAGGTTAGACGGTAGACGACAGTCACTTTGAACTTTGGTAAAGTCATAAAAATCATCCACACACACAGACACACTTGACACGCACACACACGCAGACCAAAGGCAATTGCGTGTAATTTAATAACAAAATAATAGGAAGCAATGACTTAAAAAAGAAACAAAGCCAAAGACAGAGGCAACGAGTGTAGTCATAAAAATGTAATCATAAATTATATGCCCAGCCATTTGGCATTGTTCAAGTGTTCAAGTGCAGTGTGTGTGTGTGTGTGTGTGAGTGTGCGAGAGTGTGCGTATGTTTGTAGAAATGCGTTGAATGCTTACGGGCGTGTTGTGTTGTCAACTGTGCCAATTTTTCTTATGTTTTTGTTTGTGCCTTTTTGAAATATACTCAACGCAATGCCAACGCCTAAAAGCCGCTTAGTAATTGCTTATGAAATATGCAAAGGCGTAACCGCCTTGGACCATCCAACAGACCCTCAATACACCGCTCCACACCACAGCTGAGCTTAGCCAAGGCACGCACCCTTTTAGCCGGAAATCTTCCGTTGGCTTTTTGCGGTTGGTCCGCCTTCACAGTGGGCCTAGCCTAGCATGACATTGCCACTTAGCGGCTACATTAATGGCAGCGCCAAATGGCACTCTCTTCTCCACCCCATTCTCTCTCTCTCTCACCTTCTCTCACCCTCATCCCCATCATCGCTTGCAAACTGAGCGTGTAACGGCAAATAAACTAATACAGACGAACGGGGAAAGCATAAAAACGTAGCTTACTTTTGCTCTGCGTATGAAGATGTAACATTCATGTCTGCATCTCAGCTAACTGTCCCCCCCCTTCCCTCCTGCCCCTCTTCCCACACCGACCACACCTCTCCCCCTCTTCGCTACTCCCATTACCACTCCCACTCCCATTCCCACTCCCATTCCCACTCCCATTCCCACTCCCATTCCGACTTCCACTCCCACTCTATCTGACTGTATCATGAATATTTAATGCTGACATGTACAAAGTATACAATATATTTATGTACATGTAGATGTAAAGTTAGACATGCATGTGTATATGTGTATGTATGTATCTGACCGTATGTGTGTATGTGTTTATATACATATATGCCGAAAGTTCTGCAAAACATCTGCAGAAACGAATGACAAGAAAAATTGCATATGTAACCAGAAAGTTTCACATCTCGTGGCTAATTTGTTACCTTCGCCTCAAATGAAACAAAATTAACTGTCAGCTAAACAGTTGGAACTCTGCATTGGGTCATTTCCAGGCCCTGTACTCAAAAAGTACAAAGGGTCTATTAATTTGGCACTAAAATATGAGCGCAACAGGCAGTAGGAGGCGTGGTAAAAGTTTTCAAGTATATTCTTGAGTTATAAGCGTTATTTTATAACTAGAGCTTTTTTTACTCACAATATAAGTATGAATCAAAGCCTCGGCATGCGAAAAATAACTTTTTTTTAAATTTTTAGAACAATATTGAAAAACTTGAGATATTTCTCAAAATCATGAAGAAAATTTCACTGTGATTGGAGACAATTTTAAATGCATTGAATGAAAGTGATAATGAAGTTTGAATTTAAGTTAAATATTTGGAGACCGTATTGATTACAATTTGTTTTTCCAATACAAATATTAAAATAACATAACATAACAATAACATAAAATATTATATAAATTAAATTGAAACTAAATAATTATTTAATAACTGTTATTCAGATCAAAAGGTAAGAGTTATTTTGTAATTTTCCAATTAAAATCAAATGAAAAAATGTTATTTTAATATTTGTACTGGAAAAAAATAACAAATTGTAATCAATACGGTTTCCAAATATTTAACTTAAATTCAAACTTCATTATCACTTTCATTCAATACATTTAAAATTGTCTCCAATCACAGTGAAATTTTCATCATCTTTTTGAGAAATATCTCAAGTTTTTCACACTATTAAATGTTATTTGTTAATTTCTCAAGTCTTTGCTAAGATAAACATATCATGGTCTTTAGTTATACTATATGTATTTACTTAAAGCCCTTCAATAATTAAATTAAATGTTCTAGCAACGATATGAAGTGTTTTGTAAGCGTAATCTCTACTAAAATTTAGGTTTAAAAAAAATAATAACGTTAAAAAAAGGTATTAAATTTAATTAAAGATTCGCAAATGTTTTCTAAATAAAAAAATGTAAACAAAATTTATTTCAATTTCGAGTCGCAAATTTGTAGAGTCGCAAATTCGAATTAATTTTAACCGATAAGACACGGAATATGTTATTTTAGTGAAGACAAACTACTCTAAGCTAATCAACTGCACCCTATCTGTCGTTATGTTAATGCTTACGCATTTCAGCAATTTTAGTAATAAGCCAAGAAATGCGTTAACAAATGCTCATGTTATTTTCATCAGCTGTGTAAAATCCCTTGACACTCTATTATGAGACTCAGTCCAAGTGAATTGTGCAAAACCTTAATGTTCAAATCATTTAAACGTGGCAACCAGGCTGGGAGACCCACAATAACCCCCTCTCATCCCACCAAGATACGCAATGCCCTCATCTTTACACAACAACAACAACAACAATAAGAAGAACAACAACTGAAACAGCGGGGAAAAACAACAAAACAATTTAACGCTTTAATGATAATGATGTATGAACAACTAAAGACAACAAACAAAAGTTGCACGTGTGTTGTTCTAATGCTTATTATTGTTGTTGTTATTGTTGTAGCTGCTTCTGTTATTGTTGTAGATATGCTGGCTAGGAGTTTGAGTTGAGTTTGCCGCTGCCATCAACAACAATTCCGACGTTTAACAAGCTAATGTGCTTTTAATGGTCCGTGTGTCCAGCTGATTATATCATGCAGAAAGGGGCGATACGGTGGGCAGAGTGTAGGGTGTAGGGTGGTGTAGCTAGTAAAATACACAAATAATTAAAATTAATTATCTTGCAATTAGTTTACGATTTACTCATTAAGCAATGAAAACGCGCCCAAAGTCTCACAGCGCCAATGACCCCAAAAGTATGCAATGCTTTGATGATCATCATCGTGGCAGAAGGAAGTGAAGAGGTATACAGAAGGAAGATGAGCGAGGAGGAGGATCCAGTGCTCCTCTGTCCGCGTATGACAATATAATTATGAAATTACTGCGTCTAGTATTTCAATTGAGTTGTTTTGTTTGATTTATGTGCAATTGCACAAGGCAAATAACAGCAATACACACACGCCAACACACCATCATATATACGCCCCCAAAGTACACACGCACACACACACAAACACACACACGCACACAGAGACAGACGTTGGCATAGGGTAATATGTCATTTATTACGCATACGCAGTGTGGACTCTGACATTTAAACAGCGTGATGTTTTTGGGTCAGCATTCGTTTTATTGACATTTAACACACTTGCCAAACATTTTGGGCCTTATGATTTATGCGGCATCCCTTTGGGTATGGCTTTTAACACTTCATTGCTTAATTGCCAAAGTTTTGAGTTGTTTAGTTCTTAATTTCCGTGGAAAAACGTGAGTAGAGTAAACCAAATAGCACTGCTCGACTAGCAGATATGCTGTAAACAATTCTATCTAAATGGTAAGATACATTTTAAATTCATTGCGCAAATTCTTTTAAATTGTTACCGTCATAGCTTTAGTCTTTCTAATAAAGATATATATATAAGATGCAATAAAACAGTCCTTACTCAATTGATCCAAGATAAGTTTTTAATCATTTTTGTTTCCTAGTTTTGTGTCTATAATTTAATCCCTTTTTGGTATGGTTAGTATTGTATCAATGGGTATCAATTTTTTTAAATGGGAATATAAATTAATTTAAAAGTTTTTGTTTCTGGATTGGCTTGATATTCCAAATCAATTACAAAAGCTCAAACAAATCTAATTCAATCAAAATTTACAGGCGATTCGATTTTTATTCCAAACGATTTCATAGTTCTAAATCCGGTTTGTCAAATCTGCTTATGTAGTTTTATTAATTTCTTACCAAAGAAAGTTTGTACACTAGAGTCATGACACATGAATATGGTTAGCTATAGGTTACCTCTTCTCTGCATTTTTAAGGGGTATAAAATTTACAAAATTGTGAAAATTATATGAAATTGCTTTCATCCAGCTATAGTAGCAGTATATGCCCTTCCCAAAGTCTGGCAGTCCGCCAGTTGCCAGGCAAAATACTTAACTGTCTGCTTATTATTAAAAGCCAGCTTAAGTGGCAGAGTCAAGCTAATTGAATTAACTTTTCAACCCCGTCGCGTGGTGCGTGAAAAAGGCTAAAATAACATACAAACAACAACAACAACGAGAACAAGCAGAAAGCAAAATGCGAAACAAGTTGCGCTAATGTTGATAAAGTGGCGCCAACTCAAAGAGATTTTACAATATTTTTTGTCCCAGAGTTTTGGGTATAAACCTTAAAAAAAAATTCAGTAACAAATAAGAAAGGAGCAAATAATAATAAGTGCGATCTGCATTGACTTAGCAAATGCCCTACACAATTATTTAAATTAATTACTTATTATTTAAATATTAATTTATCAAATACGAAATTAGAATTGGAATCCTATTGAATAATATGTATTTATTTAAATATGTTTACTATTATAGATCGCATAGTACTCATAAAAAATGGTATTAAATAAATTATATACTCTGTTAACTAGCTGAAAGATATTTTAAAATAAATTTAACTTAAGGGGGTATTCAAAGATATCTCACAGTTAAAATCAGGGATTAAAACCTTAACAGAAACCGTAACCTGTAACCGATGAAAACCGATTGAAATTTGTAACCGTAACTGAAACCGTAACCGAAAACAATTTTTTCTGCTGTACCGAAACCCATAAACCGTAACTCTTTAAACCGAAATATCCGTTCAGTAACCGATTCATTTATAAGGGTTAATTTCGATTCTGGCCGTCGAAGCTACTGAGCAACTTTGAACTTCCATAACTTTTTCAAAAGTCAATCAATTTCCATGCGCAATGTAAATTTGAGCATGACTTTACCTCTAAATTCGATCTGCATTAAAATTTCAATTTGTAAAATCGAAATTTTCGAAATTTTTCGAAAAATGATAAGGGTTAACACTGTTAAATTCGTAATTTTCAAAATTTTTAAAATGAAGAAAATTTATATACAAAACGAATTAGTAGGTAAAATCATGCTCAAATTTACATTGCACATAAAAATTGATTGAGTTTTGAAAAGTTATGGCAGTTCGAAGTTATTAAAAATCAGTAAAATCAAATAAATCGATATTTTCAAACCAAATAAACCAAATTTATGTGGGGTCATATTAAAAAAATCATATTAAAAAAATCATTACGCCAGGCTAATTAGAGCGTTCAGTCTTTTTTCATGTAAAGCAATTAAAACCATAATTTTATTTTTTTGTAAACCGGATCTATACCGGTATTTTTAAGCCGAAACTTACAAAAACCCGATAACCGTTACGAAACCGATATTCCAAGATCTTGCATAACCGATAACCGAAAACCTTAATTCGAGAATAACCGAAACCGTAACTAAAACCGATATTTGTTTCGGTTTTAATCCCTAATTAAAATATTACTGGAAAAAACGGCCCTAAAACTACTTTCGAATTTACAGTTAAAGAGACACAGATAATCACATAACTATATATTTTGTAAGTAATGTTTAAATTCTAAATTGTTTTTAAAATAATTAGTTAAAATTACAGCGAATTAAATACTTAAGTAATTATAATTACAGAGCATTAATTAACAATTGTAATTACAAATAATTAATTACTCAAAGGGCATGATTTACATTCACTTTACATTCGATTCAAACATTTTTAAAAATGTTAAAGTTTTCGTATTTCGTATTTGGTACTTTGTTAGATTAACTTAATGAGAAATTGGTCCGTCATTGATGTTGTTACCTATCCATAACTAAGTAGGGAGCTTTACTCCATTGATACTAATAGAGTTTCATCAAAGTTGCCTTTCAGCGGTTTACCTTAATCTGGCAAAGTGACTCACAGTATCCACAATGCCGATGGTCGTGTAGCGCTCGAAAGGGTTTCAGTTACTGGCTAGGTGAAAGTGGAGAAGGAGGAGGTGTTGGTAGTGGAAGTAGAAGTGATATTATAGGGATGTTAGGGGTGTATTTCGTGTCCATGTTTCGTGTCCTGGCAAACACACTGCTTCTACTATCCTTGTGTTGAGTATCCTGGCTATCGGTTTACGCGCTATGCTTCGTTAAGTGCATTTTGAATTTTTAATGCTACACGCTCTTCAAAACTTGCACAAAGCGTTGAACCAGCGTTGGAGATGGACATAAAACGAGGGAGCTTAGAGGGGGTCCAAAAGGGGATTATTGCCGTTGGTGTTGTAAGGTGACTACAGGCTCTCGACTTAGCGCAAGGCACGCTGATTAATTTGCTTTATTAAAAAACCATACGGCTAGAAATACGCACTTGACTGTTGCGCAGCTGTTGCGCAAACAAAAATAATCAACACAAATTACGAGCAACACAACGTAAATATGCCAAGTTACAGGTTTCGCCTCGTCCTCCGTTCCCATCTCCTACACCTCTATCTATCTCTCTCTCTCTCTCTCTTTTTCTTACTGTCCTGACCCAATCCCCAATCCCAGGGCAATTAATTTTTAATCTTCGCTAAGCATTTGCAACAAATTGTGAACTAACCAGCAGGCGGCAATCTACACTCAACTCAACGCCGGGGAAAAGAGAAAATGAGTGGAAGAAGGGAATTGATGAAAGGAAGGGGAAGAGAGTAGAGCGTTTTGCGTATGTTTCGCAGCCACATATTTATCTTAATTTTATGTTGGCTTCGTTTTCTTTTTTTAATTTTTTATACCCTGTACATTTCTAATCATTGGAAACGGTTATACTGTATTTTTCTAGACAAAAGAGAACAATTCCGAATGTAAAAAGTTGAATAAGCGATCAAAATATAACTTTATGTACATAGCGGCGCGAATTCTTAATTTTTAATTATTAAAATTCATTAATACATTTTCATATCAAACGCATTTTTTATTTTTGCAGAAAAATACAAATTTTGGACATAGGATTTGAAAAAAATAATTTTTGCGTCAGGCCCATCCAAGTTGATTTTTTTCTTTTCACTGCAAATTAAGTTTTCTAATTCCTTTGACCAAAACTGAAATTTTCCGCAAATAGCATAGGAGTCGCATTTAGGATATTGGCTATTTGGATAAAGCTATCATCGGAAATTAATATTTGCTGCATACGATGGTGGGTAATCTTAAAAAACATTTTAGCCTTTATATTCAATAAAATTGGCGCTAAATGGCCTTTTTTGCGCAGATTAAGGATAATATTTTGCATAGACTTCGACAACTTCCTCATTATTACTGATTTTACTTGTTTCTCTGTATACCTCCCTTTGATAACCCAAAATTTAAATAAAATGTCAATTAGCACAACTTTCTTGCTTGTATACCAATAATTATTTCCTATTAGGAAAAAACACATTTCACAATATCCGGCATTAAAATATAATTATTTAAAACCTGCAGTTACTTTCGTGATATACAAGGGTTTTCAAAAAATAATTCGGCCGTTTCAAATGCTTAGCAATTTTGAATAATTTAGAAAAATATCTATGAAAAATGAATGTACCAATATTAAATTCGTCGAGGTATGGTTATTTATTCATATAGGCCTTAAGTCATAGTTACTGACAAGGGAAACTCAAATGTTAACAACACAAATTGCTGATCCTTTAAGGAATTTAACTTAATATTTTAATATTTTATGATTATTAGTCGAAGAACCAAAAAAGCTTTCTGAACTTATAAGATATCAGCTAGTCAAGCACTATCAACTGACATAATCTTAGAAACGTGTTTTTTTTTGTTTCTGGTTTCTTTTTCATGATTTGCAAAAGTGCCAACAGCAGTGTAAAGGATCTTAGCCCAAGCCAGGGGGATTAATAAAAGGATTACGCAGCGGAAAATGCCAGCTGCGTTGTTGCCGGCATCAACTTGGCGATGCCAATGCCAATGCGGATGCGGATGCGGTTAAGGATGTGAATGTGTATGTGAATGTGTATTTGAATCCAACTGATGGCAATTTGTTGCGCCACTTGCCTACACAGAAAAGGAGGCGATGGAGGAGATGTAGGAGATGTGGGGGCACTTGCAGCAGGGGCTAATTGCGTTTCGACTTGGCAGGCAGGCGGCTGTACGCCCACAATCTGCCAGGCTGCAGTTTTTGGGGCCAAGCGCCTGCTACTGATGCTGATGCTGGCACTGTATGCATGGTCATATATTAAAAATAATCCATTCGATATCTGTTTTAATACTTCAAATTTATAGCAGCCGCTTACAGCAACAACAACACTAACAACAGCAATGACAACGGCAACAACAACAACGACAACAACAACTCACTGTCATTTTGAAGGGCTTTTAGCTTGATATTTTATTGCTTAAAGGATGCGCTGGGCATCAGCATGCGAGGGAAGTTTGTAAGTTACCTCGCTTACACTTAAAACTTGTATGTAACTAATCTTTTAAAGTCCTCCTTGTAAGTTGTGATATATATTATAAAAAATATGGTGTAAGACTCCATTTGCTTATGCTGAGGTGTTGACTAAAACTTTGCTTTTCAAATTTGAAATTTTTTAAATGTATCAATTAATTAAACATTTGAATTCGTTGGTTAATTTAATTAATTAATGTTCAATAAACATATGAAATCTTTCGCAAATTATATCTCTATATATATATTCTTTATAAATAAAAAAAAAATTTTTTGATTATCGTAATCTAGATTCTCAACTTAAAACAAACTATATGAATGAATAAATAATCTATAATCGAGATATTAATATATATTAATGTTATCCATGCATTTTAAGATCCTACGATATAAAAGTTACTGCATAGTTTTAAAACTTTGAACAGTCTTAAAGTACCGTTATAATATATTCATCCGATCTTGACGCGATTGAGAAGGATGATAAATAATAATAATAGAACACGTTGATCACCAAGGACCAAAACTGGGGGAGTTCCGATTTTTGTGAAAATTGAATATCTTAACTTTCAAGAACACCGACATTTCATTCGGTTGTTGTCTTTTTTTTATCAAAATGTCTTCATTTAATGATTTTTTTAGAAATTCAAATTATTTTTGAACCCAAAAATTACAAAAAAAAAACATTCAGTCTCTGCTATGAAAATATATCGTTACTACATAGTTTTATTACAGCCCTCGCATAACGCGTTTCGACCATTGTTTTTTATATGCGGAGGCCATTTTAATAATAACATTTGTCTTCGGCTGCGGTTTTTTATGGGCCACGACGCTGATTTGCTTACAATTGACATAACGGGGGATCATATGAGTTATGTTATAACTGCGAGGGCTTTGCGAGCATCCCGAGAACTCCAGATAAGCCCCACTCAATCAACATAAAAGTATGCTATGCAAAGTATTCTGGGTTCGGCAATTGCGGTGTGGAAGGCGGAGGTGATGAATAAAGGAAAAGCAAAGCGTCAAAGCAGCTACCGTTAATCAGAAACTGCAGTAGTAACAACAACTAGAAAAGCAACAACAACAAAAACAACAACAATGGAACAGAGAATTCTAAATTGAAACTTGCCAGAACACGCACGCATTTAATTAAAGTAAAAGCTTTGGTTTTTCTCTATTTGCCATTTTACTACAATTTTTCTCTCTATTTTTTAATTTTTTCCGTATTCTGTTGTTTTTTCTACCATCTTTTTTTGGTTGCGAAAAAAATGTGGTCGTCAAGGGATGCGTCCGTTTGTTGCAGTTGCAAGGATAATAACGTGCAATTTATATGCGTGCCATTTTTTAAAAGCCAAGCGCAAAGGCGGGTTTTAGCTGTCAGCGAGTGAAGACACATTTGACTCATTAGTTTATGTTCTGACTCAGATCCCTGCTACATAGAGGGGTAATACGAGCTGAAACTGTCAAGGGGTTGATATCAATTAAATCTACAATACTTGGGGTAGGTTTTATGGTAAACTGAGGGAGAATTTTCTCCTTACTTAAGGGGCATTTAAGTAATAAACTAGGGGTGCTATGTTTGGGAAAAGGTTAAAGTCTTGAGTGTGTCTATTATGGCAGAAATGGAGACTTTATTAGGGGGTTGAAAATGCTATAAACGTATAACAAATATAACAAGTCGCAACGTTGTTATAAATATTACACAATAACATGCAACAATAGTATACAAAGTGGTATACAAAATCTGTTAGAAAAAATATTTTGGAAGTGTACTAAACAAATATAACAATAACCTCGTTATGTTATACAGTATTATGCCACAATAGAATACGATTAAAAATGGTATTACATAAAATCTGTAAACAGTTCTACCAAAATGTATATAACATGAGTTGACACGTTGATGTGAGAACTTGATAATTTTATACGCTTTCATTTGCTTTAGAATACAGCAGTATACCAATTCTAAGCTGTTATAAAGTTGTATGATAATAGATAAGACAAATGAATGGTATACAAAAACTCAATGAAGTTATAAACTAGTAAAAAGTTGTTATACTTACTACAGTGTGCTACTGCAGTATAACATTGTATAACATTTAAAAGTATAAGCTGATATACAGTAAAAATGAAAACAGAGTATAAGATTAAAGAGTGTTATACAAAATCTGTAAGAAAAAATCTTTTGGATGTGTACTAAACAAATATATCAGTAAGCTCGTTATGTTATACAGTACTATGCCACAATAGTATACGATGAAAAAATTGTATACAAAATCTGTAAACAGTTATATGTGCACTTTAGGGGTTGAAAATGTGATAAATCTTAGCAAATATAACATGGGTCGAACTCGATAAAGTTATACGCTTTCAGTTGTTATAGACTACAGCAGTATACCACTTTATAAGTAAGCAATTCTAAGCTGTTATAAAGTTGTATGCCACAATAGATAAGATAAATGAATGGTATAGAAAAAGTCAATGAAGTTATACACTAGTAAAAAGTTGTTATACTACAACAGTGTGCTACTGCAGTATAAGCCTTGTACAAAATTTAAAAGTATAAGCTGATATATAGTGGAAATACAAAAACTGTATAAGATTAAAGAGTGGTAAAATAAATCTTCATCAGTTTGTATAAATGTGTCATTCGCAATATAAATATTTATGCCCTAAAAATGCTTAATTGGAATTTTGGCATTAAATTCAAACCCTATTAGACGTTGAAAGTTTGAATCATTGAGAGTCTACTCGTACATTAATATAATATAACAAATTTTTGAAAGCGATGGTTTGAATATCGATTACATGTTTTTATTTCCGCACAAATCGCAACTGCAGAAATATTTAACAATCAGTCACACTTCAAACCGTGCAGGGTTGCAACGTTCAGAGCCTGATTTACAATTTAGAACAGATTTGAAATCTTGTACTATTTTAAGGGTTGCAGTAGCATAGACTGAGGTATAAAAGTTAAAGCTTTTCGACCTAAATATGCGAGACACGACTAAACTCTACAAAGCTTTAATAAATAAATAATAAATAAATATATGTTTATTGTAGATAACATTAATTTTATGGTAACTGAAAAAACATAGAATTGTAATGCTATAAATATAAGTAGAAATTTGACTTATAAAATTATTGATAGTAATTGCTAAGATAATTGAATTAAAGTATGTCGGTTACTTTAACGAACTTTGAAGAAAGTATAGAGCAGTAATCTGGAATTGATAGAGAATGTTATTTTCTATGCAAAATAAAGCATCATAAATAAATCATCTTACTCAATGATATTATGTAAATTAAGTTGACCAAGGCTTAACTACAAAAATATAATGATAATATATTCTTAAAATATATTATTTAAAAGAACTTTAAAGAAGTTTTAGGTGAGTAGTTAAATCTGATAAAAAATGTTATTCTCCATGCAAAGTAAATCATGTTGAAGCGATCCTCTTTTACTCAATAATGTTATGCAATCTAAGTTGACCGAGGCTTAACTAAAACAATGATAATATATTTCTTTAAATATATTTTAATTGAAGAACATTAAAAAAGTTGTAGGTCAATAGCTGAAGCTGATAAAGAATGTTATTTCCTGTACAAAATAAATCATGCTGAACTATCCTCATTTACTCAATACTGCAATGCTCTTTAAGTTGACCAAGGTTTTGCGGAAAGAAGCAACAACTAAAAGATACAAACAGCAAATAAGTTGTACAGAGACAAGCAAAAGCAAAAGCCTGCCAAAAGTTGGCCAAAGCTTATCAATATGATGTTCCTTAAGTATGCGTATGTCAAGTGGCTTATATTTGGGCTTAGTCGTAGGCGCTGCTAAAAGCCAAACTAAGCCAAAACGATTGAAACACATTGATAACAAATTGACTATGGGCCAAGTTAAGAGCGAGTCACAATGACAAGGCGTGGGGTTCTACAAGGGCTTTTAAAGTATACGAAAACTTATAGGCACTGTGACTCCCACAATTAAAACTGTCTTAGATCTTGAATAAGCTGATGGAGCTAACATTTGCGATAAGGAAGAAAACAATCGAGGTTACCCAATGAGATAAGCATCAAGATAGTAATGGGAGTTATGGATGCACAGATAGCGATAAAGTTGACAGCATTTAGATGAGTTTTGAGTTGAACGAACTTGGGCGGGAACATGAGTCTTGAAAAATTTGTGATTTCCTTATGAAAACCTTAGCGAAATAAATATAAAGACGCCGACTAAAGTCTATATTCCCGCCACAAATTCGATCTTATTTTACTACTAGAAATAGTCATTTGAAGGTTTAGGTATATCCGTATTCATTTAAGAATTTATCTATATCTGACAGAAATACGTGGATAAATAGGAACTTGCTGGGAGTTGAAGGTTTGAGCTTCATAATAACATATGAAATAATGGCAACCGGTTGTAGTGTCCAGCCAATGATGGACCATATAAATATATATAATCAATAAAGTTATAATGGCTTATTTTAAGTAATTTGTACCAATATAAAAACGTATGTAGAATTTTGTTCATGCGATTTTCATGTATTTCATTGATAACTTTAAAGTTTTGGAAAAATATGGATTCTTTTTTGTTAAATCCTAATAAAATGACATTAAGAACATCTTCTCTTTTATATTATTGACTGTAAGAGTTCTCAGAGATAAACGTTTGTCGGTCTCTGTATACACATTTATTAAAGACAAAATTATAAATCTAAAAGAAATTTAAAAATGTTTTTATTAATTTATTTTTCTAATAAATAATTTCAAATACAACAAAAAAAATTACTTAAGAGTCTTTATAGGAAAAAAAGGTGAATGTACATAATATAGTTTTTCAAATTTTATTAAAGAAAACTTAATTTAATGGTTTTTAAATAGTTAATATGACTGTCGCTTGCTAATATTATTATGTTAAGTCTTGTAGATATGGATTTTTATTAAGTAAACAAGATACATATAGTAAAATAGTAAAGAAGTGGTACATAATTTAAAATATTTATTGAAAGCTGCTTCTGCTTCAATCATCGTATGAATAACAAAATTAAAGTTTAACAATTAATAAATTTATCAATCCTCTGTCAATCTTAGTTCATAAGTGCTTTTTGTATGTATTTAAAGTTGATAAAATAAATTTATATTATTTTACGGAACCTAGGCTGCAGATAAACAATTTTGAATGCTATATACGATAATTTCGGACAGAGGAAATAACGAAACAAACAAAACAAAAAGAAATGAATCACATTTATATAATAATTAAATGTAATTAGTTGATAACTAATATTTTTGCTACTTTTATGTTATCGCGCCAGTCAAAAAGAATTTTCAGTAAGTGCCTTTTTGAAATTAATTGACTTATGCTAAAACTTAAGAAGAATTATTATTATTATTATGGGGAAACCTACACTGAGATCCTTCTGGATCCACTTCTGAGCCTAGAGCTTCTCCATCAACCATATTTATCGCTCGAAGTCGACCATTTTAGCCGAGTTGAGGTCTGCAATTTCCTTCATCGATAGGTGTATTTTCACAGAAAACAGCACATATCGGAAAATCGGCAGGATCCGCTGCTTGGGATTCCTAATTTATCTAACCAACTTCTCAGTCTATAATGCCCTGTCAGGAAACTGACGAGTATTCAATTTTTTCCCAATGAAATTACTTGTATAAACCGCTTTAGGATATAGCTGCCTAGCAGACAATATACATAAATGACGTATAGATTAATATAATTATTAGTCTTACATTTTCATTTATTCGATTTTTTGTTTAATTATTATAACTCTTTTCTAAAAATGTTACTAATTGCATCATTTTTATATGTATGTATATTACTTTCAATTTGTCTTTGAAAGCGGTTTCCTAATTTAAATGATAAATTTAGAATTTATGTAATATAACATTTTCTTTTAATAATTTTACTTATTTAGTAAAAAAAATCAATGTATTGAATTCTTTATGACCCATTAATTTGACATTAATAGTAATATAATAGTGGAGGAACGTCTCACCCTCGCGGAAACAATGTACCAAGGGAGAAAAAGGCTGACCCTAGACAAGAAAGGACTAGCAACCCCGGAAAATTAAACCATGTGCAAGTCAAAGGAACAGTTCAAAATAAATCTTAAAAATTGCCTAGCTACTAATTAAATTGCCACCCCCAAACAGCTGAAATGAAAAGTCATTTCTAGGAACAGAAAGAGGAAATAGAAAATAGAAAATAAGCAACTTTAGGAAGTCCTATTGATTTCGGCTCCAACTTTGGGGCCTGTAGCAAAGCAATTTCAATAAGGAAATTCTTACTTTTGACAGCCTCATAATTGCAAACTAATGAGTCGGGGGGGTGTCGGAGGGAGAGAATAATAAGAGCAAGGGCCAAGAATTTTAATTTTCAAAATGAGAGAAGCAAACAATTTCGAAAAGAATGGAACAAAAATAAAAATGAAAGCAACTTTCAACTGATAAAATAGTTGAAGGCGACAGCTCAGCAAAGTTATTTTTAACCGGGGGCAGGATGATAGGGGGAGGAGCAATTAACTGGCCGCACATTAAATGATAACAACAGCAGAAGAATGAGACAACCAGGGGTTGGACATACCAGGGGTGTTGAAGCTGCAACGAGCGCTCCAATAAAGTTCAGACAAAAGACGCAGCCAAAATGAAAATAAAAAAATAAGTAAATGCTGCTGCGGCCAATGCAATTTAGGTCAAGCCAAAAGGATAATGCGGTTAGCGGCTGCCACAAGCACAAATACACGCACAACTACACGCACATACATAGATAGTAAGTACCGCTAAGTCACAAAACTTTTTTTTGTTTGCAGCCCTGTTTCTTAGTTTCTGTTGCTGCTGAAGTTTTCGGTTATTGTGGTTATTGAAGGCAAGGGGCGGGAGGGGAGGGGGCAGCGCAGGGGACGGAGTCCAATTAGAATGCACTGTTGCTTCAACTTTCGACTGGCGCGCGCTGCTCTCTTGTTGTTGTTATTGTTGTTGTTGTCATTTTGGATGTAAAACATAAACTGGCTGCTTTCAGGCCCGCCTACGCCACATGTCCGGACCTGTTCGTTCAACAACAACAACAACAACTAGCAGCAGCAACAACAAAAACAAAATACAACTAACTGGCCACACATGTTTATCTCCGCTGTTGACGCTGTCTTTGCCTATGCATACCACCACAATATAATTGTTTAAATGCACAATTAGAGTCAAAACTTACTAGTAAATCGATTTTTTTTTTATGCACACATAGTATACACTACAACTACACACACATACACACACACACACGCGCGTACGTGCGTAAAAACAAGTGAAAAACGCCGACTGCGACAGCGGCAGCAGCTCGCTGTTTGTGAAACAAACGTAATCGTCACAAATCATTAACAATAACACAAAGTTCTCATTAATATCAATGCATATTAATTGAAAACTTACTTGCACACAATTTTCGTACAAATTCGCACATTTTATTTGCACCGTCTGTGCACCGCGAACACGACGCGTTGTTGTTGCGTTTTGTTTTTTTGGTTTTATGTTAATGTTAATTTAACATAAGCATAAACTCAACATGGCACTGTTATGTACTCCAAATGGCACTGTTAACCAAAGATACAAGGGCTGGCAAACAAAGCAGTCAACCAAAGACAGCAGGGCTGGAAAACAAAGCAGCTGCTGCTAGCCTACTGCTAATTGTTTAAACAAATTTAACCTGTGTTTTGTACTCAAAAACACAACAAATTATATACCATAATTAAATGAATTACTCTGCCTGACTTGTTTAACTGTGGCTTGTTTCATTTACTTACAATGCGTGCGGCTTTTTGTTTGACTTGCTGCTCTTTTGATGTTTGATTTTGGGCATTTGTTTAAGATATTTTTGGCTATTGTTTAGAAATTTTAAGCACTTGAGCAATAAATTTGCTTTGTTTTTAATGTATTTACACTTTGTTTGTGCTGCCTGCACTTAAATTGCGGTATTTTATCCACTTTGTTTTCATTGGTGAGAAATCGATTTTTTTTAGGATTTTTGATTTTCTGCTCGCAACACAAAAATAAAATTCCAATATTTGTTTTTATACACTTTATTTAATGCATTTTGGCATTATGTAGCCATAGCACAATTAAAACAAATTCGAATAGTTTTCACTATGTCAAAAACTATACAGTTTACACGCTTAGTTTTTAATGAGTTTAAACAAATTGCCATTCGGAGCAGACACGAGGAAGCGCACGCTGTCAACTGAACTAAATTCCTTCATAAAGGATATTGGCCACTTGGTGCTACCCTTAAAATATATGGGGGTGACTGCTGACCATCCTTTGACACTCGGCACATGCGCAGCTCATCAACTCCATTCGCAGATCCGCATTCAAAATGCGCGCCCAGACTGAGATTAACAGGAACACATTTGTGTGGCGCCATTGGACTCCGTCTGATCCACCTGGACACTAGATGTGTTAGCTTCCTTAATTAAATTATAGATTATAAATATTCTCAATTGTGGGTAAGCCGACTGCAGCAGTCTGGGCAGGATTGGGCCTGGCCAGAGCATCTGTTTTCAACTGGGTCTTGGGCTTCTTGCCAAAGGCAAAGCATCCACTTTGTTTGGTGGCCACCGGCGACAAGTTATCCTTGTTCTTAGTGCTGCAAATAAAAAAGAGCAAATAAATTTACAACTTCTTAAATAAGTAAGGTATATGTTTACAGCATGTGTCTAAGTCGAAAATTGGAAAAAAAATTAATACTCGATGGACCACGAATTATCAAGAATTTACATGCTAAAAGGACTCTGTGTCTTTCGTGGTTCTTTTATAAGGAATGTTCTATATTGTGTACAAATTTCACATTTATATTTTCTTTTTTCCTGGGATTTCCATCAAGAGGTTTTTTTTATAATTAAAATAAATTTTAACTCTTAGAAAAGAAAAAAAAATTGGAAATAATAATTAAGTAACACTTAAGGAGCCACACATTGTGAAAGTTTTTAGATATTGGATTCTTAAATAAAAATTCATATTTTTCATTATTAATGTGTTTTAATACATTGTTTTTTTTTTATCGAAACAAGAGTTAATATAAATTAAAATAATCAAAATAACTTTTATTAGCGATTACTTCATTTTACTGGGTGGAAAACTTTAAACGAGTTTTTTAAAAATCGTGTTTTCCCCGAAATTTAATGTGAAACAAATTGAAACTTTTAAATCAAATATAAAAAAATGTCATGGAAGAACCGCAAGATCTTTTAGCATATTAATACTTGATAAATTGCGATCTATCGATCATTTCCTACCAGGGATTAAAACCTTAACCGAAACCGTAACCTTTAACCGGTAATAACCGATTGAAATTTGTAACCGAACTGAAACCGTAACCGAAGAAATATTTTTCCGCTATACCGAAACCCATAAACCGAAACTCTTTAAACCGAAATAACCGTTTAGTAACCGATTGATTTATAAGGGTTAATTTCGGTACTGGCCGTCGCAGGTACTGATAACTTCGAACTGCCATAACTTTGTCAAAAGTCAATCAATTCTCATGCGGAATGTAAATTTGAGCACCTCCAAATTTGCCCTGCATTTGTTCATTTTGAAAATTAAAATTTTTTCGAAAAAATCCTGCAAAATTTCGAAAAAATTCGATTCGTTAAAAAAAACCGATAGCCGTTACGAAACCGATAATACATGATTTTGCATAACCGATAATCGAAAACTTTAATTCGATCATAACCGAAACCGTAACTGAAACCGATATTCGTTTCGGTTTTAATCCCTGTTTCCTACTCGCGAATTTTGATTCAGACACGTGTTGTAAGCCTAATTAATACCCTAATTCTATACTTACAATGCTTTGAGCGCCTCAAGTTTGGGGATATTGCGATTGTAGGATTTGCCACCGCCAGCAGCTTCTTGTGCAGCCAGTTCCTCGGGATGGGACTTCTTCTTGTGCGTGCGACAATTGGAGCCATTGGCAAAGGTGCGATCGCAAAAGTCACAGGAGTACGGTTTTAATCCCGTATGCAGGACAAGATGATTCTTCAGCGCCTTGGCGCGTTTGAATTCCCTGCCGCAATAATCGCACTTGTGCTGCATGTGATCCGTGTGCACCAGACGATGACGGTTAAGCGTTGGCCGTGAATTCAGTTGCATGCCACACTCTGGACATATGTACTTGTGTGGATCGTGTGTCTCCTTGTGGCGCTTCAACCGGTCTTCGCTCTTAAAGCACTTTTTGCACACATCACACTCATAGGGGGCGTAATCCGTGTGGATCAGCATGTGCACCTTAAGGGCAGAAACTGACGTGACCGCAACGCCGCATTGCTCACAAATGATCGGACGAGGACGATCCTCCTGATGCATATACTGGGCGTGCGACTGTGCCGAGGCATTCGTTGTAAACTTCTTGCCACAACTGGCACATGGATACAACTTGCGCTTGCCCACCGGCAGATGCTGTTGCATATGACGCTGTAGCAGATAGCGCGAGCGGAACATCTTCTCGCAATGCTTGCACGATAATAGCTTGGCTTCCTTATCATCGCTTTTATCGTGCTCTTGACGCATGTGACGTTGCAGGGAACTGGGCGAGGAGTAGGAACGTGGACACTCGCTGCACTGATAGAATTTTATATTTTTGGACTTGCTTTTGTTCGCATTCAGATTGACAGCACTGGAGGCATTGCTGTCATCGTTGCTATATGCATCAGAAAGCTTCAGCAATAGCTCTTTGTCATCATCTCCATATTCGACCTCATCCTGCTCATCCTCTTCGGCATCGTCTTCTCCATCTTGCTCGACTCCAACAGTTGCCATTAGCTTGTCATCCGTTTTGCTAGCCTCCTCGATTTCATCACATTTATCCACACATCGTACGCATGGCGTGAGCGGATTCTCCAGCTCTAACGTCGCCTCATCTAATTCGTTCAGCTTGGGCTTCTCCTCCACATAGTGCACTTCGGTAAGCGTCTCCGGCTCCTCCTCCAACAGTCCAAATTTAACGCGCAACTCGGGCACATTAACCGAATCCTTGGGTGTACTCTGAAGTATGCAATAAAGCTTCTGCACGCGTGATATACGCTCCGAGAAATTGACCAGCGATGTGACCAGCGTGAGACACTCGCTGCAAATCATCTCCGGCAGCTCCTCATTGCGGGTTATCTGCAAATGTTGCTTTTATTTTAATCACATGTCGTCTGCTTAATTCCGATGCACTCACATTAACCCAAAAGTATTTGCCAATGGCTGTGGCCAAAGCCATGTCGCTGACTGCTCCATTGACATCTCCCACCCGATCTCCTGGCGCAGCCTGTTCGTTTTTGAGGAACACATTTATATTGCCCTGCAGATCGTCCTTTGCACAAAGGCGACACCATAAACGCCAATCGCTGAAGTTGCCACAGTCACCCATTGTGATACTCGGCGCAGTTGCGATTAAAACATTTCAAGTGTATTTAATTAGTCAGACAAGCATTTGAAAGCAATTAATTTACAATATAAAATTGTAAAATGCCAACAAAAACAATTTTGTGATTACTCGAACAGCTGTCAGCTTCAACGCTAATATCGATATTATATTTAAGAGATATCGATAGGCAGGTTTTGACATTTGTTGAAAATACATTTCACCATGATTGTTTACAACGCAAAAGGGCTGCAAAAGCATAAATTGTGGCTCCATCGATGATTCACACTATAATATAATATATCGAAGATAACATCGAAAATTTATAAATAAATTTTAAAATGTGAATGTGATAAAAGCACAAGACTTAATTAAAAAAAAAAACAAATAAGAACGCTACAGTCGAGACTCCGGCAAAAAAATCCGTTACACTATTTTGATATAAATTTATTTTGAATTTTAAACACCAAATGTATTCGAATTAATTTTTAGTTAAATAAAATATTAAAAAAAATGAATAAAATAAAGTAAATGAATAATTTAATCAAATTAATTTTTTTTACATTGTAAATATATATACTTATATTTTGTATTTTTATATTTATTTATTTATAGTTCAGCTATATTATTAGTTAAATGTTTCATAGCAATGTTTGAAAAAATAACAATTGTGCAACAATGGAAACTATCAATGTTAACATCTACGTTCTTGCAGCCCTAGTTTACAACGCAGTACATTCCGGTAATGCCAAAGTGCATGCCAATTGTTACATTTGTTTTGTTATGATTATAAAGTTTCAAAATTCTGGAATGAAATCCGTTAAAAGCTTTAAAGTTACTTTGTGCTCACAATTGTCAGATGTAATTAAGGTTGCTTCATGTTTTAATCGATTTTCTGTCAATATTCCTCATCTCACTTGTCAAAGTCAACTACAGGGAATTTGATAGTCGAGCATTGATTGTAATTACTTGCAATGTTTTCATTTATTTCAATTGTGAAATTAACATCAGCTGTATTCAGTTCCAGGGCAAGTTGCAATCATGTTTGAGGCGCGTCTGGGCAGCACAACGCTGCTAAAGAAGATTGTGGATGCACTTCGGGAGATTCTCACCCAGAGCACATTGGACTGCAGCGATTCTGGGATTCAGGTAAGCCGCACAATTCGTGAAATGCAAACAAAACACTTGGCAAAAAATCTTGTAGCTGCAAGCGATGGACAATTCACATGTATCGCTGGTGGCGATGTCTCTGCAAAGTGACTGCTTTGAAAAGTATCGCTGTGATCGGAATATATCGCTGGGCTTGGATCTCAAGTCTCTGGCCAAGGTGCTCAAGTGCGCCAGTGGTGATGACGCAGTCACCATCAGCGCTGCAGACAAGCCGGACAAAGTGCAGCTCAGCTTCGAGTCGGCTGGCAAGGAGAGGACTGCGGATTACGAGTTGCGTCTGCTTAATTTGGAGCAGGAACATCTGGGCATACCTGATACGGAATACGCCTGCGTGGTTCACATGCCCGCCACAGAATTTGCCCGCATTTGCCGCGACCTGAGCACATTCAGTGAGTCCGTTGTCATAGCATGCACCAAGGATGGTATTAAATTCTCTGCCAGCGGAGAAATGGGTTCAGCCAACATAAAACTAAGTGAAACGGCCAAGGGAGATGTTAGTCTGAAAGTTGAGGAACCAGTTACTCTCTCATTCGCCGGGCGATATCTAAACACCTTTACACGTGCTACTCCCCTTTCGGAAAAGGTCAAGATTGGAATGGCTGCAGAAGTGCCGCTACTGGTCGAGTATCCCATTGAAGATTACGGCTACATAAGATATTACCTGGCTCCCAAAGTGGACGATCCAGATGCCTGAGTGCAATTTCTAATAACTTGTGCAATATTCGTGTTTCATATTTGTATTATCTTAAGTTAATTATAGAAAATAAAACCAGTTACAAAAGTAAAAAAAAAAGTGTAATACTACCGGTGATAATACCGGTCTGATATATTATGAGATCAGTAATCATTTTAGCGGCCGTATCATCATTACTGCTCTTTTAAGGGAGTACTTCCATCCCCGAAATGTGGCCCAATTGATGCCCTGGCCATCGGTGTTGTCTTTATATTTTCCTGCCAAGTTACTGTAAAAATACAAAATAATAAACGATGTTTTAAAAAATCAATTCACATTACATTATATAATACCTTTGGTGACAAGATCTGTACCACCAGGCGCCAGTGTATTTTTGAGCACAGTTTGACGATGACAAATCATTATCACGATCAAATGTGGTAAATTTCATGCCACGATGCCACTCTAGTGAATCACCAGCAGTTCCACTCGGCTTGCCCAGAGTATGAAGAACATAATTTTCAACCTCGTTGCCGATTGCAAATTCATCGTACGTCTCAAACTTTTAACTCCATCAAAATCCTCAAGAAGTACAAGCAACTCCTGTCTTCTCTCGTCAGTAAGGGCGTGTATCTTGTCCAGTCCTAAAAAGAACTCGCCACTCAGATCTCCGAATCCATTTTTGTATTCAGTCCAGTTTCGATTAAAGCTGACACTTCCGTCCATCCTTCTCAGAATGATCGTCCATCCACCTCCGCGAGTGTACGCATCGCAGGCAACCTGAAAAGGCTTATTACTAAAGTTGGAGATGAGTGTGTCGTAGATCCCACTAAGTTTGGCTTCGGCACAATTCTTTGGGTTAAACAATCCTCCTATCAACTTTCGCTGTCGTTCCAGCTCCGCTCTAAGATATTGATTGTCCACAATTAGAGATTGAATATTCAAATTCTTATTAACTCCATCCTCCTTAAGTTCTTTAAGCTCTTCTCTAAGTTGTTGAATGTGAGATTTCTTATTAACTCTATCCTTCTTCTGTCTTTTCAGCTTCGGTCTCAGTAGTTGCATATTCGGTTTTTTATTCACTTTATCAATCAAAATTTCCTGTCCCTCTCTAAGAAATTGATTAGAACTGGAAAAATTTGATATTTAGGATCTTACCTCAATTTGGATAGTTGAAAATTAATTAATAAAAGTAAGCTAGTCTCATTACATTTGGAAAATTGTGTTGCTTTAGAGATCGATGAGAATGCATTTATCAAAAGGAACATACAAATTATTTTCAGCAACATTTTGCGAGAGATCTTTATAGAGTAAATTTGAACACTGACTGAGACAAACTTTGACTTTGGGAGATTAAGGGAAAAATTAAAGTAAATAAAACTGGTCTGGTGTCGCGTGTAAAAATCAAATAACTTGTTTATTGGCATGAAGCCCAATTTATTGTTACAATAGTACATACAATAATGCTTAATCAGTTTGTTACGATTTCTTTAGAATTAAATGTATCTGTTCGATTTTCTGATTACTAAACATATTTTTTATTGATTATCAAAAAATATACACAGCTGTGCACAGTAAGAAAAGGTTGAGCACTTTCTGTTAGGGCAAGTGGAGAATACAACTAAGAATGGAACTGATAACTGAGCTGACACTTGAAACTTCATCTTTAAGCTGAAGCCCAAAAACAGGTTAAAGAAGACTAAGATAAAATTACAACTGATATTGCTGGAAAAACAAGTAATACATTATAAATAAATGTAAGCATTCTAAATATGCTGAAAACATGGTATGACTAAAAAGCGTAGAAAACTATTTTTCAGTTTTCTTTCTGATATTTTGTAATTTTACCACTTTATTAAATTTAGAAAATCAAATCAGTGTGCTCAAAGGATTGTTCCGACGTGAAAATCTAATCGGAATCTGTTTCCGGAATACCTTTAATATATGAAGCTTTTTATTATCAAGATACCATCGATACTCAACGCCATATGGTTCATCATTTTCATAAGATAAGCTATTTTTCCGAAAAGATTTATTGTCGATAGTTTTTTCGGGACTAACGATATATTCGATGTTTTTTTAGAAATGCATCGATTTGCACCGATGTTTCCATCGATGTTTCTTCACCTCTAGTAAATATCGCTCACTTCACTTGTTCTTTTTACGAGGTTCCGGCGCGCAATTCAAATTCACAATTATTTTTATCATTATTTGGATATAAACTGTTAATTTGTTGTTAATTTTAATCCGAAATTAGAGAAAATGAAGGCAAGGATTTTTATAAAGGTTTGCAGTTCTTCACTCCTCGGGGAAAGAAGTTATAAATGTAATACTAAAAAATATATCATAAAAATTGACAAAATTTCAACCAAAATTCTGTAAAAACTTTTAAAATTCTAGCTGTAGAATTAAGAAAAATAGTAGAAAAAGCAATGGGTTTCAAGACGTTTTTTTTGCTGGGTGGCAGCTCTGTTGAAACATCGATGTATCGAAGTTTTTATCGATGTTTCTCCATCTCTACTGTCAGCTGATTTGTGCATTGTGGCCTGCAATCTAGTACAAAATTTATAGTCAATATAAGTTAGGTAATAAGCTGAATTAAAAAATGTTTCAATATCTAAGACGACCATTGCTGATGATGACGCGTTCGCTTAACCGCAATTTAAGCGGCACAGCAACAATAACAACAAGAACTGGTGGATCACTGATTGAGGTCAACAAAGCGTTAAATGGCTGGGAGAAGAAATTGAAGGACGCCGGCGTCCAAGACACCGACTTCAATCTGAAATGCATTGTGTCGCATGTGCTGAAACAGAAATTCGTGAGTGTCAAGTTGATTAATTATATTCGAGATACATTCCTAGTCATCTTTATATGTAGAACACCGTGCCTGATGATTTTGCTCAGCTTAAGTTCGATTCCGCACAATTGGCGGACTTTGAGCGGTTTTGTGAGGCACGTTGCGCCCGCATGCCGCTGCAGCACATCATTGGCGAATGGGATTTTATGGACATTACGTTGAAGACGGCGCCAACTGTTTTTATACCACGTCCCGAAACCGAAGAATTTGTCCGTTTGGTGATTGAGAACTATAAGGATGTCAAGCACGTGGATATGCTGGAGGTGGGCTGTGGTTCCGGTGCCATGTCGCTATCCATGCTGCACGAACTGGCGCAGGTGGATGCCACCGCTATTGAGCGCAGCAAAGCGGCCACCGCGCTCGCCTGGGAGAATGCCAAATTACTGGGACTGCAGGAGCGATTCAAAGTGTACAATCATACCATGGAGGTTGGCAAATATATGCCGGAAGAGTTGCAGGACAAACAGTACGATTTGATTATATCAAATCCCCCTTATGTAAAGACCGAAGAGTTTCAGTTTTTGCATCCCGAGGTGGTTGTGTAAGTTTCATGCAGATTTTTAAATTGAATTAACTGATTTATATGTCTTTTCCGACAGCTATGAAAACCTAAATGCTTTGGATGGCGGCTCTGATGGTCTACGTGTGGCTGTTCTGGTCTTTGATCTGGCCTGCCGTCATTTGCGGCCTGGGGGCAAACTCTGGCTGGAACTGGGCAACGAGCATCCGCCACTGGTCAAGACAATTATGAATCTTAAGTACCAAGGACGCCTCCAGTTTGTGGACAGCTACCTGGACCAATATAAGCGCGAGCGTTTTGTCCAATTGCAAAAGGTCTAAGCTAGGTTTTAATAATTTAATAAATTAACTTATACTGACATGATTAATGCAATTAGAATTAGTCGCATAAGCAATTAGCTGTGATTTGACCCAATATACACACACTTAAATACCTCAGAGGCTTCCCAATAGATACAGTATATAAATAATATATATATAATTAGTATATTCTTCACAGTTTACATTGAGTACTAAGCTCGCAAAGCCCCATTTAATAGTAAAACAACAACGCAGGCAATTCGTATTAATGCACCTAATTTTATTGGTATCCATAATTCATGTTTATAAGCTACAAAATAAATTCAGAAACGGTCAGTGCAACAACAACAACAATTTAATCAAGTGTTTATGGTTTGAAACAATGTGTACAGTGGGTCGAGTGTGATCTTCAATGTACACATAATAATTTATGAATAATGGTTAAAGATCAAAATAAGCTGTTTTTCACAATATATGAAATGTGAAACTATAACAAATTTTATAATGTTTAAAAATAATCATGATCATCATTATTTACAAAAATTGTGGGCATCGCAGAATGACATGATAACTTATTCTACAAATCAACCTATTATATCATGAAATAATCTACTAAAAATCTATATTTATCGTTCAAAATAAAATTATGTTTTTGATAGATACAATATTCCTGCTGACTGCAAAAAGTAGTTATAATGGGTGATCAGAATTACCTGGTGAAGTCCTCTATGGGGTGTGCAAATTTGTGTTCTACCAGATCATTTACAAATATTTTTGTAAGCAAAAAAGCAAATTCCATTAAAAATAAGCTTAAACAGTCATACTTGTGATCGGGCAATAAAATATTCTAAAAGAGTTTGAAAAGTTTCTATTGGATTCTATTGCGATATTCGAAAAGCGAGATAAGAGTTGAAGTTTTTTAAAATCTTCTTCTTAATGTGCACATTATAAAACTTTTTTTTGGTAGGAAAGACTTGTCAAAAATTAAATTAAATTTTTAAATCTCTGTATTAATAGAATGCTGTAAGTTAGCAAAATCAATGAAATATTGATATATGTACATTGGGCTAAGTTAAGTTTAAAAATAGAAGCAATTACTTGATTAGCTAGGAACGCAATAACGACTATATATACTTAATAACTACTCATTTAATTATATCAATACGTTATTGTTAATTAAATTCCCTAATACAATTTTCTTACTCTAAAATATTTCTTAATACTTCTAACTATACGCGCAAAAGTAAAATCTAACTAATTTAGTCAATAACTTCATAATTATGTAATTGTTAGCTTATTATTAATTCAATAAATAAACCTATAAATTTTTCCAGCCCTAAACTATTTTTTAAATATTTAAATTTACTTCAATTTCACAAGTTTTGCATATCGCTGCACATTTTCATAATATTCGCACCACTGTGCCATAACCCCTTGCTGCTCATTTTAACTAACAGTTTTTTGTGATTTTTACGTTATCAATCGGGACAGCTGCTGGTTAGCTCTAAAATATTAGAGAGTCATTAACAAGCGAGGCATTCAACACGGGTCCCAGTGTCATATTTGGCACAACACTTTTTCTTTTCATCGCGTGGAGCGCAGGAGCGTAGAGAGGAAGGGTGGGAGAGCGGGAAGGGAGTGTGCTGGTGCGCACATGTTGAGCGTGGCTGCAGTAGCCTGGGCACACTTGTCGCTCATTAATAAAAGTTTGCCGAGCAGCAAGCTCCACACACACACACACACACACAAACATAGACACACACACGCATACTCACTCACAATATCCATTATTTTTCGCAGGTATAGAGACATTGACCAACAGCCATGGCAGAGGCTGAGCAGAGCCTGAGCAGAGGCTGAGCAGAGCAGCAGCAGTAACAAATGCCACCCACGCTGCTGGCGTCGCTGTCGGCGTTGCTCTGCTCAACTGTAAACATTCCAGTGAGCGAAGCTTTCACTCAAATTGAGCCACAGCATACAGAAGAGTTTGCCAGCAGTGAGAGAAAATGAGCGTGTGTGCGAAAGAGAGAAAGATGGATGCTGAGTGAGTAATTTTGTGATTGTGGGATCCATCTTCGGGTTGGAAGCTTCGCAGCTTCGCAGCTTTGCGAGTCCTGTAACTGTGGCCAGCCTGTGCCTGCGTGGTTTTTCCTGTCTCTGCTCCGGTCCATGGTCGTGTGAAAAGCTGTGTTGAGCGCATTAAGTCGTTAGGGTACAACCAGACAGGACGCACTTTTCCGCAGCTGCCGCGTTTGCTCTGGCGTTCGTCTAAACGTCTCAACAGCGCCCAACAGTTTGTGCAAAAAAAGTTTATAAAAAAAAAAACAACCACACACAACAAAAAAAGTATTCAAATTAAAATTAATTAACTAAAATATACGCAGTAATAAAAAAATAGTGAAAATATATATATAAACATTAAGCAAAGTGCTTGCAACAATAACAGAAATACGTGCGTGCCTCGTGCCCCCTCTAACCGACAGCTGCCCCTCGAACAACAACAATAAACTTCCCTATTGCCTTTTTGGCGTCTCCCGCGCGCTCTCGGGTGTGTGTGTGTGTGTGTGTATGCGTTTCTGTCTTTCACTGTGTGTGTTTGTGTGTGTGTGTGTATGTGTATGTATGGCTAAACTTCATCTCAAGTGTGTTCACAATAACAACAGCAACAACCAGCAACTAAAAGCAACAGCAATTTTTAATTGCATCAAAAAATAAATTTAAACATTTTGCACGTGCATTAAACCAACCAATTAAATGTATTCTTATCAATTTTAAGGTAAACAACAACAAAGCATAAATTCTACCATAACTAATCCGAACTCTCTCTCACTCTCTATTAATGTGTTGAACCAAAGCTGCATTTTCCTTTATTGCGGTTTTCCCAATTTTTGCTTTGGTGCAACAGCTTAAAAGTATGGTATGATTTTTATCCTCTCAATTTTGTATAAATTGTTGCGCCTTTCGAGAAATCAAAGGATAAAGCGAACATTTTATGAGAGAGAAAATTGTAGACTTTCATTTCAATTAAAGTATTTATTAAATTATTTCACAATAAAAACGAAACCAATAAAAAATACCTTTGCACAAAAATCAATAATAAAAAAATAATAAATGGAATTATATTGTTTACATTTTGTGATCAAGATAAATAAATTTAACGCCTTTTTTTTATTAGATATACACTGTGACTTAAAATTTGAGTTTAGTGCGAATAATATAAATATAATTTTATACAAAAATTGTTACAATATTATTAAATTTTTTATTTTTTTAGTTGTCTTTAAATATCAATCTTTTTTTTTGTATAATAATTCTTAATTTGAGCAGACATTAATACATTTATACGTCCCTCAAAATCAATCAAATAATAAATGTGCATATTAGGTTTGTCCTTCAACATCGTTTTCTTCTATTTTATATATTAATTTTAAATTAGAGCAGATATTAATACACTGCAATGTCCCTCAAAATCAATCAAATATTTGTTATGTGTTTTCAAAAACATTTCTTGTGCTGAAATTCATGACATTTAAATTTACGATAATTTATTGACCTTATATTTTGTGATAGCGTAAAATGCTCTTAGGCTTCAATTAATTGGGAGATAAATTTTAAAACTCTCTTAATATTATTATTATTTTTTTTTCTAATTAATTATAATTGAGGAAGATTTAGCTTGTTAATTTTTTCCTCACTTTAATAAAAGTCAATTCAAATTAATTGTTGTGTCTATTAAATATTTTGCAGAAAGAGCAATTGAATTTTACACCTTAGTTGCTAGTTTTTGTGATTTTTGAAAGTTTTTAAACTTTCTTGTCTCGAATGACAGATATTTGAGTAATAAATTTTGCACCTTGCATAGGATTAAAAGTATAAAAAAACTGTGACTACAGAAGTGCATAAAACCTCCTGCTGTTTACATGTCGTATGAGCAATATTCATGTGTGGCAAGCTGCTCAGTTTATTAATATTATTCCGACAGATTGGTTGACAAAATTAAAGTGTTTTCTTTTTACAAATTTACTTTAATACCCTGTAATCATAGAATTAACAGCAAATGCGTTTGTATGTGAGTAAAAATGCTTCAATCTGTCCAGGGAATTTCCCAGTTTAATTGTTTCCATTTTTTTTTTCAAAGTTGTGTTCTCGCCTGCTACTGCGATAATTAAAATTTAATTACACACAACTTTAAATTGCAATTTCATTGTGTCGAGATTTCAATGTTCGCACATAAATTGCACTTTTGTGGTTTCTGCTCTGGGCCACAACATTTTTGAAGGACCAACAAATGCTGCTAGCTATTTGGGGGTGATTGGACTGGTTGGTTCCGGCTCTTGGTTCTGGGTCCACATGCAATTAACTTTTGCACTGCTATCAATCAGTTGTAGTCGCATGTGAAAAACTTTCATGCTGACCACACCCCCAATCAGCCCCGTCCCTCATTTCTTATGATTCAATTTGACCATAAAATGCTTAAGAAAACTTTTGCGCCAACTATCAACTGACTGAGGCGTGGTCAAGAGAATGTATGTTTCAGTTGTTGTTGCTGTTGTATTTTGGTGTCCTGTTGTGTGGCAAGTTGTATACACACTCAGATTTTTCATCAATCAATTTCAATGAAGACGCCGATGCTGGGGCCAAATTTCACCTTTCATGATGCAGTTTCTGTTGCTCGGAAAATTGATATTTAATTGTTTGATCAACATTTTATTTTATTTATCAACATTTAGTAAAACTAAGCTCAACACTCGTGAAAATATTTGAAAGTTTGCAATTCATAAACGCATTTTAAAAGTTGTTGAACATCAATTTGTTGAGGCCTAACGAAACCTTATAATGGAATTTGAATAAAATTTAATTAAAGCATAAAAACCATTTTTATTTTCGCAATATAAAACATTTTTGAAATTTTCCACTAGCTTTTCAAGTGTGGATACAAATAATTGTTTCTACTACTATGGTGAATTTCTTTTTTATTTTTATTTTCATTTTCAATAAAATCGATATTTAAAGTTGTCTAATCAAGCGAACTTTTGAAGAAATAAATTAAATTTAATGATACTTAGCCAGAATGTTAAGTTAAGAGCTCTGAATCAGAGTTTTATCGAATTAGCAGATATGAAATAAAATTGTTTGTTTGGAAAAATAAAGTGGATTTCAAAAAAGTCTATTTACTAAAACATCAAATGAATTGAATTCAGTGTGGTTTGTACAAATGCATCGATTTGTGTAAGCTACAAATCTGTTCAGATGGAATATTATTTTTGAAATGATAACAAAAACCAATCTTGATAAGTTTTAGTCAACATGTTAGGTACATAATATACCTCATATCTCATACCTCATGTCTTTGATAAAAAATTGTTCGTCCTAGTTTTATTTTAATTGATAATATTTATAATTAATATTTTTATTGATGTTATAAATCCAATGTAGCAAACTGCAAAAATATGTCTTGTTTTACTCTAGAGTTATTAAACTATAATAATAACAATAATAACGTTTCCGAATTTATTTTGTCCCAAGCTTCACAACACTTTCAAAATATTCTGATCTATTTATCAATTTCTGTTATTTGATATTAATATATGCCAAAAATTATGCTTTATAATTTTTCGAATAAACACCTGCGAAATTTTATTCATTCATTGTAAAATGTAAATTAAAGGTCGCACAAAAATCAATAAACGCAGTGGAATTTCTCTTAAGGCTAGGTAAACATAATGAGCTGACTTTCCTTTGTAATTTACAAAAATGTTCATATGCATGCATAATCTTTAAACAAGTTCTGGGAAACGCCTTCAGGCGATTCAGTTCTTTTTTCCTGTTAAACACTTTAAATATCCTGTTCCCATCATTTTTTCTTTCACAGCACGAACAACGGTCATTAAAGTTACAATTTTTAAAAATGTTATAGCAACATTTATCGCAGGTTTTCAAGTGGTCTGACACTCTTCAGTAATATAAAATTATGAATGGCGAACATGCCAATTATATATTTGCATATCTTACTTTTGCGGGAAGCATAGAACTAGGAATTCCTGCACAACTCTTGTAAATTGCGTGTTCTATAAAATTTCTTAGAGTTTCACGGCATATTTTATAGAAGGAAAAAAAAATTTGCAACACTATTCTGAATTTGTTCAAAATTTATATCATATTCTTTATAGAGAGAAGATATAAAATATTAGAAAATCCTTGTAGTTGCAATTGACACTCCAAGAAATGATTTTGTAATCGTATTAAACTTTAGAGAAAAATGTGTTGTTTTTAAAAAAGTGTACAATTTTTATATACTTATGTACTTAATAATAAATTTTTATTTTTCCTTAATTTATTGTTAATATACTTTTATTTATTAATTTTATGAAAACGTAAATTTAATAAGAAAAACTTTCACATTATTTACTTTGCGTTACAACTAAAAAAAATCATATTAATTAGAGCCATTGAAATGGTTTTTTTTTAGTTTTTAATATTAAATATAAATGTTATTACCGACTTAAATGTAACACTTAAATACTCCTTCAATACTATCCTTCACATTTGGATAGCTCATAGTTGTAATACGGGATTAAAACCGTAATCCAAGCCGTAACCCTAAGCCGGTATTAATCGATTGAAATTGGTAACCGTAACTGAAACCCTGACCGAAATAAAAAAGTTTTGAAACCGAAAGCCCGAAATTATTCATATTAATTACGTTGTTATCATCGGTTTTCAAACTAACTTTGGTTTTAAATTAGATAAATTATATTATTTTTTTAACATTTGGGCAATTAATTTTTTTTTGTAAGCCGAAAACATACCGTTATTTCGAAACCGAAACATTAAAAAAACCGGCTGCCGTAACGAGACCGTTATACAGAGAATTTGCGAAACCGATAACCAAAATACAGACATAATTTGGACTCTATCTGAATCCGCTTGATAATAATTATAATTATAATTACAATAATGATGTAAATGAAATAAAAATTTTTAATATGGAACATCTTTTACATGTACCAACCAATGAAAAATGTACTTGTTTTTGTACAAATGTATTAAATGTGGCAACCGTGTTTGAAGTTTTTATGTAAACGAAAGTTGTATATAGGAATATAAAATTTAGCTTTCTATATTTTGTTTCCATAAATTGAGATCCTGATACAATCTCATAGTATTTGCAAAAGTAGTTAATGCTTGTTTTGTTTTCGATTTATTCTGCTTTATTGATTATGTCAGAAAGTGTAATCGTGTATTGGTAACTGATTGTTTTCAGCAGATTGCAGCTGTGTGCAGTTTCCATTAGGGTGTTGGACCAGCTTCTATTTGCCAACTTCCATCTTCTATCTTCCATTTGCCATTTGCCATGTTTCCATCTTTGGCTACATTCTTCTTCAACTACTCCTTGTCACTGTCATCTATCAGTGTCCAGTTTAGTTCAACAGCAACAACAAAAACAACCAGCGTTCACCTGCTACTGAGCAAACAACAAACACACACACACACACACACAGAGACACACACAAACTTAACAGTAGTCTGTAGACCTGCCCCAGTTGTCATTCTGCTTAACCTATCTTCATTAAAATCGGCCCGGTCCGAAGTTATTACCAACATTGCTCACTGTGTTTCGGGTCTATCTTCCTCCTTACCGCCATTGTTGTTGTCGCTGATAAGCGACAGTGTAGACATCATAAAAACTTTTATATGTATGTGTCTATGTGTGCGTGTGTGTGTGTGTGTATCTAACGCAGCTAAATGCTAAAACACAAATTGAAAGCACAAAACACCAATACACATGAAGTCGTCTAAATTGCTCCACTTTATATGTATATATATATATGCTTATATATCTGTGCATGCGTAAGTGTATATGTGTGTGTCTCTGTATCTTTGTGTGTGTGTTGGTATTTGGGAGAGAGTTGCACTATGGGGAATTTCCCCGATTTTTTGGAATTAATTAATAACTCGAGAACGAAAAAGAATATTTTGGTCTAGCTTTTTGCATTAGGCATATAATATCAATGGCAACTGGCCTACAAAAGTGGGCGTGGTACCGCCTTTATTCTTGATTCTGCGATATGCAAATTTTTTGTTTTTCAATCTATCCGCACCAAATTTCCAGGTTTGGTGTGTTAATAGGAATTATCGGTTGAAAAACACTTTTTTTTCCTGAAAACCTTGTTATTGTTCAATATTTTCAGGTCAAACTCACCAGATATGAGTAATAAAAAGAAAATATAGAAAATTCGGTAGTAAAACGCCTTTTTTAGTGAAATGAATATTTTCATTGTACTCTAGTTAGTTTTATATCATAAAATTTGGTCAATGACCTCAAAATAGTTGACGGTAATAACCGCTTTAAAGCAGCTCAAAATTGCATCACAGATTTCCATGTGAAAAATTAACTCAACATTTTCAAATCTGAGGCTATGTGCTAAAAAGGTAAATTTCATAAAATGTGCGCAAATGTGCACTTTAGGATTAAATGAACTCGGTGAACATTTTTTTGTTTCTTCATTTAAAGTTTAGATATTATTTCAAATTTCTACAAATGAGAGGGCTCTCTTTTGTGCAAAATTACGAGGACAATAAGACCAAATTCTACAATCTAAGCACTAAAACACATAGTATAAACCTCTCTCAATAGACTGCATAGCATAGCTTTCTGAATTAATTAATTAAATAAAAATTACGAGTTTTATTTGTCTAAAGTCTGGTGAAAAATTAAACAATTTTGACAACACGTACTTTTCAGTTGCATATGCTGTGTTTGCTCTGTTAAAACTTAACAGGAGCGAGCTCTGTTAAAATTTCTGTTATGTAACATTATAGTTTGGACATTTCCTGATCGATTGCTGTTATTAATATCGTATTTTAACAACTTTCAAAATCTGAATTTATTCCAAAAAATCGGGCAAATTCCCCATAGTGAGTTGTGCCCAAACTTCCCAATGCCGCCATCATATTGCCGCGCGTTCTGTGTATCCAAAACACTTAAACATAAACACGTTGTCTGTGCAACTGACTGTCTGTGCGTATATCTGTGTATCTGTGTGTGTGTGTGGGTGTGTGTGTCTGGGTGTCCTCTTCGTCCTTTTGCCTGCGTCTACGCACAATATGTTTCGTCTTTAACCCAGCCAAAAAAGCTTCGCCCCAAACTCGCTCCGACAACGCTCAACTCAACTCGCTGGCAATCGCCCCTCAGAAAAGATTCTCGATTCTCGTTTCTCGTTTCACTGTGGAAGTTTTAATGTGATTTTTCGTATTAATTTCGACATCGTCATCGTTCCTTCTTTTGCTCAGCAGCATCTTTTTCTTTTCCTTTTTGCTTTTGCTTTTGCTTTTACCATTTTCTATTTTTCCTTACGCACTTTTATTGCTCGTCCTGTGTTTCGTCTCTGTTTGATTTTAACAACTTTGCCAGCATCGAATTTTTGTTGAGCTTGGCGCTTTTTTTTCCCCTACTCCAAGTCCCTCTCACCCGCCACACCTCTTCACATGCCATGTCACTGTTTTAACCTTTTCTCGCTTGCCCTTTCTCCTCGTTCTCCTTCTGTTTTCCAAGTTTATGTTCATCATATGATACGCGACTTTGTTGCACTAAACGTAACTTGGCGATTTACTACATTTTGGTTAACCACTACATCAGTGGGAGTAAGGAACCAGAGAGGAGGAAGGAGGGAGGAAGGTAAAGTCCTGATTTGATAGCTGAAGTAGGCAGAGACAGCCAGACAGACAGAGACAGTCTCATAAGAGCTACATAAATGTAACTCAAGACTCTTGGGATACGACAGACAGAGTGAGATGGAGGAAGAGTGAAAAAGAGAGATAGATAGCAAAAGGCTGCAATTTGAATGCTCTTTCAAAGAAGTTTCTACCACAAAAGGATTGCTTTGTTTCGCTCCTCGTTGCAACTTCAAAGAGAAACGCTCCCTCAACTTCACAACCCACCAACTTTACTAGTTTAACTGAACTTTATAGTTCTTGAACTTTATTTACAATCAAAGCAGAGATATTCCGTAAAAGAGCTCTTTATCTTTGGCAAATCAATAAGGAGTTTCAAGTATTTTTTTAATGTCACGCCAGATATTTACTTAGTTAAAGGGATTTTCGACTGTCGAAGTTTATGCAAATCAGTTGGATGATAACATTATTTATGAGAGTGCTTAATTAATGAGAGTAATAGACTAGCAGATTCCATTAGTACTTTAACATAGATTTTACATATAGTAAGTTGGATTTTTAGCTATCAATTAACTCAAATATGTATCTTACTGATTTACACAGAGAGAAAGCCGTACTAAAATTAAGTTGGAATGACCCAGAATTAAATATTTGCGATTCTTAAAACCCATAATTGGAATACTACGAGTTTCCGAAACTCAAAAACTGAAAGTGAACAGAAAAATCAGTGAAAAAATTATCCTTTATCAAGTAGATCTCTAGATTTTCTAGAATTGATTTACGATTTACAAAAATTCATCTTATTACTTTTAAATGTTGTTTTTTAAAACAGTTTAAAGGAGCATTTGAATGACTTGATTTACACACTTTAGGACACTTTACATCAAGTAAAAGTGGCTCATTTTTATGTTTGAAAATATTAAATTTTTTAACTGCTTAAATTAGTTGACTTAAGATTCTTTTCTTGAAATAAGATCAAAAATACTCGAATTTGTCAATTTCAATCTTATTAAGAAACCTGTGGACTTATGTACCAAAAATTAGATCGCTCTTTGGCCAACAACTTTTGTAAACTGTGTTTCGTGCTATCGATATGTGTTAACATATTAAAATTTTATTTATACGAAGATTGTTTCCTATGAGCTTTTAAATAATTAGTTAGTAATTATTCAATTCAATTACAGAATAATATTGAATGTAGTAAAGTACAAATTGTTTGAAATACTACACTCATTTATCATTGATTTAATATCGATTTGGGTAATAAAAATTAACATTAATTTTAGTAAAGAGAAAATCAATTTGATATTTGGAGGACATTCTTTAGAGTATAGAAAATGTTGAGTAATCAATTGCTTTACATTTTTTGCAATCAACTTTGAACGAGGCAAATGTCAAACAGGAGCCGCAGCCGTGGCAACTGTGGCATTTTCAACAGTTGTTGCTTCAACATGTGGCAAACATGCAATGGGGCAGAGTCCTGTGTAAGCTTACATCCATCATTGGTGCTATGGTTGCTGCTCTTGAAGCTCGATTCATGCCACAGGACTCGTGCACCGCAATGTGATGTATGTAGATGTTGTTGCTATTTTTTTTTTATGGGCACGCAGTGTGGCAGGCAGAAAATCGTCAGTTCGCTAGGTGGCACGATTGAAATTGTGTAGAAAAAGTTTTTAATTGCTCATTATGTTTGATTAGGACTGTTACTGCACTTGCCGCAAAGTGTTGCACGCTTGGTTAACAGATTTTCATCAGAAGAGATCAAAAGCCTTTCTAATCAGCATCCGAAAGTGAAAGCAAACAAGTTGCAAATATTTCTTTTTTTTTTCTGCCAGTCTATTGTTGTTGCCCCTATGTATGTATGTGAATGGGAATTGGAGCACATACACATACACATAGCAACAACATTGAAGCATGTGGCATGTATGAGTTGTTCTCATATTTCGATATCATGCGCCAGCCATAAAACACTTAGGGAACAATTTTTAGCATTCGTGCGCAGATATTTGACACTCGCTAGCCAAAGGGTTAATTAAATATACGAGTATATTACTTCAAAGCATAAATATATCTTTTTGGAATACTTGAAAAACAAATGCTAACCAAATTGCTTGTACATAAATATTTTGTATGTGTCGCCAAAGCTTTCGGACTCCCACAATCTCCACTCAAAAAAAAAAAAAAGAAAAGAAAAAATGGTACACAGGACTTGTCTGTTATCCTGACTGGCTGGCTGGCGTTTGCAACAATTGGCAGTCTCAGTGTTTCGTCCTCGTCGTCGTCCTCGTCCGTTGTCGTTGTCGTTAACGTTCGCTTCCAAGTGTAAACAGTTCGTTCGTTTTTGAGCCGTGCTGCGCCTTCCAAGCGCTCGACATTCTTTTTTCACTCACTCAAGCTTTAAAAAAACGCACTCAGCTCGCCAAAATGTGCTCAAATTTTCCATCAATGGACGCTGGGTTCTCTGAACTGATAACAGGCAGACACAAATACACACACACACAGAGATACTGAGTGTATCAACAACACAAGTGATAACATGAGTTGAGACAATCTCTCAGACTCAACAGACAGCTCTCAAGTTGCAGTATTCAGCTATTTACTTTTACCAATATTTAATAAGATGTCTATCAAAATCATTCATTGAGTATACTGTATACATATACCTCCTTTGGAAGTCTGCTGCAGGGTATTGTTAGGCGTAACAGCGCGGAAAACGTTTGATAACGCCGTGCACATAAAGTATGCCATACAAAAGCCTTAACTCTGCTTTGACTCTGTTGTTGTGCAAAGGCAAAGACGGAAATAAAAAGGGCAGCGAGTAGACAAGACAATGAAATTCTCATAAATAACATCGCTCTTTCTACCAACAACAACAGCACTAACAACATGAACAACAATAACCAACACTGGCAATGTCCAACCAGTCGAGTGATTTCTTTTTTCTTTGCCTCCTTCTGATTTTTCTTGTACTTTTATTTATTTTCTCTCTTTTTTTTTGGTCAGTAGCTCAACTCTTTTTGTCATTTTTATGCCCCAAAAGGGTATTTAAAGGGTATATTAAGCATTGTGAGCATGCACACCAGGAGATTACAATAGAGGAACCAGACTCTTGGGTGATTGTTGGATAGCATTGAGTCTATCGTTAGTACTACTGAAATAGTTCAATTAAGTATCGAAATCGATCGATAACATGTTCCATTTCCTTTGATACTGTCGATTGTATATATGTATATTCATATCCGATTTCTTAATTTATTTTAATATTAAGCTTCATCTTGGTTTTTAATTATTATTATATACTATAATAAGAAATAAATACTATAATTGTTAGCATAGTTATATATGCGGGTTGAACCTGAAACCTAAACTGACGCTCTTCAACAAATAACTATTCGATAAAAAAGTAATTATATATTATAATAAATTTTTTTTTTATACATTTGTATGATGCTTAAAGAGATTTTAAATAAGTCATGAAATCATAATCTTGAGTTAGATTCTTAAAAAAATTAGATATTTTATATTAAAGGAAAATCGGGAAAATGAAAACAATTGTGAATAATCAAATATTTATTGTGTATTCAGTTGACCCAACTGAACTAAAAGTTGGGCCGCGAACCGATACAAAATCTTTCTTTATAGTTCGAGTCAACGAACCAAACCTTTTGAAAAATCGAATACTATCGTCGGAAACTAACAAGTGTTCTATTCGAAGTAATCGATAAGTATTTGCAATAAACTTATTGATACAGAAATCAAACGTTGGAGTGAACTTTTTGTATTTGCATTTATATAAGGGTATTATCTAGTCTTCCACTTAGTCTCATCTCATTTACTGCTTTTGTTATCCTTTTTTTTTTTTGATGGTTCATTCTCATAACGGAAATTTCAATGGCTGCTGCTTAAAGTGACTTTTGTTCAACTTTGCGCTCAGCTATCCAAACACAGAGTACTTATAGTTATCAATGGCCTCAGTGTGTAGGGCAGGGGGCACATTAAACTAATGTTTAGTTGCTTTCGTTACAGTTTTTGAGTGTCGACCCTTGAAACTTTGTCAGTAAATCGTGGCACGTGATGGGCATGAGTTTTGGGCGTGACAAGGCAAATTGCTTTTTGTATTGAATTGAATTTTATGGCCTGTGACAGTTCGTGAGTGTCGCAATTGTAAATGCTTCAAGATATACTCGTATATCTTTATTTGATCTCTCTAAATTTGGATTAAATATGATAAGAAATCATAAAATATTAAATCATAATCTGAAGTTAGATTCTCTACAATCAGCATTTGTTCCAATTAACAATTTTATCGTCTTAAAAAATCAAAAAAAAAATTGATAAAGTATAAATAAATCTGAGAAAAAATTAAATATTTTTATTAATTTTATTTAACCCAGGTTCTGTAACCGGACAGAGCAATTTTACTCATTGATTGAACCAAACTGTCTCTAAAATTTTAATTTAAATAGATAAAGTAAAGCAACGATTTGCATTTAGTTTCTTGAAATCAGGGATTAAAACCTTAACCGAAACCGTAACCTTTAACCGGTGAAATTTGTAACCGTAACCGAAAATATTTTTTTCAACAGTACCGTAACCCATAAACCGAAACTCTTTAACCCGTAATAGCCGTTTAGTAACCGATTCTTTTATAAGGGTTAATTTCGGTTCTGGCCGTCGCAGGTACTGAACAACTTTGAACTGCCATAACTTTGCCAAAAGTCAATCAATTTTCATGCGTCATCAAAATTTCAGCATAATTTTACTTTTAAATTCGTTTCGCATTTAAATTTTGTTCACTTTGAAAATTTTGAAAATTTCGCTGTAAATTTTTTAAAAATTTCGCAATTTTCGAATTTTCAAAATGAAGAAAATTTAAATTCAGAACGAATTTAGAATTTAACAGAAACCGTAACTGAAACCGATATTCGTTTCGGTTTTAATCCCTGCTTGAAATGAATACTCCTAGTAGCGTTTCACTTTCCCAGAATTTCAGTTTGTACTCTAATGTATTGTCTCAACTACTCGTATCATTCAATCGAATTGTCGTACACAAACGACAGCTTTCAATTGCCTTTTGCATCGAAATTCCTTGTGGACAATGCAACCGGAAAGCATATTTATTTTCCTTTTGTCGGACGTGCACCATAATGCGGCAAATTGCGTGCAGTGTTGCACAGCTGCAGCTTAATTTGTGGCAAACTTTTGTTCATCAACAAATTGACAAGCTATTGTATTGAGGAAACAAAAATCATCAGATTACCTGGCTTTTGACTTTCCTTGACTTTGGTTTCATATCTATAAAGTGAAACCATCATTAAGAAGGACTTAATAGCAACACATGAAAGGAATTGAAGCTTGCATGTGTACAGTGAAGTATGTTTATTTCTTTTTCAATTTATTTCCTAAGTGCGTTGTGTTAATGCTCGAGTAATTCAAATAAAATCACGTTATATTATAAAATACAAAGAAACTCTTTTATACTTTTCTTTTATTTATTTGCAATGACTTTTAAAATATGTATATTTGTATTTATTTATTTAACGTCGACTAAAAGAAGTCGACAGAGAGGAAAAATATTTAATTAAGTTAAGTTAAGTTATTAATAAAATTAAAATTTAAAATTAAAATTTAGAGTTAGAGTGAGACAAATGCATTATGTTAAAAATCATAGCATACTTTTACGCGCCGAAATTAAATCGATCGATAAACTAATTGGAATAAATGTTTATATATATAAACAATAAAAGCAATAGAAGTAATATTCATGAAATAAAATATATTTTAAAATACTTCATTTCATCATCTCTTAAATCAAATTTTGCGTCACTCTAAATTCAATTAGAGAGTTATTGTCAGTGATTGAAACTATGAAATGTTAAACATACATATGTATTAATGTGACATGCACAGTATTAAGTTCATATTTATATTTACAACATCAGTATCAAGTTGTTTACTTTGACATTCATTTTTATTTACACAATTTCACTTTTATTTTCACAATATTTGCAATCATTTGTATAGTTAAAAATTTGTAAAAAAATGTACATCAAATAATATACCAAATACTCATGCGAATTTCTCTCTCTTTAATATCTCTTTTTAATGCCACACAGATAATTATGCAATTATGCGTACAATTTAAACAGAATTTTGTATAAAATTCGAATTGTTCAGCACATACATAAGTAAATGCGAAATGCAAATATTTAAATACATATAAAAAGCAACAATAAAAAAAGTTAAATAAAACATCGTAAATAACCCAAACAATAACAAAGTGTTCATAATTATAAAAGCAAATGTAGTTAAATGTAAAAAATTTGAAAACTAAAAGATTTTAGAATAATAGATAAATTCTAATTGCCAGCTTAAATTGCATCTTCATCTTTATATCTTTGTATCTCTGTATCTGTATTTGCATCTATACGATACTAAACAACGCTTATAAGCAAAAATGCAAACTCAATTTCGCCCCAGCCCAAAATCTAAAAAATACCAAATTGATCCAATCAATCAGCCAACCAAGCAGCCAATCAAGCGCCCAATCATCAATTGCAACTGCCACTCAATCATTCAACAACAACAACAACAACAGTACACACAACAAATGGCAATAATAAATAAATTTTAAATGCTCAACATTAAACGATCCTCATTAATTATGCAAATAAAACAAGTTTAAAGAAAACATAAATATTAAAAAAAATACCAACTAAAAAAGAGAGCTATAAAAATTATTAATTCTTAATTAATTATGGAACATTCATCAACATTTTTGTTGTGTTTGTTCCATTGCCAATACGAAAAGGTTGCCGCTTGCTTCCAGCTGCAGCTGCAGCCACATGAACAACAACAACAACAAGAACAACGACCACGAGGAATATCAACAGTGCAACAAGAGAAGCAACAATTAAGACAACCACAACCACAACAACAACTGCAGCAACAACGTCACTCAACGCATTCGCTGGGTAAGTGACAACAAAAAAGAAAAATTCGGTTTTTGCATGCGAATTTTCAACAAATTCAACTGAATTTTGCAAATTTACGAAAATTTTAAATTAAATTTCCACACAATTTTGAGTGCATTCAACTTCCATTTCAAAATCATCAGGCAATGAAAAAAATGTATAACACAAACACATTCATTCTTGGATATAACACAGTTTAAATACTCTTCGAAAGTCTTCGAATAAATAGTGCTAGTAACTATTGCCCTATGACGAAAAATCAAAAGATTGAAGAGTATTACAGGAAAATCAGCCAAGCTACAAACTTTAGTTTTTACTTGAAGTTTTAATATAGCTTTATAAGGATTAAAAGCCAAAGCTGATTAGTACTTTCAATGCTTTTGAAACATTTTTAACTTGACTGATGTATTTATTTTAATCTTGTATAGTTGTTGGATTCTCGTTCTTGGTAAACTACAGATAATAGAATAAATCAATGCTAAAATCTTGAAAGAATCGTTTAAAGATTTTCCAAGTAAATCAATAATGCCGTTGAATTAGTTTAATTACTTTTGAGAATCTGAAGTGCTTTTAAAGCTGATTTTCTAGGAAGAGCTAGATCAGTGAAATATTATATGAGCTTTAAGATATTATAACTATTAATTTCATTACCAGCCTTGATTTTAAAAATGTATATTTTATAACAAAATGCTAATACCCATTTGGTTATAAGTAGTGTATGGATAACAACTTGTCAGAGCGACAGTCGACCGTCGACCACCAATCAAAAAGCGTTGAGCTCAGCACAGTCAGCCAGCTCTGAAAACGTATAAAACTGTGTTAAAGCAGCTGCAAACTGTGGCAAAGTCAACCAGTCGCTGTGGCAGTTTGCAGTCGCACATTTCTCTGTTATGAATTTCATATTAGGTACATACGAAAATCCAATAAAAATCAGCGAAAGCAATTTTCGTTAGCCGAACACAAGAAAAGAAGAAAAATAACAAGTAAGAACGCTTTAGAGTCGTTCCCGACTATAAGATACCCGGTACTACATTTAAATAAAAATAAAAATCGTACTCAGGTGCGTTTCAAAAATCTCTACAGATTTTAATGTACCGAAAGATGATATCTACATGATCTTAAAATTTCGGAGATTTCATTTAACGGTGTTACCAAAATTGATTGTCATGCATATATTTAATTTTTGAGTCTTGATATATTTTATAGAACACATAAATTAATTTAAAATATATTTTTCGCAATTAAAAGAATATTTAATTTAATTCAACTAATGAAAAATATTGTATAATTTCGATCTTGTTGGGATTAATTGTTGAGTCTTAATATATTTTATAGAATACATAATTTAATTAAAAATATATTTTTCGCAATTAAGAGAATATTTAATTTAATTCAACTAATTAAAAATATTGTATAAATTCGATCTTGTTGGGATTAATTGGTATGATTATATTAATAACAGGGAATGTTTACTTTCAAAAAGAGACGGACAGGACAAGATCCACTCGATTCTTGATCTTTCTCCCCGTTACATACTTTGCTACAAACCCAATATAGTCTCGTACTCCACGAGTCCCGGGCATAAACTGTGAAAAGAGAAACGGAGATTGGGTTGACGATTGGAGTTTGGATTTTCAGACGTTTTTCAAATGCTCCATTTAGGTGGGCCACTTTTTTGGCTCACCCAAACACGCATACATACTCAAATTTGTTGCAATTTATCGTAATGGATTAAGGGGAAACGTGTTTTGATATGTTTTTTTCTGCTTCTGCCGAGAGGCGAATGCAATTTCTGCTGCGTTCAGCTGGTTCGTAACGAGAGTTGCTTAATTTGCTTTTAATTCACTGCCAAGGCAAAAAACGCTCTTGTCATTTGGAACTATTTCCACTTTTTACACCCTGTAAACGAGAATATTAGAAAGTCGGGTATGACATTGGAACAAACTGAAGCAACTCAGAGGTGCCTACGCTAGTATCTTATCCAAGCTCCGACCATTTTTGTAAGAATTACACAAGCAAAGACAAAAAAAAATAAGAATAAAATTATAAAAAAGACAACTTAGGACTATCAAAAGGAAGAAAATGCTAGAAAATTCAAATAATAAACTAAGCAACGAATATAAAAACATTCAGAGTAAAAACTACGATGTAGTTTTAAAGGATTTTTGTTTTTTTGGACATCGATTGATTTTTCTTTATAATTATATACAATTAAAACACACATTCTATTCTGAAAATCCTATTAAATACAAATGTTGTAAATGTCATGTAAATGTTTCGATCAAGTGTTGTGTTTTATTGGACCAGCAGAAATTAAAAATATTTCTCGCGATTTTTAATAAAATATTGGTAATTCTATGATTACAGGGTATCTACTACTTGAACACATTTTTTGTTATTTAAACTAAATATTTAGGACTACAGTTTGCATACAAAACTGAAATTGAAAAGTCATTGGATCACATCGATTCGATTTCCCTTAGTTGAGCAATCGAATAAATATACATTTATTTTGTAGCTCAGCATTTTTACATGCTTTTTCTTAACTATTTTTTGGTCCCATGACATTATTATATACTATTATATATTGCCTAAAATCCAAATTTGTTTTATGATAATATTTAATAACTTTTGTTGCTAGTTTTCCAAAGTCAATTATTGATGAAACTCATATTATTTAACTTAGATTTATTTCTTAAATTTATAGTTTAAAATATGTGAATTGTTTTGTGTTAGATCATATTACTTAATTAGAAATGCTCAATTGAGTATACATATTTTCTAAATCCATGTAATCCTTTCCGATGGGCAATTTAACTCAAGTTTACGCAAAAAGAAAGAAAAATTTAAAAATAAAACAACTATTTAACAAATCTAGTAATTTAAATGTCTGTTGGTCGACTTGGACTGGCAAGCTTGTCGGACGTTTGTCATTTTGGCTGAAAAGTTCATTTCCCCAGTTGTCAACAGTTTATAATAGTTTTTGCCTTTGTGCTCTTGGCTCAACCGAGCGGATTGAAACCGAAACCGAACCGCTCCAAACAAGGAGATTGTCATTTGTTTGATGTTTTTCTCTCTCTCTCTGTGTGTGTGTGTGTGTATTTGTAGAGGTGTATATGTAGAGGACACAGTGTTGATGTGTGTGTGTGTATACATAGGTTTGTGTGTTTAGTTAACCATTTCTCTATGTCTGAGCCTGTCCCTGGGTCTATCTTTCAATTCCAGTTGGTTTACTTCACTTCGCAGGAGAGAGTGACTGACGCTCCAATGCAAATCTGTTTTGCTGATTAAACCTAAATAATGTCGAGCGTTTCCTTTGCTGTGGCTCTCTTCCCATTGTTTGTCTGGGCCCTTTAAGAGCTGACCAGCTGCTGTTTTATAGCCAATGCCACTGTGTATAATGGCTATGTGATTAGACTTGCCGTTCACAAGGGAAATCACTTGAGGTCACCACAAAAGTTAATACTATGGCCATCAACCAAACAAATTGTTCTTATGAGTTAAAGTTTCTATTGAAAGGTTCATTGTCAACTTTTGGGGATCCCATTTCAAAATTAATGGAATAAATTTAAACTTTCTGAAGGAATACTTCTGGACAAATACTTTCACATAATTATAAACAAATAAACTTATATAGAATATAAAATTTGTATTTATTTATCAACATTGATAATTGAAAATAATATTTAAAAAAATATAATTTGTAGAATTATTAAATAATTTTATTTTACTACTAAAACAACATACAAAATATATAATATACTCAAGCAATTTTTGACTAAAAAGTTATTGGAAATTAAATAAAGTATTAAGTATTATTATTATTATTTTAAAAAATATTGAAAGTAACGTTTATTAAAAAACTTTAAGAAACATTTAAAAAATGAATTGAGTACATTTTACAGTTTTATTTTGAAAAAATTATAAAAATCTCACTGCAACAATATTATATATTGTTGATTTAAGCAATGGATACAAATTTCTATCAATTAGTTTTTATGTATTATCGTAAAATAATATTGTGTTTATTTTGAACATCTTAAGATATTAATTATATTTTTCCAAAACAAAAAGTTCAGAATAAAAACTGTATTTTGTTTAAAAAGTCCTTTATGAATTGGGTAAATTAAAATATTGAACTTAAACATTGAAAAGAAAATTGAAAACCAATACGAACTCGAGTAGAATTAATGTCTGAAAAGATCAAACTTACATATAAGATAAAGTTAAAAAAAAATTCATAAGACTTTTTCTAAGTAATACTTATGTATATTTGAATCAATTTCATTTTTTGATGAATATCAAAAAAAAGTATATATTCCAAAGCTAAAAGTTCGGAAATAAAAACTGTATTTGTTTTAAAAAATTGGGTAAATTAAAATATTGAATTTAAATGAAAATAATAATGAAAACCAACACAAACTTGTGTAGAAATATTGTCAACACATTATATATTAAATTTAAAATATTCATTAGACTCTTTCTAAGTAATACTTATGTATATTTGAAATAATTTCATTTTTTGATGAATTCCAAAAAGGTATTTATTTTACACTTCATTTTTGGTATTACATTTTTTTTTTATCAGCTTAAATAGCATATAAGATACTGAAAATAAGATTTACAATTTCCTTGTCTTTATAAAGTTATTTGGAAAGGGCATTAAAACGATGTGTCGCTTGGAAAGCAATGAGTTGTTGCCTTTTATTTTTCTTGCATTTTTCGCCAAATCTGAGACAATTTCCAACTTATAAGGGAGCTGCCTGCATTTGTATAATAACACAGTTGAGCTGCCGGCTTGTTTCCGTCGTCGTCGTCGTTGTTGTTGTTGTTCTTATTGTTGCCATGTCCTGGGCCTCCTGCCTGGCCACTTGTTGTTGCACATTTTTTTTTTTTGTATAACCATTGCTTGTGCTTTATTTCCTTTTAGCCTGCTGCTGCTACTGCAACTGCTGCTGTTGCACGTAGCACATTTTCAATTTAATTTCTGTCTGAGTGACTCTTGTCCCTGTGCGCTGTCCTGCTTCATAGTATGTGTGTATCTGTGTGTGTGTGTCTGTGTGTATCTGTGTGTGTGTGTCCTCGAGCTACGGACGCACGTTTCCAGCCTGCCATTGTCTTTGGCTTTGTTTGCAGTGCCATTTCCTTTGCGCCAGTCGCATGCAACATGAAATTAACTTGTGTACTTCTCTGTATATGACACTCGTATTGCCACGGCAACAACACTGAGAGCATTCGGTGGCAAGAGTAGATGGGGCAACAGCTCTCCAAATAGATTATAGCTAAATATAAATGCTTCTTTTGGTCGCCAGTTTAATTAAACTGCGCCAATGGCTGCAAATTGTTTATAATGTCAGACACTCTATGCTCTCATCACAGACATACTATAGCATTCATCCCATCATTGACTGTCATTCACTGACCCAGTTAAGGGCGTGGGCAGTGGGCGTGGAGACACAGGCACAGTGGTGCAGATTTGTTAACTGATGGCCAAAAATGATCCCAAAACACAAATTCAGTTTTCGTATTTTACTTAAATACACCATTTTAAAATTCCATTTTTATTTTGAAATATTTTTATTTTATTTCACTTAATATGCGAAATGAAGTTAGTTTATCGTAGCTGCTTTTTGCTTTTGTCGTAATTACAAAGCACTTGTTGTTTTGGCTTTGAGATAACAAAAGCCATTGCTGGTCATGAGTACAATAAATCCCCTTCCCGACCTTCCCTCCCCGCTTTCCGTTGGCCGTTGGCCTGCTGTATTTTAAGAGAGCACCAATAACCGCACTTGAAAACGCGCACACAAAAGTATGCAGCTCTATTTGCCGAAATGACTTTTGACGCTCGACGCATGGCAATATTTGCATGCGGTCTCTGTGTGTGTGTGTGCAAGTATTTCTAAGTGTGTAGTGTGTGTGAGAGAGTGTTTATCGGCATGTTAGTGCCACTGGCTGCTTTTCTAGCTGCTGGCATTGATGCCAAAGGCCACCAGCCATCGTGAGTGCCTTTCAAACTGTTTTTCTATTTTTTTTCTATTTTTACTATAAATATTTGAAAGTACATAAATTTAGTTCTTTGCACTTATTTTAGCTGCATTATATTTCAATTGTGGAACATGTGTTGATTAACTCTTTGCCTTAGTTCTGTTTCAAATGGTTATTTTGCATTTAAGTGGTTTCTATACTAATATATTTAGAACTGTGGAAAAGCTTTATTATAAATGTGAAATTTAATTTATTAAAAATATAAATAAATTCGTGTCTGATCTTTGCAAGATCTGTTCACGGTATCAAGGTTTTTTACTATACAAGAGATACTATCTCTTGTGTTTTTTCTGTCATATTATAATATCAATGTTATATACCAAATTTTGGTGTTCACCATATCGAGTTTCTCACTGTACTGTATATTGAAATTTTAAATTTTCAAAAATAAATCTATTTCATAAATAAATTTAGTAAGAACATTTTTAGATATTCTCATTTGGTATCATCCCTTTACAACGTGCAACAATCGATGTTTTAGCAAATTTCAATTGTATTAATAGATCAAAGAAAATATAATTTTCTTCAGCAAATAAAGTAAAGTAAAGTTTTTTATGATTTACTCACAAAATGTAATTTGATCTGTCATTGATTAAATATGAGAGCTTGCAAATAATAGTCGATCGTTTTTCGTTGTCCGAAAACAACTCTTGTTTGAGCAAATCATCCGAGATAAACCGTTTACATCGTCTCTTAAAGAAATCGGTCTTCTCACAACAAACAACCGTTTTTTTTTTGTTCTGGTGATTTCCCGATTTTTTGGTCGAGGTCGAACAAAATAAAACTCTTTTGCGGCTTTATGAGTGTATCAGATCTCTGCACTGGTGGTTGTTTCGACACGATTAGTATACTCATTTTAGCTCAAATTTTTACGACTTAAGTTCCGTTATTCTGTTGTGCTTAAATTCTTTACTGTGATGTTGTTCATTACCAATTACCAAAAACACTACAAATTATAGAGGTAAAGACCGTTTGCGCTGAGCATTTCATGTTTTTTCTCATCTACTGAATCATAGTGCAATCGGTTGCTAAAAGTGGTTGTTGAAAGAGCGTAACCCGAATGACTCAGCTGATAACACTCAACCGAACACAAAAACGAAGAGACACGAAGTGTTCTGCTCAGAGAGAGAGAGACCGACCGCGCACGTTTTTTCGGTTATAATCGCAACCCAACCGCAAGGGGAAAAACGTTTAAGTGTTATTTGCAAGCTCTGTTGAATATTGATTAAGTTGTAATACTAAAGACCAGAGGCAAAAATTTTATCAACTTTATTTATTTAACAAAATGATTACCAAACTCGTTTTCAGACCTTATAACTTACATATATATTTATCAATATGTGAAGCTATTGGAAAACTAGTCAGTGTTTGCCACTTTAAATTGAAGAAGATTATCTTTTGCAAACTCATTTTTCACAACAGTCTTAAAATAAAAGTGCAGCAAAAATTGCAGCTGAGGTAAGCAAACCGCCAAAAAAGCACTTTTGTGATAAAACATAAATTTAAACAAATTTGCTGAACGTTGTGAGTATGCCAAAGGGTTCAATTATGAACAGAGCTTTTCAGGTGACAAAGCGAGCACCTAAAAGCTTATCCCCTTCCTGGGTCGAGCTATGCAAACAAACTGAGCAACCGAGGAAAACATTGTGGGTAACTGTGGGAGAATGGGAAAACTAAAAACTCGGAAAATGTACGAGTAATGTGTGAAAAATTCAGCCCTCGAGGTGTAAAGTCTGTCATCTAGGGCATAAACGCCTTCAACTTTAGTTCCCACACTATTATTTTTGTTGTTGTTGTTGTTGTTAAGTCGCGCCTAAGCGGCTGCAACTTTTGTTGGCCAAATGGGTTGTGGTCACAGAGTTCAGGGCCTATGTAGAGTGTGCCTTCAATTTCAAGGCTCATTGTGTATAACTGAGGCATTGGCGAACCATTAAATTGACTTTAAAAACTTTCCACCTGCCTGCATTATGGCACAAATAAAAACGAACACAAAAAGCTTGAATCTAAACTTGAAATTAATTAACCGCGACAAGGGCAAAAAAGAAACCCTCCTACAGAAACCAACGAGCCAAACTGAAAACGTGTGTATCCCGCTGAGTTTCTGCAATTTAAACTTTCCACTCATTTCGTTTCATTTCGCTTTTGTCGTTGCTGTTGGTTGCCTTCTTGCCAGTTTCCACATAACTCATAAACCTCCTAATTACACAAACAGCTGACGCGGTCATAGACAATATAAAACCGAAAAGAATGAAACACAGAGCATAATAGAAGTAACAGAAAAGCACACAAAGACAGCTTGCGATTTTAAGCTAAAGTATGTGTATATATTCACAAATATATAGATACATTCATAGTAAGTACACTGATAAAAAAATGTTCTAAAATCAAGATTTTGGTCTCAGAACTAAGAATTTTGGTGTAAGAAATGCGTCGAGAACATAAAATTCTTAAAGTTAGAAAACACATCTTGACTTTAAGAACATTTTAAATAAGAATAAGTTCTTAATTTAAGACCAAAAAGTCTTAAATTCTCAAACCAAAAATTACATGTTTTTTCCTTGGCTAGAGCGGGTTTCGATCCTTCGCACTTGTTCCCAAACTGAAGCGGCGACTCTAACCACGGTGCCATTATTGTCTTCATATTAAATATGACATATTTATATTTTCTTATCAATTTAAGATTGTTAATTCTTATATAAGAACTGCGAATTTTTAGATTAATATTCTTAGTTTTATTAATTTGGTCTTGAAATGGTCTTATTTTAAGAACAAAATATTTAAGATGAATGTTCTTGATTTTAGAAGTTGGTCTTTTTTTTCAGTGTACTACAGAGAATTAGATTGAATTTCTGGTATCGATTTAATACATTTTTGGAGTAAGTCATTAGCTTCTACAATTTTGTATTGATGTAATGTCAAAATATTTATTATTATTCTGTCGAAAGTGGACAACAGAGAGAAACAGAGAGACAGAGAGAGAGAGAGAGTGAGAGAGAGAGAGAGAGAGAAGAGAGAGAGAGAGAGAGAGAGAGGGAGAGAGAGGGAGAGGGAGAGACAATTAGGTTATAGGATGAAAGATTTTTCTATTCTATTTTTTTATGCTACCTTAACTATTAGAACAAAAAATTGATTTTAAAATATATAACAAATAGTAAAGTAAAAACATAGTATAACTAAAACCAAAATATAACTTAAAGAAAAATGTTATATTAAATAGCAATATAGAATTAAGCTAAAAATAAAAAAGAAATCTTAAGCAAGACAAAATTATATCTGACAGATTTTGAGTTCGAAATGTTCTTTGAAGATGCTCAAAGTGATTATGTATTTAGCTCAATTCATTATAAATCACGAAACCTATCTGAATTTATTTTTGAAGAGAAATCTTCTGGAAGTCGAATTTTTTGCATGAAATAACATTGACATTCCCGTATATACTCGTACAGTCTTGTCCGACTGTTTATCTGTCTGCCTGCATAAATACCAAGATCTCAGACACTAAAAAAGCTTGAGTTTTAACATTTGGTGACTATAATTTTATAGTGTGCTCACATATAAACAAAGCGCCGATAATCAAAGAAAATCGAGTTCGAATAGCCCTTTTAAAACTACAGCCTGGAGTTTTAGTGAACATGATAAGGTAGTATCGTAGTTCTGATGTGCTCTACAAAGGAACACTTATTTCTTTCAGATTAACTTCGGACTGTTGCCTTGTCTACTTTTATTTTTTCTCATAAGCTGATTCTTTTAGATGTGAATTCTTTCGCAGAAGAACATTGAATTGACTGATGTGACTCTAAAATTGCATTGAATTGATATATCAATCAAAAAGGATATACCTTATTTTGCTGTTCCGACTGTTGAATTCTGTTGAGGCACTTTAAGAACTGTCATATAGGGGCGCAACATCTCATCTGTTTCCATAAAAGTTTATTACAGGCATTACGTCTAATCCATAATACCTACTGCGATTGTATGTATCCTAAGTCCTATACCTTGTGCACGTGTAAATTATTGTGGGCTGGCATGGATGGGCGTTACCTGAAAACATGCTATGCTATTTTTTGCTGTTGTGTTTTTATTTTTTTTGTTTTTTGCAGAGGCAACGTTACACGCAGCCTCGCCGCATGTATTTCAATTACTGCATTTCTCAGTCAGTTGGGCAGGGGCAAGGGTAGGAGCAGGGACGGAGATGGAGACGGGGCTCTCGACCCATGACCCGCCCCATAACGGTATCGCGTTCTTTTGCCCTGCCTCTTGGCAGCATTTTTTTATGGATTTTTAATTTGCGTCAGGCTTACAACTTTTTCTCTTTTATTTTTTTACATTTATTTTTATTTTGTTATTTTGCTTTTTTCGCGCTTTTGCGCAAATTCATTGTTTTAATTTACTCAAGTTGGTTGACCGAAAACAAAAACTAATCAATGTGAACGCCTAAGGGTCTGGAAAGGGACCAAGTTTCATGCCCCATGCTCCCTATCAGCTAGGTGACAATGCATACGCGTTTTTTTTTTATTTTGTTCGAAAATGAGGTCAAAGCCTAAAATAGGGTTAAACAGTGTAGCCATTTTAATTAAACATTAAGTCTGGCTAACTTTTTGTTGTGGTTTTAGGCATTCGACGTGACTCAAAGAGCGTCGCTGATATCTTTTTTGTCCTTCTTAACGACTCAAACAGAATTTGGCATTTGCTTTTGGCTTTTCAGAAGCAACCGCAGCCCGCTAAGTTGTGGCCAAAAATATAAACTTCAAAAGGCAGAAGCAAAACTTGCAAAGGGGATTAGATAATAAGATACTTTTAACTATATACCAAGTCTGAAACTTTAAACAAATATCAAAAGAGCTGTAGTTTACACCAGTATTTCAAATTATGATCCAGAAGAGGAAAAGGTTGAACAAAAAAGTTGATCCACATGATATAATACTTGTAGCACAGTATTAATAAAATTGTCTTATTATTGCTGAATGTAAAATATATTTGAAATTAAATTAAATTAATAAAAAATGTATTTTCTATATTTGCAGGCAACTTTTCATCACCGAACGAAACAACGATATTTAACTGAACTAGCAAATCTAAATAAAATTTATCAAAATATAAGAACAACCACAACTGCTACTCACGGTTTCTCAAGCTCTCTAAAAAGTAGTTTTCAAATGCGATTTATGTAAATCAAAAAAAAAATAAGCGAAAAGCAAACAAACTAAAAAAAAGCTGGTAAAAAGAGCTGAAAATGCGTGACCAGAAAGCTGGAAATTAAATTTGCAACAGCCATAACCTCAAGTTAAATAAAATAAAAGTAGTGCAAACAAACCGCAGCTGCCAAATAACCGAAAAGCAAGCTAATAAAATATATAAAACTGAAAAAAATAAAGTAATAAAGAAATTTTGCTGGCAAATGTTTGTTCGGATTAAAGAAATTGTCAGCAATTAGAAACAAATTGCAGTAAATTGAAAATTTTTTTGGGCGAATTCCAAAAGAAAAGTTATGACAAAAGAAGGACGGAAGAAACACGAAACAAATATTGTGTAAAGTGAAAAATAAACGACAACTATTCTAATTAAGTTCATTAAGCTGTGCAGTGACATCTTGCAACAAGAGGCAGCAACTGCAATTGTGCTACGTTGAACTTTGACCCACTCGACGCGATTGTCTTTTGGCTCTAGTGTTAATCGCAGCAACGTGCCACGACGCAAGCTACTTAAACCAGGGCGACCACCAACCACGTTTTGTGCAACAAAAGCAACAACAGGAACAACAACAGGAACAACAACAACAACAACGGGGGCAGGGACATTCCAACAGCAATTCAACCTAAAAACAACGCAAACAACAAAACCAAGGACATGGACTCGTCGTTGTCGTGCACGCTGTTTGTCGTGTTGATCTTCCTTGTGATAATTAAAGGTGAGTGCTTTGCCCTCTCTTCCTCCTTATTCCTTCATCCCTTCTACTTCTGTTTGCCTTTTATCACACTTTTGCCTTTTACAATTGTCTCTCTGTCTATCTCTGTGTGTGCTTAATGAAAGCCAAGCAAACGTTCTAGCTGCCTTAATTAAATAATTGTAAACATTAATTAATTAATGTAATGAAAATTGAATTTTAAATGCAACTCTTATACCTTATTCATGTTGAGGCAAATGGCAGCACTTGGAAATTGACAATGAATCTATTTGTTATTATTAATTCGGGGTAAGAGCAGTTTGAATTCCATTATCCTATCAATTTCATTTAGAAGTATGGAAGTATTGAAAATTTACTAATAAATATTAATAATTGATTGAATACTCGTATTCTACTTTACATATTAGATTTAATTGAAAACAGGTTGTATATTAATGAGATTATTCATACAATAGGGAACATTTTTTTGCTATATAACTCCAAAAACTTTACTCTATCGTCCGAATATCTTTCTTTTGATTAATATTTCAGATATCTCTAAAGTATATATTCTGATCATTTGGACATAAAATTTACTGCTTAAGCTTTAATAAATATTGTTGTTCAGCTTAAATGGAAATTTAATCAGAAAAGGCGGACCACCTAGTATTGTATATTTTAATTTCTTGAGATTCCTTATCCTTTTATATTCCCTTAATTTTTTTTTATTTATTTTTTTTTATTTATATAATATTTATAAGTTCTTTACTTTTCTTTACTTTCTATTTCCTTTCTAGTCTATCTTTGATTAGGTTCTAATAACGCCACTGACAGCCCTCGGCTGTGAATAGGGGCATAGCTAGCCGGACTGGCAAATAAAACTCCCCCATCGCGTCGGTGTCGTTATTAGGGTAAATTGTAATTTCGTATAGGCTTTCTTTTTCTTGAAATAAAAAAATTTTCTCGTTCCTAACGTAAGATATAATATGTTAATTACTTCAGAGCAGCTCTGATTTGCCTCAAAAAAAAAGAAAAGTACTTTTTTCCACTACAGGGTATATCAAAAATTTTGACACTTAACATAATTTATATTTCTTGGGAAATTAAAAAAAATGTGATGTGCCAGCAAATTTATTTCTCTTCAAGCTACAAATTGTTAAAATATATGTATTCTTCGTTTGTCTCTTCTTCAACTCTACTAGCATAAACAATATATTTTTGGTTGTCTTTTGTGTTCACTCTAAAAGTCTGTTGCACAAATCCTTATGTGCCACTATCAATTCGAAATGCACAACTCTCTGGACTATGCATAAATCTTCTTGTCACATTACTAACATGCCACACAGATGTCGAGGAAGAGCGAGAACGAGAGCGAGAACGGCAACAACTGTTCAACTGCTTCACCATCTTGTGCCACCGACATATTATTCAATTCCACAACGGATTTTTCAATTTTCCTTTTGCAACATTTTCACGGCGCTTTAAGCAGGCCAAACAGACAAATAGAAAACCGAGCGTAAAATGTAAAAGCCACACATGATACATAGGAGTATATATATTATACATACTTCTGTATATGTATATCTTTCTATTATACATATACATACATATGTGTGTCTACTAGTTACATGGGTAAATTCCCACGCAGCCAGCTATAAATTCACATTGTCGCCATCGCCATTGCCATAGAGCTGAGGAGATCGCCCAGAGCCAAACTTGGTCATATTTTTTAGTTTGCTCAACGAAGTTCGCTCGCGAGAGCGCTCTGCAATTGCCAAAGTAGAAAAAATAATACGCGGCAATGAGACAAATATTCAAGTGGAAGCAATAGCTCACCATTCGACAATGTGCGACTAGTTGATATCCTAGAAAATATTTAGGGTCATTTAATTTAACTCTTTCTAGAACCATCGATAATAATAATCAAATAGGAAAACAAAATATAAGTTTTGCAATCCAAGTAAGCAATATCGACAATGAAAGAATCGAATTCATCGTCAAATTAGACCGGTTTTGCCCATTTTAGAAAGTATAATATGATTCTAAATTCTTGGTTTTTTTACTGAGTATGATTTTTATGCAATTTTTAAATATAGGAAACACAACAAAAAGTCTACCGATTTGCAAAGTAGTTGATTTTTTAAGATATAGATTTATTTAAATCGGCTTATCGGCAATAAAAAAAACGGTTCGTATATGTTTCGATTTATTTTTGTACATCACTATTTGCGATATTAAATTTGAGAATTATTTTCTTTGTCAAAACAATTTGTTGGCATACTGTATATACTGCTGCCTGCAACTTATATTTATTTTTCGCTGATTTGTACATACCCTACGTGTACAGGGTATTAAAAAAAATATTACTCGTACAATTGTCAGACTGAGCCCCAGGAGGGCCTACTTCAAATCTACAGCTGCTCCCCAGTGTGCATGAGGCAGACACACACACACACACACACACACACACACACAGACACACACCAAAGCTTTTGCGTTTGAGTTGGTTCGGTTTTCTTTTTTCAAATTTTTTTTCCAACTTGCATTCAGTCGAGAAGTTGTTTTTTCTGGCTCGTTGAGTTGGGTTGGCTTTTTAAGGGTGAGGTAGGGGGCAGGGGACTTGGACTCAACGCAGCTGAAGTCTCATGTGTTATCCACTGTTGTCAAAAATAACAAGCAACGACGCACGATTCTCAATTCCCTCAATTCTAGTCATACTCCGCAGTTATTGTTTCCACTTTGGTGCGGAGCATTAGTTATATCAACATCAATATTTAGTTCAGCAAATTGGATATTTAGGATAAATGATAACCTCATTTAATGTGAGGTTAATATTGAGCTACAGTACCATGAAATCCCTATATTAAAATATCTTATAGCTCTTGATAACCAAATAATTCAACCTTCATTCTAATATTCTTTTCATATAAACAATACAAAAAATATTTTTTTTATTTTCCTTAATTTTTCATTTAAGTAAAAATAAAAGACATTCCTCCGCTCTATTTATTTATATTTATAGCTTTTAGTACTGCAGACTCTTAAATTTTCATTTATCGCATTCTTTAACTTTTTACAGACTCTCCAGGCATTTTAAGATGTATTAAATCAAAAGTATTGAAGCTTTTAAATAAATTTAGGGTAGTTTTTTAAACGAGCAAGAGTTATTTTTAAAATTTGACATTACGTCAAAATATCTCTTAAATAGTTATCAAACCCCTTAACCTTTAATAATAATGATGGGACTCGAAATTAGTAAAAATATTACCGCAAAAGTTTCAACAAACCACTGCGTAATGCAGACTGATGCCGTCCAGTGGAAACAATTCAAACAGCTGCCACTCAAATGCTCTATAACTGTCTGCCCTGTGTCGCTCTTCAAGGCTCTTATTGTTGATTACGACTTTGTTGTTGTTGTTAACTTAAGTATCGCTGTGGGAGCTAACTGAGAAATCTTTGATGGACTTCTACTTCACCCTCTCTCCATTTCTTTTTCCGTCATGCTCGCTATCTCCGAATGCCTTTTGGCCTCTGTCTACCTCGGAGAAAGACAAAGACTAACGAAGATGGCGTCTTATACGCATTCACATTCGCATCCGAATTCTCATTCGAATTGTTATTCGAATTCGTGGCCAGGACAAATATTTTCAATAAGCTTCGCGTAGCTGTAACAAAGTGTGCACTGATTGGAAAATCAGCAGTTGAAAATTGCCAAAAGCGTAGGGCAGAGCAGGGAAAGCGAGGGAAACAATTGGGAAAACAGCTGGCGGAAGGGGGAAAATACAATATTTCAGAGATTCAGCCGAATGTTGTCAACTTGTTGTTGCTGCCAGTTGGCAAACGCATAAATTTCATGGCAATTCGAGAGGCTCTGCGCACCTTGAAGCCATTGCTTCCAACAACTCTCAATGGGCTTACAGTGGGGGCATATAATATTGTTGGTCATATATTTTGTTTTTAAGGCATTTTATTTGTTCCGAAAAATTTAAATCACATAAATTTCTATTGGATTTGTCATGGCAGTACTAAAAGACATCACATTTAAAATGCCCTTAACATATTTTGGGCTTTAATTTTCATACGAATCGCTGTTAACTACTATTTATTGTTATGAAGATTCGGCTAACATACGAGTTTCTTTATGACCATTTATAAATAAATTTATCTGAATATTAATTGAAAAAAGAAGAAATCTATAATGAAATTACTTTGGATGCATTAATAAATGTTTAATGCCAATTAAACAAAAATTTTTTTTAACCAGTATTCTTTATTTGAACCCGTTTTCTACTTTAATTTACTGAAACCAAAGAAAATGTATATTTGATTTATTTGATATATTTGATTTGATACTCGCATATAAAAATCAATTCATCCAACTTTACTCCAACAATTTTCTATCTTAGAATTTTCATTTGATTTTATAAATTTTATTTTATTTCATTTTCTTATATATTTTATTAATTTGAAATTAAATAATGTTAATGTTACCATTTTTACTATAAATTTAATTAATATTAAATAGTACTTTTAATTAAGAGTTTATTAATTTAATTACTTTTAAAACTTTTTACATACTCGCTTATAAAAATCAATTCATCCAATTTTACTCAAACAACTTTCTATCTTAGAATTTTCATTTGATTTTATAAATTTTAATAAAATTTCAGTCGATATTTTTTCATTTTCTTATATATTTTATTAATTTGAAATTGAATAATGTTATTTTTGATACCATTTTTAGTATAAATTTAATTAATATTAAATAGTACTTTTAATTAAGAGTTTATTAATTTAATTACTTTTAACTAAATAGCATTTTATGCCAGCTTAACCTTTTATACATTTCTTTAGAATTTAAGAATTTTACGATTGATTTGAACCACACAACATTTTGGCTTAAGCCCTAAAACCACAAAATATAAAAAGTCTTTGGCAGTAGAGATAGATGTTTTGCTTTAGTATTTGGCAGCCGCAATGCTTTCAAAAGTAAGCATACCGCTGAGGGAAGTTTGAGCGCCAGCAACTTGGCACCCACTGCCACAAAAGTTTGCTCCCTGTGGAAGCTGCCACTGACGCCTGCAGGTAAAGCGGATAATCCACGTTGAGGGGATGGTGGGATAGTGTATGAAGCTTCCGCTTGGCGACGCCATCAAGTTGCTCAGCCTCTGCCAACTGCACGCACAACTTTCAAGGCCGCTAGCGGACAGGAGCAGCCGACTGTACCACCCGCACCACCCGAACCACCAGCACTACCAGCACTACCAGCACCACCCGTACCCTATTCGTTGTCAAAGTTGAAGTCGTACCCCACCCAGTCAGTCGTTAAGTAAGCTGCACTGTAAGAAAAACAAGTTTTAGTTACGCGCTCTGCACTTCCGTGGCGCCATCTGAACTTTGCCTCAGCTCCTTGGATTGGATTTAGAGTTAGTCGTAACCTTGCTCCAGTCTCCAAGCCGTCGTCTGTCTGTTGGGGCCGCAGTCACAAAAGGGGGAGTGCCGGCGGCACCTGTAGGGCGTCGTATGACTCAGCATTGCCGCCACTAAACTTTGCAAATAAGCATTTTTTATATGGCCAATACACCGCCCTCCCTCCACTCGTCGCTGGATCGTAAAAAAAAACTTAGTGCCTGCGCCTAAATAACCGTAAACGGCACTCGAGGGTCTCCCAAACAACGCGAAAACACAACAAAAAGCCAAACTTGATAGGCATAAATTTGCTGTAATTTAACGCATTCAATTACAAAAAGAAGCACAAAAAAAACTTGCGAGCGCCTTGCGACTTACTTAAAAATGTCATAAAAAGAAAACAAGTAAAAGACCTATAAATGACAGTACTCGACAATGGGATGCCACGCATAACAATACAAGGCATAACCGACTAAACAATGACCTGCAACTTTTATTAAAACAAAAACTAATTTTCAAAAGGTTTGTCCATCAGTTTAAATCGATCTGCGCTCAGACTTTTTAAATAGATTTCTGTTTAGTTAAAATAGTAGCAAAACTTACAGTATTATGTTATGTTAATAAGCAGATTCCAATATGCGTGTATGTTATGTTAACTATTATGATCTGGCTTGTCTGTTAACCTTTCTGTGTTATGTTATGTTATGTGTTATGTTGATAAAAGCATGATCTGTAAAGAAAACGATAGAAAATTTTTCGATTAATCGATGTTCATAATACTAATATTTATTATTTATTGCTTAAATAATTTATTACTTCAACAAGATGTAATTACAAATGACATGAATTCAAGTTATTTTTTAATTATGCATGTTATCATTCAGCCGTGGGCATAATTGTATGTTTTGTTCAGAACTTGGTTAGGCTGTTAAAGATATTTATGTCAAGTGCAGAAAGTTACGAGTTAGAGATTTAATCTAAAGTCGACTACACAAAGAGTAATTTAAATAATACTGACTTAAATAAAATAAAAAACGTTTACTAAAAGTGAGAGAAATAAGAGAAGTCCACTGATTCTGTTATAATGCAATGTTATACTATATACTACTCTCATGTGTAAATTGCTTAAATAACTAACTTGAAAATGTTTCTGGAAGAAAATTTCACCAGATGTAAGTTTTTGATCAATTTTTAGATTTTGGCTGCGGATATTCAGATATTTAGCAGATACATAACATATTTGAACTAACAGCATGCTGTTAAGTGCTCACTATTAGGCACTGTTAATCCACCTGCTGTTAACATTTATTTTAACACTTATTTGGTTGACACACACAAATAAACATGATAAATAAACAAAAAGCTTTTTAAAATTGTTGCTGAGCTAAAATAAAATGAGGAAACACAAAGCTCGGTTTATACAGAAATTTAGCAGTGTTTTATTTGCAGTTTAATACCATTTTAAATACTGCGAAATAGTCGAAAACAATTAGAGAAGCATAAATTAAATAACAAATTAAAATCTTGACAATTCTTAACTGTTTGCCAGCCACTCGATGGATACACTAAAAGCGTTTAAATAGAAGAGTTTCCCACTGAGGTAAAAAAGCGAAAAACAAAATAAAAATGAAAGAAATAATTGCGCCCAAGGCGACTACAAAGCGAATTACAAACAGAGCCCAAAGGCTCTTGGCAGCCCCGCGGCGCCATGGCGCCTTAATGTATGCAATGCCAGCGTCAGCCTAAATGAATGTGAGTGTGTATAAATACTCGCGCTCTCTCTTACACTCACTCGGTGAGTGTGTGGGTGTGTGTGTGTGTATGTGTGTGTGTGCAAACCCAATTGACTTTCAAGCCAAACGGAGAAAAAAAGAAAAAAGAAACATGCAAATTTGGAGGCACAGCGCGAGTTTATACCTTTGTATTTTTGTTGTGCGGCGATTTGCATACACTACGCGATGGCGCCCAGGCAGCAGCTTTAGCTACAGATACAAATACAGTTACAGCTACAGCTTCTGTCTCCATGGTGACATTAACAGCGTGGCGGGTTTTTGGATTTGTGTAGCCGAAGGAAGCAGATTTTAGTCGGTCAGGTGAGTCGAGCCGGCCGACCCAATGACTGACTTTGCCATTGAGTTACTTTCACCTCACACACACACACACACACATACACACACACACGCACCCACACACATGTACTGTAAGAAAATAGTATTACAACAAACTCTGGAACGAGCAACGCATCCAGGCGGTACGAAACGCTTTTCAAGGATATACTGGGATGCGCATGTTTATTCCCGTTTTTCTGGCCCATTTTTACGCTCAATTCCAGCAAGCGAGAGAGAGTGCGAGAGAGACCGAGAGAGCAAGGGAGCAGACGGAGAAATGTGTCTCTTTCACTCAAAGCTTCGAATGCTGCGTGGGTTCATTCAATAGATTTTTCTTATACATTTATACATACATACACGTTTCGGTGCGTGTGTCTGCGTAATTGCTTATATACATATATGTACATATCAATATATATATATATATATGGGATTTGCATGAGCAGCATCAAGTGTGTGTGTGTGTGTGTGTGTGTGTGTGTGTGTTGAGCTCATAATTGACAGACAGTTGAATTTTTTATGCGCTTTATGTCTGCGTGCGTTGAAGTTGCGGCCTTCTGACCAACATTCACAACATTCAATTCTCTCTGTGTGTGCGTGTGTGTGTGTGTGCAACATTCAACTGAGATTCGAATCCATTATTGTCTGTCAACACGACAAATGTTTTGTAAGAGCTGCAAAGTGCGTTGCCATGTTTGTTGCTTGTCCAGTAGTAGCTTTAATTGAGGCAAAACGGCAACGTTTTAATTAAGAAATATGCGGCACATGCAACACCTGCCACTGTCACACAGTAGTGCACTGTGCACTATACACACTGTGCACTGTGGTAGACAAGTCCATCATCTAAACTCATGCCAAAAAACCAAAAACTGAGGCACAATTGTCACGGCGCTCCGCAAGCATGTCAAGGATGCTGTCGGCAGCTCGAAAGGTTTCGGGTCGTGTGGCATGCACCTGGCCTATGTGTGTACTTATGTGTGTGCGTATGTGTGCGTGTGTGTCCCACTAACTAAAAGCCAAATGGCGTTTGTCATATCAGCTGCTCGTTAGCCACATGAAGAGCAGCACATGACCGAGACAGAGGCTGCGACATAACCAGAGTGGCAGTGAGGCAGTGAGGCAGTGTGACTGGGTGTCTGTGTATCATGTGGCAGGGAGCAGGTTGCAGGGAGCAGTCACTTCATCTAATCGGCATAACTGTGGCGGCGCCGTCTCCGTCGCTGTCGTCGCTGTCTGACTAAGTGCCAAACAATGATGAGTAGAAAATGTTGTACGTTTCTGCTTCTTGAGTGCCACATGAGGGACGACCTGCGTTGCAACTACAGTTTGGATTGAGGCAATGTGAGGCTAAAATATAATTTAATTAACAACTTTGAATGTGTAATGAAAGTTAAGGCTAAGAGAAGCGAAATATTAAAAGAATTAAAGCAAGCAGTAAAACCTAGTTTACACTAAACACGAAATGTTAGCGTCAAAAAACTTTTAATTATTGAGCTGTTAATCCTAAACTTATATTTAATTTACTTATTTATTTATTCATCAACAAACACAAAAAACAATTATATTTTAAATAACATTTGATATTTTGTAATAATATTTTAGTTTTATTTTATCTGCTTGTTCTTATCTTGCTTTTCATTTTTAGCTAAATTTTTTATCAATTATTTTATATATTACTTTCTTTTTAATTTATTCATTTGTATTTAATGTGTCATCAATTTTATTTATTATAATATAATTTTATTTATAATAATGAAATTATCCCTAATTAAACGTCACTTATGGCCTCATCTGACATTTTACTTAAAATAGTGTCTCAAAATGTCAGAATTTGACTTTTCATAGAGTAAATAGGAGAGAATAGAACATATGTCATTGGTACTATTATTTATAGTTGGCAAAATTAAACTGAACAATTATATATATAAATTATTTATAAATATATGATTGTTGTCTAATGAAGAATTTTGGTTTTCCGAACTTCGACTGAAGTGTCGTGTTTGAGCATGACAGCAGAAAACATAATTAAATTTGAAACTTCGAAATTATACCCTGTGAACAATCATTAAGTTTTAAGAAAAATTTGCGATCTCTGATTCCTACAAATAATTAATGACATACATACAAATAAATGCTACTTATTTTAAATACAATTGCAGTATTTTGTCGCTATATTAACACTCTGGTTTAAATATAAGGAGATTTATTTTTATTTTTTACCCAGCAAAACAAATTTATATAAAAGATAAATATATACAGACATTGTTGTGATTTTAAAAATACAAATTGTAAATTGCGTAAAATGTTGCATAAATTTGATTTTCAATTTATGTAAAATGATGTGGGAGGAACTGCAGATAAATAATTGTTACTTTAGTACGAGTATTATGCTTTTTGATATATTTAAATTGATGCAACAGATTTTCATATCTTCTGGTCATTCATCAACTGTTCCGGATTGTATGTGTACATATATATATGTACATATATGAGTGTATACAATATACTCATCAGGCTTTGTGGCATTATTTATGTTTCCTCACTCAGTCCAACAATCCAAAGCCTTCTCTCTCACAGCCGCATTCTTCTATCCTTTTCTCTTGCTGCGCTACAAAACGACAATGTCCATTAACAAAATAGACACACTCACACACACATCCGCACGCACGCACACACATCCTCCCCCAGGTGCAGTTTCGAATGGGTTATAGTTCTGTATGTATGCATGTATGTATGCACTCGTGTGTGTGTGTGTGCGTGTGTGCGTGTGAGTTGCTCTGTGCCGCACCTTGGCCCCTTAATGTATGCAATAAAGCTCAAGTGTAGCGCCGAGCTTGTGGCTGGCAACCTGCCTCGGCAAGTTGAAACAACGCTTTTTGGTAACTAACCTTCACTTTCACTGCCTGCCACACGTACACACACACACACACACATATGTACATGCAACATTGTTGCATTTTCAGGTAGCATAACAATTGCATTGTTGTCCACCCCCTCATTTCCCCTTGCTGCTGTTGAAAAGTCCTTGTTGTAATTACATTTTGTTTTACTCGTGTTGAGGTTTTTTGTTCGACGACCTTTTTTTCCAACCAAAGCGTCGCACGTTTCTTTGTGCCACAGCTGCCCCATATACGTATATGTACATATGTACACTGAAAAAAAAGACCAACTTCTAAAATCATGAACATTCATCTTAAATAGTTTGTTCTTAAAATAAGATCATATTAAGACCAAATTAATAAAACTAAGAATATTAATCTAAAAATTCGCAGTTCTTAATATAAGAATTAAAAATCTTAATTCGCTCTGGTTAGAGTCGCCGCTTCAGTTTGGTAAACAAGTCGAGGGATCAAAACCCGCTCTAGCCAAGGAAAAAACATATAATCGGAATATTTAAAAAAAAAATCCAAAAAAAGTATAAATATCAAAAAAAAATTAGTTTAAAGTTTTTTATTTTTGGTTTAAGAATTTAAGACTGTTTGGTCTTAAATTAAGAGCTTATTCTTATTTTAAATGTTCTTAAAATCAAGATGTGTTTTCTAACTTTAAGAATTTTATGTTCTCGACGCATTTTTTAGAGCAAAATTCTAAGTTCTGAAATCAAAATCTTGATTTTAGAACATTTTTTTTTATCAGTGTAGTCATACATAAACTCAGCTAGCTTTTAGTTGTTGATGCAAGTGGCACTGTGGGGCGTTCCACTCTGGGGGTGTGTACATACATATGTGTCCATTGTATACACATGAAATTCATGCGTGATTTTTATTGTTGTGTTGTGTGCGCATAAAATAATGTTTATGCATGCAGCAGTGTATGTGGGTGTGTGTATGTTTATGTGTATGTGAGAGGCAGCAACAAGTTATACAAGTTATACATGTCGTTGAATTGTATTACGCCCCCCACTGTTTCATCCGCCCCGTGCAAATTGTAAACTTTATTGAATTCCTAGCGCTTTATTGTGTGTAAAATTTATCGTTTCAATTATTCAACAACACCGTCAACAAGAGAGAAAGACGAAGAGAACGAGAAAGAAAAAGTGAAGTGAAATTTTTTAACACGCATCTGAAAACGTCTACCTCGTATTGCTGTATATTTTATGGAACACCCAACAAGGACCTTGACTCAACAGCTCGAGCTGCCCCGAGATGCTCTGCTAACTGCATTGACTTTGACATTTATGGACCACACACACTCCTACACACAAACCCACACAAGGGCCCAACAGCCCTGCGGCCCTGGAATTCTCAATTCTCAATTCGTATTCGAATTCGTATGTCCCCCAGGGCTGGCGCAGTGCCACGCTGCGTATACGTAATTTGTACAGGTATCAAATAATGAAATTGTAATGTGAATTTCTATAGATGCCGAGTTCAGTTGAGTTGAATTGAGTCGAGCTGAGCAGCAAGAGGTTGAACCAACAAGAACATTATAATATAACACTAATGCTGCCAACAATTGAGAAAAGCCTGAAGAAAATTCATTTAAAGCTTAACTAAAACAATTCAGTTGGATCAATGTTTCAAACTTTATGCGAAAACTCGAATCTATGCAATTATCTTAAGTAACTGATTCGGAAATTGTTCAGAACGGATTTAAAAATGTTCAGGAATTAATTTGGAAGATAGTTTACAACAATCTATAACTCGACACTTAAAAAAGAATTATTCTTATTAATAAATCTGATCTACCGATTTTCAATCAGAAATTGGTCGAATCTGTAGAGCATCTTGGGTATTAAAATAATTATAAATAATACTTTATCGGTATTGCATTTATCATATATAATTTAATTAGTTTAATTAACATAAAAATGTTTACTTTACTATCCATTTGTTTTAATTCGCTTTGAGTTCATGCTTAACTATTGAAGAGAGAAAGCTCACACAATGATGCTTTCATGAGCGTGGAAATGGGTCAAGGTTAAATTAGGTCAACTAGCGAGTAGCTTGTTAACTTGAATGCTTTTGCGATTCGCTTTTCGTTCCTGCCAGCTTCGAGCACCTCACCATCCTCTTGTGGCCTTCAACTAGAACATTGACAGCGAACATTGTTGCTCAACCTGTCAGATAATAAGTAACTTAATTCTTAAAATACTTCAACAACCCAGTAGGGTTTGGAGGTGGGTTTAGTGCAGTTAATAGTGAAAAGTAAGCACAGTTTTTTTTTTCAAGTAATATTTTATTTATATTCAGGATACAGCAATGAAACAGTTGATGTGGGGATTCAATTAATTGGAAATTGTAACAAATTCAAATATTTATCTAGCTAATTTAACTCAGTCTATTAGAATTAGAATACATACATATATGAATATTAAATAAAAATCAATATTTTTTGGTTATTTATAGTAAAATTGAAAACACTTAATGAATTTATAGATATAATAATCAAATTAAAATTATTTCAATTATTTTAATAGCAGTTATTTATTTTTAGTTATTTGCATTTTATACTAGTTTTATTTAAAATTTGTGGCAACATCTGGTATTTAATGGATACCGAGTCAATATAATAACTCATAGCAGCGTATTTTTGAATGCTTTCAATTAAAAGATCTTAATGGCTCATTGACATCCAGTACATTTCATCTTCCTCTTTCTCGTGCCCTATCCGGGAAGTATAATAAAGGTAGCCCCATCCAACAAGCAATCAGATTGCCATACACAACAACAATACCCATTTCGGTACCAACCCCAACAGGACAATACATTTCTGATTGAACCAAGCAATAAGCGTTCTCTTTCTCTCTCTGCCTCTGCCTCTCTCTCTCTTTCTTTCAGTCATTCTGTCTTTCTTTACTCTTTTCCAAAAAATAAAAGTGTATAGAGGAAGAAGGATTGCCTGCCGGAAACACTCGTACACTCATTGCGGGATTTTATTGTTGTTTTTATGGTAGTGTTGTTGTTCTCTAGTTGTTGTTGGTGTTGTGGGCCTGACCTGCATCAATTTGTTGTTGTCAGTGCAAAGAGGATAGGAAAACGTACACTCAATTGTTTGTCATATACGAATTTCCAATATACCATATAAAATAAAAATGAACAAAATTATGCCTGTATACGTAACTCTTATCCCTACCTCACCCTTCTCTGTCGCCATCCATTTATCCCTTACCCCTAGTCCTACACCGCCCACATGTAGAGGTCAAATGGCAGCAATCAAAAAATACGCTTGATTTTTTACATCCTTACCAAAAGCGCACTATCAATATTATGAGATTTCACGGCGCCTCTACTGACACCATCACCATTCATCCTCCCTCCAGTGTCCACCCCCTTGTTGGTGACTTCCATATGAGGGCGCGAGTGAGGGAAATATTGCAAATGTAATATGCTTGTTGGGGCGCCAATTGACAAGGCATAAAGGGGAAGGGGGTGTTGCAACGTGCTCGCCTCTCCTCAACCATTTGGGCTCGGCGCAGCAATTCAACGTTTTTGCTACACTCAAGTAGACACTCGACGGGTTGGGCCATAAAAAAAGCCGAGTAGCACTAGGTGTTGGGCCGTCAATGCTTCAGAATACCCTGTATAAACGTTATACTTGGAGTATGCTTAAGCCAGGGTATCAAACCGAATCGAACATCGGTTTCCGTTACGGGTTTGAGCATGTTTGTTAGTGTTTCAGTTATGGTTACCAAGTTTACCGGTTAATGGTTACGGTCTCGATTACGATTTTAATCCCTGGTTTTAGCGAATGCTAAATCAATGATGTTTAAATTGTAACCGACTTACACTTTTAATGTACTGAAATATAAATTTACATTTTTAGCTTTTAATCAAGAATGTGCTATTTATAAATATGTTTTATATAAGATCAAATATTTTTTTTATACTTTTGTAATAATAATTCTATTAAGTTTCAAAAATTTTGGCTGAATCGCGTGAAATATTATGAGTATTCTTATAAAAAGTCCAGTTTTTTAAATGAAATGTAATTTTTAATAAAAACTCGCCTTTAACAAAAATTTGAAAAATAAAGTATAATGAGAATAAACCAAAAGGTTTTAATTTATTTATTTTGATAAATGGTTTAGTTGACTTAATAAAAAGAAGTACAATTCAGTTTTAATCATATGATATTCTCTGATCGAGCTTTTGGGCAATAATAAATATTTCTTTTCAAAATTGTGTTAAATTATGTACTAAAAACTAAGTATAGTAAGAAGAAATTAAATCGCAAGGAAAATTATATTGATAGTATCCTTTATAAATGAGCTTAATGGGACTTAATTCCTCGATATATATTTCAATGGTAATTTCAATTCTTATCGAAATTAAAGAGTATGTGTCTGGCAATGAGTATCATATGAAGTTCAGATTAAAATAATACAATCGTTAAAATTATGAAAATTACGGGGTATTTTTAGTGCGGTTTGCGGTATATGGTGGTATTTTAAAAATTGATTGTAAATACCAGGCAAAGACGGCGAGTGCGAAATATTTCGCGCACGTTGAACCGTCCGACTGTCTGACGGAAGCGCAGAATGACAGACTGAATGACTGACAGACTGTCTGGTAAGTAATGCTGATGTTAGATGCATATGTGGTTGTCTGTGTGTGTGTGTGTGTGTGTGTGTGTGTGTATAGGTTTGTACACGTGTTTGTTGGCAATTTCCGCTTCTACATTTCCGTTCGTTTTGTCACGTAGTTTATGAATGAATTTAACTGCTGTCGGTACGACGATGCCGTCGTCGACGTCGACGTTGACGTTGACGCCGTTGTTGACGTCGTCTATAGAGCTTGTTGATATGTTTTAATGAGCACTTTTTACATGCATACGCGTTTGTGTGTATGTGGCACACATAAAACTAAAAAAGATTGAAAGCTGGCCCCAAAGCAGTCGCATGTCACATGGCACACATTTAAAAGGTACCACATATCGTTCAGTTGGTAGTTGGTGCCACATTTCGTTTGCCACATTTATCACCACAAAGAACTTGGCCAACATGGGGAATCGAAACGAAACTTTTTTAATTACATTTTTCATTTCCTGCACATATTACGTATACGCAATGGTGTGCCAATAAAAATGACCAAAAATTCCTTATTGGCTGCCAGCAGAAAGGGACACGAGCCTAATGTCCTTTAATATATCCTACCATTCGGCTTATAGACAACAATTTAGCTATTGCCTTGTCAGCCTTAGCTCTACTTCTGCTTTATCTTCTTCCTTTTCGTTTTCTTCTCCTCCTTGTTCTATTTCTTCTTGGTGTTGTCCTTTGTGGCTGGGTGACTAACGGTTCGACTGGTCGACAGCTTTGCTCGTTTCTTAAGCTGACAAAAAAGAAATACACAGCACAAGAAAAAGCATAGAACAACAATGCTGTCAATAACAAGCCAATATGGAACTGGACATATCAAGCGTGGGCAACACACAGCGAGGGTGGTATCAAACATATTTCATTTAAAGAAAAGCTAGTTTTGCTCACTTTAAATTTTATTTAAAATATTCAAGTTTGACAAATCTAAATTGCTAAAACAAAAAAATAAAAAAAAAACAAATTTTGAATAAAGAATTTACAAAAATACTGTCAATCGCAAATGTCAAAGAATTGTTCTCAGGCATAGTAAACATATTTATTTTATTTGTATATATTTATATTACAGACCTTTATTAAATTTAGAAATAGGCAGAGCTGGTAAATAACGATTACTAGTCATAATGATTAGTAATTAGATTATTTAAATTTTTTGGGTACAGTAATGATTTAAACACGATTATTTCAAATTTATAATTTCAAATTACTTTTTGATTACGATTACAAGTAATCAGAAATAATCAGGAAATTGGTCTGAATTTTTTTCTATAATTCTCATTTTTTAATTAATATACGATTTGAGAATTATAGAGTAACAAATTTAGACCAATTTCCGAAAAAATAATATATATATAATATATATTATATATATATTTATATATATAATAATATAAAATAATTTAAAACTGTTTGGTCTAAAAATAAGAACTTATTCTTAATTGAAATTAAGATGTGTTTTCTAACAATAGAACATAAAATTTCCTCGACGCATTAATTTTTTTCTTCCGAATTTTCGGTTTTCCTTGGGAAGAGTGAGATTTGAACCCTCGCTTGTTATCAAACTGAATCAGCGACTCTAACTAGAGTGCTACGGGACCACTAAATATGATATAGTTATATTTTCCTAACTATTTAACAAAATTTTGTTTAATATTTGTGCCAAGTAGGCGCTTGTTAATAATCAGAAATAATCATAAGTAATGCAGAATATATTCAAATTATTTTTTTTGATCATTTTTAGGTAATTTAAAATATTTTCTAATCATTTTCAGTAATCCTGATTACTTATAATCGTAATCAAAAATCAAAAAATCATTACAATTCTTTTAAATTTAAAATCTAATTGATTATTAATTTTTAAACTTTTGCAATCGGTTTTGTAAGGTCCAGTTAAATTTAAGCTGAGAGATATTTTTAAATCTGACAATAAATTCTATACTTTTATGTTAAAATATCTTTCAATTTGTTGTTTTAGAATTTGATAAAATTGATCTAATAAATAAATGTACTTCAAACTTAATATGACAGACTCAAATGTTTATTATTTAAACTTCCCTCGTTGACAACCTTTAAGATTCAACTGCTGTTGTAGTTGTTTTTATTAGTATTTCAGCTGCTCAACCAAAAATCTAGCTGAAGCTGTATCTGTCCAGCTTCCGGGAAGCAGTATGTATTGCCTTTTGGCCAAGTTGCTCAGCTTGTTGCCAAGACAGCAGCCTCACAGCGATTTATGTGTTGGCCAGTTGTTGTGGTTGTCCTTACCGTTTGTCTTGTCCGCTTCTTTAAGCTGAGAGACTTTCCTCCTTTAGCTTGACAGACTCAAATGCTGGAGGCATTTTACTTATGAGTGTCATGCGTCTGCAAATCTCTGCACAACTCGCCAAATTCATTGCCATGTATTCAGCATATGTTTTTTGAGGGGAGTGGGGTTGGAAATACACACAATAAAATGGGACCTACATAGATGAAACGCTCAATGTATGTCAATTTGTGGTTATGTGGAACCACAAGAAGATTCTTGGTCTTTCCTGGGGGAGAAGCGTTCTGTAGTCCGTGAGAATTGTTGTGGGCAAGCTTTGTGCCATATACTCGAATATGTTTATGTCGCTTAGATGCGGGCGTGTACAACTAGCAGGCAGTGTTTGCCATACGGGCTCTATGGTCGCCTTTGTCCATTGCACTTTGAGACAAGAGACAAACTGCACTGGGCCCAAAAACGATGCAAGTTACCAAATTTATTTGCGTTTATCTTCGTGCCAAAAGTTTTTGGTTAACGTGTTTGCTATTGTCAACAACTTTTGTTGTGGTACGACAACAGACACGCCCACCCATGCAACTTTGCAACCCTTGCAACGAGCATCTGATGCAATTGCAATTGCTTTTGTCAAGTTTTGCGTTCGTTGCATCTACCAAATTGTTTGTTTTGTTTGGCGCGTGCTGTTTTTGAGAAAGTTTTTCCTATTTTTTACAAGCATTTTCCCTTTTCCTCTACTCCCCCCAGTGGGTTTTCCGTTTTCATTGGTTTTTGTGTGTCAGGTACACAATGCCACGCCCCCTGCTGCACTCTCTCTCTGCTGTCTGCGTGTGTTGTGTCATGTGTATCAATATTTGACTTGTTGTATTGCTGGGTTTTTACTTATGCACATATGGCATACCCTGTAGCTTTGTTACCTTACAGGATAGTTTGCTCCTTTTATAAATCACTTGATTAAGCAATTCATTGATTTTTATATTCATGCAACAGTTTGTAGTTATTTATTACTAAAGTTACTTTAATTGAAAGCGAACAAATTTGCTTAAAATCTAATATTAATCTATGATTTTTTTTAATTTCTATACTCACCTTCTAAGATTTCTATATCTATAAATTTAGATGTAGCGCAAGAGAGTAAATATATAAGTAAATTAAAAATTTATTTTATTTTCTTGAAATAATGAATCTCGGATAAAATATAAGATTTCACTTGGACTCAATTAATTAGTATTTTAGCTTATACATATATCTCCATTTTAAAATTTCTTAATTTCTTCAAAATATCTATCGTACTTATTTTAATATTTCATTATATCTTTCTCTTTAATATTCTATATAATTGTTGATATATTTCTCCAATTCGAGCTTAAATTTAAAGTTGTGTGATGCACAAACCATTACATGCATTCGCTACAGAGTATAACAAAGTCGAGGGCACCCAAAGCTGCAATATCTTCAAACTGCTTTGCTTACTTCACTCACACGATTCTTAAGTCATGCGTTAAATGCTTTTCCAATTTCTACGGGTAAAATTCAGCTGAGATAAGATACCTATACATATGAATGAAACTCATCTCAACTGATAAGAACAGTTTGTTTACTGTATTTTGTTGTTTCCGTTGATTGAACAAACAAATATCATTTGAATTTCAATGATATATTTTGATTTATTTGCACTTTGCGTTTTAGATAGAGTTATGCTTCAGTAGCTCCAAGTTTAATATAAACTTACCTTCATCTAAGATAGCTGCAGACTTCATTAATTCCAAAACAAAGAAAAATGTTGTTTGGCAGTTTTCCCAAACAATTATAATGCAAGCAAAACAATCCTCAACTTATTCTGAATCTGTGTAATCTGTAGAAAACAAGAGATTCAAATGTGAAGTTTGACTGCCATTTAATTAGTTGGATTAAAAAAGTATTTAGCATTTGGGTAATGAGCAGATTATATATTTAGCCTACAGTGTTTACACTCAGCTGAATATGTTTATGAAAAGCTTATTAATTGAAAGCTTTGACTTTGAAATTTAATAATTTCTATTAATAAAATTGTTGTCAATAGTTAAATAAATAATTAAGCGGAAGAAAGCATTTCTTTCGCAGGCCAAAAATGTAATACCCTTGCAGGGCACTGTACTATGTCAAATGAATAGAATATGTGTTGTATACATGTGGACATATATACATGTGTAACCATAACCTTTAACCGATGAAAACCGATTGAAATTTGTAAACGTAGCTAAAACCGTAACCGAAAAAATTTTTTTCCGCTGTACCGAAACCCATAAACCGAAACATTTTGAACCGAAATTGCCGTTTAGAAACCGATTCATTTATAAGGGTTAATTTCGGTTCTGGCCGTCGGAGCTACTGAGCAACTTTGATGACTTTGAACTGCCATAACTTTGTCAAAAACTCAATCAATTTCCATGAGCAATGTAAATTTGAGCATGACTTTACTTCTAAATTTGTTCTGCGTTTAAATTTTGTTCATTTTAAAAATTTTCGAAAAATTCATAAAATTCGAATTCAAAAATGTTCAAAATGAACAAAAAGGTAAAATCATGCTCAAGTTTACATTGCGCATGGAAATTGATTGAGTTTTGACAAAGTTATGGCAGTTCGAAGTTATTAAAAATCAGTAAAATCAAAATAATCGAAATTTTTAAACCAAATTTATACTTATGAGATCAAACTATAATAAAATCGACATTACACTGAACTATTTCAGTAACCAGATAACATTATTTTCCAGGCTAATTAGAGCATTAAGTCTTTTTTCATGTAAAACAATAAAAACGCTTCTTATTTTATTCAACCGAAAAACTTAATTTTTTTTGTGAACCGAAACCATACCGTTATTTTTAAACCGAAACTTATAAAAAACCGATAACCGTAACTGACTCCGATATTCGTTTCGGCTTTGCTCCCTGGTTGTAATACATCAACTTGCTCCAAACTGATAACAGAGATTACAGGATACTTCAACGATATGTTTTCATTTCTTGGAGGATTCTGTTTCAATCAACGTCCAAAAAGCCTTAAATGTTTTAGGAGGATATATTTCGGATTGACTTTAGAGTTTGATTAAGTTAAAAAATATTATTTAATTCCTTATAAAACGCTAAGCTAAAATGTTATCAAAATACTTAATTTAAATATTTTGAGATTTATTTAACCAAAAAATTAAGAATCTGTAGTGTTAAAATAACAAAAATTCGTGTTAGTACCTATGCATGCTTTAAAAGAAAAACGTGAATAATATGTCAAAAATTCTATATAATTTAAGTTTCCTTAAAAGATATAATTGTTTTAAACAGTGTTTAATTAATTTTGTTAATACAAAAGATTCGAAATACTCCATACTTTTTATCCTTTTTCTATTACTATCCAACTATTTACTAAATAGTAAATATTTTTTTTTAAGTTTCTAATAGATTTTGAATTTTACATTAGATAAATATAAAATTTGTAAAACAAAAGTTATTTTGTTATTAAGAACAATTACTTAATTTTAAAAAGAATGTCTTGAGATCGAGCTCGAATGATTTGGAATGAAAGGCAGCAGATATAAACGAGATATTTGATAATCTTCTTCTCTGAACCATTCTAAAAATATTCAGAAAATCAACATTCTGGTAGCCTTCAATAGCAAGTCAATTGTCGCATGTACACATATGTGAAGCGTACATTGGAATTCACTGATATTAACTGGGTTTAGAGCTATCAACATCCTCTGATAATTGACCATTTGCCATTACGTGAGGAAGTGAGGCATGAGCAATTCAGAGTTTGATATTACGCAATAAATGTTAAGTGCATTATCCTTTCCACACATTCCACATACCTTTAGAGACTCTCTAACTTTTGTGCTTGTATTTAATCAGCTTTTTTTCTCGTTTACCTTTGCTTATTTACAGGTAAGTACGCACATCCGCCTGCTGTCAACTTTAAACTGCAATTCATGTGGCATAAAAAAAGACGAGAAGTGAAGATTAGAGGAGAAGAAGAGGAAAGGAATGTTTCGCAAGTATAAAGCTCTACAAGTACAAGTATAAAATGAAAAAAAGAAATAAAATAAAATAAAATATAGGAACAAGGGATGGGAAGGCAAAAGATGAACAACATATCAAAGTAATAAAAAACCTTGACATAAACCTTAGAGATATGAGTAAAAAGTGTGTGCACATAACGCACAAAAGTCTAACAATAACAGAGACACAGGGACAGACTGAAGTGGGGGGAGGGGCAGGAGTGGGTAAGGCAATCTGACTCAAACTTTGGTAACAAGTTTTTGTTATTGTTTCCAGTCTAAGTGTGTGTATGTGTGTGTGTGTGCTTGACGTTTGGTGTTGTGCCCGCCTAGGCAGCTGTCAAAAATCAACGCAAACGTCAACGCTGAAAAGCGACAAAAAACACACACACACACGCACACTTATAACGCCAGGCATTGGACACATGTTGAAAATGTCAAAAAGTAGGCAACATGTTGTGTGCCCCTCCATATCCGACTCATCTGCCTCTTGTTGTATTTGGATACTTTTTATAAGTTTACTACACACACATATAAACGCACACAGCTTGCCTCGTTTTCAAAAGGGCCAAGAAGGTCGATTAGACCAAAAAAAAAAAATGAAAAACACAAAGATAAACCTTTAAAGCCCTTTAAGCTTTTTTTTGCCAGCTGCCAACTATTTTCGACCAGGCGTTCATTGATTTTTATAGCCAACGCCTGTAAAATGGCAACAGACATACATACATACATACATACATACATACATACATACATACATTAAAGACTTTCCACACTCTCAATATATCTACAAAATAAAACCTCAATCTTTTAACTGGATTTGACATTTGATTTTAATTGCATTTCAATATTTTTTAATGGATTCAAATTTCTCTTATTACATTTTGTATAAAATACTCATATTAGAAATCTTAAAATCTGAAATTTACTCGATTTGGCATAAAAGGTCAATTACAATTTTAATTAGAAGATTGTTTAGAATGCCGTGAATTGTCAATTGAATTTTCTATTGAAAAACTTAATAATTAATCGGATTTCATGCAAGAGCATGAAAACTTCGAGGACTAAAGTCAACAATCGCCTGCTGTTGGAGTATTGTGTTGACTTTTTGATTATTTGACTTTTAGTTGATTATAAAGGGGAGAGGGATATACACACACGCATATCCCGGAATCCTGAACTACAATGGACCACATTCCCTTAGAGCCAGGAAGACAGACAAAGGGACAAGGCAAACGGAACTGATGAGGCCAAAAGGAACTGTGACAAAGGCTGTTGTGAAAAGTAACTCCTTTCAGCAGCTTCCATTCATACGCTTCCTCTAAACTTTCTGAGCTTAAAGCTGATTCGACTTTCGCTTTAAACTAAAAACTGATAGAAATTGAGAGCATTGAGGGTAATCGTTCTTGTCGGGAGTAGGGGCCGGCTCTTCAATTTTACGCACGCACGAGTTTGCATGGAAAATCATAAAGAAAATTACATTGCAAAACTATCGGGCAACGAGCCATGGCATACCCTTAGCTTCATCATTCTACCCGTCATTCTCTCAATCCGTTTCTTGCATCCCCTAGTGTTCCCATTGGTTTTAAACTTGACACAGTTTCCAGGGCCAGGGGAAAGTTAATCATAGCTAAAACTTTGATTTCATTTAAGCAACTCGTGAAACAAGAGCAACATCCACAACTGGCGCACTTCAATTGTTAGCTTAGGCGAGAGTTTTCCATGGGTTGGGTGATGAGTTGAGAACTGCTTTTTGGTGATGCTAGTTTTGGTGGTGATGATGATGATGCCGATGACGATTATGATAATGCTATTCTAGATGACAGCGGGTGTGGAAGTTGTTGAGCGAATGACAGGCTTGAATGAGACGGCAAATAATGAGAGCAAACTCAAAAGATGCTAATTCTAGCAAATGAAACTCACGGAATTGTTTTCAACAGCTTGAAAATTCACAAATGGGTAGTTCCAACAATACACCAAAAGTAAAAGTATTTTATAAAAAATAAATATAAATATAATATTAAGAAAATAATAAAAGAAATGATACAGACTGAATTGAACTGGGTACAAACGAAACAGTAAATTTTAACCAAAATAATAGTAAATATATTATATTATATATAGGTAGTCTCAGATTCTGATATTTTTTTTTTTATAATATTTTTTTTAATGTTTCTGAGTGATTGTCACACCTTCACATTGTATAATAGGCAAAGATAGTAATAAAGGTCAGACCCACTAAATGATGTGGGGAGGGTGAATCTGGGAGTAGTAATTTTAGATAGAGACCAATGAAATTGTAATACATACATATTTTCTACCACTTTGGTAATACAAATTTAAGTACATTTATTTAATTTGCAATTCTGTTCATATGCTTGTTAACACAAAAATGAAAGCAGGTAATAATTATAACGATTTGCCCCAGAGTGTCATAACAGAGTCCAACAATTCTGTCAGACATTAACATAATCTGTTAACATGACTTTAAGCAGTGCTGGTGTGAGCGACAACACAACAGTATGGGATGCAATATCTGTTAACAGAACGAGACAAACTTTACATAATGAGCTTGCCTCAATTACAGATGTCTGTTAAGCAACATTGACATCACATCTCATGTAAATAAAAAAAGAACTCAAGCAGTGTATACTTTTTTTGATTGTCAACTTGGGCAATTTCTATGCCAACGCTCGCATTTTGGCAAAAACAAAATTTTCAAAATCATTTCGCCGCAAATGTCTAAGCAAAAGTGAAAAGCTGCCACTCGCACGCACCCGGCCAAACTGAGCTCCCCCTTCTAGCCAACGCCTGCTGGCAGGCAGGCAACGTGCGCTGTCGAAAACAAAAAAAGCAACAACTACAAGAATAACAGCTTTAGCAATGACTATGTAGACGACAACGACGACGTCGACAGCGACGTCAGCATTTACTGCGGCTTATGCCAGAGACACTTGCGTTATGTGTAGCAGCAGCAGAAGCAAAAGCATCAGCAACAGCAGCGGCAGAGGCAGCGACAGCAACGCCGACAGCGACAGCGAATTGGGTTAAGCAGCCCGCTGAGTGTATGTATGTATGCGTGTGTGTGGGTGTATGTGCGTGTGTGGGTGTGTGCTTACCCCGGCTAACTCAAATTCAATTGTAGCATGTAGCTTTGTGCCCTTGCCAAGTTAAACGATGAAATGAGCATTTGTGCCAAAGTATGTACAAGAACAACAACAACAGCAGTAGCAACAACAACAACAGCAGAAACACAACACAATATACACATAAATTATACTTTTTGCCTTTCACAGCCGTTACGTTACGTTGCGCTACGTTACGTTTGGTGTTGCGTTTTACGGGATGCGGGAAGCGACTTTTGTTTTGTTTTGTCTTGTGTTGTTGTGTTGCTTTTTTCATTTTGGTTCTTTTGTTTTTCTCTTGCATTTAAATTAAGTCTAAATGCCGACAAACGGTTTGTTGTTGTTGTGGTTGTTGCTTTTTCTGTCGTTGTTGTTGCTAATGCTGCCATTGTTTTTGTTGTTACTGTCTTTTTGTAGCTACTACGGCCATTGAGCACCAGGGCTGCACAAGATTAACAGAAATGTAAACTTAAAGTAAGAACGCATTTTATGTACTTTACGAGAGCAACAAAGTTTGACTGAAAGAGAGAAAGAGAGTGAGAGAGAGCGAGAGAGAGGGAGAATAAGTAAAGCGATTGTGTCTGAAAATAGTAATAACATTAAAAATTGTGAACATACATAAAATGTAATCATTACAGACATTAATGCTGAGAAATAAAATTAGCAATTGAAATTTTCTCTATGTATAAATGTTAATTAACATTACCTTTATATAGCCAGATAATCAGTGTAAGACTTTAGAATTAAAATACCTTAGTAATTAGAACAGTTATAACAGTTAAATAAGACAGTTATCTAACAGAAAACCATAAAATCAATCAATCGAAGATATGATTTATTATTTTAAACTGCATCCACTGAAATTTCATATTAAATGCTCCGTTCTTTGCCTTTTGTGACTTACAATTCACAGGGGAATAGAGAGGGGCAATGGGACGACCATAATAATATCAATTTTGTGTAGTTTGTATTGACATTTTTCGAGGCAGCGACTGGCCATATTTATTTTCAATTTAAGCGAATGGAGCAGAGTTCTCCTGACTGTAGGTCTGTTGCATGCCCCGCGCACATTTACAACGACAAAGTGTAATTTATGGCCCCCAGCCGTGGCAGTAAAGTTAATGCCCCTCCAACAGTTCGCTGTGGCTGCATGTTGTAAAAAACTTTTAAAACTGACCCTCATCATAATTGAAATGCGCTAAAAACAAAACGATGCAAAAATCTTTTTTAATGAAAATCTACACACACACATACATAACACAATGGACGCGACACATGGCAAACATTAGGAGGAAAGCAAAGCCAATACACTTAGTCAATATAAATTATATCTAAATATGAACTAAGCCAATGGCTTTTTATCGTATCTGAACTATGCAAATGCGATTGTGGCTTATGCAAAATATTGTAGCATACTTTTGAGCACCCAGAAGATCTACATATGTGGCTTAAAATATACTCGTAGTTGCATATTAAATATTTATGCAATTGCTATATTTTTTTTATATTGGTATATTTTTCAAGCAGGGTATTTATTTTTTGATTATTTAACTATATATTTATTGCAATGGTTGCTGATTTAATTGTAAGAGATTGGCATACATACTTTTTTTTTAGTAAAAAGTTTGTAAATAATTAATAAACATGTTTTCTGCTACCTTTTTGGCAGGTTTACAAGTTATGCATTAAACAAATTACAACAATCAAAGAATTACATTATTAACAATGAAAATAAATACGTAAAATTATAATTTGAAAGATTGTCGTGGATTCTCGTGGACTTATAAATAAATAACATTTACAGTAAGTCAAATTGAAAATCTGGCATATTTTATTATGCAATAAATCATTTGTTCATTTTATATTTTCATCTTTTATTTATTTATAATATTATAGTGGCTTAAAAAAAGCAAATAAATTTTGTATTATCATACTCTATCTGATCTTTCACATTCATATTAAAAAATATTTAGAAATGTTAAAAGAATAAATGTAAAATTATTTAAGTGAGTTCATAATTCCGCATTATGACTCAACTATTTGTATGCTATATTTAAACTATTTAAGAACAGACTTAATGGTATTGCCAGATTAATTAATAGAAAACTATTGCAACAGCTGCATAATATTGTGGCACTTTATACGAATAGTTGGAGCTCGCGAATACATACACACATATATTTATAGCCCTTAAATGAGGCACGTGGCAAGTACTTGAAATTAAGCTAATTGTTTGCAGGGTTCAGCTCGAAAAGGGCAACAAAAAGCGCCAACTAAATGAAAATTGAGCAAATTTGCCAAGGGCTAAATGGTGGCCCCAACGCTTAAAATGCCAGCAATTATTTAACAGTTAATAATTCATAAATATTTCATGACTTGCATGTCACAAATTGTAAACTAAAAACATTTTCCGAGTTGGCGCCAGTCGAAATACTGTTCATTTAAATTTTAATTGCTTTATAAATGCTAAAAAGTCCTTGAACTTTTGCGTAAGAGTGAAAGTGCCCCGTACCATCCAACACCACTAAAGCACCACCCTAGAAAATGTTGCTGGTAAAGCCAAAGCGATGGGCGAGCTGTCCTTGCAACGGCCAGAAACTCGTTCGAAGCCTTTTCAAAAACATAAATAAACCAAAAAAAAAAAATGAAAGACAAGCAACAAAAGTATAAAAAATATATATAATATTAATAAAATTTTCACTCGCAACTTTTTGTGCTTGATAAAGATAAAGCTGAAGAAAAGACAAACAACAACAACAATGAGCAGCAACGGGCTATTTAGTTACAGCTGTAGCCAGTGGCCATTGCACAGGAAGGACGTCGCCTCCATCCCTGCTCCTTTGCAGCCCTGGCCCGTTTCAACTCTCTGCAGAAAAACAATGAATATGAGCTCATTCTCTTGCTCTTTCTGTCAATGTCCATATGTGTGTGTGTATAGTTTATGTGAAATGATGACCGTTAGGTATACTTGAGAAATTTTTAAGTGTGTGCAACACTTTCACTGCTTCAACAGCCCAAAAAAGGCAACCGGAACAACAACGGGATGGGGATAGGGATCGGGATGGGGATGGGGAGTGGGGTCTCCACTTTGAACTGACGGCATTTCCGCTCGAAACAGTCGCAACGCTTGAGAAGCTCTTGGAGAGACTAACTGTAAAGTATCCCGTTAGCAGGGCACGTGGCTTTTGTACGAAAGTTTGCGGCACAATGATTGTTGTAGATGCAGCAGATGGTAATTACGTTATTACCATTTAATTACTTTTGGTAATTAGGCAAGAGATGTAATTCAAGTTATTACACCGGAAAAATACTGGTTCTTAAGTAAGTTTAACTCATGTAAGCAATAATTAATATTATTAATTATAAATATTTAAAAAAAATAAATCAAGTTAAAGACTTTTAAGTCAGGTAGTTATGCGTAATGACAGGAATTATGAATAATTTTATTAAGAATTAATAGTTAAGGAGTCCATAAATTAATAATAAATACATATAATAATTACAAGTTCAAACTTATGATATAGTTCTTCAAACTTAATCGGGAACCCAACCATCTAAAATGATGTAACCTTGAAACCTCACTAAAAAAGAATGACATAAATTTCATAATTTTTAATAATTTACTACCTTTACTTATTTTAGCTTGATTTTGAAGCAGTGGAAAATAGAAACGAAATCATTAGCTTAAGTTTTAATTCTTTTGTTATATTGAATAATAATTTTATACGAAACATGGTAAACAATTGAGAAAGTACACTAATTATTTTGTGCAATATAAAAGATATGTTTTAATTAATTTTATTGATTTTTGAATATCTTTAGTATTTAGAACTGTTTAGTATATATCTGTATAAGATAGAATATTAGAGATATATATTCAACATTTTCCCAGTTAGTCAACTGAATTCTGCAATGATTTTCCATCATCGCAAATGCATCAGGTGGAATAAAAATAAATTTGATAGCAATTATAACTCTCGTATTGGGATATTACTATTAATTAATTAATTTCTGCTTCGCATTCAGTTACTCCCAATGATTTGTATAATATTAATTAACCTTATTAAATTGTTGGAGCTTGCTTTGTTTGGTGTAGTGTACTTCAAGTTGCCTTCATAGCCGAAACACATGGTGAACATTTTGCAATTCTGCGAGTTGTCTCAGTATGTGTGTGTTTATATGTATATCTCTGTATCTGCATGTGTGTGTGTATGTTTTTGTTGCCATGCCGTTTGTTTTCATTGTTGTCGTTAGAAGCGAGAATGCTGCTCCTGCTGCTCCTTAGCCTGCCGGCAGTTTGTTTTAATGAATGAACAGTTATACACACACACACACACACACACACACACACACACACACACACACACGCATACACACTCACTCGAAATACATGTCTGTGCTAAAGTGGCAATTAGAAAGTTGCTTAAAAAACAAAAGCAGCTATGTTAGTTAGCCATGCCACATTCAACCCGCTTTGCCCCTTCCTGCCGCCTGATGTTGCACATTGCCAGTGTCGAGGCCTTCAAGCTGATTTATGTGGCAAATGCATGCGCCTACACAAAAAATTAGCCTTGGCGTTGCATTCCACAGTGTGTCAATATTAATTATGCATAGCACAAGCTCCAGAGAACTAAAACCTCTCTGTCTCTCTCTCCCCTCTCTTTTTCTTCACCGCAAAATGAAGTTGCGAAAATGTTGTAAGAATTTGCTCAACTTTTCCATGTATTTTTCTTCTTACAAGTATCAAAATATAAAAAACAATAACACAACACAATTCGATTTCTGGCGCCATTTGCGTAAGAAACTCATGTACATTTGTATGTTTATTTGTATGTGTGTGTGTGTGTGTGTTTCCCCTTTCCTACTTGGCTGCTCTTTTATTATGTGTGCTTTTTATTGTATTACGCTTTTGTTGGTTTTGGCTTTGGTTTTTCAACTTCGTTTTACGCTTCAGCGGCATAAATATATAAATTATTAACTTACCACACTGGGGTATTGGGTTATTTGTGTGTGTGTGTGTATGTGCGCCTGTCCGTGTGTGTGAGTCTGTGTGGGTGTAGATGTATGTACGTCTTCAGCCAAGTGAAGCTGTTGGTGGCCTTAGCCCTTTTGCCTTTAACGCATTGTCCTTGATGGCACGCGCACCTTTTCCCTTATGTCCTTTGATTCTACACCCTGTAAATGCAAGAGATTGAAGGCGTACACTCGCATAAGTAAATTAAATAAGACTTAACAGCGAGACTGTGCGATCGGAGTACACAATTAACATACTAATCTCTTAAAATGTCGCTTAACAGATCAAGAGCGTCAATTGCATTCAATGTTAATTTAACATAATTATTAAATTGAACCTAACATATCTGATTGGTAAGCTGTTAACATAATGTACTTAACATTAATTGGATTTCTTACATTATTCAAAAAATATAATACATTTTTAATAAAAGCGTTTCCTTTTATAAATTGACTCATGTAAAAATTTTGCAACAGCTGTTCCGAAATGTTGGAAAAGGTTCGAAGGTCTGAACCTGAGGTTTTGTTTCGAGCTTTGGTTCAATTTAATATATTTATTGCTCTCATTTGTCCTTCATTTTTTAAATTCACAAAATTTGTTTATTTATATATTTTTAATATTTTAGGTAGATCAAATGTTTAATTATAAGTTATAAGCATACTTAATTATAATTAATAAATGTTTTGACTTATGAGAATTTTCCAATATCATATTGCATACTATACGAGTACAGAGCATCGTTTAGTTCATCCATCTTTATTTAAGCACCCTTACTTATTTTGGACGTTGTTGTTTTTTATTTGTTTTGTATTATTTTTAGTTATTTGTGTGCGTGGCCATGTGTCTACATGATTTATGATCGCACATTTATAGTGCTGACAATTGAATGATATTTTTGTGCTGAAATCAAGTGCGTTAGCTCACCCCTTTCACCTACCACATACCACCTACCACATGCCACAACCCCTTCCTCAGGCCAGAAACCATCATGATCGATGGCCATGGGCGTAGTTTGGTGGCATGTGGACTGGGGTTGATTGCTGGCGTTTTTGACATTGTTTGCAGTCGTTGAGTGGCGTTGTTGACCAAATAGCCTTAGGTTACAAATGTGCATTGCAAAAACACACACACACACACTTACAGACGTACACCTACACCCACATATGTGAGTGTAAAATATTTGAATATAAATTTAAATTCATGGCAAAACGTACTAAAAATGAAAAATGTTACAAGCTTTTCTCTCTTTTTCTCACATTTTATTTCATTTCGAAAATGCCGCAATTATTTATGAGCTATTTTATTAAAATTATTGCATAGAATTTGATAAAGTTATTTAAAATGGCAAGCTATGATATTTAAATTAAGAATTTATGTTGAAAAAATTGGCAAAACAAGCCAATAAATCTTCAAGTTACCCCAACTTTAATAACTTGACAAACAAACTAGTCGGAAAAACTACAGACGACGAGCCCGACTGTGACAGACCCTGTAATTATAATAAGAATAAAGTACATACATACATATTTACGTGTGTGATTATCAATTAAATAAATACCTTTTAAATTGATCTTGTTATTTGTTTCTTCTATTTTCGAGTTTCCATCAGACTGACAAACTTTAAAGCACAGGGTCTTAAAATGAAAACGATATTGTCTAGTATTTTTCTTAGTTGCGTACAAGGATTAGAAAAGATATGCGAAATCTGTAGCTTTGCTTTCATTTTAGCAGAGAAAGCAAAGTAATTTTTCAACCAAAATGTCGCATTTAATCAACATTTTGTGCTTTCTGTTTTCCTCTTTCCCATTTATATTAAAAGTGCTCCGCAACATGGTAGAAAACAAAACGCCCAGACACTTATCAAAATGTCATTAAAAATTCACTTTGCCAGTGAGTTGGCCCATTCCAGGGATTTCTTGGCCCGAACCCAAAGCAAAGTCACGCAGAGAAACGACAATTTCAGTTTGATATAAAATGTAGCCATTGGGAAACATAAATGTCATTTAAGATAAACGTAAAAATTGCTATTTGATGGTCTTTTGCAACAAAATTACACCCAGACGAGCGGGACTAGAAAAAGAAAACAAAATATAAATCGGAACAAAAAGGAAAAAATAAAAAATAACCGCAAGAATTGCTTAAAAGGCAAAAGGAAAAAGTGAAGCACTCACCTGACGGTGCTAAAGTTTAATTGACTTGAGTGCAAATTGTCTGAAATTATTTGAGACACATACAAAACGAACCATTTTGTGCTTTGCTTAATTTAATTTAATAAATTAACTGCAAAACATATTAATGTTTAACTTCCAATGAAATTTCTGGAATGAGTTTTAAAGTGCTGAAATTGGGTTAACCAAAACCTCATACATATATTGGTTGATACTGATAGAAACTATAAAGCCTCTATTCAATTATGGCTATTAACATTCTCAGCACTGAATTTACTGAAGTCATGTGTCAATGTTCCCGATGTATATTAATTTCATGTGTTTAATTTATTATTTTAGTGAACCTAAAGAATAATTTTAATTTATCATACGCTACATTTTGAAAGTAGAGTGTCTGTAATTTTAAGAACACTAAGTTAGATTTCGGTGAATCAGTGCAAAAGTTTGAGTTTAATTTGTGTAGTATTTAGTATTTTAACTTACCCAATTTTAATTTAAAGCAGAATAGTATTCAAATGGCGTGTAAAAGTATTCCCAAATTAAAGAAAGAGAAGATAAGTTAACTATAAAATAAGTCAAAACCATTGTATGTTGTCTAATCATTAGATTTAATTTCAATTTTCTCAATAAAAAAATTTATGTATGATTAATTGTATATTCGTAAAATATTAAAAAAAAAAAGATAAGATTTGAAATTCTTGTGTTTCAATCAGGGAATAAAACTGAAACGAATATCGGTTTAAGTTGCGGATTCGATTATGCTCGAATTAAGGTTTTCGGTTATGCAAAATCTTGGAGTATCGGTTTCATAATGGTTGTCGGTTTTTCTATAAGTTTCGGTTTAAAAATTCCTGTATGGTTTCGGTTCCCAAAAAAAAATAAAAATTAAGGTTTTCGGTTGACCAAAATAAGAAGCTTTATTCATTGTTTTACTTAAAAAAGACTTAATGTTCTTTGTAGACTGGAAAATAATGTTATTTGGTTACTGGAATGATCCAGTGTAATGTAATGATTTTTAATAACTTTGACCTGCCATAACTTTGTCAAAACTTTGTAAATTTGAACATGTTTTTATTCTAAATTCGATCTGCAATTAAACTTTGTTCATTTTGAAAATTCGAAAATTTTCGAATTTTTTACAAATTTCACAGTGTTACCCCTTTGTATTTTTCGAAAAATTAAAAATTTCAAAATTTTCAAATGAACAAAATTTAAATGCAGAAATTAAGAGGTTAAAGCATGTACAAATTTACATTCCGCATGAAAATTGATTGGCTTTTGACAAAGTAATGGCAGTTCAAAGTCATCAAAGTTGCTCAGTAGCTGCGACGGCCAGAACCGAAATTAACCCTTATATAAAAATCGGTTACTAAACGGTTACGGTTACAAATTTCAATCGGTTTTCATCGGTTAAAGGTTACGGTTTTGGTTAAGCTTTTAATCCCTGGTTTCAATATATTCGCCTTCTATTGTTTCTGCTGATTTGAAAAAAAAACAATTCCTTTGTTGACAACCAGGAAACATATGAATTAAAATGTAGAAAATCGTAAGACTTTTGAATATAGGCTTTTAATGAATTGAATACTCGAATAATTCAAAGCCATTATTTCAGTGTCATGGCCAAGTGTAACTTAAAGTGTTTCATTTGATTAACACATGACTCTCACGACTGACTTCTGAGTCTGAGTCTGAGTCATGAGTCTGACTGGGTGTTAATCATTACAAAGTCATCATCATCTGCTGACTGAAAGCTGCGCAGCAGCAGAGGCGGCAACAGAGACAGCGGCAGAGGTATTCGCAGTAATGCGGAACTATATGAAAAATGCTTTATGACTACACGTTGTACATTCACAGTTACAAATGAGACATATACAGGGAAGAGGCTGGCAAACAGACAGTCGTGCGTGTCTGTCTACCGCTATTCACACACATGCATATACACACAGACACATACATATATACACACATACATATACAGTGAAAGAGGTGTCTGGGGCGTAGGCCATTGTGTTGGTCATGCACAAACAGGAAAACTCGTCGGCTGGGCGAACAGACAAACGAAGTGGCAGTCATACAAAGTGAGTTATGAAATGTTGACAAGACATTTTATTGTATACACACAAACACACACACACTCACTCACACAATATAAATCATTTGGGTGGACTACAGTTGCTGGCTATTTGATTGTACAAGTACAGTAGAGTTGAGTTGTCTTATTATTGCATCAAGTGACCGGCAGAGTATTTGATAAATTTATGTGCCTCCCCACAGAACTGAAATCGTTTCTGTCGAGCACATCGGGGCGTATGAGTAATGTGTGTTACGTATACGTTATGTAGAACAGCAAGCATTTGGCAAATTTGAATTATTTTGTAAAGCTGAGCTCTGATAACACAACCATACCAATAACCAATAAAGCTGGAGTCCTTATCCTATAGTCCTCTTGCCCAAATGTGCTGCATTTCATGGTCTGCACAGAACTAGATAATGAATGTGGTAAACTGACCGAAACATTTCAAGACGCTCGACAGAATAAATCACTCAGTGTACAGTGTAGCGCGTGCTGTTTAAAGCTCGACAGCCAACGTGGCGTATGAGCAATCTGTAGATGAATGCACATTGCTCATACGTCATGGTGGCTGGGCGTGAATGTGGAAAAGCACGCGAATGACTTGTAAGTGACTGCTCAGTGGCAGTCCTTAGATAGATAACTTGCTATACATACCTATGTGTGTATATAATATATATCTATATATATATATTACTCATACGACGTGTGGGCCAAGTGGTTGGCTCAATAAATGGCCGATTGCCCAGTTGAATGCAGGTTGTTGAGTCGTCCTTGCAACTACGTCTACTTCAATCAAGCAGCCCTTTTCGTATGTACGTGAGTGTGTGTCGGCATTCAACCGGTTTGCTCTTTGAACTCGTTAAGGCCAAAAACATTTTGCAAAGTATTCGCTCAGTTTAATTTCGTTTTGGCTGCTAAGCTTGGAATTAAATTAATAGCTGCTGCGTCCCATTGCAATTCGCGGACTTAGCGCTACAGTATCTCATTTAATGTCTGTTTTATGAGAGCCCTCGTCCACTTGAAGCGACTTCAGTTCGTGCGCGCGACCAGGGGCGAAAACTCCTCACTGACTTAACCCCTAGGATAAGAGCCTCTCCCTCTCTGTCTCTCTATACCCCGCCCTCGCCGTGCTCTTTCAGATTCAAATCCGCGAGCGCCCAAGGACCTTGACACATTTGTAACCGTCATTTTTTCCATTTCTGCTGTGCCCTTTTTCTGTGAGTGTTTTTTTTTTTTATCCATCTCTCTTTTCTCTAGGTCTTGGTTTTGGTTTTGGTTTTGCCTTTTGCGCTTTGGCTGTGCCGTTGCTTTCAACGGCTTTGCATAGGCCGTCGCTTGTTTTAATTTAACTTACTTATAAACAACTTGGGATTGTTGCCGTCAAAAGGGCTTTAAACGGTTTTTTGTTGTACGAGTTTTCCTTGTCTCCATTTTCAAACTGAAAATGGAAATGACCTTCAAGCGAAAAACACGCGCCAAGTGCCAACACAAAACCTCAACACGTGCGCGAATGCCTGCAAATATGCAGCACAAAATTTCTACGCTAATCTATGTGTATGTGTGTGTGTGTGTGTGCAACCCTTGTAGCCCTTGGCTGCCGAGTGCCATCAAAGTGTCGACGTCGACAGCACCCCATAGGCACTTAAGACATTTGTGGCATGTTGCATGCAACACATACCACGCACACACACAAACACACACACACACACACAAACACACCGCCTCCTGCCACATTTAAGTAATTGAAGGCGCACAAAATTAGAGTAAGAAAAAAGTTGTCGAAAAGTATTAAAAATTACAGCAATATGTCTATGCCTGGTTGAATTTTGGCACAACACGCACTGCCATCAGCTATTAAAATCATTGTCAGCTGGAACAGTGAAGAAAGAGCGAGAGAGTGAGACAGAGAGAGAGAGAGGGAGAGGGAGAGCTGCCACATTGTATGCATTATGGCCATCAATTAACGGACAGGCAAAATGATGTTGACACTAAGGCCACGTTGATGCTAAGTGAAAGCCAGAGGCAGACAACCAAACAATCAGGCAACACCACGAACAACTCAATGTTCGGCTTTAAGATGCGACCCCAAAATCACTTGAACCGTCGACACATCAAAATATTTACGAGCCATAATAAAGTGAGAAATATGAAAGCAATAAACAGTAGCAAAGCACATCTCAGGTGTGTGTGTATCCAATGTCCTGTGTCCAGTGCACAGCCAAGTTTTTGAGTCTGGCCATAAAAACTAACACAGGCCAAAGGCCAAAACAAACAAGGCAATAAACGCACAGATCAATTTCTAATGCTCAATCAACTAAAAAAGAGAAAGAGTGAATCACTTGAGAGCTTTTTGGATAGATATTTCTGATAAAATAAGCTGATTGAAAGCAGCTGCAGAAGATGCGATTCTTTTTATTTCTCCTCTGCCTTCTACTCAGCTCCTTAGGCTGTCCCAGAGCGGAAGTTATGGGCGGGCAATTCAAGCAGCTTAGGTGACTCATGTGCCAAAACTGGTAATAAAAATAATTATTATGAATATTTCGTTTTATGCTCCTACATATATTCTCATATGGCACGTGTGCATCAGCAATGATTTCGAGTGTTTGTGGATGTGGGTAGAAAATTCCTATGAACCCCTTCTGAGCTTAGAAGTATATGGAGAAAAAAATAAAATATAAAAAAATTAACAGACTGAGCACAGGTAGATTTATATATGAGTAAACGAATAGATATAGAATAGAAAATATAAATATATATACACACAACGGGAAAAAATCAAGTATTTTGCACTTAAACATTTCGACATTTCGAACTTGATTTCTTACTTAGATTGAATTTAGGAAAATCGAGTTCTTCGATCTTATTTCAAGTAAGATATTTTAAGTATGAAATTTAAGTATTTGAGTATTTTCAAACTTGAAATTGCTTAAAAAGTACGTGTTTTAAGTACAATTCAAACTTGATGTAAGTCCTTTTAAATCATAAACTAAGTAGAAAATCATGTTTAGATATAAACACAAAACTTTATTAAAACAATCTGCATTCTTAATTAAAAATCGTGTAAGCTTGATTTGTATGTATATATTGTTTTTGAAAGATGTATTAAAATTATCAATATCATAAGCGTCGGTGTAAAAAAGGTTTCAGTTAGTGTGAAAGTAAATGAACACTGGCTACAGAAAAAATTCTCTGTTAAATACATATAGTTCTCAGTGTCCGTTAAACTACTCCTCATAGCTGACATCAAGAACGATTTGGGAACTCCAAGCAACGCTAAAATGATATAGGAATTAAAATATTTGATTTAAGATTTAACAAACTTGATCTTTGAGTCGATCCTGAGTCCAGAAATTATATAAAGAATTTTCGTAATCATTTTAAGAGTTTTTCTTGATCTTGAATCATTGGTTTTATATCAAGATTATTAGATTTTTTGTGCTCAATTTCAGTAATTCGTCAAGCATAAACTTTAAGTTTTGAGTATACTTAATTCGAGTTAATTTGTCTATAAATATAAATTAATATGATAAATATGATAAATATAATAAATACAATAAATATAAAAAAAAATGAAGACTTATAGAGATAAATACGTATGCATCTGAATCAATATGATGCTCTGCCGCCGAAATACATCAGAAACTTTTGTGATTTTAGTGAATAGGGCATTAAAGACCCAATGTCCTCGAGTAGTTCGAGACAAAGTTCTCAAAAAGTACGTTCACATTTGCGGTTGTAAAAGTTTTTCCAAGCGAACTTGTATAATTATGCGCAAAAATGCTCAGAAGTGACCATAAAGGGGTTGCATGGGCCAAGTCATAAAAAAGTAAAAGGTTTTGTGGTGGCTCTGGACAACTTGGAGCCATTAGGCGAACAGACGAAGAAGCTGCTGACTTGGTATCATTTGGCATTGAAGAAGACGAGTAATTCTGAGGGTTGGATGGGAATGGAAGGAAGAGTAAAGGATGGTAAAGGATGTGGCTTTTTGGAGAGCGTTAACAAATGCGTGTGAAGCTAACTTTTTAATTACGTTTAATTAAGGGCGTCGCGCTCGAAATGGCAAAACAAAAGAAAAGTTAAGTAAATAAATGGCAGCTGCCAATAGGCAAAGTCATCAAAGTTATGCAAAATTTTTTTTCATCCAAACTACTTCTTTGTCAAAGGGCAGTTTGTTGCAAGCTGACGGCTCAACAGTTGCACACAGATACACAACACACATCACACACACATAAAACAGACAGACAGACAGAAGCAGCGACCATTGACAAACTCATGAATGCGTCTGCTACAACATCATTAAATTGTTTTCCCTAGCTACATGTAACGACAGACCCAGACAGACAACAACAAGTGACTACAACTACAACTACAACAACTTGGACAACAATTGCACGACAACAATGAATTTCAACAATTGTAAACGAGTCGCCCTGTGTCTGTGGGATTCGCATCGTGTCTCTGGCTCTGCTTTACAATTTTGTAACTGTACGAATTTTGTTATTGAATGCAACTCAACACTGCCACAAACCACACATGCCACACACAACTCTTATACGAGTACACTGAAAAAAAGACCAACTTCTAAAATCAAGAACATTCATATTAAATATTTTGTTCTTAAAATACGACCATTTTAAGACCAAATTGATAAAATTAAGAAAATTAATCTAAAAATTCGCAGTTCTTAATAAAGGAATTAAAAATCTTAAATTGATAAGAAAATATAAATATATCATATTTAATATGAATACAATAATACCACCGTGGCGCTCTGGTTAGAGTCGCCGCTTTAGTTCGTTAAACAAGTCGAGGGATCGAAACCCGCTCTAGCCCCGAGGAAAAAACATATATTTGGAATATTTATAAAAAAAAATGCCAAAAGAGTATAATTATAAAAAAAAAATAAGTTAAAGCTTATAAACACACCTGCCTTATTTTTTATTTTTGGTTTGAGAATTTAAGATTGTTTGGTCTTAAATTAAGAGCTTATTCTTATTTTAAATGTTCTTAAAATCAAGATGTGTTTTCTAAATTTAAGAATTTTATGTTCTCGACGCATTTTTTAGACAAAAATTCTTAGTTCTGACACCAAAATCTTGATTTTAGAACATTTTCTTTTATCAGTGTATGAGTTTGAGTGTATAGCATTTGAAGCAGGTCAAACTTCAGCCAAAAGATGTCTGAAGTGCTGAAAAGTCAAAGCAAATGAAATTTAATTGAAAAGATAAATGCATATAAATAGAAATAAATAGCTAAAAGTCTTAAGAAATATATATCTCTTTCATTATAAATGTGTGTATCTATTTATAATCAAATTATTGAAAGTATTTAAAAGTATTCAATAAAACTTTCTTAAAGATATTTTTGAAGATAGAATGCTTTTTTTGATGGTGAACATTCTCTTTATGGTTATCAATTGTTAAGATCAGAAAATATTATGTCTGTTTTTAGTTTTCGCTATCGAAATCATTTTTAAAGACTACAGATTTTTATAGAATAAATATTAAATTTATTTTATGTTTATTTCATACATAAACTCTTAGTTTAAACACAAAAATCTTAATTTATTACTTATTTTTTGTTTGTTTTATCAGTGCTGGGGTATAAAAATAATCTTTGTTGGTCCCATCATAAGGTGTCTCTTTTTCTATCCCTTTTCTTTTCTTGGTCCGTCTCTTTCTCGCTCAGTCTCTCTGTTCGCATGTCCATTAAGTGAAATAAACTTAAACTTGGGCAAGATACAAGTCTGTCTATTCATGTCAGTAGAAAATTTCTTCTTATATGCAAACATATTTAAGTATCGTTCGTGATGCATCCATGTGGATGTCAGCATGCTTCTTCTTCTTCTTCATCATCTAACAGTGCAGTTATAGCTGATGTTGTTGTTGTTTTTGTTGTTGTTTTCGTTGTTTTCGTTGTTTTCAATGCTCAATGAAGCGCGTAGTCACGACTTAAAAGGGGCAATGAAAATGGGAAAAGGCATTTGTTTGACTTGTGAACTGCAATTGCTGCGTGACTCAGTATCTCAATAGCTGATTGTGTCAATATATCAATATCCCAGTGTTTACTTTTTGCAGTTATTGAGTCCATTGTGCAATTAAAGAAAAGGGCGTGTTGTAATTGTGGCCAGAACTGTGAAGGTCGTTGTGTTTTTATTAGCAAAACTTTCTCAGCTCGCGGCAGGCATGAGTGTGTGGGATGGGTGAAAGGGTGAGGGGTGAAAGGTGAAGGGCGCAGGGTGTTGCAGTTAATATTAATCAATAAATTCAAAGCCCCTAACCTTTGCACAACTGAGGATAGCCGCAAAGGACACTTCAACAGCGTTTGGCTCAATGGCAACTGCCATTGAAATATATATAATAAAAATTCCAATGCATAAAGCTGCTCTCTCTCTCTCTCTCTCCATCTCCCCCCTGTCTGACAATCGATAAGTCTTTTGCATAGATGCGCGGTAGTAGAAAATATCCTCACTTCTCTCATCCGGCCCAGGGTACCTTTCAAAACTTTAAATGAAAAACTTTAAGTGCTGTGATGTGTGTGTATGTTAGTGTGTGTCTGTTTAACTTGCACTGCACATTGGTTACAATCTATTTTATTGTAAAAAGGTTCAGGAATGCTTCGATCTTATTTCTTAAAATAAACTTGAGTCGTAAGCTGACATGTAAACTAACTCAAAACCATTTTGAAAGTGGATTATTAAGCTCAATTTATTTTATTCTAAGCTGAATTTGGAATCTCAATGCTGAAATATAAACTAGTTCAATCTTGGGCAAGTAATTTTGATCACCATCTATAATACCTGAATACAACTTCTTACATTCAGAAGGAAATTTTAACAATCGGAGTCTCATTAAATAAATTGTCAACATTTATTATATGTTTAATTTGAATGTTCATAATGCTACAAGTACGAAAAGCCTTATAAATTATCACATAAGTCACAAAAATGTTAAATTAATAATTAATAATGAAGAGAAAAATAAAACAAAATAAGAAATGAAGAATCTTATATTTTGCTTACATATTTTCCATGCATTTTTCAAATGTGTAGTAGGCTGATTTGAATAAAGAGCTATCATTTTGTAGGCTAATTTCAATGAAATGATACGGCATTTATTGGAGAGAATACAGATTATAATTTCCATCTGAATGTCTCTATCTTTTTGTGTATCTCAGCTACTGATTCGAAGATTTGTATTAGTTCAAACTCATTTTAGAATCTGAATAATAACTAAAAGTTTCCTTTTAACTTTGTCTTATTTCATGCATAATAAAGTCAAGTTACTTTTTATTACTATTTTATGTATTAAAATTAGCTGGATACGACATATTTCAATAGCAATTAAATCATAAAATGCTTTAGCATTTTTCTAAATAATTTGTACTCAATTTATTCAATTGACAAGCTTCAAAATGGCTTTTTTCAAATATGCAAATTTGTTGTGTGTTAAGTGGCCACTGTACCATGTCCATAGGGCACTCTCTCACACACACACACACATGGAGTACACACACTTACACTTCACTAGACACAGGCGGTACACACTCTTCTTTGGCAAGTGCTGTGCTCTGAGCTGTTTATCAATGCAAATATTTTGCATACGCCACGTTGCACGTAAATTGCAAGTGCACATCCGTCGACGTCGACGTCGTCGTCGTTGTCGTCGTCATCTTTGTGAAGCTGCCCCAACGCTGAGTTCTAGGCGTTCCGAAAGTAAATACACACGCGGTCGTCGCTGAAAGGCCTAAATTTGTGTGTGTATGTGTGTGTGTGTGTATGTGTGTGTGTGTGTGTGTGTGTGTGGGTGTGGGTGTGTGTGTGTAGTGCGGGGTACATGCATAATGGAAATCGTGGCATACAGACAGGCAATGGCAAAGTTTCACACCTGCCAGCCCGCTCTCTCCGCTGGGTCCCCTCGTTTGTTGTTAACTTTGTTTGCGCTGGGCATTTTAAATGAAATGGTAAAGCCAAAGTTTTCCCGCTCACGTCTCGTCCAGGGTCCTCAGTCTAAGCTCTAGCATCAAGAAAATATGCTCAAGTAAAATGAGCAATTAAGGATTATTGCTCGGTTTGCCCATTTAAATTATGAGGTAATAACTGAAAGGTGAAAGCTCTGCGCAAATGGCGAAGCCGCTTAAAATCGCGTCTGACAGCTGCTCATGGTGTGTGTAAGCCACAGGATATAGTTAGGGCATGTGCTAGATTAACTATGCAAAGGATATGCGCAACGGAAAGGACTTTGCCCCAAGCCAATATCTCCCCGCAAAATGTGCTTGGTAAAGTAATTCAGTTTTTGTACACTTTGCGTTATTTTATTTACTTTGATAAAGTATTATACATCACAATAAAAATTGTATTAATATTCAAGTAATCAGTGAAATGGCGTTGTTTTTAGCGCATCGTTCAAACTTTAAGGGTACTGCTATTTTCCTATTTTACCTTTTAGCACTTGACTGTTAAATTGCTTAACATAACATGCGCATGTTAAGATCTGCAGCTCTAATGTTAATGACTACATTATGTTATTGTTCTGCCAAGAGTTAGAGATTTTTGACTGTTAATACAGGGTTAACATAACAGAGACATGTTAAGCATGCATGTTAAAATGCAAAAGATATACATATATTATTTAAAAATAAACCAAATTCCTTTATGAGAATTTTTATCTCTATTCTACTCTCATTTTACGATTTTTCTATTTTATTTAATATTTTACATGACTTTGCTGGCATCCTCACACATCACGAAGTAAATTCTTGAATTCTTGATTTTAGCACGTTTGTTTAGATACAGACTCTTCGCCTTGTTGCATGTTGCTTATCTGCTTAGCTCGGCTTGTTAAGCTTTCAGCTTACGTAGCCATCGATCCCAGTGGCAAGCAACAACTTCTGCCCCATCTCTGAGATTCACATTACGTCTACTTCAAGGGGATTTCACACCCCTCTGAGTGTACCTGGCCGTCAGTTCAACTTCTGACGCGATAAGCAGAGTCGAAGTTAGAGTCAGAGTCGGAGTTGTTGCAAGTTGCAACTTGCATTTTGTATGCAATTGCCACCATGCTTTTTCTACATGTTGGCTATAACGCAGAGTCATCAACTTGGCTAACGTATGGCTACAGTTGACGCCTCACTTGTCAGTCGCCGTTGTTGTTTGTTGCACTTTGTTTACTTGTTTTGTCAGCGACTTTTTGCACTTGCAACAAAGTCTAATCTGAGTGTCACATAAGACGACCGTATGAAAAAGGCCAAAGGTCACAAACAGCCGAGTGACAATAATTATGGCAGTCGCTATTATTGCATCCTCTTGGTAATCAAATTTACAGCTGCAACAACTTGCCCATTTCCCCTTCACATCCTGATGCGCATGTATAACAAATGGCGGAGACCGAAGAAGTGGCAACTCTGGGTACTGAAAGTGGAAGTTGCAGCTACAGAAGCCACTTTAACATGCACCGCAAAGCCAAGCCAAACAAAAGGAAGTGGCAACGAAACCGCTACAACAACTTCAGGCAAGTTGCCGTTGCCGTTGCCGTTGCCGTTGCCTCAATCACAATCCAGGATGCAGGATACAGGATGCAACTTGCATGCAGCAACCTGGCTGACTGTCTCACCAGCCTCACCAGCTGCCAAGAAGCGGAAACAATGCCGAGCGCAAGAAAAAGAAATTAAAACTTGGCCACAGTTGAATAAAAAATGTGCAGGCTACAAAAGGCAAAACTTTTTCAATACCCCGTTATCTAAAGGTGTTTCAAAAGTCTATTAATCCCCAGTCAAAGATATATATAGATATACTATGAATCCCTTAAAAAAACAAAAATTATATGTTTTTTAAATAACCATTCACATATATAACCCAATTCTACTTTCTGGAACTTTTTCTGAATTTATACGAACATTGCTTGCTTTATTTGTGAAGTTAAATGGAATAATTTAATATTTGAAAATAATATTTCAGTGCATTTCATTCGATAGTATATTGGAAACAGACCTACTAAATAAGTTACTTTTTATTTAAAAAATCAACTCGAATAATTTTACTTTTCTTATTCAAGTACCTATAATTAAACCTAGAAATGTTAAGAGTTTATTATTATTATTTATAAAATATTAAAAGTCTTTTTATTAGTTTATATTAATTAATTTCAAATAATATAAAAGAAAGGTTTGAAGATTTTATTTTACTATCAAGCTGTTCATTTTACTGTTAACAAAATAGAACTGCTAACAATTTAGACTCTCAAACATATGAAATTTTTGTGTTAACTAATCCATCAGATGTGTTTAAAAAATTCCTTTATTTTCGTACGGCTTTCGAGAGTTGAACACATTCTTTCAAGATTTCCCATAACTTACGGCCTTTGCTTAAAATATAAATATTTGAAACTTGTGCAGGGTATGTCAAAGTCCATAATTCGATTGCTTTCGGCAACATTTTCCAACTCGTTTCCTTTGTTTAGCTGTTGGCCATTGTCGGCTTCGGGTAACGCGTCGCGGCAAGTGCTACGATTCATTAGGAGTTGGCAAAGGCGGCGCAGGAAGCTGAACGTATGACTGAGATGTTGCAAGTAAGTTGCAACAAGCATTCAGCAGTTATATCCATCCATTCAAGCAGTCAGTCAGTCAGTCAGTCAGTCAGTCAGTCAGCTAGTCAGTGAGTCAGTCAGTCAAACAGGCAGCTGGCAGAATTACTTCCGCTTCGCTTAATTGCATTAAACAAACACCGAGCAGGCCATAGATAGACAAGACAGACTGTCTGAAGGGAAGGGGCTGAGGTGGTAATAGGTCATGTGGGAAGAGAGGGCCAAAAGTTTTTGGCCGCCTGTGCATCAACTTGCCCCTTTCTCCTTCCTTCCCGCAGCGGGAATTGCAGTCAGTCATGGCGAACCGCAAGCACGTTCACACATGAGCTGAATTCATCTTTGTTGTTGTCGTTGTTGTTGTTGCTGTTGTCGTTGTTGTTGTTGTTACTGATTCTGAAGCCATTTGTTATTGTTGCAATTGCATTATTTTCATTAACAAAAGTTAAACTTGGTCGGCTTTTCGCTTTTCGTCACGCGGTTGCCTGCCAAGGACCAGAATAAGGGAAAAGATACATTGCATTTCCGACACAATACTTTTTACTCCAGCCCCAACCACTTGAGGTATGTATAAGGCAGCAGACTGTGGTGCCCCACCGAGTGGTGCAACGGGTGGTGCACCGAGTCCTTCACAGTAATAAACTTTAATTAAAATGCAACACAAAAGTCGAGAACTGCGAGTAAAATTCAACGAATTGCAATTAATTTAATTCAGATATAAATATATTATTCTGTAAATGAATATATGTATAAAATAAATAAAGATATATGTATATTTGAATTCAAGGCAACTATCACACTACTTGTAATTATCGCTTCCATTACCATTACACTTCCCATTCTCATTACCGTACCTGTTACCATTTCTATGGCCATGGTAATGAGCCGAGTAGCTGGCAAGTTGGCCAAGAGTCAGGTTAAGTGTTGAGAAAGCTACTTAAAATAAAAGAGGGACATTTGTCCGGGGTAAAACTCGAGTGGGCAAAAAGATTAGAGCTCTGCAAGTGTTAACCAAAAGAATTAAAGTTAAAAAAGTATTTATGAATCGTGATTAAACGTAAAAAAAATAAGAACTTAACGTAACTTTATTTTATGAATAAATAAACTTTAAGAACAATTCCACACGTAAATGATCAAATTGTTTATGTTATGAAGATCTGTAAATGATTTAAAAAATAACAATTTAACTTTGTTGCTGTTTTTTTTTTTTTAAATATGAGTTTTATCAGTATCTGCATAGTGTATTAGAGATCTATAGAGATGGAGATAAATACAGATATTATTCATTAATATGTATATGCAACGTGATTAAAACTTCACTTTAGTTTCCGTGGTACAAATATTTTTTAACTCACAAATAAACTATTCAAAAAACGCAAAGAAAATTCTAAAATTATCACAGAACGAATATCGAATGTATTAATACTCGGTTTACAATTTCCATCAACTTTTTCTTATCCACAATTCTTCTGACACCACATCTCAATAAATCACCTTAAATATAAGTTGAGGACAGGAGTTTAGAGTAAAAAGCTACAGCTAATTAAAGCGATTTCAGTTACAAGTTGACAAATTTTGATAAGCTTTAACGACATGACAAATAAATCTAGAAAGGCAGGGGAATGTATTTCGGATGTATTTCTCTAGGGGCTGCAGTAAAAACAAAAGTTTATTTGACAAATACATTTCAATTGTTATACGAGAATTAAAACAATGCGTCAGCTAGGAGTATAATAATCCCTACCCTACCTACCCCTTATCGAGTCCAACTGTTTCCTTCGTCCCTCCCTTCGCTATCCGCTATCCGCCATCCGCCATCCGCCATCCGCCATCCGCCGGAATGACAAATGAAACTCAAAAGTTTAATGAACCACAGCAACAGTCGCAAAACGAAATTTAGCTTACATAATGAGCCGGGCGAGAAGTTTGCCTTGTTGGAAATGGGCAACAGATCTGGGCGTGATGGACACACCACTTGCTGGTGGTGTCGGTGCCATCGGTGGCTGCGTTGGCGGCAATTAAATTTTACCCACAAACTGTACAGCTCAATGCGCAGCTTTCATAGCAATAATACTCATAGTCAGCAGAGCAGTTGTCAAAATTAACTAAATGCGGCACTGCTCATTAATCTCTGTCTCCCAGCAGCACTCAGCAGTCAGAGTGTTGCCAGAGGCAGCTGAATGAATGAATGAATGAATAACTGAATGAATAAATGACCAAAGAATCCAACCAGTCAGCTAAACTGCCAACCAGCCAGTCAACTTGCTCAACCAAACTGCACAATGCGAAATAATAATAAGTAGAAAATATACTAGACGAGTGTGCATAGCCTGGGAATACTCTGTAATGCAGAAAATGCAAAATATTACAAATATTTAGTTAGATAACGCATTCATAATAATTCAAAATCAAATTTTTGAGTTATTTTTATTATTTGTATTTATTTTTTTATTTATTAACAGGGCAAATCAGAGAATTTAAAATTGATTAAGCTAAAAGAAATTCATATTCTAATTGAATAAAAGGAATAAAATACCTTTGAGATAAATTGATTTAACTTAGTTATAAGTGAAGTTCACATTTCAATTGAATAAAACGGAATATAACCATGGAATCCGGTTTATCCCGATAATATACATACATTTTCAAATTTATAAAAATGTAATTTTTGTATTGGTCACTATAATAGAACCTTTTTCCGAGGTGAATTGGAATTGAAGCCGCAACTAATATTTGTTTCGGTTCGACTCCTTAAGTTAAGCTCATTTTAAATTTATTTATTAAACCTCTAGTCTCCATTCTATAACTACAGGGTATACAAATGAAAAATATACTCAAAATGACAGCAAAAAGTTGCGTGGCTGTTGTTGATTCCCTTGCTTTAGCAGCTCCTACTCGAATTTTCCTCTCTCTCCCCATCATATGGTCAAAACAAAAAAGCTGGAGTCTAAACAGAGGCAACTGCTCGGACCGAACGCATGTGGCAAGTGCGCATAGTGCTCGGCAACAGAGAGTTAATCATTTTGCTTTAGCAATTTGTTTGATGTATGTGCTCGAGCTGGAAATAAGAATTCTGGGGAGTATAGCTCATAAATGACATTGCCACTAATTTAATTAAAACAAAAATAAAAGAGAAAAGCGTGATGGAACCCCATTCTAAACAGAAAAATGACTTAAGACCAGCTGAGACAAATTTGCTTGGCAACAGCATTAGCAGCAATTTCTCGAGTAAACTACAAAAATTAAAGCTGAAATTTTAGTTGTGACTTTATTTCATTAAAGTATGTGTACGCCTAATTACTTAAATATTTATAATTATCAAAAAATGAACGACTGTACTAAGTAAACTTAAATATTTGTAAATTGGAATTGTTCAACAATATCGCCTAAAAACTCCATTTTTATATCCAGTGCCCATTAATTTTGTTTGTATTGTATTTTGTCATTTTATAGCCGTTACTCGTTAAGTTATAAAATTAAAATACCACAAAAACAATCTTTGTCTTCATAGAGTTACCAAATATTTGAATATCATGAATTACAAAGAATTTGTCTGTAGTATTTTCTATTCAAAACGATAGAACTAATAAATGTCAAAGGGTATCAACATTGTGAATGTTATATTAGTAGTACGATTATTGTATAATCTTCTTCCTTAATAATCCCTTATATAGTTCTGAAATTCCGTTTGAAAGGCATTTAATAATTATGCCCGAGGGAATTTGTTCTAATTTGATATTGTTGTTGTTGTTGATACATTGCAAATCAATCGATTTGACATTAATATAATGCGTATTACAAAATGTGCTTATTGTTTTGATCGCTTTCACTCTATTACTCGTTCCCCCATCCATTATAACTTCTGCACCGTATTTCTTTGAGCTGTATTACACCAATTGCGTATACGCAGCGTATGACATTTAATTATTGCCACGTTTTGCATATTTGAATGACATTTTGTGGCAACATTTCATGGAATTGCATTTCCGGTGCCCAAGGGCAGTGGGTGTCATTACAAAGGGCTTATCAAATGCCAATCAGTGTACATCAATTAATTAAATACAAAATAAAGCCTAAGTTGATTTGTGAGTGAAGTGGTAGGGCAATTGAATTGCCTGCAACAAGCTTGTAGCTCAATTATTTAGACAGCTGCTAGGAGGTCCCAATGCGAACCACATGCATAAACAATGTGCTCCAAAACCAAAGGGCGACAAAAAAGAATGGACAAGAACAACAGCAACGACAACTAGATTCGACTATTCCCCACGTGCGGTCATGTGCCGGCAATTGAAACTCAATTTAGTCAACTGGCATAACAGCAGAGAAAGCAGAATGCAACACATTCCACCACACACACACACACACACACACACACATATACATAGGAGGCAGACACACAGATACAAATGCAGTTTACAATTTTCACGCCAATTGCCATAAAAGCCGTAAGTGAAATACATACTTAAGTGCAGCTCGAAGCAACTGACTTCCACTCAGATTTTGACTCTGACTATGACTATGTCTCTGTCTCTGTCCTTTTGACTTTGTTTTTTGTATTTTGTATTTGTAGTGCTGCTACTTTCCAACACTTTCCGTAGTCCTCAGTCCTTACATTCGACTCACGTTTAGCCAATGTGTCGCCAGAGCGTTACAACGACAATCAACCAGCCGCGACGTTGTCGGTCTCGTTGCTTTTCCTCCAGTTGCTTCAATTTTCTTCTTCTTTTTTTGTTGGGCCTCCGTAGGCCTCCACTGAAATGGGATGGAGGTAGGCGCATATACCGTCTGGTTGGGCAATTAAATGTGGCACCGAACTTTAAAGCAAATAGCCCAAAACAACAACAATTAATGTGAATTTATTTTCGAACTCATTTGGCTGTAATTGCTGGGCATCGTAAAAAAAACACGAAACACGCGATGGTTTTGAGTTTTCTACAAGGGGAAATTCAAGAGTTTCTGACTACAATGACACGAGGTACAATTTAAATTTAATTACAACAAAAGTATATTAATTATTTAAATTATCTTATTTAATATTATCTATAAATATTAAATTTAATGATGTTTTAAAAATACATCTAAAATAATATCAAGTTTTTTGAGATTCTTTGATTATACATTTTTTTAAATTCTAAAAGCAAGCTCTGAACCAAGTTATCAACTGTTATTTTCGTACATTTTTTTGAGCTATCTAAAATCCCAGTAAATTATCGAATTAAAAGTCGTTTGTTTTTAAAGGCAAATATTTAATATTATTATTTTACTGAAGTAATTTGTGCTTTCAACATTTCTGAAAGCAATTACTATATTTCATTAAATAAGTTTATCCGCTCTGTACCTGGCATTAGACTTTATTGTTCTTATAGGTGTATATTTATTTAATATAAATCGAAACAATTGAACAATATACATATGTATTCTATAGATAGTTAGTTTTAGAATAACTTATAAAATAGCTGGCAAACAATATTTTCAGGAATATAAAGAGCTTGTCCCGAATTAGAGAAACACCAAATCAATAACTAAGAAAAATAAATCTTTTGAGTATATTAAATAGTTTTATAGTTAAAAAATAAAAAAGTTTTTGATTTTTGCGAGAATTTATTGCCGAAGCTAAAAAGTTTTTTTTAGAAGTTTCCCCAAAAATTTCATTTTGCAAACTTTTTGTTTTTATGAAAAACTTTTGAGGCGACCCGCTGGAAATTGGGCAATTTTATGGCATTTTCGGGCAACTCATTTACAATAAATTTGAACAGGCTACGCAGTAAAAGGCTTAACACGACCGAAAAAACCTATAGGCCTGGCATTTTCCTCTCCAGCCCAACATCATTTCAACTGCTTTATGAGCTACAATTGTGGCCTGCTTTGACCCCGTCCCGCTGTCTTGCCCCTTTTGCTGCTGCTGACGGGCAACTGCTGCCAACTGTAAATAACTTTGCTTATTTGAACATTTATTGGTGACGTAAACGGCTTGTAGCACTGTTGCCAACCATTTGGGCCAGGATGCTTAATGAAACGCGTGAGAAGAGAGGGGAGATGGGGGAGCTGAATATTGTCTGTGTCGAGGCTTATTGCCGATTTTTACTCGTTGTTAATTTCCTGCGAAATAAAAGAGCTAAATTCAGAGTGAGCCCAGAAAGTTCAGAGTTCAAGTTGACGAGTTAACGAGTACTCATATGGGTACTCAAATGAGTACTCGTGTATGTGTCAGGTTAATGCCACTGCCGAGGCTGAGAATTGGTCTTCTAAAGCTCGTAAAATTCTGTTCTGTTCCGTTCTGTGACGGCCTCAGTGTGCTGCATGCAACATACTCGTAAAATATGATGAAGGGCACTTAAGCAGCCTGCCACGTCTCGTGTGTTGACAGCTATCAAAAGTGTACACAACATGCATAAATGAATGACATACACATTCACACAAAACCACACACATACAGATAGAGAAAATAAGGTGTGTGGTGAGAGAAAAGGTGTTTGAGACACGCCTTTGTTTCCATAAATATTAAAAGAGGCAACAAAAACCTTTTGAGAGGCCGCCGCCTTCAAATCAGTTTACAATTTATGAGCAGTTGAAATATGAAACAAAACAAAACTTTGTCACATTTGTTTACCTTGCATTTCTGCTACCTGCCTCCTGCCTCCTGCCACCTGCCACATCCAAGCGCCCAACTCCAACATGCTGCATATTTTATGTTGCATAATATAATTTATAAAATTTATGAAGCTGCCGTTGCCGATGCCTTCCGGATTTTTCGGCAAATGCCTGCAAATAATTTAAGACAAGTTTGTTGCAACAGCTTTGGTATTGCAACCGGGGCATGCAATGGGGGCACGAGTGACAAGTTTACGTTGTACTCGTATACTTTTAAAATTAAATGCTAGCAATATTTGAAAGCATAACTATTTCAACCACAATTTTCACATTAATTATTTTTGAAATGTTCAAGTAATAAATTTTAATAAACCAGTCGAATTTCAGTTATAGTTTGTTTTAATTAAAATTTAATCACATGACAAAAATTGTGGCAATTGTAAAAGACTTTAATTTATTTAGTAATTATACGCTGATATTCACATCCTTAAGAAAAAAAACGAAAATATTATGTGGATAATTCGAATGAAAGAAGTTTATTCAATAGGCCAAATTATTACATGACCAATTAAATAACTAAAAGTAATTAGTCCCCAACTTAGCAATTGTTTAGGTAATTAAGTGTAATTATAAATTTCTTTTAAATTTTTATTGTCAGAGAATATATTTCTGAAACTTATACTTATTTATTGCATTTTTTATAAGTATTTATATAAGTAAATTATTTCAATAATCCAAAATACATCAGAAATATTAAAGTTGTAACTCAGTGAGATTAAAAAATGATCTTTGAGTAATATAACTAAAAGAGTATATTCTTCATTTTATTATAATTCATAATTAATGGAGCAAGTTAACTTCATCAATGGCATTTTTAATAAAATGGCTTCAAACCCTTAAATATAAGACTGAATATTGCAATATTATTAATAAATGATAAACTTATAAATTTAATATTTGATTAAAATTAAAGTTTCAATGAATGCATTTTGGGAGTAAACTGTACAGAGATATTAAGATATTAATCAAGTACAATAAATCATATTAATGGTTGCATTTCAGCTTGAATCTGTCACCGGAGTTGAGATTGATAAATGTTGTGGAAAATGGAACATAAACTGTGAAGAATGTGCGACAGTTTTGGTGTGTAGTCGGACAAATTGAAAAGAACCACACAGAACAATGCATTTACACTTATATCCCACAGACACTCTGTCTCTTTCATTCGGCTGCACTCTGACTCTCTCTCTCTCTCTCTTTCTCGTCGATTTGTAACGAATTGCAATGGCATTGCAACTATCATTAATCAAGCTTCAACTTTACCACACATGAAGTCGACTCGAGTTCGAGTCGAGTAATTTGACCAATACATAAGAGTTGGCCAATTGAACAAATGTGGCAATGTGGCAATAAGTGGCACCTGCCACACACACGTTGCATAGAAATATGATCTATGAACGTTAAGCTATGAGACATTAGAGGCTTCCCTCAGACAATTCCCAAGTTTGTGGGCTTAAAGGCATTGCCAAGTTATGTGCACAATTTGTGCGCTTTCTCAGTAAATAAAAATGTCAAATGAATTTCAAGTGCTTAAGTGCACAGCGAAAGAGACAGAGAGATAGTGTGTGTGTGAGAGAGAAAGCTGGAGTCTATAGAGAAAATGAGAATTTACTGAGCATTCATTTAATCCAGCCTTTTCAGCCTGCTCGACTGGCTGCGACTAAAACTTAAACTGAAACTGGGATTGGAATTGGGCAGAAACTAACTGGCAACATGTGGCATGCTCGAGTGACCCCCAAAAATATGCTACACAATTGTTAACAAGCCCAAGTGTGTCTGTGTGTGAGTTAAGTTTTTGTGTGCGCCGACAAAAACGATTTCATTCATGAAAATTTTTACACAAAATTACATTTGCCAGCTTCGCTCTCTCTCTTTATCTCTGGGGGTAACTAACTGCCACAGCGAAGAAGCCACTGTGCGACAGCCATTTTCTCTAAATTACTCAGGAATCTCCTCCGCCTCCTACACACACACACACACACACACACACTCGCATAAAAGCACACTCACAGTCACCGTGATATGTGAGTGTGTATAATTGCGTTGCCTTTTCATAAATAATGAAATGCTCTTCGGGTTGTATCTATGTCTGCCTCCACTGCGACTTTTGTGTTTCACATGTGGCAAACTTTATGACCAACACACAACACACACACACACACGCACACACAGATAGGGATATAAACACCCTAGCTAGGCTCCAAGGGAAAGCCAACTTACTTTCCACACATGCCCACAACCGTTTGTACAAGTGGAATACAAATTTAATCTGTCGGTTTTCTGGGATTTCCTCATTTGTACCAGATTATAATCTCTCTTGAAACCCCCGCTTCATCCGCTTCCTCCTGCTGCTCCTTTCACCCCCCTACGATTTACTCGTATACTCAATAGTTCTCAGTTGGTATCAATAGGCGTACATTTGGTTTCATTTACCAAATTCCAAATGCCTAGCACAAACGTTAATGAGTTGCTAAGTGATGGCTTGGAGTTTTGGTCAAAGTTGGGGTTGTATTTGGGTCAGTTCGATAAAGTGGTACATTGCCGCAAGGATGCATTTAAGCCTAAAATGGCATACCAATTGACTTAATGGCCATTTGAGAGCGTTATCAACAATCCGATGGTTACCATATTAACTGACATGGTTATTCCATCTGACGAAAACTGTATTCCAATAGATTAAGTTTCTTAATTCCCAACTTCATTTCTAATATCAACCCAATTTTAGGGCTTTAAGTTAAATAATTTTTCATTTTTATTATCGTTATAATAACCGATGGAATGTAGCACTCTAAGTTAGGAAATTTTAAATTTTAACTATTTGTTAAGGATAATAAAAAGAAATATGATAATATTATAAATAATAATTGCTCTGCTTATATTTACCAACTAAATTTATCCGCAGTTTTGGCAGATACACCAAAAAAATATGGGTTATACCGGAAAAACAGTTAAGACAAAATATATTTAATTTTTTAATATTTTCGCATTGAAAATATGACTATTATCTTTGACCTCAGCTAAAATCAGAATATTTACAATATGCATATGAATACTTAAATAAAACTAAATCCAATGTGATTTCGTCGCTGCGAAAGATTTCAGTTCAAGTCTTTAATTTCTCAATCAATAAATTAAGAAATATATATATTTTCGGAAATCTATTAGTTAGCATTCCAATTAGAGAACCATCCGCAGAGTGTTGAAGTTGTCTGGAAAGTTCTTAGTATCAAAAGCAATTTGCAACATTGTTCGCATTCCGCAAGTGTTGGCAAGTTTGTGTGCAAAATCCACTTACCAGTGGAGTGGAGCTTTGGTACGATTTATAGACCTGCCCGTTGACTTCTAACATATGCATAATTTTTCAAGAGACTCGCATAGAAATCATATCATAAAATAAAATCACAAGTGCTTTTAATTTGTCCCAGTAAATGCACAGCCCACGACAAGGGTAGACTTATACAGACACACACACACACACACACACACACACACACATACACACACACACACAACTCGTTACTTAGCGCACATTTAATTTTGTTACCAATACTTAAGCATGACTGAGACACAGACACAAACACACATACACATAAGTAGATGGGTGGCATTTCCGTTGGGTTCCTGAGACTTTGGCACAAGTTTTTGGCGCGCCATTAAACTATGCGGCAATTTATATGGTTGCCATGCTTCAGCGCCTTCAACTGGCACACTCATGAATAAATGGGCGTGGCTAAATGGGAGCATTGTACTTTATGCCAAACGTTAATGATAATGAACCCCTTCCTCGTCTCTAACCAAAATTACGACTGTTTCCGCATTTGAAATACATATATAAAATAAAAAAACATAATTTCGAGCACTTATTGGCCATGTTAGATTCAGTTTATTGTTTGAGTTTTTAGTTTTTAATTTTTAATAATTTAATTTCTTATTAAATTGTATCACAATTTCCAACAAAGCTTTTGCAATTGTCAATATAGAAGTAGGAAATTTCAACAACAACAAAATTAAATTGAAGCGTGTTTTTATGTGTTATCAACATTATTAGATTATTATAGATAGATTATATTACCACAATTTTCCTTTTTATGCCTTAGGTACAGGATCTATTGTACAGTTTAGCTCGCTCGACTGTAGCCTTTCCTACTAGCCTTTCCTACTAGTAGTCCACTCACAATAGACATTTTGGGCTTTATAAGTATAATCATATGGATAGCGATTTGTTTTTTTTTATTTTTTATTTGACGGGGAAGTTAAATAAATTAAAAAAACTCATTCACGATCTATGTGTATGTGTATCAGGGATTAAAACTTTAACCGAAATCGTAACCTTTAACCGGTGAAAACCAATTGAAATTTGTAACCGTAACTGAAACCGTAACCCAAAAAATATTTTTCCGCTATTCCGAAACCCACAAACCGAAACCCTTTAAACCGAAATAACCGTTTAGTAACCGATTCATTTATAAGAATTAATTTCGGTTCTGGCCGTCGCAGGTACTGAACAACTTTGATGACTTTGAACTGCCACAACTTTGTCAAAACTCAATCAATTTCCATGCGCAATGTAAATTAGAATATGATTTTACCTCTAAATCCGTTCTGCATTTTTTTCATTTCAAAAATTCGAAATTTTCGAAATTTTTCGAAAAACTGTAAATTTTCTAAAAATTTCGAAATTTTCGAATTTTTGAAAATGAGCCAAATTTAAATGCAGAACGAATTCAGAAGTAAAATCATGCTCAAATTTACATTGCGTATGGAAATTGATTGGCTTTTGACAAAGTTATTTAAAATCAGTAAAGTCAAAATAATCAACATTTTTAAAGGTCAAATTAGTCTAATAAAATCGACAATATGCTGGACCATCCAGTAACCAGATAACATTATTTTCCAGGCTAAATAGAGCATTAAGTCTTTTTTCATTTAAAGCAATGAATAACGCTTCTTATTTTGGTCAACCGAAATTTTTATTGTTTTTGTTAACCGAAACCATACCGGTATTTTGAAATAAATTAATTCAATGTTGAATTTGGAGAGAAAAACATGAAATAAATTTGTAATTATCTTATTAAATATATAAAACATAACTAAAATAAATAATTTAATTAAAATAGAAAATATTTTATGGCAGTCGACAATTTGTTTGCTGTTTTTAAAATCATTATTTGTGTTCAAAACCTCTACAGATTTGTGGAACACACCTGATAGTCGTTTTTGAAGTTCCGAAACTTAGCTCTTAATATTTAAACAATTTGTATTGATATCTGACAAAGACATAACGCTGGAAAATCTACTGCGAAATTTGAATATTTTAAGCTCAGTTATATCTATTCAATGTTTTACGAATATAAAGTTTAGTCCATGCAAATTTGGAGATTTGTGAACCGCCTCCCGAACGTGCTTTAAAAGGCATTTGAAACATTAAATTTTGCGGTTTGAACGCAGCGAAAAATAATCGCTGGCGTCGGTGATGGAAATTGAATTTTGCGAGTGTTGAGCCACAAATGCAAAAACCACGAGCAAAATCTATGCACGAACACAACTCACACAATACATATACATATATGTATATATACTTGAACATATCTGTATATATGTTATATATGTATGTTTGTATATATGCCATCTCTTTCTCCCACATACTCGAGAGCACTTAAAAAGCAACGTGTGTAAGCCACAACACATTTCAAATGCGTAAAGCGTTTTGCGCCAAAGGCGCAACTGGAAAAGGGCTGGGAGGGGGCGTGGCATGTTCCTATAGAGCAAAGCGACGTCTAGTTAGTTGTCAGGCCCTGGTTGGATTTTAAGCCTTATAAATTAGCGGTTAGATTGAGCGTCATAAATCGTGCGATTAATTGTGAAGGGAGAGTCGGCATGTTTATACAGGACAAAGATTTACGCTTTAAAATCTCTCGAAATTGAAAACAAAAACCAAACGAATTTTTAGACACAACCGTGACAAGGGACCAAATATGAAGGAGGTTTTACAGGTGGATGCGGTGGGTATTAATGTGAAGGGCTAGGGATAGAGTAAAGAAATTATTTCATGCAGTAAGAAAGTATGAAAGTTACAGAGCATAGAGAAAGAATAATACTTGAAGTACTTTCAGTTTAAGTTCTGAATGAAAAGCTTCCGCAATTACTGAATTATAAAAACTTTTCACTTTCATTTTCGATGCTTCATGTAAAATTGGAGTGAAAATTCATGAAATGCCATCGAACTTTAACTAAATTCGATATAAAACAACATATTGTACGCCAGCTTTCTTTGAAGCATTCATCTAAGATTTTTCCTTGATATCTTTACTTCATGTGGAAATCATTGATATTTCTCCAAAATTATGGGAGATTTTCTCCCAAAAAAGTACATTTTCGAGCATAGTGCAGTGGTAAACAACCAGATCTATCAATTTGCTTTATTCGGAAAATTATATTTATAAGAAGAATTTGTAATAAGGAAAATGAAAAGTCCCGAGAATTTCCTTGCTGATGATGTCATCCGTTCTTCCATTCGTTTGCATTAAACACTAGTATTAAAATGATTCCATAAAAAATGTTAAACTGAATAATAATAATATATATTATACAATAATAAAATCTTATAATTATTATTCGAACTCTGTAATAGTGGCGCAATAATATAATAACATTTTTTCGAACCGAACTTTTTATTTAAGGGTTCGCAATGAAAATAATATCAATGGATCGGTTCAAGATCCGGTTAGGGTTGCCAAAAAAACTAAAACAACTTTCAATAAATGTTAACGACTGACTAATACATAATACAATATTTCAGACACTTTGGAAACTTTTTAAAACTTGCAGCAAATTTCAATATTATTAAATTCGATATCTTACCTTAGATACAGCATAAAAGAAGCGGGAAAGGCTATAGTCGAGCTCCCGACTAGAGGATACCCGTTACTTGCTTGAATATATATAAAGTATTTTGAGATTTTTGAACTCTTAAGATATAAAACCTCTTAGGTTATAATGATTACTGCAAACAATTAGAGTCAACAGTTAATATAATATAACGACCGATTAAAAAAAAATTCGATCATCACGTATAAGACAAAATAATATTCATAATCAGCGAGATTGATTGAGATAACTCCAAAAACAAGAAAAATTTTCACACTAATCCTTAATTATCGGGCAATCCGTTGTATGGCAGCTATATGATATACATAGTCGACGAATTTTAACCAAATTTTGTCAGGTTACAAAGGATTGGTTGAGATATCTCAGATACAAATACGTTTTTTATAATAAAACTTGATTTTTGACCGATCGCTCCTATGCCAGCAATATGATGACTATACAGTGGTCCGATCGAAAATTTGAAACAAACTTGATCTGAGTGCGGCTTTTAGAAGTCTGTGTGCCAAATTTGGTTGCTCTAACTCTTATATCGACTATATCGACTCATTCTGCCTTTTACGCACATTTGCACGAATACAATATACCCTTTTACTTAATTTTTAAGTAAGGGGTATAAAAAAACCAATCGTACAGTCATGTTCCACATATATTTACCATTTGCGTGAATTAAATTGAACCCAAGTATTAAATTCCTAGTCATTGTACTTAAAGGCCACCACGAAAAAGTGTTGCACTCCTTTAGGCTGTACCAATAATTTGCCTAAGCGATGCCGTCTAAATTTATGTATCTAATTAAAATAATCTCATAAAAAATGCGCTCATGAATGCGTTGCATAAAAAGTAAAAAAAAAAAAAACAAAATATAGGAACAACGTCTCTGCTGTATGTTTAGCGCATCGTCTAACTTCATGCCGCATAAATTTTGCCTAATGCTAGTCCCTGCCACACTAGTCCTGGTACTGGTCCTGGTTCTCCTCCTAGTCCTAGACTTATTCGCATGTGTCGACTGCGTGCGGGAGCGTGCTGGGGGCATTCTGGGGCAGGCACAAGCTGTTTGTTTATGCTCCAGAGCTGCATTTTTATGTACCGACAACAGCAGGCCACTCCATCAGCCGACCATATTTTACAATACACTATACAACACTGCACAAAATCGCAAAGAAAATACATGGTTGATAAAATAGGAATGCATAGATTTCCAAATTTGTAATTTATCATGAAAATATTTTAGTTGAAAGCAAAAATGTTATTAGTAAAATCTCAAAAGAGATTATTTTTAATGGATCTATTTACTTTGACAAAATATAATGGAAAATGTTTCATTTATAAATCATAACAAAAATTAAAATATTGTAAAAATATAAAGCGACAACTTCTAAAATTAATATCTCTTTAAAATATATTCTTGTGGAAATTGAAATTTACTTTAAAATTACTTTCAATTCATATATTAATTCGAGTCAATTTGATTACCAAAATTAGAGCCATTTTAGTATAAGATTTTATCTAAATAATTGCACTTATTTTAAGCATATTTAACTACTAAAGAATTGAACAACATTATCAAGAAGGGCTTTCAATATTCAGGTGCTTTGCTGATTTTGAGATATGCAAATATTTATGTTGTATTCAATCATTCAATCTTTATTGCATTTAGGATCATGGAATTTGTCAATTTTAATTCACAACTGGGAGCACAGTGTTGTTCCTTGTAGGGAGGAGATTGAGCTTTAGCATTGCCTTTTTAATAAAATTAGCTCCAGCGTTGGGTGCTTGTTTATGCAGTCAGCAGTCGAGCGACCCCGAAGAGCAACCGAGCGCTTCTCATGATGCACACACTCCCTGTGCGTATCCGTATGCGTGTGTGTGTGTGTGTGTGTGGGCGTGTGTGTGTCTATCTCAGTGTATGTGTGTGTGTACTTGGCTGCTTATTATGCATGAATTTCAAATGAAGTCGCGAACGTGACACAAACTCATGACCGCCCCCAAAGCGCCCTCTTCAATGCTAGGCTCTACAACTGCCATTGCCTCTCCGAGTTGTTTTTGTCGCTGTTGCTGTTGTTGTTGTTCTACAACATACGCGGCCTTTTTGCTGCCAGCTAACACAAAATTTACACATTCGCATTACGATATGCATTTAATATGAGAGAGAAGTGTGTATAAGAAGCAGTCTCAACTCTCTACCAAAATGAAAAAAATTGAAAAACACATAAAACTCTTTGCACTAAATGGTTCCCTAAAATAAGAATCGGGTATAGAATGAAAATGGAAATGACTATGGAAATGGGCATATGTACATATATATGTATGTGTACTTGAACTACTAATGAAATGTGTACAGTTGGGTGTTGATTGTTTATAGCTCTTAAGTGGCTCTACTTTTGGGCAAGGTCAGCGAATAATCGAATGAGATCTGACCCAAAATGTGGGATACTCCTACGCTGTCATTATGAATACTCGAATTATGTAAATGACTTTTGGGTACAGATATTATATTGAATAGCTTTCATTTGTAATGCTCAACTGTCAGACTTGATTATAATGTACAAATTTAGTAAAGGAGAGCCTAAGATAACATAGTACACTGATGAGAAACGTGCAAGTCAGTCAAATGTTATGAAACTTTACTGACGATTTAAAGTACTTACGTAGCTTGCAGCGTGCTTTTACTGCAAAAACTGTGCAAATGTAATGTCGATATACTCATCATGATATATTTATTTAAGCGCAATTGTTTTAATAAGTATACTTAATCGAGCCCAAAACAAAACAAATCAGGTTGTGCCCAAATAATTTTGTAAGAAGCAGGGATTAAAACCGAAACGAATATCGGTTTCAGTTACGGTTTCGGTTATGCTCGAATTAAGGTTTTCGGTTATCGGTTATGCAAAATCTTGGAGTATCGGTTTCGAAACGGTTATCGGTTTTTTGTAGGTTTCGGTTTAAAAATACCGGTATGGTTTTGGTTCACAAAATAAGAAGAGTTATTCACTGATTTACATGAAAAAAAAATTTAATGCTCTTTTTAGCCGGGAAAATAATGTTTTCTGGTTACTGGAATGATCCAGTGTAATGTAGATTTTATTATAATTTGATCTTATATGAATTTGGTTTGAAAATTTCGATTATTTTGATTTTACTGATTTTTAATAACTTCGAACTGCCATAACTTTGTCAAAACTCAATCAATATTCATGCGCCATGTAAATTTGAGCAAGATTTTACCTCTTAATTCGTTCTGCATTTCGGTTAAGGTTTTAATCCCTGGTTAAAAGCCAAACAAAATATTAAATTGAATTTATCAGAAAGAAAATTTCACAAAATGTGACTTTTTGACCAATTAAAAATATTTGGTCACAGTGAAACTTTCAGTATAATGTTTAAGGACAATACTCAACGGATTCTACTTCGATATTTTTTTGATATTTCATAACTGTCATTACAACAATATCGGATTAAATCATATTCTCTGAGACTTGCCTTGATATTCAAATTGTTAACATTGAGGTCTACATGCGAAATTGTCAAATTCAGCACATTTTTTAATTCAACTTGCATAATAATTTTAACAGCAAGTGTAGTTGAAATGTGAATGAAACTTTTCTCCCGCTTTGAAAGTTCGTAAGGGGAAAGACTATTTAGCCAGAAATATGGGCATTTATATAAGAATTTTAAATGCGCAAATCAGTTCAATGTTTGTCATAAAGTTATGAAGTTTTAAGTAACTATTAGAAGTTGTACACTCTAAGCTATACACACCTAAAGAATGCAGTTTATTAAACTAACTACTTAAGCATGCGAAAATAAGGTAGAAGTGAGAAAAACACACGTTAAAATAATCTAACACACTCTCCAGGCGGGAAGCACTTAGAGCTCAAGCACCAAAGCAAGGGAAGCAGCTCAAGAGGGCTGGCAAAGAGAATTAAAGGGGAGGAGAAGGGAATAGGCCGTAGGGGGATGGTGGAGGGGAATACTCAGGTGGCGGCACATACTTCAAGAAGATATTTTCAACACGTTCTTCGACAGCAGCAACAAAACAGCAACAAGGACAATGGGCGCTAGGCATTTGCAACTTAATTGCAATGTGTATAAGTGTAAGTGTGTCTACATATGTGTTAGTGTGTGTGTGTGTGTGTGTGTGTCGAGGTGTTGTTCTAAGGCGTGGCGTGGCATGCCCTTTGCATTATGCATAGACTAAACATACACACGAGCTCGTAATAATCATTTTGTCAGCTGCCTGCTTCGCGCTAATTGCAATTAAACAATAATGCACAGACTTGGCGAGAAAGAGACAACTATATCAAATATCTGAGACAGATAAAGAGAGGAGACTATGTATGTAAGAAAATTTAGTGAAAAATTCGTTTAGAAAAGTGAAAATGATGCGTAATTACGACGACTATGAAGCGCATGTCACGCTTTTGACAGCAAAAGGCGTTTAATTAAATGTTAATAGCAACAGTAACGACAACAACAACAAGAACAACACAAACAACAACAAAGGCTAGGAGACAATTAACAACGTCTTATTGTTATTGTTGTTGCGCAAGTCGCGTTTGTTGTGCTTCTATTTGCATATCATTAAGCCGAGAAATACTCGTAATATCAATTGTACCCTCTCTGTCCCTCTATCTCTCTCTCTCTTTCTCTCTCTTTCACTTATCTCTGCATTATCAACACTTGGAAGTGATATGGGTGTATAGGCGGCGTGTACAAAAGAGAATGGAGTTTATTTAATTGCCAACTAACATTGTCGTCAAATGTTAGCAACATGAAAATACTTTTGACCTTTTTTTTTTTAAATTATTTTATATTTTCATATTGATCTGATTGGGTTTTTCTGGGACTTACCCAATCCTTGCAACAAATGTTGGATTAACTATTCATTTTTATAACCCAAACTTAATAAATGTTTCTTTTTTAAGATGTTTCTAAGTTAATTGTTAACTTTCAATATAATTTTTATTTTAACTTTTTTAATAAATAAATAAATATTTTTTTGATAAATAATAAAATAAAATAAAAGCAATAGCCAATTTATCATAATCGATACATTTTCAGTGACATAATCTGGAGGCTGCGAAGCTAGAGTATATAAGAGAGTAATAAACATAGTAAAAACTTGAACAATTAAAGTCATCATGATAACTTTGTAAAGGGTAAAATAATCGTAAATAAGTTTCATTGTATGTATTCACGAACCTACCGAATTGAGCCTGCTTCGGAATTAGGTTTTTTAATTTAATAAAAATGCTTTACTTATTATAAGTCCGATTGGGGATTTTATAAGGCTAATAGGGGGCTCCGGCCCCTGCTCGCTTCGCTCGCGGAAATGAAATTTAGTTAATAATGTTAGTAAAGTTTAGTCAAAATAACCTTTAGTATGAGTTTCGTTAAGATTTCTTAAGAAAGAAAAACAATTTTCATACTAAACAATAATTTGCATTAGAATGTTCCTATAGCAGCTATATAATATAGTAATCCGACTTGGTCAGAATGTAAGAGACAATCCCAAATATATGATCTGTAAGTTTGGTTAAAATATCTTAAGAAACAAAAAAGTTTTTCATACAAAGCAAGTCCATGACCTCTGACCTCTTTTAGATTTGTTTAGGCCGTTTGGCCTACACGTTGATGTGTCAGTCAGTCAGTCAGTCAGAAGAATTTTATATATGTAGATAAACGCTTTTATTTTAGTTGCACAGTCTGCTTGGAACTTATAGGAAGCATTGCCCCCTTATTCCATTCATTTTTCGCACATATATTCGAAGTCACATTTTAAATATTCTGGTTTTGAATGAAACCAAACTTGGTTTTTAGGAAATTTGTTGGGACTAGAGTTTGTTTTTAACGAATATGATCATATGTTAAGTGCGCACAAATTACCTAATCTCCCAAAAAAAAAATAAAAAACAAAGCTGATTTGGAAATACCCCCCTTCACACAAAGTTGGCTACGCCTTTGTATATATGTATATCTGTCTAGTTGAAATACGCAATCTCGAACTCGTGCAGTCTTGACATGATCTTTCTGCCTTATCAGACACCAATGAAAATCCCAGCTTGTGGAATTTCCAAAAAGTTGGTATATATACGTCCGAAGAATCGCATAAATTTATTACAATTTCTGTAGAATACTTAACAAGATGCGAGTCTCTGAAGTTGTCTCCGTACTTGTGTTTGCATTTTTGGCTCTGACGTGTGGTAAGGATTCATATTGAAAATTATGTTTTAACCCTATTATAATATAAAAATTAAACATTTTCAATAGCCTTTGAGTGCCCGTTTGATCGTTATGGGAGCGCTATCCATCCATGGTGCCAATCCAGGGAGTGGTATCACGGAATGCGGCTACCAGGATATTAAATTATAATTTATTAGTTACATATATCGCAATTACACTGTGTGGATCTATTTTCAATATTAAAATAAGAATTTTATCAAAGTAACCGAAACTTGTAATACTTTAAATATAAAAGACAAACTTAGCTTACCTTTTTCCACATCTTTTGCAACCGCAAAGTTCTGAATAGCTAAAATTCAACATGAAGATGCTTTAGCACCCTATTTAGTTGCTAAGCTTAAAGTTCACAACTGGGGGACAGAAAATATATCAAATGAGTTGGCTATTACCTAAAAAACCACCATTGGGGAGCAGGACTGAGTGGTTAAAATGGTGGCAGCACCTCTTAATAAAGATTTGACTTAGAAAAAGATTATGTTGAAAAATAAATTAAATTTAAAAATTATAAAAAAATTATTATATAAATTATTATTATATACATTTTGTAGCATTAAAACACTTCGGACCACCTCCGTATATGTATTATTGATCCGTAATTCTCTCAGTCTGACTCTCTATCTGTCTATTTCTGTGCACACTAGTCTTTTAATATGGCTGCCTTAGGCACGATCGATCAAAAAGCTTTTTTGATCCTTAAAATCTTATCTTAACCAATCGCAAAAGTTGGGAATTCAATAATATTTTATTTGTTCAGACTGAATTCTCTGCAAACTGAATTACTCGTACAATACCGTATAGCGGCCAAAGTATCTATCTACATGGACAAGTTATTTACTTTTAATTTCATCGATTATTTTTAATAATGAATAAATATTGATGATTTTTAAAATTGATTAACAGCTTGAATTTAATTCACATATTAAGTTGAATTTTACCAAATTTGAAAACTACCCAATGTATACATTTGCCAACGAATCTTATCCCATATTTCTAGAATTCTTCACTGTGACATTATAACAATTGTAATTATTTATTTATAGATACAGTACTACTGAATGTATTGAAAGAGCGATCTTATTTGTTAAACATGTATAGTCTCAAAGTGATAAGCAACCTGGAAATTTTCTTTGAGACCTATTTATAATGATAAGCTCATTGGAATTGCCCCTTATAAAAATCCAGTGCCTATATAAAGTAGAAAATGTCTCATCAATAGCGTTTAATCAGGAACTTTTGTCGAATCATCAACATGGAATTTTTCTCAGTTATTTTAATGTTTGCATTTCGTCAGTAGTAAAAACTTGTAGTGTTTAACATCCAAGTCGACGAAGTATATTGGACAAGAATTCGTTCAAATACCCGAAAAGTATCTCAGCAAATTTACCTGATACGAGTATAATATATTATTTCGTACTCAAATTTTCTAAATAAAATTAAAAGAGAAATAGAAAGAAAATAAACTTTTTCTAAATTCGGAGTTCTACATTTAAAATGCTTCTAGTAAAATGAATATTATCAGTATCAATGTTTCAAGTTCAGATGAATATAAACCACACTCATTAAGCGTCATTAAGTACCGCAGTTTGGTCTGGTTTCCATTACAGTCACAACGAAAAAGCAGGGCACAGTGTTTTATAACAGACCGTAAAACGGCCATGGCAAATATTTGAGCTGAGCACCAAAAAGAAAGCGTGCACAATTTACGAGTTGAGGTTAACTGAGGTGAGAAAAAGATAGGATACGATAGGATAGCGCACACGTTTACCTGGCACACGTCGGAAATTGACAACTCAATTGCAAAAACTATTTGCACGCAATTAGGCGAAATGACGGACAGAAGGGGCCAGAAGCTACTTAGCTCACGGCAATGTTGTCAAGTAAAATAGAACCATAAAACGGAGGTATAACAAAGGGACTATGGACAACGGACAACGGACCACGGACCACGGACTTGGACTCCGGACTTGGGACTCCGGACTCGAGTGTAAATATTGACCAGGGCGTCAGGGCCATAGGAAGTGGGCCGGTGACTCGGTTTGAGGATGGGTGAAAATGTTGGACCAGCAGCTCATTCATAAATGCATTAGGGAGCTGTCAGGCTGTGCAATCGAATTCATGTTGGCATTAACTGTAAATTATGCAAGCCAGGACATTGGACAACGTACAGGCCATGAATTTGACATGGCTCTGAGCCAACCACTTGGAACTGACCAACAACCACCGACGAACCAAACTTGTCAAGGTGACCGAAAACGGATTCCTGTTTATTATATGAACCATTAATATGCAGGCAAGTATGTGAAGGACTCTCAATTTGGAGTCGAATAGCACTTTGTAAATGACACTAATATATATAACATACATTAACATATATATATATATATGAGTATGTGTGTGTGTGTATATAATATATATTCTTAGCTCATTTGTATTGTGTGGTCTGACCCAGTTACGTTCTGTGTCCTGATCAATTTGCCCTTGAGCGAATGTTGTGCAAACTTCTCTAGCTGCAGTTGTCCTTGCAATGCAGTTGACATTTGGTCACACACACACACACACACACACACACACACATACACGCACACTGTGGGTGAGTCTCCTGGGTCACCCTTCTGCATGATTTAAAACTATTTAACTTCTTTTGGTATTTCTTTTTTATTTTCTTTTGCCTTCTGCTCTGCCCTGCCGTGTTTTTTTTGTATGGTTCTTTTGTTTTGTTATACTTTCTGACATTTGCACTGTGATTCTCATTTTTGCACCTTTTATGTTGAGTGTTTTTACGAGTACGAAATGCTCTCAGCTCCTGTGTTCTCTTCTCTTCTTCTCCTTAAAAATTTATGAGTTTTTTAACCTTGCTGCAAATGGCACAAAAATTGCTGACAAAACCAAATACTCCACGGGTTTGTCCCTCTGCAAAACTTGATGTGACTATGTATGTATGTGTGCTCATGTGTGAGCTGTGTCAGTAAATTGTTAATTACTATTGTGATGAGCATTCCATATCTGTGGGATGCTGCAGCTTTCAACTGTTTCTACAATATGTCACAGAGCTGAGAGCATGCGGCGTATGCGCAATATTTTGTAGATAAACGCAATTTCGAAAAATTCTTTTAAAATATTAAACGACATCTTCATTCATTCGGATACTTATAGTTTCAAAATAAATAAATGAATAAATTGTTTCACTCCTCAATCAGAAAGCTGCGAAGAAAAGAATAAATTTCATCACCATATTGAAAGCAGGTAGAAAACAAATCTAAGTTAATACATAGAATAAGCAAAAACTGTGCTGATCAAGAATATAAATACTTTATGGGGTCTGCCACGCCTCCTTCTGCCTGTTACGCACAACAAACTTAATAGAGCCCTGTACTTTTTTCAAGTACGGGGTCTAAAAAGCATTTGAGATGAATTATCATTTATGCCATTTTGTCAGAAAAATGTATTTGTTGTACTTATGTTGGCAATGACATAGGTAATTAACTCAACTGCCAAAAATGCCAACGTGAAAGAGTCGAAATGTTTTTAATAGCTTTTTAATGAGCTGTCAATTACTGTGGCTCACTTATAAGCTGATTTTGTGGAATGCGTCATGAATATAAATTACAGTTTGCAGTCCTTTTCCTGTGCCTGTTTTGAAGCCACAACTAATTGAGTTCACACACATTTTGGGTATCATTGCAGAAAGCAGTCAGGGACCACACGAGAAACGTTTACTGAATCACCTGCTCTCCACATACAACACACTTGAGCGACCTGTTGCAAATGAATCGGAGCCACTGGAAGTCAAATTTGGTCTGACCCTGCAGCAAATCATCGATGTGGTAAGTACTCATTTGTAGGGAGAGAGAGTGAAAGAGAAATGACTATCGAAATTGTGAAGCAACTGTTGCTGCAACATAAATCAACTAAACCAATATTATAATCAAACATTAATAAGATAGTTGAACGCTATGTGCAGTTTTTATCCTCGTCGCGACGGTTTCTTCTAATAGAAATTATATATTATTAATTAGAATAGGATGAAAAGTCTCAGACTTGTGACCAAAATTCTTGTTAGCCTTGGTAAGTGACATGTACCCGAGCTCAAATTTCAGCAGCAACTGTGTGTTTGCTTTCTCTTTATTTCCCAGGGTTTTCCATTTTAACTTTTCGTTTATTTATTTTATTTATCTTTTTCACATTCTTATACAAAATCAAAAGCAAATTGTGTTTTTTTTTTGGCATTATATGACTCTATTTCTCATTTTCCAATAGGCTTTGTATCATCCGTGCATATTTTCTCGTTATTTGTATCAACTAAAAATCAATTCACCTAAATTGGTTTTCGGTTAACAACTATTGTCTACGCATTATTTATTTTATTTTTAGAGTGTCCAACAATTTAATTAAAAATATAGAGATATGTCAACCCATTTTGTATAAAAGTTTTTTTTCAAAGTGTTTAATAGAAGATTCAACTTTTGTATGCCGGCGACATAAATATATATGGTGTATGGCAGATTGTTGCAATAGTATATCTTTTAAATATTTTTTATAACATAAAGTGTTTTTTTCTTAATTTACACAAAAATACGATTTACTTTCTAGAGGATTATTTTGTAAAATAGGAAAACCATATGAAGATATTATAGTATACTTTTAGGAGTAATAGAGTTTCCTGTTCTGAGCCCAAAGGCAAACATTTTATTCTTTATTTTGGCTCAATTTTCAATTGTTCATGAATATAACCACAGTAATTGAATATATGTATATTTGGTTCATTTACAAAAATGGAAAAATTACATTTTTTGTTTCCACAAAAAGATGAAAAATCATAGCAAAAATAGTATTTATTTTAATTATTGAATTTTAAGCAAACCTAATAAAGATTCTCTGCAAGGCCATAAAATTAGATATATGTATGTAGATACAGAGATTCACGGAGATTTAAGGAGTATCGTCGGATAGTAGCCTGAATGAGAGAGAATAAAATATGAATAATGGAAATACTTATTATATTGTAAGCAATTCTAAAAATTATTTTTGTATAGCCGTAGCGACGGTTGCGACAACAACAAAATCTCTGAAAATGTTAAAAAACGATATAAATTTACGAGTTCTTGCGTTTCTTATAGGACGAAAAGAATCAGATTCTGACCACAAATGCGTGGTTAAATTTGGTAAGTGACATGTACCAGCTGTCAAATTGTCTAGCACCTGTTTGTCTGTCTTTATTACCAACTGATAGGAATTATTATTTGCCTTAACGTTGCTTTCATTTATTCTTATCAATTTGCTATAATTTATGTGTTTCAATTTTGGCAAATGAAAAGATACTAACTACTTAGATTCCAATAACCACAAGCATTTCTTTCATTCCTTATTTTTGGGAGCTCCTTTATCCAATATATGTTGTCTCGATATGTGTGTGAAAAAACATTTAAATACAAATTTAAACTTATTTTTGCTGTAAAACACCAATTTTTTGTTACTACAATATCTGCAAATGGCAATCACTTATCTAAACCCAAACTTACATTTAATTAAATAGATATATTTAAAAATCTTGATTTGCAACATAAATTCAAGCTTCTAAGAAATAAAATAATAAGCAGGCTGTGTTAACATTCCATCCTTATACATATATCTCAATTCCAAAATACTTATTTGATTTATACATTTCCATTTGACCTGGGCCTCGGCTCGTTATAACTGTTTGGCATACGTTATTGCCAAATTGGCATCAATTGCCAAAAGGTTTTCCAAGCAAAAGCATAAACAAATAAATCAACGCAACGAACATAGCACTGCCCGACTAGCAAATACCCTTAATACGATAATACTTAATTGTTTTAAAATAATGGCTTTCATTACTTCACTAAAGCTTAATTTTCATTTAAACTAATGAAAATCTCTGTTCAACAAATCCTTAGTTTCTATTGCGAAATTATTTCGAAACTAGAGCTCGAAAATTACAATTTATCAATTTAATATATTTTTTGTGCAGAGTATACAAAAACACATAAATAAAAAGTGCACCTAAAGCTGCTGCGATGGACTAAAATACCCTTTTCAATATAAATGATAGCTCTTTTCAACACAATATTTATGACAGCAACAACATTTTACAATTTTGCCAAAAATAAAATGTAACTAATTGTTTTAACAATATGCTAACAAAAAGAAAATCGGAAAAAATCAGATAAACAGATAAATACAAGAGCTAAACTGAAACACGCATCACGCACTATAAGAAAATAATATATATTTAATAAGTACATTTTTAGCAGCGTATGTAGCCGTTTTTATTTGTGTGTGTGTGATTATTTATATATATATGAACATATATATATATATATTTTATAATTTTAATAAATGTGTTTCGTTCGTTTCTTTTTTGTGCAACTCGTTTTTTGACACATTATAAATTTACCCATTAAAAAACTAATTAAATTAAATGGCAGCTCGATAAAAACGTGATACGGAATGCGCTTAAATTGTTGCAAATTTGTCACGCAAAAAAACACGCCTAAATATGTTTAAAATAATTAAAGGGAAAGTCTAAAAATAAAATTAGTTAGTCAACTTTATTTTTTATATTTATAGAATTCAATTTGGTTTTATTAAATTTGAACTAAAAACTCGAAATAATTCGCTAATATATAGAAGCACATAAAAGGATTGTCATATAGCCCTCTAAGTCCATTAAACAATAACAAACAACTGGTGTTAAGCGCATTAGACACAAATTAAAGCAAACATTAATATGCATTCAATTAAAACTAATTACCATAAATATTATTCTTAACTCGATGTTAATTTTTCCTCGTGAATTTCTAGACGACTTTTCATTTTCGTGTTTAACTGCAACCCTCTTATTCGGTGTGTGCGAACGTGTGAGTGTATGTGTTGGTATGAGTGTGTGTGAGTGCCTGTACTAATCATGTTATAATTATATGACTATCTATTACAGATAATGTTTGACTTAAACTTAAATTATTGCTGGGTACATGTCATAAATCGTTTCTCAACAAAAGAACTAAATACCATACAAAATGAAAACAAAACCAAAATGAACAGCTCACTTCGGTATGTCGAAGATTTAATACCCTTGCAGATCGTACCTTTACGAAATACATATATTCAATTGCTCTACAAAGTCAGCTGGCTCAGAGTTGACAAAAAAAAAACAATGTTATTCTTCTCCAGGTCGACCGTCTGCAAGGCTATCGATAGAAAACTAAACTTAAATAGCAAAACAAACAAAACAGCAATAAAAAAAAATAGACAGCATGCATGTTGTTTAACTAAATATGCATTTAAATAAATAACTAAACTATTGCTGTTCTAATTATATTTCTAAATATATATTAAAAAATTTGTACACATATTTAAACCCCAACAAAACAATAACAAAAAATGAAGAAACAAAAAAATGAAAACCTCCTACCTGAACGATTTGGCATTAATGTATTGCTTTTGAAACGTTAATTAAAGCATTGCAAATAGATTATTTATTGCATTTCAAGCAATTTTCATTTAGATAATCAACAGCTTGATTTATGCACCGTTTCAGATTGATAGATAGATGGAAAAGCCGCAGAGCTTGTTGATTTGCGAACCGCATAAATTATGCAACCCTATATTCCGGCAGCTTTATGAATTTTATCCCTGACACTTTCAACTTTACCTGGCCACGTTGTCAATTACGCTAATTAGTTTACAAATAATTAATAGTGCGCACACATGCTACTGATAAATAGTTCCTATTGCCATACATTAAATATGAAAATCATCAAATTTCAACGTACATTTTCATTGATAATACTATACAAACAAAATTACTTTCTTTATTACTTTCTTCATTAAAGCTATGCTTGAGCTTTCCGTTAAAAACTGTTTATTAATACAAGCATATATTTAAAATACAGTTTAAAAATAAAGATTTAGTAGGGATTTCAAACCTATCGAGCTTATAACAGGGATCGCAATATAAAATAATTATTATTTTAAAAATTAATTTCATTAAACTTAAAAGCAGAACTATATTATGATTCTTAAATTAAAATTAGAATTTATTTATTATTTCAAAAAATTTGTTTTTGTTCTAAAAATTAAAAGATCAATTTTAATTTTTTTATCTAAATTCAAAAAATTCTTTTATTTTATTTAAATTGTAACTATAGCGATCCCTGTTTTAAATTCAAATCGTAAGAAAGAATAGAATTTATGATTCATCGGCAAATTATACCGATTCAATGACTTTTCGCATACAAAGAACTATTGAATTGCAAGGAGACCGATCTGTCATGAAAAACAATTTATTTTACTCAATTCAAAACGATCATTATATAAATAAATAATGTCGATTCAAAAATGCTTTCCCGAAAATCGATTCATTGAAGTATTTTTACTTCACTAAGATTAAGGATTATTTAAATGTGCCCGACAAAAAGATAACCTCTAGTGTTAATTTGAATTATTAACTTCTATATATAAAAAAAAATTCTACTTAATATTCATAACGTAATGAATATTAATTTGACTAGATCGTCAAGACCCTAAGCACACATTCAATTTACCTTCATAAAACCCATTGGATTATAAGTGTCCAAGGTCTGATAACAAGTTGAGCATTTACCAAGGTTTTTTTTTTGTAATTTCTTTTTTGTTTTTGGAGCTGTTGATGACGATGTCGAGGATAATGGTGATGATCCTTTTGGCATTGATGGCCCCAGCATGTCAGTCGGCAGCTGGGAATGCAATCAGACACCAGGCAGATGGCAAAGTGTCATTCCCAGATAGTATCAGGGGTTGGAGAGGCGGGACGAGAGGCGGTCTTGAACCGAAAGTCATACTCGTTGCTATGCGGCCACTTTTCTCCTCGGCACGACATTAAAATGCACATTGTAACACCATCAAAGTTGAGAAATAAAGTCATTAGCATTTTTCGGCTAACACCACAAAGACACTGTGTGGTTTCGTAATGACTTTGCCAGGTTGCAACCACCCAACCCAACCATCTACACATCCACACAAAGCCCAGCCAAATGACTGGCCGTAGAAATGTGTCAAAAGGAAATGTCTAAGGGATTTGAGAGACCCTTAAAGTGCAACATCCAGTCGAAAGTGCTTGAAGTGCTAATAACAGCTTGTTCGACTTTAGCTAGAGTCAAAAATTCAAGAACTACAATTTATTTTTCTCCTACAATTGATTGAAATACTCGATATAAATTCAGTTTTTATTAGTTATCTATAGCTCTACTAAATAGATATTCCGAAAGATTATATTATCTAACTATATGTAATTTTTAACTAATAAATAAATGAACTCTGTATTCCTTTCATTAAGCTCTCCGATTAATTTCAAATTTATGGCTGAACATTTTGTCGGCGAATCAAAATGCGCGTACTTATCACACACTTATTTGTCTCGACATTAACAATAGCGGGCAGGAACAGGGAGTGGGGGGGACAACGGAGCACATATGCCAGGGCTAACAAACTTTGTCCTTGAACATAACATATGTATGAGAGAGTAAACCCCATTTAGAGCAAGTTAGCTGGTACATTTATCATAAAAGTCGGCACCTATATATTTTGGCGTTGTTTTTGGATTGTGAGAATTGAAGAGGGATCAGGGGAAGCTGGGGAAGTCAGGAGGACAAAGGACAACAACGGCAATTGTTGGCTCATTAGAAACTCATTTAAAAACAATTTGGCACGTTAATGCAAAATAAATCTATAAGCTTATGCAGGCAATGACAACGTGCTCGCTGATTCGCTGTCTCGACAACTTTCACTATGGCTTTACATAATGTGCATGTACTATATAAGTATATTGTATATATTACCTATACTATATAACATACGTACTTGCAAGTATATACTCACAAATATTATGCGATTAAACGACCCGGCTACAAAGTGTAAGCATTTAATGCAAATGTCATTTGTTGCAAATGGTGTCTTTAACTTTTTCAAATGTTTGCCCAAACTTAACCGAATAGTGAATATTCTTAAGCCCGTTTTTTCAGATCATTTTGTAAGTCATTTTACATAAAAATATCATTCAGTTATTAAGCTGAAAGCTTACAGATATCTTGATCTTATAATGAAAAAATTAATATTGAAAAAATAATATTTTAAATAATATCTAGAAAAAGAATAATTCAAAATCACATCTGTATGTAGATATTCGATTTTAATCAAGTTTATCAAAACTAATATTCTCGTATAATACTGAAATATATATTACAACATTTGCAACAGAATTTCTATCCAGACTTTTGCCAACTCGACCTAGTCGATCTAGTTGATCATGATTATATATTCAAGAATAATATCGTTACATATTTGGTTATCAAATCACAAAACCCAGTACAAGGGTATGCCACAAAAAATAAAAAGAATCACCCAAAAAATGTCATTAGTATGCGTTGGTGTTGACGTTGTCGACATTTCCAAAACGTACTATAAGACGTGTCCCAGCTTCTGTCCCAACTCCAAACTGTATTTTCTTCTCCCTTGGAGGGTAGTTGGATGCGAGGATGGTGGGGGGGGGGGGAGGTGGAGCACCCCTGACGGAAGTGCGCTTAGCAAACAGCCTGTCATAAACATGAAATTTGCACAAAACCGCCATTTTTATAAGGTGTCAACAGCAAATATCACATATCACATGCACATATAGACGTTATGGCATTTGATGTCGAAAGGAAGTTGCCACATATTGGCTTACCCAAAACGTTAAGTGGCTCAAAACTGAGTAGGGAATACCCGGCCTCCATCTCGTACCTTCACCCTCTGCCTTCCTCTCCCGCATATCATTACAGTGCTGCGAACTGACTGCCTCGAAAATGGAACCAAAACGTTACCCAGTTCACCATGTATCTTTTAATGGCTCAAGTCGTTACTGCAGCTGCTGTCAGGCACTAACTGGGCCAAGTTGTTTTGGGCCCAACAACGTTTTTGCTGCCTTTTCTGCTTCTGCTTCTGCTTCTCTTCTTTTTGTTTTTGTTATGTTTTTGTTTACAGTACCAAGTTATTAATGACAAAGTCACCTCAACATTTGGCTTTCATATGCAGATATGAGAAAAGTCAGAGTCAGGAGTACGGAATGAGACATGAGACATGAGGCAACTTCATCTGCATTACAAACGACAATTGCCGGAACCACCTTGAAATAGAACATAAATTAAATATCTATCATACAGCATGACTGACAGCTGTCTGTCCATCTTACTACGAGTATCTTTGTATCTGTGCGACTGACAATAGGCCAGCATGAAATATCTTTAATTAAAATTTGTATAAAGATAAATGGGTTTTGATACCTAGTTCAAAAGTTTTTATTGCACAGACATGCCCACATCAGATAAAATGCTAAGCAAATTGGCACATTGGATAAGCCGAAAAAGGACACTGTCTTTTCAGCTCAGGGTGTCCTTTCATACATACATACATACATATGTATATGTAAGTTCGAATATGTATATATATATATATGTATGTATGTATGCCTACCAGCAGATTTAACTTTCCTATTGGAAAATCCTTTCCTGACAAGGACATGCAGTTGGCCAGCTTTTTGTGTTTGTGCTAACAAAAGTTTTGATAGCATTTCTGTTTTAACTATGCGCCATTTGATTAGGTCTTTGTGCCTGCGACATGCTAATTAAATCTACATAAATGTTCAAGTATTGAATATATTTTTTTGAATCACTTCACGAGAGTTGAAAGTAAATCTATCGCATAGAAATCTATATACTTATATTCTTGTAGTAAATTTACCCAAAACGTCAACTCATAAATTTATGAGACAGGTACATTAAAGCCAAATCGTATCAAATTTAAATAATATAAATATAAAAAAAAAATACACAAAAAAAAGAATATTTTGTAAACTCATAAAACAAATTTATATAAAAACTTTCTATTATCATGCTCTGCTCTTTTTTACTTTTCACTTTAATTATCTTATATATTTCTTACTATTACTTTACATTGCTTTTTTCTTTTATTTTTATTATAATTTTGTTTTTCTTCATTTTGTTTATGTTTATGTAAACAAATTTTATAAAATGCGTTTGTAGGACGAGAAAAATCAACTACTTATAACGAATCTTTGGCTTTCGTTGGTAAGTTTCAACTTAAACTCAAAGTCATCTAAACATAAAAAAAACCCATAAATCTAGCTATATATCAATATATATAATAAATCATATATACTTTAAATATCATATCATAAATAGAATCATAAACCTTTTATTAGCTATGCCGAGCAGCTTACCAATATCAATTAAGCTTAGTATGTAGTTAGTATTGCTGCCAGGTATAGCTAATGAAATGTGTTGTGCCTGCTCGTAATTTATACACACACATGGGCCAATCCTCTGCTAAGAGTTGTACCAAACAGCACTTAATTTCTATTAAAATTCAAAAAAAAAAAAATGTCGATTATATTTTATCTATTGATTCGTTTGTGAAATCAAATCAATCCTTCTACTCCAATTCTATACATATGTACATATGTATGTATATTATCCAAAGCTATTGTGAAGTATTCAAAAAAACTTTTCCATTTCATCTAGCTATATTTCAAACTCTTTATCTTCTTCTCTTTATCTACCTCTGTCAATTGCGATACAACTGAATAGCTTGATTGCGTGGCTTAGAACGTGTGTGATAAATTATTTAAATATTATACTTTAAATACAATTAAAGTAAATCCGAATACATATTTAAATCAATGCGCTTTATTAAATATATCTAAATTATTACACATATATCCAACAACAACTACAACAACATATCTTTAACTATTAATCTAGCTAAAGCATAATGCAGTTTGATTTCTTTTTTACATTCTCTTCTATTATTAGTTTTATGTACATTTTTCTATAGCAAAAGCTTTTCAAAATAGTTTTCTTTATTCCATTTGAGTTTTAGCTTTTACTGGGGAATACTTATTACAATATTCATTTTGTTTGAAGACCTTTTTTACGCATTTATTAAGAGCAACTAAAAACCAACACATAAACAATGCCAGACAAAACAAAACTCTAAACAGCAACAGCAACAATTTAACTATAGAACAACCAAACACAATTGCTGCATGTTACAAATAATATAAATAATATTTTAAATTGCATCGTGTCATAAGCCCAGATAATTCCCATCGCATGTCTTATTTATTTTAATTTTTTTTTATAAATATTATCTGTGCTAGTTGAAGACTCAATAAAAATCAAATGCATGTTTGGGTTGGGCGTTTTAAAGTGTGATCAATATTGTTGGGACCTTTAATCCGAAGATTAAATGCTCTTACAATTTGATTATGCATAACTGATAAGCTTTTTGATCTAACAGCGACAAGTTTTATCAAAAAAATACTGAACAAAATAAAGTTCAATTTATGTGCAGATTATAAATATGTCGAAAAATATCTAAAAGCAATATAAACATTGCTGGAAAATATATAAATTAAAAATCGAATTTACTACATAAATACTACATTATATAGTAATATATTCAAAGTGAGACGTATCAACATCAAGCATAGAGCTGACGAACTATAACCCGTTGGCTAGGGTATTGACGAAATATTATAGATACTGCTGTAAATATGTGCATTATTAAACGGAAGTGTTAAAGGGGGAGGTAAAGTTGAACATAATTTTTTCATGGAATTATGGTACTTATATTTGGCATTGGGATTGTTCAACACTCGTCAAGCCCTGTCAATTTGCGAAATTAATGAAATTATTTATTTAACACATCGATTCGATTTGACTAACCCTGGCCCTTCTGTCTTCTGTCTTCTCCTTTCTCCAAACTCCATTCTCGCAGGGAGTAAATATACATATGTATAATATTCTGGCAGCGACGATTAAATGAAGACCCATCGCATATGTTGCACGCTGAATGTTGCTGTGGCATGTTGTACTCATGTACGTATGTATGTACGAGTATGTACATACGTTTATAATTTGTAATTTTCGATTTGGCAATTACAAAACCACAAAATGTGATTCGAGCAACATTTTGTTGTTTTAAGCATCCAACTGCCAATTTGATTGATGGCTTCATGTGTCATTTATACACTGTCATTCTGACTTGTGCTCAAAATGTTTGTCAATACCGTAGTCGAACAGCAATTGTAATTTAAATTCTGCAAATGAAGGACAACTCGGAAAATCTACGATTACAATGAAGTGTTTGATTGCAGTGCCTACCAAATGTGTTCATACACATTTTGATGGGCAGTTGAAAGGCATATACTTTGATGGTTTCATCAGCAACTCTGCACGTCGCAAAGATATTAATTAAGCTTTATTACGGACTCTAATACATAATGAATATTTATACAAAGAAAATATGAAATTAGAAACAAAACACAATTAGAATATAAAATCCGAGATAAAACTTATGCTAAAATCGTTAAAAAAAAAATCAAAATGTATATACAAATAATATATTGCATATTTTAGTTTCGACGCAGAAATTATGAATAGGCAACAGAGATTAATATATTAATACGCCCAGGAAGACCATTCATTTTTTTAAAGGTTATTAATAGATGGATTTTTAATGTTAAATTTCAATCTGTAAATTTGTACTAAACGAGCTTTGTTTTAATAAGCATATTTTAGTCTTTATTCATACTATAATTTCTGAAAAACTTTCAATAATTAAATTAAATGTATACTTTTCTCCAAAAACTTCGATGCGTTTTCAAAATTAAATATTGCGTGTATCTTTTTTGTTTACATTAGCTGTTAATTATTAAGATTGATTCAATACATCGAAAAGACGTCTTACTGTAGTTTGCATAAAAAATAGAAGGCTATAAGAAGTTAAAATTTCCTTAACATAAATTAGGAGAATAATTAAAAAATAGTATGCATTTAGGAACAAGCACAAAAGTATTAAATAATAAACTCAATGAAAATTTTCATTTAAATAAAAAACACTTTTATGTTTAGAAAATCCTAATCAGGTGAACAATTATATTAAAAATAGATCTCGTCACAATTGATGCTGAATACCACGAAGGGATTAAAAACTATAAAGGTGCTAATTATGTGTTTCGGATCACAAGACAGATTTTGATACCAAATTCTATTTTTTGAGTGTTTAATTAAAATTTAAAAAAAATCCTAGAATGGATCCTTCTTTAATTGATATATTGAACTAAAAAAATCCGGAGTCGCAATACATTTGAAAACAATTAGTTTTGTATTATTTTTAGTTTCAAGCTTGAAATTAATTGCAATCCAGATTTTAGTATAATAGGCTTGTAATAAAATCCCAGCTAGAATTGGGAACTTAAAACAACTCTGGAAACTAATTGCCAAATTGCGAATGACATGAATGGCCCCGTGGCATGCCACAAAACTGCGTGGAAGTCGCAATGGAGATGGAGGCAACCTGGACATACATACATATTTCGACGTTCTGTGTGTACCGTCATCTGTTTTTACAGCTGTCATAAAACCGCACCACAATAACAGCACTAAAGTATAAAGTTTTTAAAGCAAGGCCTGTGATATGTAGTTTCTACCCGTAGTATAATTTAATGCAATGGCAATGCCATGGCATGTAATTAAATATTTTGTGATTTAAAAAGGGATCTGTTGTATAAAGACAGCGAGACAATTGCTTGCTCTAAAAATGCCACAAATGTGTGTAAATTATAAAGCAACAAGCTCGGCAATAACAACAGTAATAACTAAGAAGAGCAACAATAGTAAAAGTAGAGGAAAACTAGTGGAAAACTTTGTCGCTCTTATGACAAAAACCACTTGTAGGCCATGCCACAAAACGCAAAGCGCGAGTTGCAAGTTGTGTGGCAGCAGCCACCACAACAACAACAACAACAGCAGTAAAAGACCGACAACCGCAAAATGACACAAAGCAGTGCCACTGAGCCTAGTCCTACTACTATGACTGTGTCCTGTACCCAGGACCTGTCCTGGGGCAAAGATAGAGAGACACAAGTCAGGATAGGACAGGACAGGATCAGGCAGTCGCGGTACAATTCGCTTGACAATGGCAGAAATAGAAACAGCAAACGAAATGTTGATAAAACTTGTCGAGTGTGTGTGGTAAGTGTATGTGTGGGTGTGTGTGAGTGTTGGTGTGTGCGTCTGTGTGTGATTGTGTATGGGGCCAACTGCAAGAACTTAGTTTCAATTTGGATGTCAACTTGTTGTATTTTATGGATGTTTGTTTGATTTACAGTCACTTAACTTAACAGTGATTTAACATAAGTATGTAACTCTAACATTGCATTGTGAGTATCTGCACTTTCAATTTGGATGTCAACTTGTTGTATTTTATGGATGTTTGTTTGATTTACTGTCACTTAACTTAACAGTGATTTAACATACGTATGTAACTCTAACATTGCATTGTGAGTATCTGCACTTAACTTTCTATGCATGTTAACATTTTCTAACATTTTCATATGTACATACATACTAAACTCGTACTTAATTTGTGTCTGTCTTTCTTCCGATTTCAACAAAAACACTTTCTTATCATATCACGTCGTTTTATTATTTCTTATTATAGTATTTTTGATTTCTACTAGAATATATCTCTAATACGTGTGCAGTTACTAAAACATGTTATATATGTGATATAGGAATGGAACGATTACAATTTGCGCTGGAACGAAACGGAATATGGCAATGTCAAAGATCTCCGGATCACGCCCAACAAACTGTGGAAGCCTGATGTGCTCATGTATAATAGGTGAGTTCCCAAAGTATCCAGTTATGGTCTCCGCCAAACAACTTATTAATGCAACAATAATCGATAAGCCGATTACTAATCAGAATGAAAATTGAAAAAAAAAGAAAAAAAAATGTTGAGAAAAAGAAATGTGATGATTTTGCGCTATGAAGCCATTATTTATAGCAATCAAATGTAATGTACTCTCCGGAGTTAGCACTGCTCTTTAGGTGTAAAGAATTATAAATCCCAAATAAACCACACATAATATAATATTATCGAAAATCGATGGTAAGTGTACAGTTGTACATCCGCATTAACAATATAAACATTTATCATAATCAAGTCAGATTATAGTTGAATCTTGTAACTGATCTTATGATATATTTTTGTTCTAGCGTTACAATTTCGGTTACAAGTTATATATAATATTAGATTAATAGATTATATCGTTTATGTAGTTGTTTGTGCACTTTAGTTTAATAAATAAAACGCTTGTTGCGTTTATTAGCTGGTTTATATTCTATTTTTTAGTAGCTGCTTCGATGGAGTAATGGAGTAAACTATAACAAAGACCAAATTTGGTCGATAATATTAGATGAAAATATCTTTAAGGACTTTCAGTTACCGTAACTTTGATGGAAATAAAATTATTCTCAATTTATATTCATTTCTGACCATTGAATTGGATTTTGCCAACATTTTCTACAAAGTTCGTAATTGAAATCGATTAAATCTCCATTGCACCTGAAAAATATGCTCAAAATATGATATTTATTTTTTCTGCATATTATTTGTTATTATAGCTGAATATGTTATGAGTTTAGTTATTATTTACCATTCGATATGTTTGCAAAAATCAAATTCCCAAAATGAGTTAATGTACTTTATTTAATATATACTATATATGACATATTATAAGCGTATCATAATCCACTCGCTATTGTTTGTGTGTCTATTATAAATAAAAGCAAAAGCAAAGCCAAAACCCAAACATAAAGACTATGTTTTTGTTTTACTAAGTTCTTTGTATTTGTATCTAATGTTACCCAAATTTTAATTTGCTTTCAATGTTTATGTTGAACAAACGACTAAAAAATTTACAAAAAAAAAAAAGATTCAACCTAAACATGTCTAAAAAAAAAAAATAATATGTTGTTTACTTCAAATAAGAGTAGTTTACACGCAGTGGTGTTCTAGTGGGACTGTACATTGTCAGCTTGCCGTTGATGTGGGCCTCACTTTGTAATTGGATTCGTAATGCTAACCGAACGTACAAATAAACTTTAATATATAATATAAACTATAATAACAGCTGAATAGCTCAACTAAACCGCAAAAGCAAGAGCCTAAATAAAAATTCAGACTAAACTCCATGAACTTAAACACTTTGTTTAACCAGAATATTATGCAAGTAGTTTGTTCGAAACAATTGATAAAAGATACAAAATTAAAGATTCATAATATATATAGATATATCATACCCTAACAGATCGTACTACCTATATACATAAACTAGTACTCATGTATCTCATGTGGTCTGTATAGTCAATGCATATGTAGAATATTGTTTGCTCTATTTGTACTTATTTCCGAACAAAAGACAATAACCAACATAAGAGATTGTTCAACAATATGCTGGTGTAATATTTCTGGTTAGACGTTCAGTACTTGAATTTATTTAGCCATCAATCAAATGTACAACAACAATGTTATACTCTATATTTGTTGTAGCTTGAAAAACACACTACAAAAACAAACAAAAAAATCCGAAGGCAAAATAGATTTTCAAGTATTGTGCATGAGAAATCAAATCCCTCGTACTAAACAGCAACTAAATAAAAACGCATATATAACTAAAACCAATGAAAAAATTCAAGAAAACCAAAAAAAAAAATATTATTTAACCTAATACCCAAAAGTGTTCCAACAAAGTACATAATACAATCTTAACTTTGTTGGCACCTCTAAACATTATTATCCCAAAACATTTAATTAACTGCAAACCCATATCCCATACCCATACACATTACACACACACACACACTACATGTTTAATTAAATGTACTAATAAAATATAAAAAAAAAAAAAATAATTTTAAAAATCTGTTTTTATTCATAATTAAGTCACATGAGAATTATACTTTTATCATACTAGTTAAACTAAACGAAATTAAAACTTATGAATGTCGTCTCAATGAACTCATTCATTATTCATAGAAAAAGCGAAACATAACACAAATCATATACATTCAATGCCTTAATTGCAAAGCAAGCTTTTAAAAACTCAAAATCGTATTTGAAAAATTGATTAGTGGATCTAGAAACCAACTTGCTCGGCTAGCCGATGCTTCAATGTGCTTTCCAATGAATTAATGAAAATATTTTAGTATTTGCAAAATATAATTATATAATCATTTTATTCTAATCTAAGATTGAAACTATAGTTTCATTAAAAGCACTGTTATAACGATCTGTATTATTGATCAGTTTTGATCATTGTTCAATAGTTTGGCTCTAACTTTTTTAAGAATATATTTACTTTAAGTGGTTAGAAAGGAGAATTTTCTGTAAGACGGAACATGCAAAAATATTCCTATATTCCTACTTCACTTAGTTTAAAGTTCAAATTCTCTAACGAACGGAAAAGGCAAAGATCTTCAATGGAAGTTGCTATTAAGTTCAATTTCTGCAAGTTCAATCCGTAATACTTTTATTCTTTTGAGAGAAAACTGAAGCATCTACAAACTGAATAATTGAGTTGTTAAACGTGCTCAATTATCGCAAAATGCTTCGCCCTTTTCAAGCTAAATTGTTAGATGTTTCTGCTGTCGAAATCGCAACTGAATCTGCTCTTATTTCAACATTTTTGGACAGCTCATCAATGAATTTAACGCTAAATACTTATATTCCAATCACGCTCCAAATGCAGACAAACTTTTACCTAATTCACGTATCAATCACTCAACAATAAGTACAAATTTGTTCCCAAAACTTTATTTTCATTTGCTTTCTAACTAAACATACAATCCTACTCCTGTATTCGTACTTATTCATGTATGTATAACCCACTATATGCTGTCTGTATATGTGTATATGTCTCTGTGTGTGTGCCTCTATGTATGTCGATGACTGTGTGTCTGGTTAATATATATAACAAAAAGTTACGTCGCTTCAGCTCTAATAACGGTCTTGCCCATATGCAACACATGCATCATACGCCCCATAAGCCAAGCGAAACATTTGCTCGCTACAAGAAAAACAAATATGAGTGTTGAAATCGCGTGCTCTCGATTAGCAGATACCCTATAGTCAGCTTTAAAGTAAGCCAATTGCAAAATTTATCACTAATGGGTCTATTTTATATTCTAAAAGTCATTTAATATGCAATTATCCGATTTCTAAAGTTTTGATATTTATTCTTGGAAGTCTCTTTCGATATAATCCTAATTACAGGGTATAAATAGTAGTACAACTGCTTGACGATTTAACTCATCGTATGTGTGTGTTTCTTTGTATCAGATAATTGGCAAAAAGCAATTGAAATGCCCACAATAATTACAATTTCATATCATGCTCATTCTCATTCGCATTCGCATTCCATTGCAATTTGCTGGCGGTAAGCTTATAAATGTTTTTCAGTGTTAGCAAACAAGTTAATGACTGTGACTGTATGTATGTGTGTGCGTGGGTTCGAGTGTCTGCTTATGAGAAAGTGTGTGAGAGTGTGCTTATCATTTACCCAAGAAATCAATTGTTATCAATGTGGATTGTGTGTGCTACTTTTCGTTCTATTTAGCTGTGTTTCATTGTGTCTATAAATATAAAATACTCGTATTTTCATGCTTCCCATGTTAGTCGATGTTCAGTTATAACAATTATCTCGTTATATCAATACCATAAATGTACTCATTTTAATGTTTAAGTCTTTACTTTAAGTGTCAATTGACAACATAAATAAACTGAAACATTTATCGTTGCATTAAGTTACTGTAAGTTAGTGTAAGTTATGTTGTAAGCTCAGCTTATTTGCATGTCAGCTTAGCTTATATATTTTATCTTAAATTTGGAAACAACTGCAATTCAAATACTAGTTGTATGTGCTAACCTATTTCATTATCTCGGGTGTGCACAATTTGCAATCAAATTCTAAGCAAAAATTTAGTCAAACAATTGGAGGTTTACGTATAATGCTTTTAAAATCAACACATATTTATCACTTTGATCTTGTCTTCTGCTAAATCAACAAACATTTTCAAATAGAGCACATTGAATATTAAATATTAACAGGGATTAAAACCGAAACGAATTTTGGGTTTAGTAACGGTTTCGGTTATGCTCGAATTAAGGTTTTCGGTTATCGTTTATGCAAAATCTTGGAGTATCGGTTTCGTAATGGTTATCGGTTTTTTGTAAGTTTCGGATTAAAAATAGCGGTATGCTTTCAGTTCACAAAAATACTAAAAATTATGGTTTTCGGTTGACCAAAATAAAAAGCGTTATTCATTGCATAACATGAAAAAAGATTTAATGCTCTTTTTAGTCTGAATAATAATGTTATCTGGTTACTGGAATAATCCAGTATAATGTCGATTTATTATAATTTGATCTCATACAAATTTGGTTAATTTGGTTTGAAAATTTCAATTATTTCGATTTTACTGACTTTTAATAACTTCGAACTGCCATAACTTTGTCAAAACACAATAAATTTCCATGCGCAATGTAAATTTGAGCATAACTTTATCTCTTAATTCGTTCTGCATTTTAATTTTATTCATTTTTAAAAATTTTTGAAAATCGATTTTTTTTGAAATTTTACATCTTTATCTTTTTGATTTTTTCGAAAAAATTCGAATTTTCAAAATGAACAAAATATAAATGCAGAACGAATTTGGGAGGTAAAATCAATCTCAAATTAACATTGCGCATGGAAATTGATTGAGTTTTGACAAAGTTATGGCAGTTCAAAGTTATCAAAGTTGCTCAGTAGCTGCGACGGCCAGAACCGAAATTAACCCTTACTAAGAATCGGTTACTAAACGATTATTTCGGTCTAAAGGGTTGCGGTTTATGGGTTTCGGTACAGTGGAAAAAAATATTTTCGGTTACGGTTTCAGTTACGGTTACAAATTTCAATCGGTTTTCACCGGTTAAAGGCTACGGTTTCGGTTAAGGTTTTAATCTCTGAATATTAATGAATTATATCCTTTGCTATCGAATAAACATACTTTTAAGAGGGCATTCTTATTAATCTCGAGTGTACTAAATAAATATCTGATTCAAATATATTGCTATTTGTCTATACTCCAGTTTAATCTTCAAAATATGTACAGAGCGTTACATTTTCTAGACAAAAATATAATTTCTCATAAATAAAATAAAGTTGACAAGTTAAGTACAAAGTATATTTTAAAAGCCTCTCACAGTTCCTTTTATTAACTTTCGAGTTGGCACTAAAAACACTATAGAATGTTTCTGAGCTGCGTGCTAAAATCTTTTACAATTCAGTGGCAAAAACGCAGCCTCTTAACAAAATGAGCTGAAACATTTTAAGCCATAACTTAAATGTCAAAATTTCTTGCTAGTGCAATAAAAGTATAAAGAAGAGAATTATCCAACTGGCGACTAAAAACTACTTAAATGCCACAAATCCCCTGGTTGCCCCACAAAACACACACACACACAAAGACATCCTGAGAGGCACCTAAAAAGCGCGTTAAACTGAACATAAACTTTGCTGGGGTACAAATGAAGACAAATATGACAGGTTCACACATTTTGGCTAAAATGCACCTGGCGGAGAGTCAAGTAGTTTTAACATTTTCTTTTTTTGTTGAGGCAGTCAGAGCAGGGGGACTAATAGTAAGTTATTTCTGTGTCGGATCTGCAGTGCAGGTTACTTAGTAACCTTTTACATCTGATTGACGTTTAGCTTACAAGCCGTGACTAAAGCACCGTATTTAACTCACAGTCGAGCAAGGAGCTAAGGACAAAAGGATTGAAAGCTAAAAACGTAGGCTTCAGTATAATTTGTCTGGCACGCAGCATCCGGTGTTGATTACGGAATGGCAATGAGTTTGAGAGGAATAAAATTCATATTGATTAGCCATGTACACAGTGAAAAAAGACCAACTTCTAAAACCAAGAACATTAATCTCAAATATTTTGTTCTTAAAATAAGATCATTTTAAGACTAAATTACTAATTCTAATAATATTAATGTACAAATTCGCAGTTCTTAATAAAAGAATTGAAAATCTGCAATTGTTACGAAAATATAAATATATCATATTTAATATGAAGACAATAATGACACCGTGGCACTCTGGTTAGAGTCGCCGCTTCAGTTTTGGTAACAAGTCGAGGGCTCGAAACCCGCTCTAGCCAAGGAAAAAACATATAATATAAAAAAAAAATAAATAAATCCAAAAAAAGGATAAATATCAAAAAAAAAAATTGTATGTTCTTGACGCATTTTCTAGACCAAAATTCTTAGATCTGAGCCCAAAATCTTGATTTTAGAACATTTATTTTATCAGTGTAGTCGTTGGAAAGAGTCTGGGGAAATCAGTATATTAGTAAACTGGATGGACTCGATGATCCTTACGCAGTGGGCGTGGCATGTACACGCACATTTCGTGTATCGTCCTTCACCGAAAACCTTTTGGCTGTCAACTTTATTTACTAATGAACTTGCGCAGTGAGAAGCCAGAGTCGAGGTAGCATAATCAATTCCAATTATGTTCTCGCTAACAAATTCAGACCAATTTCGCCAATGTTCTCATCAGCTCATTAAGAGTTAATCTTGGCAAATTTACAGTTCTCCATTAGATTTCATCATCATTGTTAACCAATACACGTTATGTTTCAAACTGGCGATTGAGTTTTGAAGAAAAGCTGGTGACTTTCATTTTGCTTAATTTATTAGTGCTTTTTCTTTCTATTCGGCTTGGCCATGGTCACAGCCAGAGTTGGCCAACATTTGTAGACCTGCCAGCCTAATTTGTATGCGTCGGCAGTGCTGCTAATGTGTGGCCATCATTTGGATCAATAGCAAGACGACATGGCTTAGAAATAGAGATACAGATACAGATACAGCAACAGACACAGATACATTTACAGTATAGCATACAAACACATGCTCGTTGTATATACTCCCAATTGAGCATGTATTCGCATTGGCCTTGTGCCCAGCTATGTGAAACCCATCAACGCCTTCTGCAATCAATTTTCGTAATTTGTTTATGCTGATTTCAATGTGCTCTGTACGAATCTCCATTCAGAAGATGCTTAATTGAGATACTTTTTACGGACCGCATTAATATTAAAGGCGACTAATGCCACTCCCAATAAGAGAGAACATTTCACTAGAAATTACCAAAGCTGAAATACTCTAACACTGATGTGTACAGTTAACAAACTTTAATTAAAAGTACACGATTCTCATATCAGGCTTTATATTCCTCCTATGGCAGCTCTATGTTAACTACATAATATATAACTAAAGGTACTAAAAAAATGTACACAATGCGTTGCTAAGAGCAAACATTTTTTTCTACCAATTATTTCTTTGGTATGTAATCCCCAAATTTTAATCATATTTTAATAGTTTACAGACAAAAACAGACAATAAACAAAATTTTCATACTTTTTAATGCACATACTCAGTTTCAAATAAATACTCCCAATAATAATGCAATTTTTAGAAAATAAACGAACATTTTGTTCAGTAAGTTTTCTTGGGATATCTTAAAGAAAACACAATATTTTTATAAGTAAATTTAATGAATAACCCTGATTCGATTTGATATACTAAATTCAAAGACTATCGATTTCCGTCCATATTTCTATATGACACACTGAAAAAAACGACCAACTTCTAAAATCAAGAATATTCATCTTAAATATTTTCTTCTTAAAATAAAACCATTTTAAGACCAAATTAATAAAACTCAGAATATTAATCTAAAAATTCGCAGTTCTTAATATAAGAATAAAAATCTTAAATTGATAAGATAACCTTAAAAGTTTAAATATCAAAAAAAATAAAATGAGTTTAGAGATTAAAACACCCGCCTTATTTTTTTCTCTGGTTAGAGAATTTAAGACTGTTTGGTCTTAAATTAAGAACTTATTCTTATTTGAAATGTTCTTAAAATCAAGATGTGTTTTCTAAATCTAAGAATTTTATATTCTCGACGCATTTTTTAGACCAAAATCTTGATATTAGAAAATTTTTTTTATCAGTGCAGTTTTGAAATATCAGATCTGATGATTCTTAGATCCATAACAAATTACGTCATTATAAGGTGATTTTAATGCATGACACATTTCGTATTAAAAATCAGAGAGATTTCTTGTGCAAGGGTATAAATAACGTAGAGTTGGGAGTGAAAAGCTTTTACATTAATTGCAATGTTATCTGGTATCTGCGTAAACAGATTACAAAGCTTGTGCGAGTTTATAAGTAAGTCAGAGAGTCGCCTTCGAAGGACCAAAACCAACCCAAATGATATTGACAGCGGTTGTGGCTTAGCGAACCGAACCGTAGACCATTTTGGGCGCCTTTACTGGTCAAGTCTGAAACAGGCCAACATCAATTTTAATAATGCCTGGCAATGATTTCATTTATTTGTTTGAGCCAAGCCAAGGCCGAGCCAAATGTAAAAGCTGCCAAATCTTTTGCATCCAAATATTAAAATGAACGTCCAAATTTAAATATAAAATGAGTTCTTCAGGCAATGAAAGGACTTATTAAATACGGGTGCGATAAATTCGTTGAGTATATGATGGCTGTGTGATTACGCGAAAAATTGGCTGATTACTTCAACCTGTAACAGATAACTTATAAAGTAATGAAAGTGTTCAAAGACACTATTAGAATAAAATAAAAACTTTAGTAATGTGAAGGAAATATTTTAAATATTATCGTTGCCTTAGAATTTAACAGATTAACAATAAAAATTAATTCATTTAAATTGAAAAATAAACTTTACTAGGTCGCAATTAGCATAATAACAAATTAAAATAGCCATTAGTATTTTATGCAGACATTCGTTTTCAATTTCCAAATAGATTTGTGTTTTTTTAATTAGAAGCGGACAGGAAAATATAGTTCACGTAGGGAAGACTGTATTTATTTCTCAAATAAACTTAAAAATATGTGGTACTTTTAAAACAATAGTAGAACTATAATCACATTTTCGAAATTCGCTACAATTTGGTAATGAAGCACTTATATGTTTTGAATTTTGTGAAATATTAACTTTGAGTCTCTGGCTTCTCAAGAATGTAGGTAATGTTCTGGTCTATTATTTCAATAAGTGGAAATTATTTTGTTGTTGTCCGCACATTTGGAAGGCTCTTGGTGCTGACCACAATCTCTCAAGCCCGAACGTGCAACAGAAGCGCACCTGTGGCACATGGATCTTGTTCGTGTTTAGCCCATCATTACAACAGCCGCTAATCGGGGCACAAATTCCACTTAAATGCCACAGCAAAAGCATGTAAGCTACACTTACTGCCACATGCCACATGCTACACCCACAACAACCAACACACAGGTGGTATGTTGTCCAATTAAATGCACACTATGACCACAAAATCACAATCGCCATGATTTAAAGTGCGTATGTGCCTCTCACAAACACAAACCTACACACACACACACGGACATTCGAGTTTGTACATATGTATAAACTGAAATTGGTTGACCATAAAAAGATAGCAAACAGCTCGTAATTCAAAATATCTATGCAAATTGTGTACAAAGTGTTTGCGCAATAGTTTTGGGGGCCCAAAATAAAAGTAATTGCATTTAATTTCAATGCAAGGGAAAAGCATATCCAAAAGTACAAGCCAAGAGATGAGCATACGTATATTCTCTAAAAATATATTATATATGAAAACATATAAATATACATATGTATATAATTTCGGGCCACTTGTGATTGTCTTTCAGCATACAAATTTCTCTTAGCCTGATTTGCATACGCCTAGAGAGATACTACACACAGCATGTAGTTAGATGCAGATATTGTATCTTACAGATGTCATTTACGCAGTCAAAAAGTGCTGACAACAGAATTGCCATTTGGTTCACCGAATAATTGGTCTTACTTGGGTTAATGGCTTGCCAAATTGCGATATATATATATATTTGAAAAATATCTTATAGATGCACATGTTGCATCTATTCAAATGAAAATAAAGCAAACATTTGGTTATTCAAATTATTATAATTATAATAATTATTTATTTTAAATCAATTTAAAGCTGGAAACTAAACTGGCATTTAGAGTACCAAATAAGTAGGCTAAAGGGTTAAGGATATAGATATTTGAGATTCTATTTCTAAATTTAAATACAAATAAAAACCATGTGTTAAGAGTACTTGGCTAAAACTTACTGAACATTTTTAAGCAGATAAATTCCCATATTTTTAAAATTTTAAGTGTATATAAGTTTAAAATAAATAAATGCTATATATTAGATCCAGTTATTCAATCCAAAATATTGTATCAGCAGAGAAGAAAATACACATTAGATTCCAGAAAAAGTTTTTTTTTTAATCCTTAGAATTTCTGTAAATAAGTGTACTTATACGTATCCAAAGCCTCTAAGCTGTATAAAAAAAGACAAAAACATAGAATAAATAGTATTAGATATTAGATAATGAAATTTTAAAATTTATTAAATATGTATGCTAAACTTAGTCTAGTCTTAGTTTAAGACCAAACACAACAACTCCTATTGACAACATGAACCTAGTATAGAAATCCCCAGAGCTGTTATTTTTCCCAAACACTAAACAAATCACAACTTCCTAGCTCCCAGCTCTATCCAAAAATTATTTTTTTTTATAACTTGCCAAAATGAAAAATATATATATATACATATATCAAAGCGCAAATCACATGAAACAAAAAAAAGTATAAATAATAATTGCAAAAACAAGAAAACATATGAAAAAAGGAAAAAAAATTTAACAAATTAATATAAAAAAAAACGAAAAAAAAATAGAATAATACATAAAAAATTGTACAATAATTTAGCGCGGATGAGGGATTCGATGGCACGTATCACACCAACATTGTGGTCAAACATAACGGCAGTTGTCTGTACGTGCCCCCTGGTATCTTCAAGAGCACATGCAAGATAGACATCACGTGGTTCCCATTTGATGACCAACATTGCGAAATGAAATTCGGTAGTTGGACTTACGATGGAAATCAGGTAAAGTGTTTAGTACACATCGCAGTACAGTACAGCACACGCCACAAGTTAAGAGCTAACACGATTCACGATACACGGTACACGGTTCACGGTACAGTAATGGCTGGTTAAACCATTCCATTCACAGAGGTCACAATCACGCTTTCACACACGCAAACCAGATAACAACTAACTAACTAATACACGCACACGTGCACGTGCACAAACCAAATCGGTTAAAGATAATACATAGGCAGAAAAAGGGAGGCGACTATCTAGGATTCTAGGAGTTCTTAGCACTCGACCGAAATAGATATGTAGGTGTACAACTACTGAGGCTCGACGATTATTCAATGAGTCAAAAGGCTCTAACTGCTTTCTTTTATACTTTTCCAATCTCTCTCTCTCTCCATCTATTTCTATCTATCTCTAACCAAATCTATCTTCCAATTTATTTTATATTCCTCACGTCGAACAATTCTTTGCGTTTTTGCGAATTACAAAACCAAAAGTATTAAGTGTTTGAAAGCACTGAAAAAACAAAATAATAACGGTTCAGTGTTGGCTAAAATTTTCAAACTGATTTTGAATATTTTATGCCAACACCTAGGTTAACAGTTATAACAATAAATAGAGGTTGCCCTTTTGTGTGTTGCCAGTGTACAATTTCAACTACTCTTCTCAGTAGTTTCCTTCATTGGACATTACACAAATTGGGCTTCTTAGAAATGGAATCATGTGTGAAACCCTTGAAATGTAAAAAAAAGAAGAATATTTCAGTTTCACCTATTTTGCATGTTGGCAGACCAAACCACGCCCAAAAATGAAGAAAAATTAAGAAATATTTTGGACGTATGTAAAGACTCTTAATGGAAGTGAAACAAAATGAGGTTCTCAATACCAATTAATATTATTTTCACGTTATTTTGCACTCAAAACGCAATTTCAAATTTAGTATAATTAAGTACAAAATTATAATAAAAAAAAAGCTCTCTCTTTTTGCTCGCTCTGTCTCGTACACCTGGAACACATGCTCTTTTTGTACATAAATGTTGTTTCAACGTGGCTTTAAATGAAATCTCAAATTTATTATAAATAAAACTAAAAATGTTAAATTTCTTTTTCTCCAAAACAATAAAAACTCAAACTCAAACTCAAAACAATGCCCAACCATTCCCAAAAAAAAATTCGTTTGTCACCAAACAAATTTTTTGAAATTAAAAATAAAAAAAAAAAAAACAAAAAATCGTTGAAAAAATCAGTTGGATTTGGTTTTGAATTCCGAAGATGGAGGGGATCTTTCCGATTTCATAACAAATGGCGAGTGGTACTTGCTTGGTTAGTAAAAATCATCATAAACCTAATGCTTATTTCACTAACTGTGTTTTGTTGTCATGTGTAAATGTCTTCAACCTACTATATGCATATATTTAAGATTTTTATGATTTTTATATCATTTTGTATATATAACATATGAAATATATTGTAGCAAATATTTAGCCGAAATTGCTTTATAGACCTTTTTTAATTGATGCGCTTTCTTTTAGTTTTATTTATTCCTTGATTCGTAATGTATATAGCTAATTTATGTATAAAAAAAAAACAAAAATGTATATTATATACGAATCGTGTGAGATTTATATATAATTGTGTGTCAATGTGTCAATGTCATCAAACTTGTCTGTTTCGAGTATTACTAATAGTAAATTTTATCGTTCAGCCATGCCCGGAAAGAAGAATACCATAGTCTACCAGTGCTGCCCAGAACCATATGTCGATATCACCTTTACTATACAAATACGCCGACGTACTTTATATTATTTTTTCAATTTAATTGTGCCATGCGTGCTAATATCATCGATGGCCCTTCTGGGCTTCACATTGCCCCCCGATTCAGGCGAAAAATTAACGCTGGGTAAGTACTGAATAGTACAAAAAATAAAAAAAGAATATCCACTTTCCAACACTGATTGACCCAATGATTAGTTATAATATGATATCACTTTATCTTATAAGCTTTTTTCAGCGTGTGGTTAAAATCTAAATTCAATATCTAGTTAGGGTTTTCGAACGGTTTTTGTTCAGGTAAAGCAGCGGTAGCGAAATGAGGCTTAGCTGGATTTAACCATATACTAAAATATTAAACAAAATATATAACTTAAATAAATCCCAAATATACGCTGCTTCTAAAGTTAGTTAGTCTAAGCAATGCATGTTTTATTATTGAGTAAAAATAAAACAAATTAAACGTAAAAAAAAATAATAAGCCCAGGAGTGATGCCAGCTGCAAAAGAAATTGAAACAAATTTAATAAAAGCAACTCCCCCAATAGGAAATATGATAAAAAAAAACAGCTGCAAAAGGCAACACTCTACAAATGCTAAGTTAAAGTTGTAGATCTACAACAAATGTCTCTTAAAAAACAACAAATAATATAAACTGAACTATTTAAAAGAAATAACATGAAATTTGATTAATAATATTTCTTACTTTTTGTCTTTAAATTTTCAGTCAATTTTACGTTTGGCATTTCATTTAAATTGTTTTTATATAAGTATTTATTGTATCTCTTGTTCCAGGCGTAACTATACTACTATCATTAACAGTATTTCTAAACCTTGTTGCCGAGTCTATGCCGACAACGTCGGATGCTGTTCCTCTTATAGGTACACACACACGCTATTTATTTAACAAATTTACCAAAAAATAATCCTAACCTCAAAAAAGAAATCCAAAAAAGAGGCAGTACCAAAAACAAAAAATATGTGCTGTATTTTATTGTTGTTTTTAGTTGTTATTAGTTTTACTACAGTAGTGCAATGAAAAAAAAAATATCAAAACAAAAAAATACAAAACTAACAAAATATTCGAATCAGCAAAATAAAATACCAATTATTTAGATCTTGAATTTAAATACACACACAAACACACCCACACATAGACACAAACAAATACAAATACAAGTACACTGAATCAATCGAATGGAGAATGAAAATATGTCACACACTTATCTTAATTCTGTACGTATGTATGTTTGCAAATAGATACTATAACTTCTGGACTTTAACTGTGTGCCACAACAATATTTCAGTTTCAGCCAGCTAATACTCTTCTCTTCCTGCCGGAACGTTTGGACAGCCCTTTGCAATAATAGCTCCATGTCAAAACCGAACACAAGCAACACACCCAACAAGCAAACAAACACCTCCAAACATTAATTCTTCACAACTATCTAACCGTCTCTCTCTCTCTCTCTCCATCTCTATCTATTTATATCTGTCTCTGTCTCTATCACTCTCTGTCACTGTCTACCAAATGTAAAGTACCTATAATTCAGATGGAGCAATTTTTCTATATACTACTTCTTACTTACTTGTGCTCATCATTTAGCTAGCTGACTACATTGAAATATGCTTAATATTCGTACTCTTTCCTCTACAACTACTACTACTATTCTACTCCTATTTTAATTATTTACTACTCAAATCAGCTGCTCCAAGTAGTCGCGCATCTAAAGCTCTGACAATAATTGGTATTTGACTACACGAAACACACACGCACACTCACGAATCACGAATCACGAATCACGATTCACGATCAGTACTCACTACTCCCGAATCAGACACATTCCACAATTCATAATCGATAATCGAAGCGCAATGAAAAGTTTTCGTTATCATTTTCATTTATATATCCATTTTCATACTTGCTGTTTAAAAAGCGTATGTTAAGCTGTCCCCGTACCCCTCCCCCTACCCCGTTTGACCAATTAGTTTATGAGTTGTTGTTTCTGTCGGTACGTTTGTTTTCTCTACGTGTTTGCCGCTAGCTAATCTTTGTTTTCATATACTTGTATCATTTATTTCACTTTTCTGTTCTTAGCCTGACTAATTGATTTCTAAAAATAAAAATATTAAAAACAACAAACAAATAATAATAAACTAAAGCCAAAACGTACTTCATGTAAATAAGCTTCTCTATATATAGAGTAGTGCATCATTTTCATGCTGGGACAGGTCGCATTTATTGCCTGAACAATCAAATCATCAATTACTTACAAAACATAGCAGCATTTAAATCGCATTAAAATGTAGAGCAAATATATAATCTATAATAATTTTCTTGTTAAATGTATTTAAAAAAAATAAAACAAAAAACAAAATATTTAAACTGTACATAACCAAAACTATGAACAAATCCAACGAATAACCTTTTTTCGCTACCAAATTTCAAACGTTACAACAAATTGGCCAATAACTGAGCCAACCAGTCAGAAAAAAATATGAACAAACCTAAACAAGAAAACATCAAATTGCAATATGATATTGATCGAATCAACAGCTAAGGTCATGAAAATATAAACACAATTTTCCAATAACAATATATATCCATAAATCAAATAAAATGAGCACTGATATATTCTAAAAGGAAACTTTGTTTTAAGAAGTTCTGTGACTTAATGTGCTTCTTAGGACATTAATAGACATCTTCGATTCCGAATTATATACAGCCCTTATTTTATATGTTACTATTGTATTAGATTACAAATCAAGATATATGTAAGTATATACTAGATTCCAAGATGAAAACCTCAAAAATATTGAAGAATCTTCGGTTCGATGAATAGCTAGATTTCAATTCGAGGCGGAAACCGATTTTAAAAGTTATTTATTTAACCGATAAAAATTCTAACTTCAGATTATAATTTTTAAGCGCAGCACTAGAAATTCGACTATCCGATTGTAATTTGATTTAATTCTTAAAGCTGTAAAGAACATCAGTAAAAAGTGTCAAACCAGTTATATTTCAATATACAATTCCAGATTGTTTTATGCATCGAGAGCAATCGTAGCAAATTTCTTAACAATTACACGTGCACAATTTATAATTTATAACACAAATCTAATAGTGGGTATATTTTTATGACCAGCATTGTGGAAATCGAAAATCATATTTAAAAACAGAAGAAAAATCTCAAACCGAATCGTAGCCCAGTTAATCTGTTAAATGTGGCCAGTTATACCCTGCCAATTGCAATACTTAAAAAAATAAAAAAATAGTGATATTTTTATGATTTTGTATGCATAAAAGAACAACGAATATCAATTACTAAATCAACAACATTGCAATTCACAATATATATATACATATACCATATACGTAGGTGCATATCTATGTATTTATACGGTAAAGGTTTGTATTGAAGGCTAAAATAATAAAAGAAATGAAATCAAAACGCAACCAAATGTTATTTTGATACTTGGTAAAGTAGAGAGGAAAAATCGAATGTCAGGAAACAATAAAACATACAAACGTAAATACAAACATGTAAATAGTATGTTCATGCTTATATTTAAATAAAATAGAAATTAAAAAAAAAAACACACAAGCTATATGCCTTGTAGATTTGGTAGGTATATATTGAAGTTAAAGTACTTATAAGCTGTGGACAAATATGCAAATTAAAAAAAACAACCACAACAACAAAGTACACTGTAAATAAAACACACTTGAACCGACGTAAGTACATACATATACACACTGACACTCACACACACTAAACTACAACAACAGCAAGAACCACAAATGTTAAAGAAAACTTAACGAAACAACAACACGACAATGAAAAACTGAAAAGCGCATGCCACAAACAACAAACCAGGCCAAATGACAAAAGTCATGCTTAACTGAGTCTTAGCCATACTACTATCACTATATATATATAATATATATATATAAAAATATATATATATTTCTCTCTCTCTCTCTCTAATTTACTAACTCGCTATCTATCTCGTTTTGGCAAGAACTCTCTTGTACTTGCACCCAGTCACATAAGAAAACCAAAACTGAACAAACGCAACTCACAAATACACCCAAACCAACCATAAGTAAATATATTTTCTTGCTCAAAATATAAATACAAAAAATTCCCAAGAAATTGATAAAATTCTCATACTTACACACCTGTAAAATCCCGACATTTAAAAAAATAATTCACCCCCGAACAAACGCAAACCCTAGAATTTCCCGCTAAAAACGAAACTCAACTAAACTAAGCTAAAAAAAAAAAGAAAATCAAAGCGCAACATTTGAACTTGCATTTATGCAGATCCATTTGACCAGATGGTAGACTTGCAACTCCACATAATATCGTATCGCTCATCATGCGTTCATATTATGTCATATTATATCCGACCCCATTTCCAAACTCTTCCAACAACGACCCACAGATAAGAGCTCAAAACCAAATCATTTGCATGCATTGTGCAAATTCCTAAGTAATACCCATTTGCCCTACATTCAACTCAGGACACACGTAGCAAATTAAATGGGCCTCATGGCGCCGTGGTAAATTGACAACACGTAGCGCTAAACTCATTGCCCCTTAAACAAAAATTATAAGAATATTAAAAAAAGTAAAAAAGAAGTGCAGAAAAGTAAAGACAACGTCCAGACTTCAGTTCAATTTACGAAATATTCTCATCTAAGTAACGGCAAAAACTTGCCACTTGCCACTTTCGGTGGCCTTTCTTTCTGCGTTAACTAATGGGTAAAAGTTGGAAGAATGTGCACCTTGTACTAACCACCATTAAGCTTTCGAAAAGTTGAACCAACTAGAAAATGAGCAAAATGAAAACATTTATTTGCTGGAATGTTGTGAAAATTTGTGCCCAAATTTTAAGTGCTTGTTCAGAGTTGTTTTTGCTAGTTGATGACCCTCGTAATGTCGAGGGTTAAAGAGTTTGAAAGTTGTGAAGAAACTATAATTACAGATCTAAAAATTCAGAATAGCTAAGGAATAGCATAAAGACAAGCTCTAGTAATTAAAACTTTCCGGAACTACAAACTTAAAGATACATATAATAGTATATTATCATCTGATCAGTATAGAATTAACTGTAACATATGAGGGTCGGCTGATAAGTCAATGGCCTAAATAGGAAAACACAATTTTTGTAATCAAATTATATCTTATTTTATTGAAGAGTGCAATCCATTACCTGATAAATATTTAGGTTTCATGTACAACTTCGCAAACATTTTTAATATTAGTTCATATCATACTTAATTATAATATAACAATAGTTTTCACACAAATGAAGATATCTGCGAAAAGAATTATAATTTTCAGAACCTTGACCAATCCTATTATTTGGATGGCGTTAATAGTTGAAAAGCCGTGAAATAAAGTAAAGGAACATTGTGTTCAAAAATTAATTTATTTCCATTCAGAAAAGTTGTGAAATGCCTTTTAAGCCAATGAGTTATCGGACCAACCTCATATAATAAGATAGCATAGATGAGCTCGGAATTGATAAAAGCTTACAAAATACTACCAACAAGACATAATTTCTCGATTTTGTGTTGAGTTTATAAAAACAAATACAGTTTAGTCACAAATACATTTAAATTTAAAAAATAAACAACGAAAAATTATTGAATATAATAAATCTCTCTGTTTGGATTGAAACTTTACGGAATTAAAAGCAAAATTACTAAATAGGTATGCGTATTTTTATAATACCTTGAGATAAATATGACAGAGCAGTAAGTACAAGTATGATGTAAATTAGAATTTTTAGAATTATACCGATATTTTCACAATATTCCACATGTAAATCTTAAACTTTGAGAAAGCTTTGTGTAATGAACCCCAATCTGTTTGGCATTATTATATATTGTATAAGTACCCCTGACAATAATACCCATACTTTACAAACGCTTAAGTTGAGAAAAATGTCCAGCTTTCCTACCCACCGCTAAGTCCAAATTTTGAGTTTAATGTTAACTTCAAAGCATACAAGCATATTACTCATCACTTTTCAAGCACACTTCATACGAGATCGAGATTGAAATCAAAGTAAAAACCATTAAAAGTATATACTAAATATATACTTTAAATTGAAAAAGCAAAAAAAAATACCAGAGACACAACAAATTACGGCGACGTATTGAAAAATCAAACTTAACCACAACAACAACAACAACTTAAACACAACATACTAAACAACAAACACAGAACTTGTGAAATGCCCTTGATATGTCTTTATTGGAGTTTTGTTTTCTATGTCACAAAAAACAACACCAACATACGTTTTATAATTTCATTTTCTTGTCATTATTTATATTGTATTTTATCAAACGAAATTCTTTTGTTTCAGGAGTTACAATTCTTCTATCGCTCACAGTGTTTCTCAACCTTGTAGCTGAGACATTGCCCCAAGTATCTGATGCAATCCCCTTGTTAGGTAGCGATTGCATTTAAAAAACATACAAATGCAAATATATATTCAAATTTGTCAAAAAAAAAAAAAAAAAAAAAACCAAAATCTAAACGTTAATTAACAAATTACTTAATATGATTTATATATACGTACATACATACTATATATATATATATCTATATATATCCATAAATATTATTGTTATTGTTGTTATATATATATATCAATTATGATTATTCACACACATTGCTAAATTGTTCGCATATATAATCCTTAATTAAAACCAAAAACCAAACAACAAATCTTAAAACTTAAATAAAGTATTAGTCTAACTAAAACAAAGTCAACAAATACAAAATGCTAAGTGCCAAAAGTTGTTAAATGTTATTTGTGTACTTCGTAATATGTTTACTAATTACAACAAGTTTTAAATTAATTACTAAACCAACTCAACTAACGCTCTCTATCTCTCTCTTTCACTCGCTCTGTCTATCTCTCTATCTTGTTCGAAAATTGAACTTAAAATAATATTATATATATAATGAAGCCGTTTCTTAGTTCATCATATTATTATGTTGCTATCTCTGTTTTACAAATACTCTCTATCTACGTCACATCTCTCTCTCTCTCTCTCTCTTTTCGTTCGCTTTTTTAAATCAATAACTTTGGTAAATATACCAAATCTTAGTGCTGCAGCACTACCACCCCATCCATCACAAAATATCAAATTGAGCAACGTAAAACCCGTACAAGAAATCTTTTAAATGCTATCGTTATCTACTTACAATACTTCTGATCTATAACTCCTATTAACTTGAAACTTTCTCTACCACTTCTTCACTTATCATTGGTATATGGCTAACTTATACATATATTATATACATATATATATTCTAAGTACTTTTGTAGAAACTACCCAGCACTAAACTATTCAAAAACAGCTACGCCAATGATACAATCAATTCACTTCAATACAATTACTCCAACTTTTCCTGAAAAAAATAGTGTTGCTCTTCTACAATGCAATAGAACAAAAAATATATATATTTTTGAATACTTAAATCCAATCCAAATTTCTCAAAATATGTTTTTATATTAAAAATCTTTCAAAACTTTCAAATAAATTTCATAAATTAATTTATAATTAAACTCTAAGATTTTCGCTTCAGTTTCTTAAAAATATCCGAGCTTATATAATAAATTCGGGGAAAACTATAAGTGAATAAAAGAATGTTTTATTTAGTTCCTTAAAAGCAGGGATTAAAAGCTTAACCGAAACAGTAACCTTTAACCGATGAAAACTTATTGAAATTTGTAACCGTAACTGAAACCGTAACCGAAAAAATGGTTTTACACTGTACCGAAACCCAGAACCGTTTAGTAACCGATTTATTTATAAGGGTTATTTTCGGATCTGGCCGTCGCAGCTACTGAGAAACTTTCATAACTTTGAACTGATATAACTTAGTCAAAACTCAATCAATTTTCATGCTAAATATAATTTTTTTTTTAAATTTACAGTGTTACCCCTTTATATTTTTTGTATTTTCCAAAAAAATTCAAATCTTCAAAATGAACAAAATTGTAATGCAAATTGTAATTGTAATGCAAATTGGTATAAAAAAATTATGTTCAAATTCACATTGCGCTAGGAAATTGATTGAGTTTCGACAAAGTTATGGCAGTTGAAAGATATAAAAAATCAATAAAATCAAAATATTCAAACCAAATGAACCAAATTTATATGAGATCTAGTTTTAATAAAATCGACATTACACTGGACCCAGATAATCAGATAACATTATATTCCAGGCTAAAAAGAGATTAAGTCTTTTTACATGTAAAACAATGAATAAAGCTTATTTTGGTTAACCGAAAACCTTAATTTTAATCTTTTTTACCGATAACCATTACGAAACCGATACTCCAAAATTTTGCATAACCGATAACCGAAAACCTTAATTCAGCATAACCGAAACCGATATCCGTTTCTGTTTTAATCCCTGCTTAAAAGTAAATCTCAAAACTATCAAGAAGCTAAAATTTATTATTCTATAGTTGAAAATTCAATTCAATCATAAGATTTTTAATTTTCTGTTATTAGAATATTTCAAATACTTAAATGTTTCAGTCTCAACAGAGACTTTCAGTCATGGTTCTATTGCATTAAGATAGAAAGCACACAAGATGAAAAAATCGTTTTGTAATTATTCAACAACATATTGAATTTCTTAAAAATATTCCTTTATATATTCTAAATACATATTATATATTTAATGCGGTACAGACTGATTGTACTTATTTCCACTTTGCAATTATATAATTCTTTCAAAGCCAAAAGATAATGTAATTACAAAAGATACTTATGAGACAGATTTCAATACAAGTGAGTTTGGGAAAATACTTGTGAAATAACATTTGAATTAAATGCCGATAAGAGATATATATATATATATTATCGCCGCTAACGTCGCCGATCGATGAAGATGAAAGAAAGAAAGAAGTTTTATTCTTATGGTATTATTTAACTATTTTTGCTAAAAGCTTTGATTTGTACTTATTTCATTTTATTTCTCTCACTCTCACTCACCCATGTCTCACCTTATTTAGAAACGTTAACTGCATACGCATAGCATTACCCCAAAATATATTAAAATATACATATCATAAATATATGTACACCCAATATTCCACCACGTAATAAAAAGTATTTCAAAGTTCGTATGCTCACACGCAAATCAAAATATTTAAAAGAAAACTGTCATGACCACCTTCAAAATTTCGAAGCCACCAAACCACACGCTATTTATTTTAAAAGTACTATCAATTCATTGAAAACCCATTATTTTTTCGAATTCTATCACACATCTCATATTGACACTTTTTGACCCATTTCTCGGAATGATATTTTTTGCTCGAGAACCTTTTTGATCGACATTCGAAAAAAACCAAATACAATAAATTTAAAATCAAAAATCTTTTAATATCTTAAAAAAAAATATCATTTCGTATAGTATGATTTTTTTTTTATTTAAAAACTGTGCAAAAATGGGTCAGAAATTTGTATCTCTGCATTCGCTTGTTATTCATGTTGGATTGATACTTGCTTAGCCCATCAATAAAAGTGCACTGTTATAACAAAATGTTATATAATATCAATAACCCATATAAACCACAATATCAATTTAAATGGTATTTATGTAAATATGTAAGACTTGAGCACAAGCACCCTCAAGTAAAGCATAAAAAAGATGAAAAGAACAAAAAAAGGTTCAGCCAAAAAATATCATTTAGCAAAAGTCCAACACTGTGATCTTGCTTGACATGAGCTGTAAATAAATGGATTTCAAACAATTTCCTATATTTAACAGCTAGTGTCGGCAGACTTTGTATCTCTCTCTCCCTATCTTTCTCTATGTGGTTTCATCATTTCTATTGATTATTTACAACTAACTATACCACTCTTTGGCAGCTAACCATACGTTAAGGCTAATTTAAAAAGTTCAGTCGTTTAATACATTTCAATTTCTGTATTGTTTTTTTTTCTACTCAATCAATCATTTTTTGAACAAAATATTTGCAGGTGTTACAATTCTACTCTCGCAAACAGTTTTCTCTTTATTGGTCGGTAATGTTATAACAAAGACGAGCGAAGCCGTACCGCTGCTAGGTATTAGTACAAGCACATTCTCAAATATTTCTAATTTTTATGATTTATTATATTTAAAAAAGACAACAACAAATCCAGAATTTCCTAGTGCTATAAAAAACCAATATCTTTTCTCTTTTAGCTGCTAAAAAAACGAATGTAGCAAACGAAAAGTTTCCAAATAAAAAATCTGCTGATTAAAATCGAAATTATATCTTGTACAAAATTTAATTAATTAGTGCGACTGCAGGCTGCTCTGCAGTGCATTTAAAGTAGGTAAAAACTGAACAATAAAGAGAGCATGAAGTATAACAACTCCAACGGAAAACATTTAAAAAGCAAATACTTTCCTATGGCTGCCGTAGATTAACCCGATTAATCGCTTCTTAGACTTTGGCTGAACCTCTTTTTATCTTAAGGTGATAACTACTCATATAAATAACAATACAAATACCCTTGCAGATACCGATTTTAGATATTGATTATTCATCTATTTTTACAGTGTTATTATATTTATATTATAAGATCTGATTTATTCGTTCGGTTTCATTGTAACCATGTATATTAATTTTGTTATTTTAAAATAGTGACGAAAGCGTCACGGGAGGTCTATTCTATAAATGAATAATTGTAATGCATTATAAATTGAATCGTTTGAAAAACATAAGATAGTAAAACAATTGGATATTTTTGACCGATCGCGCTAATAATACCTTACTGTTAAATTAAAAATTAAAGTTTTCACATTTTAAAACAAAAAAGTATTGATCATACATAATAGTTCTCGAACAAATTCATATATAAAATTTATCGGTATTAGATGGCAGCTATAAAATATTTAATCTGTTGAATAAGTTTCAGTGCTACAAATTAAAGTTTGAGTTCAATTTTGGGAATTTTTATAAAAATAAATAGACAACTAGCAATTAAAATATCTGCAAGGGTACAACAAGATCTCTTTTAGGCTAATAAACACTAAAAGTAGCTAACAACTCCATTAACATGCTACTGTGGGTGTTTTGCTCAACTTACTTAAGTATGTAGTTCCCAATTAAACCTCCCTAAAACCCTTAAATAAGTACAAATTCCTATGCAATATGCTAGCTAAGTATGCTTTAAGTAAAACTATACACAGATATTTGTATAGATCGAAATGAGATATGTTTAAAATTCCTCATATCCAAGTATCAAAAGCTGACTAAATAACAAAAATTGTTATAAATCGTGAGCCGTAAATCGCCTTAAATCAAATATAACATTTTTTACTTAAAAAAAAATAATTATTAAATGTATTCAGAAAGCATACCGTAAAAATACCTAAATAATTTCTATATAACATTAAATACACATAATTTACAAAAATATTATAAAAAAGAAAATTTGTTTATCCGAACAATTGAATTCATCAACTCACAACATCTTACAGTTGTTCAATTTGTACAAAAAAAAAACAAATATTTTACGCATGAATATTTTTTATTTACTCATTTTTCTTAAATAATTTTTTGTAAGATGAAAAGACAGTTAAGTAGTCAGACATAAATAGAAGTCAAAATTCTGAAAACACAACGGTTGAAAATTAAATTAGACCATTTTGATAAATTTTTTTTTATATCATTCGGGGCTCTTGAAATTCACATAAATCGGCGGACAAAAAAATCTTTCCTATTTTTTTTAAAAATAAATTTAACTGAGTTAAAGAAATTTAAATTATTGGAAATCTCCCAACAAATATTTTATCATATGAAAGCAAGCAACGGTTGCTTTTAAGCTGTTACAGATTTGTGGAACTTGGCTGTATATTTTTCTGAGCAAGCAATTATATTTTTTTTAAACACCGTACTTAATACAAAATACAGGAGTTTATTAAATATTTTTTATTTTTTATTAAAAGGTTATGCAAAATTTTTCGATTCTGTAAGTCTCACAATCTTTGAACTCTAAAAACTCTAAAATTTACTGGCTAAATTTATTTTATTTTTTTAAATCAATATAAAAAACAGCGTATTCAAAACAGTTTCCACACAAAACCAACTTTTGCTTTGAATATAAATCAAGCTCAATATCTTGTAATTATAAAATTCGAATTTATAAACTTGTTGATTATAATTAAGAGTGCTGACTACATGACTGACTTAAATACTCTTAAACTTATTTATTATTAATTTACTTTGATTGTGAAATGCACATCTAAAGCATGAAATAACCGTAAAATAGATGAAAATCATAAACTGCATGTTAAAGCCTGCTGTAAACGTGAAACGCTTAAATTATATCTATATGCATGGCTGAATACCCTGTAATATGAATAGTGACCTAAATCGTGTAGTTTCGCATCTGATAAATCACAGCATTTGTTTGTCACCAAAAATGACACAGTAAACTTGATCCACTGTAATTCTCAAAAAACTTATCATTAAAAACTAACTAACGTAATGTAAATGCTGTTTTATTATTAATTATCATTTGAAAGCTTCAGTTTTTAGTGTTGCGCAAAATGTGAGATCCTTTAAACAGCATACTTATATGATAAAACTATCTCTTTTTGCTTGTTATCGATCCATACACAAAATCTCGACAATTAGGTACATATTTCAACTGTATCATGTTCATGGTTGCATCATCTGTGGTGCTAACGGTTGTGGTGCTCAACTATCATCATCGCACAGCGGATATACACGAAATGCCACCGTGGGTAAGTTACCGAACAGATCGAGCAGATTACTTATCGAAATTAAATTTGAAAATCGTATTTGTTATCAGATCAAATCCGTTTTCCTACAATGGCTGCCCTGGATACTGCGCATGGGTCGTCCTGGGCGCAAGATCACGCGCAAATCAATATTATTAAGCAATCGCATGAAAGAGCTGGAATTGAAGGAACGTTCTTCCAAATCCTTACTAGCCAATGTTCTCGATATCGATGACGATTTTCGTCATACAATATCAGGATCACAGACCGCCATCGGTTCGTCGGCGTAAGTATTCAAATAAAATTATTATATTTTTTGATTCTCAAAATTTTATATATATAAATAAATTTCAGGAGTTTCGGCCGGCCAACAACGGTGGAAGAACATCATACTGCAATAGGCTGCAATCACAAAGATTTAACTTTAATTCTCAAAGAATTGCAATTTATAACAGCGCGCATGCGCAAAGCTGACGATGAAGCGGAATTGATAAGCGATTGGAAATTCGCTGCAATGGTTGTGGATAGGTAACCTATCTACATTTTCTTGATTACCAACTAAAGATTTTTCATTTTAAAAGGGACATATTTTAAGACTTTCCAGTGATGATTTTGTTCAATATTTGACATTGAAAAGTAGATAATTTGCGAAAAAAAAAAATATTTCATTTTCGTAAAAATATCCAATTAAGATAATTCACATTGACATCCTTAAAAAGTTTCTCTTTCTATTAATATTGCTCTGATTTCTTAAAATTTGATATAATATATTGATAGTAATATATTGTTAAATACATATGTATATGACAAAAACTTAAATCTTGGTAATGTCTTACCGAGTTCAGTAAATAATCAATTTGTTTTTATAAGTTGATTTTTTTATTTAGTGTATATAGTATTCTATTGAGTTGCATCATGTTATTAAAAGCTTAGTATCTATTTTTTTCAAATTCAAAAATGTTTCGGAAATTGGTATAATTTAATTTTGATCAGTATTTTGTATTTTCTATCTACTAGAAACTGAAACTTTTGTTCGAAAGATACTGGCTCAAATTATAGCCCTAATTTTAATTATGTTGCTATTAGATTGATTCAAATATTTCGAGTACAGTCAATAATAAGCACAGTGACGACAAATATTAAGTCATCAATCAATTAAAGCAACAGCCACACAACTTGCGGTTGTTTGCAAAGCGGGAAACTCCCAAACTCACAATTGCCGCCATTTTGTGTGTATTAAACAACGGTAATTCATGTTATATTTTTACATCTATCTTTATCTTTACAGATTTTGTTTAATTGTTTTTACGCTCTTTACGATTATTGCAACGGTAACTGTGCTGCTCTCAGCTCCGCACATAATCGTGCAATAAGGCCGCACAATTTAGACACTTAAGCTACACTCTCACACACTTACACACACACACACACACAAACACACATGCATACATGGTGTATACAGTTATTGTATATGAGGAGGCATTAAGTTAAGTTCATTTTCAAAAAAACACAAAACCTAGCAAAGCTGCTTCAATACAAAGCATAAGATAAAAAAAAAACAAATTGTTAATTACATTTTTAAGTCAAAGAAAAAAAAAGATAAAAAGAAAAAGAAAAAGAAAGAAAGGAAAACTTAATGAAATATAGAAACAAGAAACAAGAAAGTCGAAAATGGCACAAGTCGTGTGTGTACTATGATAAATATTTTATGAAAAATAAAACAAAGCAAAAATTACTGCCGTACAACAAAACCAAATAAATAAAAAGCAAATTGTGTAATGTTTAGTAAGTTAAAGAATATAAATTACCGAATAACGAGAAAATCACAAAAATAAAAGGAAAATACAAAAAACTAAAAACATTTGCATAGTAATAGCAAAAGGAAGAATATACACATTAAATGGAAACGTTTCAAAAGGACAAAGAGAATATTGCAATTATGTACACACTCACACACACTGGCATACTCATGTGTGTGCGTGTGTGCGACGATGTTATAAGTTAATTATGTTGAGTTGTTATAATTTATGTTAGAAACATACTGAGAGGCGGATACATTATACAATGTATGTATATAAGAGAGATTGTTCCTATGAGACATTAGATATGTATTTAAAACTCACACAAACACACTCCACATACACACACGCACACTCAAGCACTTAATTGACAATTGAAAATAACAAAATAAAAATTCAAAGAAAAAAACAAGGGACAGCAACCATTTAAATAGCAGGAAAGTGTAAGATATTTGAGAACGGACTTTACCTAACTAATTTTAATTATCAAATAATTGGTTATTTTAATATTAATTAAATTCTTAAAAACACATTTTTTCATTTGTGTTTACATCACGTGGACCAAAAGTATTTTATTTTGGCATTTGCTATACTCACAGTTGTTTTATTTTTTTTCGAATTATATATTATTTAAAGAATTTTATAAGAAAAAATTTTATTTGATGTAATTTTTTCTAAAAAATCAACTTTACATTGTTTTATTTTCCAACATTTTGTTGAGCGTGCGTAATTGTTGTGTGGATAGAATAGTATCTTGGTGGGCATAAATGGTAACAAACTGACACATAATAATGAATATGATTAAATATATACATACATAGATTAATATAGTAACATATATAATTAATTTTTAAAACGCATACATACAAACAAACAAAATGAAACAAAAGGAATACTTTGAGAATATGTTCATTGAACAAGCTGTTTTTAGAAAATTTATTGTTGAAATATTGTAGCAAATTGAGAGAATACTAAAACCGTAACTAAAAAGCCGAAAGTTATAGTCACCAAATAAACAAAATGAAATTAGTCAAAATTAAAAACTAGCAATATGAGAATCCGAAAATAAGGCAAATTAAAAAAAAAAAAAAACAGGTGTATATATATTTTATAACACATATATCACCGCATATACTCGTATACATACATACAATATATAAATACATATATTTTTAATAAAACGGAAACAGGCAACAACTAACACTTGGCAAAAGCAGCAAATAAAAATGCAAAAAAAAAAAAAACCAAGCAACCAACCAACCAGACTAACTACAAAAACATTGACAACACAATTTTGTTGGAAATTTCACCAATTTTAAATTTCAAATATTAGTAAAGCTTCCGTTAAAGTTTCTCTTCCGAGTATGAGCTTTCACGCGTTTAATTTAACTGCTATCTTTGAAGCGAAACAGTGATATTTACGGTAAAAACAAAAAATAAAAGCTCCCAGATTGTAAAACTTTTCAAAAACCCACCTATAAAACCTTTTAAAGTACATGTTTTCTACACAAAAGCCAAACATAAAAAAAAAATGAAACAAATAAAAAACCTACCTCCTTATTAAAACGAATACATGATGAATATTTCACAATGTACTCGAAAACACTGCCGTATAACTCGCACGTACTCGCTCTATCCAACGAACTATCAACTGTCTACAGTGTTTCTTATAAGTTAGTCCCCTCTCCCCACTCACACACTGTATCTCTTACAAATTTACTGTTTCTATCTCTGCTCTGTAAATTTCTAACAGAATTGTGCTCACATCTCATTTGATGTTAATTACCAGACGAAATGTTACTTAAAAGAAACTCTGATAAAAATCATAATGAAAACTGCACTTAGCCAATCCTACGATAGACCCAGAAATATCCATATGAGTGCTAAATCAATCCTCACATGTGTGAGAAGAAACAACTAAAGATCTGAAAGATATACGACTAGCTACAGGGCACTCATTTTGAATATGTATTGTATTATTTGCATTTGATATAATGTAATTTTTACTTACGCCAAATATGCGTAATCCTACCGATAACTGTGTCTGTCCCCCTAAGGTTGTTTATAGAACTATTTATTAAAAAATGTTTCTGTTCTCTTTAATTGTTTTGCAATTTGCGCAATTAGCAATGGAACTCAATTGTAATTATATGCGTTAGGCCGATAATATATTTAAATTATATTATAATTTTTTTTATAATTAATTTAGTGCTAATCTTCGAGCAACTAAGCGCATAATTAGAACTACTATGTATTAGTACTTATATATGTGTATGAATGTCTTTTTGATAAAAAGAAGCTATTTTAAAAGAAACAAAACCATTTTCTACACTCTTTAAAAGAATGAAGTCTACATGTATGTATTATAATACTATAGCATTAAATAGGCAATTATAAAAAATGATAAAAACCCAAAATGAACTATAAAGTAAGCGTCCTACATTAGGAGAGGGCAACTAAAAAACGAATTTAATATTACAGCAAAAAGTAATAAACGTTTAAAAAAAGAAAGATAGAAAAAAACATTTCATTATTTGGAAAGAAAGTTTAAAAAAATCTATTGCAAGACAACATAAAAAACCTAATTCTTCAGATCAGAGTTTAAACTAAATGCTAATGCTAATTAATAAAGGTAACAAACACACGCAAACTGAACACAGACACACTCACGGATTCGTCTTATTCAATAAAGAGCATCTCAACAATTCAAACAGCGACTTCCGTTTTATATTTTACTTTTTTTTTTGCATGTCCATGCAGATAAACAAAAAATAAAGTCTCAATAGATCATAAACAAGAAAAATCGGTTCACATTTTAAAAGATATATATTTAATATTAGCATTTAAATAAAAACAAAAACAAAACAAACTAGGGTATAAAATGCAAATGTTAAGCACTAAAACTCACCAACCAAAGATACAAAAAAAAACCGTTTAAATAAATCCCAACGCCTATCCCAGAACAAAAAAAAAACTACCAAATCAATTTAAATAGCTATTATGCATAATTAATAAACCGTTACCGCAAATTGTGTAAACTTCAAAATGACAAAATGAAACCCAATTTATGCATGTAAAGAAACAAAACAAAAGATCCGCAAAATTAGCGAAAAGTCTGTTGTCGATAAGTATTATTGACAGACAAATAAGTTTCGTCACATTGACGATAATAATTAATTGTAAGCTAAAAAGGAATTAAATAATTTAAAAAATAAATTAACTTTAAAAATCGAGAGAAATGATTGCGAAAAAACAAAACATAAAACTGAATAAAATTTATTTTGAAAAGAGAATCATGCATTTTGTATTTCATATTACCCTCTTGTTTGAATTTGACGTTAAAACTATCGATTATTTAATAAGAAGTAATTTACAGTATTACTTTAGTTATCGACGTTAATATATTTAGTTTAACAGGCCTCCTTTTGCGTTAACAGAATTAAAGCACTGCTCCGCCCTGGCATATCAGCTGACAGCTGCTTGGAAAATTACTATCAGATAATACAAACCTATTAAATATTCGAAAATTGCGTAAGATAATTAATATTAATAGCAATCGGTTAATAATAATAGTGCACAATGCTACTTTAGCTTGCGACGTTAACATAGCTCGTTTAACAGGCCTCTTTTTGCGTTAACGGAATTAATGCACTGCGCCAGCCCTGGCAAATCAGCTGCTCAGAAAATTATTTTAAATGCTACAAAACAAATTTGCAAAACATAATAAAATATAATGAACATCGATTTGCGAAAATTGTGCCGCATTTGCTTTGTGGACAATGCAGATGTGGACATAACAGATCATAAAGTTATAACTGCAGGACAATCAAGTGATGCTGATGTCGATGAGGAGCATACAATTTGCGAGATAATGCAGGCCATGTTTGTAAGTTCACTTTACTCGTATGCATACTAAAATACAGTTTAACATACGTGCACAATCTTTACCAGCATCACATTACACTGGACTTGACGTCGGAGCTACCAATGATTTGCAACGCCTGCCTGGAGGAGTGTCTGGTGCACTACGCCTACTTCAGCAAACTAATGATTGCCAATCGACAACTGCGTCAGTTGTACAACGAGGCTCAATTGGAGCTATGTGAACGGGAACAAATAATCGATGATAACATACAGCTTGTGACAGCCGATATAAATTTTGAAGTAAAGGACGAAGAGGATAAACAAAAACTACCGCCGCAGGAGTTCATAGAGCTGCAACCGGACGAGCTGGCGCGACCATCGCAGAGGTTGGCTAACGAGGACTCTCTAATAGTATCGGAATTTCTGCCCGCCACTGAGCTGGACGAACGGGAACAAGCCGAAATTGATCAAAATCTACAGCACTTTCCAAGCTATGAACTGCGCACTCTGGACTATGCAGCCGTTGAGCTGAAACATGACAATCTGGACGAGTACAATGAGACGAATCGTTTGCTAAACACCGAACCCAGCGGCAGTCAGGCCATCTACAAGTGCAAATACTGTCCGCTAGCCTATGCATCCCAGCAATTTCTAAAAACGCACGTGCGCAGGTCGCACGTCTGCAAATATTGCACGACAGCATTTGAAAAAGTCAAGGATCTCAACGCCCACATACGGGACAAACACGCAAATAGCCATCAGTGTGTTGTCTGCATGAATAGCTTCAGCACCAGCAGCAATCTGCGTGCTCATCTCAAACGCATGCACGGTGTCCAACTGCCCGCTCAAGTGGCCCTTCTCGACTATCGTCCAGCCCAGAAGGAGAGAGGGCAACAGAGCACCATTGAATACGATTAAGTTTCGAAATAAATTTTTAAATTACCATTCATGGATTTCAAATAGTTTTAATTGCTTCTGGCGACGTCCAAAATAATTGTGATTTTAATCTTACGGGTTCTCCCTTCTCTTTGTCCATACCATCAATATACATCGGTGTAAACTCCCTGTACGCAATGCAGACGCGACGCTCACTCACATCCTCACGCAGCACAGCATGCTCAAACTGATAACGAGCTGGTCCATATAGCACAATGAGCGAGAGACTAAAAGAAACAATCATGTTATTTAAAATTACTACGAGTGCGAAACAATTGCAGAGCTGTAGAGGATTGAGTCGTCAATCAGAAGCATAAACATTAAATATTTTACAGCTCTGCACTCTGGGATCAACTTACTTTGGCATAGGTATCCGCAAGACCTTGCCCTTGTAGGACGCCAGCTGTTCGGGAGCAAGCAACGGCTCCAGCAGTTTCTGCTCGTATCGAGTGACTAAATCCAAATTGTATTTGCCTGCCGGCTGCTCTTCGTAAACGTTCAATGTGAGCACGGCATCGCCCAGACAGTTAACGGTTACGACGCGTTCGCCCCAGATCCAACAATCGTCCACATGTGGATCTATGCTCGCACCTTTGCTTGGATCGTACTCCAACGAACACTGCTCGATTGTTTGAAAGTTGCGCAGTAGCGGAACCGAGTCGAAGCGTTCCTGCACGTAGCGGGTTTTAGCGGGAAATCCCTCGAACGCACCCAGCTGCAGGCGACGTTTCTTAAAGTTGGTTTTTGGCCCATAGTTCTGCTTGCGTCGACCACTTTGTGAAATTGCCCAGGGGAGCTCATCCAAATCAGACATCAGCTGTGTGCCCTCTTCGGGCGAAAGGAATCGCTCCTGCACAAATATACCTGGCAGAGGCAGACCAATTGAGTTCCCGTGATCTGGATGCGCCGCCTGCACGGCCTGCGTGTCCCACCCGGCGTAGAGACGCTCGCATTGCACACAGTAAGACCAGGATTGCAGCTCCTGAAATTGACGGTGCAGTGATGGCTTGGCGATCTCAAAGTCTTTTTCACAGGTCAGACAGGTTCTCACGCCTTTGCAGCCGCAAGGCCGCAGTGTATTCATAATGTAATTGTAAAATAATTAACTGATTTCAATCGCAAATGTAGCAATTTACCGATTTCGCAAACTAAACATAAATCAGCTGAGTTTTAAAACAAGTTGGCAGCACTAACATCATACACGATAGGATTAATGCTAAGTTCACACTGCATTAAGTGACAGTGTGGTCTGTGACAAAGGTGTTTATATTGGCGCCACTAACGTTTTGATTTACAGAAAATTAATAAACAAAAGCAATTGACAATTAAAATTAATTACATTTTTTTTATGATTATGATTATTTCTGACCTCGCAGACATTCCCTACCTCATGGAAATAAAAAGAAATAATTATTGTTTAGTGGAAATCGATCTAAATAAAAATAATTAAGTACCACTTTTGCATAAATTATTAGAAATTATATTAAAAGAAAAAATTATAAAACGTTAAATCAAGAAAATTAATTTATTTTTACTAATTTAGTTACTAGGGACTATATTTTCTATATCTAGTTTAGGTCCAAGTTAACTAATTGAGCGATATTTTTACGTAAAATTACCATAAATTATTGACAAAACATCTTACAATATTTTAACTGGACTGACGTTTACATTGCACTGTGACGCGTGTGAACCCAGCACTAATCGTATCTCATATCATACAATTTCGATAGCACGATTTAAGCGATTGTATCGTGTCTCACGCATTTCACAATTTTGGCGCAATTTGCTTTTACTGCAGCTTGCAATAAATAATTAACAATAAATAATTAATTTAACGCATACTCCTTAAGCAGAATGAACGATTCTTGTAAGTGAAAGTATTTAACATTAAGAGGTTTGAAACTGATATAATTTTGTGTCTTCTATTAAGTTGGGGACTATGCCACACAAACGGCGACAGCGGGTGCAACCAAAGATGCAGCCGGGGAGGTTTGTTAAATGCGTCTCAGTTGAATTTGTGCAATTATTAATTGAAACTTTGTGCAGGGCATTATTTCATTGCTGATAAAACAAATTCTCGAATCGCCTGAGGGCAATTTCAAGATGTTTGATGTGACTTACGCCTTGGTCTGCGCTGTGGGAATTGTGCGCAACATTGAGACGTCCTCGACGAAGATAACGTACTCTCTGGAGGATCACAGTGGTCGCATTGATGCTCATTACTGGCTGGAAGAGGGCGATGCCATTAACGCTCCCGATGTCATGATCAATAACTATGTGAAAATCTATGGATCAGTGCGCTCGCAGGCGGGTCAAAGAGTTCTCATGGTCTTTAAGCTTCTAAATGTTTTGGATCCCAACGAGGTGTGCACTCACATGCTAGAGGCTCTTCATTCCCGATACAAGGCCGAGGAGTACCACGTCAAGGGCGACGCCAGCTCGAGTAGCGCCGCTGGCATGACGTCCAGCCTCACTTCCAGTCAAGGCAATGCCATTGTGGCTGGTTTGGACAGCAAGCAGCTGGCTGTGTTCCAGGCAATCAAATCTAAGCAATCCGAGGAGGGCATCCACCGCAGCGAGCTCAAATCAAAATTCTCGCATATTAGCGCATCCGAAATGAAGTAAGTACAAGAATCTTGTTGTCTGTGTTCAGTTTTAATGATATCTATTCTATCAGCAACATTTTGGACTTTATGATATCGGAGGGTCATATCTACTCAAGCATTGATGCTGATCATTTTATATGCACCTTGTAATATCTACGACTGCCAAATACTCTACACTCTATTCGAGCATCGAAGGGGTTCCATATAAATACTTAAATCTATTTAGTTATGAAAACGAATTGAAATAGATTTGATTTCCCAGTAACGTTTGAAAGAATTCCGGAACATCCCAACATTTGATGTACATGTAATTAAGCTGCAGCTGAAAATAAGTTAATAATATAAGAAAATAAACAGGTAAACTTAAGTTTTCTTTTAAATATTTTTCATCTTATTCTCTTGAGATTTTATTTCTTGCGTACAAATTCACAGTTGGTAAATTCTTAATGCTTTTCTTCTACACTTAATACTTAAATGAAGTTAAACCTGTTTTCAATCAAACAAATGCTGCTTGGTGGTCAATACTAATAGTTCTTTATACATATTCCAAGTCTAACGCTTAGATGGATGCTTCCAATATGGAAAATAGTCAAAGCGCGTCGGGATGAATGAGATTATTATTCCAGATCCAGATCTGTACAATAATGAATTGTAGTGCAAATCAGTCTTAATATGCCTATGGGTGGGCGTGGTTCTTGGCATTTTTGGAGCACACAGCTGGCAACTCAATTTAGATCTTGAGGCAGCCACGATGACTGCTGCTCCGTGCGTAAACCTCCTCGAAGGCATGGATCAGCTCGTCCATGCCACGAAGCAAACCCTCCTCCCGATTGCCAGGCGACCAGGGGCTGCGATGATTGACGCTCAGCTGGGGCGGCAGTTGTCGCGACTTGGCAAAATCGATCAGCCAGGCGCCCACGCGATGATCGTCGTACACAATGAATATGCTGGAGCCGACAATCTCGTGGCGATTAAAGAAGGCCGACTGCTCGATGACGAGGCGTATGTGCTTGAGACGCTTGAGGAGCTCCTTTTGCACGGACCTGCGTGCCGCAAGGAACTGTTCAATGGTCTGTGATATCTGCTCACCGCTGCGGCACGTCTTCAGATCCTTGAGGGGGGCACGACCCCGCAGACGCAGTGCCTCAATGCGAAAGCCCTTGGAGTGCGAGGAGGACAACGATTCGCGGAAGAGCATGTAACGCAGCTTAGTTATCGCCTGTGCTTCGTGTTCCGCTGGAGTCGGCGCACTTGCATCCACGGCGATCATTTTCTGATACAAATCTGGACGCAGCGTCTTATTGCTGACCTCCGATTCCAGAAATGTGCGGCTGCCGAGCTTAATGTCCATCACACAGGGATCTTTGAAACCAGCCAACAGATCCTGCAGCTCAATATAATGCTGTGACTGCAGCTCACGCAATCCCAAGTACGCGGGCACAATCTGTGAAGTCTTTGGTTCCTGAGAGATCAACTGATAGGCAAGCACCTCGCTATCCTCGATGCCAACGATCCGTTTCCGCACAATGCCCGTCGTGGTGGGCACAATGCTGCAATTGAGGAAAAGAGGAAAAGAATTTTGATTAGCAACGATTACACATACTATGGATCATTCAGTTTGGATGATTACCTTTCGGGATGCCCGGAGAGCTGCATCCAGCCGAGTGGCTTCGATTGCGTCTGTTGTTGTTGCTGAAGAAGCAAGGGTGTGGCAGGAGCACTCAGTTCCAAAGCATTCTGCAATTAATAAAAAGAGAACAGGATGATGAGTTGAAGTCGACAGTATATAATGTTTAAAGAAGATTCTAATGTAATGTGTAATGATCAGAGCTGTTTAACATATAATCAGAGGTTGCAAAATCAATCTACACATATTTTCAATTTAATCTGATCACCTAAAAAACTAATAAACTCATTTCTGTTGAGTTCTGTTTTAAGCCTTAAATTTAATTACTTGTTATCATATTTATTGATTATATCTGCCAAACTGTAATGATTTATAGTTCACAATAATAAAATCGGAACAATTATTATTTAGAAATATGTGTGTATTTAACGAATAATTAATATTCACTTTAAATAAAATAAGTCGCGAGCTGATTATACAAAACAAAACAATTGGAAATTTTTGTTTTTTGGAAAAGTAAACAGAAAATAAAATTGAAAGTTTGTCTGACAATAACTGTTATTTGCAGCCTTATTTCAGAAAATGCAGTAGAAAATCCCAACATACCTTTCTATTAAATCTACCCTAGTTATTAGAATTAATATCAGCTTTAATCAGAGTTTAATTTAGTTCAAATTGGCAATAAATTGGTTATCATTATTCTAGTCACATGTTGTCAATTATCCCACAATTGATTGATTCAAATTTCAAAGTCATAGCTCAAGTTCATTTGCCTATACTACGATATTATATATATATATATTCATATATATAATATGTTTGTAAGTATATCGCAAGGGTGCAAAAACCCAACTGATAAAGGCATTTTCACACTTGCGGCGATATCACTCCACAGAGACAAGACCTCAGAAGGCGGATCTGATGAAACTGGTTTGAGCTAACAGAGAAACACACAGAGAGAGAGAGAGAGAGAGAGAGATGCAGAGAAATTTTATATTTTCTATAGCAAGAGTCAACCGATTGTGGACATATTGAGGTATTAAAGTTATTGCCGTCTGCTAAAGATTATAAATAATCAAACAAAAATTTAATATGCAATCTCCCCTCCCCCCCCTGTACTCGTCACGCCCCGTTTGTAATGAGAAATTAAAGCAAGCAACATGCCAATCACTCGCTTATTGTCTGAGGTTACAAGCAGGAAGCGTTTAAGTCAAGTTAATACTGCTTGATCATCACAAAAAACATAAATATCATATCAATTGCATTGAATTCGATGGTGGGAGGGTAGGAGGTAGAAGGACGAAGGCAGAGAAGATACTTACAATGGCCAAGAACTTGAGCAATGACATGTGCTGTTGATTTTGACCCTGGTCGGCTCTTTGTAGGCCCAAATAGTCGGCCAGGTTGTCGCAGTTATCGTAGGGTATGGTTAGGCGCTGTGAAAAAGATCAGAAGAGTAGTTTGATATCAGTACACTGTTTGTTCCCAAAAGAGAATTAACAAGAAATATTTAACTGCTCGACTGTGCTATACCCGTTCAAATTGTAGTCAATTAAGCAACTATCGCATCGAATTTGTTCCCATAACGTCACAACAGTTATTGTGGGGTATTCTAAGTGAGAAAAACTATCCAAAACCAAATTACAACACTCTGAATCACGCGTGTAAAAAGGAAACAAGAAATGGGAAGCTTGTTAATTATACAATCAAAATGCAAAAGCAAAGTGCAAAGAATTCAATTTTATTTACGCTGCCTTCAATTCGCATTTGGCTTATAAAGCGGTTCATTGTTTTATGGGTCTATGTGCCCATACCACATACTCAATCCCTATTCAAATCCCATACTCATTCCACATCGATGTGTGTGGCTTTCCAACGTTCCCCCTAATGAGTCACTTAGTATGCAAAGATGTTTGTATTTATTATCTTGTTGTTGTCATTTCTGATTTTCTAGTCGTTGTTGATGTTGTTGTTGTTGTTGTTATTGAAGCTTAAATTGAGTTATAAGCTTATAAGCTTTTAGCGAATTGTGAACCAAACCTCGATGTCAAACCCGGACTCCAAATGTTTTAATTAATTTAACTAAACTAACTGTGGATGGTTGTGCTTCAATTGTTTATAAAGATCAACTTTATATAGGCTGCTGTTATCAGTTATCTCTTATCGTAACATGCGATAGCACTGCGTCTTTTCGCAGATCAACTTTGGCACGAGTTGTTTTTGTTTAGTTTGTTTATTGTTTTTTATTTATTTCCCTTACATAAGCTAATAACATTTGCATTTATAGCACAAATTCGTCACGCTTGCCCCCTTACATGACCCACTGTAGCTACAGTGTGCCTGATTGTCATTTTATGACTGTCTGTATGAGTGCAAATGTTTGAGTACTAAATGTATATGGCATTAACTTGAAAATATATACTGCGGGTAAACCAATGCATACATTGGTATAATGATAACGCCTATCATCGGATTTAGATAGTAGATGTTCCAAGGCAGCTATATGTACAGTGGTTTAACAAATGCGATAATGTAATTCATTAAGGGTTTAGTTAAAAAAATGGTTAAGTAAATATTTTCAAACGAAAACTCATTAGTTAAATTGCAATTTCAAGTTATCTGGCAACACCAAACACTTTTATGAGTTTGTTAAGTTAGCTGCGGCAGCCATTGAGCATTTGGCGATATTGAGCTTGTTAAGTTAGCTGCAACTGTCAACAGCGGCTCAACTGTTAAAGGAACTTGTTAAGTTGGCTGCACTGCTAAATTTCAGGTGCAAAGTCGATTAAATTAATTGTGTATCAATAAAATCTTATTTTATAGCATAAATATAGCATAGGTGTTCTGTAAAACTAATTAAGCAATTAAATGATAATTAGTCTATTCTGATGTCAATCACATTTCATTCTTATGGCGCAGTCTAACAACGTATATTGAATTTTATTAAACAACATGTGAGGCCAAATCAAGTGTTGAAAATTTTATTTTTAGTACAGAACTGACGCTGTGTCGTCAGCGCTGACCTTTACAACAGCGCATGGAACAGAAAGAGATAGGTAGAAAAGGTAATTAGAGTTGACAAGGTTTAAATATAGAATTTAAGCTCTATAGACGTCACATTGATCAAATTGATTTCGATTTACATTGGGTTCGGGTCTTACTAAATTACTAAAATACTCACTAAAGATTATGTAAAATGCAATTATTAATGACAATTATCTTCAACTGCGTTGAAGTTTGTGCATTTTAACACGTAGACTGTTACGGCTATTGAGGTTTTAATATATATTTTAAGACCACAATTAGTGCAAGGCTTTAAATAAAGTGCTAAACAACAAAGGAAAATGTCAAACCTTCGCCGCACTTGATAGTAATACTTGAATAATTATTTCATTTTTAATTCGTTATTATTTAATTATATTTTATTTTTGTTTATTGTGGTTTGAAAACCTCAGCAAAAAACATTTTGACAGCTAATCAGAAAAAAATTGTTAAATAAAATGACAGATAGGCCGCAACAATAGTTAGATGTGACATTTTGCAATCGCATTTGATAACAATGAAAATTGTAAACAGAAATTACAGAACATTCATATTTATTTCGCTTCAGTGAGCAGGCGCGACATGTGCGCGATTGGCGCGCGTTTTAAATCGCGCCGTTTTATTTTTAGCTGGCGCGCTGTTTAACTAACTTAACAGTTTAGTAGTGTTTATTTATGACTACTTAAAAAATTGTCTACTGCCCCCGGGCTGAACGTGTTAACTCAGAGAAACCAACGAAACATAAATAATAAAACAAAAGAAACAACAATAACAAAAGAATAAATGATACAGGAAAAATATATATATATATATATATATTTTTTTTGGGTAAATTTATGCACGTGACGTCAAAGCGTTTGAACTGTTAATTAAACAAAATCAACTTGCTGAATTTGACAAATTGAAACTTTCGGCTAGTTTTATCATCTTTTCCTTCATTACCTCCTTTCAGATTGCCCTCCTAAGAAGGAAGAGGAGGGGTGGAGTAAGGGGGTTACACGCACTTGACTTTCTGGCAAAATGAACCGGCAGATCCCAGTGTAAACTAGTTTCTGGGCCTGTAGGTGTAGGTGACTCAGTCACAGCTACATTTTTTTTTGTTTTTTTGTAGAACACAACCCTGACATTGGGAAACAGGATCGGAGGTGGTTGGTAGCCCTCGTTCAAGCGAATGGAAAGACTGAGTGTCTGCACGGCGACGGGCGGCAAAAAGTCACAAGTTTATTTGCATTGACGTCAATGCATTGACAACAGAAGAGAAAGGGGGGCTGCAGGGGGAAGAGATGGGGAGATATACTTAAACAAAAACCAGTTATGGGTTATAAAACATAACGTTAAGTTAACGCATCGTAGTTACGATATCTGAAACGAGGCGAAAGAAGATGAACGCAGGGTCAACGAGTTTGACTCGTGGCTATCCTATAAATACGATAAACGATAACATCCATATATCATTAGAAGCTTTCATGGTTACAATAACACTAATATATCATTAGTAGCTGTCAAATACTCGACTTGACACATTCTCAAATTCAATAGCTGAAAAGACTAAGAAATTTTTTGTGAAACGTATAAAAAACTTAGTAGTTTACTGAAATATTTCAGATACCATCCCATTACTAATAACGCGTAATTAAATTTACATTTTGGAAACAAAATGATTAATTCTTTTAAGATTTCAGTTAATGTAGATTCCACGAACAATTAAGGTGATTCACTATGAAATTTCGGGGGAAAAAAAATACGTCAAGCTTGACTTTATGAACTATGACGAACTGTGATTAAGTAAATCCCATTAAAGAAAGGAAATGAATATATATTTATCAAATTTACAGGGTATTCACGACTGCCATGAACTTTACTCCACATTTAGCATACAGACAACCTTCGTCACAGACAATAGCTCACAAAAGCACTAAGCACACTTATCAAGCGGCTTGATCCATGCCGAACACAAAAAATAAAAAACCCAAAAATAAATAAGAAAATCAAAGTAAAGCTCAAATCTAAATGAGTTAAATGCTATGGCTGGAACTGATAATACTGAGTGTAGCAGCTGATGACAGCGTGGGCTGATGCACTTGACAGTTAAACATTTTCGAGTGCTCAGGCGTACACTGTTAGAAATTGCACAGACTTAAAGATTCAGCACGACGCCGAGGTACTCTGTAAATTACTGATATATGTACGCTTAAGCTGATTCTTACATATTTCATTTCATTTCAAAACAAAATATGCCCTTGCGACTGTCAATACAGGGTATACGATGACATGACATATTATGACTGCTCATGGAGCCTGAACTTTGTTTTAAGGCCACGATAAGGTTAATAAACTGACAGCTTTTATAAGTGCTCGAAAGGACTTTACGAATATAGACAGCATATTTATAATGTAAGATACTACAATAACAAAAGTGGCAAATTGATGTGAAGCAAGAACAACAACAAGGAATAATAATAATAAAAGCCTTTCAATTGTTTTCAATAAAATGAATTGATTTGTTGTCCGCAAGGCAGATGACTAAATGGGACTTCTTTATACCCATCTTAAATCTTTTTGTCTTTATATATGCATACTATATGTATATCTATATGTACATATATCTCTTTAGAGAGGCTGTTGCCAGCTTTGACTGATTTTGTCTTAATTAGCGCCAGGCATACTGGTATGCAAATTGACATTACGTGGGTTACTGGAATTCCAGTGCAGATGCTAGGCCAGGGGCATGTTTACATATCAATATGCCACATAGCTTGGGCCATTTCGAATACTCGTATTCCAACAGTTGTTTCAACAAAACGAAAGATAAACAACAAAGAAAGGTTATATTTTAGCAAGCCGAAGGTTTTATACCCTTGCAGAGCATTGTATTCAATTATCGAATTATTGTTCCTATGATATGTACATCAGTTTGATTTAGATCTACATCAATCTAAAATAAAAATTAAGTTTTTCATATTAAATCTGAATTTTGAACCGATCGTTCCTATGTAAGCTACCGTTTTCATTATCCAATTTTTGTTTTGACTGATCGGTCCTAAGGCTGCATTTTACAGAAATCAAATCATTATGTATAAGACCATACCAATTGTTCAATCTGAGAGATTAGCTGAGATATCTCAAAAAGCAAACAAGTTATTTTATACTATAGTTTGACTGTGGACCGATCGTTTCTCTGACAGCTACATATATGATATATGTAGTAGTCATATTTTATAAAAATTTAATCAGGATGTATAAGACCATGCCAACTGCATAATCTGAGAGATTTTCTGAGATATCTCAAAAAGCAAACATCCGATCTTTCATCTGAACAAAATGATAATACCCTCTCCCAGGCTATATAAATAAAGATCCGCGCATGAAATTTGAGTAGGAAGGGGGTGGCGACTTTCTCTGCTACGATTGCTTTCTACACGGATGTGACTTTGCATTGACGTCACAGTCGTCATTTGGTTTGGCTCCCATGTAAAGCTTTCTTTTCGGCCAGTAAACTTACCTCATTGTGAATGTTGTTGTTGTTGTTGCTGCTGGCTTTTGGCTGCTCCACATTGCCAGATTTGTTGTTGTTGCTGTTGCTGCTGTTGGTTGTTGGAGCCGTGGCCGTGTCCAATGCAATCAGTTTCCATAGTTGCTTTATGCCAATGTTATCGATGCATGAGAAACGCAATTTCTCATGGGACCAGGCCATTGTATTGCGATTTCTTGTTGTTGCTTTTGTTGCCTTTGCTGCTTGTTTATCCACTGTTGTTGTTGTTGTCGTTGTTGTTGTGACCGGACGCTGAAGCACAGTTGAAGTCATAGTCACTTAGCTTTTAGTTCTAGTTATCGCACTTGGTTTACAGTTTACAGCAGGTTATGTATTTATGTATGTATACTCGGGTATTTGCTATTTTCCTTATGCTCAACAGATTTGCATTTTCTCTTTATGTATTTCCTAGTCCGCTGTACTTTCTTTTAAGTTAGCACATTCTTCTTATTACTTTTGCTTTATATCTTTCTTGCACTGCTTACAACTACACATTTGCTTTACAGTTGTTTCGACTGCAATTACTTTTTAATCTTTTTGGCACGACAAACGCGAAACAGAGATATTAATATTTTGTATGTATATATTTTGCTTTCTTTTTCAACGCAAGTAGAAACGTTGCTGGCGTGTGCAGCTCTGTGAGACGACTAACTGGTTTGGCCATATGGCTGCCAGTTTTGTGCAAAAGCAAATCAACGAAGCACACGATGAACGAACCGAACGAACCGACGAGCCGAACGAAATGTTCGCATGATCGTGCTGAGTGCGCAGCGAATCGGAGTACTAAGCGTGGCTGGCATTGGGGGGAGGTGTAAATGAGAGCAACGAAAACATTGTGTGGGTGACGCGCGGATAAATGAGAGCAGTGGAGAGGAGAGCACTTAACGATTTGTGGAGAGGAAGCATTGAGCGGTTGCATTCGAGAGAGAGAAATATTCATAGAGCTAGGATAGCAATTAATTAACATATGATGAAGAGGGACTATAGAGCGGAGAGAATATGGCTAGATTCAAGAAAGAGAAACATTCATTGAGCCTAGGATAGCAATTAACCAACATATGCTGAGCGGAGAGAGTAAGAGAGAGAGAGAGAGAGAGCGATACAAATAATAGTAAATAGTCACAATCCGAGAGTAATAGAGGGCTCGTTATGATAAGGTAGGGTCTGCAGTTCTTTGTTTTGATTTCTTCTGTGAGATTATCTACTATCTATTATTAAACTCTTCCAACACGTTTATATTGAAAAGGTGGGGCTGCTAAGACACAAAAAAAAACCAGAAATATTACTACATAAAAATATTTAATATTATATAATATATGCATGAACACAGTTTTGCATCAAATTGGCCAGAGTTATTTAGTCTAAAATGTGAATTGGTTCCGTCATCTACGGGAAAATAAAATGATTCAATCAACTAATAGCCAATAATATATGCGTATTATACATATGCATATTGTATAGGATCAAGTTATTATCAATGAATTGTAAGATCACTACTGTTTCTGATTAAACTTTATATTAAATGATTTTAATCGAATGATCCGTAACGATCAAGGACGTATATAGCTAAGGGTATGGGGGCTAGAGGAACACACAAATCTCTTTATATTTAGCTTAGTGCTCTCCATTTTATCTTACAGATCACAATATTTGATCTTTTAATGTAGTTCTGTGTTCAAAGAATTGTTCTCACAAAATATTCAGTTGAAAATGTGTTTACTTGAAATTGAAATTAACTTTCCCCAAATATTTCCATTGCGTAGATGAGAGTTGCGTCGCACATACTATGCAGATAAGATCGGATAGAAGATAGAGCGCGATCCAGGCGAGTACTCGAATATGGCGCCATCTAAGGTCAGACTCAGACAATGAACTGTCTGGGAGTTGTTTATCGAAATTGTTGAACTCAAGAGACATATGGGATGGTCTGATCTGCATTGCAAATATATGAGTAAATATCTGCGCAGCTTCTTGGTAGGGAATTGGGGATTATGCAAACATCGATAAGATCTGCGCCAGTTTCATCAGCCCGATCTATCTATCTCTCTCTCGCTTTCTCTGTCTGCCTTTCCCACACGTTTTCCCACTCCATCTCGCTGTCTCTCTCGCTCTCACCCGCACCAGGCCACGCGGTTCATGGCCAACGCAAGGGAGAGTGCAAAATGCGCATATTTATGGGACGGGGCCGCGATGTGCGTCAATTCCATGTTGAGTGACATACAAACCCCCAAGTTGAGTGTCTACTTCTACTTCTTTACCTTCCTTTGCCCTTGTGCGAGTAGTTGCATGTTATATGTTCGATCCCATTGCTCCACATGGCAACCACATACGTCAAACACCGCCCATTGTTATGCGAAGCCAATGGCAATGCAAATTTCACGTACGCCCCACACTCAAGAACCCTCTCAGAATGCATTGAACTTTACCAACGCACTGCAACGTGGCGTATGAGTAACAATAATAACAGAGTTAACAATTGCACGTGACCGGAGCTAAGTGCATTGTATTGGGCAATGGGGAATACTTACATTCAAATAGAGGCTGTGAAATTCTAATGAATAAGCTAAATGAATTGAAATGTTGAGAAACCAGCGGAAACTTGCGAAATATTTGCAAGAATCGATTTCTATTCTATTTCTTAATGAATAGAAGAAATACTATTGCGTTGTTTGTAACTACTAAGAGAAGTAAGATAAGTCTTTCTGGAAACTTAAAGATCTCAAAACTGTAGCAATAAAATTACTGATGCATTCTACTCAAGATCTTCAAATAACCATGTAGGTGAAGCCAAATAAACTTCAGCAATGAAAGAAAAGGGAAGCTCAAAAACGCTTTCTAGTCTAGCATAAATAATATTTCAAGTTCATAGATACAAACTGATATTATCATTGGCTTTTAGCAACCATTAAAGAATTTGATATTCTAAAGCTCTGAAAGAACTGGAAAGGTTCAAAAAATCCTAAAATATTTATTATATTTATGTACAAATTAACGAATATGATTTATTATTTAAATGCAACAGCTATAGATCTACAAAATTTACCTAAAATATCATATATAACTAAAGTCAAAGCACTGAAACGGTTTTCACTTAGTACTAAAGATCTGATAATGTATTTTACCAGCTGTTTGGAAATACCAGTTTGACGTCAATAATTTTAAATGGTATTCACCTTATGACTAAAAATCTCATCAGTTGTTACTGCTTTGAACTTGATAGAAATTAAGATGTTACAGCTGTTAGTATTAAGGTTCCAAAAGATCTAAAACATTTCCTAGTTGTAATGTTGATGTGATACTTTGTACCGCTTGACGTCTTTCAATTCTGTAGAATTTTGAATTTAATAATTATTCATGTGACAATTTGTGCAGTTACTCAGCATCAAGAGCGAATCGAATTCATTCATAATACTCCCCATTTAATACAGCTTTAATTGCATTGTTGGGACTGCATAACAATTTACCCATCTCTATCAATGTCTCAGATCTGTTGATTGAATAGCGTTTCCAGACGCCGAAACATACGTTCTCTGTATGCCTCTCTCTCTCTCTTTTTTTTTCTTTCTCTCTCTGTCTCTGTAGAGCAAGCATCACACTTTGTGGAAGTCCGCGAGAAAAGCCCAAGCCTCAAACGACTGACGTCAAACGTAAATATTTCTGAGAGAAACGACAATCGGGGGGAATACGTTGGAGCAAACAAACGGATCATCAAAGATTACTGACATTTCTTTGTCATGATCATCAGCAGCAGCAGCAGCTGAAGAAGCAGCACCCAGAGCTGTGGGGTGGAAGGGAGTGCGTGGAGTGACGCGTGGAGTGGCTTTCTGCGCGCCTCAGTGACCATCGGCAGACAGTGACAAAGACAAAGACAAAGAGACAGAGCTTCAGCTCAAACTTTTGTTCTACACTCAGACTGTGTGTGTGTCTGTGTGTGAGCTCATTTGACGTTTGTATTTATGTATATATTCTTCAATATGGGCATTATAACTATGTGGTTAAATATGGGTATTTCCAGGAAAAGGTCAATCGGTGACACAATTTATAAAATTTATTCTTATTTATTTATGTTAGTAGTTTCAACAGTCAGCAATACATTTGAATTAATACAACGAGATGAGCTGATCAACTTCATATTTACGTTTGTTTAAGAGGATCTTGCAATAAAAAGAATTATTTCACAAAATCTCACATGCAGCAGCACAAATTTGAACAAGATAAAGAGAGAACACTTGATATGTGTGAAGATTTCTTATACAGCTTAAATATATGGATGTTTACATAGACTTAATCTTACTGGGTAAATAAGTCGCGTTATAAATGTTCCATCTTTCAAGATTTATGTCGAAAACTAATTCCATTTTTTTTGTTGCGTGCTACTATATCTCATGTTCATGAATCCCGGGTTTCGGTTCAATTTAATTCTAAAACTAAATATATTTACTCAATTGATTTATTATTTCCTTGACTTTTAAGCCGATAAAATTAAAAATTAAAATTAGTCGAATTTTTAAAAATTAATTGTAAAATGGGGACCAACTTAGGTTCGAATGCGAAAGGAATTTATTTCAGAATGCTAAAAATTCCATAAATTTTTTAAATAACAATCCTAAACAGGAATGAAATTTGAAGATCAATTTAAGAAATTAGAAAGGTGAATGATATATTATTTTACTATATTATCAATGATCGATCTATTCTATTAAATAATGTCTGCCCTCTCAATTAAGTAAGTGTATTAAGTACTCGACATTCTAAAGATACTATGCTTGCTTGAACTTTTTTCTTTTTAATTTTAATGTTATTTTGTTGTTGTATTTTTGCGCTTTCGATTGACGCATTTGCGTGTCACTTGACTTTTTAATCTCGCGACTTTATCGTAGCTCACAAGCCTGCAATCGCAATCGAAATCGGACTCCGACTCCGATTCGCATTTGGACTGAGACTACTGGCCAAGGGGAGGGGAATAAAAATAGTTGTTCGTCATAATTGTAACTTAATAGTTTACTCAGGTAGCATCACTTTGTTGAGTCGTTGAAGTCTTCCGCGCAGTTAAAAGCATTTTTTAGTTGACTTGGGAGAACTATTTGTTCATTTTTTTAATGTTTTCTTAATACGCACTGCTCAACAAAATGTTTGTTATAATTTTTGACATGGCGCTCGTTATTAATTCATAATTCAATGACTTTACTGACGTCATAGTATTAAGCTCAACTATAGCAACAGCAACAATAACAATAACAACAACAACAACATACTGTGCCTCATTAACATGTTTGCTTTGTTGTGCGAGCGTCAAGCTGCGCAGTATGTGGGTGTGGGTGTTTGTGTCTATGTGTCTATGTGTATGATTGTTAACTCTAAACACACAATTCATAGATACATATACACAAATATGTTCCTGCTTCAATATGTGTTTATTTGTGAACAGCCGGCGCCATACCGTTAGCTTGCTCTTTGGTAAACAAACTCAAGTAAAAAAAAATCTAAAAAAAAATCGAGCAAATATTCAACGATACAAATATTAAAACATTCTTCTGAAATTTTTCAGTAAAAAGATCACTCTGTTTATATTTCACTGAGAAATGACTTGGTTAAGTTAGTGTGTCGTAATAAGACAACATCTTTCTCAACTTTGATTTCATACTCAGATCGTATGGGAAGAATCCATTTGAATCTTTTGGATTTATCTGAAATAATACAGAAATTAAAATACCTTTATAGATTAGAGTTCAATACTTAGAATTACTCTTAAGAATTCTCAAATCTTTCACTAAATACTAATACATTTAATAAAAAAAATACATTTTTCTACAAAATTGTGAAGAAAATATTAACTGTAGTGCGAGTTCCAAAAGAACTTAAGATTCTATTTTAAACAAGGAAGCTCCAATATACAAAGCAACATAATCCTTTTGTTTCGAGTTCAATTGTTCTAATGTAAGCTTAATTATTTTTATTTATTTACCATTCTTTTTTTCAACTTAACTAAAATTTTGTTTATTCTCCAATTCAAGAATTATAAATTAATGAGTTTTTATCTTAAATTTGATTTCGGATTTTATTATTAATCTTGTATTCCGCTTCTTCCCCAAAACCCATTACTAATTAAGTACACAATATTAAATCAACAACATAATCATTCGATTTAATTATAAAATTGTCCCCAAGAAATACAAAACTTTAGAGCTGATCGCTGTTTGCACTGATCAACTGATGATGGGTCTATATAAGGCTTTTGTATTTTTCCAAAAGCAAATGTAGATGCCTTAAATGAATATATGTGTCATGTAGCTGTGAAAGGGGAAACGGGATTGGCGATGGGCGTTTACATACACATTTCAAACCGCAACTACGTAAATCAAAAGCTTCTCCGGAATATTTAACACTTGAGGATTTAGAGAGAAGGTTTGCTGCGTCATCATGCCAAAATTCTCGATTAAGAGATTGGTGACAAATTTCGGAGAAACTGACCAATAACGTATTTGATAAGAAAATATTTGGTGTTAAGTATATAGCAAGACTTCATGATATTCATGATAGCATAGAATTAATCCAATATGTACTGTTCCACATAGGTATATATGTAGCTTGTTCAGAGTATCAAGTTATCTTGCAGTCGTACACTCTCGACTACATAATTTTATTCGATTGTACTACTTGTAAATGGTATACCCCATTAATCCTATTGTTACAGGGTATAGTAACATATAAGCTGACCAACTACGTCAGAAAATTGTAATTGTAAATGAGTGAGAATATTGTAGCAACAATACCGAAAACAAAACAATTAAGACCATTAAATATAATTTAGAAATGATCAACAACTATTTTTTGCCAATCTGGACGTCCTGCCCCTGGTAACAGGCATTGCTGATAAAGAAACTACATTTGTTTTTTCCTGCTTTGAGGCTATCAACCTGCTAATTTCTGTAGCAACACTCAGCACATTCCGTCAGTGAATATCAATGATATTCATATAATTGTTCGAGTGTTAAATATTAAAAATAGCTTAGTAACATGTGAATGGCGCGAGCCAAAATGATAAGAAACGCCTAAAAAAATTGTACGCTATATACATATATGTACATATATAGATATGTATGCAAACTGAATGACGATGTGCTAATCTAAGGTCACGCCCAAATTAAATGCTCAATTTTAATGACAGCGCTGAAAACTATAATAAAAACATGCCAGAGAAATGTGAAAAAAATCAATCGTATAAATACACAAAAAATACGAACAAAAATAATATAAATAAATTCTACAAACAACAAAATGGTATTATTTATGTGCGAGTAAACACTTTGATGGATCTAAATCCAATGGGCTCTAAACCTACGATATAATATCATAGGAAAACAGCATTTGGTAAGGCATCGATCGTAAATCACAATTTGTAAATAATCTAAATTTTTTCTAGATTTTGCTTTCAGAATCATTTCAACAATTTAATTGCGTTTAAGTTAAAATTATTTATACTCATACCTTTGTTTATACCGAAAATCAGACATGAAGGCTGTCAATGCTATTTGGATTTGTATTGTTTATCTCACGAAAAGTGCCAGATCAATCGTGAACAAATTTAATCGTTAATTTCTCATTTCATGAAATACGAGAGATCTTAACGTTGGAATTTTCCAATATTTAATAATTACAGCTTCATACGTTAAACAATAAAAAATCATTTCAGTCTTATTGTGTAAGGAAAAAATTAATATTTCCATGAACTGGATATATCAGACCTTGAATTAATCGTTCTTAGTTTAAAATATCAGCTAATTTTGAGATTATTTATGCACAATCGAACATTTAATGACCAAACCAACAAATGATTTATTTTTTCAATAAAATATTTTATTTAAAAAGTTTCAGAAATTGGAATCTTTGGATGAATAAATACAAAGTTAAATGGCAAAAGCAATGAAACCATAATTTTAGTCCCACAGAAATATAGACTTTTATTTTTTTCTTATAAAATAATCAACATATTATGAATTGCAATCAAATAAACTAGTTTTTATAATCAAGAACTAAATCCTTAATTTTTAAAAATGAAACCCTTTAAGAACAAAAATAAATCACACAATTTTGTAATCAAAATGTGTTCTCCTATTTTATGAATGTTGGGTTCTCGGCTCTTTTTTAAGACAAGTGGTCTTAAAAATAATATTTTGAACAATATTAAATATTTTCATCCAAAGAATGCGTTGAGAACAAACAAACTTGTTTAAATCTGTGTAGAAAATAGTTTTCATCTTAAATACATTAGAAAACTTTATTTAAAAATTATTTTTAGCATGTCGCACTTGACAAAAAGAAATGTTAATTCAATATTCTTGATAATATAAAACTTATCACAAAATTGAATTTTCTAAAGATTCAAAATAAAGATGGGGTTAGTTTTGAGCAAGGCTTAAAAACGGTATTCAAAGCGATAAGCGGTTAGAGATTGAGTAACGGTTACGAATTTCAACTGGATAGATTTCCTAACCGGAATACATCACGTTTACTAACTAATAAACTAAATAAAAGAGAATGTTTAAATTAATATAACTAATTAGTAACCGACTCATCTAAATCGGTTAGTTTCAGTTCAATCAAGCAATAAATTTAAATTAAAACCTTAACCAAAACCGTAACCTTTAACCGATAAAAAACGATTGAAATTTGTAACCGTAACTCAAACCGTAACCGAAAATATTTTTTTTTGCTGTACCGAAACCCACTAAGCGAAACTCTTTAAACCGAAATAACCGTTTAGTAACCGATTCATTTATAAGGGTTAATTTCGGTCGTCGCAGGTACTATACTGAACACCTTGATAACTTTGAACTGCCATAACTTTGTCAAAACTCAATCAATTTCCATGCACAATGTTAATTTGTGCACAATTTTACCTCGGCATTTAAATGTTGTTCATTTTCAAAATTCCAATTTAAAATTTAAATGCAGAACGAATTTAGAAGTAAAATTATGCTTAAATTGCATTGCGCACGGAAATTGATTGAGTTTTGGCAAAATTATGGCTGTTCAAAGTTATTAAAAATCAGTAATATTAAAATATTCGAAATTATCAAACCAAATGAACCAAATTTAGATGAGTTCAAATTATAATAAAATCGACACTGAACAATTCCAGTAACATTATTTTTCAGAGCATTAAGTCGTTTTTCATGTAAAACAATGAAACCGATACTCCAAGATTTTGCATATCCGATAACCGAAAACCTTAATTCGAGCATAACCGAAACCGTAACTGGAACCGATCTTCGTTTCGGTTTTAATCCCTGAATTTAACTATGTTGTTAAAATTGCATATTGATTTTATTAAATAAATCATTTTTAATATAAAAAACTTTTTGTTTATATCTTATGGTTTTTTTTTGGTAACCATAATTGGTATTTTGAGAACGAACCATAAAACCGGTAACCGATACTCAATTCGGTTTGATAACCTTGTTTTGAGTTAATAAATTTAAACATTTTCTTTAAAGAATACAATCAATATAATAAAATCCTCTTTTAATTAATAAATATTTTCTTAGGATTTTCAGGGTAAACTAATGTGGAGCTTCAAAGAAAAATCTTGATTCCATAATGCTTTGTCGCATGATCCGTGGTATCTGGAAAACTGTTCAGTCCAGCAAAAAAATAATATTCATCAGCCGATTCATTAAACTAAATTAAAAATATAAAAAGACTTACGACCTTTAGCATTGTATCAATGACACGATTAATGTTTAATGTAATAACAATAAGGCACGTTCTACCAGGACTTAGATAATGCTGACTCAGCGGGTATTAGTTCGGGGCTTGGGTTCAAATGGCGTTGGCCAGAGACGAGTCGTGTGATGGATGGATGGAACGTTTTTAAATCAAAAACAAAAGCTTGCAAAATCGAATCATATTCAATTTGCGTCAATTACACGAAAAGATTAGCCTCGCCCTAGTTTTGTGCATATAATGATGAGGCGCTTCTTATATATAATATAAATTAACGCCTGATAATACTGACAAAATACGCTGCGGGGGGCGCTGAGCAGAAACAAAAATCGGGGAGGAAAAATGAGAGTCAGCTACCCATCCCATAATCTGAATTGAGTCGTCGGCTTATCAAAAGTTAATTTTACAAGGCGCAGGTCCAAAAATAGCCCGTACGACACGTCAGTCGGTCAGTTTGCAATCAGATTCAGGTTTTACCGTTGACGCGCCGCAATATGGCATAATGTTTACCGTTACCAATGGCTTACACTTATTTAAAGCTTAAAAAATCTTGCTCAAGTTTTATTTTTGGGTTCGCAATAGGATTACAAGAGACGCTCGTCTGGAGTTCCCAGGTCGAACACGCTGAGATCAGCTGTCAAACGGGGCTTATCGACACACGACATCGGAGCACATAATTATTGTAATACTCGTATATATTGGTTGTTCACTTACTATATATGTCGATATGTCGGTATATCAGCCAGACAATCGATGTCGGGCACGTGGCTTTTAAATGAATGAAATGTTCGTGGAATACCTATTAAAATATCGTTAGAGATACACCTCGTGTACATATTTGGGCAACCTTGTGCCTTGTGCCTAGCCAAAAATGAAAAGAAATGAAAAAACAAAAAATATAATTAATTAAATCCATGCGAACGTCAATTCTGCGAAAATTTATGGCATTCAATTTTTCATAGAAGCCAAATATTTGTCCAAGTCGAAAGCAGAACTTTTGTAAATATTATTAGCTCAAATATTTGCACACACGAGTCAAGACTTATTGTGATGCGCTTAAAAGTATGCCACGAATTTGCAAAAATAAATTAAATTAATTAGAAGATCATATACCTAAATGTGTACATAATAAATGTAGTTAAAAGATAGCTAAATTTCTAACTCAAACTAAACAAAGAAAATAATTGCAGATATTTAAGAAATTATTGAAATGATAATTTAAATCGCATGCTGACAAAGAGAAACACTATGAAGATATAATATTCAAAAGGTAGGTGCCCCGAATTATATATCTTATTAAAAAACTTCCATGCTCCATAATTTCCGATCTGTATTAGGCATCAATATATTTGTATGATACATTTGTTGTGATACCGATTCCATACTTTGATACTTTTGATTTTTTAAACTATTCTGCAAGCAGTTTCAACTTTTATTAATTTAAGGTGTTATATGATTTAGTTTATAGTTATGTCTAGAACATTCATACCACAGTCACGAGTAGAATGATGATGGAAAAGACCGTTAACGAGTCACATGACCATGTCCATATCCATATCCATATCCAAATCCATATCCAGTTGTAACGCCCTATTAGCGCGTGACTTTGATGTATCTATTTAGGCAGGCGGGAATTACTATACGACAGCCCACATATAAATATTATATATAATTTATGTATATTTCTTTCAAGATAACCGTTTGGTGAGAGAGAAATAGAGGGGTAACAGCTGCGATGATCAGCTGAATGCGACACGAGTTGAATATTTAAATAGGAGTATTACCTATGTCTTTAAATATTGATAGAAGTGTGCACTTTATGGTCGGATCGGTAGCTGGGTGTGTGCAAAGTGCAAATAACAACGATAACATTAGATAAATAAAAACAATGCTGAAATGTAATGTAATATTGAGAACAAAAACAATTACGAATAGGAAATATCAGTGTAAACAATATTCTCATGATACTTATTTACCATGCTTATCGTTGGATAGCTCGGACTTCCCACTAATAAACAAATGGCTAATTGTTTTGTTCGTATTTCTGTTTATCTATTTGCTTCTCCAGGTGTGAAGGTAACAAGAGTTGCATTAACTGATTACTGATTGCAAATGAAACTATACACAATGAACCGCCAATGAACTACGTATATTATTGACATGCTTAACATCTAAAGGGCGTGACTGCGGATACTTAATATTGGTAGGCGTATCGATAATGATTTTTTGGAGCCAATAGCTCTGCGAATCTGGCTTATAAAACATTTACAGTCGGCCGAAACACATTAGATTGCTTTTGGCATCGAAACGGATTTAAGGAAGCATCTCAAGTGGAGGAACAAGTGAAATAAATAAAACTTCATAATAGCAATAAATAATTCGATTTTATAAACAACAAGAATAGAAAAATCAACAATTGTTTTGGTATTATCTCTGGAATTTTTCAATATTATTTATGTCAGCAGGATTTACTTATAATAAAAGTCGCAATTACGCGATTGTATTTCACAAGTTCTAACCAGCGAACCAAGCCATTTCTAAAATTTGTATGAGAAATTAATCAGAGATCCGGTATTAAATATAAAATGGTTAATTTCGATTAACGGTTCCGTTACCGTTTACGGTATATCTCTCTGATATTAAATATAATATACTTTGTCACAAAATAGGATATTAGAAATTCTGGGATATGGAGTTTTCTTTTTATTTATGGTTTCTTTATACCTGTAAAAAAAAACCTTTTATGTGCAGAGTCGAAAGCCATACTTTTTTTAGTACATTTTTTATTTTTTTTTAAATTGAAATCTTTTTTATTAAAAGTGTGTAAATAATTAATAAACCTGTTTTCTGCTACCTAGTTTCAGCTTTACAAGTTATATAATATGTTAAACGAACTAACTATAGGTTAGTTAAATTATAATTTAGAAGATAAGTATAAGTATGTTTAGGCGAGGATTCTCTATATTCAATTTAATACCGTTCGACACAAAATTGAATATCAAACTGGGATTCTTAGTTAAAGCCATAACCTTCAATCGGTATAACTATAACTCGATCGGATCGAGCATTCGTAGCAAATTTCTCATTCTTCCTGTATATATTGCTAGTTGCCTTCGTGATGCTCTCGTCACAAGCGTGAACTGATGTTCCCAGTGGTATGTAGTTAGTATAGGAACGATCTGTGTAATTTGAATACCAGACAATGTAAGGATATCAAGTCTTTTGAGTGACGAAGATAAGTATGTTTTCTTATTTTCAGTTTACGAATTATCCGAAAGATATTCAGGATGTCGAACGATAAGCCAGAGCAACCCATCTATCTAATCAACTTTGAGGACTATCTAAGACCCAAGAGACCGCACAAGTCAACGCCACTGCAATGCTTCGAGAAGGCCGAAAAATCGAAAACAAAGTATTATAAGCTCTACAAACGTCTCAAGTTAGTTCGGTGGCTACGAGAGATACGGACGAAATTCTCGAAACGATTGGAACATGTGCCTCTGCCCAAGTTCTTGAGTTTTCTACGAGAGCGGAACGATGATGGTCTATGCAAGCCCAAGACAGGATTTGAGATCTATTGTGAAATGTCCAGTATCCACGGATTCCATCTGTTTGTGGGCGCAAAGACCTGGCAGCGTGTTCTTTGGTGGACCTTCATATGCACGGCACTGATTCTCTCGCTCCTCGTGGTGATTATGTCATATGGAATGACTGCGGATAAACCAACCATACGCTATATAGAGAGCATGATGCAGCCAAGTGCCGAGCAGCCAATACCTTTTCCGGCCGTAACGATTTGCAGTTTAAATCGCGTGTCCAAGCGGCGTCTGTTGATCAAGGCTAAAGAGTGGCAGGTGGCAAAGGAAACACTGCAACAGCTGCCGTGGTTAACCAGTCGCAGATTGGGCCCAGTTAATGAAACTTTGTTAAGCAGTTTGAGCTCGGACAATTCCACTTGGTCACAGCTCGTGGAGCAACTCTCCCCACAAGTCTGTGAAACACAGCTGTTGGGTTGCAAGTGGCAGGATCAAAGGCAACACTGCAACGAGCTGTTTGACACCACTTGGAGCGATAGTGAAGGTCGCTGTTGCAGCTTCAGAAGTCATTCAAGGAACGCACTCCCCCTCAAGGGATTAACCATACGCCTGGCTGCAATGCTGGAGGATTATGGCAGCACTTTGACCGTCACAGCTGGATTTGAGTTACTTATACATGAGGCAGGAACGGCAATTGATGCTGCCACACAGCGTGTCTATTTGCCAAGGGGCACGGAGTCTCAGTTGATGCTGAAACCCTTTAGAACACACGCGTCTTCCTACCTAGGCAACCTGTCCATTGGCAAGCGTCGTTGTTATCTGATCCATGAACGGGAGCTGTTTCATTTCTCCAATTATAGTCTGGATAATTGCCTAGCCGAGTGTCGGAGTGAAAGGATCCATCAGGTTTGCGGTTGTGTGCATCCCCATATGCCCAGTAGATGGGATTGGCCTCTGTGCCAAGTGGAGCAATTAAAATGCTTGCAGGAACAGGGTAAGAATTTACTCCACTAATGGCATTATCACTGGATTGATGGATACTTCTAATAGATCTCAGCTGGGAGGATCTTCAGTTGCATTGCAATTGCTTGCCACCTTGTCAGTTCAACCGTTATGAAGTCCACAGCGATGTGGTCAACTTGGATACCACATATACTATAGCTAATACTAATGATGGTTTCTTGTAAGTGAATATCTAGTATTGCAGACCCTTCCATACTTATGACGAGTACATATCGACAGCAACAACTTCAATGCCTCCGATGACTTGATACTGCACATTTACTTTGATTCGATGAATGCCGAACAGCTGCGATTGGATGTCTATGAGAACTGGCTGACTTTCATAGGTAAGTAGAGTCTAACTTCTCTATAGCGAACTAGACAGTTATAGAAGTGGACAAGGCAAAGCAAATCTTTGAAAAAAATTTTCATATCCTTACATATGCTCCTTTTAGATTAAAAAATCACTTTTAAAAGTTATTGAAAGATTTGTATTTTATAAGTCAAATTTAATAATTATTTGTATTTTTACAATACAATATTAAAAATAATTAATATTATTGATTTTTACTATATACATGAACAATAACGAGTAAAATTGATTTTCATTAAATTAGTCCTTTAATAATAATTAAAATTGATTTATTTTTAGTGACTGACTTTGACTACATATGTACATCTAACTAATTAACTACTTGAAAGATATTTTAATGAAAAATATATAGAAATTAATGTCTTATTCAAAAGTATCGCTAAACAGTTTAATGGACTTCGAAATATTGATCTAAAAAGATAAACTCCATTATAATAATTGTTTATTAAGAATATTAACCATGCACATATTTCGGACATTTGTTTATGAATTTGAAATATGCGTTAAAGAGAAGTTATTTGCGTTGCAGAAATGAAATCGTTTCAGACAAGGTGTATTTATATCAGGGACTAAAACCTTAGCCGAAACTGTAACCTTTAACCGGTGAAACCGATTGAAATTTGTAACCGTAACTGAAACTGTAACCAAAAATAATTTTTTTCGCTGTATCGAAACCCACAAACCGAAACTCTTTAAACCGAAAAAACCGTTTAATAACCGATTTATTTATAAGGGTTAATTTCGGTTCTGGCCGTCGCAGCTACTGAGCAACTTTAATAACTTTGAACTGTCATAACTTTGTCAAAAATCAATCAATTTACAGGCGCCATTTAAATTTGAGCATTATTTTACCTCTTAATTCGTTCTGCATTTAAATTTTGTTCATTTAGAAAATTTCGAATTTTTTCGAAAAATTATAAAATTTCTAAGAAATTCGAAATTTGAAAATGAAAAAAATTTAAATGCAGAACGAATTAAGAAGTAAAATCATACTCAAATTTACATTGCCCACAGAAATTGATTGAGTTTTGACAAAGTTATGGCAGTTCAAAATTATTAAAAATCAGTAAAATCAAAATAATCGAAATTTTCAAACCAAATTAACCAAATTTATATAAGATCAAATTATAATAAAATCGACATTACACTAAACCATTCCAGTAACCAGATAACATTATTTTCCAGGCTAATTAGAGCATTAAGTCTTTTTTCATGTAAGACAATGAATAACGCTTCTTATTTTGGTCAACCGAAAACCTTAATTTTTATTTTTTTTGTGAACCGAAACCATACCGCTAATTTTAAACCGAAACTTATAAAAAACCGAACTCCAAGATTTTGCATAACCGATAACCGAAAACCTTTATTCGGTCATAGCCGAAACCGTAACTGACACCGATATTCGTTTCGGTTTTAATCCCTGATTTATATACATGAATACACCTTGGTTTTAGAGAAGTTCGACCGTGCAAAAAGGCTGCATCTTTCGAATGCATAAAGTGTCATTTAAAAAAACATATTCTGAAAACTATCAAAGAGATTAATTTACGTAAAATACATAGAAATTAATGCCAAATTTAAATATCTCTCAGATAAAATTAAATTCAATTTCCTGGAAGTTCGACTTCTAAGATTAAAATGCAACTTTCCTTAAAGGAATTTTGATTTTGTACATAACAACAACACATTCGTTATAAAGATGCTAAACTCTACACATTAAAGTAAAATACTGCTTGGATGATAGATCGACTCTAAACATAAATATCATCGAAGTTTTCTTAAAAAGAAGAGTACCTCAAGAATCGTTCGTTATAGAGAAGTTCGACTGTTTGACAGACGGTCTAATGAGTGATTAGACCTATATTTAACTAAATATATATCATTTGGCAACGAGACAGGCACCTTTGGAGGCATCACGGGGTTGTTTATGGGCTGCAGTTTCGTATCGGTCTTCGAGCTAATATTCTTTGTGTGTGTGCGACCCACTTGTAACTGGTTGCTCCGACAGCAAGTACGCTATCGACAGCGACGTCGACGTCGCCTTCAAATTGCGGCGACTAAAGGTAATTAGGACAGTCTAATTAGCTGCCCTTATTTGTTGGCCAAGTACAAGCAGTTGGCCTACGCCGTTTCAACTGGTCGAAATGGCGTTCAAGAAGCGACGCATCTTTGATCTGCGCGTAGTGCAATCGCAACAGCAGCTGGAGAAGGCAATTGAAGGTCACAGGAGCAGCACCCTCTCAGTTCCCAGTCGCATCCACAGTCGCCGGCGCTGGAAATTGTATCAGCTGCGACAGATTAGGAATTGGTTCACGGAAAGTCTGCGCAACTATTGTCAGACTACATCATTGCATGGCTTTAGCTACATCACACGCCAGGATATCAGTCGCAATGAGCGATTCTTCTGGCTGGCCGTTGTCCTTTCAGCAGTTTTAGCCTCGATATCTCTGGTTCTGGTCTCGTTGTATGCGAATCGCGAGACGCCCACTGTGACTGTCATCGAGAGTTCCCATTTTCCCACCTGGAATATACCATTTCCGGCGGTAACCATCTGTAACTTCAACAAAATTTCAAAGACCAAAGCTTTGAGCTTGCTGAAGAACATGTAAGTGAGAGAAGAAACAAGTTTTTAAATTATAATTATATTATATTATATTATATTATATTATATTATATTATATTATATTATATTATATTATATTATATTATATTATATTATATTATATTATTATTATATTATATTATATTATATTATATTATATTATATTATATTATATTATATTATATTATATTATATTATATTATATTATATTATATTATATTATATTATATTATATTATATTATATTATATTATATTATATTATATTATATTATATTATATTATATTATATTATATTATATTATATTATATTATATTATATTATATTATATTATATTATATTATATTATATTATATTATATTATATTATATTATATTATATTATATTATATTATATTATATTATATTATATTATATTATATTATATTATATTATATTATATTATATTATATTATATTATATTATATTATATTATATTATATTATATTATATTATATTATATTATATTATATTATATTATATTATATTATATTATATTATATTATATTATATTATATTATATTATATTATATTATATTATATTATATTATATTATATTATATTATATTATATTATATTATATTATATTATATTATATTATACCTTTTTCTCGTCTCTACAGGCAACTACCACCCAATGTAACAAGTCAGCATCTGCAGCAGCTCTTCAACTTAACACTTCTCCCCGTGGGCAACACAATCAGCAACAACTCCCTGCTGATCTATGAAAGGATATTGAATCTCAATAATATCACCCTAACAGAGTTATCGAATCAACTTTCGCCCGACTGCCTGGAAATGATCTCTCGCTGCATCTGGAAGGGCATCAATACGCGTTGTGAGAGTCTCTTTCAACGCATCATTACCTTGGAGGGAATTTGCTGTAGTTTCAACTATTTTGGTGGATTAACAAATAATTTCCCCAAGTAAGTTGAAGTTTAATATTTTCACAGGAACTACTAAATGTGAAAATTCATACATTTTTTGTCATTATAATTACGTCATTATGTTTCACTTTGTGTCCTGATAGGAAGGTAAAGTGTTCAATTTCGACTGAAAATTGTTGCTACATAAAACTTAACCAGTCATCAGATGAATGATTACAATATCCAACGAAATATTTAAAAAGTTGAGTTTTCCTACGTAAGTCATTAAGTCTGACAAAGATAATTGACTCTAAGATACGGATACGATAAGATAACATAAAGCCTTGAGGAATATATTGTGATTAGGTGATTAGCCGATACAACAAGCTTATTAGATTTGAATCTATTACTGTGAACAGTAGTCGCTACTGTATTAATACCTGTTACTTAAAAAATAAGTAAAAGGGTGTATTGTATTCGTTGGAATGCATGTAACAGTGAGAAGGAGGCATTTTCGACCATATAAAGTATATGAATTCCTGAGTCGATTTGCCATGTCCGTCTCCACATCCGTCCGTCCGTCCGCAAATCGCAAAAGGACACCACAGATAATACGTTTTCTATTATTACAATCTAACATCCTACTTAATAGCAAAAATATGTACCGGTTAAATAGAACGGCAGTAATGGCTGTTTTAATTTAGAAAGCAATACAATCTCCTAAAAGTATGTAACGTGTATTCATATAGTCGGGGTCTCCACTATTGTGCACTATAGCCTTTCCCTCTTGTTTCGTAATGTGTTTAGCTGGAATCGTATGTAAATGGAGTCGCTCTACAAAATAATTAACTAACTGTGTACTATGTATATGATAGGAAAATTGCTTATCAGGTGCCCAAGCGTCCGTATCGTGTCACAGGCTGTGGCTATCCAACTGGACTATCCGTGCTGCTCGATCCAATGGTCTCTGACTATTATGGTACATTCTTTAGTGGCTTTGGGTTTCGCCTGCTCATACATAACGCCCACAATTTTCCGGATGAGAACTCGGAAACCAAGGTGGTCACCTCAACACGGGAAAGTTTCGTCCGCATCAATCCAGAGTCCACATATGCCACAAGCGATATACGTCGCATGGACTTGAAATGGAGGAATTGTCTGTTTGGCAGTGAGCGTAAATTGGATGGACTTAGACGTTACTCCTTCATCAACTGCATGTTCGAGTGTAGAATGCGGATGACTCTGAAGAATTGTGGTTGCCTTCCCGCCTATGTAGCTAACAACGGTACCTTTAATGTCTGCGGCGTTTTGCATTTAAACTGCGTCATTGAGAGTAAACGTGAGAGAAGAAAATAAATAATTCGAACTTTAAATTACAATTTACCATTATCATTATCCACTTTTACTTCAGGTTTATATTCACGCGCCCTGTCAAATCTGGATTCTCCGCTCTCTATAGTGCGTCATACAATCAGCTTTCCCTGTGACTGTCTACCAGATTGTGAGTCAAATCTATATGTTTCCGAGAGCACCATGGGCAGACTGGATATTAACTACTCTCCCAACAAAATGACAAGCAGGCAAGTTGATACCGTTAATTTCAGATTCTTAATGGTAGGCTCACATTGCGTCACAATGTAATGTGAAGGACAAATGCCTCGTCACAGAATGTGAGCACCAGTATTCACTTGGTACCACATTTTCAATGTGAAAGAATCTTGAACATTTGTTACACTGATTGTTAAAAAAGTTATTTCGTTGAGGTAGCACAAGTTTAACTTTTTTCCTAAATCTTGTGACAATCTTATCGCTCACTTTGATTTATGTTTTGTGCGCGATTTAAGAAGTTTGGAATGCTTTAAATCAAGGATTAAAGCCTTAACCGAAACCGTAACCTTTAACCGATGAAAACCGATTGAAATTTGTAACCGTAACTGAAACCGTAACCGTACAAAATTTTTTCGGCTGTACCGAAACCCATGAACCGAAACTCTTTAAACCGAAATAACCGTTTAGTAACCAATTTATTTATAAGGGTTAATTTCGGTTTTGACCGTCGCAGCTACTGAGCAACTTTGATAACTTTGAACTGCCATAACTTTGTCAAAAGTTTATCAATTATCATGAGCAATGTAAATTTGAGCATGATTTTACCTCTAAATTCGTTCTGTATTTAAATTTTTTTCATTTTAAATATTTTGAAAATTTAGAATTTTTTCGAAAAATACAAAGTGGTAAGTACATATGTAAATTTTCAAAATTTCGAAAAATTTAAAATTTTTAAAATGAACAAAATTTAAATTAATAACGAATTTAAAGGTAAAATCATGCTCAAATTTACATTGATAAACTTTTAACAAAGTTATGGCAGTTCAAAGTTATTAAAAATCATTACATTACACTGAACCATTCCAGTAACCAGATAACATTATTTCCAGGCTAGATAGAGCATTAAGTCTTTTTTCATGTTAAACAATGAATAACGCTTCTTTTTATTTAACCGAAAGCATAATTTTTTTTTTGTGAACCGAAACCATACCGGTATTTTTAAACCGAAACTTATAAAAAACCGATAACCGTTACGAAACCGATACTCCAAAATTTTGCATAACCGATAACCGAAAACCTTAATTAGAGCATAACCGAAACCGTAACTGTAACCGATATTCGTTTCGGTTTTAATCCCTGCTTTAAATTGATTTTCGGGTATTTTTCCCAAAATTATGTTGATTCATGAAATAAAGGTACGAGTAATATTTGCTGGAGATTAATAGATCGACATAATAAATTGGACATCAAGAAAGGAGGGATGTTTCCGATGATAAGTGGATAGCTCAGAAATATTGATAATTCAATAAATATTTTTATTTATTTTGTTTAATAAACGTCTTAGCGCGCCAATTGCTGGCTTTCATTCTTTTTGTGGATCTTGCTTATTCCTCACGAACTTGTTAAAAAGCGTTCCTACGAATAGTATTCTTTAGACTTATCACAGCGCTGTGCCCCACAATTATGTGTCTCCAATGTGAGCACTTTATGCTTGTGACGCAGCATGACACAGTATGAACAAAACAGAAGCATAACAGCTGTTATTCCATTTTACTATCCACAGTTCCAATCACACCGATAGCATACTGGTTCATGTATTCTTTAGCGATTTGATGTCCACCAGATACCGTATGGAAATCTTTCAGAACTGGCTTTCAGCACTAGGTGAGTAAATTTTCCTTTAAATTTTCCATCTTTATTAAACAGTTAAATACAATGATAATATTATAATTCACAGCTTCATTTGGCGGCCTGCTGGGTCTCATTCTTGGCTTTAGCATTGTCACTGCCTTTGAGTTTGTATATTTTCTTACTTTTCGACCCATCTTCAACTACATCAACAGAGATAGAGACTAATTTTTAAACAATTTGGCAGTATGTTTTTTAATACGTGCAAAGTTAAGTGTTTGTTTTTAATTTAGGCACAAGACAAAAGTGTCTAAGATACAATCCACTCCAACGAAACTAAAAGTGGACTGCAACTGCAAACTGTGGCATTTATGTTATAAGACGTATTTGTAAATTCCACAAAATATAATTTATACAAAACTTTTAGTCATTGCTGTTATTAATTACATTTTCTTCATCTAAATTAAATTCAACCAAATGCTTTTTAATGTTTCATTTATTCTTTTGGAACATTTTCATCGAAATTCTTCACAAGCAACTGTTAAAGTAATGGAATGTAAATTTTAACAAGCTGGATTGTGATTCTGTTAACAACAGTGCAATAACATTTCAAAGGAAATCTTTAATGGAAATTTCACGTGGACTCCAGTGTACTCATAATTTAGCTACTAAATCTAATCGATTTATACGATTGTAATCAGTTAATAATATTAACTAATAAATAGCATTGCAAAGCTTTAAAAAAGATTACGTTTATTTACTTGAAATAACCCAATTTGTTAACCTCGCCAACCATGGCGACAATGGAGTCCAACAACTCCTCGCTGGCCGGAATGATTTGAGCAGCGGGGAGCTTAAAGCCCGTCAAGATGCTATTGGAAGAAGGACGCAGCTCATAGCAGAAGGCCATGCGCACATCCTGAGTTCCATAGGCCCAATCCACACTAGCACCAGCTGCCGGGTAGATGGCATCATAGATGTTGCCACCAGTGTACTTGGTACTATAACGCTGGGATACTGCGGCAATTGATGCATCAAACACTTGCTTGAAATCCTCGACATTATCAGGAAGATCACCGGTGTGACCATATGGATACAGCAAATACTGGGAGTAAGCATGGAAGGAGATGTACAGCTGGATCTTGTCCTTCACAGAGGCAATGTATTCGGACAACGAGCGAGTCTCGATTTCAGAGAATGCCGAGGGACCTGCATAGGTATCCGTGCAGGAATTGTTGCTGGCGCCCACCTCGTTCCAGTGGAAGCCCCAGTTGCGGTTGGGATCAGCTCCGAAACAGTTACCATGGGGAGCACGGGTCTTGCGCCACATGCGATCCTTCTCGTGAGTATAGACGTATCCATCAGGATTGGCATGAGGAATCACGTACCAGTTGTAATTATCTGCCAACTGCTTGACGGAGTCCAGCTTCGAGGTCAGGAGCTGCTGGATGATGTAGGTGGCGGCGGCAGGAGCGATCCATTCACGAGCATGAATACCAGCCTCTATGAAGATACCGGGCTTTTCGGAGAGGCTCTTGGAAATCTTAACACCCAGAATGGAACGACCTTGGTAGGTCTTGCCACCCTCAATTAGTGTAACAACATGGGGGTATTGTTTGGCGAGTGTAATCATCCAGGCGTAGGTATCTTCCAACTCATAGTACTGCTCCCAGTTGTATTCCTCGGTGGCACGTCCCTTGATGGCTACTTTCTCATCGACTTCATCCATTGACTTTTGAAAATCCTTCGACTGCAGTTCATACTTGATCTCAGCCTTTCCCAGTAGCTCCAATAGATCGGGCACCTTGTGCGGTGCTACAACCATCTGAACATCAGCGCCCACAATATGAACACCATCCAGGAAGAGAATGGAGTCAGTGGATCCCTCCAGGTCCTTCAGTATGGCCAATTGAACCTCGTTCTCCGCATTGGCCTTATAGAGGCGATAGTTATCGTAACGGACACGTTCCGCCTGGCTAACTCCGACGGTGGCCAAAAGGCCCAAGAGACCGAATAGAAGAGACTTGTTCAGCGACATGGTTGTCGTTGGTATGAGGTTTTCAAGAGTACATAAGTGGCTTATATAGTTGATGGGGTTTTCGGCATAACGTCTCTGATAAGCGCCGATAAGACAATTAGCCAAATCTTATTTATAACCCTTGGGTTTACATTGTCAACTCTCTGGTGAACATAAATACAATAGAAAAATAGTTATCTGCGCTCAAAACTTATCAATGCCACGATTCTTGCGGTATAAATTACGCCAAATACGTATCTTGTGCCCGCCCCAAACATCCATAGGAAATCAACAATGTTTTCATGAGTTTCTTAAAAGCAAGAGTTATATTTAAGCAGGTCATAAACCACATGGGTTTAACCAAGACCGTTTATCAAGTGTATTGTTCAGTGACTGGCAGTCTATAAATTGAATACGTTAAAGGCGCACTTCTAAAGACCGCAATTTGATTGAGTTCTTTGAGAGACTTTCAAACCTTTCAGACTAATAAGAAATTAAGGATTTTCTGGCAGAGCTTTAACCGAATTCTTAGAACCTGACTGAAGAAATATAACGTTATCAAAAAAGCTTTGTTGATCAAAAACTGGTAAGTGTCTGAGCAGTAACATCTTAGAATAACACTAAAAACAAATTAGATTACAGCTACAGCCCCGATTGCAAAATACCCGTTACATTCTTGAAGGAGCTATCAATTCTATAAAACTTAAAGCAACATTTACTGCCGGGCAGACTACAGACATACGAACATGGTTAAATCGACTCGGCTGTTGATACTGATCAAGAATATATATACTTTATGGGGTCTGCTACATCTCCATCTGCCCGTTACATACATTCCAACGAAACCTATATACCATTTTTTGAATATTTTTAATGAGCACAGGATATACAAAATTTGAAAACTGTAGGCTTGGTGGGTTTTCGCGATTTGCGGAAGCGGGAGAGGGTGTGTCTAAAATTGTTCAGCTATTATAGTCTCTGAGATCTATATCGACTCTGCTGTTGATCAAGAATATATATATAATATTTGATAGGTTCGGAGATGCCTCCTTCTCACTATTACTCACATTCCAAAGAATATACATTTTAACTTATTTTTAAAGAAATGAGTATACAAATAGCTAATGCTTAAGCAATGATATCTGAAACAGAAGTTGAATGTCGTAATTCGATCTGTTCACTTTAAAGCGTAGAACAATGTTTACGACCTCTGCTCATTTTAAATTTATCTGGACTATTCGAATACGAGCCTTAACTAAGATGAGAATTTCAAGGAAAGTAGGGTACTGGTTTAATAGGGTAATATAGCACTAGTATAAATTTGTCAAGTTATGTAAATGGTATATATTTGTAACATTTGATTGAATATCTTAATTACATTCTTGTTTAAATTGAAAGCTTGAGGAGTATTTCAATAGTTTTTCGTGTAAGCCGAAAAATGCTCTTTTACTCTCCCTGAGCTTTCCATCCCTTAAACCCTTATAATGCGAATCAATCATCTTTTGACAGCCCTTGTATCACTTTGACTGTCCTTTGACATGCGACCTGATTGATGAGCATTCCAAATTCGCTTTTGACGAGCTTTAAAAAGTGTAATCGAATGATTCGAGAACTGATTCCATTCAAGAGAAGACGGCGAAATGGTTCAATTATCCAAAGTGGAGTCCAAGAGTCGTCGACTCTTCATAGACTTTCTGCGCAATAGTTATATCAGTGGACTACAACCCTTTCTTCTCGAGACGTCTGTGCGTTATGCCAAGTGAGTAGATGCTAGTGAATGCTCCAATTCTCCATTTGTTTCGGCTTAGCTAATCGAATTCTTTAATGTTTATTGACAGAGCACTCTGGCTAATGTTTCTAGCTGTGATTGTTGTTTCGACCCACATCGTTATCGTTAATCTGACACTTGAATACATCGACCAACCCACTGAGATTCATATGTCTCCCAATCTGGTGCATGTGGCAAATAGTCCCTTTCCCTCGATCGCTGTTTGCAGTTCGAATATGATCAGCAAACGTCAAATGCAAACTTATGCTGCCAAAATGTAAGTCCTTTATTTCGAAGAATTTTATTTAAAGTATCCCAATTTGTTAACCTCACCAACCATGGCCACAATGGAGTCCAACAACTCCTCGCTGGCCGGAATGATTTGAGCAGCTGGCAGCTTAAAACCTGTAAGGTAGGCATTAGAAGAAGGACGCAGCTCATAGCAGAATGCCATGCGCACATCCTGAGTTCCATAGGCCCAATCCACACTAGCACCAGCTGCCGGGTAGATGGCATCATAGATGTTGCCACCAGTAAACTTAGTGTTGTAGCGCTTAGAGACGGCGGCGACGGCTGCCTTGAAGACTTGCTGGAAGTCTTTCACATTGTCAGGCAAGGATTTGGTATGGCCATAGGGATACAGCAGATACTGGGAGTAAGCATGGAGGGAGATGTACAGCTGGATCTTGCCCTTCAGAGAGGCAATGTATTCGGACAACGAACGAGTCTCGATTTCAGAGAATGCCGAGGGACCTGCATAGGTATCCGAGCAGGAATTGTCGCTGGCGCCCACCTCGTTCCAGTGGAAGCCCCAGTTGCGGTTGGGATCAGCTCCAAAACAGTTACCATGGGGAGCACGGGTCTTGCGCCACATGCGATCCTTGGTGTGGGTGTAAACGAAACCATCGGGATTGGCATGAGGAATCACATACCAGTTGTAGTTATCTGCCAACTGCTTCACAGATTGCACATTTGAAGTCAACAGTTCGTTAATGATGTAGGTGGCGGCGGCAGGAGCGATCCATTCACGAGCATGAATACCAGCCTCTAGGAAGATGCCGGGCTTCTCGGTGCCGCTCTTGGAAATCTTTATACCCAGAATAGAACGACCTTGATAGGTCTTGCCACCCTCGATTAGTGTAACAACGTTAGGATATTGTTTGGCCAGGGATTTCATCCAGGAGTAGGTATCTTCCAGCTCATGGTATTGCACCCAGTTGTACTCGGCGCCAGCTCGTCCCTTGATGGCCACTTTCTCATCGATCTCATCCATTGACTTTTGGAAATCGTTTGACTGCAGTTCATACTTGATCTCAGCCTTTCCCAGTAGTTCCAGTAGATCGGGCACCTTGTGCGGTGCTACAACCATCTGAACATCAGCGCCCACAATATGAACACCATCCAGGAAGATAATGGAGTCAGTAGATCCCTCCAGGTCCTTCAGTATGGCCAGTTGAACCTCGTTCTCCGCATTGGCCTTATAGAGGCGATAGTTATCGTAACGGACACGTTCCGCCTGGCTAACTCCGACGGTGGCCAAAAGGCCCAAGAGACCGAATAGAAGAGACTTGTTCAGCGACATGGTTGTCGTTGGTATGAGGTTGGCTATGGTGTGTTATGGTCTTATATAGGCTGGGTTTGTTGTCGTTAGATTCTTTGTCTTTGATAGATTGCAGCTGATAAGTGAATTGTGGGCATCTTATTTATAGTCCTTGCAGTTTGTCAATCTTATAGGCTTAAAGTAGGGGATAACACATGCCTACATACATACAAAAAAGTACATATGTCTTATCAAATATAATTTTCATTATAAATCATCGAATGTGACGTGCACTTGAAATTGCAACTCTTGTTTTATTTTTCTTTAGGAAATCAATTGAAACACTCTTATTCAGTGAAATCATAAAGATTGTGAGAGTTTTAAGATCTGAATTTTCAACAAAAATAAATTCTCCAGTTTAAGAAGCTTTATCTAATAAATATGTCCTTATACCAGTTACTTGTAGAGTGTTTTGCACTATATATTATTCCTTATTTTAATAAAACATGTGTTACACCGAACATAAGAGCTTTTAATTTTTTATCAACACAAGCGCCTAAATCTATGCAGTAATTTTCATTCTGTTGGAGTTGAAAGTTCATAGACACAATTAATATTTATATAATATTTGTATTCATTAAATCATTTTAGAATTCCTCTTGATTTAATTTAACTTTTTTATATTTTGAGTTATTTACCATAAATTGTAAATAAGTTTTATAATTACAATGTCATTTTATTTACTTTATTATTGTTTTAAAGCATATTTTAAACATTTTGCCGACTGGTTTTAGTCGAAGTTAAATAAATAAATATTTCAATTGAGTAAAGGGTACCTTATAGTCGGGGACTCGACTATTGCGTTCCAACTTGTTTCTATCACGACTTTGCAGAGAACATTATTTGAATTCACGCTCGACTTGCATGCTAATGTCCAATCTTATCGACAGCTATCTACACCAGTCTACAAGCAATCCACCACCCGGCAAGACGGGCGACAACTCCCCGACGGATTCCCCCCAATTGGCTCTAGATGTGGACGACATGGCGCGTCACCTGTTGGTGTTGGCCAACTTCTACCTGAATGCCCACGATGAGACGCCGTTGGACGTCGTCAAATTGGGTCAACTTGATCGGGTTCTCAACAGTTACTACAATGGGAGCGATTACTCGGTGCATGATATATTGCGAGAGCTATCGCCAGACTGTGGTGACTTGGTGCTGCGTGGGATAATCTATGGCTCGCCCGTTAACACAAAATTTATAAAATGTTTGGTTATAAAATTGGAGATATTTGACGGAATGGTTAATTTAATTTTTCTGTCCGAACTTGCATTAATGATCGAAATAAAATTATCTATTTATATTTTTATTATTTTTTAAATTAGATGTCTACCCTAATGCTAAATTAAATAATTTTTAGAATAATGAACTATTTTCTTTATCAAATCAATTATTTCCCGAACTGTTTGCCTTTCAGATCCTACTACTCCTTGGACGAGTGTCTGTTGTTGTGTCGCATTGAGAGCATGGTGCAGCACTGTGGTTGCGCCTCCTCGCCAATGGCAGGTAGTTCCATAAACGTCACCTACTGTTCTCTGCTGGATTTGCCTTGTCTGATGAGGTGGAAACGCATTTGGTATGGCTTCAGGGAATATCCGTATGTTCAGCTGGACGATCAGGATGATGAATCCAGCATTGAACAATGTGAACATTGCTTACCCACCTGCGATGGCGTCAACTTTGATATCGTTAGTAATGTGGCTCCACTGCGTAAGACTTACAATTCATCCGGTTATTTTCATGGTTTGCTGTAAGTCAACTACGAGTATATAATTACCTTAGTAAAAAATAATATCTGATTTACTTCTAGAAAGGGTTTAACTAACGATCGACCCTTGTCCATTATTAAGTTGTTCTTCAGGCTACGTTTTGCTCAAGCCACACAAATGGATATGGTTGGAGATTGGGTTGTGTTGTTGAGTTGGGTCTACCCTAGTTTAAAGCATTAAAAGTGACTTGACTTGGATTGGCGAATGAATAACAATGAATAATTCCTCAAATCCATACCATTACTGAAATCCTAAATGACAGTTTCTGAAAGCATTTCATAAAGTTATGGAACTAGAACAAGCAGGAAAGCCAATATTAGAGACCACGACTGTTACACACAATTCAACGAATACTCTTATACGTATTTTTTAAGAAATGGGTATAAAATTAAACTAAGATTAAAATCTCGATGTCTAAGAAAATGTAAATTTAAATGTTTTCTTTTTTTTTAAATCCAGTTGTATTCAAATTGCTTATAAATAGATATTGGTGGTAAATGACCACAGGTCATCCCTTAAGTCCAACAAAGTAAAGCATCAAATTATTTAGGAAATACATTTTTTACATTTCCAATCATTAATTGGATTTAGTTTTTTCCACTCCATTTAACCGATTTTATTATAAACTCTATTCTGTGAAAGTGATTTCCGTAATACTCCCGCTTGTAATCTTTTCCCAAATCCAAGTCAAGGGTAAAGTAGCGACAAATTTATTAGCTACATTTGATTGGTTTTCAATTCGCGATTTTCTTTCTTTCCTTGCAGATCGTTTTGGCGGCATTCTTTCACTGATGTATGGCTTCAGTATTATCAGTTATATAGAAATTCTTTACTATCTGACGGGCAAATGGTTTGTCTATTTTTATAGAGCCTATAAAAGTAGAAAGGAAATCAGTAAAACAGATTTTCAAAGTTATTCACTTAATTGGGATGAGTTGCTTCCCCATGGAGCTGGATCGTCCGTGCGTCAGCAATAAACAATAATATTAATACAATACTCTTATGTGAATGCTTAGCACAATACACAATATATTGAAATCGCTTCACTCTTACACAAATTCAACAATCGAATGAACTTATATAAAATAAACAGCAGTTATGTATTTTATGCATGCCACAAATTGTAATGACAAATGTTCCTTTCTTCCATCTAATAATCATCGCCACGTGATACGACCTCCTTGCAAGTCGGTCGAAGCATAATGGTGTGCTCATATTGAGCCGTATAACATCCCTTGATGTCGCACAGTGGCGGATAGGCCTCGACAATGCCCTTATCGCACAGATCCTTCAGTGCCATTTGGTATTTGGTGGCGCCAGCGCGATCCAGCCAACGCTTGCAGAATGCCAAGGTGCCAAAGTGCTTGTTAATGGTACCCAAAAGCTGCTTGGAAGACTGCAGACGCAATGGCACAAATGGTAAATCAAAGTTCTTCATGTAATGCGAACAATCCATGTCATCGTGCACCAGACCACGACCCGTGGAGCCAAAAGTTTCAATCGCATAAAACTCATCCTCCTCCATGCGCGTCGATTCGCCGCCTTTGACTATCGGCACAGTTTTGCCAGCATGAATACCTACACCAAACCAGATTATTAAATGTCGATAAGCAGTGTTATTAATTTGGGATTTATCGCTTACGGTACGGGCTAATCGAGTGTCCGTTCAGATTACGTATGGCCTTGATGGGATAGGTCTTGCCATCCAGTTCGATCTCATACGATTCCATCACCTCTTGAATTGCTGAACCAATATCGCATAGACGCACATCAATGCCGGCTTCCTTGATGCCAGTGTTAGTGGCCTCCTTGACAGCCTGGAGAAGTTTATCATACTTATTGTTGAATGTCAGCGTAAAGGCACAATCAATGATGCGTCCTTTGATGTGCGTGCCAAAATCAATTTTGCACACATCATCGTGCTGAAGCACCGTGGTGTCGCCCGCATTTGGTGTATAATGGGCAGCACAATGGTTTAGCGAGCATCCGGTGGGAAATGCTAGGCCGGCATCCAAGCCATTCTCACCAATTAGGCGACGTGCAGTGTTCTCCAGTTCCTCACAGATCTGTATCATTGTCATGCCTGGCTTAATGTAACTTTGCATATACTGACGAGTTTGACGATGCGCTTCGGCTGCCTGACGCAGCTCCTGGTAGATATCGTTGTTCATGCGGTCCAGTGCGCGCTTCTCCTCCGATGTGAAACGATCCTTGGCCGTACGATCGTCGGGCATATCCTTTGGCGTGGGATACTCCATTATCTGACCCTCAGGATAGTTGCCATTGGCAAACAACTCAGAAATGGGAATAGTTGGGGGATCTGTTTGACCACTACCGGTTTTTTTGCCCTTATTCTTCTTCTTCGCAGGCTGAGCTGTTCCTGTTGGCGCTTTTTTCTCCGCCTCGCCATTTGTGTTTGCGCCCGGCTCGCCTCCCTCAGACTCAATTTTAGCAGCAGCCTCTGAATTATTACATATATGATTGAAATGCGCATGTGAAATATGTCGGTACAAACATAAGTACGTACATACATATGTATGTATGTACATACGTATGTAAAAGTGCAATTGCAATTGGCAGGTCACTCACCTTGTCGCAATTTCTTGTTGTTCGGCTTTGGCTTCTTTTGCTTTTTGGCATCCTCGCCGGTTGCTGTTGCAGCAACTTCGGACACGACGGCCTCAACTTTTGGTGTCTCCACGGCAGACATATCAGCTTATGTATTTCTAAAATTGCGAAATTAACTTGCGGCTACAAAAGCAATGGCGATGAAAGGAAAACACGAGGTTAGTGATGTTATGATAGCCTTATGCGATACATTTGAGCAGTATATCGATAAGTTTTCATATTGTATGTTAAGTTAACATTTTTTGGCTAGATTGATTGCACTCTTTATAGAAATTTAATGTTCGTTCGACTTGGAAACCCTTCTTTAGCCTGTTAGTAATGGACGAAATTTACATAGAAAAAAATCGCAATTACTTGCCACTTGAATATCATAGTAATTGTAACTGTAGTGAAAAAAAATTAAAATTGTACAGCAACAGAGTCACTATCAGATATCACCATTACGCTCATCTCTAAGCTCTCCATATAAATAGAAAAACATCGACTGATAGCTTGTGGAGGTGGGTCGATAATTGACTTCATAATTATTGAGTTTTTCAGATGGCGATGAATCGAAAAAAGTTGATCATCGCTGGATCCGTTTTTAAAAATGGCTTCGAGATTCAGAAAAATAAAAAGACTAATTTTTAATAGTTATCTTTTATTGTCAAAAACATATATTTTTTCTTAAAAAAATCGTAACACTGTTGTTCACGATAGTTAACTTTCTTGAATTGGCGCAACGGTATAATTTTTGTACTGTTTATTTTAATCCCTTTTTTAACAGCAAATAATAAGATTATAATAATAAGAATAAGTAAATAAATAAAAAGGTATTTTAAAAAACAAACATATTACATTCTTTAAAAAACAAACATATAATATTATTCATATTAATAAATAAATAATAATTTTCAATAATTAGTAAGTATTTTAAATTCAGTGGCAAATGTGAATTTACTTTTCTTTTATAGCGTGCTAAGTATGAAATCTAACTGTGAAAGCCAAAAATCAGGCACATTCCAGATAAGAGTGAATGTGGCAAATGTTAGTGCTCGTGTAAAATGCCTATTAGTTAAAATAACTCTGTAATGACTGTTAAATTAAAATAGAAACCATTACCAGTATTTAAATACAAAATAATATTTTTAAACTGATTATTTAAATTATTAGGATAATAACAAAGTACTCGTTACTTATAGGAAAAATAAATAGTAACTAAATTAATAAGTATGTATTTTAATTTCCTTATTAAATGTGAAATCATACTTAATTAATAATAACTTTTCAATAATTAAAAGGTATTTTTAATTCTCTCATTAGGAACATGTTCATTTGCTCATTTAAAGAGCAACTCTTTTTTGTTCACTGACTCACGGACGACTAAAGTTATCGATTCGATAATAATCGAACTGTTTATTTTTACGCGAAATGGATGAAATTTTGTTTCCAACACAAAATTCGCTAAGCGACAACGATGATGTGGATCTAAAGTTTTTTAACACAGCCTCCGAGAGTCGCAAAGACAGTGAAACCTCGGACACAGGCGAGGGCAATGGCAATGATGGCGAAACCGACGGGAAAGAAAGCAAACACGACGCCGATGTGGACGGGGATTCCGGTGAGCCGTCGCAAAAGAAGCTAAAGACTAAAAAGGAGCTCGAGGAGGAAGAACGCGAGCGGATGCAGTAAGTGTGGCATTATATATTGTTGGTTTCGTGATAAGTAATCTAATTCATATTTGCAGAGTGCTGGTATCCAATTTTACAGAGGAGCAACTGGATCGCTATGAAATGTATCGCCGATCCGCGTTCCCAAAAGCAGCTGTAAAGCGACTGATGCAAACCATAACTGGCTGCTCGGTGTCACAAAATGTAGTGATTGCCATGTCCGGCATTGCCAAAGTATTTGTCGGCGAGGTGGTGGAGGAAGGTAAGCTGAAGTGTTTTCCCATTTGGGATTAAGTGTTAATGCCAAGTTTCAAATTTACAGCACTCGATGTGATGGAGGCACAAGGCGAATCGGGTGCACTTCAACCAAAGTTTATACGCGAGGCTGTGCGGCGCTTACGCAGCAAAGGACGCATGCCCATTGGACGCTTTCAGCAGCCGTACTTTAGATTAAACTAAACACTATATAAATTCGATAGATTAACTTTTAGTTTGTACGTTAGTTAAGTAAAATGATATTCAATATACAAAAGCGTCTTTATTCTTTAAGTGTACTACAAGCTACTTGGAACTTAAACTAATCTTGGCGTCGTGCCTCCGCCTGCATGGTCTGCAGCACAATGTGCGGAACCAGATGCGACGAGTCATAGTTGAGTGGCACAGTGGCCAGTGGCGCGATGCCATCGGATGGGAAATTGAGCTCCTGTGCCATCGGCATATCCCGATCAATTACATCCTGGGCAATTAGCGTTTTCGTCTCCTCATATTCCATGCCCGCCTCGGGCTTGGCACCCATCAGCAGTTTACCACGCTGCACGCCCATGTATTGCGTCGCCTTGGCATTCAGTGGCAACTGGCCGCAAGTATCTGCATGCACCTTGCGATGTGCCTGTAGGTTTGAGATGCAAGTGAAGCGTTTGCCGCAATTATTGCAAAGGAAACGCTTGATGCCCGTGTGGACAGTCATGTGGGTCAACAGACTCTCACGATACGGATACTCCTTGGGACAGAGCTGTCAAAATAGAGATAAGTTAAAGACAAGTGTACAACAAAATGGATCAATCATTACTCACATGGCACTTGTAGGGCTTGTAGTCGGTGTGGCGTGTCTTCAGATGCGACTTGTACTGTGCCTTCACCTTGAACGTCTTGCCGCACTTGTCACACTGATATGGCGTCTCCGACTGATGCAGCAGCATGTGCGTCTTCAATATGCCCGCCGTGGAAAGTCGCTTGCGACAGACGGTGCATTCATAGAGTGGCATACGTCCGCACTCGGATCGCACGTGATCCGAGAGAGAAGTGCGACCGCTAAACTTTTTGCCACACTTATCGCAGATCAGATTGCGTGGCAGATTGCGAGGCTCCTTCTTGGCATGGTAGTTCTTTTCGTGATTCTTGAGGCTGTCGTGGCCGGTCATATACTTGTCGCACTTTTCACAGTAAAGCAGCTCCTTGTGCTGCTGGTGGGCATGTTGAGTGGCCAGTTCCTTGCTGGCAAAGAACAGATTGCAATAGCAAGGACACTTAAATGTTAGGCTACCATCATTTCCGTGCACTTTCATGTGTGTCTCCAGCCGCTTCTCAACTAAATAGATTTTGCTGCATATTTTACACTTGAAGACTTCTTCGTCCAATTTTGCATGCCCGTCGACATCCTTAAAAAGTTCCCTTATCTCCTGCTCGTTAAGTTTGTGATCGTCACGCAAATGTTTCTCATATGGTTTGCGTATATGATAGATTTTGACACAATGCGGACATTTCCAGGACTTTTCCATTTTATTCAGCATTTTCAGACGCTCTTTAAGCTCCTTCTTGGATATTTTGGATACTCGTCGCGGCCCCGACACCGGATCCGACGGGGGCGAAGCAGCTGTACTACGTTTCCGATATTTGCGCTTGACTTTGGATTTTTTGCGTGATTTACGCTGATCGATGTCAAAATCTTCGTCGCTGTCCGTTTCCCTCAGCGCCAGCACATCTTCCTCAATTAGTTCAGTTCCACGAGACTTGGCCATCGGCACAGCAGCGATTTCATCAAGTATGCCAGTTCCATGTTCCACCTTAAGTTTCTCAAATGGCTTCACACTCTCGTCCGTGCTGAGCAATACATCCAAGAGATTGTCCTTTTCATTGCTGTAGATGTCTACGCCGGTGCCCTCCTCTTTGACATACAGACTGGCATCCTGGTACTCAAAGTCAGGATCAATGGTCTCCACTTTGACCATGGCCGGCTTAAACTGCATGGCGTCCACTTCGTCGTCGCTGTTGTTGGGCTCAAAGTCAGGATACTCCTCGGCCGAATCGCTTAGCTCCTGGCTGCTGATGACCTCCTGTTTTAGCGGCGGAGCAGCCGGCATCTTTCGTCTATTGGCCAATGGCATATCATCCTCGCTATCCTCTGAAGAAGCAGCGATGGGTTTGCTGCACTTCCTTGGCCTGCCTCGCTTTTTCTTGACGGCATTCTCAGCAGTCAAATCTGCACCAGAGGGCTCCTCTTGAGCAGGCACTGTAAGAGACACTTGTTAAGCATGACAGTCGTGGATAAATAAGTTGGAACACATACTGCGATTGCGATTTGTGCGTTGTTCCGATTTTCCGCAAGTGTCCGGACGTTTGCGCTGATGCTTGGTTAAACTGGCGTGGCAGGAGAAGCGCATACCACAGCATCTGCACTCTACTTGCAGCTCACTCACGTGCTCGGAATGATGTGTCAAGCAACTCTTACGATCTGCAAAGCATTTTCCGCAAATCTGAGAGACAAAAAAAGGATTTCAAACCAGAATACACTCAGAGTATAAGTAATAATTTACCTCACACTTGAAAGGCTTCTCACTGGTGTCCAAACAAACATTGAACTTACGATCCTGATGCGCCTCCTCGACGTGCGCATCAAGTTCCGCCTTGCTTTTGAATACAATTTCATCGCCTCCCACGCATTGACGGCAGGTGAGTGCCCCGTGTCTAGTCTTTACATGCTGTTTCAGTTCATCCTCATTGCAGTAGTGGGCATCGCAGTGGCGGCACTGAAAGCCGCCCGGCGGATCATGTTTCTTTACATGCTTTACGTAGCCGGCCAGGGATGCGAGCGCCTTGTTGCAAACGGGACAGTGAAGTTTAGGCACACCATCCGTCGTTATTTCTACCAGCATTTTCTGACCACTTCCCATGGATTGGAAAGCTGCAAAGATGCATCCAAAATATAATTTTAGGACTTTGTTTTCGTTTGGTTTTCTGTAGCCCTCTATTTAATAATACAGCCCTGGTTCTGTTGATTGTCATTGCAAACGGGGGTGAGAGTATAGCACAGTACTGCGGCTTAGACATAAATACCAAATTTTTTCACCATTACTTACCCATTTTAAACTCAAAATTCGTATTTTCCTGCTACATAGAAACAATTATGTTAGCTATTTAGCAAAAATTCAGTTAATTTGCAGCAGTTTTTAGTGATTTTACGCACACCGAATTTGTTGTTGTGTAGCAGCACTGTGAAAAAATTTAACTACTTGCGTTCTACACTCAGAGAATACACATTAGAGATGAGCGATATTCGAGTACCTGTTACTTGTCACAAATACATTGACATTGCGGATCACGGTTACAACAGTAATCCAATACACAAATATTAAATGGTTTTTTAATTAATTGAATAAGCATTAATAACAAAATTAAAAAATGCATTACACTAAAATCGAAGTCCCTTTTGCATTTATTTTGTGGAAAAGTAATCTGTTAACTTGAGGCGCTGTTAAATTTTACCTGTAACATCTGTTAACAATTAACAGCTTTATGTTATCCAAAATAGATGCGTTATGAGCTATCGATACTTATCGTTTGTCCTTTGGCGGTAATTCAAAAAATGTGTTTCAAAAACGAATTATATATTGTTTATTTTACAGAGTATATAAAGCTATTTTAGTTTTAAACAAGCTTTTCACAAACCTTTAGCAACTTAAAATCTAATCATTAACAAATATATCACGCACACGCTCATTGCTAACTATATTATTTACACTTATTTACATTAAGACTTTTACACTTCTTTGATTTGTTAAAGTTTCGTTTTTTTAAGTTTGGGTTTGTCAGTGCTACTTAAGGCTAATGTTTAAAAACTCATGCCTGTTGCGTGTTCTATATCATAACTGAGCATTTTATCTATTATTCTATTATTTATCACTTCTTTGACATTGACAGACCACAAAAAGTCATAATGGTTCCAGTCGGTATACGGTACACGATATAGCTCCGAACAGGGCAATAACGTTGCCAGATACTCGACATCTTCTACCGCTGACATATAATCATTTTCACTATAGTACATATGAACACAACTATTGATGTTCTCGACATTGTACGAGGGCGGTGTCGACTGCCGATATATGATCTGATTCTGCTCCTTGCCATGATCGTATTGTCGGAACTCTCCCGAGGTATATATCTGTAAATAGTGTATGATTTGGGTTGTGGAAGCGCCCGCTGGATGTGTCTCACACACGTCGGTAAGCAATGTCTAAGGATAAAAAAATTAAGATTAATTAGAATTTCAGTAACTAGTAGTATTTTATATATCGACCCTTTTTTCGCAAAAGTATTGTATGTTACAAAAACCATTTTTTTTTCTGCTAAGGATATATTATCGGTTCCAATATAAACTGTCCATTAATCTTTTTTAATTTTCGGCTTATCGTATTACATACGACAAATAAAAAAAAATGAAAATTGGATTAACGTTTCGAATTTACAGAAGCTAGAATATATTTCAAGTATTCTGTTCAAGTATATATTATTTGTTTATACAATTTTTATTTGATAGTGCTAAAAAAAAAATAATTTTTTTTTTAAATGTAAAGTTGTTTAATTTTTCTTTACTAAATTGACAGGGATATTGAGACTTTGGCTAATGGTTAAATAGTAAAGCTTTTTTTTACAGTCGCCGATGAATTGGTAATAAGATTCGATTGAAAAATTATATTTTTTGACATTTTACTGTAATCAACTAAGTAAGGATAAATTGGCATATAATTCATATTTTTAAAAGCTTTATAATTTAATTCTTTGCATTCTTTGCCAAATGAGGTGTCAAATTGGGTGCGAAAATGTTAGAAAGAACCACAAATTATATGGGACACTCGGTAATATGCTGATTAATGGAAAAAACACATTGTCATACGATCAAATTGGCAGTGAATTGAATTGGCGGTGATAATATTTTAACAGGCTTTTAGAACAATAACAACTTTTATGAATGGGCTCGAAATATTTACTTACATGATTGAGATGTTTGGTACCCCAACCACCAATGAAATCCAGCAGTCCGGAGCACAGAAATTTCAGCATTGATCCCTCGGAACAGACATGCTCACACAATAGCTTCTGTATGCTGGTAATGGGCAGCAGTTCCATGTTGCCCAAAACCCAGCTGATGAACGAGGGAGATCCCAGAAAGATGCCACCCAGTTTGGATAGAATAAATGAATGATTCCTCATATAGGCAATCGGGGCCAAAAGATGCACCGATCGCACTTTCTCATTGTACCAAGGCAGCGAGGACATCAGCACAAAGTACGTTGTTGTACCCTGGGAATGGGCTACAAAATGCAGCGAACTGGAGTTGCTCACGTCCAGCGCATAGTCCAACATGGCAGCCAGATCATAGACACCAATCTCATGCCAGCTGAACTTCCAGAAATCCGTTGTGTCCGGATGTATATGCTTGTGCTGCCGAGAATACGTATTACCCCGAGCATTGCCCAGCCAAACATCGTATCCTGCATCGGCGAACATATATGCCAGCGATGTTTCCGGCCCATTGATGATCCAATCATCCGATGCACAGAGTATGCCATGCTGAAGGAATACAACAGGCTTCTGAATCGTATCATTATGTTTCAGGAGTTTCGGAGAGGTGGGTATACGATATATGGTGAGTATATAATGATCCGGTGTGTGTACAGTGTGCTCCTCTACTGGATAGTTGTGATTCGTTATAAGGCTGGCCTGTAAGTAAAATTGAATGTATTCATGAGTACCCGTATAACAAAAATATGAATAATATTTTCTTAAATATATCGCAATTAAAAACATTTGACCCTGGGAAGTACTTTCAACAATTCACTCCCAAAATCTTTATAATTCCCATCGTCTAATATATTATTTTAAAAATTGAAATGTACTCCATTCAGATAATGAATAGCTCTCGGTTAAACTCTTATTAAACGTAATTACAAGTCTTTTATTAATTATTCTACGTGACGTGCGTGGCGAAACTCGTAAAATATTAAAAACCAAAGTTCAAGTGGTTTATAGATTATATATAAAGATATTCGTATTTTCAGTTGCACATTACGATTAGAAGGTTTTAAGCCGTTTTTGCAGAATATATATATAAGTAAATAAACATAAGAAAGAAAGATAATCTGCGGCACTCCGAAGATTTGATACTCTTGCAGATTACTGAAAACTTAAAAAATATTTATTATGAATTAACAAAGGCTGTTAACAGGTCGTGTGCTGAATCATTATTGTCTGCTCCTTTAATTTAATTTAAATAATGCTTCTAATGACTATTTCAAAACGCTTGAAAAAAAATCGAAATTACTATCTTAAGTGAAAATCTTTCAAAAAACATTGGGAAATTTATTAGTCAATAATTAAACAGGCTTAAAAATGCAGAAAAATAGGAAAACAGATCTGATAAGATTAAAGGCATTCAAAAAGTGAGCCGAGAAAAGAACAAAAATCTTTCTGCTCCTTTTAAAATTTTTGAATTTTTACAACCATGAAAGTTATATTAAGTTATTGTTTCTGTACTATTTTTATGACAACTATATGATATAGTAGTTCGATATTTCCAAATGTGGTCAGGATGCATAAGACTAAATAAATACAATATATATGTATTTTGCGAGATTTGTCACGGCCCAGTAATGCATTACAAATTTCATAACAAAATTATAATTCTCTTTGCAAGAGTATAAAGAACAACCAAATAAACGTTCATGTTGATTGTGGGCTGGCTATCTCTGTCCCTCTTACACCAATTTTCTCTATTACTTAACGATGAAACTAAACGAAGAAAACCGAACGCATCACCCACCAGCAGCGAGAACGACAACAACAACGACATCGGTGATGGCAAAGTCCAAGCACACACAACGCGTCATCGGTTAAACTTTGAAATCAGCCCACTACGTGTGCCAATGCATGTTAGGGGCGTGGCAGGCGAAGCTTTTGATCGGTTGACTATTTAATATACTTATATTAGCGGGGGTTATGCTCGCACTTGTCGTTATTCTGATAATGGCTTCTTCATGCTTCAACTTCTTATCAGTCAATACTACGAGTATTTGGCATGACCAGCTGTAGTTGATATTGTTGTTGTTGTCGTTGTTGTTGTCGCCTGCTGATCGGGTGATCGGGCAGCTGTTCTATACACACATACGTGGCCCCCACAAGAACTATACAAATACAAACATACAAACATACACACATATGTACATACATTTATGTATAAGGTTATGTTTCCATTTGGGCCCCTTTATTATGTTATTTTAGTACATGTGTAGATTTTATAATCATGTTCCGTTCGTATTTTACCAGGCTAATCAGGCGTATCTACGGAAGCATTTTATTATGGAACATTCGCATAGTTATTTTCTTTAAATGGTTTATTATTTTATTATTTTGTTTGTTATTGTATTTATATCGCGAGCGCGTGTTTCTAGAGCTTTCACCATTCAAAATTTGCACAACCTTCAAACATTATCAGCACTACATTAGTTCCAAGGGGTATGCTTGATATTGCAATCATAAATTATGATAGTTGATTGGCAATGCCTTCTAAGTTTATTACTCAACCAATTTTGTCATTATAGTTCTAAAATATATGGAATTTAATGGGAATACAGAATTCCCCACTTTGATGCGGATTTTTCCAAGCCGAATAGTAAAATTATTGTTTAACCTTTCATTCAGATTTCTGACTATCAATGTGTGGATGAAGGAACATAACTTTAACCTTTTACAGCCCATTTTCCACATTGTGTGGTGTTTTGTTTAAGAGTTGCGAAACCGGAATTTATTTTTTAAAATTGTGTTTGAAACTTAACAGGTTTCATTAAACAATGCTTTACCTTTCACATATTTGTCATTTAGGGATGGCATTTTTAAAAAGTATATTTTGGTTGAAATTTGTAAACATGAATAAATTTTTTTAAATTTATAGGGTACACGTCGGGACCTTTCAGATTCTGGTACAGGGAATTTCTCAATCGGTCAACATAGTTATATTATAATGCGTAATTGTTATTAAATGATGAGCTAAACTACTTATCTTCTGTTGATTGCATGCACATTTATTTTAGTTCTATGATTAGTATTATAGATTAGAATCTTTAGTCTCAATCAGTCCAGTCCATTCAATGCAATTCATTTATTATCTTTAGTAGAGCGTATTTGCTGCTGCTTTGTTTCAAGCCTTTCATTGAGATCTTTGTTTTGTTAAACGATAAGTGCAGTTTAACACTTTATGATCGCCATAAAGTTGTTGAATCGAATCGAAAGTTTTGGTCATAAGGTACTTTCAGCTTTTTGCCGCCCACCCACTTATGTCAAAGTCCACAATTATAATGAGTAAGTGGACGTTATCTAATCGGAAAAAGTACACTTTATTGTTTCCAGACTTTCTGACAAATAGATCATGATAAGATCCTTTGTCGAATCGGATGTTTATGCAAACACCTGGCAACAATATTGATCATTAGATTAAAATTTTGATTTTGGAAAATATGTATGTTAACATTTTTAACATTTTACAGGGTATGGAAGGATGTAGAACTTAATTTATAGATCTATCGTTTTAATAGATTTATTGAAGTATTCCCTATTTCTTAGACTTCGGACTGATCATAGTACAAGTTGGGTAGACATCGATGTATACTAATTGAATTTAGCTATTAATTGTTTTGGAAAATATCTGGCATTCATCATAAAACCATAAGTTTTCATTTACAATTCGCACCTGTTTTGCTCTCTGTCAGTAACTTTTCATTAATATATCAGTTACATTTGGCTTTGGAAATTACTTCTAAAATCAATTAAGTATACGCAGTGTTGAGCAATTGCAGCATGGGAATTACCCAATAAGCCGTCAAATAAATTGGCAATGTTGGTCTCTTGGAGTTGGCCAACAACTTACCGTCACTTTGTGGCCATCCACCAGTTCGATGTGACCGTTCAACAACGACAACAGCAACAACAGCAACAGCAGCAACATGTTGTTGTTGCCAACGCTTGTGCTGCCGGTTTGTGTTGTTGACCGTTGCATTAACAATATTGTGCACATATTTTGTAATCGTAACTTTTGATATTTCGCATGCAGCGTATTGTGGCGGTGGTGATGGTGGTGATGGTGGTGCGGTGGTGTGGCAGTTATCCAAAGACTGTCCCACTTTGTACGGCTTGCAGAATGTTGTAAATGTTGTAAGCTCGGTGGCCGGTGCCACGCAGCCTGCTCCGTTAGCTTTTGTTACTAAAATCAACAATAAAAAAATAACAGACTAAAAATTTATTAAATTCGTTTTGATAATAAAAGTTGTAGCTTTTTTTTTATGTTTATTTTTAATTTTCTTTTGTATGATTGCTACGATTTCACTTACGTTTTTCACAATTGCTTTAATGTTGCGCGCGCTGATAAGTTTTTCCTTTTTTTCCTCGAGTTGTAACAATTGTTATATATTTTGTTTATATGTGGATCTTAATCAGCACTTGCGTTGTACTGCGCTTCCAAAGATCTGTACTATTTGCGTCTATATATATTTATATATATATGCATTTACTTTGATTTGCTTGTCATTGTTGTGGTTTCATATAAATTATGCGTAATTAGTTGTGTAAAGATTCCTTGGCTTGGATTTAATTGAATGACTTCATATGCCGATTAATATTATTATTCAATTTCTAACAACTCAATGACACTTGATATGCGTGTGTTTCTGTGTGAATGTTTTGGCGATTAGTTCCAGGAAATTTGCACTCGTAGTATAAGTTTACCAAAACTTTTTCAAATGTCTTAGATTTTTTGAATTGCTGGAAAAGGTACAAGAGGTAAAAATAGTAGATGCAGTAATTAATAAAATGTTTTCCATTAATATATTTATATAAACTAACTGCAGTTTAAATATGTACCTTTAAAATTTAAATTATAATATTTCAATTTAGATAATTTTGTTTATATTAACTTTGATATATTAGGACATAATAATACGAAATAACGTAAGCCAAATATTTAAATCATAAATCAAATGTTGAAATAAAGTCTCAAAAATAATAATATTATAATATTATTAAGCATTTACATATGCCTCATCAATTGTCAAACCTTTTTCGATTATATTCAAATAACAGAAGATTATAATATTTGAACCTTTGTTATTTGTGTATTGATTGTGGGTGCTACCTATAATTAGGAATTACAGCGTTGGTTAATGGGTCAATCAAAACAATCCAATTAGAACATTAAACGCTTATCAATTCATATTTATTTAAAATATTTGCTGTATTGCTTAGTTTGGAATTTCATTTCAAAAAATAATTTCCATAGAAAGCTGACTGATCTCATTAGCTTACACAACAAAGGTTTGTTGATCTAGTTAATAGATAATAATAATAATAATAATATAATAGTTGACGCTGCAAGAATTACAATACTACTAAATTAATGCCCCTTTAAGTATACGACATTGGAAAGCTGGAAAATATTAAATAAATTCTGGAAGTTTCTGGATTAACATTATGGCACTTAAATATTTTTAAAATATATTTTGAGCTTAAGTTTATCAAAAATACAAAAAAATACGATTAAAATAATCGGAGTGAATTGCTTAAAATATCTAACCCGAAAATTTCCGCGTTTTCTGGACAGCAACTCTATAATTTATGTTACATTGAAAGAGACACTTTTAGAGACTTTATCTGATTGAAACAAAAGCATTTGACATTAATCATAATTCAATAAACTATGCGAAGATTTCACTTTGCGGCGATCGTGATGAAGTAATTTGAACTTGAACTGTCGCTTATAGAAAGTTTGTATACACAAAAACCGGTAGAGTTGTTTGTTGAGTGTGGTCGAACATTAGGATAAATAATGCAAATGCAATAATCAATTGTTCTTTGAGCAAAATCAATTGGAAAATTAGCACTTGATGATCTGATGTTGATCTTTCCCACGCCTTTCGACGATGCTCTCTTTTCGTAGTGCTCATATTTAAAATTAGGTAAGCTTTGGTCAATGGATCAAACACTCGATTGATTGGCAAATTGTTGTACAAGTTTTACTGGTTCGTCAACAAACATATGCATATGCACAAATATGGTGTGTTTCAATTTCCATTAGTGACGTTTGAAAAGTTGAATGAAATGTTAAATTGTTGTTGTTACACTCACTAGAAAACAAGAAATCAAAACAAATGATCAACTGTCGCGCCGACAATTCATATAATGAATATATGTATGTATATTTATAGAGCTAAGCGATCCGCGCGATGTCGGCGCGTTAATTTCCAAACTAAAACTAGCTTAGACCCGAGGCAGTTGGTCTGTCAACAATGCGAAAGCTTTTGCGATCGCAACGAAAGCTCTTTGCCGGCGATCGTGTGCAAAAGCTTTAGCGTATGACGGAAGCATCAGCTGTTGTTGTTGTTGTTGTTATTATTTCACTGTTGCTGATTCTGCCTCTTCTACTTTTGTCGGTCTTCTAGAATATTGTTTGTAAACAATTACAAAATGCCGCATTATTGCACGCGACACCGAACCAACGGAAAAGAGAGGGAGTGGCAGGTCGAGGTAGCGCGAGAGCGAGATGGAAAATACTCCAAATCAGTGTCTAAAAGAGGGGCAACGTTAACGGGTCAAGTTCAATCCAACCGGTTTCTTGACATAGACTTACAAACACACACTCCCTCTCTCTCTCTTTGTCTCTCTATCTACATATTTGTATATGTATCTTTCTCTTTGTTTTTTACAAACTTTAACCAACATTTAGTTTTTGCAATTTCTGCGCATTTCAAGGTCATTTGTATAATTTATGAGCTTTGCATTTGAATTCGGGCATCCAATTGCCCTCGAATGTCGTTAAAATAATAAGCTGTAAGTGTTGCGACTTAAATTTAGACATTATTGTAAATAAAATTAAGTTACGATCGAACTCTGGAGACTCTTTAGCTTTGTATTTTGACTTTTTTATCAGGTACCATATTTGTTATAAGCAGGGATTAAACGCGTAATCGAAGCCGTAACCGTTAACTGGTATTAACCGATTGAAATTGGTAATCGTAACTGAAACCCTCACCGAAACTAAACTCTTTCATTCCACCGAAACCGAAATAACCGATTAATGTATAACGATTAATTTCGGTTCAATTGAGCATAAAATTTAACTATAATATTAAGATGTAATCATCGCTTTTCAAACTACATAGTTTCGATTTTAAATTTATATACTGATCTTCTCAAAAAGGAAATTTTCTTGAAATCAAAGAATTTATTTTAATATTAACGTTTTTTTGCGACAAATTTCTTTTTCTGAACCGAAATTTTTATACCGGATTTCGAAACAGAAACATATAAAAAAAATTGGTGACCGTTATAATATTCAAAGTAATGATTGCAATGTAACAATTATTACTAAAATTTTATTATATTGCATAAAAAATAATACTTAGTTTAAATATCGAATTCACTTTAATATTTGATTTCAAATTTATATTTATAGTCACTGCGGACGGCAGTCCGCGTTAGTGACGAAAGCACCACGTAGTGTGCAAAAATGACTAACAATATTATACAGGAAGAATGGAAAATTTGCTACGAATGTCCGAGCAGATCGAGTTATATACCGATAATTCTTACTAATAACTTTTATAGTTACAACCTGAAATTTATGGAAGAAAATTTAAATAAGAAATTAAAGTGATTTATATTATGTCATATCCATTTTAAAATTTGGTTTCATAACTATTAGTTTTGGTCCTTGCTTTTTATGTCGCATATTATAATTAGCATATGATGTTACTTTAGTTAGTCCGAGTATTCCAGCTATTAAGAAATAGGCTATGAATTTAAATATTTATATATGTTTAAAAGAAATCAGTTCTAAATCTGGCAAATCTCCAACTTCATGAAAATATATAATTCCCCTACTTCGCACCAAATCACTTAAATTAGTTCTGCTGGGGAAACCCTTTGGACATGCCCTTTGCACAACAAATCCAATCTACTCATAACCCCATGGAGCACTCCAATTTCCTAAATCGCTTTTCTGTATTCCGCCGTATAATTTAAGTAAACAACAATAATAGCATCAACAACAAGTGAAAAGGCTAAGAAGATGGCAATGCTCGAATGTGGAATACCTTGTAGAAAATAAAAGGGGAGAAAATTTCTTCTCTTTTTTTAATTTATAAGAACGTTTGTTTACGATAATGGTAATTTTATTCTACATATAGGTAAATAAATTTACTACATAATAAATTTACTTAATATATTAAAAACAAGAGGGGCAGGCTATAGTCGAGCTCCCGACTTTAGGATACCCGTTACTTCATTGAATACATATAAAGTATTTTGCGAATTTTAAACTCTAGAGAAATAATTAATTTTGAAGTAATGAGTATACCATTAAAACTCTAAGATTATAATGATTACTGCAAACAATTAAATTTAATTGTTAAATCATTAAAAAACCCATAAAAGTACTTTAAAGTAATAACTGCCAAAGAAATATTCGACAAAACATTTATTTTATATTGATTATTCCTATATTGAATATGCCGAGGCACTTGGATGCCCCTCGGCACTCGCAAAATTTGATGCCCTTACAGATTCCTGTATTAAAATTTCGACTGATTATTCCAATCACAGCTATATGATATAGTGAAACGATTAAAACCAAATTCGTTCAGGACACATAAGACAAAATAATATTCATAATCAGCGAGTGATTGAGATATCTCCAGAAACAACAACAATTTTCACACTAATCCTTAACTATCGACCAATCCTTTCTATGGCTGATATATGATATAGCAGACTGATCTTAACCAAATATGGTTACGATGTAAAGGACCAACTCAGATGCATATTTTGACAAATTGGTTTAGATATCTCGAAAAACCAAAAAGTTTTGCTTACTAAAACTTGATTTTTGACCGATCGTTCCTATGGCAGCTATATGATATAGTAGTCCGACCGAAAATTTAAAACACGCTTGATTTGCGTGGGATTTGTAGAAGTCTGTGTATCAAATTTGGTTGCTCTATCTCTTATAGTCTCTGAGATCTAGGCGCTCAAACGGACGGACGGACATGGCTATATCGGCTGCTGATGCGGATCAAGAATATATATATGCTTTATAGGGTATATCACGCCTCACTCTGCCTGTTACGCACATTCGAACGAATAAAATATTCCCTTTTACTTAATTTTTATGTAATGGGTACACAAATTAATATATTTAAAGAAAAATAATAGATATTCTCTTGATTAGAAATTTAAGTAAATATTCCCATTCTGTGCGAATTTGCAGGGTATTTGAAATTAAGCCTGCAATGCGCAGCACTTTGTGTTAGTCACGCAAAAATTTGTTGCCGTTGCGCGTTGCACTTTATTGTGTTTATTTATTATGCAAATTTGCATTAATTTTTGTTGCAACACGTGGAACAATCACGACAACAACAACAACAACTGCAACAACACTAACGATGGTAGCAACAACTCGAGGCAGCAACAGTTGCTGCATTTGGTGCCTTAAATTGGCTTCATCAAAATTGCATGTGGCACAGGGAATGTTGAAAATTGTGATCCTGCGGCAGTTGAGCTTAGTGCAAGGACATTTCTACAGCTTTTGTGCTTAAAATAGACGCGTTGATAGACAATTAAAAAATTGCTTACAAAGCTATCAATAGTTTGGCTCGGGGGCCATAGCAACTACTGGTACTCGGACTACATAAATATAAAAAGAAGGAAAATAAAACAAATCGTCTTAAAAGAATTTCCCCAATCCTTCAACCCCTCAACTCATAACCCATAAAGCCTCCTCCTGCCTAAGTCCAAGTCTAAGCACTTTGTGTAAATTGTCAACGTTGTGCGTCCTTCTACGCATACGAGCAACAACAACAAGGCAACAACAACAACAGCAGCAACATCAGCAGCAGCAGCAACAACCTCGGCAACAACAATGTGGCAACAAAGGCTTCAGGTTATTGCATGCATTTTAATTAGTAGACAAGCCAAGTGGGTTGCCGCTGTGGCATCTACATATGCATGCAACGCATCTAAGAAACGAGACGAAAGCCAGATGCGTGGGTTGTTTTAAAAGTTATCAAAGCTAAGAAAATGATTAATGTTGGCCATCAGATTTAACAAAATGTATAGAAACAAGAAAAATAACTATTTTAAAGCTTTTGTTCCCATTTATAACTTGAATTCAAAAATTATAAACTATAAATTTATTTAGAGAAATTAATATATATTTAATTAATAAATGGAATTGGCTTTTTTTATAGCTTTCTAGTTTTCCTGAGTCAGCGTATGTCTAAACCGAATGTTAGACTCAACTTATTGAAAGAAACTTTGGCTAAGTCATAGCACATAAAAAATACGAATTAATCAATGAATTTAATTCAATTAATCAATGAATTTAAATAAATTAATGATGAATAGTCGTTAAAAAGGGTTTAAAAAAATTTGTGTAGATTTTGTTTAGCTATACTTTGAGTCATTGTGTTATTTATTTTTAATGTGTTTATTAAGCAATTACATATATTTCCAGATGTAATGTAAATAAATTTTATATTTACAAATTTATATAAAAAATAAAAAAATTTAATCTTTGAAAATAATATACTAATATTCAGCAACTCCTTACAACAATAATTTATTATTATTATTATTTGTTTACTACAATGCTTACATTCAAATTAAAATAAATTTTTCAATGAACTTAAAAAATATAAAATGCTTATAAAAGCCTGTTAACTTACTTTTAAATACTTTTCAAATATGGTATGTATTTTTAGTCACTGCCTAAATTTATTTTTGTATGTCCTGTTTTGACGATTTCATGTATACAAAACAAAAGTAAAGAACTAATATATGAACGCAACTATTTAGTTGTCTGAGTTCTGCAGTCACTTAACAACTATTGAAAAGGTAAAATAAAAGAAGAAAAAAATGTTGAGTGAAAAATAGCTGGAAAAACGCAAATCATTAGGATGATGAAAAACGATCCAGTGGTAACCAGACAATGACATATGAACCGATGAGACCCGACAACGTGTCCAATTTCTCATAGCAAACAAACAAAACTGTCAAAAAAAGAATTCATATAGTGAGATGTGGTAAGAAAGAGAGACAGAGACAGAGAGAGATAGTGAGATAAGAGTAGGATATGAAGTGCGGTGTTTTCGTCCTTTTACAGTTTCTCACGAACCCTATTCAATCTATCATTCTACCCTCGCGGTTAGCAACTACCTTCTCTTGCCAAACCCTTCACGGTCGTCCCCCATGTCATGCGCTAGTTTCTTGTATTTATTTTTAAATTGTTTCGCACACACATAAACAAACACACACAAACACACAATTACAGCAGCTAACATCATCCATACACAGACGGACAACGCGGCGTATGCGCCATCTGACTTAAACTCATATACGTATGTGTGCGTGTGTGTTGTATGTGTGTGTGTGTAATACACACTGTGTATACGTATTGGTGTGGTATACAAAAAAATCTGTGTAACGCGCATCTGTCAAGCAACCAAACGCCCCACGCATGTGTCCCTGCGTCTCTCTGTGTATGTGTGTGTGTGTATGTGTGTGTGTGTGTTTGTATGTAAATGTCCTTGAGTGCTTGACGGATGACATTCATAAACGTCACTTCAATTACCTCCACGCGCCAACGCCGCCGTCGACGTCGCCGCAAAAATTCTGAAAAGTCAGTCAGCCAAAGTTAAAGAATTTCTTCACATTTTCAATTTCACTTTTCATTTTCTTCTTCTGTTTTTTTTTATTTTATATATTTGAGGAGCACAAATTATGGCAACATGTTGACAAATTTTGAAATCTATAAAAATTCGAAGCTAAATGAAGAGCTTTGACATCTGATTAAATGATAATACATGTTCCGAGTAACATTTTCGCATGGATTTCACATATAGCATACTTTTTGGCGCAGTAAAAACAAAGCTCTTTTTAATCAGGTGTGTTCCACAAATCTCTAGAAATTGTTAAGATAAATTCTTTTTAAAAACAACGAAATATCTGTGTTACTGAAATGCCAGAGATATCATTTTCGGATATATTTTCTAAGTTACATATATCGGCTGCAACAATTTTTGTTCAACTCTCAAGAATATTATTAATTATTGGTATATGTACAAATGTATCTTGAGCAATAAATAAATACATTTATTATGTATTTTAGGTTTTTAAATCAATTTCAGTATATTTAAAAATTCTTTCTAAAACTATTATAACATTTAAAAAGATTGGTTGCTTGATTTCAGGAACCTTGAATATTGGTTTGGATTAGGATTTGGATTGTACGAGATTTGTAGAAAATGCATTTATTTTTCAGTGATGTGCCGCATAGAATGGTATTAATTCATTTATTTATTACCTAGTACTTCTATTTAAAAAACTAGTTATTAGTTTTAAGTTTAATTGTTAAGTTTCTTAGATGTCTTTAATTTGTTTTACTACTTATTATTATTCATTTTAAATCACTCACAATTATTAAAAATTGTATTAATTTAATTTAGCTTACAAAATTTTATGAAATTTATTGCTTTGGGTACAAAAGAAAACTAGATGTTAGCACTTGAAATGAGTTCAATGAGGTATGACGAAAACAGAGATAATACATCTAGATGTGTTATTATGAATTTCAGCTAACGAATGTATACTGTTGAAATACTTACAGAGTATTCTATGAGCCGATCATGTTTGATTATACATATAGGTATAGAAATGATGCAAAATTTGTGCTTAACTTTATGCCACGCGTTTGGAACGCATTCAACTTAAATTTTCTTTCATAGTTTTCACGACTTTTCTTTTTGTTTTACTTTTATTTTCCACAAATTAAGCGCATTGATTTTCACTCGACATCATCAAAAAGGCGGCCGCCTTGTGAACATTTTTATTCACACACACAAAGTATATATGTAAATACATGTATGTATATGTGGGCTCTAAAGATGGTTAGAGGGGTAGGGAGCTGATGCTTCCTTCACTTACACTTGTCCTTACAAATTTGTCCTTTTTCTCAAATGTGAAAAGACGCATAATGTCCTTTTACTTGTATATTTTTTTCTCCTCTCTTCTGCTTCTTCTCTCTATTCTTGCTTTCGTTTTATTTTTGTTTTCCTTTTCTTCTTTTTTTTTTCGTTGTTGACGACATTTTGCCTCGACGTCTGTCGCTGCTGCTGCTGCTGCTGTCACGTTACACGCCCACCGCCCACATTTGCTACTTGTAAATTATTTGCATTAGTAGCCACTTGTGTCCCCTGTGTGTGTGTGTGATTGTGTGTGCGTGTGTGCGTGTGTACGAGTGTACGAGTGTGTGTGCGTTTAGTTGCGCTTGGTCTGCCCGCAAGCAAACTGGCAAAACCTGGCCAAGTTTTAGTCTGTAACCAACCCCCCATCACCGCTCCTATCACCGACCCCTCTTTGCCACGGTTTGTCAGCCCGTAGATTTCAGTTGCCCTGCTGCGTGTTTGTTTATATACACATACATATATACATATACACATTGAAATTTCCATTTTTTTGCCTTCTCGTGGCTGCTCTTGCTACTCCTTAAATACCAGCAGGATTCAAACAGGGTAGTATAAACTATATCGTCATATTCATTGATTCTCTTAAAGCTATCGCCATTAAAAGAATTAAAATTTACTACATTAATTAAAATTATGTTTAATAAATAGCTAAGAAATTATCATAATTATCATATATACACGTAATATTAATTGAATAGATCGATATACTAATAATAATATAAACAAATTCCATTCAAATGTATTGAAACCAGGGATTAAAGCCGAAATGGATATCGGTTTCAGTTACGGTTTTGATTATGCTCGAATTAAGGTTTTCGGTTATGCAAGTCTTGAAGTATCGGTTTCGTAATTGTTGTCGGTTTTTTATAAGTTTCGGTTTAAAAATATCTGTATTGTCTCGGTTCTCAAAAAAAAAAAAAAAATTAAGAAGCTTTATTCATTGTTTTACTTGAAAAACAACTTAATGCTCTTTGTAGCCTGGAAAATAATGTTGTCTGGTTACTGGAATGATCCAGTGTAATGTAATGATTTTAAATAATTTTGACATGCCATAACTTTGTCAAAAGTCAATCAATTTCCATGTGAAATGTAAATTTATGCATGTTTTTACCTCTATATTCCATCTGCAACTAAACTTTGTTCATTTTGAAAATTTGAAAATTTTCGAATTTTTTTTAGAAATTTTGCACAAAGGGGTAACTTTGTATTTTTCGAAAAATTCGAAATTTTCAAAATTTTTAAAATGAACAAAATTTAAATGCAAAACGAATTAAGAGGTAAAAACATGCACAATTTTACATTCCGCATGAAAATTGATTGGCTTTTGACAAAGTAATGGCAGTTCAAAGTTATCAAAGTTTCTCAGTAGCTGAGACGGCCAGAACCGAAATTAACCCTTATAAAAGAATCGGTTACTAAACGGTTATTTCGGATTAAAGAGTTTCGGTCTATGGGTTTCGGTGCAGTGGAAAAAAATATTTTCGGTTACGGTTTCAGTTACGATTATAAATTTCTATCGGTTTTCGTCGGTTTTTACGGTTTCGGTTAAGGTTTTAATCCCTGATTGAAATCTTTATTTTTGGGCCGTTTTGAAAATATTTAGAGCTGCTGTGACGTAGCCTAACTTTATTAAAAAACGTTAACTCTAACATAGGGAAAGTTTCGGCATAAAAATATGTTGAATAATGACCGCACTAGTTGTTTTTAAAATTCAGATCTTTAAACTTCTCTTAAATTGTCTTGAATTTACAAACCATTAAGTCTTCATATTAATAATTATTATTAATAATAATAACCTTAATATAGTATTTGAGTTTGTATAATGCGAAAGATCTTATATTATTCTTAAATTACTATTGTTTTATACAAAATTCTTATATACAATTCTGTTAAATATACATAGTATTTTAGTTAAGAAAACGTGATAATTTTCAAATAACTCCCAAATTACGTATACGTAAAAGTGTCCTGGTTTTACAGAGTACAAAGTCGGTCATTTGTATTAATGTTTTACGTTTTTTTTCTTATAAAGTAATCGCCAATATTTGTATTGTGTTTCAGTTTAAAAAAACTTGAATTTCTCTCATTAATATTACAAACAATTTTTTTTTCAATTTACAGGGTATAAGTTGTGTCGTGTATTATTATTGGTTTTTGTTTTGTTGCTGTTGTTGCTGCTGACTGCTCGCTGTTTGGGCTTGCACTTAAATTAACTGATTGCAACATTTTATACAGCTTTTTATGCCCCGTTGTGTTTTTGTGTTTGTGTTTTTAGCCTTTTCCTCGGGTATTTCGACTGCGAGTGTGAGTTCGGTATATCTCAAGGGAGTTGCGTTTTAAGTGGCTAGTAAACGCGGTTGCTACTCTATATAATATTAGCCTCTCTCCCTCTATCTATCTCACTTTCTCTGTCTGTCTTTCTATAGATTTAGTTTTGGCTTTTTATGCAGGCACTCATTGCGTGCGCACAACGTGGCGTATGCGCAATGTATTCAACAGAAATGCATTAAACTTTCCCAGACAGCTACTAATTGTGAGAGAAAGGGAGATGGGGAGCGTGCAAGTGAGAGAGCGCTCTCCACGTTGACTGTGTATAATATTCTAGAATTGTTTGTTCAAAAGCAAGGATTTAAGTATGTGGCTCAAGTGTCTGGTAATTATGGGCACACACACAGACACATGTATACACATGTATTATTGTGCGAGGGGCGTGTGTGTATGTGTTTAGGGCCATGTTATAAAGTTGATAAGACATCGCTGCGGTTAACTCTGCCGATAAACTGTCCTTTGGCTTCAACTGAATTGCTTACAAGCGCAAAAGATATGCAAATTAAACGGAAAGGACGATGTTGGTGGCTTTATCTCAAAGAGTAGATGGAATAACTTGGGCAACCACAATTAGAATAAGAATAGGCATGGATATTATTATGCCCATTCCAGGGCATTAGACTGGTGTCTAATACTCACCACATGTTAAATTTAAATAAACATAGTCCGCATTCACAAATCTTTTGCGTTGAGACCTATTTCGAAATAAATTTTTAATTGTACATATTTCACATAAAGAAAATCGAGTCGGAAACACTTTTTTCAAGCTCTTAGGATAATGTTAACAAATTCAAATCCGGATCAGAAATTGACACAAAATATTGAAATCTTAATGAATAGAAATAATTGTGTTATTATTATTAGTAATTGAAACATACATAATATATAAATCTTCAAGAATAGAAATATTTGTATTATAATTATTAGTAATTGAATATGCTATGCATTTTTCAACAATTTGACCTTTTATTCATTAAAGATCGACCACTGGAGCTTGTTTGTCTTAATAAATTTAAATAGTTAATTTTAGTCGATACATTTTTGGTGAAATTCAAGAGTTTACCGAACTCTTGAGTGAAAATCGAGTTGGAGCTTTACTTAAATTTACTTAGATTATATTTTTACAAGAGAAAAAAGAGGAAAGTTCGAAGCAGGCATTACAATGATACAAGTAAAATAAAATTTATAATAAAATTGCGCGTCTATTTTGTAATTACATTTGATCTTTTAAATTAAAAAAAAAATTTTTGTTTTTAAAGTTTTGATATATCGGTATTATTAAACGAATGATCGAAAACTCAATTTTATTTCTATCCATTTTTACATTTTGATTTTAAATTCGATTCACAGTTTGAATTTACATCACTATATTCGGCACACGAAATATTGAGATACCTCTAAAAACTTGTATGCTAGTTTAAATTAAGTAAATTTCAGTTTTTGATTTTCGTGGACTGTATGTTACTGATGTGGAATAATGTTTTCGATTGAATGTATTTCTAATACCGAACTAAATAACCTAATGCTGCTTCACAGTTTTTAATATGTCATAATATTAATTGCTAGTTTCCGTGGTGGCAATAATTGTTAATTTGAATCAATTAGATACATAGTATATTTGATATTTCGTGTATTTTGCTCTATATACTATACGAAACACAGCAGAGAGCACATCATGAAGTATTCTTTTAGATGATATGGTTATTGAGAAGCAGCAATTGCTCTCTGTATCAACTGTTTAAGACCTGACTACACTAAACAAGAAAATGTATTTGTATCAGGGATTAAAACCGAAACAAATATCGGTTTTATCATAATTTGACCTCATATTAATTTGTTTCATTTGGTTTGAACATTTTACTGATTTTTAATAACTTCGAACTCCCATGACTTTGTCAAAAGTCAATCAATTTCCATGCGCAATGTAAATTTGAGCATATTTTTTCTTCTAAATTCGTTCTGCATTTAAATTTGGTACATTTTAAAAATTCGAAAATTTTCGAAAATTTTCGAAAAATGATAAGGGGTAACACTGTAAAATTTCTAAAAAATTCTAAATTTTTAAAATTTTCAAAATGAACAAAATTTAAATGCAAAACGAATTTAGAAGTAAAATCATGTTCAAATTTACATTGCGTATGGAAATTGATTGACTTTTGACAAAGTTATGGCAGTACGAAGTTGCTCAGTAGCTTATAAATCAATCGGTTACTGAACGGTTATTTCGGTTTGTCGGTTTCGGTACAGCGGGAAAAAAATTTTTCTGTTACGGTTTCAGTTACGGTTGCAAATTTCAATCGGTTTTTACCGGTTAAAGGTTATGGTTTCGGTTAAGGTTTTAATCCCTGATTTGTATACATATTAAACTTAGAAAAATCATGTAAAGACACTGTATATATTTTTTAATTTTTAAAATTCGGAAGTTAGTTTAAGTTTTTTTTGGAGAAATACGCTTTTATTTTTGATCATTTTTTGAGAACGTCTCCACCGAATTCCTTGTTAATTCGAATACATCTATTGATAACACTAGGTAACAGCTAGATTGTAACATGAACCAATCCACATTTTTTTATTCATATGAGGACCCATATGACAAAAAAACCGCTTTAAAAATTAATCTATGGTAGAACTTTTTTTTTAAATTAAAATATTTGTTTTATACTTAATCAAGAAAAAAGCTAATGATAACTAAAGAAATATGTTATTCATTGATACACAGATTTCAACTTAAACTAATATTTATATATCTATCAATATTTTAAATTAAAAAAAATAATAATTTTAAAAATCTTAAATCTTAAAATCTTCTTAAGTATCAGAAATTGTAGGTTTAGTAAGATGTACATATTTACAGTTTTTAGTGCTAATATTTTGCTACTTGGTCACACTGTAAATCCGCTTGGTCCGCTGTAAATGCAAAAGGGAAATTTCGTTTTTGCTCTCAGCGAATGACGAAACTATCGCTTTTATTATTCATTGAAAAATCTATAATCTCTTTCACATTCACACTCACAGCACCAACAGCTTCCCGTTCCATAGACTATTTTAATAGAAACGTTCGTTCACTTTGCCTGGATCGGTGGAAATATACGCTTGCAACTATTGCGTCATTTAAATATTTTTAATTCTTATTTAATCTGTTAACTACAAATTCTGTGCATATTTAGTATATAACTACATACATATAAATATTACGATCAAAATGGCAAATAAGCCTTAATTGTATTTGTTAAAGTGATTTTGACCGAGATAAGAGTGCTAAAAGTAAGTATTTAATATACATTTTAAGACAACAGACTGATAATATCTTTGATTAAGACTTTGAGTCAAACGTCTTGTCATATCGTGCATACGCGTCCCATCGATAGGATATAGCTTGACTCAGCAGTCAATCGGCAGGATCGAGAGAAAGATTTGGGGAAGCGATTGAAATAAACAGATTTTTCAGACCGTTTTAAAGAGAAAAAGTATTTAACGAATCTCGGTTTTAAAGCCCGTCAATATTTTTTTGTGTCAGTTTACCATTTAGTATAAATTCAAGTGCTATACTATTTTGCAATAAGCAATAAAAACTTAAGCCGATTTTGTTGAACTTAGATTTAGCTGCCTTATAAAGGCAGAGATCAATCCGCCGTTTTGGTTATCTTTGATAATCAGTGTTTGGGAAAGCAATACTTGCTTAAATTCAAATTTATATTATTTATTACAAATACCAATTGGAACTTAAGTTAAGCCTATAATGCGAGTTCATAACAATACAATCATCAGTAGAGATCTCCTGCTTTAATAAGTTTTTGTATACATATACTAAGTTAGTATTACTAATGGTAATTTTGATCACCAATTATGACAACTGATTACTAATTTTTGCATTCTGAAATTTTCAACAATAAATGCATAAAGCTTCAAAAATATGTCGTATAGTACAAATTGATTGATATTGTTAAATTCTCACAAACTTTTAAAGGACGTAGAAGACTGATTTGTATAAAATGATCTCATGTCATTTAGCAGTTACTGATTAATGATCCATCACAAGTAGAGGAACGATTACTGATTGAAACTAGCTGCTGAATGCCTCCAATAATGCAAGTACTTTATTATATCAATGTGTATTTGTGAGTGAGAAATAATGTTTACTAAATTGTGAGTACGTCTACGATTACATATATTTTTGGTCTAGTAAAATAGGTAACAGATAGTCAAGGGCCTTCATTCATAGCTATTTGATTAAATTAACTCCTGGGTGAGTTCTAAGCCATCTAAAGTACACAAGCTTTAAGATGGGATTGCATTTTGTATTATTTAAATAGTTAAGCTATAATGGATCAGTTATTAAATCTCATAGTTTTAGCATTATATATATGGATTTTTTAATAGAGTAATTTTTAAAATTTTTGAATGTCTTTAAATCACAAATAAGAATGGAAATTTAATATAATTATAATATTTAATATTATATAATTTATAATAATTTAAATGCAAATAATTATTATAAAAGGTTAAATACTTTGACCCCCTTTTTTATGCATCAAAGATGTTATATATAAGTAGTAAGAAAATCTTTTGTTTAGTATTATATAATATTAGTATTAGAATTATGAGCAATTCCACACCTTTCAGAGTATAAATACACGATTAATGCTAAATAGAGGTAAAAGAATGCCTACCATTGGGTTGCAATTAAAATAAGTATTTTTGGATTGATTAAATCGATTTCGGTTACAAATTGTAGATGAATATCTAAAAATAATAGAGGTATGCCGAGGGAAATTAGTGAAATATAAGAAGCATTTTGCATAATCACGGCACAAATTGTGGCTAAAACGGAAACCGAGCCAAAACCAAAGTCAAGTAACAATCGTAGATCTAAAAATAAAATTTAGCATTTTTATCAGACGGAGGATTGGGGCATTGTTTGTTGTTGGTTAAACCAAAATAGGAAGTTCAACCAACCATGTTGAGCTCTCTGTGTGTGTATAAAAGTGGTCCTCGTATCCGTCACAGTCTTTGTGTGTGTGTGTGTGTATGTGTATGTGTGGCCCCGCATCCAGAGCGATTTATCAAAGTTCATTGAAATTGTGCGCCACCCTCCACCTCGAACCACGAAACAGTTTGCGACCTTGGATTTGGGTTTGGGGTTCGGTGGTTCGTTGGTTCAGTGGTTGGGTGGTTGGGATGGCAGGAGGCGAATGTCCTTGACGATGACGACGTCATTCATTAAAATTTTCTCAGCTAGTTTGTTGCCCAATGCTATTAAACAGCATTGAGCTGTCAAGCATATTACAATCCAAACAAAGTGCCATAAAAGCCAGTCACACTCACAGTCACACTCACAGTCACACTCACAGTCACAGTCAGAGTGCAAAACTTTCTTTTTGTTCCCGAAAATCTGATTTATGATTTTACTAGCATTACCCATTCCTACACTCCCTTCTATCCAAAGTCCGACCTCCAACAGATGAAAAGTCAATACGCCACATTTGATTAATAATCATATTATATGCTTTATTAAGCATCTAGACAAAACACAAGCCCGCATTTTCTATACAGCTCAACATCTTTATAACTTGGCTGGGGAGACAAGGGGATCAGTTTGTATACCCTCTACTAATGATTGCAGAGCTCAGCTCGCATGTGCTAAATTAATATAGATTAATTTGTTTGTAATGATGGATATTTATATATATACATATATATATCACAAGTCAAATTATCTCTCTCGGTAATGCATTGAAAAGCTCATTTTGTTGATTAATTAATCAATTTCTGTGTAATTTGTTTACAATCTTTTAAGATAATGTATATATTTATGCCGATGAATCAATTTATATAAGTTAAGTACATAATATAAACTTGTATCATTATGATATTAATAAATAATTTTAATTCCATATCAGCAGCTGTTTTGCTATTATTCGCAGAATTTACAGTACTTACTATAAATTACTGTCTACGGCACAGTTATTTTATTTATGATTAACAAAGTTCTAAGGATTTATTCTATAATTTATCATACACATTTAAAAAATCATGTTAAATTTATTTATATTATTATATATTATTATTATTATAAGTGCAGACATCAAAGACTCAGCGGAACCGGTTCGGGTTGGGGTTTGGGCTAATCGAACCGTATCAAGAACTTTTGAAATTATTAACTCCGTAGGCCCGAACCAGAACCGAATAGTTTTCTAAGATAACAGCTTCAGTTGACGCAACTATTTTAGACTTCGAAAAAAAAGCTTAAAATAATAATTCATTGTAAATCACAAAATTTAGTTAAATTATTTACAAAATTTTCATTTTATGCATTAAAAAATGTAATTTAAATTTAACAGAAATAAAATAAAAGTAATACAAATATTTGTTCTATTAAAATAATAATTCTTTCTAAACCACAAAATATAGTTAAATTATTTACAAAATTTTCATTTTATGCATTAAAAAATGTAATTTTAATATATCAGAAATAAAATAGAAGTAATACAAATATTTGTTCTATTAATAATAATAATTCGTTGTAAATCACAAAATGTAGTTAAGATTTTTAAAAAATTTTCATTTTATGCATTAAAAAATTTAATTTTAATTTGTCAGAAATAAAATAAAAGTAATACAAATATTTGTTATATTAAATTGAACCATGGCTCGAACCATAAGATTAGGTGCAGAAAGTATATAAGCCGGTTCGCGAACCGAACTTAAGTCACGCTCTATGGTTCGAACCAGCGAGCCGAACCTTCAGAAAATTTTGGTCTTTTGCAGCCTTGAATCTATTTTAATTGGATAGTTTATATATATGTACATATATATGACAGATGTAGCAGAATTTTTTAAATTAACAATCGCATATCATAATAAAATTATGCTTTAAGCAGCTTATTAAATTTAAAAGCTCAAGTAACAAGTCCAAAGATAAAAGCGTATACTCGTATATTTAAATTATTTCAAATAATATAATGTAATATTCAAACGAATTGACTCCAGACGTCAAAAGTGCAGATTGTGCTCTTAAATTATTATATGCATATTACATCTCAAGTCTTCAGTAGCTTATTAAAAAGAAAAGCTGAAACAATCAACGTTCGAGCGCCTTTTTTTTAGGTTAAAAGCACAATGTCGTGCTGCAGGGCATCTCGTAGTTAAGCAGACTTATCCCGTAGTTTAGTTAGTACGTCTTATGTCTATGTCCAGCTATTGTTATATAACTCTTTTGTTTGGCCGCAGTTGACTTGGGCCATTTGTTTAGCTGGTCGGGGCTCTTTTATAAATATATAGTATATCTTTATCATTTAGTTTTTTCCTGACAAGTGCAGACCACATGCTGTTCCCCATCCGTTTCCACCTGCCCTTCTATCTCTGTTACAAACTTCCAATTTCTTTTGGCCAGCCCACAAATTATAATTACAAATGATATATTTTGGCGTTTTTATTATGAGACTGTGCATAAAATAAATGATCTAAACGCCTATTAGAGCTCACATCTATGACAAACGTGCAAAACTTTTCCCCACTGTTCTGTTCTTACAATATTTTTCTTTTGCCTTACTCTACATAAAAATGGACAAATTGTGGTTTCAAGTGCGACTTGATACTTGTATTTAGTCGAATCTCACGCGAATTCCCAATATTTTTGTAAGAATAACAAAAATATAGAAATATTAACTAAAATAAAATTTAAATATTCGAAAATATGGATGGAAAAAAGGAAGCAGAAAATATAAAATTTAAGTAGGAATAACATTCAGGGTACAAAATATAAATAATAGAGAAATCTATCAGGTTGAATTTTCTATTCAAATAATGTAATACTCATTTTAATTTTATTGTGCAAATCTTTTTCAATAGTTACGGTCATAATTTTTGTTTTTTTTTTAAATGGAAAAATGTCTAAGGAAAACTAAACGGCATACTCAAGTTGTTTTTAGAAGGCTCGGAATCCTTCTTTGGAGTATTACTGAAACTTTATCAAAATTTACAAAGTTTGGGTGTACACTGGACTTTCTTAATTTGTTTTTGTGTTTCAGTTTTATATTACATTTTTCCTATTATTGGTTTCCGAATTTTATTGCCTATATACAAGTTACCTAATATTTTTCCATCATTTGTATTCTTATTAATACTATTATAATAAAATATTATTTATTAATAATCTATATCGAGTGTCCTTGAAATGAGAGTATCACTAAACATAATATACCAATTTTGATACTTTCTGAGATATGAAAACTTTTTTGCAATACCAATGAACGTGGAAGGCAGTGTGTAGACGATTCGTTGCATTATTCGCGTTATTTTCTTAATTCTATAAATATTTGATATGGCAAACTGGGGCTATCAATGAGGCTGCTGGGAACGGGGAATAAGGAATAGGTACGGGGAGCAGCAGCGGGATCAAGGGCGAGTGGGCGGACCTCGAATTGGGTACGGGTCCACGACGTCGCATTGTTGTGCGTAGAAATATCTAAGCTATGCGGCGTACCGAACCGGGCATAATCAAAATACAATTGTGCGAGGATGTGCGTGTGTATTGGAATGTGTTAGTGATATGTATGCGTGTGTGTGTGTGTGTGTGTGTGTGTGTGTGACTGTTTGTAAGTGTTGTAACGCGTGCACGTTTATTTGTTCTCTTCTTTTATTTTTTTTTATACTTACGCCTGCTATTTGTTTGGCAGCAAACTTTACCTGTGCCATGCTGACGCGCTCTGCGCTCTCCGCTCTCAATTGCGCTGCGAATGTTTGCCATAAACTGGAAAGTGAGAGAGCGTGTATAAGAGAGTGGTATAAGAGGATGGTTTAGAGTAGCTATTATGTCGAAGGAGGAAAATACTATAAAGCCTGCATAATGAAAGAATAATAAATTAATTAAATATAAATTGTAACAACATGGCGCAACGAAACAGCAAAGAGAGGAGTGTGAGAGCGAGAGCGTGAATTGTGTCTAGTTTGTTGAAATAATTCAGCTCCCTTGCAAGAGCATAGACTGGAAACAGTCGTGTTTGCTGTTCGTGTGCGCGTCTGTCTATTCGGTTTCCATTGGCTTCGTGGCTGTGGCCCCAGACTCGTGACTCGTCGCTGGCACAGGACCCAAAACGTTTTCGTGCGCTGCGCTGACAACATCCTCGCAGGACCAAAAAGCGGACGGTGCGTTGTCTCAATTTTGAGCATATATGTGTGTGTGTGCGTGTGTGTGCAGAAACTTTTAATCGTGTGCTTGTCTGTGACTGTGTGAGGTGTTGAAAATTGATTGCAATTTAAAAAGCCACAAGATATAGAACAAATCGCAATAGGAAATGATACAAAACGAAACGAAACGAAATGAGAAATCAATGCGCTAAACAAAGTGCAAAATCAAATGGAAAACTGTTCTAGAAAATTGAATACAAACCAAGTTTTTATATAATCAAGCAATAAAAATGACAGAGCGCCCGTCTGCGTGCGTGTTTCTGTGTTAGTGTGTGTGTGAGTGTGTCAGTGTGAGTGCAGAAATGTTAATGCTATTGTATCAAATATGTACGTGAATGTGTGACTGTGTGTATATGAGTGTGAGTGCGAGTGTGAGTGTGAGTGTGAGTGTATTCTCGTGCCTGCAGGCCTTTTATAAAGAGGTCAAAATGTTGCTTTCGTTTTTCTACGTTTTGCAGTGAGCAAAGTTGTTCGTTGCTGTTGTTGTTCTTGTTGCTGCTGCTGCTGTTGGCTGGCCAAGACGGAAAATTTAACAGGCAGCCTAAATTTGGTAGTCAGTTTTATTTTTTGGCACCGCCCCTATTTAAAGTGCTCTATGCTCTATGCGTAGCGAGTAAATGATATAATGTTTCGAAAAGTTACGATAATTTTTAAATGTTTAATAAACTTGGCAATGGGAAAATGCATTTATTGTAGTATACTTCTAGGTGCTAGAGTTAATGTGAACCAAAAAAGAAAATTCAAATCTTAATATACAAGCCCCAAAAGTATTACACAAATATTATTAAAAGTATAGAATAAATATATGTAGATAAATATATATAAATATAAAAATAAATCTCTGCTATACTTAACAATTTCATTTGTTTATTTACTTACTATAAATATATTTTATTTTTTGGTTTTGAAATTTGAATCTATTAATAACAAAAAAATTACAAATTATTTTAAACTCTTCAAGAGCTATAGATATTTTTTTATTATAGTCTTAACTGACGCTCAGAATTTTAATCAATTTAATGTGCAATTATGTAAAAGCTCATAGAGAGGAGTCCCAAAAATGTTACGCAATTGGCAACAGAATTTCACGCACCTCAAGAGAATCAAATACCATATTTAATAATAATACCCAACGAGTCAAAATTCTTGGCTTAAGTTTAGCCTATGTCTAAAAATACTAGCAAAAAAAAGGTAGCAGCAAAAAGTGCGAGGTTCATACGCACACAAACACTAACACACACACACACACACACATTTACACACTAGCAAATAAAAGAGTGGGTGGGGGTAGAACATTAGCGGCAGCTACTCAAAGCATAACAATGAACGTAACCGCACATAGAGCCCAGAGACAACCATAGACAGCCACAAGCAGCAACATAAAAAATGAGAGTGAGAGCGAGTGGGAGAGAATGAAAAGAAGAAATGGGAAGTGGGTGGAGTGGAGTGGAGGGGAATGAGTGTTACCTACTAAACTAAATGAAAGTAAAAATTGTAAGCGTAAGCTAAAACAACAAACACAAGAGCAGCAGCAGCAGCAGCAGCAGAAAACGAAAGCAATAACAGAAAACGTGAGCAGCGATAAGAACGCTGAGATAAGCAGCAGAGCGTAAGCATGGAAATAACAAAGCGAACTAAAGAGAGCGCAAGAGAGAGAGAGTGTGTATTTTTGTGTGTCTGTGTGTGTGATTGCTTGCTAAACTTTTGTTGTAGTGCGTGAATGCTTCAAGAGAGTAAATTGAGAGCATGCAAATTGCAGTTGAACTGATCGAAAGTCTCTTAAATGATTGTTACTTTCTGCTACTTTCTCTTCTGCTTGACCAAATCTAATTGTTCACTCTGCTTTTTTATGTTTCTTTCAACAGATTTAACAGCTCGTGCAAGTAATATTTGAAATACGAAAATGTAAACAAATGTAGCGCACGCGCAGCAGCAGCTATAAATAAAAAAAAAAAACAATAACACCAAATAGTAACTACTTAATAATAATAATAAAACAAGAAATAAAAAGATTCTCTCTGCCATAAACTGGATGCGACTGCCTTCCAGCTGGGGACCGACCACAAAGCTGCTCGTCGTATCCCTTCCAGTGTTCCTGCAGCACTCGGCACTCGGCAGTCGGTAGTCGGCAGTCGGCAGTCGGTAGTCGGCAGTCGTCACTCGGCAGTCACAAGTCACAGGAGTAACAACGTCAGCAGTGCTGTCCTGCTAGTCGTGCTGTCCAGGCGCTGCTGCTGGTCCTAGTACACTTCTCCGCGTTACACTGGCAAAACTCAGGGAAATTTTCCAAACACACACACACACTCACATACACACGCGCACAAATACACACGCACAGAGAGTCACATAGCAAACGCGTTGCGTTGCCAAAAAAAGCAAAGTATATATATGTATGTACCTTCACATGGCCTGGCCAGGAGCCGTTACCAATTTCGAGCGCAACGTGTACGTAGTGGAAATGCTGCGACAAGCGTCAACGACGGCAGCAGCAGAAGCAGCAGCAACAACAACGGCAACAACGGCAACAACAGCAACAACACAACGTTGCTTATTTAGTGTGGTGTTGTGTTAATTGTTATTTATGTATAGTAGTATATATAAATCTTGTGTGATATTGCAACAACAATGAGCAAGAGTTGTGCAAATGCAAAAGCATAGCAGCAAATAATAAAGAAAGAGAGAGAGCGAGAGGCAGACAGAGAGAGAGAGAGAGCGAGCAAGCCAATGTGTGGAGTGAGAGAACTTTAAACGGCGCAACGGAGTCAAAAAAGTTTCAGCAAACACAAACAACGACAACAAACGGTTTTGCAACAACAGCAACAGCAACAGCAACAACAACAGCAAACAGCGACTGTAACAAAAATAAAATAGCAACAACAACAACATTTAACGGGTCCAATGTTGCAGCAAACAACATGCAGCAAACAACAATGGCGGCAACAACAACAACAACAACTAGATCAAGAACAGCAGCAACTGCAACAACAGCAGCAGCAGCAACAACAACAACAACAGCAGCAGCAGCAAGAGCTACAACAAACAGCTAAAGCTCATAGTTACAGCTATAGCAATAATAATATTATTAATAATAACAACAACAACAGCAGCAGCAGCATAAGCGTTAGCAACATTCGCTTTAGCAACATGTTGCCAGCCGGACATGCAGTTGATAAAAACACAACAACAACGATAGATTTCAATAGTCGCAGGCGCCGCGGACGTCTACGAACCGCGCACAAATGTTGCCAATTAGTGCCAGCAGCAGATACAAATGTTGCTTATACACAACAACAACAACAACTACAACAATTACAACAAAAACAACCGAAACAACAACAACAAGAAACCAAACACCATGCAAAGCTTTTGTTATCAATAATGTGCGCGTACATTGTCGATTGTGTAAATATTTTAAAACGCTTAGTATTATTAACATTAAATGGTACAACAACAACAACTACTACCAGAAAAAACCAAAACGACTGCAGCAAACAGCAAATAATAAGCAACAAAGCCCACAAAACAGTTGGTGGGCGTGGCCAGGCATTTAATTGCATACTAATGTTGCTATTGCTCTGCCTGCTCCTCCCCCTGCTGGGCAGTGTCCAGGGCCATAAGCCCAAAACTGCCACACAGCACAACAACAAGCAACAGCAACAAAATCAGCCGGCGCAAAATAACGATGTGACGGTTAATAACATGGGAGGCGTGGCCGATGTGCCGCCCACTTATCAAGTAAAATCATCGCAAACATCGAACGAGGACGAAGCCGAACTTCTCTATCCCTACCAATCCGGGGAGCAAATGTTTGGCGAAGAGGAGGAAGAGGGGGGCCAACTGAACACGATGCATGGCGCCGATGGAGCCGAAGGGGGAGCTGAAGGCGGCGGGCCCAACGATGGGGATAATGTGGCCAATCAACACAGTATCAATGGTAAGTGCAAATTTTTCTCAGCTTTTCATTTTGAGTTGAGTGTGACACACACACAACAACACACTGTGTGTTGTTTATGCGTGATTTCGTCCTTTTCCAGAGCTATGACTAATAGCATTTGTATTTAAATGAGGCAATACTGGGTAGAAATGTGTGTTGTGTTGTATACAAGTGATTTATGTGACAGTCAATGTACAATTGAGATGACTGGAAACTCTTCTTCCCAGCATTCTTTAATTCAATTTGAATTGCATAGCGTTTCCAAGTTCTTAAGAAAATTCGTTAAACGCGGCGTATGAGTGATATTTGTATTCAAAGGTTATTTTAAATGTCCTTTAAAAAGACAAACTGATTTTAAAGCTATTATATTTTGAATAGTTACACAAGGCGGATGAGTAATATTTGTCACGATAAAACAACAAATTGAGCAAGAAAATTGTATACCAAAATATACATTTATTATACGAATTATAAGTGGTTTTAAAGATTTCTTATAAAGTCCTTTAAAAATACAAACAGATTTTCAAAGCTCTAAAATATCTAAAATTTAACACGGCGTATAATTGATATTTATGACGATAATGAAGTAAATCAAGCAAATGATATACTAACTTATACCTAAGACAAATATTTGTCGTCTTCAAAAGTTTTTATAAAGCCTATGTAAAAGAAAAACAGATTTTCAAAACTAAAAGGCTTTGAATAATTACACACGGCGTATGAGTGATATTTGAGTATATAAAAATATACACACGATTTTTGTTAGTAGGTATTGGTAATCACAGGTTTTTATAAAATGTTATTTTGGTAAACAAGCTGATTTTAATAGATTGAAGTTGGTTTACAAGGCAAATTAGGATTAGTGCAAATATTAATAATTAAAATAAATGTGAGAAAATGTAATGATATAAATTATTGTCATGAATGCTCAGCTGTTATTATAGATTGGGTCAAAAAATGTATTTATTAATATGCATATTTAACTATTTTCTATTAAACTACTATGGACTTATTTATTTTAAATAATAATCTGTAATACAAAATAAGGTTGGTTTCAAATTAGCATTTTTTAATGATTATTTTAGTCATTAATGACCGTTTATTATACGTATATAGTTAAACTGCAATTCAAGTGAAAATTATATATATTTACATACATATCTTTGTTTCCTAACAGGAAACCAATTTTAGGGGCAAATCATAGCAAAGATAAAAAATATTTATATGTGCCCCAATCGATTATACAGAAAAAAAGATTATCTTCTCTAAAAACAAAAGAAGAAAAAAGCGTATTACGAAATTGTAATATTTGATCCCAAAATAACATGGAAGGGAACAATAATATTTTTAACTGGGTCTATTATGCAGGATAAATAAAAGAAACATGTGCAATTCAATAGTTATCAAGTTTTTACCAACTTGTTTTAATGAAATTAAATCATCAATTCTATATGTCGAACAATAACTATGCACGTTGACTATTTGAGTTGGATAAGTTCGAAATTTAATATATTTTCAAATGGAAAAATTGGTGAATCATAGTGTAGCGTGATATATTTATTTATTGAACCAAAGTGCAAATTACCCGTATTATATATATTAAATTAGAGTCATTTGAGAACTTGCCAGAAATTCTATTGTTTCAAAACAAAGAAATGTCAGAACGATGATTCCATCCTATCTTTCCACGTACAGGGTATTTGATGGTAATTTTACAAAGTATTCCCATGGAAGAAACAGTCACCTTGAATTAGTCCTCATTTGAGGCTGGCGTATACGTAATGCCATAAATATGCTCATAAATTACGTATACGTAATACTTGCAAGCACAATTAATTGATGGCAGTTAAACAACTGCCAACATTCACATATGTTGATATATATATAATAGAATACAAGTATGTACATGTGTATGGGTATCAAATGCATTTGTGCATTTTCTTATTACAGCAAAGTCAAGTTGGAAAACCTTTTTTCACCTTTGAGCTCGTTGTATGTTATGTGCCACAAGCACACACACATTTTGGCCAACAACAATTAAACCTCAAACGTGGCACATTGTGTTTGCCTAGGCGTGCGGACCCTGGAGCCATTTCTCATTTTAATGACTCAACTGAGCTGTCTCCCTATCATGTCCCGCCCCTTTCTCCACTCCACTCCCTATCTCATCACACACTCCCACTGCTACTGTCTGTCTCCCTTTCTATCTGTCTGCTGCACACACACGCGCCAAAGTGGCTGACAACAAAAAAATGGGAAAACAAGCAGCCGCTAAATGGAATTGCTGAGAGTTTACTCGACTTTTTAATTACCCTGTATAAATTATTTATACAAGGCTGCAAGCATCGAAAATTAAGAGAAGTTTCGGATCGGAACAAGATTTCGGTTCGGATCGTCGATTGGTTTCAGGACCTCTTGAAATAAATTTTTTGGGTTGAGCCTTTGTTCATTGTATACAACAAATCAGGGATTAAAACCGAAACGAATATCGGTTTCAGTTACGGTTTCGGTTATGCTCGAATTTAAGGTTTTCGGTTATCTGTTATGCTAAATCATGGAGTATCGGTTTTGTACCGGTTATCGGTTTTTTGTAAGTTTCGGTTTAAAAATACCGGTATGGTTTCGGTTCACAAAAAATTTAAAATTTCGGCTGACCAAAATAAGAAGCGTTATTCATTGCTTTAAATGAAAAATCACTTAATGCTCCAGATAGCCTGGAAAATAATGTTATCTGGTTACTGGAATGGTCCAGCGTATTGTCGATTTTATTATAATTTGACCTTTGAAAATTTAGATTATTTTGATTTTACTGATTTTTAATAACTTCGAACTGCAATAACTTTGCCAAAACTGTATCAATTTTCATGCGCAATGTAAATTTAAGCATGATTTTACCTCTAAATTCGTTCTGCATTTAAATTTAGCTAATTTTTTTACCTCTTATCATTTTTTTTTAAAATATCGAAATTTTCGAATTTTAAATATGAAAAAAATTTAAATGCAGAACGAATTCAGAGGTAAAATCATGCTCAAGTTATGGCAGTTCAAAGTTATTATACATATTATCATACAGAAACCACATGTATTGCAATAATTGTTTATTATTTGGCATCATACTAAAATAATAACCGGCACCTGTTCAGAAGACTAGTAAAGACAGTTAGGTTTGCTCAGTACCTGCGACGGCCAGAACCGAAATTAACCCTTATAAATGAATCGGTTACTAAAGGGTTATTTCGCTTTTAAGAGTTTCGGTTTGTGGGTTTCGGTACAGCGGAAACATTTTTTTTCAGTTACGGTTTCAGTTACGGTTACAAATTTCAATCGGTTTTCACCGATTACGGTTTCGGTTTAGGTTTTAATCCCTGCAACTTATTATTTTAAAGTTTTAATTTTATTTTCATTTTTCCTGTGGTTTTATTATAACTTTCAAAAGGTTCGACAAATAAAAAAAATGTAACGATTTTATTAGGTTTTAACTTTCTTTAACTAGTCTCATGTATGACACTTTTATTAGAGTTCCATTTATTAGTCAGTTATTGTCCCAGTCCTTGTTAGACGTAATTATAAGTTATGTAATACGTCGAAACAACTTGCAAGTATATCTTAATTAAAACAGAAGTTCAGATATAAATTAAATCATTTATTTTTTAATAAATATTATTGATTTTACTTGGGGTATTCTTAATTCTAAATGATTAAACTTGGTTTCCCTTTTAATTGAATCATTTTCCCATTTAAACGATTATGATTTATATTAATCGCTACATACAATTTTATATACTAATTTTGCTGTAAATTAGATATATTTATTTACTACAGATTAAAATTCTAAATAATTTGTTGATTAATGCACTAAAACTGAAGTTGATTATACATAATTTCGATGCTTCTCATAGCATAATTGCATTTTCATACTTTAATTAAACTATCAAGTTAAATTAATGGCTTGCAAATGTTTATCAGCCCTGTCTTGCTGGCCAAGTAAATATGCCCAAAGTCGCTTTCACATATGCTCCATTCTGACCTCATGCAGGGACAGTGTACAGCAAAAACAATACTAACAACAACAATGACGGCAACAACAAGGGCAGCAGCTAAAAAGAAAAATTGTGTTGTGTGCTTTAGGGCGCAAATTGCAGTTGAGCTGCAACCGCAAAGCAACAACAACAGCAACAACACCAATGACTAGTTGTAGTCTGTAAATCAAGCTTTAAAATTAACGCAGATTGCCGGAACAAGCGACGCTATGAGCAATTAACATGAAACCAGAGCAGAACCTGAACCAGAAACAGAACCAGAATAGCTGCAGCGACGTCGACTGCAACTGCAACTGCGACGGCGACCGTGACTGCGACTGCGACAGCAAATATGTACGAAAAGGACTAACAAAACGTGAACATAACTCAGCTTACACAGAGAAAATGACAGAGAGTGAGAGAGAGAGAGAGAGGGGAAGGCAGATGCATATAAGTATGTTATGTGTGTGTGTAGATATGTATGGAAATAAATGTGCATTGCACACTGGTTTCGATAACCAAATTTTTGTGACATAAAATTAAACAAGCGGATCAATAGAGCGCCGTCGACAGTGGAATACCCTGTGCCACGTCGAAGATATGATGTCCTTGCAGAGAGCTGTATTAAATAATAGAGTGAACTGATTTCAACCAAATTCGATCAGAGCGTATAAAACAAAAGAAATTACTTAATCTGCGAGTTTGATTGTTGAGGATATAAAACTATAGTCACAGAGTTAAAACTTAGTGGCATTGATAATTGTAGCAAGCAAAACATTCGTACATATTTTGAGCCGTTCCTATCACGCCTACTTTTACCTTCCATATTATCCCACATTACGTATGCGTAATATTATTTAAAGCTTTCGGTGCAATATTGAAAACAAATTAGTTTTTATATTCAATGAGTACTAAAGTTACATGAGCACAACTACAAAAGTTTTATAAAAGCTCGATAATTATTTCTAGAAAACTTACCCACAGCTTCGCCTGCGTTGCGGTATGTTTCAAAAATTTTTAAATTAGTTAAAAATATTAATAAAGCACGTACTTTACTTATTAGTCAAGAAAACTAAAAGAATTGTTCGCTATTTTGCATCAACTCAGAGATAGATGATTTGTCGCATTAATTGGTGCAGATCACGGAAAATACAAGCTTTACTCATTTGCCTAAGTGTGTATTTGTATTTTTTTTTGTATGCAAATACACATATCGACATAAACTTGTACATAGTATATAATCGTTCCTATAGCTGCTTTTTTTGATAAAGTTGACCTATTTTAACAAAATATGTTCAGGATGCCACAATACCAAACACACAATCTGTGAGTTTGCTTAAGATATCTAAGAAAACTTAACCGATCTTCCGCAGTGCGAACTTTGATTCTGAAGTCCGCGCTAGTGATACATACGAAGAATGGAAAATTGGATATGACTTTAACGAACAAAAATGCGTACGTACTAAGACTTTTGGTAATGCACCTGGTTCATGAGATAAGTGGGTATAAGTAGGTAGGGCAAAATTTAAATGATTGCAGCTAATGGGGCCGTTGGAGCTTTTTGGATAAATTTTTAAATTTTATAAAATTCTTATTAAAAATATGCGTCAAATAGTACCTCTAAACATATACTAATTTGAAATTTGTAATGACCTTCTCGAAATGAGATGAAAAGTTTGTTTGTCTATTTGGATAAAAGCGGTAAAAGAAACTTAGATTTTATGATTGTTTCTTATCAGAAATGTTGAAATTTTTATTCTACGACTTAAGCTACATTTTGCAATTTAATAGAAATTGACTCTAACGATTGCTTAACTTTTTCCGCTAGTTTCGATTCAGCAAAATTTCAACCAGGGCTGCACAAATCCAAATAGCTGCATAAAAAATTGTACCTTTGCGATATCTAAGTTCTCTAGGGTATTTATTTATTTTTGGGCAAAATCTTTCTATTATGCTTTACTTAAAAAAATTGAATTTCTGACCGAAGAGTTATGATTTGGGACCAGTGTGCATTGGTCTGCTCATAACGACCTTTGCTGGAAATGTGGCTTGTCTCACTATAAATGTGTATGTGTGTATGTGTGTGTGTGTGTGTGTGTTTGTGCTTTTGCCTTGCTTTTGGCTTTTCTATTTTACCATCGACCCAAATTGCGCGCAAGCTACTATAAAAACAACAACACACACTGAAATGTTTTTATAGTATAGTAAGCATGCTTATGTGCGTATGTGTGAGTGTGTTTGTGTGTGTGTGTGGAAGGCGTACGCTAACGTGACTGTTAACGACGCTTCTGGTGGGTGGCGAAAAAAGCGAAGAAGAAGAAGCAGCAACAGCAAAGCCCAAACCGAAAAGACCTCGACCCAAACGACAGGCGGTCAAAAGCATAAAAATAAAACAAAAACAAATGAGTACAAGTATTTAAAAGGCATGTAAAAAGAAGAAGATGAAATGAAAAGAAAAGAAAAGAAAAAAGAACACATAAAAAATAATAATGATTGAGCTGCTAATGTGGAAAAGCGAGAGGAAAAGCCAACAGTCGGAGCACAAAATTTAAATCGATAAATCAAAATGCCAACAACAATGGCAAAAGGCTCGCAAGGACGTGTGACTTGCATGCTAAAAGCCACGCCACGGCACGGTAATACAACTGTGTGTGTGTTTGTGTGTATGCTTGTATGTGTATGTTTGTATGTTTGTTGATGTGTCTATGTGTGTGTGCTTGTGGCACAAACTTTTGTGGGTGGCAGGAAGTCGCTTTGCGGCGCTGAGGACAAATGACAACATTTGGCCGACTTTTAATTATTGACATTCCCCAGCTTTGTTTTGTGCGGCCACTAATTGCCAGTGTGACCGTGCTGCATTAGTTCACCCAGTGTTGAAAGTAATGGGAAAACGTGCTTTAATTTCCTATTAAGTTGCATAATGTTAATGATTTTCTAACTTGTGATTCGATTGAATGGGTTATTCCAAATCTTAAACTGACTTCTTAAGTATTTTAGTCAATGCATTACCCATACAAATGCTGATTCATCAACTCTCTCTTCCTATCTCTTGATGGGGTTCATCGCACCTGTGATTCATTCTAAAACAGGTTAACGTATCTGTATTCAATTACAAGTATCAGAAACGTAATTCAAATAATTAATTTCCTGCAATAAATAATAAGTACTATTTAATCATAAAATCGAGTTGACAGCTTAATTTGTTGGGTAAATTGAATTTACTTTAGTAGATTTAATTTCATGCATAAATAATGAATTGCATATCACAGTTACACTTGCTATTCAACTGGTTCAATCTATTTGCCATGCATTTTAAATGGTTTATTTGCGCTTTGGGACGCAAAAATGGGTTAAATCTGAATTTGACTGTGCAATATAGATTCATCGAATTACGCATACAAATGAAATGAAATAATTCAAAAACAAAATCAAATTTTTAGCAGAGATATGAACACTATATAAACTAAAAATAAATATATATTTATCTATGCATATTTATAAGCATAGGATTTACTTAGATCATGTAAATCTATATATATAAAACTTTTTGTCCTGAATGACCTGAGTGACATATCAACGTGAAGCCAAACGGTTAAAGGTAATATGCTAAAATTTTCACCCAACTTAGATGAGACAATTTCATCGTGCAATAAGACGGCGTTTTGCGAAATTCCACTTGTAAGTGGGTCAAATTCAGGTCAGAGGTCAGGGAATTGTATGAAGAACTTTTGATTCTTAAGATATCTTAACCAAACTTACAGATTATACGTTTGAGATTGTCTCTTACATTCTGACCAAATTTGGTCAAAATCGGATTACTATATAATATAGCTGCCATAGAAAACATCGGATGCAAATTATTGTTTAGTATGAACAATTTTTTTGTTTCTTAAGATAATAAAGGTTTCTTTGACTAAATTTTATTAACATAACTGATTTTCATTTCCTCGAGCTAAGCGTGCCGGAGCCCGCTAGTATAATTATCATATAATATTTAAATTTAATCACGGATTAATTAGAGCACTCGAGCTAAACAATGGATATTTTGTAATGATTCAATTTAAGTTTAAGCACTTGTCAAAGATGAGTTTTTAAAAAGTGCAGCTGACTCACGACGAATCCGTGTTTTTTAATAATTAATATGTAACAAAATGCTGTTAAAGTTTTCAAAAGGTTCCTAGAATTTCTGCTTCTGCTTAATTATTTGATCCATATTTAAGAACTATTTCGAAGACTTTGACAGCTAGCAAGGTTTTGGGGCTATGCTTTAGGAAACCCTACTTAAAGTCGTAGTCAAGTTAAATATGAATGTCCTTGGGCACTTTAGAGACACTTGGCAATTCCATCAGTTAAGTACATGTACCATAACATTTTTGGGACCCAAGTCCTAACAATTTATGGTCGGATGGTTGCAATGAACATCCCAGAGGAGTATTCCTTCAGGTTGATTAGCAACAATATGTGCAAATGTGTGTGTGTGTCTGTGGGAGTTAAAACTTTAACAATAAGTTGAGGGTTTTGTTGCAACGAACCTACATCAAGCCCATCGACAGCTGGTCGTAACTAAAGCTCGTAAACTTTTTGTGGCAATCTTTAAGTGGTTCACTCAACGATGTCACACACACATTGATGACACAGTTGATTCACATTTTGCTGCATTGATTCAACAGCCACTTGACAACCCTAGCGGGCCAGGGACGATGCCGTTATCCAATTCCCACTCCCCTTTCGACCAAGCTGTCAATTTGCATGTGCATTGCACGTTTTTCGTACAATTCGTTCATGCTATCGTTTCTCATTCCAATTCGTTTCATTTCGTTCATCGTTCCCATTCCATTCCGTACTCATTCTCGTACTGAATTCAACTTTTGGTGGCCGCTAATCGATTCGCGAACTACCTTGAAACTTGCGCCGTGCCAAAGCGCGCTGTCTCTCTGATAAATTAGCAGCTGCTTCAAAGCGTGAAACCATGCGACCACTATCGACACACACACACACACACACATAAACACACACAGAGAGAGCACCACTCCAAAAAAAAATAAAAAAATAAACATATACACACACAAACACACTTAGAGCTCGCTTAGCTTCCGCTTTGTAGGGCGAGGTAGACCCCATAATGAACTTCCGGCCATGGCGAACGACGTGCTCGGTCCGTGTAATTTTGTGCGTTTGTTCAGCCGTGATTTATGCACATTGATGACGTCGCACAAAAAGCGAAAAGAGCGAGTTTCTACATTTATTTTTTGCTTACTTTTCATATTCTTATCGAGCTGCGCTTAATTACGCTAAATCTTAACCCATTGAGCTCCTCTTATTATCGAACTATCGAATACGATGAATAATAGAAACTTACAGACATCCACTACAATTCTCTAACAACCCAAAAGCAACTCCAATACGAGTAGAATCTACGCTATTTTCAAAACCAAGCAAATGTTTTCAAATGTCAAATGTCAAAATATTGTTAAGAGATACAAATGTTTTAATTTTGAATGTATTGAGTTTAATGAATTTATTTTTTACATCGAATACAAAAATATCCAAATGTGTACATTATTTTTTAAATTAAATATTCCAAAAAGTGAATGATGCGTTAAATAAAATCGTTGACATTTCAGTCATTTAGTCATCAAAATCTCTAGAGATTTGTGAAACACACTTAATGTACAAATGTATTTACAATACTTCTGTATATAATTACACAGAGGGAAAATTAACAAGTATTTCGAACTTAAGTTACTAAGGTCAAGTTTTTCGATCTTATTTTAAGTTCGATATATTAAGTACGAAATATATGTATTATAGTTTTTTCAGCAGGGGTTAAAACCGAAACGAATATCGGTTTCAGTTACGGTTTCGGTTATGCTCGAATTAAGGTTTTCGGTTATCGGTTGTGCAAAATCTTGGAGTATCGGTTACGTAATGGTTATCGATTTTTTTGTAAGATTCGGTTTAAAAATACTGGTATAGTTTCAGTTCACAAAAAAAAAAATTAAGGTTTTCAGTTGATCAAATTACGAAGCTTCATTCATTGTTTTACATAAAAAAAGACTTAATGATCTTTTTAACCTGGAAAATAATGTTATCTAGTTACTGGAATGATCCAGTGTAATGTAAGGATTTTTAATAACTTTGAACTGTCATAACTTTGTCAAAAATCAATCAAATTTAAATTTAGTTAAAATTGAAAGTTTTAAATTTTACAAAAATTTTCGATATTTACATAACTATTTTTTAAAAAATTTTAAGTGCAGAACGAATTAACGCATGAAAATTTATTGACTTTTGACAAAGTTATGGCAATTCAAAGCTATCAAAGTTGCTCAGTAGCTGCGACGGCCAGATCCGAAATTAACCCTTATAAATGAATCGGTTACTAAACGGTTATTTCGGTTTAAATAGTTTTGGTTAATGGGTTTCGGTACAGAGGAAAAAATTTTTCGGTTTCGGTTTAAGTTACGGTTGTAAACTTAAATCGGTTTTCATCGGTTAAAGGTTACGGTTTCTGTTAAGGTTTTAATCCCTGATTTTCAGACTTATAATTTCTTTAAAACGTACTGGATTAAAGTACAATTCAAACTTGATCCAATTTGTTTTACATTTGAAACTGAGTGCGGAACGGTTTTAAATTCAAAAAAAAAAGCTATGATACTTCTTAATTTATTTATTTAAATGATATAGATACACTGTCATCATTAGCTTCGCTTGAGTATTTATTGCCACCGATACTCAAAAGACTCTAAAAGATTTTAATTTATTGCACCTTAACTTAAGAATTTATGCCTCTCATAAAAATTGTTTTATATTTGTAATCTTAGGAGTCTTCAAGTTCGGGTGAATGATAATAAGTAGAGCTTCTATTTAAAAGCAAACTTTCCCATGTTAGATTAATCAACAATCATAAATTCTGATTGTATGTAGAGTATATTGTGTAGAGTAATGGGATATGTTGATGGTCTATCAGTTTCTTGTAAAGATATTTTGTCTAAATAATGTAAACACAGATTGAGTTGATGATGTAACATAAATAAATAATAAAAATAAAAGCTTATTAAATATATATTTAAATATTTTCGAATTATAATTTTATTCAATCATTTATAACAATTATTTTCTACACACGGATTGTTTTTAAATTAACTTATAATTAAAAGATAAGAATTTTGTTGGCACATAATGGGTTAATTTCTAGGGTGTATATATTAGGGGGTATATATACTATGCATTAGTTCCGCTGCCATTTTCATCTCACTTAGTCACGCGATTCCAGGCGCTGGAAAAACGCTCCGCCTCAAAGAAATTGCCGAGCGTTTGGGGCAGATTCTTGCGTTTCGCCTCATCGCCTTTGATGCGAGGGGGCGTGTAAATGGGCGTAGCTCCAGCCGCTTTTGCTGTTGTTGTTGTTGTTGGTGTTGTTGGTGTTGTTGTTGTGCTACCATTTTGCTTAATGCATTCGACGGCCGTTTCCTTAACCTCTTTGCGTTTCACTTGCAACTCGCCTTGTGGCATTGTGGTGACCTGCGTGCGCCATTCGTAGGCGCGCAGAGGCGCCACTGTTTGTGGCAGCCTCAATTGGATGGTGGCACGACTGATGTACAGCTCCGGGCTGCGATTTCTTGCGACTGTTGCTGCTGCCATCTGAACGAATCGAGTTTCAATTTGCAACTGATTGCGATTACGAATATTCGAATACGAATGCGAATGTGAATGCGAACGCGACTCTTTTGCGGCTTTGTTCTCCTCACTTTGACTTGAGAATGACGCATATCACGTCCGAGATTGCCAGTTTATGGGTAGAGTGTGTAGGTGTGCCTTTAGAGAATATGTACATATGTATGTATGTATATGTGTGTGTGTGTGTGTGCTTGCTCTAGAAGCTTTCTGAGCTGACGCTCTATTCGAAGTGCATGTGTGGCTAGTCAAATTGTTGTGGCATTTGGCACTTGGCACTTGAAACTGGTTTCATTCGTGAATTGGCCGCAAAGTCTTGACTACCTCAGCCAGACAGACGACACGACACGCGCCCACATCTGGGACTGCCACAAAATGTTACCTAAATAAACAGAACAAATAAACAATAATAACAATAAAGAATAACAATCAGCATATTAACTAGTCATTGCTCTTCACTATTCTCAATAAGTTATACAACATTTCTCTTTTAACTTGTCACATACCGGATGGCACCTATATTTAAGTATTATCTATACATTATCTCAAGAAATGCTAAGTAAATACGTCTCATTATTCATTATCTAATTTGAAATCACAAACAAAGTCAACAACAATTGTTTAATATTTATACAAAATTTCTGGTTTTTTATTATTACGTGATTCGTCAGCACAGAAATGTCTCAGATTCTCCTAGTGATAATCAAGCTTAAAAGTAAACATATGCGAAAGCCTCCATTTAAATTCCATAAATTTAATTTAAGTAGCTTATAGAGATATGATTTCTGGTATTAAAAATATAGAATATAATAACTGTACTATATATACTAATATGTAATACATATATAATATTAATTTGCAAATTGATTTATAATCTACAAGTAATAATATTTTTCTTAAGAGTATACTTTCATTATATAATTTGCTCTTTTGTACATATTTGTTTATTCAGAATTTGCATCCATAAGTTGATTTCTCAGATCTTATGTTCCTATATACATATGTCGATTGCTTCCCTATTAAATGTTAAGTCTTCCGTCAGTTTCACTCGCTATATACATAGTTAGTCATAAATTTATTCATATTTCTAATGATTGCAATTTCTCGATGATCTGGTTTGATATTCAAAGCGTTGCCTCCAATCTAACTGTAGCTTATTCAATGAACGCCCACATCTAAACAAAATACAAATTATCTTACCTGTGAATAAATAAAAAACAAGTAAAAACGCTGTTAGGTTTACATTGATTGACTATTTATTACCCTATATTTTTACCTAAATTATGGAAATTTAATTTGATGAAATTATTATTGAATAAAATTAATAATAATTCTAAAGACTGAAAATTAAATGGATTATTAGTATTGGAATATATTGAAGAAATAAAGACAAAGTAAATTATTTATAGGATATAAAATAGGTTAAATCTTTAGAATATAATTCTTAATGGCAAATCGAGTAACTAATTACAGAGTATCAAGTTAATATATTTTGTCAGACGATATTTTGACACGATATTCTAGTACATTACTCTCAAAGGAAAGCTAATAATTATAATTAATATTAAATATTATTAACGTATTATTAACTTACACCTATTACAGGGTAGTAATAGAAAAGGCTATTATTTTAATTAAAATCTGTTAATTATGACGCATCGAATTTGCATTTGATATTTAAATTATTAAATGCTTAACTATTACAGGGTATCAACAGCAAGTGCAGCAATCGTCATTCATTAAGTATTTGGCAAGTGATTCATTTGTAACATTGATTTATAGCTCACGTTCCCGTGTTGAGTTTTCAAAACCCTTGTTTTTTGGTAGAGGTATGCGGTAAGGAAGGCAAGAAAGGGGGTGGGAAGGGGGGTCACCTGCAACTTGTGAAAGGTGGGTTAAACAGTGGTGTGGGTGTGGGTCGCCTGTTAACTGCATGCAAATTGAGCGTTTCGCCCCGTTTCTCTTTTTGTAGCTTTAAACCGGTTTTCACATAGTCGAGAGTAAAGTTCTGGGTTGACCGGGGCCCAACCACAAAATGTGAGTCAACAGCAACAAATGAATCCACTTAATTATAGACTAAGTACAAAGTATAAATACGCACAAATGATGCCGCAACATAATCGCTTCTGTGATAAGAATTTCTTAAGCAAACAATAAAGAGTTAAAAAAAATAAAAATAAAAAAACATTTGCATTGTTTAATGACAAATCAGACACAATACGAATAACTACAACTACTTAGACAGAATAATGACATGAATCAGTCAAGAGAGTCAAGTGGAGAGTCAGCGATTGTGCCGCTGGCGATTAAAAACGCGTCAATTATTTACTTGGCACACGCGCCAAAATGATTGCTCATACAACAAGAAAAATAAACACATTGAAAAATTAATGTTAAACATTTACATTTGCCAATTGGAGTTGCAGTTGCAGTTGCAATCTGTTAATTGTTGCAAAATGTGCTGCATAATTTAAGGTTAATTGCCATGTGGCAAATCGCTCAAAAGGTGCCGCTTGCCAGGCGTTTTACCAGCGATTTGCGCGCTTTTTTTCCCTCTTTATCATCAACCAGCAAAAGGTCGAGCTATTTAATTGAGGATGTGTAATTGGGGAGTTGAGTATGAGTATGAGTATGAGTATGAGTGTAAGTATGAGTATTAGTATGAATGTTTAGCAATAACTACAGTATTTATGGCACTCAAAAGTGCCGCCTCTAAGTGTCTTGGGAGCGTTTATCAAACTAAAGGTCATGCTTCCTCATTTAATTCTAACTATTTGAGTCGTGTTCATTTAGCAAAAATCTCTTGAAAATAATTTAAAATTATTTTTGCCTTTATATCAAAATGAACCTGAAAATAGAAACTAGGTTACTACTTAGATAGAGTATTAAAAAAGTCATCCACACAAACAATAATGAGATGTTGGAGAAAATAATTAAGTATAAGACTAATTGAATTGGACTCTTATCTAGACAACAAACCTGCTTTTGAGAAGGTTCGGCTCGATGATTTGAAACATAGAGGAGCCCCTTAATCCAAGATTTGTATAATTTTAAAATTTATTTTATTATCTTAATTGTTTTGGAATTCTTCTTGATTTTGTAAGCCTAGAAAAATATTTAATAAAAAATACTATTTTTTGAGGTATCTTACATAGGATAATGAATATATTATTATTTATTAATCGTTTCAAAATCAAGCTATATTTTAAATATAGATAATAAAATATAAAAAAGTATGAAATAATTAGAATTTTTCTTTTGAATTTTTGAAGTCTTCAGCTTAAGGATTTTAGATTGCTACAAGTATTGAAACAAATAAAATCAAAAAAAAAAAAGGTCGCTAAAAACCAAAATTTAAGCCACAAATGAAAATATGCCAGATATTAGGTTATATTATATATATTTCAGTCTTATCAAGTAATTAATATATTTGTTGTTCTGTTCTCATTGCAGAAACGAAAACCGACAATTCAAACACCACGAAAACGCCATTATTTCCAAAAGATCTTTTCACGAAAGAACAGCTTGAGAACGGCGCTGTCGTCCTGCACATCATCGGTGTTATATATATGTTTGTGGCGCTGGCAATTGTCTGCGATGAATTCTTCGTGCCTTCCCTTGACGTAATCATTGAAAAGCTCGGCATCACTGACGATGTTGCCGGCGCAACATTTATGGCTGCAGGAGGCAGTGCCCCGGAGCTCTTCACGAGTGTCATTGGCGTTTTCGTGTCGTTCGATGATGTTGGCATTGGTACGATTGTTGGATCGGCTGTGTTTAACATACTCTTCGTGATTGGGATGTGTGCACTATTCTCAAGAACTGTGTTATCGCTGACATGGTGGCCATTATTCCGCGATTGCTCATTCTATAGCATCAGTTTGCTGGTCTTGATCTACTTTTTTCGCGACAATCGCATATTCTGGTGGGAGGCCCTCATCCTGTTCACCATCTATATTGCCTATGTGACCTTTATGAAGTGGAACGTACAGGTGGAGCATTGCGTCAAGAAGATGATTACCAAAAACAAGGTGACTCGCGTCAGAAGTACAGATCAGCTTATGCCAGCAGTAAGTAGTTGGGAAGTTTTTTTGCAAACAAAATCCAATTCTTTAAAAAAAAAAATAAAGTATAATTCAACCAAATTATTAAAAGAAAACGAAAGTCGTTTAAGAGAAATCAAAATTGCAAATTGTCTGCAAAAAAAAAAAAATTAATTACAAAGAAAAAAGAAACGAAAATTCAAATCCTTTGCCAGGATATCATTACGTTTGATTCTCGTTTTATTTTACGTATGCTTCGTCTTACTTTGGCCTACTAAAACTTTTCAATGCATTTATATATGTAGCTGACACTAACCAGTTAACAGCTGTGCTAGTTACTATGACTAAGGGCCACACGTGCTATTGTTGTTGTTGCCATTGTATTGCAATCGGACATGAAACTTGCATGACTAACACGAAATGCGTCTTTGGCATTGAATATAAGATGATGATGATGATGATGAGATGACAATAATTGTCGCTCTTGAATTTCACCTGACTTTGAGTTTTAACTCAATTTTTTTTTTTTTACTTAAAACCAGTCTAGAGTGATTTTAGATGGAAATATTTCCGAATTCCCTCAAGGTTAAACAGAGAATTACAAGTGAAATATTGAGAAAGGTAATTCAATAGTTGACATCGTCATATAATAGGGAATTTAGTTAGATCATGCTCTATATACGTATGACTCATTGATCTGACTAAATGTAATGGAGTTTTTTGTTTTCCGACAATACAAAACTTTTCCATCTCAACTGTCAACTGTCAAGATTTAACTGTCCACTGTCAACTGGTTAGTCTCAGCTATCGCTCTATCTATCTATTGTTTTATACTAATTATTGAATTATTATTATTTACACTTTAAGAACTTAACTTAATAAACTTACCTCATGTGCTAAGCAATCTTAACTCTAGCTAAACATTCAATTCTTAGTGCTTAGCATTTGTTTATTTACTAAACACTTTCTCATTTGGTATGCGTCTTACGACTTGTTTAAACCATATACTACATACATATTCAAATACACACCCACACACACACACATACACAGAAGCTAAAACAAATACTAAACAACTTTGCATGCAGCCAATCGAAACTTTGCACACAGCTTGAACTTGAATTTGATCTAAACTTGATTATGGATCGCAGATTTTCTTTCTCACTCACGCTCTCGCATGTGCTTTGAGTATTGAATAAATTTTAACCTGCACAATTCTACTTTGTTTATGAAATAGTTAACTTTCCATTTAAGTACAGTTCCCACGACGAACTAAACAAAATGGCGTCAGATCGATGATTTCGCATCGCGGCAGACATTTTCAGTTGCTAATTGTTATATTATATTATCCAGATTAGCATAGAAAGGGGAGATAAAACGAATTTTATATTACAGATTAAACCTAATATCTTATTTGTTCATGCTGCAATGGAACATTGTGTAACTTGGTGAATAAAAACACGTTTGACGACATAATTGAAAAAGTTCTCAATATAATTCAATTTATTGAAAATAAACATTTATTTTGTCAAACAAATATTAATTACTTATGTCATATAGATTAAACATTTTATATGCTTAATATCATACATAGGGAGTGTCTAAAAATCTATAGAGATTGTGATTAAACTCGAAATTTAGGTGTTCCTAAAAGGTCAGAGCTTTGATACATATTTTAAGAGTTGCAATTAATTAAATCATTTGAAATATGTATTTTCAACTTTTGATTCAATATAAAAAATTTATTTATTTTAACAAAAATAAAACGCAATATTTTGACATTTAAACAAATACTTGACCTTTCAGGAACTCGGAAAACTGTTGTTGAATTACTTTTGGATTTTTAAATATCTGTAGAATGATATATCTAGATTGATTAAGTGTTCAACAGAAAGTTTCAATACTATATCAATATTGTAAAACTTAAACAAATGCCATATCCAGATTATTCCGGTGGGCATTCATATATTTCCGCCTCATCATCCACTTGTATGGTTGGTGGTGGTGCTCGAGTTACTCGAGGGGTCCGTGGTGGTCTTGGTGAGAGTGATGCACTCCTTTTGTGTGGAAGAGTGCTATACAATAGGGTAACTGGTGGTCCGTCTACATGATCTATTGACTTGTAGTATGATGATGCATTATCTAGTTCTGAATCCAGCTTGGCTGGTTTTCGAGTTACTCGAAGAGTCCTTGATGGTCTTGGTGTGGGTGGTGCACTCTTTTTGTGTTTTCGAGTCTCATACAATAGGCTAGCCGGAGGTCCATCCACTTGGTCCAGAGTCTCGAAATAGGATTTGGTTTCCTCCAGCTCCAAATTCAGCTTGGCTTGAGTATCCGGCAATTTGTGCCACAATCGCATATCGTACGTTTTGAGTTTAATAAATATGTATAGGACTATGCGATAGGTCACCAAATAGCCCAAAATCAAATAGAGCGCATAGTCCGAGTGACTAAAGAAATAATCGAATGGTTTGTTTTCGATTTTCAAATCCAGCCAATACAATACAAGTGAAGGAACAAAAAGCACCCAATATGTCACTATTGTACACACTTCAACAACTTGTTTGCCAAACATATTAAATGGGAAAGAAAAGCTAATGAGCTACTTGCCAGCAATAAAACAACTAATTGAATAATAAAGGAATCTGCTTATATGTACTAATATGTATATATTCCCTACATAAGCTTTTATATTGCGGTTTTCTGATTATTGAGTAAACCGAATCATTTCCTAATATTACTCAGATTCTTACATTTATTTATAAAATTAATTTATAATAATTATTTAGAAGCACCCCTGGTTCAATTTGAAACAAACCCATTTTTTTTAAATTGTATTAATTTCTACCATTTTACGTCGATAAAATATTTTAACAAAAATTTGTAATTTAGAATATCATATTCCAAATAATTTAATTGTTTCTTATATTTACTTAATGCAATTATTGTTTTCCTAACCTTTTTTCTAATAAAGAGGCTCGAAAGAGACTTAAACCCGAACACGAGGGGTTCAAGGGCTCTATTATTTAAAGTTTATGCTTATGATCCTGTTCGGCTAACCGAAATAATCGGAAACGATCCAATTTTGTGTACCTTGAAACGCACCAACAAGAAAAACAAGAAATATTGAGAATTTTTTGGTTTAATGTAAATAACGAAAAAAGTTTAAGTTTATAACAATTCCTTAAATGATTTTATCTCGTTTTTGTGGAGTCTCGTAGTCTAATTCTCTGGTACTTCGTAGGGCTTATAACAATTCCTTAAATGATTTTATCTCGTTTTTGTGGGGTCTAGTAGTCTAATTCTCTGGTTCTTCGTAGGGTGGTGGCGGTGCAACAGGTCGATGATTTTGTTTCCTTAGCTTCCGGTGTGTACCATGAACTCGCTCAATTGGCCTCCTATAATAATGAGGTGGAATATTTGGGGCACGGCGAATTTGTCGATGACCATCAATTTCGTCGTCTTCCATTTCAAGAATGGCCGATTGGGACTCCTCTCTTGTGGCATACATAAAATCTGGATCGTTCTCTCTGTAGTACGCCCTTTCAACATTTATCATTTCAATGTTTGAAGTTTCGTAATTGTGCCACACTTTCATCGACCATGTCTTAAACCGTACATAAATAAGCACAACAATCAGATAGACCACCAAGTATCCCACTGCCAGTCCGAGGGCCAATGCACAAAATCCTTTTACAGATGTCAAAACATCATTTTCATTCCATTGGATCAACTCTAGATATTGACAAAGCCATATAATTAATGGTGTTATTAATGCCCAGTACAATATTAGCGTAAATATTTCAACAATATTTTTCTGTATCATTTTTCCTTGATCCGTTTGCGTGAGTTTCCTTGGCACTCACAATTACAACTAAATACTTCGGAAGCACTTTACAATATGCGGAAGTTCTCTTTTAATAATAGTTAGTCATATATGTGACTATACGAAAACCACAACATTTTTATAAATACACCAAACCAATCAAAGAAAATAAAAAAAATTAACAATATTTTTTTTTAAATCCTTTTTAAGAGACTTTAAAAGATGGGCACTAATTAATAAGTGAAAAGATTTTTGATGGAGATTTTATATATGTATTTGTTAATTCATATATAAATCAGATTAACATTTTTCTTTATTATTAAGTGTTGAATTAATCAACTTTGGCTACGACAGTATGAAAAAAATTACTAATACAAAAGGAATGAACTTTGAAGGAGAGAAATTAAATTTGAAATTTACTTGAATTAACAATCATGAATTCTAATGTATTAAATATTAATTTAGATTGTAATAATCAAAGCTTTAGCAAGTATGGGCATTGCCTTTTTTTAAATCAAATTTGTATTATGTAGCTTTAAAAAAGCTTTTAATATAAGCTTTCTGTTCTCTTTAAGTATTACAAGTCTACTTAATTTCAGTGCGTAGTATTTCCTCAAGTTAGAAACAAGCCTCGTTTTTCTTTTGTTCAAGATGTTTGAAAAGAAATTCTTGGAAATATTTGTCGTAATACTATATTGGCTTAGATTCACACCGTATATCTATAAGGTGTGTACAAAAATGCAATGGCTGAATTTGGATTTCGGGCTTTTGAGAGACACAATCACGTCCGTACTTATATTCGGCCTTGTAGATATAATGCTATTTGTAACATTCTATCGAATTGTCATGTATATGTACAAGAAATTGAAAAAGTTTGATAAGAATACAATCCGCAAAGTTCAAATGAGTTTTAAAAATGAAATGGCGACGAAAGATCTAGAGGCTCGGTCTATAAGTATGCAACACTTGGATGTTCCGGATGGACCCATAAAGCGAACAATGATTTCTAGGCTGCGATCACGGTTCTAATAAATTTAAGAAATATTTATCAAAACACTTATATTATCCCAAAAGTAATACATATTTTAGTAGTCATATAATAAATAAACCATTATAAGTAAATTTTTTTTTTGATTATTGTATTTTCTTTATCTTTCAAATACAAAATATAAAGAGCTTATTTATAGGATAGTTGAATTATGACTAAATTTCGTACTACCGCAAATTATTACACATCAGATTAATCTAAATAAAATTACACATATGCAACTTATTATGTGAAGTAAAAATAAAATCACCGATGTTTCTAATAATAGGAATTTATTACGTTAATATTTATCAAGACTCTGGTCCGAACCGATAGTGGAAAATATGAAATACATAAATTTACATAAATATCATAAAATTAAAAACCGTAATATATAGTTAAGTAATATAATATTAAGTTAGAAATTTATTTATTCAATTTCTAAATATTTTGTATGTATATATTGAGAAAATTATTTTATTATTGTTTTATTATTAGAGAGTATTACATGTATAACAAAATAAATAAAACGATAACTCAATTCTTAATTCTAAAAAAAATTACCAATAGTAAAAAATTTAAAATTCTTGTTTCGGCATCACAATAAATGGATCGTGCAAGAAGTTTGATACCGGATACTGGTTTTTTTCTGCAAACACTAAAAAGAGAATTTTCAAAATTATTTAAATATTTTATAAGGCTAAATTATTAAAAAGCGATCATGTAATTCAGTAGGTACTGATTACTGATCCATCACACTTATTGAAAAACCTGCCGAACGACTCCAATTTTTTTCGGAGCCCGAGTAATACTAGCCATGTTAAATATAACAACCCATAGTTTTCAAGAAAATTTCAAATTTGACATGACCATTTAATTTTCCATTTCTTTTGTTGAATCGCCTATCTTTGCACGTATTTTTGGTTCTTTTATTCTCTTCTTGCATACAATAATAATAATGTGTCGGATTTGGGAAGCAGATAAATTGTGTGGTGTCCGAGATCCAGAATACTTCATCGGGTTATCCGAATTAAAAAGAGTCTGTATTATCGAGATTGTATTTGTAATTGCTTCTCCTTTTTACCCTTCATTTCCGCAAGGGGGAGGAGCCCCCTAGTTTATAAACAAAGTATTTGTTATGTAGCTTTGAAAAAGCTTTTAGCATAAGATTTTTTCTCTTTAAGTATTACAAGTCTACTTTATTTCAGTGCGTTGTAGTTCCTCAAGTTAGAAACAAGTCTCGATTTTCTTTTGTTCAAGATGTTTGAAAAGAAATTCTTGGAAATATTTGTCGTAATACTATATTGGCTTAGATTCACACCGTATATCTATAAGGTGTGTACAAAAATGCAATGGCTGAATTTGGATTTCGGCGCTTTGAGACTCACAATCTGGTCTACACTTATATTCGGCCTTATAGATATAATGCTGTTTGTAACATTCTATCGAATTGTCATGCATATATACAAGAAATTGAAAAAGTTTGATAAGAATACAATACGTAAAGTGCAAATGAACTTTAAAAATGAAATGGCGACGAAAGATCTCGAGGCTCGGTCTATAAGTATGCAACACTTGGATGTTCCGGATGGACCCATAAAACGAAAAATGATTTCGAGGCTACGATCACGGTTCTAATAAATTGTGGAAGTATTTGTCAAAAACCTCATGTCATCCTAAAGGAATACATATTTTAGTAGTCTTTGGAATATAAAATGTAAAGAGTAAAGAGCTTATTTATAAAATAGTTGCATTATGACTTAATTTCGTATTACCGCAAATTGTTACAAAGCAGATTAATATTAATAAAATGACACATATGCAACTGGTTTTGTGAAGTAAAAAAAATCAATGATGTTTCTAATAATAGGGATTTATTACGTACATTTTTATCAAGACTCTGGTTCCGAACAGATCTTGAAAAAAAAATAAATAAATAAATATCATAAAATTATAAATCGTAAAATATATGTATGTAATTAAGTAATATAAGTTAGATGATTTAAAAAATTATCAACTTTTTTTTCTTGGTTTAAAAAACCAAGTCAAAAATAATTCCATTCCTTAGAAATTTATTATCCAATTATTAAACTTCTTGTGTATATTGAGAAAATTATTTTATTATTGTTTTATTATTAGAGAATAATACATGTATAACATAATAGATAAACAGATAACAAAATCTGACTTACAAATAGGTAATAAATATGCAAATAATTAAGTATACTCGTACGTAATTGCTATTTAAATAATTTACTAAATTTGATCTTCCTGTTACAAGAAGAAACATTTGTAATTTTCGAAGTATTTTAAAACACTTAAAACCATTCGAAATATTCGAAATATTTGTGACTTTCGAAATATATACGAAACACTTGAAACATTCGAAACATTTGAAATATTCAATTCATGTCGAAAAACTCGAAAAACATTTAAAAATTTGTCTAAATTTTGTGGACTGTTTCGTTCTTTGGTGTGCAGCTAATGCTAATACTTGGATGCTGATTCATTTTGATCTCTCTGTCCAGCGTCGATCACTCGGTTCACTCGGTTAACTCGGTTCACTCGGTTCACGTCTTAACCGCTGGCCTCAGCTGTCAGTGGTGCGGACTGTTGTGATGTGTGGTGCCCATTAAGACATCTGGGGACATGATGACACCATGGCTAAACTTGCGGGCCAGGCCCGGAGTGCGAGGAGGTGTTGCTGGCACGGGTGGAGCGGAGCGTAGACTGGGCGTTGGACTAGAGATTTGATTTTTTCCAAATTGTTGTTGTTGCTCCCGCGGCAATGTCGCGCTGCGCAATGGACGCGTCTCGTGCTTAATGTGAATGCGTGCCAGATCGCCTTCGACCAACAGGGGATGGCTAATGGTGCGTATGACTTTGGGCGTCATCTTGTCAGTTGTTGTACCATCGACAGTATCCAAGTTCTCTGTGGATACGGCTTGATAGTGTGATTTATCACTCAACTGCGATTCGGGATCCTCCTGTGTCTTCTTTAGTTGATGCCACATTTTCACATCGCAAACTTTCAGCTTCATGTAGATGAAGATGACAATGCGATAGAAAGTCACATAGCCAGCGAGCAGACAGAGTGCGAATGTTGCATGATCCGAAAATGATTGAAATGGTATATTCAGATCCCATCGTATCCAATTTTGTGTTTTACAATATTGATAGATCGCTGGCGTTATGACCATCCAATAAAATAACAATGTAAACAGTTCGATAATCCTTTTCTGAAACATTTCTGTTGTTGGCTGTTGTAAATTGTTTGGTTTATTCAAACGACGCGTGCGCGCGCGATTATTCGTTGTGTTTGGGTTCAAGATTCGTTACTAAATGATGTGCACAGAGCGCATAACCCTGCTATATAATAAAAGCACAGCACAGCACAGCACAGACATCGACAAAATCAACGATCAATGCAGCCAGCTCACACGACAGCTCAAAGCACAGCTGAGGCTCAAGCAGAGATAGAGACAGAGCGACAGAGAGAGATAGAGAGAGAGAGAGAGAGAGAGAGAGCAGAGAAAAAGACTGAGTCAAAACGACTTCGAGTTCTCTGTCCGTTTGTCTATCAGGGCAACTCGACATTATCGGTATCAGTTTTCAATAGTTATATCGTATATAGCTTGTAAACGTAAACAAAATCGACGTCAATTGAAATCCCTGGAATATCTGCATTAATTCTTGGAACTGGTTTGGGGTCTACCCCTTGATTGAGGCACAGGTGACGCTGATTGCATTCAATGGCCAAACAGGTTGAGTGACAAATTGAGTCGTGTTTTGAGTTACAATAATACCTACAATATCGAACTGTCGAGACTACATATAGAGTCGTCACCCAGTCGCTCAGGTTCACTGTAACTATGTGAATACATATGTTTGCGTATTTTGCAATTTACATTTCTTAGATCATTTGGTCAAGTGTTTTTTTGTTCATTTTCATTTTCACCTTTGCCTTCGTCTTCGTCTTCGCCTTCGATTTCGAATTCAACTCGGTCTTCGGATTTGAGTTTGATTTTTTTTTTTTGTTTGCCTGGGCGAAATTTTCGAACTTGAGTTGAGTTTTTGAAATTGTGCAAAAATGATTCACGCGTGTTTAAATAATTTATTATGTGATTTAAGCAGCTGAAGTAACTGGCGTTTATTATAAAATGCTTTTAGCATGATTTCACAGCTGTTTGGACAAAAAAAAACACAAAGCAAAGAAATCGAAAGATTCATGCAGATAGTTTTCAATAATTTTGAGTGATTCTATTAATGCAGTTACATTCCACTCTCTTTCTCTCTTCAACTCAGTCTCTCTTTGTCTCAACTATTTTTATACACCTATTTCATAGATCCTCTCGGTTTTTACGTCATTTGTTGAGTTATATCGAAACGTGAATGAGTGTGGCCCATCAAAGTGGCAAAACAACATGACTTGCCAATTAATTAGCATTATAATAAGCCATGAGGTAGTTCACCTGGGCACGAGCCACACGCTAATTGGCCTCAGGTTAGTTATTTGTTAGTTAGTTTCTAGCTTCATTCGATCTTGAATTGCCCTACACCTGCCCCAGTTACAATTCCAATTCTACATTTTTATGAATGGGAATGAGATCTGGATATACGAGTTTTGTAATTACTCACCTCGTTAGTTTTTAGCTTCATTCGATCTTGAATTGCCGTACACCTGCCTCAGGTTCAATTCCAGCTCTACATTTTTATGAATGGGATCTGGATATACGAGTTCTGTACTATCTACGAGAATATCTATCACATAACACATTTGTTTATTATATATCTCGTAACAATCTCTCTACTATATATTACAATATGTTCTCTTAGTTGTAGCCATAATCGTATTTGTACTTGACATGCATCTACTATATCTTAACTAATTATCACTTAGTCACTTTCATACATCACATATATCGTATTTAGATGGTTTGGTTTTTGGTTTTCTTTTCGCACTTCTAGAGCTTTCCTTTTGGCCAGTCATAAGTCAAAGCTTTAAGTTTATTATAATTATTTTAATTTCAATAATAATGTATGCTCTCCATATGTAAATATAAGTATATTTTTCAAACATATCTTTTTATGTTTTATGTGTTTACATTTTTGATTATAGTGAAGGCAAAATGAAATACAACAAAACTTCCCACTGCGCTTTGACAAATACAAAAAAAAAGTATATATATGTATATTTTTTTTCCTTAAATATACCAAAAGTCATTGAAAAACTAAAGCTTGTATGTATACTTAACAAAAAAACAGTTGCAAAACCATAAAAAATTTAAATCAACAAAAAAATAAAAATTGTTTATATATTTTTATTTCTTTTTATAGGTAAATGTCTGAATTTTTTATGAATTTTTTTGCTTTCCGTTTACTGAAAACCACAAACAAAACCCAAAGAAAAACCTGAGATTCTCAGAAGTATATTCTATGTATGCATTTCCAGAGCGAAGCCACACAATCAACTGTGGTCTACGCCTGATCTTTACACCCGATGAATCCAGTTGTATACGAATGCACCTATCCCAGCTGTATATATCTAAAAGACTCACTGTTGGAAAATCGTTTGATTTTTTGCACATTATATCGAAAATCGACAGATCTTTTTTATGCAATATCTCTTCACTTGGTCATAGCATTATTTTCAAGACATGCGATCTTTTTGAATCTCGAGAGTTCGCTTGGCCAAGTTAATAGATCAACATTTACGCAATTTATGTGGTCCGTTTAGTATTTGTATTATATACTGTGGTGAACTTTAAGTTTTACAGACTTTCTTTATTTAATTTCCATTTTATTTGAGTATATTCTTTTTGAAATATTGGCTACAAATTAATTGCACTTTATAATTCGATTAGACTTTAAGCGATACAACAGCTGAAACAACAACAACAACAACAACTACAACTACAACAATACATACAATATTACAGCAAGAACAACAAAAACAACGCTCAACACTCAACTGTAAATTTATACAAATTGCAATAATAAACTTTTCTTCTTCTTCTTTTCACCTTTTTCTCAACAAAATGCTTACCATCAAAACAAATCCAATAAATAAACAAACACCTTCCGAAAAACCATTAACACTGTTCTTTCGAAAAAAAAACACAAATCAATTGAATGAATAACTGAAATATTCGAAAACAAAAACCTCTTAACTCTCCACATAATCGTTAACGTAACCGTAAACGTAAACGTAACCGTAACCGTAACCGTACCACCCGTCCATCCATTCTTCCTTCACTTCAGGGTAACGCTGCCAATTCATCGGAAACATCAATGGCCACACAGCCGGGCGGTTCGGTAACATCACGAGCGGCCAGCGAGACCCGTTCGGGTCCGGCCGGTACAAGCAATGCGGGCGCTACAGGTAATAGCAGTGGTGGGACCGCTGGTAGTACACAGACCGGTGCAAAATTCCGTCATGGCCTATTACAGCTAATGATACACACGATAGATCCACTACACGATGGTAAGTTCGTTGAGTTTGTCACAGTGTGTTTTGCACAAGTAAAGTCAAATCGAAAAAAAAAAAAGAAAAAAAAAATGGAACAATTAAAAAGATCCTAAACCTCAAACCTTAATCCTCGCCCACCACAATCCAAATCCTGAAACAATAAATACAGAATCCAATGCCAATTCCCAACGCTTACATCCGAAAACAGAAAAATCAATAAACATAATACCAACTACTTACTATACTCTATACCTAACTCTAAAAAAGAGAGAAAAAAAAAATAAAAAAAAATAAAAAAAATATTAATAATTTGTGTTCAGTTTTTAAAAGTCTGTTCTGTGTATATTCTGTGTTTTTTCCTAATTGGATGTTTGACTTGCTATTATAGTAAGAAGTTACTTACTCTTTACTCTACTCTTTATGGTATATTTTCATTTGTTGGTTGCTTTGTTCATTCCTTCCACTTTCTTTTCGTTTCATCGTATCATTTCTTTGTTTGTTTGTTTATTTACTTGGCCCTTTTTTTAATGGGCTGACCTTGAGGCCACTTATCTAATTACCACGACCAGCCCAACCAATCCGAACAGACTGAGCGTCTACTATGTCTAGCGCTTTAAGGGGGTATTTTGTATCCCCTATCCGCCATTCATAGTTAACAGTTCCACATTCGCCAGTTCCATTTGTAGTCCTTGCTCCAATGTTGGCACCCCAAATATCCGCTGACATTTCGGGGCACGTATACTCGTACACTGGCCCGGTTGGTTCGACTTTCTATTAGAGCACCGGACGTGCTCGCATTGATTTATTATGTATTAAGCACAAAGCTGGCTGACTGGGTATGATTAGGTATGGATTTGGCTAGGGGTATTGGTTGGGGCATTGGGGTATGGCTCGTTAATATGTATGGGGCTGGCAAGTTGCGTTGCCACGGCAATGGCCCACAGACCAAGACAAACTAAAACTGAAACTGAAACTGTAACAAAAACTAAAGTCAAACCAAATGAAACCAGCCAGGGCCAAGTCGACATTGGGTTGTTTACCAAGGTTTACGAGTGCAAAGTGTTAGAATTCTTTTAATTTCTTTTACAAAGTGCAGTTCATAAAACTAGACAAGCAATACAAACAAAGCTAGTACATTCGTTCAATATGATTTAACTTTAAAACTTTGGTTTCAGATCAACTTATTTTTAAAGCAAAGTTTTTAGAAGAAACTTAAAGAAATTTGAGTTACAGGTTACATATTATATATATATGTATATTTAAAGAGATGGAAGAGATTATGAAAAGTCAAGTTAGGTTGATATTTCCCATTGTCTCTTTAATAAACATGCAGATTTTAGTTTCATTAGAGTTTTTTTTTTAAATGCAAATATTTATTGCATCTTCTTAATAAATTCTTAGCGAATATTTTGTGGTTTGTTAGTTGAGATTCAATTGTAATATTTTTGATTGTTTTCTTTAGCGAACTTAGATAAAATTGGGTTACATTACAGACAATAGATTTAAATATATTAGATTGTGTAAGATTAAAAAAGACTATGTTTGGTGTGATTAAGTTGAGGTTTTATTTGTTGACAATCTCAGAACCACATTTGTGCGATGCATCTATTTATACTTGTAAGAATATTGTGAATAGATACATAGAATCCAGACGTATTAATTATGAAATAACTTGAAAAGCATAATTAATTCCTTACCTTCGTATGAAAATTATTTTATCCTAATTTGTGTATATTATCTAAATTAAATAACATCAGGCGTCTGAACTTCTTAAGGAATATGTTTGTTTAGTTCCTTCCTTCAAAGTTCTTCTGATGTCTGCTATCTTTCAATATATTCAAAACACTAAATTTTAACATCATTTATCTATTGCTTAATTTTTAGTTTTTTATCTTTATCTTTTGAGCTTCATTGCCAATTTCTTAGTTTTGCTGCTACTGCTGCCTCATTAAAAAGCAATTTAATTTTCAATATATTTTGTTTGGCTTAGTCATTTTGAAATTTCATTTTGCGTTAAACAAAAAGAAAAAAAATAAAAACTAAAATAAAAACAGTAACGAAAATATTTTATGTTGCTCAATGTCAGTTTGGAGTTACATTTATATACAATATACATATGCGTTATATATCAATAAAAACAATATAAACATTTATCGTGTATTCCAAATACATTCCTAGAATGTTATGCGCAGCTTAGTGACATTAATGAATATGAACTAACAAATACATTCGTTTAGTTATGAGTGAATCTACTTAAATACTTACATACTTACAACATACATACATACATATGTATATGTATCTGTATCTTTAAGATTGTTTTCGTTGCTATCATTCCATTTGCTTCGCTCGAAGAGTTTGTTTTGTATTTTTTGTTGCGGCGTCATCTTTGACGCGTGACAATAACAAAATAATTTATATTGTACATATATTAAATACACATATATTTCTATATAAATATTTTTAATGTTGTATGTGTTAATTGTAATTACTTAGCAACTAGTACAATTGGCTTTAAAAAAATGCTGTTCGAAATTGGCTTGGGCCTCGTAGAGCAGTACCAGATACTCAGATACTCAGATACTCAGATACCCAGATACTCAATTGTACTTAATAGCTACAAGTTATTAGCGAGGTGCCTGCATGTATCAAGTTAACGTTGACTAGTCGAGCGGGTTGTTTTTACTTAATTTTATCATTTTTTATTCTTTGCATAGGTCTAAACGTTTATAAATACTTGTACTTATACATATCAATGGAATGTTCATTGTACTTACAATGTTTACATATGTTTTAAACTGTAATTTATATACACTATGAATATATATATCTATTCCGATGAGATATGCATTGAAACATTAAAATTCTGTAAGTGTCTCTAGTTATTATACAAAAATTGTACTGTGGTATTCTCTGAAATTGAAGTTAAAAATTTAATGTAATAAAGACCCACAAAATATACAAATTTAAATATTCCATTTCATTTTGTAAATATTTTACGTATAATGTTCAACTTTCTGACAACATTGAAATTAACTATTAATATCAGGGATTAAAACCTTAACCGAAACCGTAACCTTTAACCGATAAATGAAAACCGATTGAAATTTGTAACCGAAACTGAAACCGTAACCGAAAAAAACTTTTTTCGCTGTACCGAAACCTATAAACCGAAATAACCGTTTAGTAACCGATTGATTTATAAGGGTTAATTTTGGTTCTGGCCGGTTCTGAACTTTAACTTTGTCAAAGGTCAATCCATTTTCATGCGCAATGTAAATTTGAGCATGATTTTATCTCTATTGTTCATTTTTTAAAATTTTTTAAAATTCTACTTTTCAAAAAATACAAAGCGGTTGGTATATACATATGTAAATTTTCGAAAAATTTCGAATTTTCAAAATGAAAAAATTTAAATGAAGAACGAATTAAGAGGTAAAATCATGATCAAATTTACATTGCGCATGGAAATTGATTGACTTTTGACAAAATTATGACAGTTCAAAGTAATTAAAAATAAGTAAAATCAAAATAATCGAAATTTTCAAGCCAAATTAACCAAATTTATATTAGGTCAAATTATAATAAAATCGACATTACGCTAAACTATTCCAGTAACCAGATAACATTATATTCCAGGCTAAAAGGAGCATTAAGTCCTTTTTCATGTAAAACAATGAATAAAGCTTCTTATTTTGGTCAACCGAAAACCTAAATTTTTTTTCGAACCGAAACCATACCGGTATTTTTAAACCGAAACTTATAAAAAACCGATAACCATTACAAAACCGATACACCAAGATTTTGCATAACCGATAACCGAAAACCTTAATTCGAGCATAACCGAAACTGTAACTGAAACCGATATTCGTTTCGGTTTTAATCCCTGATTACTATCGAATATAAAATAAATATGGTCATCTTAATCATATTTAATCACAAAATTAAATTTGATTATTATTGAATTGATTTCAAATAATTAATTGGTTAACAGTATTTAAACGTTTCAAGAGTGCATATTTCAACATGCTTTTTGCTTAGTTCGTTCAAAGAGCATGATTTAACCAAATTTATCTTACCAAATAGATATAAAATTATCATAGTAACTATTGTGTCTAAACTATGATTAGCTTTAAGATAGGCTTAGAACTAAGTCTCTTAATATACATTTTCAATATAAACACATATGTATATGTATATACAAAATGTTAGTGCCATAATTGGGGTCAAAAAATAGCAGTCAGTTGAGACCCAAGAACGTATCACTTCATGCCACATTGATAACAACAATTAAAAACAACAAACAATAATAATAACAACCAGTCCGTTTTCCCCAAAAATAAAATTAAAAAAAAATTTAATTCGCATTTAAATGAAATTTTGAAATTAATAAATTCGATTAAAATCAGCTCCCAGTTCCCAGCTAGTGCAAAACACAAGTTCGCTGTCACACTCAAAAAAGAAAAGAAAAAAAAGAATCGAAAAAAAGATTTGAAAACAAGTTAGACCAATTAACCATGAGACTATCGACACGGTAAATATTAGTAGTGTCTTAGACTAGTTATTATAATTACATACATAGTTCTAGCTGTAGTTTAGTAAAGCCCTCTCTTGCCGCCCATCCAATACCAAAACCCCCTTTAAAACACTCATGTGCGCCCCCAACTATGCTTCAGTTCTTGTCTGTGCTGTAATCTGTCTACTGTCTCGTAATACTCATTGCTCTCCGCTCTAGTCTATGCCTTAACTTTAGTTTAGTTTCTAACCTTCTAGCTAATACTATTACTACTACAAACTATTACCTCCAAATCTCCAAAATGCTATTTCGCAACTGACATCAACATTTTGTATAAAATATTTTCAATATAATCAATCGTCTAACTAACCCAAAGGGCATTTAGCTGCTATAATTTGCTTGTAAAAAAACCTAAAAAGTAATTTATCAAAAAAGAAAATTGAAACAAACAAAATATATGTATATTTAACTGGGTTAATTCGTTTTCTTCTCATTTTTAATCGATGCAATTTTATTCTTTCTTTCTTCTTCTTTTTTTCAATTTATTTTTTCGAAAAAAAATATAATAAACACTTGGATTTTGCGTTGAAAACTCAATTCGTTGTGTGCAAACAATCAAAATATATTAACAACAACAACCACAACAACCACAACAACAACAATACTACACCGCCTACTATTCTACTACTACTACTACTACTACACACACCTCTAAAAACACCACACTTATGTACAAACACGTATACCCAACACACACTGTGTGTGTATGAAATGAAAACACTGCATTTTTATCGAACACCTCCCTCAAAAACCACACACAATTACAATGACAAAGATGATGTTCCAGGCAAAGTGGACGAGAAGGCAACACAGCTGCATGCCATTGCCTCGCTTAAAGTTCTGCTGGATGCCACAAAGCCGCAACGGGGTGGCGCCACCACCTCGGCGGCCAATCACGTTAAGATTAATCTCAAGGAAACAACGTTGGCCGATCGTCCCAATGGCAACATCGATACAACCCTCGATTCGGTAAGTTATATCCTTGTTCCGATTTATACTTTATACTTACATACAAATAACTACGATCCATTTGAAATATGCTAATGATATATTGCTCATGATTTTTTAAGGCATGATTTATCTAATTTTTCATTTCATTAAATGGTTTCCCTTATCGTATTTTTATTTTTTTTTTGAGTTTTGTCTTCCTTTATACGAATAATTAAAATTAAATAAGTCACACACAATGCGCTGCATTCTTCATACAATTAATCGCAGATGAATATCGTATTATAGAATATCGTAGCATCGAATATCGTATTGTCGGATGTCGTAATTTTCTTAAAATGTTGCTCTACATATCAGATGTAGGCATTCGACACTTGAAACCGAATATCTAATTACGATGTTTACGATAAAATGTTTAAAAAAAAAATTACCGGAATGAAATTTTCATTTGCTCCTCTTTTATAATTTTCACTTTAATTATATTGTGAAATTCAAAGTTTAGAAAACAAGGTTCAAGCGCATTTAAAAAAAAATTTTAGATTATTTTGAAATTGAATTTAGCTGTTGGCATGTTTCCTCTACATTGCTAATTGATTGATAGATTGATCAACTGATTGGTGCGTTTGGACTGAATCTAAACAACTCGTACAAATCATATTTTAATCGTATGTTTTTAATGTAACCCCAAAAATTACTGTGTGTTCTTTTTATGTGTATTTTCCCCCATCATTTTATTGACGGTTTTGAAATCTAACTTTACGTATGTAGACAGTTACAATAAAAAAAAAAACCAAAAACAACAAAACAAATGCGGTCTGTGTATTTATGCAACGTTTATGTGTGACCTTTATGAAATTCTTGTGTTTACTTTCAACAAATATTAAAACAATTTTTTGAAAAAAACTTTCCATAAAACTTTCCACCCCACAAACACGTGCCACACTCACCCCTCAACTTATCACGATCCTTTGTTGTGTATGTTTACTTATAACCTTAACTGTAATTCTCTCTATTCACAAACCATGCCCACCATCCATTCATCTCTCTATCTATCTCTCAATGTCTTTCTCTCTCTCTATCTCTGTCTCTCTGTGTGTGTGCGTGTGTGTGTTACAATGTCATGTCCGACTCCCCCTGAAAAATTATTATAAAGAGCTAATCCGGAATTGACAAATTTACATACAATTTACGATTCACTATTATCGTTTTTGAAAAATAAAACATTTGGAAAAACTCATTTGCTTTGTATCTTGAGCTTTAACTCGTACTTAGTATTAAAGGAATGATGACGCAATACATATTTAAAATACTAGATAAATGTCACAAATTATTTCAATATTTTGTTAAATCGAGACGACATTTGATTTTCATTTTCTTGTTTAATTTTCATTCATATTTTCGCTGCTGCGCGATGAAGTCATTCAGTTATTCACATATTCAAATGTAACTGCCACGCGACAAGCCATACACTTAATACGCTGTGCAATCGCCAAACACACCCACCACACCCACCACACCCATTACACCTCATACATACATACATACATATGTACTATGTATCTCTCTGTGTGCGCCGTTTCAGACATCATATCGTAACTTGTTATTGTTGACGATTTTGCTTAAAGATACATATTTTATGCATAGGCGCAAGCACTGGGCAAGCAGCTACCTATTTTTTATTTTTTTTTTAGTTTTTATACCTTTGCAGAGGTCAATATAAATTTGTCATATATTAAAGTAGGCCTTACCTATCCCATAAATGTTATAGATCAGGCTTAGAAATGTCCGTTTCCATGCAAGTTTAATTCTCAGTCTAATTGATCATAAATACCTATTAGAACATTCTATCAAAATTTGAAATCTTTCCTTAGTTAAAATTCTAAAATCACAGATAAATAACGTTTCACATATTCCGAAAAATGTAATTCATTTGGGCAGAAATACGAGTTAAATGAAAATCTGTTGTATGTATATTATAATCTAAATTATATAATTCGTTTTAAATAGTTTTTATAATATTTGAAAATACTGCAAGGGTATTGCATCTTCGGCAATCGAAGATTTTTGTTTTATCTTGTTTGTTTTATAATTTTCTTTTGAATTGATTTGTGCAGAAAGATGACAAAGCAAACAAACAAAATTTAAAGACTATTCAATGGCTATTCAACATTTGATTTAAATTCGACTCACATTTGACACTGAACAGAGCGTATATATTTCCGAGTTGGGCCTGAGTCATAAAAACATCGAAAAATATAATAATAAATCCTCATATGTTCTCTATATCTCTCTCTCTCTCTCTCTCTCTCTCTCGATTGTCCTTCACTAAAAATTGTAATTGTGTTTGAATCCCGTTCTATGTGTTTGTTATGTAATAACCCGAACAAAAAACTCCCTACACTATTTCTACACATTACAAAAGCTCTCTATATCCCAGCTCTATCTCTATATCTCTAACTCTCGTTTACTCTGTCTAAAAGTTTGGTTTATTAATGAACTTTTATTTCAATATCAGAAGCTAAGAACTTAATCAAAAGGCAAAAATACAAAAACAAATATTTAATTATCTTACAAAATCAAAACTTAACTTAAATTCAATTCTATATCAAAAGCCATCGTTAAGTGGTCGACGTCCTAGCTGGATTGAGCAGAGGGTCAAAATTCAGACACGCAAATTTAGCATCAAAGTTAGTTTCATAAACAATTTTATTGCTCTCTCTATCTCTCTCTTTCTATATTTCTATCTCTCTTACTCTCTCTTCTATTTAAATTGCATACCAATTTTATTATTATAATTTGTATTTTAAAATATCGCAAATAAAATATATAATATATATCTATATACATACATATATTGTACATCTTTGCTGTGTGTAAAGACGCTCCTGTGCAGTGGAATGCGAAGGCTAACAATGGGAATGGCATAGGTTCTGGCATGCAAAATGTCTGTTAGATGAGGCAATCGACATTATGAATTTGCATAAAAATCATTTGAATTTTTTAATTATTTATATCCGTGACTATAATTTGATGGGTACACATAGAGAAAAAAGCCGTACTAAAATAAATTTCGAGTGAACTCGAATTAAGTATTTTCGATACTTAAAAATAATACTTGATATAAGTACGAATTACTTAAAATTTGAATTTTTTAATTATTTATATCCGTGACTATAATTTGATGGGTACACATAGAGAAAAAAGCCGCACTAAAATTAATTTCGAGTGAACTCGAATTAAGTATTTTCGATACTTAAAAATAATACTTGATATAAGTACGAATTACTTAAAATGAGCATTAAAATTCTATGACCAAGTACTAACAATCTTGATATAAGAACAAAAAATCTTGAATCAAGCAAAACTCTAAAATTACTAGAAATGAGTACTCAAATTCTTTATATAAGTTCGAGACTCAAGTTCGACTCACACATAAAGTATGTAAAATCTTAAATCAAGTCCTTTATACTAAATACTAAAATACTTAAATTTCGTACTTAAAATATCGTACTTGAAATAAGATCGAAGTACTCGACTTTAGTAATTTCAATCTTAGTGAGAAATCAAGTTCGAAAAGTGTCGTTTTAAGTACGAAATACTTGATTTTTTCCCTCTGTGTAGGCAATGCAATGTTAGCGAACTGACAGGTCTAAAAATCGTTAAATGTGCATATTGCAATAATTGATTAAGCGTACTTGAGCTAAATTGTACACTATCAGACTACCAGATAGTAATTTAGTTACTATAAAGTTATAACTGTTTTCTTATTACGTAAAGAATATTTCAGTTATCGATTTATCGTCGACTGCACCCAAAATTATTCATCGTATCGTAATTGCACATTGTAAAATAAACATATAGACATATTTCAAGTACTGCAGAACTTACTTGAGTTATGGTTACAATATCTTAATATTAGTATCGACTGAATATCGTAGGCTTTGAATTTAATTTACGGTAAAGACTTAAATTTCAAAAATTTTCCGAATTTTACAAATTTTTACCGAATCTGAGTTGTCTTCTGGTAACTTTAACTATTGTACATCGAATAAGGAAAACTTAAAATTATTTCAACTTTAAATGGTCCGTTTCTGAATTGTGGTAGACACAATTTAAATGTCGTAAACTTGGCATCATAGGCTTAAAATTCAAAAGTAAAAATAAATATAAAAAATACATAATGACACACCCAAAATTGCAGTCGTAATGCTGCGCCTAGTCATAGAACAGACCATGATTTACCCTAGTTCCACAAATATGCCTCATTAGGTAATCTGAAAAATACGTAATTTAATATTCGATAACATTTGATTGACGTCACTGCGTAAACTGAATCCAAACGTGTCATCAGCCAATTCTAATGCACAGGAGCGTTAAATAAAACCGCAGACGCCACAGGCAAAGAATTTTTAGCAATGTACAATTAAGAATTTAGAATATAGAATAATAAATCATTTAGTTTGCTTATTGCAAATTGTAAGAGTTTATCTCACTCACATTGCTTTAATGCCGCTTATAAGAAATGTAGCATAACACTCTAGTGATATATTAGTTTTTCAATCATTTAAGCATCTAAATATACATAACTATTTTAATACTTTTTTTGTACTTTCTACTTTCGTTACACTTTGTGATCGACTTTAGTTCGGGCTGTGCTCATGCGCATCCATTGTGTGTGTATGTGTGTGTGTGTAGCCGTGTCTGTGTTCTTGCACATGCACATTAAAAAAAAAAAAGAAAAAAGATATTCAAACTCTGAGCATGCCAAAAAATAAGATGCTGAAATCTGAAATCTCTCTGCACGTTAGCACCCTCAGTATTTGTTCTATTAACTAGAAAGTAAGTGCATATCAGAATGTTTCTATGTTTTGTACAACACTGCCTATTAACTATATTCGTACAGCACTCACAAACTTTACTCTGGCCACACTTAACTTCTCGCACCATCTACTCGTATTTAACTATGCTTAAGGGCGTACTTACTTCCATAACTAGAGTCAAAATGGCAGCTTAGCAAAGCTCTTAACGCCTGTCTGTGAGTGCGTCTCTCTCTCTCTCTTTCTATCTTCCCTTTCTGTCTGCCTCTCTCTATTTCTCTCTGTCAGTCTATAATTGGATATTTATTTCGAAATCAAGCAAAACTCTTGATGTGATTTGATATACGAGTATCATTAGATCGATCAACTCATTGATCATATGTATACATAGCCAAAAGACATATCATACAGCATTTATACCATTCATTCATTTCACATACTCGTATATATAAATATATATATTTTCTATATACATATATTACCTAACAAGACGATATACTCTGAACTTAAGTCAACATTTATTGTATAAACAATTAAACGATGCAATTAAAGCACTGCACAAATCTTGTCTTCAACATTATCTAACATATATATACTATGCTCATCCACAAAATGTAAGGCGCCCGATATCGAGGACGAACCGGAGCCTCTCAGTATGGCCTGGCCGGATACGGCCCGAAAACGACTCACCTACGTCCTGGTCGCACCACTTCTGGTCCCAATGTGGCTAACATTGCCCGATACGCGCACACCGCGTGGCAAACGCTTCTTTCCGGTCACCTTTATAGGGTCGATTGTCTGGATAGCCGCCTTCTCCTATCTGATGGTCTGGTGGGCCAATGTCGCTGGTGATACAGCCCGTATACCACCCGAGGTAAGTCAATAAATTCAAATAATTCCATTATGAGCTCAACTTGGGAATATTTCGTTAGATACCATATTTCTAGCTTATTTTCACCTGAATTAAAATATTCTGAAATAGATAATTTCCAGATGTTTGGTTATTTTCAATTAAGTATTTTTATCTGTTATCAGCCTTATTAAACTTTTAATTATTGTTTTAATCTGGTTGCATTTACTCAAAAGAATATTATAAGATGTAACGCTGAATCTTTTAGTTAAAAAATTTATTTATTATTGCTCTATGGCTCTTGCGATATTCGTCTCCCAGTAATAAAAAGACAAACTTTGAATCAAATATTATATGCCTATAAACATTACAGCTTAAAGCCATCCCAGTTGTGTTACAGCCAGGAATCTCAAATTAAAATAATGAGTTTAAAAAATTAAATTCGGAAAATTTATCTGGATGTGAATATCCTATTTTTTGGATGAGACTTTTAAACCCCTGGCATATACGGACTTAAATTTATTCTCTATATCACTAAATTCGGTCCAAATAAGCAGCATATTGTATCATTTTAGATAAAACTTACACCAACTAATCTAAATAATACTTTAGCGTACTATATTATATTTATAATCAGGGATTAAAACCTTAACCGAAACCGTAACCTTTAATCGGTAAAAACCGATTGAAATTTGTAACCGTAACTGAAACCGTAACCGAAGTTACGAAGTTACGAAGCTTTCCGCTGTACCGAAACCAACAAACCGAAACTCTTTAAGCCGAAATAACCGTTTAGTAACCGATTCATTTATAAGGGTTAATTTCGGTTCTGGCCGTCGCACCTACTTAGTAACTTTGATAACTTTGAACTGCCATACCTTTGTCAAAACTCAATCAATTTCCATGCGCAATGTAAATTTGTGCATGAATTTTGTTCATTAAGAAACTTCAAAATTTTCAAAATTTTTCGAAAAATTATTGTAAAATTTCCAAAAAAATTTCGAAATTGTTCAACCAAACACCATAATTTTCATTTTTTTTTTGTGAACCGAAACCATACCGTTATTTTTAAACTGAAACTTATAAGAAACCGATAACCATTACGAAACCGATACTCCAAGACGTTGCATAACCGAAAACCTTAATTCGAGCATAACCGAAACCGTAACTGAAACCGATATTCGATTCGGTTTTAATCCCTGGCTTAAAAAATTAAATTCGGAAAAATTATCTGGATGTGAATATTCTATTTTGTGGCATATACGGACTTAAATTTATTCTCTTCATTTCCATTTAAAAAACGATATCACTAAATTTGGTCCAAATAAGCAGCATAATGTATCATTTTGGAAAAAAACTTAAAACAACTAATCTTAATAATACTTTAGCGTACTATATTATATTTATAATTATAACTGTTGTCAGTTAGTTCTCAGGATAGTTATTTAACTAGAATTTAAAGTTTTGACAGGAGCATAATTTTAATAAGATATTTCCAATTACGAATACTGACTAGTTAATTAGAGTTCTTGAAGTGATACTCGTTCGTATAAACCAGAACTTTTAAATTATTTTCTCAGGTAATGGGTCTAACCTTCCTGGCAGCAGGCACATCCATACCGGATTTAATAACCTCGGTCATTGTGGCACGCAAGGGATTCGGCGACATGGCTGTGTCCAGTTCGGTGGGCAGCAACATATTCGATGTAACTGTGGGGTAAGTTGGTATTCGATAAATTCGATATGCATTAGATGATGAAGGATAAACAGATACTGTATGACTAACTGTTGTGTTTGATAATGCAGTTTGCCGATACCCTGGCTGCTATTTGGGATTATCTACGATGCGCCCGTTGAAGTAAACTCGGTGGGCATGGTCTGTTCCATTACCATATTGTTTATGATGCTCGTTTTTGTGGTGCTGTCAATTGCCTGCTTCCGTTGGCGCATGAACAAGGGTCTGGGCTTTACCATGTTTCTGTTGTACTTTGTCTTTGTTGCTGTATCGCTGATGTTCGAATATGATTTGATCACATGCCCCTTTTAAGCGTCCAGCATAAAGACAAAGGTCATATACACATATTGCCGAGGGAACCGCGCAATATCCAATTAGCTAAATTTATATACAAAACAAATTAATGAATTAATTACAAATACAAATGAATTAACAAATTGACTAAGCTAACTAATCGAATTGTTAAACAAAATGCATAAATCACAATATAACACAAACACTTAACGAAAACAAAAACATAAACAAAAACAAAAACAACAACAAAATGAAAATGAAAAAACAAAGAAAACCAAACCAAAAAGTTAATAACAAACAAAAAAGAGTTAGTTAGTGCTATACATGCAGCGTTTTTTCCTTTTTCAAAAACTACACAAAAAAGACATTTACTTTAAATGTTTAGCCGCAGCTTTTCAAGCCAAACAAATTTAAAAAAAAACTAAATTAAAATAAAGCAAACACAAGCTCTCTATCTCTCTCTACTTGAACTATGAACCTTACTATTGATTACTTACTTACTAATTAGAAAAAAAAACCAAATGAAATGGACAAGTGAAAAAACTAAAATGGCTTCCCAATCAATTACTTTACTTAAACGTTTGGGTTTTATTTTAAATTATGACTACCTATATACAAATAAGTCTAACATGGCACAAGCACCTTATATACGTTACAAGCCAAGAAATTACAGTGAGCATATTAAAGCAATACAAGTGTTAGATGGCTGTCTTAAATTTTTCAAAAATCCAATACTATACGAAAATTACTCAAAATTTATTCAATGATTGCCAAATTATTATCCGATAAATAAATTTCTTACAAAAATATAGTTTTTCGATTCCCAGAGTTTTAAATGTTCACTTGACTTGATCAGAGTTTATTAAATAATTTACGAATTCTAAATAAAATTTCTTTTGTCAAATTTTTATGATATTTCATTCTTTTTAGCCTAAAACTAACACTTGTCGCTCTGCAAATCTTTTGATTTCACCAGCTCTACTAAATTGTTGTAGCGAATCTCCCAGAAAGCTTTACGTCAGAGTCTAAATCAGTCTAGTTTTACTACAAAGAAACCTATATATACTATATAAACTTATATACCACACGCACACTTACATGGCATATATATACTTACTTATATTGTCCTATATTGATTAAGTAATAATTTGCGTACTTATTAAACGACAAAACTTTCAAATACGCTAAAACTATACTCAAAATGCAAAAAAAAAACCAAAAGAAAACCCAAAAAATTTAAAAGAAATATTTAAAATAAAAAACTAAAAATACTTTAAAATTTTGCTAAGCATTTGCCATAAATAATTTTAAACATGATGCTCGATCAAACCTTTTCAACTTACTTATTATTATGATTAATATTATTATTACTTATGATTCTTGTTGGCGTGTAAACGGTGCAGAGATTATTAAATTTAACTTTAAATTTAAACAATATTTATGATAGATTTCATAAAGATTTGAAAACGAAAACCAAATATAAATAATTTCATATACTTTTTGCTTAATGAAACCCCCATATATATACTTATATAAAAATATTTATATGAGCATATAAAAATATTTATATATATACGACATATAAAGAAAAAACGAAACGTAAAACGATATTTAAACCAGAACAAAAAAAAAACTTGCTCTCTTATTTAGAAGTACGTAACATTTTTCTAAACTAAACTAAACCAAACTAAACCTTTAACCGTAAATCGTAAATCGAATATCGTAAATCGACAACTCGTAAAAGTGGCCGCAAGCAAAGAACAAAATTTAACATTAAACGCATTACATATATGCATACTTATATACAATACATATAAACATATATATATATATATATATTTTATATATAAACAAAAGCATAATGATGAAAGCATAAAAGTATATATGTATATTAACGTATATATGTATGTATATGCAACTATATCTTAAGTAGGCAATATATCTAAAGATAACCCAAAACCGTTTGCAAATGGCTCGCAAATTGAAGTTAAGGAAACAACATAAGAAAACAACAACTAACAGATATATGATAATACTCTATACAAGAACACACACACATACATAAACAGACACAGAACAGAAAGCAATAATTTTTACAACAAGTCGAGGGCGATAACATTTAAATGATAACTAGTGGCAGTGACATAACCTTATACATATATATACAACATAATTATTTATATCTACATATGCATATATATATAAATATTTATATATGTATATATAACGAAATTGAAAACTGTATATTAAAGAACGGCCAAAAAGCGAAAATGAATGAAAATAAGGAAACGTTGCAAAAGTCGACAAAAAGAAGAGAAAAGAGTTAGCCCCCAGCAAAGTTGTATAGCCTATAGTCGAAGCCATCAGATATATATGTATATCTATATATATATATATATATCTATATACTTTCAAATGCAAAAAGAAAGGTAATTAAGTGTCTGCTCTTACACCCCATGGGTGGTGCAGTGCATATTATTGCACAAATTAATTAAATTTACATATATATTGTCAAACATACGAGTTTGTATAACAAATACAGTGCAGAAATCAACAGAGAACACCAAAAAACCAAAAAACAAAAGAAATTATGAAGAATTAAGGACATTGTATAATAATACCACGAGGCAAACATTAAGTACGACACGCTAACTAATGTGCTTATAAAAATGCTCTAAACTCTACAACATGCCACCAAACCACACTCTACATATATTTCAACATTTCAACATACTATATATGGCCAAAACGAGAACAAACCCAAACCCCATGCTGAAAGGGGCGACACTGAGAGCGAAGCAGTTTTAACCTGGTCATATAGTAAAATTACTGCACTGAACATAAGAAACATCGAAGAGTTGTTAGTTCATTTCAAATTTTAGAGTTCCGAAAAAAACGTTTTTATTTTCCTATATTTCTCTTGTCAAATTTGATTCCAACATGAATTCCTTTTCTACTCTTCAGTCTACTCAATAAATTCCTGTTGTGTTATTCCAACTTTCAGTTTCTCTTTCTAGTTTAAGAACTCTATGACCTTTATTTGATCGACCTCTTTTTATCTTCTACCTCGATTTTTCTCTATATACCCGAGTCTCTCTGCTCTCTTGTGTATTTCTCTCGCTCTCTTCAACTAACTGATCTCTATGGCTTGGGATCGAAAAGTATAGCTGGAAATTGGATTGCTTGAAGAGAGATAACTTCCAGTACTAACAAAGCAAATACAAACTGTATATGGTTAAAACTAAACAATAATCTTCCAAATTAACGAGTACATACTTATAAATATATATATTCTTACATATGTATGTATACATTAAATAATACGTACATACTAAACTTAAACACATATACATTTAGTACACATACATATTCATAAAACAAAAAAAAAACACATTCACACCCACACAAAAACTCACTTCAAAACATATCGCGCCCACTTTTTTTCTATAAAGTACGAAAGATTACAAAATCATATGTAGAACTAACAGTATATTCCAGACGGATAAGGATAAACGATAAATCAACTAACTTACGAAAATTATGAGAAATTGTTAATCAACTGCATGGGATGTTGATAGATGTTCGTTTCGAGGCACTTCTCTCTATATATGTACGTATACATACGAAAGCCCAATCCATAGAGCGCAGTACAAAACAAATGTAAGCGTCTGTTAACATTTAACATTTAAAGTACTACCTAACTAAAGACAACGGCAAATCAAAAGAATATATTCTAGCATACTAACTCGTACATAGAAACCAACAACAACAATAATCAGCAATCAATTCAGAGTAGTTAACATCGATCGATCTATCATCTTACATCTAATTCCCAGATCCTAACTAAAAAAAAAAACAAAAAGTAAAACGCACACACACACACACCCGTCAAGTGGTCGTAGAAGTCTCGCTTTAAAGCAAATTATATAAGATTATATAAATATATACAAGAAAATTATTATATATACTATATATATATATGTATATATAGACATATATATATAAATATATATGAGAAATTGTTATGGTTATAGATTTTTAACAAGTTGAATAATTGCGTAAAAACAAAAAAAATATATCAAATGGAAATAAAAAAAATTGTTGAAAAATTAGTAAAAATGTTCATAACAAGCGAAGGAAAAGTGAAAATTAAGCGTAACAAAACAAGAATTAATAATAATAATAATGAAAATAAAATTAATAAATACAGTATATACTTTATGAAATATTTAACTTACAAAATAAAAATCATTGTTTGAAATTAAAGAAAACTGTAAAACAAAAAACAAAAAACAACAACAACACGCGTACAATTCTTGTGTCTGCTAATTTTATTCTAGACCAAAATTTTTGAGTTACAGCCAAAAGAGCCGTAAGTATGAACCAAATAAATTTTTTATTATTTTAATTTAATTAAGTCAAAAAAAATTGGCAATATATACCAACTTCTAGAAGTGATATAATATGAAATTAGCAAACACATACATACATAACATATACATATACATATACACACGTATGCACATTCAATTGGGGAACTTCTTAACAGCTATATCTACCCCAAGTAGACATATGATTAAGGGTATTGATAACAATTGAATCTCCTACAAAATTGTACTAAACACACATAATCATTAATTTCAGCTTTAAATAAACTATAACTATCATAGATACACTACATACGAAATATATGACAAGTAACATATAATATATTGATTTTTATATAAATGGATATATATATACATATATTAATGTATATACCCTAATTAATTTTTTAATAATTTGATTGAATTTTTTTAATATTTATAACCCAGTATATAAACAACTTATATTCGAATATACTAGTATGTGCGTATATGAGTACATCAAATAAATGTTTCAAGTTGCGTCCGTTGTATGATTAATAAATACAAGCAAAACCGAAAACAAACAAAAAAAATCAAGAAATAATTCAAACGATTGCAAGTTGTCTAGCTGTCAGCTTTCGTCTGCAAGCGATCGCATAGCTGTCAGCTTCCATCAGCATGCACTCGACTTTACTTTGAGTTGTTTTTGTAAGCAGCAAACAACGATGGCGATAGGCGACAGCCTTAGCGATAACGATAGCGATAGCGATAATTAAACCGATTAAGTCAAAGAGTATCCAGTAAAATAAAGTAATAGTTAACATATTGGTAGACTAATTTAAAGTTTTTTATAGAGTTTTCAAATTTGTAAGTATATAACAAAAGCAAGAACAATGCGTTTATTATTTTTAATAGACAGGAAATTCCAATTTGGTACCGTTATTAAATAACAAACAAATGACAAGAGGCAAAAAGAAAATGTAAAAGTAAACAAAACCGAAAAAAAATAACGTAGCCGTCGTGTGTAATACAACAATTCCTTACCCACCAGTGATTTTGTGTTGTTGAGTTTAATTGTTGTGCAAGTTTTACTTTACATTTACATTTACATTTACATTTACACATATACAAACATACGAGTATATACACACACATATGTATGTATGGTTATTTTTAAATAAGATAACGTTGAGTATGTAATTAGTACATACAAATGCATAATTAAAATAGTGAACAAGAGAGTATTATAATAAAAGAGAATTAATTTTAATAACTGATACGCTTTTAGCACATAAGATTGTACAAATAATTTATATAAATAATATGAAAAGAAAAGTTAACTTTCTGTAAATGAATCATATGACGAAAAAAGGATGACAGAAAATAATAGTATTCAGTTTTCAATAAGTTGTATTTTTTATTTTATTTTTTTTTGGAATCCGTATGTTTGTATTCAGCGCCGTGTCTAGAAAGATTTTTACAGAAATAAAATTTACTTTAATTTTTAATATACATATACATTTTAGTTTATGACGACTAGAAAGAAATATAGTGTGTATTGCGAACTTTTAAGAACGAACTTTTATTTAAAAATTTTACAAACCAGAAAACAGAATGACAAATTTTAATGAAAAATGCAATTGAAATTTTACATTCTAGCTTTTAACGACTCAAAATTGTGTATGAGTTTTTCGACAATTTTAATGGCTCCAAAAAAAATTAATCTGTAAACAAATTGAAGGACTTACAAATGGTTAATGACAAAAAGAATACGTCTTTACAATTTGCGACATTTCAGAAGTCCATATTTTAAAAATCCATCTGAAGACAATACTGATTTTTATGAATTAGTACTGCTGTTTAATTATTTTTTCAAGTGTCAAGACTTGCAATATATACGAGATATTTAAAAATAAAACCTTCCCTTGACTTAAATCTTCCCTTCCTTGACACGGCTCTGTTTGTATTTTTACACTGTGAACCATAATGGACAGGATTAGAAGACGATCCGGTATACCAGTCAAACGAAGTGATGCATTGATGGATTAATAAACTGGGAGTTCCCGAACATGCTGAATAATGATTTCGGCTTTACTTTACAACAATTGCAATGCTATAATACAGAATGTTATTTACTTTATAGAAGTACATATATATTATATATAATGGAAACATTTAGATTTTATACAAATTACACCACGCTCACCTTACTCCCCTTACCCCGTATCCCATCCTGCTCATCCATTACCATCACATGAATTCAGAGTTAAATACATGGACTAGAATCAAATCAAATAAATAAATAGTCAATTTCAAGATATGTATGTATGTACATACATATCGAGTATTACAGGCATATGTATGTATGTATGTATGTATGTATGTATGGCTGGCACACAAAATACGAATATACGAGTAAAACGACAAAAACACGCATTTTGCAGAGAGGGGCGCAAACGGAACGACACTTATGTAAATCAAAACGAAGCTATAACATAGATAAAATGTTAACTAGTTATTTAGGTGAAATATACAAAATAATAATCACACTCAGATGCATTCAAATCGTAAACACACACACACACACACAAACATTTATAACAATTACAATAATGAAAACAATAAACAAACACACACCAACACATACACAAACTCTATCACACACACGATGAACGCGTCAAATGACGAGCAAAATGAAAACCGTTACAAAGCCGAGTTGTAGCAGAGCCGCAGCAAACGAATAATGATCGAATAAAATGGCAGTTTAATAAAACTTTTGTTATTACACAACAAAAAATTGTAAAACAAAATTGCAGTCAGCATATTGCAAAACAAAAAAAATATAATGTTAATGTTCAAACTAACTAATATATAACGAATATTATATAATACAACAAACTTAGACTGTATGTTATTTTCTCAATACAATACCTACCTATAAAAACAATAAAACAGATTCAATAAACTGAGTTATCCAAAGGCACAGAGCAATGTTTGAATTTCCAAGCGCGCCAAAATCGTACAATCTGCAGTTTGGCACCACTTGTTTTCAGTGCTGCCCATGTGACGTGCGTGTTCACTGTGAATGGCAACCTATCGATATATTTGTGAGCGATAACACTATTTCTTTACTAGAGATTGTTTTCCTTTCAAGATTTGGTCACACTAATCCCTTCCCACGCGACCAACAACACGAAAACGTGTGTTTTGGGTACGGCGCGTGTTTTTATATAAAAAAACACATCTTACAACAATCGCAGCTGTAAAAGGCAATTGTTTCAACCGAATTAATAACTGCACTATCCTACAGACGAAATGAGACGTCCCAAGAAGGTAAGAATGTCAATATTCTCAACACGCAGTTCCCTCACACTGTGAGGTTAATTTTATACGCTTCTCAAGTGAAAGTCTATTGACTTTACTACCAAGCTTGCATATTTTAACATATATCTGCCCGATTCATTGCAGTACGAGTCTGGCGAGGCCTCACAATATATCAGTCGGCGTGCAGCGCTGCGGAAGCTGCAACTTTCCCTCAATGACTTTCGCCGCTTATGCATCCTGAAGGGAGTTTATCCCCGCGAGCCGAAACACAGACGCCGCGCCCAGAAGGGCTCATCGGATATTAAGATATTGTACCATGCCAAGGACATACGCTTCCTGTTGCACGAGTCAATCGTGTGGACACTGCGTGACTACAAGGTAATTACAAACATACAGTATGCCAAGTAATTGTTTTGACAAAGTGAAAGAGTAGAGTAAAAAAAGACAAAATATTGAGATTTTTTGGGTTTAAGTAATTAAAAACACTTACAGATAGTCAAGAAAGCGTTTTGGCACAATAAACATTCACGCATTTATTTTTTATTTTTAAAAATACTTAAAATCGAAAAACATTATTTTTCTTTTTTTTTAACTTTAAAGAAAATATAAATCCATAAAATATATATAGTTTTTGCAAGAGAAATTGTGTAAATTTTTAATTTTGTGCATTTTGCATTCTGTAAAACAATTATTTGACTAACTAATTTTATTTAGCAAAATAATTATTTTATTATTATTTCACTATATTTTACGATGGTTGTTAGAACAAGTTTAAGATAAATTAATTTATTAATTTGTCCAAACCAATTAACTATACAAAGTACGCACTGAGAACTATTCAAAAGATTTAATTATTTGCTTTGTTTGCAGATTTTTGCTAAGAAAAGTGGCCGTGATCGTGCTGTCAAGGATTTCCGCAATCTAAAACGTCGCCTGGCCATGTTCCCGGAGATCAAGCTAGATCACATTGTTAAGGAACGCTATCCGACTTTTATCGATGCGCTCAAGGATCTGGATGATTGTCTGACTCTGCTGTTTCTATTTAGCACATTTCCCTCACTGCATTTGATACCACGCGAGCAATCGAACATGTGCCGACGTCTGACAATAGAATTTCTGCACTACATCATCGCATCGAAGTCGCTGCGCAAGGTGTTCATATCAATTAAGGGCTACTATTTTCAAGCTGAGATCAAGGGACAGAAGGTCACCTGGATAGTGCCACACTATTATCCATTCAAGCCACAGTCTCGTCAGGAGGTTGACTTCAAAGTCATGTCCATATTTGTGGAATTCTATACCATCATGATGGGTTTCACCAATTTCCGTTTGTTTCATGGCCTCAACCTGGCCTATCCACCACAATTCCCCAGCAGTGTGCTTCAGGATACCGAGGAGACATTTAAGGATGAATCCAGCTTTGTTTCAGATCGCATTGCAGCACTGAACTTTGAGTTGCTGCGCACGGACAAAGTACAGGAGGATGAGGAGGAGCCAGATATTGATATGGAGCTATTAGAGCAGGATGGGGATTCAAAGCGCATCATCAAAATGAAACAGGACGCACAGGAAGTCTCTCGTCTGCGCACACTTTTCAAAGGCTTGAAATTCTTCATCAATCGCGAAGTTCCACGTGAACCGCTGGTCATCATCATTCGCTCCTTTGGCGGCAAAGTATCGTGGGACTCATCTGTCTTTGCGGGCGCCTCTTACGACGAAAACGATGAGACCATCACGCATCAGATCGTGGACAGACCCAGCCTGAGCACACAGTACATCTCCAGGGATTATATTCAGCCTCAGTGGCTTTTCGATTGCGTCAATCAGCGCCAACTGCTGCCCACCAACAAATACTTCCTGGGTGAAAAGTTGCCGCCGCATTTGTCTCCATTTGTCGATTCAAAACGCGATTCCTATATACCGCCCGAGGAGAAGGCGCTGCTAGATCCCTCGCTGATCGAAACGCATGGTAAGTTAGCAACAAGTAATCCTTCTTAGTCCATATACTAATCTTAAGCAAATCCCTTAGCTCAAAGCGATGATGAATCTGAAGACGATGCTGCCGAGCCAGAGGATGATACTGTGGAGCAGGAGCTGATCGATGCTCAGCTGCAGCGCGCCTATCAACAGGAGACAGCCGAGTACAAGAAATACGGCGGACCTGATGGCGTTAATGAAGATGAAGAAGATGAACTTTCGGACGATGAGGAGTTTGATGAGGAAAGCGAAGATGAAGAGGAAGAGGAGCTTGATGAAAAGACTCGACGACTGCTGCAAGAGGTGCGTCATCCGAAACCAAATTAAAATATCCATATTTAATTCTTGTACTCTTACAGAAAGAGAAAATGTCCGTACAATCAGGAAAAGTGCACAAAGTCAACAAACGGCAAGTGCACAAGGCCGAGGTAGATGAACACCGTCTCCAGGCGCGCATGGTCAAGCCACGTCATCGCAATCTGTTCCGCAAGCTGATACGCGAGAAGCAGACCAAAGAGAAGGATGAATGGCTGCTGCGTAAGAAGCGTCGCAATATTGATGCCAACGATAAGGAGGAAAAGAAGACGGCCAAGCGGGAGGCCCGCAAAGCGGCTGCCGCTGCTGCTGCAGCTGCATCCAGGCTGGGCGCCAAGTAAACGCCTGTGCCTCGCGGTATTCCTTATGCTGTGTCTTGATCCTTAGGCTAAGATTGTACCTAAAAACAATAAAATCTAAAAATGTAAAAAAAATACTAGTAATTGAACTTCATTCTCAGGAAATTCTTAAATACGATTCGAAAATACTGCTAGTCTATAAGAAATACAAGATAAAAAGGTTCTCTTCGACACTCCAAACAATTAATACCCTTGCAGAGCCCTGTATTCAATATTAAACTTTCCGTGACATCACATTTTTTCAAAAAGTTTTGAGCATAAGTCGCCTTATTGCATTTGTAATTTAGACAAATTACTTCAGAATACGGATATAAAGGATCGGCGGCTCCTCTTGATGTTCTTAGTTCTTTTAGATACAGATAGACCAGCAAACTTATACGCTTCGATTGATCCATACTCCTCCAATATTAATTTAAGTGCGGCAAAATTATAATTAATGGTTATTTGTCAGTATTTCCATAAAATCATCCTTCTGGTCAAATTACATACCCTCAAAAAAAATCTGTTACACAGTTATTTCGGTTTATTTGTAAAGCTTATAATAAAATTTCGAACAATAAAAATTTCGTTATAATTAAATTTGAATTTTACAGTTTGTGAATGAACACATGTATTATTAACAACAAAAAGAGCGCAGTCAAAAAGAGTAACAATTGTTATAAACATTTGGAGAAAAAAATAAAAATTACAATATTAAAAAAATTGTATGTAAATTGCAATCACTGAACACTGACTGTTATTATAATAGATTTGTATTAGTTGTTGTTTAAAGGAGGGTTAACTGTTTTATAGCTAAATCAATTGTTTATATACTTGTATTAACGACCTAGTTTATGTGTATTTCATTTTGTTTTTTTTCATAATTTGAACTAACGCCTTTCGTATATCATTGAATAAACCTAGATGTTGTATATAGTAGTCGTATATTGTATATGCCCTGACACAGTCCAAGTCTGTCATAGTACCTATTACTCTATGTATGTATATATATATAAATGATTTTATGTATATATTTCGTGTATCATTATGTTTTAAACTCAGCTCCAAGAGTCTCAAGTTTTCCGCTTTTGTTCTTAAGTCAAATGTTTCATATGCTTGAAATTTCTAATGGGTTTTTTGAGGGTTGCTTAAGATTGGATTCTTAATCGCTATCGCTGTTGTCGCCGCCCGCCGCGCCATCCTCATCATCATCATCGTCGCTTTCCTCGAGTTCGGGCATTGGAAAACGCAGAAGAGCCGCAATACCCGTAAGTTGAGCGAGTTCTGAAAGAATAAAAAAATGTGTTTAATAAAATAATTTTAGAGGAGAATCATTTTGTATAGTAGTAGTAGTAGTAATTCTTTATTTTGGCAAGGCTTTGTATTAGCCGTCAGCTTACACAGAACATAATAATATATTAAAATTAGCATTAAATTTTATATTTTATCCAGGGATTAAAACCTTAACCGAAACCGTAACCTTTAACCGGTAATAACCGATTGAAATTTGCAACCGTAACTGAAACCGTAACTGAAACCGTAACCGAAAAAATATTTTTCGGCTGTTCCGAAACCCAGAAACCGAAATTCTTTAAACCGAAATAACCGTTTAGTAACCGATTGATTTATAAGGGTTAATTTCGGTAATGGCCGTCGCAGGTACTGATAACTTTGAACTGCCATAACTTTGTCAAAAGTCAATCAATTTTTTTCATTTTAAAAATTCGAATTTTTCCGAAAAAATCAAAAAAGATAAAGGGGTAACACTGTAAAATTTCGTAAAAATTCGATTTTCAAAAATGTTCTAAAATTAAAGAAATGTAAATGCAGAACGAATTTGGAGGTAAAATTATGATCAAATTTACATTCCGTATAAAAATTGATTGATTTTTGACAATGTTATGGCGGTTCAAAGTTATCAAAGTTCAGTAAAATCAAAATAATCCAAATTTTCAAACCAAATGAACCAAATTTATATGAGATCAAATTATAATAAAATCGACATTACACTGGATCATTCCAGTCACCAGATAACATTATTGTCCAGGCTTAAAAGAGCATTAAGTCTTTTTTTCATGTAAAACAATGAATAATGCGTCTTATTTTGGTCAACCGAAAACCTTAATTTCTTTTTTTTGTGAACCGAAACCATACAGTTATTTTTAAACCAAAACTTACAAAAAACCGATAACCGTTACTCCAAAATTTTGCATAACCGATAACCGAAAACCTTAATTCGATCATAACCGAAACCGTAACTGAAACCGATATTCGTTTCGGTTTTAATCCCTGATTTTAATATATAGTTTAATTAATCACTTGATTTTCTGACTTAACATCAAGATTACAATATCTTACACAGCACAAAAACATAAGAACAATTTAAATTTTTACATATTTATCTTAAAAGTAAGTACTGAGCAAGTGAATACTTTATATATCTACAGTTCTAAGACAGTGCAAAGTCTCATCAGCACCACAAAGTATCGATAGGCGAATAGAACTATTAAGGTTTCGAGTCGTTTAGGTCTGAGTACAGGTTATCTACTAATTGTGTACGCTCTATTAGACAAACTACTAGAAAAGGCTAAGGTCGAGAGAGTACGACTGTAAGGTATCCTGCCCTAAATCTGTTAAAACTTCTACACACGAACAAACATCTTGCACACTTTTTATGTATCGCCCGTGATCTATTCTTCCTTTGTTCTGTATAATAGACTTCATCCTTATTATGTGTATTAAATCTCAAGGCAGTAGCTTTAAAATTCCTCTTGAAATTCTTTTATTTCGCTTCAAGGAAAATAAAGGGAGATTGTCAAAATTCTAAGAGAATCTTCATCTATTCTAGCTCATATAAGAAGGCAGACTATAAATGGTCACAACTCATTTCTCTTCACTTTATTTTGAAATACTTAAGAACAAAGTGGTCTAATTCTATAATTTCAAGACTTTGACAAGATCTTCAGAGATGAAAAACTTGACTCTAAGAACTAGTTTCGCATAATCTTGAACCTATTAATGAACTAGCTGAGAACTAAACCAACTTTGACTAGTTCAATGTAATCCAATTAGTTGGACAATTTAGACATCCGGTCAATTAGAATAAAGTTGTTTAAGAAGTCGACTTAAGAGTGGTATTCCCACAGTAACTAACAATGCTAAAATTCAGTACAAAAGAACCAGTTTTTAGTTTTCTTTTTTGCACTAGACGTAGGTGTTAAAACTAAGAAATTCAAGGCTCACCGGTTCTACTAGAACAAACTGAGTCAGTTTTGAACTTAACATTCAACTTGGGGGTACAAAATGATTGCATTTCAATATGCTAATGCTACAAGCTATTAAAACTATGTAGAACTCTATAATTTATTTCATAATAACATGTGGACAAGTATTGAGAAATACTTGAACGTTCTCCGCTTCTAAGTCCCTAAGAGCTAGGCCAGAATTACCGTGGGTCGGGTTCAAGCGCTAGCTGTAGTGAGTAATGAAAAGAGTTACCGTGGGTCGGGTTCTAAATCAAGACTAATTTCTTTATTCTCGTATATCGGTTTATATAGCCGGCAGAGGATCGACCCCTTGCCGACTTTGAGTTACAATACAATGTTTCTTATTCTAGATAAATATTATTTTCAGTTTGAGTGTCATTATTTGAGTTTCTTAACATAGTTTTGAGTATTTGTAAGATTAGAAATGCTACAATTGCATCGCCACCAATCACATGTGTTAGGACTCGCTTATCTCCTTCAACCCTAACTCGCGGCCGACCTTTCTATTTTTAGTTCAGGTTGGACCACAAGCCGAGTATTTAGTATCTTGTTTCTAGCGAGGGCTGCTCACACATTTCTAAGACTCGCACTCTAAAAAACATATGTTTATTTATAAACATTTTGCGGCGGGAAATATTATTAATTCTAAGCCGCACGGAAATGTACATGTTTATTTATAAACATTTTGCGGCAGGGAATATTTCTTGAATTCCTTCTGATATTGTAATGGACTGTATTTTTAAATTTATATATTAGGGATATTAGGAGCTGCAAAGTTATTGCTCTATTTTGTGTTTTACCGATTTTCCCCCTCCAGTTTTCCTCCAAAGTGAGGATTTGCCGGGGGAATAAAATGCCCAAACGTCGTTTGAGCTGCTGATTAGAAGTGAGTCATCCCTCCTTCAAGGTTGCCAGACCGTTTGTTGTTGTTCAGCTGTTTGTTGCCAGATCGCCTGTTGTGGATGATCTGTATACCCAGCTGTTGATGTCAGCCGAGACTTTTTCTTCTTCCTTCTACGTTGCCCAGATGTTGTCGATTAACTGGGTTGAACACCTTCTTCCTTCTGCGATGCTGATGTTGTATTGCCGTTGCTGCTTGCTGTTTGTCGTCACCTACTAGCTCTCCGGATTTTTTCGTCTCTTATTTCTCTTCTGTGGCAACCAGATGTTGTAAGGATCTGGTTGCTGCACTGTTCTATGGTATGAACATTGCCGTTGCTGCTGATTGTCGGTTTCTATACTTAGCCGCTGCCACAACAATAGGTTATTCCTCTTTTTGGAACATTGCCGATGATGCTGATTGTCGGATTCTAAAGTATGCCGCTGCCACAACGCACGGTTGTTCTCTTAAAATTTTGCCGGCACTATCAGTTAACCGGACTTCTTCTAACTTTTCCGTTGCTGCTAGCTAGCCGGTCTCTTTTTATGCCGCTGCTAACAACACACGGTTGTTCTCTTCAAATTTTGCCGGCACTATCAGTTAACCGGGCTTCTTCTAACTTCGCCGTTGCTGCTAGCTAGTCGGTCTTTTCTTATGCCGCTGCTAACAACACACGGTTATTCAGTTCTTCAATCTTTTTTTTTTTACTTCTCTCTATTCGGATTTTTTGAGAGATGATGTTCTCAAGCTAGATTTCCTGATAATCCTAGGAAGGCGTGAAACCAACTTCAAGCAAATTATCTGAGCGTGGATACGTGTATCTCGTATGCCAATCGTTCGATAAACCAAGATTTGAGAAAACTCGGTCATGGCTGCATCTATTTCCCTAAGAGCTAGGCAAGAGTTACCGTGGGTCGGGCTCAAGCGCTAGCTCTGGCGAGCAATGAACAGAATTACCGTGGGTGGGGTTCCGTTCAAGACTAATTTCTTTATTCTCGTATATCGGTTTATATAGCCGGCAAAGGATCGACCCCTTGCCGACTTTGAGTTACAATACAATGTTTCTTATTCTAGATAAATATTATTTTCAGTTTGAGTGTCATTATTTGAGTTTCTTAACATAGTTTTGAGTATTTGTAAGATTAGAAATGCTACAATTGCATCGCCACCAATCACATGTGTTAGGACTCGCTTATCTCCTTCAACCCTAACTCGCGGCCGACCTTTCTATTTTTAGTTCAGGTTGGACCACAAGCCGAGTATTTAGTATCTTGTTTCTAGCGAGGGCTGCTCACACATTTCTAAGACTCGCACTCTAAAAAACATATGTTTATTTATAAACAACATGCATTTCGTGTAAACTTTGTGAATTGCTCAATGTGCTTGAGTTTAGTATAGGTTCTGTTCAATTCTGTTCTTTTTTATTGTGTTCTCATGTAGAAGTTGTTCTGTTTACTCTTTGAAATTGTCCGGTGTATCTGCACACAATTTAAATCAAGTGCTCGTTTTATTCTTTTTTTCTTCGATTTGTTTACACTTGTTCTACAATGTTTATATAAGTAATTTAGAGCTGATTATAATGTGAAAAATAAAGAGAAAAAAGTACTTGAAAAGGAAGCGATAAGACGTAAAATGATGTGGAAATGTTCAAGTGGTGTTAAAAGACAGCCACGATATGCAAAGTTCATTATATCTAGTAAGTAACAAATGTGAGTGTGCTCGACTAGTAGATACCCTGTACACGATTGTGAGAGCAACTACATTAGCTATTAAAATGGTGTTTTTACAGGCGGACAGACGGTCAAAATGATATAGAGTCGTCTATAAATGCTAATCAGAAATATACATATCTGCCTATTATTTATATCTTTTAATTGTACAGGGTATTGCAGGTTGTATATCAAAAGAGATAATCAGACTATAAGAAAGGAACTTAGTTTTCACCCACTCATAAAATTAACATAAAATTACAAAAATCGAATCGAAAGATTTAAATTTATTGTTTTATAATCGAATTATCAAAGTTAGAGTAAAGTCCTTAATTACTTTGAATTTCAGAATATTCGAAGCATTCGAAACCATGTAATTATATACTATTATATACTTTCCCCTTTTGCAGTTGTTCATCATGTAATTACAAAGTGTTGAATTCTATTTTTGTACCGCAGCGACCCATTTACGTGTAAAAATTGGCAAAAAGCGTTGCCAAGTCGCAGACAATTGATAAGAACAAAATAAAGCCAAATAAATTGCGACACGTGAGTCATTTGCCAAGCAGCCGCGAAAGAAGCGCATTTGATATATATTTAAATCGAACTAAAACAGAAAAAAATATGCAACAACAAGAATAGATTTACAAGACATGTAAAACACTATTTTAATTAACGTCAAGTGAAATTAATTTGAAAATTGAAAGTGGTCACAACGCAAGATTTTTAATGGTCTTGAAGTCCAACTAAAAATTGTTCACATGTATCTCATATAGAATGCATTGCGGGAGATTCCTTCAAGAAATGCAAGTGTGTGTGTGTGGTGTACATATGCAATGCGAGCCATTTAAAAATAGAATTCTTAACGAGGTCATTAGACAGAGGGAGGCCTAAGCACACATACATACATACTTACATACAATATCAGCAACAAGCATAGAAAATTGCATATTTTCTTAATGGAACATATTATTGAGTATTTTTTAGGAGACATTCAAATTCCCTTTGGTAAAATATATAATACATTTGTATATAATACTTACGTTCTCCCGATATATGCATGCTGGAGAATATTTTAACCTCACCGCCAGCATCGCGCACCGATTCAACCAAGTTAACATATTCTTTCCTGAGATTTACGTCTTGGCATCTAGAAAAAACAATAAAAACAATAGTTTTAAGAAATTTATAAGATTTGTTAGGCCGATGCTAAAAAAAAAGAAGTCAAAACTTATGATCTGATATGACACAGAAGAAATCAAAATCTTTTTGGAAATATGAAAGAGTTTTGACAAAGTTATGGCGGTTCAAAGTTACCATAACTTTTAATCAGACATTGGATGAGGTTAGGGTTATGGGTTATGGTCTATGTTTAGATAAAAAAATAGCAATAATTAGTAAGATTCCTTTGTGGTAGAAAACAATCCTTTACACAAAAATGTATTCAGAATATAAATTAAGAGATATATTGAAGTACAAATAAATACCATTTAAAATCAATTTCGCTACAAAACTCTATAAATTTTTGATAATGTTTCTAGTGTATCATCCATATGGCCTGTGTGTCTGTCTGTTTGTCCAGCTGTAAAAATACATTGATCTCAGAGACTAAGAGTTAGAAATAGATAGTTCATTTTAATACCTCCCACAACATATCCAGTTAACTTAACAGAATTAAGATTTTAAACTTTAGCTTTATAAGCACATATATTTTATTATAATCAAATAATATTTACAGCAGATATTTTACTCTATGCAGTTTGAGCAGAATGAGCAGCACTTTATTTTGTACTATCATTGAATTCGATGTGTTTGTAAAAGAATGAACTATAATATAATGAATAAAAACCTTAAGTGAGTTAGAACAGACAGAAAGTTCGGTTTGAAAAACATTCCATAAATGTATATAGTATGTAATCTGAAAATATTCCAGACACATTGAGGCAATAAATCAACTGCCTGTCGTGTACCAAATGAAAGCAAGAGAAACAAAGTCAAATTAAGGCAATAAAGGTGTCGGATACTTGGTAATCCCTATTAAATTTTAAGATTAGTTTAATGCATTTTTACCTTGAGAAGTATTAAATGAAAGACTTGCAGCAATAGCAATAATTCAGTATGAAACCCTGAGAGCGCATTATGCATATACTATATACGAATCAATTAATATCTATTACGATTCAAAGTACGTGATATTGCACATCTAAAATGTTACTTGATACTACATAGATGTTCAATACTCGATACAAATAGCAAAGCGCTTAATCATGGCACGTGATGAGTGAACCTACATATATGTATATATAAGTGAGGTGTCAGGCTTAGTGGGAATTTATGGGACCAGAAAATGCGACAAAGGTTACGTTTAATAGTCTATAGACACTGAGGTAATTGCGATGAAAATGCAAGTATGAAGTAAGATTTGTCAGAAAGTACGAGTACATTACGCTTCAAATGACTAAAAAAATTTATAACCGTCGGCAGTTTTAATTACAGGTTCAAAAACCTTAAAAATGTTAATGCTTCAAAGATAAAACTCGCAAAAACCTTCCAAGAAAAATGTATGCAAAATAAAATAAACAAAATGCCACAAAAAAAATAAGCGCAGGTAAAATTTCAATTATCATTTTTATTGATGGCAAAATACAGGCTAAGTGTCTCTCACTCTCTCTCTCTTTCTGTCGCTCTCTGGCGGCATAAGAGAGCCAAGAGCAAAGTGTGACCAGTTTAGGTTTGGATCGCTTTATCAATTCATACACCATGTAGATGCCATTCGTGAGAGTACACGTCAATGCGATCGACAACACGTGCAGTAGAAGACAAATAACAAATATGATGTATTCAGATTAACGACTATTGTATACCCTATGCTTCGTTACTATAAGATAAAATTGTGATTAGAAATTTAAATATCCAGGAAAACAAACCAGATGTGGTGCATAAAAATCATGCAGACAATTAAATTCCTAAAGACTAAAGGAAAAGCTAACTGGGTTCATCGAACTCTTCCCATAATGTTTGACTAATTGGCGCCTGAAAATTGGTAGAAAATAATTTAATTTTGTTCATTGAGCGGATTTTGATGTAACAAAACAAATATACATATAACTTGTGAAAGTATTTTTGTGTTATAGTATTTTTGTGTAATGTATTACAACCAGGGATTAAAACCGAAACGAATATCGGTTTCAGTTACGGTTTCGGTTATGCTCGAATAAAGGTTTTCGGTTATCGGTTATGCAAAATCTTGGAGTATCGGTTTTGTAACGGTTATCGATTTTTTGTAAGTTTCGGTTTCACAAAAAAAATAAGTTAAGGTTTTCGGTTGACCAAAATAAGAAGCGTTATTCATTGTTTTACATGAAAAAAGACGTAATGCTTTTATTAGCCTGAAAAATAATGTTATCTGGTTACTGAAATAGTACAGTGTAATGTCGATTTTATTATAATTTGATCTCATATAAATTTGATTTCATTTGGTTTGAAAATTTGAAAATTTGGATTATTTTGATTTTACTGAACTTTGATAACTTTGAACCGCCATAACTTTGTCAAAAGTCAATCAATTTTTATGCGGAATGTAAATTTGAGCAAGATTTTACCTACAAATTCAAAGTTCTGCATTTACATTTTTTTCATTTTAGAAAATTTATCTTATATCTTTTTTGATTTTCTTGAAAAAATTAGAATTTTCAAAATGATCAAAATTTAAATGCAGAACGAATTTGGAGGTAAAATCATGCTGAAATTTACATTCCGCATAAAAATTGATTGACTTTTGACAAACTTATGGCAGTTCAAAGTTATCAGTACAAGTGACGGCCAGAACCGAAATTAACCCTTATAAATGAATCGGTTACTAAACGGTTATTTCGGTTTAAAGAGTTTCGGTTTATGGGTTTTGGTACAGCGGAAAAATATTTTATCGGTTACGGTTTCAGTTACGGTTACAAATTTTAATCGGTTATTACCGGTTAAAGGTTACGGTTTCGATTAAGGTTTTAATCCCTGATTACAACAGAGATTTTTTTTGAGGAATGTGTTGTTATCGAGAAAGCTTACTTGCAGAATTCTGCTGTATATAATATACATTAAAGTTCATAGATTTTGTTTGCAAATATTCAAAACAATCGATATAATTGTAAACGGAATGTATTGAGTTTAAGTAAAAGTTAAGAAAAGTACATATATATTAAGCAACTTTAAAATTGTATGTAATTTTAATTGTGATATTTTAACTGGAAGAATTTAACAGTACCACTTGTTTCAATTAAAATAAAAAACGGTCAAGAGACACGTCCATAACCGGACACACCCAACTAAACAGTGGCGTACAGGGTATCAGAAGAGAGCGTCTGAGAGCAGCCGATACCCATGCACAGTCTATACATGTAGAATTAGTTGCAAAGCGGCTTTCTTGCGGCGCGGAACACATCGGAACCGAGCGTAAAGCGTAGAATACGTTGAGAATCGAAGCGTAGACATTGTGACGATTGCCACGCCAAAGAAATTGGTGCTAAGAAAACCAAAGCCCCCTTTTACGACCTCACCAAAAAAGAAGTGCACAATAAGAAAATAAAAAAAAAGAAATCAAAAGGTGCGTGCAAAAAAAAATCACAAGTGAAAGTTGTTGTCCATGTCAAGTGCAAATGGGGAGGGAAAACAGAAGAAAGAAATCAAGTTTTGGAACCGCCGCAGCAGCATTAATAGCGAATGCCGCTGACGTCTTTGGAATTTTGTGGCTTTGAGTCAGCGCTGGGCAATGCAACAGGCAACATTCAGCAGCAGCAGCAATTGTATCTGTATCTGTGAGATACCTGTGTATCTTTATACTCATCCGTTAACCGCAAAAGTTGTCATGAATTGAATCCATTGTTGTTACTGTTGTTGCGTGACAATGATTGCACAATGAAATCAATTGTTATAATGGAATTAACGGAACGTAGGTGAAAGAGCCATGACGAGCGGGTGGCACATCGAGTGGGGAGGAGGTCAAATTCGCTTATGGCCTCAAGATATTCTCGTGTCGTTCCTCGTTCAACTTGTAAATTAAGTAAACTTTGCTTAATGAAAATCTTGATGTGCAATTTTGCATGTTTTCGGGAATTTTCAGACGGAATTCAGAAAACTGGTTTAGATTTGACAGCATTTAATGAAAGCAACTTGGAGTAATATAAAATACATTTGGGGCATCATTTAAAACTCACAATACGAGTTTTTAATCAAAGACACTCCACACTTGAATCAATTTCTTGTGCTTTTTATGGTATTTTGAAGTGTCGAACTGTCATCTAATGCAGAAATTGATCAATCGCTGATTTCTTTGTCTGGCCACAACATCAACGCAACCCAAATTCAAAAGACTTTGGAAAAAGTTGTTAATGGGATGCCGAGGAATGAATACTCTTACAAAACAGTATGGGGAAACACTCGTAAAAAAAAATGTTTCAATTCGATAGATAAAATAATAACAAAAATTTCATGCATTTCTTTATCGCGTCAAAATTGAAGACATCAATTTAAAAACCATATAATAATAAATCCTCATTAAGAAATCAAGGCAAATTGAAAACAATAGATCAAAAAAAATAAGTCGATTGTATTTAATTGAACCAGTACTCAAACCAAAACATTGGGTTCATTCTGTTAAAACCGAACCCTCTAAAATAATGTGATGATTCGCAGTATTGGTAATAAATAACTAAAAATGTTTCCATATTCCCATTTTAAAATTTAAAATTTATCATAAAGTGTATCAAGCAAAAACTCCATGCTCAATCTACAATTTCTATGGAAGTATTAAAATAGAACACAATTCTTTACAGATGTTGAGTAGTTTCTAGATTTGGAATATTTTCATTTTATAAAATCACCATTAATGCGTATCGAGTCCAACGAGCAGATTATAATACCCTAAAAACAAAAACCTAATCGAGGCCCTTTCATTTCTTGCATAATAAAACATAAAACAGTTAAGCTTTCGCAACCTTAAGGCACGTGCCGAAAATAGTATTAAATAAAGCAAAACAAAAATATACAAAATTGTTTTCAATTCAATATTTACACACAAGTTAAACAACAACAACAGTATCCACAACTAGCAGCCACAGCTGCAAAACTGTAAATAGGGGCCCGTTGCAAGACAGAAAGCGTGTTCCAAAACGCCCTAAAACAAAAGACTAGAAAAACTGGTTGAACACATAAATCGAAGAAAAATGAATCCATTCAAAGAGCACAGCGCAATAAAGAAAAGCTACTACGAAGGGGAAGGAGGGAGAAATGGACAGACTGTGGCATAAAAATATTCAAGAAGCAGTCAAAGACTTTTGCCACAGCTCGACGAATGTGGATCATATTACAAAGTATGAGGGGGACGCATGTGGAACACAAGTCGTGTCTATCAAAGAAGAAAAAAATAAGAAAAATATGTTCAATCAAAATGGGTGCAAGAGTTGACCGTTTAAGACTTGTCTCCAGGGCGAACCATAAACGGTGCGATTTAATAGATTGAAATTCCTAATTATTGTTGTTGTTCATGTTGTTGTTTTCTCGCCCACAGCTGAATATAATAATAATGATAATTAGCACAAGTTTTGCGTTTCAGAAGCTCGAGACAAAGAAATGGCACAAGCAATATTCCAATGAGATACAAAATTAAGATACAGATACGAAATACATATAGAATTTACATTTACATGCACATTAACATTTACATTTACATGACTTTTAGACCGCGTAAATCAAAACTCATGTTGTAAACTGATACAGCTCAAAATACAAAATTCTCAGACGCCGCTAATCGAGCTGCATACAGTTAAATGTATAAAAGTTGAAATGGAGAAACTGAGAGAATTACGAATTGAACGAAGCCTGAAAATACTCGTATTTAATACGCGTGTGAAAAGAGAAACACAATACACAATACTTAAGACTGGAAACTAGAACAGCTAGCAACTGTCTTTTGGGATTGTTTTCTATGCTTAATAGACTGACTAGCAAGTCGGGGAAATAGTAAAAATCAGTTCTGAGCAGGGATTAAAACCGAAATGAATATCGGTTTCAGTTACGGTTTCGGTTATGCTCAAATTAAGGTTTTCGGTTATCGGTTATGCAAAATCTTGGAGTATCGGTTTCGTAATAGTTATCGGTTTTTATAAGTTTCGGTTTAAAAATACCGGTATAATTTCGGTTCCCAAAAAAAAAAATTCAGGTTTTCGGTTGACCAAAACAAGAAGCGTTTTTCATTGTTTTACATGAAAAAAGACTTAATGCTTTTATTAGCCTGGAAAATAATGTTATCTGGTTACTGGAATGATCCAGTGTAATGTAATGATTTTTAATAAATAATTTAATAATTGTCAAAAGTCAATCAATTTCCAAGCGCAATGTTCGTGCTGCATTTAAATTTTTTTCATTTTCAAAATTCGAAAATTTCGAATTTTTTAAAAATTTTACATTTTAAAAATTTATTATTTTTCGAGAAATTTCGAATTGACAAAGTTATGGCAGTTCAAAGTTATCAAAGTTGCCCATTAGTTGCTGCGTCCAGATCCGAAATTAACCCTTATAAATAAATCGGTTGCTAAACGGTAATTTCGGTTTAATGAGTTTCGGTTTATGGGTTTCGGTACAGCGGAAAAACATATTTGCGGTTACGGTTTTAGTTACGGTTACAAATGTCAATCGGTTTTCATCGGTTAAAGGTCACGGTTTCGGTTAAGGTTTTAATCCCTGGTTTTGAGTGCTCAAAGGTTTTTAAGCATTTTAGAACGTTTACTACAGAAGAACTATTATATATACATTGGACTTTACAGGCATGACTAAACTTTGAATTTTTATAAGCGACATCCACATTATAATGTGCCAAATTAAACGACTACCTGCTAATTATGTATATAGAAGTTGTAACAAAAAACAAACGAAATCAAATATTGCAACTGAATATGCACGTTTAACGAAAAGAACGATATTATCGAGTCCCCGAGTAAAGGACACTCCATTTAATTATATATTGTATTTATAAAATTGAATTTTAAACTCCAGTATACAAATTATTGTATACATTTTACACCTCTTTGATGTCCGTAAACATTTAATATATTAGGAATATCTTTTAACAACATTAATGCTACTTTAAACCAAATAAATTATGATCATGCTAATAAACAATTTGAGATAGACTTGACGTTAATGATTGCATAAATAATAAAATATTCATAATTCTGAATTAAATTTGTTAAGTGATTTAAACTGTGTTATGTTTATGCTATAAGCATGATTATTTCTAGTTAATTAGAAGTGTTAATGTCATTTTTAATTTAATATGAGCATTGGCATTAAAATAACCTCTAAAGATAAGGTTGCCAAACATGTTGATAGTAGACACTGAAGAATGTATTAATTACTGAATTTAAACTCGAGCATTCCCTAACTTTAATTTACTTCATTCGCTTCCACTTCAGTTCCTACACAAGTGTGATTGCTGATCAAGATGCTCACCAAGCAACCAGACTACACAATCTCTGAGTTTGGCTATCCGCAGTGGCAGCACCAGCTGTGTGAAGATAGACTCTACAAAAAGTGCCGCCCACCACCAGCTAGTACCAGTTATGGTTCCAGCCATTGTTCCAGTTCGAATTCCAGCTGTACCCCCGGTTCCACTTCCAGTTCCAGTCTCAACCGCCTGCTGCCATTGCGTGAAACGCTGGATGATTACTACAAGCGTCTTTTACTAAGTGAACAGAGGGCCAGAGTGGAGAATTGTAATGCAAGTCGTGGCAGAGACTTGGATGATTTTGTGGCGCAGCAGAAGAGACACAAGAATCAATGGAATTTTCAACAACAGCGTGCCAACAACAATCACAGACGGTAAATCAAATCAATTCAATTTCATCATCATCAAGTCAAGGGCCTATTTTTAACTAAATATACACACATAATTTGTGTGCTCTCTTTTTCTTTTGCCTTTTTCTTTATCAATTGCGAAACAATCAACAGCAATCAAAACTGTCGAGATAAAGCACAAGCAGCAACAGCAACAACAACAACAACAACCACACCGACAACAACAATGAAGGCAACCTTGGTGACTTGCGATTTGAATAGTTTTTGATTGTGAAAGATCGCTGGAGAATCTCTTCCTCACAAACTGAACTACAATTTACGGGACTGATTAAACGTGCTAAATTTAACAAAATAAAACATTTTGCATAGACCTTTAAGCATTAATTCTAAGTAAATCAAAAGTAATAACACTTAATTTAATTGCATGCCACGCTGTTTGCATAAAAAACAATAATAAAGCAGCAACAACAACAATTAAATGGAATTTCAACGGCTCATTAAAAATGTAAACGGGCTATGCGACGGGGCACTTTTTTCAGTTTCAGCTTCGGATTCCGAACCCGATTCAGATTCAAATTCAGAATCAAAATAAAACATAAACAAAACAGACAACCGACAAAGCTGACCAAAAATGGCAGCATTTGTTGCCCATTCGAGACTCTACGGAGACAACCTTGATCATGAGCACATCATGGGGGGCACATCAAATTAGTGTTTTGGACGTGCTTTCTTTAAATGGCTAAATTTGTGCAAAAGCTACGACAGACAGAAGATCTGAAAGCGATTCGAATCACCCAAGAGTAAACAACAGACGAGCTATTGATGCGCTACACATATGTATGTGGTCCACGATCAGTATATGGATTGGAACATACAAATATTACTATAAGATATCTTTTGAAAATTCCTTAAATTATCTGTACCTTATCTGTATTATATGTATTCTCTAATCTGTACCAGGTATCGAAGCTTAGAGAAAAATTAAAATAAATACTATAACTAAAATATATATCCAGTAAGAATATAATTCATTACAAAATAAACACCAAATATAATCGCTTTCAGATGAAAATAAACATAATATCAAGATTAAATATGAAAGATAAAAAAAAAATGATTAAAGCACAGGATAATTCAGAACAGTCAGTTTAGAATTAGTATTGTACAGAAGAAAATAAGTAATGAAAAATTGAATAATGTACATTCGTCAAATGAGAAAAGCCCGATGAACTAAAGTTAAGTTTTTCTCTATTCAATATTTGCGCATAATATGTTTGCAGCGGACTTGACAAATATTAATTTACAATTTTACATTTTATCGTGGAAAACAAAACACAAATAAATTGAATACTGAAATAACGTAGAAAGAATTAAGTTTCGTGGAAAGAGGCTACAAATTACTTTCTTAAAGATTTTAAGAGAGAAGTAACTGAAAAACATAATCGAAGAAAAAAAATTAATGAAGGTTCATTATCACTTCAAAATCGGTGTCCAATGCTTTTTGAATACTATATCACTAACGGACTCTCTTAAAAGACGAATACCGCATATGTAGCGCACCAACAGCTGCTTCATATGACAAGCAATAAAATAAAAATAAGCTGGCAATTTGTTAAAGTTGAAGGTTTGGCGCTGTGGGCTTGTCAACGATCGTGCTCTTGATCTTTCTGCTTGATTAAACTTAAAATTGTCGTATTTCTACATGTACATGTAGAATGAACACAGTTGATAAGGCTACTGATTGTATAGAATAAACTATACGTTTGTTGCAACTAATCCCTTTACGATCCCAGTGTTGTAAATTAAAAATGTTGAGGTAGTTTAGAGCTTAGCTTGTTCATTAATTCTAACTCTGTGTCTCAAGTTTCTAAACAATAACAACTTAAATTAACACTTTCGAACAAGCTCAATAAAAATAAATTCTTGTAAAGAACAAAACAAATTGAGTTGAGTTGAAAAGATTTGAGCTTAACAACTAATAAAGAATTCATCTTTTCTGGACGTTATCGTTTATATTAGAGAATTTTCTTTTTGAAGTTAAATAATGTTTTTGTCGGAAACTGACTATCGAAAATCATGTGAGAAATTAATTAAAAAAAGAGCCATGCTTTAACAATGACAGCATTCTGTGTGTCCGACAATAACTATGTAATCTATGATCACAACTCTTTCCAATTTTATTAAGATAGAACTCACCTGAACAAATTGTCAGAAATGAGCAAAGTTTCTATAGATTGAGCCTCGGCAGCACGGAGTACATGTTTCTTGCCATAGAATGCCTTGGCTGGTTCACATTGCAGCATCATGTAAAATTGTTCTAATGCTTTAACCTCGCCAGCAGCTTTCGTATCAGACATTTTACCAATAACAGCGGGATCTTGTAGAACCTCTGCAATGTGTAAAATTGTTAGAGCTTGATATTAACTAAGAGATCCACAATTGAGCTAACCTTTGAGTGAGTGCTTAAAGCCGGAGGATGCATGTACCAGCATGAATCTACTTTTGTTGTCCAGCAGCAGTTTATAGTCCATTTTGACGGCCTGCTGGAACATGTAATCGTAGAACTGATCCCTCACAAAGCCAGGTGAGGCAATCAGCACGCACTTGACCACATCAAAGTTGACGTGACGCAATATGCTTTGCATGACCTGCTCGTAGAACTTGGCCAAGCCTTTCTCGTGCTGCTGCACGTTGCCTTTGCGCTTCCGCGGTATGGACACCTCAATTTTACTACGCACCAACGTCATGCTTGCGGTGATGAGGCAAACGTGTGCCAAGCCCTCCTGCATGACAATGGCTGCAACATCCGCAGACTGTGTGGGATCGCAGGCCATGTCTATGCGCTCCAATGCAATAGTGTCCCATTCGGGTTTACGTAACTCGAATTTGCGATTTAGCTCCAGATCGAGCGTATGATAGGCACCCATTTTGACATACTGATTCTCCTCAATGTTGCGTCCCTTCAAACGCAACACACAGGCTTGTGTATCAAAGTCAATGGTTTCCACGGCAATTGTGAGTGTGGTGCGGACGCGGCTGCTCGTCGATGAACCAGTAGCTGTTTCATTTTGCACCTTGCGTATGGTTGTACTGCGTACGCTGTCGCCTTCAGCGATTAGATTGTATGCATGCCACATGTCCTCCGACTCCTCGGGCATGAGGGTCACATTGCTGTGATTACGAATTGCGAAATTAATTAATGAGATTATTGAAATTATAGCATTGAACTTACCCCTGCATACCCTTATCCACGTATTTGCCTAGCAATTTCATTTTGCAATTATTGTTGCACTTGTAGATGAGGCGCCGACGTCTGTGACCAGACGTTAATTTTTATTGTTGTCGTTGTTGTTGTTGGCGTTGCGTGCTTTGTGTTTTTTGCTTTTGTATGCTTTTTGTCACTTGCATTGAGTAAAATGTTTTCTTAAGTCATGCGAATTGTTAGGCATTTTTGTTAGTTGTTGTGGGTTTTCCGCAGGTTTTTCCCAAATTCCTATGACAATTTACAAATTTCACACGGCGAACGTTTTGACATTTTAAAACAGCTGTTTCATAGTGTTGCAAAGCGTACACATTTGAAAGCATGCGCTATAACTATCGGCCGATAAATATCGATATTTATATTTTATAAATAATATTCCATAAAATGATTAACAAGATAAAAATAAAACCAGAGAATTGGAAATCTGTATTAAAAAATACACGCTTTAATTAAATTTACAGTTTACATATTTGTACGGATTTCGATAGAAGAGTCAAATCTTCACTTAAACTAACAGCCTTTCAATTTCCTGCTGTATGGAGGTAATCTGCGATTTCAGCTGACTGCCTTCGTTTGTGGTCACGGAGCACGCAACAATGGGCCTGGACACACCGCATGCACGTCCCAATGCCTGCTTGGAACGCACAAATACGTACGGCACGTTCTTGTCCTCGCACAACAGCGGCAAGTGCAACAGAATCTCGATTGGTTCCGTATCGCCAGCAAGCACAACAATATCAGCCAAACCACGGTTCAGCGTCTTGGTGGCTTCATTGGCACCTTTGCGCAGTTGGTTATAGTTAAGAGCCTGCTGCAGCAAGTTCATTATCTTGGCCGTCAACTGGGCATCAGCCAATGGGAATGCTTTCGGGTTCACTTCCTCGGTCTACATATAAAAAAAGCAATATGTTTATTATTAATCGAGTATAATATGTTAATTTGTGCATGTAAATGCTTGGGGAACTTACCATTTTAATATTCTTTATGTTATTCTTTGTAGAATTACTAAAATTTAAATGCAACCTCTCGGCTTGTGTGCTTCACTGAGGGGCAGAATTAAAATTAAATCGTTTGGCAAAACACGTGCGTCGTAAATACGTTTTTCTGATACTTTCCAACATTGAAACTTTACCACTGGTCACACTGGTCTCTCTAACATATCGATAAAAATAATCATTACAGTATGCTGTTCACTAAAAATGCAATGGCAGCACTGTTCCCAACTTAGCTAGTTTATAGATAGTTCTCGATATTTTTACTATCGGAAAATCTGGCTAAGATATGTTTTGCTATCACTGCGGACGGTAGTCCGCGTTAGTGACGAAAGCACCACGTAGTGTGCAAAAGAAGAATGGAAGATTTGCTACGAATGTCCGAACAGATCGAGTTATATGCCGATCGAAAGGTATAGTCTTAACTTAGAAAAATTCATACTAAGACTTTGATATCTCAAATGGTTTCTTCCATGTTGACGCCGCCCTTGCGTCGCTTGGCTTTCCTTATTTCACCGAGGTATTCCGAGCGTTCTTTCTTCATTTGCATGACAATCGGTTTCAAGATGCCAAGTTAAAAACTTTTAATTATACAATTTTCATTTCCTGATGAGGGGGGGTCACTTACATTGATGTGCCTGGTTTCCGTGATTTGCCGGGCAGTAGACACATTCCACAGAAATTCTACCATTTGCATACTGCCTTTTTATTTTAAAGATCCTTCTTTATTTGCCGCCATGATTTTTAATAGAAAGAAACAATTGAAATAGTTGAAATAACAGGCAACTAAAATGTAACGGGAAAACACGCGGCGTCTTTTTCAACCAAAAGCCGGCAAAAAACGGGTGGCAACGCTTGACCACATTTACAATATTTTGGTCTCCTTCCTCTCCAGTGTGCGTGTAAGTAGAAAGAGTGAGAGAGAAATAGTAACACCAGCGAATGATTGGTAACACTGCAACCAGCTGGCAACACTGTGTGCTTGTTAGAATCGATGTGCCACAAAATTGTGCCACTTTCAATGTTTCGTTCAATATTTCTAGTAGTTTGCAATGAGTTGGTAAAAAAAACTAAGTTTTGTAACTATTTTCCTTGAATTCCTTTTACCACGAGAAAGACATGCGTATAAACGCATATAAATGCTTCCATAATAGAAGGTGCAATTAGTGCTTAAAACAAGTTGGCGGCAAGGTAATGCTCGCAACATTTCTTAGTCTGTGTTTACCACGTTTATTGCAACAACAATCTCGGTTCGCCGCGTTTTCTACTTGTTCCATCGCTTCCCAAGCATATAAGAAAACTGTCGACATGGACAAAGTATACCTGCGAAATGCACAAGATACAGAAGAATTGCACATCACGTTCCGATATGCCAACGAGGCGCTGAAAGTGAACCGAGACTTTAATTTCTGCCGGCGAATGGACGAGTGTGTTGATGAAGCCCTGGCCCGAATTCGAAACAATGTCGAAAAGGAGCTAAACAAGCGGAGCAAGAAGAAATCCAAGGAACCAACTGTTGACACAAGAGTCACTGTGAATCCAAGCGATATTGTTGTTGAGCTCCATCGAAAGGATTCTGATGATCGGATCTCAGGTATAACTTTTGCTGAGCTCTTATCGGACATTGAAAAAGGACTTGAACTACGAGTTATAGGCAAATCATTTGACATAGTACTTAATCAGCCATGGGTTGGAGGACTCCAACTTCCAAGCTCCATAATGGCCGGATACCTTGCTTACCCACTCAAACTGGACCTTCAGTACTGCACACGTCAACAATGTTTAGGTCAATGGTACAAAGCCCAAAAGCCAAAATCTGGAGTATTTAATGAGAAGACTATATGGGAGCCATGCAGCGAGGGTTTGATTTATCAAGTTACGGAAACAGACATTGATTACTATTTAAAATTAGCGGTGACGCCACGAAATGAGGATGGCATATCTGGTCCAACAGTTGAATATATTAGCAAATCCCCCGTACAGGCTGGACCCAAAGGTTGTCCCTACGAAGTACGCCAGCGTTATACTGCCAAGCCACTTAGTAGTCCCACAGAAATCCGTGTAGTCAGCTACAACCTCTTGGCAGATCTTTATGCAGATGGCGACTACGCTCGGAAAACTCTATTTCCTTACTGTGCACCATCGGCTCTGAAAATCGACTATCGCAAGCAACTTTTCATGAAGGAATTGGTCGGATATAATGCGGATCTCTTATGTCTGCAGGAGGTGGACATTAAGATTTTTGATTACGATCTAAAACCTGTGTTGGAAACTTATAATTTCAAGGGAGTCATGACACCCAAGGGCACATGTGCTGAAGGTATTGCCATGTTCTATCGCTCATCTCGATTCGAGCTGTTGAACACATACGTACTTCATTTGGGAGACAACATAAGCAGTCTTCCCATATTCGCTCCACTTTGGAATAAGATTAAGGGGAACGAGAAACTGGCCACTCGCATTTGTGATCGATCTACGACTTTGCAGTTGTGTTTGCTCCAGTTAAAGGATACAAAGCGTTACGTTATGGTGGCTAATACACATTTATATTTCCATCCAGACGCTGACCATATACGATTGCTACAGATTGGATTTTCGCTCATTTTTGTGGAGCACATCTATAAGCAGGCTATTAAAGACCACAACATTGCCGATCCACAGAATATTGGACTTGTATTTTGTGGCGATTTTAATAGTGTTCCCGAATGTGGCATTTATAAGCTAATGACAGAACAGTTTGTAGATAGCAATTTTGTTGACTGGAGCAGCAATGCGGACGAGGCTGTTAAGGATGTCGAACTGAGGCAGTCATTCAACATGATCTCAGCTTGTGGAACACCGCCGTTCACTAATTACACAACTCTATTCTCTGCCTGCCTGGATTATATATTTTACCAAAGCGATTCTTTTGATTTAATACAGTCTGTGCCACTTCCTACCGTCGAACAGTTGAGCCAAAATGAAGCTATACCGTCAGTCACTTTTCCCTCGGATCACGTTTCATTAGTGGCTGATCTTAAATTTAAATCGAACAATTGATTGCCAATAATTTACTTAGACAACTACTTTTGTAATGCAAATTGTATATACACAATGTAAATAAATATAAATTTTGTTTTTAATTGAATTGCTTGTAGATGATTTAACTGGCCACAGCTACATGGTCATCCTATTCAATTCTAAGTTTCAGCACAGCATCATCATCAACAGCCATGGAAACTGATTCCTTCGAGTTATCCGTTTGTGGATTTCTGCTGCTAGGGAAAAGCTTTTGAACAGTGGCTGCACTTATATATAGGATGTCCAAATAGACTTGTATTTGTGCTTTTTATACTGCAGAACAGTATCATGTTCGCATTAATAAATATATTAGAATGAGGATAACGGCTGCACATTTCAATACGGGACAGAAATACTGCAATTTCATAAAAACCAACATAAAAAGTTTACATTAATATTCCATTCCTATGCTTGAAATTCAATAGCAGTGTCTTATCAATCTGATATTTTGAATTTTCCTAAATGAAAGAAAATCTTATTGAATAATAATATTCGTTATGACCGAAGAAGATGCCAAATTCTTACATACTAAACTCATTCGAGTAAAAAGCCAAAGAATCCGATGAGAATATTTTGTACATGTGAATATCAACAATGTTTTTTTACATTCCCGGGTACTTCCTTTGCGCCACTTTATTTATTCCAATGTTATTAAAGAATACACAAAATTCACGTATTTTACGTTACATACAAAAGGAATTCACTTTATTACCAATTCTTGTATACATTATTTAGAAGTTCCTGCAAAACAAAAGAGAAATGGATGCAATTAATACTTTGCCATTTCAACGATTTTTTGACAGAGAAACTCACTTGGTAATGAGGCCGTCCTTCTTGGCCAGACGCACAATACAATCGTCGGACTCGCCCATGCGACGGATCTCACCGCAAATGGCATAGGTCTTGGTGCCATCGGTTTGGCGACCGGTCTCGGGATCCACAACAACAATGCTCAATTGCACAGAGGCGTGGTCCTTGGCGTGGATGATTCTGTTTGATGCCGAGCTGGTAAAATAAATAAAACAAATTAGCACTGTTTTTGTCAATTTCCAGATTAAAAGCAGCAGCGAACAAATTCGAAATCTATTCGTGAAACACGTGTTCTTCACCTACCATTTACGGGGCACGTACAAATCAACATTCTCACCGGCGTCGTTCTCCATTATGCTGCAATGTGTAGGGTAACATTTTATAAGTGCTTTGTGCGCTTTTTAAAGCATATTATAGTATTTTTACTCACATTTTGTAATAATTTACAAATTTGCGACCAACACTCGTCAATGGAGGCTGAAAAGAGAAAGAGTGAAGTTGGCTGCGCTGCAGGGTTGCAAAAAAATATCGATAAGCCAAGAAATGCTCTTCTGCATTTTACTTTTTATTATGGGTAGTCCATAAAGTTTGGCGTATTATTTATTAAAAACTTGAGCTTAAAGTGTTTCAGAAACAATCTTATAAATAAAGATAATTATTTAATATTGTGCTTTTTCACAAAACAGATTTAATAAAGAAGAATAAGTGAAGCACAACAACAAATTTGCTGCCAAATATATCGATATATTACTATCGGTTAGAGCGTTTCAATAAATTTATTCGTCTTCTTGGCAATGTGATGATCGTCGCTTTAAGTAAAGGATTATTTCTCTATTAAGGCTCTATTTGAACGAACGAATCAGTTGTTTTGCAATCCATTATTATGTTTACTAGTCTATCGCTCGACCGCCACAATCTGTCGACCGCTCGGAGCTTGCAATACAATTATAATTATAGCATTAAAGAAAAATTAAAAAATAACATCTATTTGGAAAAAGCACAATTTTTTATTACGGTATGTTTGTGACGTTTTCGATGTTTTTATAGGAAGCATATCGATGCACCGATGTTTCCATCGATATGTTTACCCACCTTTAGTAATATCGCTTATCTGAACATTTTCGCCTGTTCTTTTTTCGGTGTTACGGCGCGAAATTCAAATTCACTATAACTTTTAGCTTAATTTGGAAATAAATTAATAATTTTTAATTCGAAATTAGAGAAAGTGAAATTTTTTAAAAAGGTTTGCAGCTCGTTACTCCTCGGGGGAAGAAGTTAAAAATTTAAGTCTAAAAGAATATATCATAAAATTGACAAAATTCCAAAAAATTCTGCAAGTTTAAGAAAAATTAAAAAAAGAACCTTTTTGGAAAAAGAACTGGTTTATAATAAGCCACTTTTTGTTGAAAGATTGCCAGACCGTTTTTTGCAAAGTGGCAACTCGATTAAAAAATGCTTATCAAAATACATAAAAACGACGACGCATCGATGTTTTAGTCACGGTTGCCACTTAATAAAATAGAAATGCGCCAAAACAATTCTTAAAAAGATCAAAAATGAGTCAAATTCATATAAAAGGGCCAAATTATTTTTCATTAAAAATGTAAAATTGAAATTTTTAACTCATATTATCGTAACTTTCAATAAGCGGTTTTATTAGTGGTAGCGAAAATATCTAGAACTGAATTACATTCTGAATAATTTACAAAAAAATATTGTTGAAGCAACAATAGAACCAATTTCAATAAAAAAGCTCCATTGCGCCAACAGGAAAAAAGAACCAGTTTTGGTGCAAAAACGCCAAGTGTGGCAACCGTGGTTTTAGTGTTTTGGCAATGTGAAGAGGAGTTTAGCATTAAAATTGGCGCCGGAGCTTTCTTGGCCTTAGCGCCCTTTGTTAAGTCGGTAGCTGTGCACTCGTAGGACCTATATAAATAGGATATAGTCGTATTAGACCCAAATAGAAATATCAGTGGCAATTATTGGTGCGAAACATAAATTACTTGTGAACGGGCCGAGAGTCTTACTGCATGTGAGTATTGATTTTGGACAGAGACTGCGTTGTCGGTGGTGTCCTTGATCCGGTGTCAACGCCGATTTTCCGTCAATGGAAGCCGCAGGACTTTTTTTCGCTTCACCAACTTTGTGTGTATTTTTAAGTTTGTGAGTGTGGGCGGTGAACGGGGGCGTGTGAGTTTGTTTTCATTGTGGATTAGCGCGTCTGGTTTTGCTTTTCAAATTAACATTGTGTGGCCAGTAAATTTGCCATAATTGTACCGTTATTATGGCGGCAAAAATCAGTTAAAAAGTGCGAAGGTTTTTTTAAAATCACTATATATATATATATAAAGGCAATATATTTCCATTAAATAAAACTCTATACTGCATAAATAAATATATAATATAAAGAATTAATAATATATCAGCTCGCAACATTTTAACAGTCGCATTATAGCATAATCTGGCGTTAACAGAAGTACATCGGTGGGAGGTATTTAAATACTCGATCAGTGATAACAGTGAGCTTTATTGCAGGTTAATAACAGTGACTTTTCCATTTAACATTAACATTATGTTAGGATCTTGAATTTGGCATGCATTTCCGTTAAATTTGTTTAAAATATGTGTAAATTGTTAAGAACTTAAGTAAACTTTAAACTAGGCAATTAGTTAGTATATTTACATATGTATAATCTGATTGCTTATTATAGGTGGAGCTCGTCTAAAGATCTAAATATATGTATATATGTATATGAACATATTCGAGCAGGTTCTGCTGCAAAACTTTTTGCTTTGACTTTTCAGTCGCTTTTCAACTTTTGTCGTGTGCGGTGCTTCCACGTTTCTTGTTCAGCTGAACGCTTAGCGGCGTGTTTTGTATTTTCTCGGTACGTTGTATTTTTGTATCATTCTTAAACAGAATTCATAACGGGCCTGTCGCTCAGCTTCTTGACCTTTAACGCGAGTGTGTGATTTTTGCATAATGTAAAACTAAAAATGTAAATTTATTCGCCATAAATGAGATCATATTTGTTGTTCAGTAAGCGGCTATTTATAAACGAAATAAAACAATAACAAAATACTGCAATAAATAGAAGAAGAAAAAAGTGAAACCGAATGCATTTTGTTTTGAAAACTTAAGATAAACGAGCATCGAATTATTACTTATAATTTGTATTTATTATTATTTATTTTATCGTCTTGTTAATGAAATGGAAAATAAAATCCAGATGATTACCGTAGTCAATGACTGTAACTGCCCGATAGCATGTTGAAATGTATAAGCATTTATCATATGAAATATGTAACTACTTGCTAGGTACTTATCTCTCAAGTTCTCGTAGTATAGCCAACGACCTAGAACCTTAGGTAACTCAAGGCCCTCGTTTAACAGTTTAAAGATTACATTTCCAATTGGAATTTAATGAATGAAACCAACCAGATAAATGAGAGATTGAAACAGAAACCATTTTTAATTAAAATCGAAAAGTTTAAAGTAATTAAGATGAGTACACAAGCTGAGTGAGAGCTTTAAAACACACAACAACAACAACAAAAAAAGGAAATAAAATTAAAGACATGCCGAAAACTGTGATGTCAGCACCAAAATGCGTGCCCTCATCATATGCTGCTGATGACGTTGGAAGCACATGAAGAAAACTTTAAGTAAAGCACTTTCTAGGTCAAAAGTTGAAAGGCGGTTGATGATGATTATGATGATGATGATACAAAATGTATAAAGCATCGTAAAAAAACAGGCAAACTGTGGCAGCATGAAATGCAATTAATATAGCAACAAAACAAAGTAAAAGCAATGTAATGTCTACTCCTATTGCTTGCGTTTTATACCCCAAATAGACCCCTGTCAGACCCGTTAACCTATGGCCTGTCAATTCGACGTTTCGACGTCAATGAAACAAATTATAAAATTAAAAATTTATAAAAAACTATTGATTGGCTTGCAAATCGAATAAAATTGCTTGGTAATAATGACAGTTGCATTTTATATAGCCTGGCTAAAGGATAGGTAAAAGTTTTAGCGTTTGTGAAAATATGGTACAATTTTTAAAAAAGCATAGTTTAAAAACATGAATTGAAGTATAGATAGATAAAATTATCTTGACCAAGAAAATTAAATATTACTGAACAATAAAATTAAATTATGTTAAATGTTGTAATCAGGGATTAAAATCGAAACGAATACCGGTTTCAGTTTCGGTTATGGTCGAATTAAGGTTTTCGGTTATCGGTTATGCAAAATACTAAGGGGTAACACTGTAAAATTTCGAAAAATGGAAAATGAACTAAATTTAAATATTGAACGAATTAAGAGGTTAAATCATGCTCAAATTTACATTGCATATGGAAATCAATTGAGTTTTGACAAAGTTATGGTAGTTCAAAGTTATCAAAATTGCTCAGTAGCTGCGACGGCCAGAACCCAAATTAACCCTTATAAATAATCGGTTACTAAACGGTTATTTCGATTTAAAGAGTTTCGGTTTATGGGTTTCGGTACGAAAGAAACTTTTTTCGGTTGCGGTTTCAGTTACGGTTACAAATTTCAATCGGTTTTCATCGGTTAAGGGTTACGGTTTCAGTTAAGGTTTTAATCCCTATTTGTAACAAATATTGATTTAATATTGTAAAATAAACCTTAGCAATATCATCATTCAAAGCTCTTAAGGAACTTCTAAGAATCTCTTAAATAAATACCATATAATCAGTTTTCAAAAGTAGTTCATATACTTTGTATTTTTCCTTCTCCTTCCCTATAATTACTTGGAATCTACTATAATTTAATCCTTTTTGCAAGTGCAAAAAATTACGCTCTTATTGCTGGCCCAGAGCAATTGGCAATTGGATTGCAACTTTTTCTTTTCTGTTTTTGTTTTTGCATTCTAATCGGGGAGTTGCTTGGGAAACTTGTCGACCCGGGCAAATGGCCAAACTCCCAGCTTGCAACTTGCAACTTACAACTAGCAACTAACAATTCGCAACAGTCTGTGCAACTTGCAACTTAATTTTGATGTGCCCCGTGACTCGACTTGCTTTTTATTTGCAGCGCCTGGACTCGGATACTTTGGAACTGGTCGTTTGCTTTGTTGGTTCGTTGGTTCTTCAATGATGATCTCTGTCTTTGTTGTTGTTGTTGTTACTTTGATTTGATTGGTGCCAGCTGCCAGCTGCTGCTGCTGTTGTTGCTGTAGTTACTGTTACTGTTACAATAGATATATTGTTGTTGTCGTCGTACTATTAACTGTTACTAGAAGTTGTTGAAGTTGGTCGCCGCCGGAGCTGAAGCTGCTGAGGCTGCGTTACAGTTTGAATATCGGTCAATGGTAACGGGCTTGTAAGCAGGTGCAACTGCAACTGCCACCAGACAAGGAACCAGACAGACAGACAGCGAGAGACAGAGAAGAAGGAACCAAAACATGTCACTAAAGGTGAGTTTGACCCATTTAAAAATAAAAGTCGCTTAGACTTGCTTATAAAATAAAATACTCATTTTGGCAGCTTGTCTAGACGCGATTGGCATGGGAAATGATGTAAGATTTAGCTTGGGAAAATATTTACAGAGAAAACAAATTTTATACATAAGTAATAGGTTATATTAGGTATAGAAAATGTGTCTATGATGCAAACTTTAAAATTTTGTTTTATCGCTCTCTGATTCTAATGAAAGAATAGTCATGAATACCTGTAATATTATCGCCATTCTTTTTAAATAAACTGTAAATACTCTTTGAATAACAAAAAAAAATAATGACATAGAAACTATGAACAAAACTTATACAAAATTATCTATATTATCGACAGAAAGAAATTCAAAATATAATAATTATAAAAGTTCAATAAGTTGTGAAAATATTATTTCATAAATATTTGATAAATTTAACTTTGATATTTTTGAATTTTCGATTCAATAGTAGTAGACATTTTTATTAAATTCTGAGATGATACTAAATAAATTTTAGGACACAATGTTATTTGTTTGCTGGGAAATCGTGAGATTTTTCATAAAATTTTGCAGATTTCGAATTTTGCCAATTTTTTTTTAAATTTAGTACTTTCTAATTTGTATTTTTATTTATTTTTATTAATTTATATTTTTGTATTATTACAACTTTTCTAGTTTAGTGTTTCCAATTTTGGTATTATTAATATTATTATTATTTGTCAAGAATTATTATTATTATTATTATTATTTGTCGAGAATTTTAGACTCTATAACAACTTATGCATATCTCAGTCTATCTTGGTAAAGTCAACTCATTAGTTATCTAGTATGACACACCTAGATAAATTACCCACACAATATATGACTTTGTAGTCAGAAGAAAACAAAGATTCGCATGCATTAGCTTGATGCTCGTCTAAGTAATTCATTTGGCCAACTAAATAAATATTGAAGAACTCATTATTTAGTATGCTTTTAGCTTGTTTATCGCTTGGCCTGCCATAATAAAATGGGATTAGGCAGGTTGAAGAAACTCTCAAGAAGGTCACTTAATTATTGATACAATTGGTGAAACAACAACTTGAGAGGTAGCAAGACTATTGTTTGCCACACTTGCCACTCAAGTGTGGCACAAGTATGTGGCAAGTTGGCACGACGCGTCGTCTCTAACGCCTGTCTGAAGCCTTAAAAGTGCTACTCACCTGCTGCATCTGACATTTCAGTTTGTCTATAAATATTATAATCATCATCATCACGATGAACATTATGTCAGCATTCCCATTGTTGCCACATTGTGAAGGGGACTTTTTTCCACCTGTTGTTGTTGTTGATGCTATTGTTGCTGCCTTTCCACAAGTAACCCCAACTTGAGTCAATGCGCTTCATTAACTCACAGTTGACACTTTTCCACTTCCAATGACATTTTTAAGCACACGAAGCTCAAATATTTATTGTACTTCCATTTCATCTGAATTGTTTTGACGCTGACCCCATCGTCATCCTCATTATGGCATTTAACTTTTCTTTAACACGTAGTCATTCCGAAGTCATTGATTTTACCACGCTTGAATATGGTACATTTTTTGTGCCTTGGTTCATTGGATTTTTTTTCTTTCTCAAAATGGTACACATTTGGAATGCTTGGCCAACTATTACAAATATAATTTGTTTTGTAACTATAAGTTTGAACTTCACATATGCATATACAAATAAAAGCAATAAATTTTCGACGGTTTTATCATTTACATATCATGATGAACTAGGTTAATAAGTGCAATTTAAAAAAACTATAAAGCTGTTATTGTACCATGATCAAACCAACAATTGATTCCACAAATTCATTTTATCAGTAATGACAAGCTTGTAAAAATGTAAAATAGGAAGTATACACTTCAAACATTTTAGCAATATTATTATAACATTTATCAATTTAAGAAACGTACAATTTACTCCACCAAATTCAAATCTTGTGAAATATAAGCAGAGTGTAATAATATAACATATAATTAGCATTGGAATTAATAGTAACTCTTACTTTAGATACGCTTACTTTCTCATTGATTACAAACAATCTCTTGAAACTAAGCTATCATAATGATATTATTTACTTCGTATATTATATTTAGTGTCCACCTAAGGGTTAACACTTGTACTATGTAATGTCAAAACGTTTGCAAGGCATTGTAAAAATGCATCCACATCCGCTGCATGGACTGTTTAAGTGATGTTTCCAGTGCTTTTTTCAGCATTGTTTTCTGCTCCGCCTATGACACTAATTACTATCATTTATAATTTGTTGTGGGGAGCGAGTAAAACTAATTTCCTGGATAAGTGTTACTTAAGAGTGGCGCCCAAGAGCAAGACAGATGCCATGTGGGTTGTGGACTTGCATGGGCGTCTGCCACTTGGATACAGGAGCTATTAGTCAAGTGCCGACTCTTCTTTTGACAGCTGCCAAAGTTGAACTTGTTAATTGATTTGTTTTTTTTAAAACTTACTCTTACAGAAAGAAACTCCCTCGGATGTGATGTTGCATCTGGCAGCGCTACGTGGAGATGTTGTACAGTTGCGACGGGTGCTGGACACCGGCAAAGTGCATGTGGATTGTAAGGATGAGGTGAGTGATATTAAATGTAACACAAAAAAAAAGACCAACTTCTAAAATCAAGAACATTCATCTTAAATTTTAAATTAAATTTTAGGACCAAATTAATAAAACTAAAAATATTAATCTAAAAATTCGCAGTTCGTAATATAAAAATAAAAAATCTTAAATTGATAAGGAAATATAAATATGTCATATTTAATATGAAGAAAATAATGTTACCGTGGCGCTCTGGTTAGAATCGCCGCTTCAGTTTGGTAAAACAAGTCGAGGGATCGAAACCCGCTCTAGCCAAGGAAAAAACATGTAATCAGAATATTTATGAAAAAAAAATAAATCCATAAAATTTATAAATAGCAAAAAAAATAAGTTTAAAGTTTAAAACACCTGTCCTATTTTTTTATTTTTGGTTTGAGAATTTAAGACTGTTGGGTCTTAAATTAGGAACTTATTCTTAATTGAAATGTTCTTAAAATCAAGATGTGTTTTCTAAATTTAAGAATTTTATGTTCACGATGCATTTTTTAGGCCAAAATTCTTAGTTCTGAGACCGAAATTTTGATTTTAGAACATTTTTTTTTATCAGTATAGAGCAGCTGGTAATAGCTTCTTGTAGGGCTCTATCTCTATGTAGACTATGATGATATAAGCTCTCAAATAACAGTCAACACATATTTTCAGAAGCGGAAAAATTTAAATCGGTTTGTTTTTCAAACTCACCAAACACTTTATCGGTGCGGTCACAAAAAAGTGATTGTAAATTGCAAAACGAAATAAATTGAACGCTTATGTAGTCAGTGAATTGTTTGAAATTGAGTTTTATTAGTTAACATATTTATTTAGTTATTTTAATTTGACGGGATAGAGACTTTTCGTTCCATTCCAAAGGAACTTTAAAACACATTCTGACGGTGATGGAAAATTCAGTTATGACAGTTCTTTGAATATGGTAGCTGGGGAATTGAACTCAGTTACATTTGTTGTATCTGCTAAAACAGCAGATATTTAGTGTTGTCAAAAATAAACTCAACAATTATAATTTAAAAAAAATCAAATATAGTAATTTTATTAAGACAGCTTAACTAATAAAAAATTTATATGTTCTGGACTAGTTACTTTTTTACTTAAAATAAAATGAAGTTCCATTATTCAAAAAATTTATACAATAACACAAAAAAAGTTTGGTAGTTTTTTATCGACAAATGCTCATCAAAAAACATGGGGGAAAAGAATCGAATAAATAAATTTTATTTTGTAAATGCTTCGGACGAGCCATAAAAACAAAATCGAAAAATTACACCAGTAAGATGGAAAAGTGAGGGAAGACCGTAGTAGATTAATAATTTCAATTTCAAAAATAGTCCCAGACTGAGTTATTTGTGAAACTTTCAAAGAAACTTTGACTGAGAATAACATATACATAAATGCGCTTTTCAAATTTGGTATATTTTTTGGCAAAGTTTTTAAATTTTTTTTGATTTATTTAAATATTTATCTCGTATTGATTTATAACTCAAATTGTTGGCTAAAATGTATAGTAGTAGCAATGTATTTAATGCTGTAAATATTTCCGGTCTTATTTAGGTTTTTGAACAGAGTAATAAATAATACGTATATTATAACTATTTTAAAAGCTGAGCTCTGGTAATAAGATATCCTAGAATTAATAAAATTTTAGGTTGAGAGCAATTGGAATGGAATAAATATAATTTTGGGAATCCACCCATTAAAATTCGATCACAATAATGCAACAATTTAGTATCAATTAGCTTAACTACTTCAATAACGAGACAATGCCAGCTGCTTTAATTGTTTAATTGAGCGTCCGATGATTTCAATATCAACTGTAATTGCGATTAGTTTCACCAGTCAAAGAAAAACTGTTTCATTTTCATTCGTGTTGATTTGCATGCGTGCTGATTAGTGAAAATCAAGAGCGAAAATCACAAATCTCGTGTACTCGTAGTAATTGTGGCCCCTAGGGGGGTTCCCAGTCACGTAGTTGCAGTTGTCCCGCTTGGTGCCCTTGTGTGTAGTTATAGCCAACAGCTGGCACACTGGCCCGAAACAGTTGGAGCACTTTAAGCACTTGGCTTGAATGCATCGGTATTTGTGTCCAGCTTATTCATTGGAGCAACTCGTGCTTCACTGCGCTTCAAGTGAAATTTAATTTAAATTTAATTTTATTTTATTTATGCATTCGCTTTTGCTGCACTTTTCGACTTCTCTGCCAATTGGTGCGTACTTTTGTAAACAAAGTGTTAACTTGTCTTTAAGCTGTTGTATTTGTTTCTCTTTTTTTTGTACATACTCGTATTGCGCAATGCAGCGAATTTTTTAAACAAATTTATGTAATAAAACTCGCGTGACGATTTAATTTAATGAATATCATGGTATAGTCATAATCATCGCCTTTGCACACCATCTCCTCAATCTCGCTTCTATAAAATGCAATACATTTTGAAATATTGTTTAGATATTTTGATATTCAAGAAATTAAGATATAATTTACCGAATAAACTTAAATATTAATCGAGAACCTAAGATTATTTACAACATTTCGTGTCAAAATTATAATACCAGCTGAAAGGTTATAATAAAAATATACAAATTAATTCGATTCGGTTTGGTAACATTTATGGAATATCGGAGTTTGGGAATACCTTTAAACATTCAATTAATTAGCCATAATATATATCCTTTTATTCTTTATGTATTTTCATAATTCCCTTTTTCAACTCTAAATCTATTGAACTTTTTTCATAATTTTCCAAAATTATCGTCTTTACTGGTCTCCAATATATGTTTCATAATAATGGAAAAAAATGGGTAAAACCGAAAAAGAAAGGTACATAAATTTTGAAGAGGCTAGAAGATATAAGTAAGGCACAGCCTTAACCAAAAATATTACTTACATTTCTAATGTAATAATAATAAAAATAATAATAATAATAAAAATATTAATAATAATAATAAAAATATTAATAATAATAATAATATAAAAATGAGAACACTTTGGTACAGTGTATCTGTATGTTGAGAATCCTTGAGTATAAAATGCTGAAGTTGAGCATTGATGAAGAGCAATCGATTAAATGATTCAACCAATTAAACACAATTCGTAATCATGTTTCTGTCTTCCATTCGCAGGACGGCACCACACCCCTTATTCTGGCTGCGGCGGGTGGTCACATCCATTGTGTTTTGGAGCTGCTTGAACAAGGCGCGGAGCTGAATTCTCGCCGATCTACGGGCACCACCGCACTCTTCTTTGCCGCACAGGCCGGACATTTGGATGTGGTTCGAATATTGTTGAAGGCACGCGCTAAGGTGGACACACCGTCATTGGATGGTGGCACGCCCCTCTTTGTTGCCGCCCAGGGCGGGCATGTCAAGATTATCAGAGAGCTGTTGGACTGTGGCGCCGATGTGAATGCCTGCATGAAGGTAGCTATCAAATGAATTATTTGAAACTGATGTAAAATATACATTTTTCTATATTTTTAGGATCGAGCTTCAGCAGCTTTTATAGCTGCACAGAATGGACATCGGACAGTGCTATCTCTGCTGATCCTGGCGCATGCATCGATGGATATTAAGCGCATTGATGGCGCCAGTCCACTTTGGATAGCTGCCCAAATGGGACACGATCATATATGTAAAGTGCTGCTCCAGAACGGCGCCAATGTGGACACCGTGCGCTGCGATGGCGCCACTCCCCTCTTTAAGGCGGCGCACAAGGGTCACGCCTCAGTTGTTACCGTGCTGCTAAAATATCGTCCCAATTTGGGCATCTTGCCCAATGGCGAGACGGCGCTCCATGCAGCCGCCATGTTCGGACACATGACCGTATGCAAGCAGCTAGTAGCCGCCGGCAGCGATGTGCTGCTCAAGAATCAGGACGGATTAACGGCCATGGAGTTGGCTCATCATGAGAACTACACCTCGATATGTGAATATCTGAGGGATCGTATGCGGTCAGTCATGGAACGCAATACTTCTGCTTTGGCCAAGATGAGATTGTCGACGTAAAGTCGACCAGGAATGACCAAATAAATAAATCCCCCCCTTCGAAGTACCTTTCTGCACAATATGTTGGATTATTTATTCACTTACTTATTATATTATAACTATGAAACAGGATTTTTACAACAGAGTTTCTACATGAAATATGCTATGGATAAATCATAAAGTTTTCTTTCAAATTTATCGCGTAAATAAGCTATTTTGTAAATTTTAGAATAATAAGATTGTAAGTTTTAAGTTCTTCCTGACAACATATAAGAGGTGCAATGTCTTATTTTTTAAATCACTTTCACATTTCTTAAGAAAATTTAATTTAACTCTTAGTTGTCAGTTGCAAAGGTAACAACATTCTTGAATATATTTAAATTTTTTTAACTATTCATATTGTACATACGAATTATTCTCATGACATATCTTATGCTATAGCTTATGAAAATTCTAAATATTTTTATAGTTAGAACTCTGTTGTACATAAATTGTTTCATTTTGTTGTAATAGTGCAATCAAAATAGTAGTTAATCAAACCTAAATAAATCCAAACAAAGGCCAATCGGAGTAAAGGAAATGTTCCCGAATAAGTAATTATACATATATGAATATTATAAATGTACTTAAAATCCCTACAACTTTGAGCTTGTATTTGAATTTACGATTATGATTAACTCTAGAAATAGCTCGTACTTATCTGCGACAAAAATTGTTAACATGGACCCATTGTTGTCCTTTGTATATAAATTACGTATATTTGCAGAACCTAACCCTAAGCAATTATTACCAAGTGCTTTATGTTTATTCGCCTTTTTGTCTTATCTTAATTAGCTATATAAATATTTTGTCTTAATTAGCTATTAATTATATCAAATGTCTTATGGTTTTTTGTTTATGCTCATGTAAATTAAATGGTAAAATATCACATACTCTCTTGTTTCTTAATAATTCACCTAACACAAATGTGTTTTTTACTCCCGCCAATTACAATTTTAGTTTAAAATGACTTAATGTGCTTATGGAAACAGCCTGTGTGGTTCAGTAAATGCGGCATTGCAAACCCGCCTTTTTATCTTAATGATATTGCCATTCAAAATATACATATAGTACTTCTATGAATTTTATGGATTTGTCAGGATTTTGTTTTTTTGTTGGATTTTTGGTTGGATTTTTGTCAATTAAATGATATTTTTATAGAATTAAATTTGTAACTCCTTCCCCCGAGGAGTGACGATAATTTTCATCAGAAATTAATTTTATTTCAAAATTTGAGCTAAAATTTGAATCGCGCGCTTTTTCGAAAAATAAAACAAGTGCTAACAGAAGACTAACAGACTGTTAGTCAACATTAGATACAAAATTCGTTAAGTTAAGCAGTGATGACACACACCCTGGATTAGTACAGACACAAATCACGATAAAAAAAGCTTCCGGGCCGTCGTTTTCATTTTCGTTAAGTATTTCGCGCCTACACATTCAACATAAAAATTTAACGGCTTTAACGAACTTAAGCTTTAAAGTCAGACGAAATACATGGGTATTATAAAAATGCACACTCATGTGCGATCATTACAGTTTTGACTACATTTGAAATTGCAGTGGTAAGAGGGTTACCATGAAAGTTGTTTTAACAGTGTGACTAAGGTTTTAAACGAGTGAGTTTAAATTTACAAAAAGAACGAGACGTGCAACCGGCTGATTGCTTAGAATTTCTGTAGATTTGGTGGAAATTGGCCCAACATGTTGCCAATGCCAAACAGCTTCAAGCAGCTACAACGATTTCAGTGTTCAGTTCGTTTTTTCTCATCGTCGCGCGCGGACGTGGAGACCGCCGGCCTCTGTCATTTCCATTCCGTTTTTGTGTGAGTGTCTGAGCGCGCGCTAATGTATGTGTGTATGGGATGAGAATGTGTGTAGGTGTAGTCGCGTGTCGTTCAGTTATACAGTAACACCAACATCGTCAACAACAACAACAACAACAACAACGACAACAATAGGCATATCAGCGATACCAGCAGCCCAAACGGTAGCAGCAACCTTAAAAAAGAAGAAGAAACCAAATACAAAAAAAAAACAAAAACAAAAAAATAAACAAAAAAAAAGTTGTGAAACGTTACGTTTTGGTGGCAAGTGTTCTGTGTGGCAGGCGGGCGGCGAAAATTCTTAAACAATAAAACAGGTTTGCACTGTGTGGTATGTCGAAGAGCGCGAGAACAAGAGAGAGCGCCAACAGTCGAGAGAGCGACTGAGCAAGGAAGAGCTAAAGAGCGAGAGAGAGAACTTGTGAAAAAGTTACTGCAATGGTGGGGTAAGGGTGTGGGGAGCGTTAAAAATTGTATATTTACTGTGCGCATCCGTTGCAAGGTCTTTTGCAGTCCTTAAACAGGCACAGTATTACGCGCGGTGCTGTTATAATTTAACTTTGCCCCACTGTGCGCTGCTGCTGCGAACCAGTTTAGCGTCATTTCCAAATGCGTTTTAAATAACATGCATTCATTTTAATGGGGATTTTCTTCAATCAATAGGGAAAACAGTTACGTATGGGTTGCTATGCCAAATACAAATTCCAGGCAGGCAGGCAGGTAGACATTATTCATTTCCCCACACCACCCCGGTTTACTGTCGTTCCACAAAACAGCTGAGCTTTTGCAGTCGGGCCCCTAGCAACAGCGCGTGTGGCAGCAACAGCAGCCAGTGTTGCCAGCATTTAAAGGGCTAAAAAGCTATATAAAAAAGTAGTTAAAAATGGAGTCTTTTTCAGGATTTTAATATCGTGTTTTCTGCATTAAACTAATTAATTTACTCGTTTTCTTTTCTCGTAATTGATCTAATATTGGACTTTCTTAAGGGTATTTAATTTATCTGGCAAACTAGAAAAATAGTTCAATTAATTTTTAATAAAGCCAGATTTCTAGGTTCTGCAAATATTAAAATAGCTAAGTTTTTGATATAAAATAGCTAAAATGGCAACACTGACAATGTTCAATGTTCTCTCAGCTGTGCGAGCAAAGCGCAGACGCCAACAAACACACACACACAGACACATGCAGGCGCACACAAAGCACACATACATATGTACATAGATAGACGTCATAGGCTGTTACTTTGAATTTGGCCTGTAAATTGCATTGCTGCCATCTCGCTTGCCCACATGTCCGAGCATTTGCAGTTAACACATGACGGAAAGCACTTTTTTGTTGTTGTTGTTGTTATTTCATTTCTGCAGCCGCTGCCGCTGCTACTGTTATTGTCGCTGCTACTGCTACTGTTTGTCGGATTGAAGCTTTACATAAGTTGACATATCGTTGAGGCTTTTAGAGCCCGGCTGCAGGTCCTTTGCTCAAGTTCTAGAAGCGCGCTTCGCAAATCAGCTGCTGCTGCTGACGACGCAACGTCGCAACGTCGACGCGTCGCTACGTCCGCCTGTCGACGTCACTTGCAACTAGACGTTGCCTTTTTTTTGCAACTTGTTTCGTTTCGATTCGTTTCGGTTTTTTCTACGTTTGTTTGAAACCGGCTCTCAAAAGGTTCGCCAGCGTCTGTTGCTGTTTTTCAGCTGTTTCGTCGCTTTTGTGGCACATTGTCAAAAACAAAAAAATAAAAAGAAGCAGAGACAAAAAATAACAGCAACAACAACAATAAAGTGGTTAAACTGCTTTTTTTATTACACTTTAATTTGTGTTTTTCTATTTGTTTCATTTCTCAACTATTTGCCGTTTGCCTTTACGCGTGGGCCTTTCGAAAAGCATTAAGAAAACTTGATTTATAACCCTCGACAGATACCCAGATACTCCGATCCCCCTCTCTTCATTCGCAAAAAAAAAACAAAAAACAAAACCAAAAAACCGTCAGTAAATCAATACAACAATAAAAACAAAGTAACAGACCAATTAACCATGCAGCCAAAGTGTTGGACCAAAACCCGTTAGTTAAAATCGACTAAAAACTAAAATCAACAACAACAACAAAGCAAGCAAACAATAACACAAAAAGCAATAACAACAAACATGTGAGTGTAGCAATTGCAGAACTTTTGTGCCCCCAGCTGCTGTATGTGTACAAAATGGCCGCCAGGATGCACAGCAACATCATCGTCAACATTAACATCAGCGTCAACATAAACATCATCTTCTAGCTGCAGGAACAGCAGCAGCTCCACACACACACACACACACATAGCATACATTCATGCACATATGTATACAATAAAGTCAGCGGCAGAGGCAACGACAGCGACAGCGACTGAGGCAGAGGCAGTCCAACTTTTAAAGGTGAGTCTTAATTTTAAGTACAAAATGCTTGTCAAAAGCTTTAAATGGTCAGCTTTAGATCTGCTTATCACAATTTCGCTTATTTGCATACCCTGTAACTTGAAAGTGCATGAGAAAGGGTAGTATAATTATCTGCAAAATATACAGAAATAATTGCCAGTTTGTAATGCATATTTTTGATCAGCATCATTAGATTATCTATTCCTAGATCTTAGAAGCGATAAGAGGTGGGGATAGACAAATTGGAATATACGGTCAGGTTCCTTAGTTATTTTTCCGATTGAGATAATCTCCTGATCCTTGGACTTTTATTATCAATCATCTTTGCATGCAGAATATACAATAGTTAAGAAAATGGGACAACTTACAAAATCTTTTGAACTGAACTAAATCGTTTCGGAAACTGTCAAAACTTTCTTAAAAAGTTCCATAAAAAACACCTGTTATAATCAAACTGCAAACCGTTTTTAACCTCACCTGTCAGCACCTGATCTCATCGGGGGTTTTGAGTTTCCCAAACCGGATCTTGAAATCTATATAATTTAATTTTACTGGACAGTAGTAAAATAATAAGTATACCATTATCTTAAGTTAATTTCTTAAAGAAGTTTGGAATCTTTTAAATTAAATAATTTTGTAGCCTTAAAAATCAAGGACAGGGACCCTTGAACTACTACAGCGAACTGAATAGAAATCTTGCTCTGCGGTTCGAGTCAAATCTTCTTAAAAATTTTGATGGTTAGTGGTCTTGATTTTAATAGTAATCTGTTGAATATACAGATCTATATTATTGAGCTTTTAATTGTTATAGTTGAATCTGGAACTTAATAACAAAATCACATAATGACACGTTTCAAAAGAGCTTACTAATGATCCGTAATATTCGTAAATTTTGTCAGTTAAAAGGACATTTTATTGATTCTAATTTCTTTTATTCGCTGATTCTCTTAAGTAGTGCGAAAACTCTTCAAGTTGAAATAATTTGAATTGTGTTCATATTTTATTGACAGGCTGGGGTTTTGTTTGATGAATGACCTTTGGGTCTTCAATCAATCTCTCAGTTTCTCCAACTCCCAAAGCCAACATGAAACGTTAAAACCTTCTTTTATTTTGGCTGTTCGGTTTTTTTACGTAGAGCATCTCAAAAGTTGTGCAGTTTTGTTATTTTTTTATTATCGCGAATTTTTACGACTATTTGGCTGTGGCTCTTGGCCGACCACAGAGAGTTCAAACTGAAGTGAGGGCAAATTGTGGGCTGAGACCGCGGGCCCATTCAAAAAGCCCGTCAAACCAGTCGCCAGTCACAGTCATTTCGCTTTTGCCTAGCCCGGCTGGCTAACTCGGGCTATCTGACTGGGCTGACTGGCCGACTGGGCCGTTGATGACTTTTTACATAGCCAAAGAAGCGACTCAAACTCAAACGCAAGCCCAAACCAAAAAGATACGACCAGCTCACGTATCTAAACTTGTTTCAAACGTGTTACATTTAAGAACGTTCGCCGCAAGCGGCAAGTGGCAATAATCCTTTCAAACTGACAGTGTTGCCATGTCGACGCAGAGGAAGAAGAACAAGCAGCGGCAGCAAATTTAGTTGTATGTAGTTGTAGAAGGGCTGCCAAGTGGGAGTGGCACATTGACTGAGTTTCACTTTAGTTTGCAACAGCATTTGAGCGAAAATACACGAGGGTCAGATTATAAATATTAAAGTGCCGCTCAATTGTCAGGTTCGATCATATTATTTTATCATTTTATATATTTTCATGTTTTCTATGTAATTTTTGGTTAAATTTTCACTTGATTCCGTGAATTTTTAATCTTTTTAATCCCTTAACGTTTTATATTAAAAGGGCTTAATTTTCATTAGGGACAATGGTTAGCTTGGTTTCAGGTTCCCTTAAACCCAAGATTTTGTTTCAAATCTTGGTTAAGTTTTATGAATAAAAATTATTTCATTTTCTCAATTACTTTCCATTTTTCTTTGATTTCATAAGCGTGTAAAATTGTTTAATAAATAAACTAAAAACTTTTAAATAATTCTAACCAGGGATTAAAACTTTAACCGAAACCGTAACCTTTAACCAGTGAAAACCGATTGAAATTTGTAACCGTATGTAACCGTAACTGAAACCGTAACCGAAAGTAATTTTTTCCGCTGTACCGAAACCCATTAACCGAAACTCTTTAAATCGAAAGAACCGATTCATTTATAAAGGTTAATTTCGGTTCTGGCCGTCGCAGCAACTGAGCAACTTTGTTAATTTTGAACTGCCATAACTTTGTCAAAAGTGAATCAATTTCCTTGCGCAATGAAAATTTGAACATGATTTTACCTCTTAATTCGTTCTGCATTTAAAATTTGTTCATTTTCAAAAAATTTTGAAAATCGAATTTTTTTTGAAAATTTACAGTTTTTGCAGTTCGAAGTTATTAAAAATCAGTAAAATCATAATTATCGGAATTTTCAAACCAAATAAACCTATTTTATATGAGATCAAATCATAATAAAATCGACATTACACTGGACCATTTCAGTAACCAGATAACAATATTTTCCAGGCTAATTAGAGCGTTAAATCTTTTTTCATTTTGGTCAACCAAAAACCTTAATTTCTTTTTTTTTGTGAACCGGAACCATACCGTTATTTTTAATCCGAAACTTACAAATAACCGATACAAATACCGTTACGAAACCGATACTCCAAGATTTTGCATAACCGATAACCGAAAACCTTAATTCGAGCATAACCGAAACCGTAACTGAAACCGATATTCGTTTCGGGTTTAATCCCTGATTTTAACATAAGATACTGATTTTATTATTATATTACCTTGCTTCTAAACCCACTTGAAATAACATTTTGGATATGTAGATTGTCTCATTCCTTTCAATTGAATTAAAAAAAAAATGGAATACCAATGATTTCATCTCTTTGCAGAATGACTAGTGTTTTCTTTGTGAAGTTTATCCACTCGATTCAGTTCCAAAGTTAAAACCTTTTAAGCCGCCCTCTTTCATAAACGTATGTCTATTCCTCCATATGCTGGCTGTCATTCTCTGGTTCGAATTCGCAGACATTTTGATTGCCAGTTGCTGTTGTTTCTAATTTTTGATTTTCTGTAATCTTTTTTTTTTGGTTGTATACCCGCCGCCATTTTGCCTTTCGAGGTATGTGGGGACCATACGATATGTAGATGATATGAATACCCGCACGATATTGCAAAAGAGGTGTTTGTATTTTATTTATTTTTATTTGTTTGTTTGTTTCGTTTACTATTATTTTTTCAAATCGCAAACAAAAACTGCAAAAAGTGAAATTGATATTTTTTCGCACAAAATTGCCGTTAACAAGGTAGCAACCTAGCAACAACATTTCGCTTGTCAAATTTTATTTTTGCACCTTCCTGCCCACCCCGGCCCCATCGCAAACGGTGAAAAAACGACACTGCCAGGTGAACGGGAAATTGTTTACCGTGGTTCCAAAATGATGTAATTTCGCGTGCTCGTGCAATTCAATTTCCTGCCAGCGGAAACGCGCGTCGCTCTGCTCACCCATTGTAGTCAAACATCGAAGTCACCCCCAAACAAACCCAAACATCAACCATCCCTTCTCGATCCTCTACCTCGACAATCGGCCATACATTCAACATGAAAGCATTTTTCCAATTGTTTGGCAGTTTCTTTTCCATTTTTCCTTTAGCTTTAATTGTACCAAAAAATAATCGAAAAAAAGATTGGGAGAAATAAAACGAAAAATAACAATAATAAATAAATAAGAAATCAATTTTGCAAAATTTGCTATCTAAACAGCTTATCCGTTTTGCCCATCTACCATTCAAAAAGCGGAGGACTCAATAAAATATATCACATATGTGAAGGGAATTCCAGGTCTATTATATTTGTCACAAGCTTTGCTTAAGTCTTAAAGCACATACAATAAGCTTTGATACGAATATAAGTTTACAAATAAATAAATGTTGATTTCTTCCTGTATTTTAGTATTTTCTTTAAAAATAATGTGGTGAAATAATTAATAATTATCTGATCAGACTGTCAGTCCTAATAATAAAGTCGGCTATACTGGGACTGTGCAGGGCATGTGCTCCAAAAATATTATAAAATAATTTGTGCTGTATCTTAGATCTCAGTCTCAGCTATAAAAACAGTTTTTTAACTTGCGAATGGAGATTTACTGAAAATTCCCTGTTGGTCTTTACGATCTTGTATAGTGTATATTAAATTCGATATGTTACTTTTAATTTTGTGTATCCGAAGTGTTGAATTTTCAAACTGTTTGGCATATTTCGCATAAATAAATAACATTCAGAGCCGAAGGCCCAGTCAGGTTGCCAGCTCCGCTCAGCTTAGCTCAGTTCAGTTCGGTTCTGTTCAACTCTGACTCTAGCTCTGTCCGGGCAGCCTATATTAACAATAATTCCTTTGTGCTGGCATCTTGCCAAAAAGTTTTTGGGTCTCTCCCTGTGCCCGCACAGCAGGCGACGAACGTTTTGTGGCCAATTTCGGTTGCCCACGAGGTGACGCAGTGGACTGGGATCCGTTTTGTGACCCATTGTCAGTTGAAGTTAAATGCGACGCCTGACACAAAAAATAAAAATAAAATCGAAGAAAAAACGCACAACTTACGATGGGCAATGGACAATGGAGCACCAAAAACTGCAGAGTCCTTTAGAGTAGGAACAAACGTGACGTTTGTCCACAGTTAAATGCGAAAAGTATTCAAATTGTCCTCAAGTTTAAACCCGAAATAAAACCGTTTGTATCTAGTTGATACTTAAAGCTTAAATATACTGTTTAAAATAGATACTCCATTTTTATATATCTTTTTCAACATTATGATATTCATTGCACTTCAATATTATCACAAAAGGTCCAATATAAGCATTATTTTATTATTATTTTTATTAGCAAAGGCGCAGCAAGACATTTTCGGATCCAGGTCACAAAATTTAAGGCCCTAATAGTATAAAATGTAGTTTTTAGTAGCAAAGCCATTGTCATTAAAAAAGTAATCAATTGAACCAGAAACTCAAAAATATATATGTTTAAAATCATATGAGCTTCTAATTAAATTAAATGTTTTAATAATCAGATCAAAGCTGTTGCCACATCATTATACGTGTGTCTACCATTGATTATAAACTTATCTTTCGCCTTAGCACCATTTGTGATAATTGTAGAATTATATAGCGAATCCGTCGTCAAAGCGAACAAAATTTTGGCGTTCATCATAAAATATTCTTTGATTTGGACAACACTAATTCCCCCCTCATGGTTCAATTTAATCCATTTTTAATTTATACAAAATTATATAATGATGAACTATATGTTTTGAATGAATGAGAGAGAAAATAATAGAAAATTACAGGGAGTATATTGTTTAAACTGATGGCTATTTAAGTTTCATGTTGTACGGTCACACTATTTAATTTTGTCAATAAGAAGATAAGAAGTTCTGTTTCATCTGCCCACTCTTATATAAGGCAAATTCGATTTGGTCGAGTCTAAATAATTTAAAAACCTCGAGGGAATTGCAATTTGTAAGTTGATAGTTTATACCTAAAAGTTATAGTTATCGATAGTAAAAGAAAAATCGTTGAATCTACATTTACTGAATATTCATTTATGAAACGATTGAATAATTTAAGACAATCGAAATATTATACAAAATGCTGGCGATGAGTATTGTAGATGTAGTAATAGCCTCCATTGAAACGCAGTGTGACCGTTTCACTGGCTGATGGCACCGGAGTGACACGTACTGTATCGATCGGCACCCGGATGGGCGTAGTGCTTAGGCTGATGGTGCGATAAAAGAAGGCAGTTAGGAAGCTGGCACTGATCACAAACGCTAAGAAGAAGCCGAGACAAAAAATGCAATCCTTGTTCACCTGAAGACACAAGCACAAAGCACCTGCAAAGTTGCTTAAAGTGTGACCAATGCGGCCCATGAATGTGCGACGCGGAGCGGCAGTTACAAATGGCGAGGATCTGTTGGCACTGATCGTGATTATATGATGTCTACGTTCACAGGGCGGTATTATTTCCATCTCCTGTTGTTGCTGCTGCTGCTGCTGTTGATTTCGTTGTTGTTGCTGATGTTGATGTTGATTTTGGTTATTCCTTCGACTGCTGATCACGTCCAGACTTTGACTATTCAATGGCAGCGTCTGTGTCGCCAGCTCGCAGTGCTGTGTCAGCTCCATCTGTTCACCTAATGGGTTTTCACCCTGACTTGAATTTGCTTCTCGACTGCCGTTTCGCATTTGCTCCTCAATGGCTTCCAGCTTGCGTGTATACCGATCGAGCAATCGCAGAATGCGATGCAATCGTTCATCGTCGGAGCTCATGACTGACTTCGTCAGCGACGTTAGTGTGGATGTGCTAGCTACCTTATCGGGCTCCGAATTTGGCAAAATACTCTCGATCATATCCTGGACAAGCGTCTTGGCCTCATCCAGATTATGGCAATCTATGGTGCTGCTGGGCATCTCGAAGCTCACATGCCTTGGTATGGGATCATCCGTTTCTGTCTCACCCACTTGACCATCCGCCAGGTGGAGAACATTTTCAGTGTTGGGCTGGTGCTCTACCTTCTCATCGTCTGGCGGTTTTTTGTTGTCATCATCCATTGTTAATTTTGGATTACAATATATTCAAGATCTCAAACGTAATTCATAATTGTTCGATAAAGTGTCAGGTTGACACTTCATTTTGATAAAAATATGTTTGTTTTACATTATACAAGATTTTTGGGAAAAATTCAAAATTGATCACCTCATGGCATTCAAAGAGATACAGTCTGCCATCGTCATAGACACCCTTATAGCCGATTTAGTTCACGAGGCTATCGATCAAAGGCAATCGATCAAGGAAGACGTTGAACCAGGACCATGCCAAAGGCTCTATGATATTTTAGGCATAATGCCATGCAGTCAAAATGAGGAAGAGATTTATAGAGATAACGAATCGCATGACAATGGATGGATGAATGGGGAGAATGAATCATATCCGATTTGCTCGGCTCCAGCTTTAAGTCATACCCAAAGTGATCTTCAAGGTGCTAATCCTATGAAGAAACGAGGACAACAATGGCACAGTTGGTTGGTTCCGGCATTGGCTGATGGTAAATTTTCAATTTATTTTTTTTCAGGAAAGTAGTGCATAGAATTTCTAGGGATTTTTCTTAAAAAAGAATAATTTTTATGTAGAGATGTTCTCAAGATGTTTTGAATGGTTATTTTCTGATCCATAAGCCACTTTCAAAAGCCGTTTATCCCGCAGATAGCTCTGGAGATGAATTGGAAATTTATCGAAGAAATAATCAATTGTGTAAGAAATTTAGTGATATCGCCTGTCAAACGGAACAGCCACGATTCCGAAAGCGTTATCCACAAGTGGCAACGCCTGGAGATCGTGCCCTACTTGAGAGAGCACCATGTGAACTAAACCGTCAGACGATCTTCATTGATGCGGTCTCCGTAGCAACTCCCAGTCTACAAAATCGACCCCCGTTAGCTGATCGCTTCTGCTATATGTTGACAGATTTTGCTTCGGCACTGTACTGTAGTCTCGCCATTATGTGTTGTTGTACCCCCAGTATGTTTCGATAAATAACATTTAGGCACACGAATTGCTTTTAATATAATACTACTAGACATCAGTTGTTGGTCCAAAAAACAAATGCGATTCATGTTTGTGTAGGTTGCCCTCGGACACGGATCATTGTGCGTTTGATATCATATTTTCGATTAAGATTTGAGTCCAAGAAGCTAGAGTAATGGGCAATTATCAGATAGAGGCACCACATGCACAGCAACACAAATAGCACATAGGTCAAGTTCTCGCCCATCATATTGAAACCAGCGATTAGTGATTGCCAAGCCTCGACCACAACCTGCCACAAACGCTGACGCAGTGGAGCACGTTGCAACGCCGTCGTCGAGCTAACCGATTCGACTTCAATGTGAAGGGTATGTTGATTCGGATTTAGATTCTGTTGTTGCTTTTCTTCAGATTTTTTCGGTTTATCCAGTGTCGTTACAATATTCTTCTTATCTTCCTTTTCGGGGAAGACAATACACGAGGTTTGACAACTCGTCTCGCAGGTGAGTTTACGGGGTATTCCCAGCAGCGTGCAATCTGATAGCTGCATGCGATTGAGACTAACAGTCGTCTTCAGAAGCTCGCTGCTATCAGCTGTGTAACAGACAAACTCTTGTTAGTATTAAACACGCACAATTGCGAGGGTGGTCTAAAATATTTTGGACTTCGACATGAAGAACACATCCAGTATTATTCAAATATTGTCCATACATACAGTTAGTCAAGAAAGTGTTTTGACAAAATCCAATGTATGGATTTTTATTTTATTTCCTATTTAATTCCTATTATTTTCCTGTCCATGTTTCAAAGAAAAGATTAAAAAAAAGTATAATAATTTTCATTTACTTTAACAATTTTTAAAAATTAAAAAACCATTAAGTGAATTGGTATTTTGTCAAAACATTTTCTGGACTTAATATATATTTTCATCTCTACAATTGATGAAATGTTTCTGGAAGACCGTTGAGTCAAAGTGATAGCATTTGGAACGAACTACCCAATAAATTAAAAACAATTAAAAGCGCATTAAAATTTCGATTGACATTAATTGTACACATACAAAATTAAAATCATAATCTTATATAATTAACAATTAAATTATAATTTATAAAGTTAAGAATTTCTATAATATAATCTGTTTAATCTAATCCAAAATAATTACAATTTAAGCTTTAAGTTCTGTAGAATTAAAAATTATGTCTTTTTATAAATTGTATTACAACCGTGACAAAAACAATAATTTATAAGCTATGCTTGTAGTGATGAGATGCTGAATAAATATACCTAAGAGAATAAGAAAAATAGCAGAGAGATGGTTAACATTTAATTAAGAAACCCAATCTTAATGAATAGAGTAGACTGCGAAGGAAAAACCGATTCAAAAGAAGCCAAAGTATGATTTGGTTAATATGTGAAGTAGTCTACATGCAAAGGTCCGAAATGTATCAGGCAACCCTCGTACTTACGCTCAGGCTGCGTGTGTGCCGTTGTGAACTGTTCGGATTGAGTGCGTTTCAGTTTGGGCTGTGGATTAAAATGGGCCTGTTCGCTTTCCATGATCTTTGAGTAATCCTCGAAGAGATTTAGCAGCTCAACGAATCGATCGGTTATTTGTTTGTGACTCTCTTGAACGTCGGCAAAAAAGTTTGGTGGATTCAGTTTTGTTGGATCCTCTGGTTCCTTCTTAATATTCCAGCCAATGTTTTTGGGATTTGCATTCAATTCACAATCCTTGCCTTCAATATCCAGCACCACGTCGGCGCCGTCGTTATGATTCTCATTTCTCTGGATGGGCATTTCGTTTAGATTAGATGGTCAATTTAGCTGAAGAGACTGTACTTTGTAGTTGACTGTAAGTGTGTTTGTGTGTGCTCTATGTATGTATGAAAAAGTGGTAAAAATCAAAGTCTAACTTCAGTGTAGTCAAGTTTTGTGTATTTATGTTTAGTATTGTATCTTTCGTATTTTCATTGCTGTCATTTTTAAAGCCAAATTTCAAATTGTTGTCTGCCTCTGTCGTTTGTCGTCTGGACTTAACCCTTAGTCTGCTCAGTTCGCCTAGTGGATAATTTCTTGCGCTAAATTAAGCAATTTCCCAAAACCTTCTGCACTTTCCTCAACTTTCCAACTAGAGCTGGCCAATGGGCACTCGAAACTCTCTCGTGTCTAAGCTATCTACTCGTTCCACTCTAATATGACAATTATAACGGTCTACTGCACTAATATTATTTTACATAAATGTATTTTGGACATCAGCTTTAAGGAAATTGCAATTATTGTGAAAATATTATATTTCTAGGAATAAAAATTTAAAAAATAAGAATATGTGTATATTGTATACGTTGTAATATACATATGTAACGGAGAGGGAGGCACTTCCAACTCTATAAATTATATGTCTTTTTAAACAGCATCAACAGCCGAGTCGGTATAGCCTTGACCGTCCCAATAATCGCCTAGATCTCAGACACTATAACAGCTAGAGCAACCAAATTTGACACACAGACTTTTATAATCTTTTAAGATATAACTTTTTTGTGGTAAATAATCGTTTATTATTATCTTATATCCTTAACCGCAAAGAGATCGCGTGAATAAAACGGCATTAATGGATGTTTTAAGTTTTAAAGCCTAAAAGTATGTAACGGCTATATCATAGAAATGGCCTTGACTACAGCCCTTTCCGCTTGTATATTAATTGGAAATAATTTAGTTTATGGTATTACTTACTATTGATTTCATGTACAAAAAAGTTTTCTGTAGAAAGCAAAATAAATCTTACCTTTATCATCTTCTGCTCTTCTTCTCTATTAACTTTATTAAACTTTTAGTCAATAGACAAACGTGATATACTTAAGGCTTTCATTTAAAATCTTCAGCTGTTTCTATAAAATACTTTTAAGAGAAGATTTGTGCGGTTGTGAAGATCACTTTATAAGCATTTTAATAGTTATTGATAGAATTACAGATCTTGAAAATGCCATATTCCAAAAATTTAAAATGTAACTTAGAACTTAAAATTATTGTAGTTTAATTGTACACTATTAAATACTTATAGCTTTTGCATTATTGCGTTGCCAGTATTTTTCGAAATATAGCATAGCTTAGAGTTTTAAATCAGATTTTGATTACGATCGCACATAAGCTCAATTTTCATTGAAACAACTTTTGCTAGATCAGTTGGTTGAACAAAAGCGTTTCAACATTTTCCAGGCACATAACGATTAGTGTACACACTTAAAATACATTTTTCAAGTTAATCGAGTGAGTTACAGGATTCTCGGACACAAATTTCCCATCTCTAATCAGATGTTGCTATTTTCCTACAAATGAGTTTGAAGAAAATTAGAGTTGAGCCAATAAAAGTGTCAATAAATAGTTTTTCAGCTTTTCCAACTGATGCAAATCTATTTGAGCTGATTCTTTTAACACTCAATGATAACAAATTGGAGCTAAAAAATTAAAATTAAAAATTAAAACGAGTAAAATAATAACTTAATCATTGAATTAGCATGCTCTAGGGCATTTCCATTTCGGTTTTAACATATTCTGACACCTGCCACAAACAGTGGCAAATGTGTGTATATCTTTTGCTTTGGCCATTGATAATAATATTTAAAGGGCTTAAGTGAGCCGAAGATTTATATTTGTTGGACATTGGCTGAAATCTCCCTCCAGGGCAGTTACCCAGAAGCAATAACAACAACAACACCAAACACAATTTATTGATTTTGTCGCACATAGTACATCATGTGTGTGTGTGCAACGAGGATGCTGTTGCCAGGCATTGCCATTGCCATCGCCTGCCCAGGGCCCAGAACCCTGGACCCAGAACCCAAATGGAAGCCAACGCCTGCGCCTGATTCCGTCTGCCAGTTGATTGCTGTTTGTGTGTCTGAAGGTGCTGAAGCAAAACAACTCAGCCCGAAGCCGCCTCAGTCTGCCTCCGTCCATCCACCCCTACAATCCGCTTTTCAATTTTAAATTTAAATTGCACGTTTGTTGCATACCCTACAGCAGCACAATGTGGTTGCTCTAGCCTTTCCTCAATTCTTGTGTTCTTCAAATGTTAGATCAATTTAATTTAAATACACCCAAGCTTTTAAACTTTTTTTTTATCTTTACAGTTATTTAGAAATTTCATTTTAAATATTAAAAAATTGTTGTCGATTGAATTTAGCTGACGCTAAATAAATAATTAAATTTTGATCATATACCCTGTAATTATAATATTTTTTTACATATGACAGAGGCATGTTTCTCTCAACTTCTCTGATTCTCTCCACAAATTGGTAAATTAAAATAGAGTGACAAATAAATAAAATAGAGAGATGAAATAGAATACTGAGATAACAAGGCGGCAAGAACCGAACCTTAACAATTGAGAAAACAAAATTTTAATAAATTGAGTTATACTTTTAGGTATTAAGCGGCAATTTTTGAGACTTCATTTAAAAAAGCTATCAAAACAATAAATGATAATTAAATCATATTTTTAAGTTAGCTATTACCAAAACGTACACAGGCAATTTTAATGCGCAGTGCCGAATGCCAAACTTTTTTTTTAATAATTTATATGTATATAAAATTTAATATCGTTCGTCACAAAATGGGATATCAGAAATTTTGGGGCAGGAAAACCCTTTCGTCACTAGACTTTTACTTTGTAAAGAAGTTTTTTTGGAAGTCTTAAGAATTCAGTCAATTGTTTTTTTTTAATAAAACCAATTTTCTTTTACCTTTAGTGTCATTTTAATCAAGTTTTAAATTTGGAGAAAAAGACAAATTGATCAAAGGGGATACATATATAGGATAAATGTTAGATATATGGACAAATGCACATTATTTACAGAAATTACAAAAGTTTATTGTTATTATAAAAAAAGTTTGTTCAAAAACTGACCTTATTACCGCATAATTCTATTAAAGCCACAATTGTCCTGTTAATTTATGAGGTGTTGCTGATTATTCTGTTCTGAGCACATAAATATAACTGGCTTGGTCGACTCCTAACTGGCCTGCAGAGGCGGCAAAGCGTTGCCAAAAATTCTTGGTGGTCGCCTCCTATGGCCGGAGACTCCAAAAAGCGAGCCCATAAATATTATTTGTTTAGATAATATACGTTTATATATGTATGTATATGTAAACATATATATTTGGCTTAATGCTTGTTTGTTTCCTATTACTCGACTCGCTCGTTTATCATCGCCTGCTGCAATTTTAGTTTCTGCCTCATGCGGATGCCACAAAGTTTAGCAACTTGAGCGCCCAGCATGTATTCAATTAAGTCATGCCACGATTTGGAATTTTTATCATGATTATCATTATGATTATTGCCATAATTTGGCAACGCAATAGCGCATCTGATTACGAGAATCGGATGAGTCTCGAATTGGATACATATGCAAGGGAAATTCAATTAGAAGAGAGAGGACACTCTATCTTTAGGTTTACAGATTTTAAGATTTTTTTAAATTGGCTTAATAAAGTGGAATTATGTAAAATAATGATTAAGAACAGACATTATTGCGATCGATATAATTTTGATAGCTATATCTTCTATTTGATTATGGATTGTCTACGTATATTTTCACTTATTTATTTCGCATTCATTTATTTTTAAAAATGAAGGGGACTCCTCCCGAGCGTACTCGACTGTCGCAGACCCCGTACTTACTATGAAAAAAGCAAAGACTGGTGAAAATTTAAATATATTTAGTATATCCGATTGTAGGATACCAAGAGCCCAAGAGTTTAAGTTCTTGCAGAGTTCTGTATTTAATTTTCGACTAATTGTGTATGAAATGAATAAGGAAAACTCATATTTGCCATATCATATATTCACTAGTAGAGAGGGAACCTAATTATAAAAGAGTTCTCAAGATCCTCATATATTGAATTAAGATAATTTATAGAAATCTTGATTCGGACATAAAAATTAGACTATTGAATCGAAAACTTAATAATAATTAAATTGATGACGACATAATTATTTTTAAATAATTCAGAATTTAATATGCAATATTAATTACAAGTGCTGATAAGTCATGAACTTATTGTAAATATGTCCTAAGTCGAAATATAAATACATAAAATGTATGTTTCTTTGTTTGTATTTGTTGTGTTGAGGGTTTTCCGAGTTTAGTCATCGCAAGTAGTTTCTTGTGTGCCATCGACTCGTAATATTTGAACAGCTAGAACGAGTATATTTAGATAAGATATGTATTTTCTTGTGTTGACTTTGCCACACCCATCACACATTCCATCTAATTTGTTATACTTTTATGTGTATGTGTATGTATAGTGCAAGAGTGTGTGTGTTCATGTCAGAATCGCTTACACCTGCCAGAATCGTCAAAACATTGTCAGACCGTTTGCCACTTGTCAAGTTAAAAGTAAAAGGTAAGTGAAATATCCGCTATGCACTCTACTCCATTCCCATCCCCATTCCCATCCCCATAACTATCCACTTCTCCATTTTCCCTTCCTCAAGGTCTATAGAGAGTTACCTGGCAATCAGTAGCTACCTGTACCTGGGCTTCTACTGCCTAGATGGCCACTTGTGCGCCGTTCCTTGTTCCTTTCCTGCTGTTAGTTGACATTTAATGGCATTTGACACTCTGCACATCGTGTCCGCAAGACAAAGGAAAAAAGATCAGGTGCAAATAACGAAAAAAATAGAAAAAGCAAAAATAAAATGAGTAGAAATAGAATGCTCTAATTGTAATGTGCACGACTGACAGATATCCTGTGATATACTTCTCAGATATTTTACAGTGACTTTATTAATACCCTATTTTCACTAAAAAACTATTGCATTACACATTCTTCGTAATATTAAAAAATTAATAATTTTTGGCTTTGCAATTCCCACCAAATTTGTATTTGTAACAATGTAAAAAATATGTAAAATCTCAGAAAAAGTATTATTATTATTATCTTCCCCTCGAACACAAACCCGCACCGAACCTCTGCTTTTTATACCGGCCCATCATATGAGATTCCGACTAAAAAATACTAAAATAATAGATCACAATTAAATCCCTATATCAATATTGATTCTTTAAAAAGTTGGGAATTCTTTATTAGGGATGGTTCGAATCGGTTCCTGAAACCGGTCCGCGAATTAAAATCTTTCTCTACGGTTCAAGCTAGCGATCCGAAACTTCTCCAAGATTTTGGAGACATACGAATTGGTACCTTTTAAATAACTTTTCTAAGTACAGGGTATAATTGGCTATACGCCTAATGGAAATATGAACAGAAAGAAAAATCAATAACTGGTCTATCCTAATGAAGTTGTAGATGTAGCTGTAGCATCCTTGGAACAGAAGCCGGACCAAAAACAACATCCATGCACTTAATGGTCTTGTTTGCTTAACTTTATTTGATGTCCTTGCGTTGATGTTGATGTTGTTACTGTACTTGTTCGCTTTGCTATTTGTTTTCTACGACAACGTTGTTTACAAATGAACGCCCGTAACCAGAGGACCCCAAGGAACTATGGGAGCTATAGGAAATGCGCCTGAATCATCAACCAGGAGCCGCATATTTTGACCACTAGCACGCACAGTTGCTGTCAGATAAAGAGAGTAAGTGAGGAATAGGAAGACGAAGAGAGAGAGGTTGGTTAATGCATTTAGCGGTGCTTGAGTGTACTTGCAATATACGTGGTCCAATATGCTTGCTCTGGAATCCTTGCCTGGCCAGGCACTTATGTGAGTCCTTTGCTTGTGCTGTGGTCAAATTGTAGCCGCATATTCGTATATTTTTCTCGGTGTGAGCTTCGAAATACCAACGTCACGCAGCAGGTTAAAAGGAAGAGGGGTTAGTTGCAAGTGGGCCAGCGAAGGCAGGAGGATCAAAATGTCTGAGGCACTTCACATTGCATGTATTTTTAATTAATTGCATGCCCGAGTCAAGTCGACGCGCTTCGAATTTACCAGCCAAACAAAACTGACCCATTCAGGCCTCTTCGCTGCTCCTCCCTCCTGTCTGCACATTGCTTCATGCACATATATATTTTAAATACATGCATGTTGTTTATACCCTTTGTAATTGGTTTGAGATGTACTCCTCTCTTTTGGAGTCTCATAATTAAGTTAAGTCCGGTTGAATTATTCTCGTTAAATATTCATTAAAGAATTTTAGAATTTGGAAATATGCTTTCGTTCAAATTGAGAAATGGTGCAAATTGCGCAGAATTATAACAGGCTTAGTATTCTGTATATTTATTACAGCCTATTATGCAGCTATCCTATAATTTGAATAAGGATATCGTTGTAGTTTACTTTCAACGACATGTAGTATCATTTTATTTATATGGATCGGCTTATTATTTTGTTTAACTTGACTTTGGTCTGTTCATAATTGACGAAAATTTCACAGGCTTAAGAGTCCACTTGTCACAGAATTCTAGAATTCTAGCTATTTAAAAATTAAGAATTAATAAATGTTTTTACACTCTCAATTAAATGCGTTTTTACCTATCAAAGCACTTGTTAAACAACCAACCGAAATATTATTATACTGATTAGGCGTTCAGAATTTCATGTTCAGATGAACACGCATTTATCATTTCCTATTTTGAGGTTCCCAATTCATGCAATTTGAGTTTAGCTAGTGAACAAAAGCTCATTGATATTGGCACTGATCTTCGTAAAGACTTTAGATTGTTGTAAAAATTGTTCTTCCATACTTTTAATTTCATTTATTATTTTTTCTATTACATATTTATTTATACACTAAGTTTTAAACAAATTTATTAACAAATTGATTGTTATTTTTTTATAATAGTTACTCAAAATATTTTTTATTTTTCAAAGTATGCGGATTTATTTAATACTTTCGATGGTGTGGATGAAACAAACTTTAAAATAATCTGTATGTTATTTATGAAGTAATATTTTTAAGTAAATAAGTGTATTCATAGGGTGTGCATTGTTCATATATTGCTACAATATTCATATACGAGACTTGACCGCAAGCCAATGCCGGTACATCATTTGCGGTTAATTGTAATTAAAGCTCAGTAGGTTGGTTCAGTGCACACATGCACCCACACTCAGTGTACCCTCCACATTTCCTCTCATGCCCACTTCTCCCCTTCTTCCATTCTCTCCACTCCTTTGTGTCGGAGCAGTCGCTTTTAATTGTGTCATAAGTAAAGCAAATAATTCTGAAACGATACGAAATATTTCATACTCTATTAATTAAGCCAGGCATCGGCTAACCAAATTTTCAGTTAAAATCAAAAGCTAGGTGGAACATAATGCCAGAAACGCATGACAAGAGACCTTGTCCCAGTTCACATTCTAACTCGAGGAACAACAATTCACAATCCCCAATCAATAATCGAGTGCATTTGCGTGGCCAGCGACAGACTACGGATTTTACCACAACCCAGGAATTAAAGCTAAGGGCAGGGGATGTGCGAATGGCCAGAATGCAGATCAGTCTCACCAAGCTGCGCCACGATATGGAGCAGTCTAATAAGCTTGTTGAACAGCTCTGCCAAGATATTCACGTGACAATTAATTCTGGCAACAAATAATAAGTTGAATCACATTCCTTAGGTATTGTAATTGTAATCCTCTGTAACTATTTAAGTTATTGAAATAAAAACTTTAATAGATTAATGTCAACTGGTAAAAGAAACTGGTTTAAATCGTTGCCGTCAGTCATCTTTTCAATATCTAGGATCCTAAATTTCCTATTTCAAGTTATCTTAATTGCCGTATGCACATTAAAAATGTACTTTATCTTGAAGCAAATCAAGCATCGATTCGAGCAAAACTTTTAGCTATAGTTTTTGCATAACTCGAATTTCTTCACCATAGATGTTGAGAAAGAAGTCAGAGATGCTATGAACATAATATAATGAACAATTATAGCAAGAAGAAAAAAGACTTGGAAGAATACTCTAGTCTCCAGATATCGCGTTCTTATAGCTACTGTGGAGTCCCGATGTGTCGAAGTGATCCGCGAAAATGCTGAAGCTTCTTGACATGAAATGTACGGACCTATGTGTTTACTCATAAATTGTTAAAACTGATGATGGATTCGAGCAACAAAGTTGCTCTTATAATGCATTCTTGTTGTATATAAATATCTTAATATGTGTACTATTAAAATAAAATAAAGATACATATATTATAAAAATATTACTATTATATCAATTTTTTTGGATCAAATTAGCTTTTCACTTAAGCTGTTCTTATTATTTCGCACACGTCTGTATTTTATATATGATTATATGAAGGTGAACACTCTAATTTTATACAATACTTATTCGAGGAAGTTATCCGTTTTACTTTTATGCTTGACTGTCATAATATACTCGTACTACGTTTATTTGAATTTAAGTAAATGTTCTTCTACATTTTTTGTCACCTGCAGTTCTGCTGACACTTGAATCCAGCAAACGACATCGCCATGTTCGGAGTCAACCAGTTGGAATAGACGCACGAAGAGTCTCCTAAATCATCAGAGACAGGTGAGTGAGGGCGCTGCACTCATATGTTAATAAAATTGAGGGGGTAGGTGATGGCTTGATTTAAATTAAAAATTTATTGCATACATTTTTGCGCGCTGCCATTGCATATAAAATAAATACACTCACACTCACACACCCACACAAACACATGCACCCAGTCAGGCACACACACAAAAATGTACTCGTATATGTATAAATTAAATTGTTGTGCGCCCAGAGGCGAACAACCGGCGACATGACATGCCATGAACTCCAATTTAAACCATCAACGTAAGGGTTGAGGGTTACAACTTGCAACACGGTGGCACCACATCGACTTGTTGGGGGAGAGAAAGAATGGTTGGCACTTCACCAACCGTTTTTGATTACGCGCGTGTTTTTCGCGTGCAACTAAATTAGCGCACCTGTAATCAAGTTTTTCTCCACAACAGAAGCAGAAGCAAACACAAAAAATAAACAAGAAATAAGGTGTATCTATTTTCGCGATGCCGAAGACTTAATGCTCTTGCTGATCATTTTGTGACTTTTATTAGGATATACATACATATAAAAGAAACTGACAACCGCTAAGTCTTATTGAAACATAAAGATCAGGGTATCAAACCGAAACGAATATCGGTTTCGTAACGGTTACCGGTTTATTGTATGTGTCGATTTTAATATACCGGTATGATTTCACAAAAAATAAAATAAGTTGTAAAAATGTTAGATAAAAAATGTTGAAAAAAGTTTGTTGATTTCAAAAAATATCTATTTAATAAGATCAAATTTCAAATTTTTAATTAAAATTAGTTTGAAAAACGATGATTACACTTAAGCCACATTATTGAATTTAATGCGTGTTTTAACCGCAACTAACCGATATACATGAATCGGTTACTAACCGCTTATTTCGGTTTTGGTATGATAAAAACATTTTTATTTTGGTTAAGGTTCAGTTACGGCTATGAATTTCAATCGGTTAATATCGGTTAATGCTTGCGGTTTTAATCCCTGGTATAGATTAAGCTTTTTCATTCAATACGTACGTTTTTAATCGATTTTGTGAAAAAAGTTATTCACTTTTCGTGAAATGTGTATACAAAATTTTTATATTCAGATCAAAATACATATGTATGCTATAAAATCTTCAACATTTTCGAATTCGATTCAATTCGATTGAGCCAAAACTAAAACTCCGCAGAAACATATTCGTTAAAATATGAAATCAGAAATGATTCTACCGAACCTTAACATATTTAACGTCAGTATCATAATACCCTCAGCAAGGGTATTTATTAAAAGTGTTAACAACGATGCTAGCATGCCGTTTTTTAAAGTCGGAGTAAACAGTTTAAAATGTCAACAAAAGTGGCGTAAAATAATGCAAACATGCAATGTCTCTATTAATCATATAAAACTGGGAACCCTGTTAAGTGTTGGAATAGAAATATAAATGTTATATTCCCATGTTTAAATATATTCTTGTTTTCACAGCTTTGTAAGCTTTAAAACTAAATAAAACCAAACGAGTTCTTATTCGATCAATTTAGCTTTTAATCTCACCGTTTTAATTAATCGGGAAAAAATTGGAGTCAGAATTAGGAACAGCAATAATTCATTTTTATTTAACAAAATACAATATCAATTTTAAATACCCATTTTACAATTGAGACAAATATCTTTGAGGTAGTATTAGACGATACTATTATATAAAGTGCGGTTTTCTTGTGTGTTATAAATTAGTAAATATTTTTAATTATTTATTAATTCTTTACTTTCGCACCACTCGACCAAAACTTGTTATGTAAAGGATTTCTCGTTTATTAAAGAAAAATGTCGCATTCGTTCTGAATGATATTTCGGGCATATAAATCGGTATTACCTTCGGGTCAATTGTAAAGCCACTTACAAAATATTTTTTATTCTGCAAAGATCAAAGCATAAATTATACAATCTGTAAATATAACATACATATATCAAAATATACCTTCTTTAATGGACAGCTCAATGGAAAGTTAGATACACGACGCAGTCCGGAAGTTATTATCTGGATCAAGTTCTGACTGTGTACTAACTGAAGGACCGTGCAGTAGTCTAACTCTAGTGTAGTATAATTTAAAAACTTGTGATCACGTTCAACTGCTACACTGTAAGCCCCATTTAAATTTTTTACATCCTCCGAGAAAATAATATTTCCATATAAAGCAGAAATATTTTTATCTGTCCGATTAATATGACAGTTGAGTTGCACGAGCTCCGGCCATTGATTAACACATTTCAAGTTAGTAAAATCCGCAATGATTTTTGGCTGTTAAAAGTTTTTGAATTTTTTGTTGTAGATATTTGATTAAAATTTTGTTTATTTCTTATAGAAAATATGCTCGATACAAACGGAAGGAATTCAAGAAACTATTTTAATTGCGGGACATATACTAAGTGCAACTTAGAACGTTATTAAGTGTTATTTTTTAATGCTTTTTACTTTCCTGTAGATCGTAAGCATATCAAAGTTATTTTAGAAATTTGTTACTTCGCCTTCTAAGTCAAAAGTTCCGCACAAAAAATCGGAAAAATAAACTATATATTAAAGCAATAATTTTTTATTTTCATTATTAAATTTATTTTTAACATAATAAGTACATTGTCTCTAAAATATCGATGGCTCGTCTGTATCCTTTTTTTCTAGATTATTATAAGTTTTCCACTCACCTTTGCTTCCTGTGTGATCAGAATACAACTGAATAGCAGAGGCAGCATCGAAACAGACAAAATTCGAGTGTTCATGATCAGTGTCTGTAAATAACTGTTTATGATTTCCATAAAATTAATTGACTTTGGTCTAAAAAAGTGGTAAATGTGATCAATAATCTATTTATAATATGTCTAAAATTACATAACTTTTGACAAAATCAAATAAGTATTAGTTTTTATCTAACATTTATTATTCCGTGCCCTTCGTTGTAATTTCGTCACTAGCGTGGACTCCCTTCAACAGTGAATTAGTGAATGTGATAGCAATTAACTTTATAAACTTGAATTAATGTTTTAGAACCACTTACTAAGTTCAACTATCTGAGTATAGCTCACTTTCTGTATAAATTGTTAACCATAATAACATATATTATTACTAGTTTTATTGATTTGTGGGTGTATAGAGCTTGACATTTGTCATTTAATAATAAATTGATACACCTTTGGTAGTATACAGGTAAATCAAGTTTTATTTAATTTTAGAAACTTCTCTTTGAAATATGAAACATTAATTTAAAATAATGTTTTACGGGTTATTAAAACTAAAAGTCCAAAGAAGTTATGTCGTTGGGCGCCAATCTGGATGGACCACGAATTTTACTAGGAAATATGTAGTTTGATAACTAATAGCGAAACTAATAACTAACTTTGCTTATTGATGCAGAAACAATTTTATTTAATAGATCCATTATTTACTTGGACCATATTGGTTAATAGACTACTTGGCATCTAGTCACTACACGAAAATATTTTTTGTTTTTTATAAAATAGTCCGTGGAAGTCTGAAAAGTGCCGGATGGTGTATAACTAGGAAAGTCTTCCTCCTTCAGATGCCAGTTATTCATCGTGTAGTTAAAATGCTGAAAACTATTTGTTAAATTAAGTTCAACCGCATATAATTTTGAAAACTCACAGCTTTAAGTGGACATTTCAATTTTCCCGCCGTGTGATTCATAAATGTTTTTGCGAAGACGCCTAGAAGACGGTTCTTATGGAATTCACCGTATAAAAAACAAGCATTCATTTTAAAATTATATATGCGTTTCTTTTCTTTGCTGTCCGGTTTCCAGTAATCCATTGTCGTATTTAAAATGAGTTCATCAATAGAACGTTGAAACATCAGATGGCCATTGATAAAGCTGCGATTATTAACCTGACTAAGAGTATAGTTGAGCTCTTCGAATAGATCTGGCACCCAAACCTTTATATAAAACGTATCAATCAGGAATTGAAAACTCCGTTTTTCGGATGAAACCAAAACTACAAGGTAGACGAGCAACTGAACCCATACAGCCATAACTAAAGCACAGAATAAACTGAAAAATTTCAAAAATATTTCAATAGCTAAACTAAAATTAATGTAAGATAATTATTATTTAATTGCTTGATATAAAAGCACAGGTTGTTTCCGTGGCTAATTGAGCCTCATTAAAGAACCAAACCATAGTAACAATCTCGATGGAACAGCTTTAAAGCATATTCAAATAAATAAGTCAATTGAAATGCTAATTGTACATACAACTTTATTGTGATTAGTATTATAAGATCAGAGTTAGTATATCACCCTGCCACGGGTCAATATTCTCAGTATTCGTTTTTTGCATACAAGATATTCAGTTACGGTCTGAAATGTGCCCTCAGGAACATAGCTTGGAAGGTCCTGTTCATCCAGATACCAATTATGTAGCGTATAGTTATGGTGCTGGAAAAATAATCAAATAGTTAAGCTGGAGTCAGACGACCGATTTTCACCAATACCATTTGTCAAAACAATATTTTTGATTTTGGTTTTTGCAATTTTATTTCACGATATTTCTTCTTAATTTCTCTACTACTTACAAAAATTTTCGGAATTCGAAAACAAGAAAGAAATATTATCTTCGACGTGATTTAAAACTGAAATGTATTTCCGACATATGTTTGCAAAGTTTTCGTAATATACATAGCTTAAAATCTTAAACATACGGACAAAAAAAACACGGGTATTTAATTCACAGATTTACAAATTATAATACCTCTGCCATAGTATAAAAACGGTCGTCTGACGTAATCTTTGGGGTTAACTTTTATCAAGTCCAAGTACTTACCGCTTTTAAGGGGCATTTCAAAGATCCATTTGTATGCTTCTGAAAACTCTTTGAAAATAAACTTAGAAGACTATTCTTATGAATCATTGTCAAGAATCGACACGCATCCATTTTCAAAGAATAAAGACGTCTTTTCTCATTGTTAACTTTCCAGAAATCCATTGATGTAGTAACTTCAAGTTTATCAACATTTCGTTTCAATATTAGATAACCATTAATAATGCTGCGATTATTTATCTGAATTATCGTTGAGTTTATCTCATCTATAATATCCGGTGCCCAATGCTTAATGTTAACAACATCGAATATTATTTGGAATTTACGTTTCTCAGACGAAACTACTACAAGAATGATGAACAACCGATACCACACAGCCATGATAAAGTTTAAGCTTGAACTGAAATTTCAGAAATTGAAAATCATTCTCAAAAAACAAATAAATCATATTTTTAAATTGTAGCATTTATGCCTCTATCATAAATATTGTATATTATTAGATGTAGATATAAATTATTGTATTTTTCGATATTGCTCAATTTATGTATATTATCAACATCGAGTTAATCGCGTGTTACCTGACCGTAATATTTTGCGCCAACTGCTTTTTGTTTTTGCGTGTAAAGTTCGAATAATCCCTGAAACTTACATTCGGGTACATATTTGGGAACAGGTTTGACTTCAAGATTCCATTTTTCGAGCGTGTAATTAACGTTCTGAAAGACCGAATATTTAATATATATTCGTATCATACTCGTAATATTTATATCTGCATTTATATTTATATTAAAATATAGATTATACTCACCGGCTTGAAAGGACACATTAAATCTTCCGATGCATGACCTTTAACAGTTTTTATAAATGTGTTAAGGATTTTACTTTTATGCCCCACTTCTAAATATTTGCAACCATCCAATCGCAGATTGAAGAGACGCACCGTCTGATTATTCAACTTGATCAGGTCCATAGTCCATCTGATATCCATTTCATTTATATTACGATTAATTCTCATCAGTCCGCTGACATAGCTGCGATTATTCAGTTGGATTATGTGACTTTTGAACTCATCGACAAGCTTTGGATTGTAGTTTTTCAAAATGATTTTTTCTATTACAACTTTTAAGCTTTCCTCTGATTTCACGCTCACAATGATGAGTAGGAGCAAGAGATATTTATAACTAGTCATGGCTAATGGTTAACCTTCAATGATCGTGTGCTTATTAAAAAAAATATTTTGAATACACTCCAATGTCTGTATATATATATGAGCGATTTTCTGGAAATAATTATATCATATGAAACTCTTTGATAAATTACAATTTGATAAACAAAATATTGAAATGTTTATTCGATTCGAAAAGCTATTATTCTCGGACCTTTAATCACTTTATAATTTCATGCATTCTGAATAATATATATTATATTTTTTGGTAAACTTTTAAACACATGTGAGCAAACATGCCGTTGCAGTCTCAGTGCTGTCAACTTCTCTCACTGGTCGTATCTGTATATATTATATAATATAAAATTCTTTGTCCTGACTGACGACTGACTGACACATCAACGTGTAGGCCAAACGGCTAAAGATAAAAAGCTGAAATAGCTGAGACAATTTCATCGTGCAATCAGACGACGTTTTGCGAAATTCCACCTGCAACTGTCTTAATATGAGGTCAGAGGTCATGGAATTGTTTTGTATGAAAAACTTTTTGTTTCTTAAGATATCTTAACCAAACTTACAGATTATATGTTTGGGACTGTCTCTTACACTCTGACCAAATTTGATCAAAGTCGGATAACTATATCGTATAGTTATATGGCATAGGGACAATCGGATGCAAATTAACCTTTAGTATAAAAAACTTTTTTGTTTCTTAAGATATCTCAACCAAACTCGTACCAGACGTTAACATAGCTAATTTTCATTTCGGCGAGCGAAGCGAGCAGAGCGGAGCCCCCTACTACTGCATAAAATTGTTTCTTGAATAGCTTCCTGACTTTTATTTCAGTAAAAAAAAATGACATACTATTTATTTTAAAAATCTACAAATAAATTATTATTTTACAAAACTTATTTTCGTTTTCTAAGTGAACGTATGATTACTAAATCAAATAAAATAAATATATTTTCTTTGCTTCTGAGTGAAATACACTGTTGATCAAATGTTCAGTTGGTTTATATCATGGTAAATTAATTCACGTGTATGTTGATTGAAACATTGGGAAATAAATAAGTCACATCTTTAATGTTTAATTTGCACTAAAAGTACTTATATTTCGTTGACATTTTAACAGACTGTATTTTAATTTAGTTGCCAAATTTCTTGTTATGGATAACACTACCCAAAAATGACATTATTATGGATAATTTATTGTTGGTGTAGAATTTTGTAAGGCCCTTTAACTGACACTCAGGTATATAGTTGGGAAAGTCAGTTTCCACCAGATGCCAGTTAATAATGGAGTAGTTAAAATGCTGCAAATATAGAAATGGAGATCAACATACGAGTATTATGAATTATACAAATTAGTAGTTTGTGAGACTTACCGATATTAAAGGACATTTTAGGTTGACATTTGACACGTTCATAAATCTTTTTGCCAATATATTAATCAAAGGATTTTTGTGCACAGTTATTAGAAATTGACAAGCGTCCATACGTATTTTATAAAGACGCAATATTTGACTATTTGGTCTCAGCATGTCCAGTTGCATGTCTATATCTACCTGATCAACATTACGTTGAAGCATAAAATTGCAATTTAGATAGCTACGATTACCAGACTGCGTCACTATACAGCTATAATCTTCGAATAATCCCTTAGATACTGACTTAAACTGGAACTTATCAATAGCAAATCGAAAATTTCGTTCTTTAAGCTTTCCATTTGCCAATCCAGACGAGATACACAACCAGATCCATAACCAAACAGCCATGGCGACAAATGAGCTTAAAATGATAAATATTTTACTACCATCACATAATGAGCTTCTAATGATTAGCTGATGAAAAATGCAATATTCGGCGATCGTATCGATTCGACAAGTGCAATGAAACTCATATTTTTTACTAATTGGATCACTATTTAAATTATTGAAGTACAGATTCAATAAGTTTATAAATATTTAAAAATAGATTAACAAAGTTAATAATCTTTTTTCAATTTTATGTCGATTAATGTTCCAGCTAGAATTTCGTAGTACACACATATATTTTATACCTTGTAAAAGTGTAAACCTTATTAATTATGTACAACTAATGAAGATACTATATTACACTAGATTAATACATATATTATATTAGAGTTGCCAAATAATGAGCTTCTAATGAGCGATTGATTAAGTATGTAATTCCTCTAAGGTATCATTAGTTTAAAAATTATTAACAGAGTTATGCATTTATTATTGAATTTTTATGTATATAATCACAAGGTTATTTTTTACGGACGACTTTTCCCAAAACAGTCGTGGTTAAGACCAATTTATTATCCGTGTAGATCTTTGCGAAGGTTTTTATTTGGCACTCAGGTATATTGTTGGGTAGATCAGTTTCCTTCAGATTCCAATTAGTAAAAGAGTAGTTAAAATGCTGCAAGTTTAGAATGTTAAATCAATTAATTGCCGAATTAAACCATTAATTACTAAACCTACCGATATTAACGGACATTTGTGATTTTTATCTATCACCTCAATAAAACTTCTTGCCAATATATTAACCAAGGGATTCGTGTGCACCAATGTCCAGAACTCACAAGCGTCCACACGGATATTAAAGAGGCGGATCATCTGATTGTTGGGTCTCAACATGTCTAGTTGTGCGTCCACTTGTACCCGATCCACATTGCGCTGAAGTATCAAATTACAATCTACATAGCTTCGATTGCGGAACTGCGTTATTATGCAGTTAATATCTTCGAAAAGGTCTTTAGCAACACGCTTGCTAGAAAACTTATCGATAACAATCCAAAAGTTGCGCTCCTCCGACTTTCCATCTACCATTAAGTAAAGTAATCCCAACGAAATACACAACCAAAACCAAACAGCCATGGTGAAAGATGAGCTTCAAATGTTCTTTATAAAATTTAAAAATTGAATACACTCAGGTAATGACCGTCTAATGAGCATCTGATAATTCTGATAATGCAATGGTTGTATATAAGTTTAATTGGACAAATCACTAATTCGAATGATCGAAATTAAGATTTAAAACAGTTTTCAAATATTTAAAAATAGATTCCAGGGATTAAAACCTTAACCGAAACCGTAACCTTTAATCCGGTAAAAACCGATTGAAATTTGTAACCGTAACTGAAACCGTAACCGAAAAAAGTTTTTCCCGCTGTACCGAAACCCATAACCCGAAACTCTTTAAACCGAAATAACCGTTTAGTAACCGATTCATTTATATGGGTTAATTTCGGTTCTGGCTGTCGCAGCTACTGAGCAACTTCGAACTGCCAAAACGCAATCAATTTCCATGCGCAATGTAGTTTTGAGCATGATTTTACCTCTTAATTCGTTCTTCATTTAAAATTTGTTCATTTTGAAAATTCAATTTTTCGAAAAAATCAAAAAGACAAAGGGGTAAAACTGTAAATTTTCTTAAAAAATTCGAGTTTTCAAAAATTTACAAAATGAGCAAAATTGAAATGCTGAACGAATTTTAAGTTAAAATCATGATCAAATTTACATTGCGCATGAAAATTGATTGAGTTTTGACAAAGTTATGGCAGTTCGAAGTTATTAAAAAGCTGTAAAATCTAATCGAAATTTTCATGAGGTCATATTATGATATAATCGACATTACGCTGGACCATTCCAGTAACCAGATAACATTATTTTTCAGGCTTATTAGAGCATTAAGTCTTCTTTCATGTAAAAAAATGAATAACGTTCTTATTTTATTCAACCAAAAACTTTATTTATTTTTTTTATTTTGTGAACCGAAACCATAACGGTATTTTTAAACCGAAACCTACAAAAAACCGACAACCGTTACGAAACCGATACTCCACTATTTTGCATAACCGATAACCAAAAACCTTAATTCAAGCATAACCGAAACCGTAACTTAAACCGATATTCGTTTCGGTTTTAATCCCTGATAGATTCACATATTGTGCCAATATGTCATTTCAATACCCTTCTCTCATTAAATATGGTCAAGAAGGGTAAAATGGTTTTGTGCAAATGTATGTAACTCACATTTCGAGGCATCTTAAACTTATACATATTATTTATTCGCATTAATCTAGTATCTAGAGTTTTGGCAATACATTATTTCAGAGAGTTATGAAAAATATTGTGTTACTATGTTTTAGTATGTGAGTAAAAATAAGTGATAGTATTCTGACAGTCTGGTTCCATAAAAGAATCTATAGCTTGATGTTTAACTTTCAGAATTGTTAAGCACTTTTATTAACTTTTGTTTAGATTACAATTTAACCTTAAATTTGGGAATCGCCGCCTTGGAGGTCACGGGACTTATGTGACCCGAGAAAATCATGTGCGCCACCCGTTTCGTCTTGTGCAAAAACTCGAACTTCATAAAGAAGCTGCAATCGGGTAGAAAATCGGGAAGGTAACGATCATCAACGTAGCCACGATGTAGGCTATAATTAAAGTGCTAATGTAAAAATAATATTAAATATCAATTAATATAGGCATTAGTTATCAAATGCATACTCACCGCTTTAAGGGGACAAGAAGGGGCAACATTGAGATATGATATGTAATTGTTGTAAATCTGTCGAACAAACTTGCTTCGATAGTCGTTGGTAAAAAATGAGCACACATCCAGTTTTTTATCGAAAAGGCGTACACGTGGAAACTTTGGCCGTGCTATATCCATCGAAGTAAACAATTTGACTTCATTAAGTGATCTACTGAATACCAAATGGCCCGAGAGATAGCTTCTATTGCCGTCCTGCTCAACGAAAGAGCTCTGGGAGATGATTATCTCGCGATCTTCAGGCACAAAATTAAATTGATCCACACGTATTATATACTCAGCCAGCGCACAGCTGATGATAAATAAAAGGGAACAGAAGCAATGCCGTAACAAATCCATTCCGCAATTCGCTCTTCTATCGTCTGTCAATTGAGCTATACTTTTAAATAATAACTATACGAGCCCAAATTGTTTTAGCGGGTCAATTTATCGCCCTTGGATCCAACCAGCTAATCGGTTTATAAATGTCCACTTCTTGCTTAATCACAATTCAATAATTTAATCATTACAATGATAATCAAAAAAGTGTGACCAAGGTTGCACGCTAATCATGCCGTTCCTATACGCCCCAGAAATTCTATAAAACACCTACCATCTACACTATAAAAACTTCAAATTTGTATTATTTCCACGAGTTTCAGTGTATTTTCCGAATTTTTGCATTTTTTTAACATCGATCATTCTATTTAATCGCATTAGAATTGAATATGAACGCAGATATTGAATAAAGATGTTAGAAGTTCTAATATCTTGAAAATTGAATGTGACTTTAATTTCGTAAGAGTTTTGTTAGGTTTATGTAAGATTTCAATTTGGTCCAACTACGGCGTTCTAAACTTGAATTTGCCAAAGATGCAAGTATTTTAATAACAACAATATGTTTATTATTGCAAGTTAATTGCAGAAAAGTTTGCATCTTATAATACATGCAAGCAAAATTAAAATGTTTAAAAAGTTAGGAGATTGAGTCGAGATGGCAACTAAATACATATAAAAAGTGCAAGAAAAAAAAATTAAAACTCCTTTAAAACAAAATGGAGAAAGACGGCACCATAAGGATGTCAACAGAAATGTTAATAACACCAAAGTTGGGGCGTTGGCGTTGGCGCTTTGTGTTTCCGTCTATTTCACACCAAATGTGCTGCACTGCATCTTCTTTCCCGTAACCCAGACATAGTCAACGCCAGGGATGAGCCACAGTCGGGCTGAGCTTTATGGCTGGAACCAAGTGAAGTAAAAACAGTGGCCGTAAAACAGAGAAAGCAACGCATCAGCATCACCAAAGTAAAGAAAAGTAAAAATAAAGTAAAGTAAAGTAAAGTAACACCAGTCGAGGGTAGTTCAAACATTACACCTACAGACTGAGGACTACACTCTGAGATTCAGAGAGGTAAGAGGACTCCCAAAGCTACAGCTACTGCTGTTCATATTATGTGAACATTTACAATGTTTGTATGTCTGAAGAATGGATTGAGATTGGGGTTGTGCATGTAGACATAATCTATGTTGGATACCCAGGATCCAGAGCCGAAAACACTTTCAATTGCAAATTGCGTGCTATAAATATAAATATAAATATAAATATAAAATATAAAATATAAAATATAAAATATAAAATATAAAATATAAAATATAAAATATAAAATATAAAATATAAAATATAAAATATAAAATATAAAATATAAAATATAAAATATAAAATATAAAATATAAAATATAAAATATAAAATATAAAATATAAAATATAAAATATAAAATATAAAATATAAAATATAAAATATAAAATATAAAATATAAAATATAAAATATAAAATATAAAATATAAAATATAAAATATAAAATATAAAATATAAAATATAAAATATAAAATATAAAATATAAAATATAAAATATAAAATATAAAATATAAAATATAAAATATAAAATATAAAATATAAAATATAAAATATAAAATATAAAATATAAAATATAAAATATAAAATATAAAATATAAAATATAAAATATAAAATATAAAATATAAAATATAAAATATAAAATATAAAATATAAAATATAAAATATAAAATATAAAATATAAAATATAAAATATAAAATATAAAATATAAAATATAAAATATAAAATATAAAATATAAAATATAAAATATAAAATATAAAATATAAAATATAAAATATAAAATATAAAATATAAAATATAAAATATAAAATATAAAATATAAAATATAAAATATAAAATATAAAATATAAAATATAAAATATAAAATATAAAATATAAAATATAAAATATAAAATATAAAATATAAAATATAAAATATAAAATATAAAATATAAAATATAAAATATAAAATATAAAATATAAAATATAAAATATAAAATATAAAATATAAAATATAAAATATA